>CM031234.1:95389090-96755045 GCA_018340775.1 Taxus wallichiana var. yunnanensis | reverse complement strand
TTCGAGAGGGCACCATCTATAATTTTTCCACATTCATCATGGATGAAATTATCAACTACACAAAGGAAGGTGATAGGATTCTTTTTGGAAATGTTTTGTTGACCATCATGTTTCGAAGATTGGGGTACTAGATGCATCAGATAAATTCATATGGGAGTACCCTGATGAAGACCCCTCGCCCACCAAAATATTTTAGAAGTACGCTTGTGACACTATGACAACAAAGTGCACAAGGCACACTTGGAGAAGTGGTACATGTGCCTAAGGAATGTGTTCGGGGCAGAATGGAGAATTCTTGAACAACTAGCAGTAGCCACTAGGGGAGAGGCAAAATTTGTTGTGTACCAACATTACTACTTGGGTAGATTCAAGTTGATAGATGACTCATGGAGCCCATGGTGCAAGCTCCCCTTTGCCTTCACAACTCAGTACTTCTAAGTGAGAGTAAATAGATTCAAGGAGTCCAAAAATTTTAAGTTGGACCTTGGTATTTTGGACAAATACCATAGGGAATTGCACAAAGGGTTGGTCTACCTGGAAAGCACGCATACATAGAGCAGTACATGTCTCATGAAGTGAAAATGACAAGGCCCATGACTCTTCCCATTATAGGAGGATCCGTGATGTGCATTTACATTTGCATAAGGCCCAAGTTGGAGAAGGGAACATACATAGAGAATGAGGTATCTATATCTCAGGATCCAACTAGGAGGAAAAAGCCCACACTCAAATGGTAGGGAAAATAACTAGAAAATAAAATCCCAAGTGTAGTGGGGACACATGAAATAGGTTCCCCTAGGAAAAGCATCAAAACCATCACATACACGCATAAGAAAAAGGTCGTAATCAAAGAAAAGACTCTAGAACCAGAAGAACCATCAGATAAGGAGTCATCAGAAGAAGAAACAGAGTCACCTACACTGGAATCTCTGGTTAGGAAAAAGTAGAGGGTAGAAGAGGGGACCACCTCGAAAGAAGATGGAAGTATGGGCAAGTACATGGGAGAGAAGGATGGTAGTGAGGAAGAAGTAAGTGGGGAAGAGGACCCTAGGAAAGATCAAGGGCTGCTTATTTTCAATATACATGATTCAGAGGAGGAAGGTAGAGAAGAAGAACAAGGGTTTCTTTTTGTGGTGCAAGGATAACCAGGCAGGAGGAAGCGCCTAGGACATGGAAAAAGATGAAGAGGCTAGCATGCAAAAACAAGAGGTTCCAAGCTTAGCATAATAGAAAATGGCCAAGGTGGCAGAAGAAGAGGAGATAAGGGACATTGAGAACCTGGTGGAGGACAAGGTGGAGCACAACACTAAACTAGTGTTGAACAAGGAAAAGGAGAGCACAGAAGAGGAACGCAGCAACACTAGAGGCCTAGTTTAACTGTAAGTATACCCAAGGGTATGCGCATGGGAGGAAGGCATGCAGAGGGGGGAGGCTAGAGATGGGTTATATTGATGACCCCAAGAAGGTGTTTCACGTGTGGTTCCAGAGTACACTTCCGGTGGAGGAGCTTGTATGCATGTCATCTTTGACAAGGAGGCTACCTACCCACGGAAAAGGAAGATGATATCTTGGGAAATTGAGTCCCACCTTGATGAATCGGAGTTTTAGGTAAGCCAAGGGGAAATAGTAACATTTCCAAGACTAGGAGAAGATAACCTAGTGGTGGATACCCAACAACTCTCGGATGAACAACTAAGCAACATGCTTAACAAAGTCTCTATTGAGATAGAAGCTAGAATCTTCGGGTGAAATGATAGGATCAGGGATCTAGAAGGGGAAATGAAGGAGAAGGAAGGAGAGCTATCTGCATTAACCAAGGAATTGAGCAGAAAATTTAATCAGCTCCTAGTGGTAGCAGGAATCGAAGAATGAAAAGGCCAAGGTGAGCATTGTATACAAGAAATTAAAATCCATCAACGGGCCATACTATTAAAGCATCCGGACTTGGCATCACCTGCACATAAGTATGGATTTACTTTGGGATGCCTAGAGGATTTGACAAGAGTGCTTACCATGGAAAGACAACTACCAGCCTTGGAATCTGTAGAGGAAGTGGCCGCGTGCCTAGAGAGGGAAGATAAGTTAAAAATTATAGCACACGTTGTAGAGTAAAACAAAGTGCTTGCTAATGTAAGGGCCGCTTCCCAGACTGCTGAGGCCGCATACGAAATTGCACGAATAGAGACAAAGTGGTAAGCAACCTAGTTGCCACTCATGAGGTAGAACTCAAGTATTTCTAGGAGAAAAACAAGGGGAATAGGGCAGAAAGAGACAAAATCCTTGCCGAGGTTGAGAAGAAATCAGAGGCCATTGAAACCTTAAGGGCTTCAATTAAAAACCGGTTGAAGGAGTTATATCTACATATCACATGAAGAATGGACGTGTTGGAGGATATATGAAAGGAGTTGGAGAAAATCATGGATACTATGAGCATGCAAGGAGATGGACTACATTTTGAGGAGGTAAGCGCCCTAGTCAATGACCTTTGTCAAAGAGCGTAGGAAGAAGTTGATGCCTGGAATAAATTGGAGGCCGACTTGCAAAAGGATTTTCCCAGTCTATTGCAGTAATTCTTTCACTCTACCATTCTTTCTTCTTTCCCATTATTTCATCATCTTATTCTTTTTTTCCTAGGCATAAACCTATTTGTATTCTTTCTCTCACTAAAGGAACTATTCAACTAGATGAAGAACAAGCATAGTGTGGGGTGATGTTGGGCCCCTAGAATATTGGCTAAGTATAAAGGCATGCAGGATAAAGTACGTAAGGTAGGACTTTATACAAGGGTTGAAGTAATCCCGTGGTGTATGTGATGCATGCGGATATAACCAAGGGTTTGGGACTTAGAAAATTAGATGTTCAGGGTAGAACACAGGAAAAGCATGACCCAACTATGTGTGGATAAGGTGCCAGCCTAGCGACAGGTTGGTCCAAGAAGGAGCATGCTTGCAATAGAATCTTCTAAAAGCACATCATGGGATAAAGTGGGAAGCTCATGCCTAGAGGAGCATGCTCACATGGAGGACCACATTCAAACACTTGGCATCAAATATGAGGGCACTGAAGGATGAGTTGGTAGTCCAGAAAAGCTATAAATACAAGCGCCTACAGAGTAAACAGAGAGACAGAGGGTGTGGGTGGAGCTCTACAGAAATAATGCAAGAACTCTGTTAATGGATAATTACATTTGGGAGAGGATGTATTAGGCATGGAGATTATATTTTTATTTTTGGTAGTTTAGTTACATAAGTCTAGTTGTAATGCATGAAAATGGTTTGCTTCTTTGTGACACTCTATAATGGCTCCATGGATGTAATGAGGTTACCTGTTATATGTACATGAATATCAATGATTCTGATGCATACTTCTCTCTCATGAGTTCTGTTTCCTTTTATGCTAAGTATGGATGCCTGTATGCTTTTTTTTGATATGATACACATTATAGATTATGTTAAGTACTCTATATTAAAGGACTGGAAGGGTATAATGGCCGTTCTGAGATCTATGGTTCTTGTATGTCCTAAACCCATTTGAAATTATTTTAATAACAAATCATAGATGATGTTTCCCACTAAAATCACATAAAAGAGAGACTTGGCACCCGCGCGTGCCTTGGGTGAGTGCCCAAATTTTTTTTAGGTGATAGGGCGGTGCGCATGGGGTTCCTTTCTTTTTGTTAAGGGTAAAAATGACTATAGGTGATATCTAATGTTTATTTCTTGGTGTTTTATTATGATCACATAACTTTATATTTATATGATTCCCTTGCTTGAATTTTTTAATTAACTCTGAAAAGGATGACTACCAAAAATATAAGATGCTCAAATGACTAGAAAGGACCTGAAAAGTTTGAATAAAGGATCTTGAGGTCGAGGTAAATGAGAGGGGATGAGGGCACCTAACGCTGGCATCCTAGCTGTTTGTTTTTATCCAAGATGATAGATACCAAAGTATAAGAAGGAATAATAAGAAAATAAGGGTGTAAGACCAAAAGTGGCAATAGAAAGAAAAGAAGGTTTCCAAAGACATGGGTTAGTTATTAATTTTCTTACTTAGGAATCATATGAATAGTAGTATGTAATCAGGACTAGATAATTTCCTAAGTGTGTGATTCTATGTCTACATTTTTCCCCACTTTATATTGGTAAACAAAAATCTCGGTAAATTAAAGTAGATAGGATATGTGTACTGATAACCATATAAATTGATGGCTAAAGCGTGTCGAGGAAAATATAAAGTGTGGAGTGATAAAAATGTGAAACATGAATGTTAAGGAGGAGAAAGTGTAAAAGTGACGATAAAAATAAACCTTGGGTAGAAACGCATGTGTAGATGTCGCGATGTACTTGTTATCGATGTTGATTGTTGTTATATGTGATTTTATGAAGATGTTGACTATTTCTTCCCATACGGATGGACCTATAAAATAAAAGAATGAAAAATTAGTCAAATACTCATGTATATGATCAAAATGTGTAAAAATTATGTAATAAAATCATGTAAAATTAAAAATGTGAAAAAGGAACATCTTCACCTGATTCGTGTTGAGGAAAGTGTGTAGAAAGGATCCTAAATATGTTGTAGATGAATGATTTTTTTGGCTGATGTCACACCAGTTGCACCATTTACAAGTTTTTGGGGTGATCTCATGCCAATGATATGGAAAAAGTGTAGGGAGAAAATTCTAGTGATATCCTCCAAAATTTAACTGTTTCTTACAATGTGGGACACCACTGTAGATGGTGTGAAAAATTCTATCCAACGTGAAAGTGATAAGGAAAATATACCCTGTAGAAGTTGTTGTGTGTGGATTTTTGTAGACAGTTCTGAACAACCAAAATGATGTGTAATTTCCCCCTGGTTAAAGGAATCTAGGAAGGGTCATGTTGTGATAAGGACCTAAGTCTGATTATGATCCTTGAAACTAAAAAAATGTGTTGAAACGGTATTATGTTGTGCCAAATTATGACTATAATGAACTATGACTGCATGACGTTGTATGGGGTGACTAATTCACAAAACTATTTCCCCTTGTTTGGGGTGCATGTGACATCACTAAAGGAGTATGCAGCCCAAAGGAGGACTGAACACTATGCTAAAACTATGCCATGTAGGGGGGAGGGAATGTGCTTGGTATAAACTGAGGAACGCATAAACAAAGTAGATGGGAGACTAGTGTTAGTATAATAAAATACAAAAACACATATATAAGATAAAATGTATGCTAGGAAGAAAAGTAAACAATGTGTAATCTAAGACGCAAGAAAATAATATGCAAGAATACAATGCAGACCATGAAAGGAGGGTTTGAAACATGGGACATCACTCATGATTTCGTAAGACAATCAAGGTTGAATAAGAAAAATAAGGCAATGTGCACAAAATACAAAGGGGAAATCCCCTAGACAAGATCATACAAAGATAGACAATGTAGCATGTAACCATGGAAGCAAGTAGTCTTGAAAAACAAATATTACACATAAAGCACCCATTAGTATGTTAGAAAGATAAAAAGTATGTCAAAATGTGTATAATCTGATAAAGAAGTTTTCTATAAAATATTAAAACCTATAGTTTACGAATTTGGATACCCCCAAGAGCCATTGTGGGCTGGTGATGGGTATTGTGTAAAACATCCATGCTGCATGCAAGAGATCTATAGAATTTATGATCACAACTATAAAGTAAGTGAATGATCAAGGGATAAATTTTAGTTTTAAATGTTCCCTAAATTTCCCTAAACATGACAACGCAGTAGATCATTTAGAGATCTTTCTGACAACTAAAAGAATGTGAAAAATGGACACTTTGAACTCAAGTTATGTCCGGTCAAAGTTCAGATCAAGTTTGGTATCAGAGCAGTTAGATTTCCTGATTAGCTTCTAATTGTGTTTGGAAATTTGGCTTCAGTTTCAATATTGATTTTAGTTTTCAGTGTGCAGACATTTTGGGGCTTGTTAATCTTCTTTTGCAGTGTGTAATTTTGGAAGTACAGGTTGTGTTTGCAGCAACAAGGAATCATGGGAAAGTCATCCAAATAGGAGCAACTAGATGAGCTTGAAGCCATAAACCACCAAATCCAAGAATAAAACTCTTTCCTGAGAGCTAATTTTTATCCCTTGGAAGAGGAAATAGTGCAGTTAAAATCTGAGCCACAATCCTCTATAACCAATAATGAGGAATATTTCAATAAGATGATTGAAGAGAGAAAGAAGTTGATGGGATTTGTTAAAGAGTTGCAGGAAGAAATATGGACCAAGTATGCCCTCTTGGAAAAGCTACAACAAGGTGAACACAAGAAGGAAATGCCTTCCAAATTAGATGCGGGTACTATGGTAGAATGTACTGTAAGTTGTTCACATTTTAATTCTTCCTCTAATTCAGTTTTAGATATTCCTTTGGGTCAGTTTTAAAAACACATTAAGGGAATTGGGTCTAAACTAATGGTTAAGATGGGATTTAATGGAAAGGGCCTTAGTAAAAATGGAAAAGGTGATGCTAACCCAATACAAGTAGAAGATCAGCCTTGGTTTGTAAGTTTTGGTTATTCTAGTCAACAAATGGAAATTGGAGAAAGTTCCAAAGCAGCTGAAGGAAGACAAGCTTCCAACAACCAAGGATCTATGCCTCTAGAATTGTAGGATTCCGCCATCAGGAGGAACAATGAAAGGTGTAAGAAAATAGGTAAACAAGGTAATGAAATTCCACCTCCTCCCACTTACACTAAAAATAACACTAAGGGGAAATTAAATCCTAAGACTTCTAAAACATTCTTTCAGTCTGAACAATATAGCTTTGGTAGACAAAAGTATGGTTTTCCTTGCACATTTTTGAAGGTACTAATCATTCTGCAACATATTGTTGGAAGAGGAAAACAATGGTTAAGAAGTTAATGCCTTTTGTGAATGATAAGGCAGGTGCTAAAGACCAATCTCACTCTGGTAAAGTGAGAAATGGAAAAAAGGTTAACTCTCCTAATCAGAGGAATCATTTGCCTAGACAAATCTCAGGGAATGGAAAAATGGGTAAGACTCCTAAAAATAAGAGAGTTAAATTTTTTTCCCATTGTAAAAGGAGTGGTCATGATGTTAAGATGTGTTGGTATGCTCCTTCAGTTCAGCATTGGAAGGTAGTTAAAAATTAAAATAATTTTAAACCAGCAATTGTTGCTCTAACTCATGTAAATGCTCATTCTAGTATTGGGAAAGTAAAACCACCTAAACAGAGAAATCCAAGTAATTAGATGGGTAAAACATTCCTCAACTTTATGTTTGCATTGCAGTAATTGGTGATAGTATGCAAACATTTTCAAAGCTATATTTTAGGGATTTTGATCCTATGTTTATATTCAGCTTTGAAATAATTTAGAAGCAATCGTAGAGAATATTTGAGTGATAGGTTCATCATACTCATATTCATATTCTCACATTTTCATTGGTTATTCCATTTCTGACAACAATAGTATGTAGGTATATAGGTGTCATCGAATGTCTATTTTGAAACTTGTAGTTTTATAGTGTTTTCATTTGTGCAAATATTATGGATGCTTATAAGACCCATTCAAGAACCTGTTTGATATTGTAATAAATAGACAAACTTGTTGTATCCACATGTGTTATTTGAACTTTGGGAAAATTTGATTTTTGTAACTATCAGATGTGGTTGCAATTAGATCTAAATTTATTACACTAACAAACTAGTTTGCAATGGCACTAGGTGATCATTTTGCAGAGTATGGCAGTTCACCAATTTAGGTAGGCTTACAATTTTTGATCTATCCCTTTACAGTTCAGTATATGGATAGAATATCTACATATTCACGTTGATTCAGATTTTGACTATAGCCTTTTTTGGGTGTTGATGGTTTAATTATTCTGGATAGTGAATACTTGTAGTTGTAATCAACATAATCACAAAGTGTCATTTGAACACTAGATTCCATTATAGATGGGTGTTATTATCTGACTTATTATTTGTGATGGTGATACAATGTTTTGGAAGCTTCACGTGGATTCAGTTGTTGACTATAGCTATTTTTGGGCGTTGATAGTCTATTTTATTCGATAGTGAATACTTGTAGTTGTTATAGTTTCAGATGGGTAGTGGGCACTAGCCTAATTGTGGGCAGTTTAGATGTCTTGTATACTGATCTATGTTATGGAATTGTATTTTTGGTGATCAACCATATCACAAAGTGACAATTAAACACTAGCTTTCCGTAATAGAATGGGTGTTATTATCTGGTCAATTATTTGTGATGGCATTATAGTGGGGTATGACAGTTCACAGTTGTGTGCAGAGTTGATAGGGTTATAACATTTCAGTTGAACACTAGCTTAATTGGGTGTTATTATCTGATTAGTTATGTGACTAGTTAATCAACTATTTGCATTTATTTAACCTATAATGTTATTTTTGGTTCTTGTATGTGTTTGTGCAATGCAGGAAGAGATAGCATTATTTATGGGTTGATAAACAACTTTTTGTGGACAAAAGCCTTTTTAGTAGGGAGGAGTGATCAAGGGATAAATTTTAGTGTTAAATGTTCCTTAAATTTCCCTAAACATTACAATGTAGTATATCATTTAGAGAGATTTCTGATGACTAAAAGAACGTGAAAAACAGACACTCTGAGCTCCAGATACGTCTAGTCAAAGTTGGTCAAAGTTTGGTCAACATGTGGTCAAAGTTGGTCAAACTAGAAAATTAATTATCTTTTAATCTAAAAAAATCACTTCTATTTCGTAGATATTTTCATGATCTTTCCGACGCATTTTGAACAGATAAAATCTGAGTCCGTATGCGAAAGATATGGTCAGTCAAAGTTCGGGTCAAACTTGTGAGAAAAAGTGACATGACAAAAGGTGAACCAATCACATGATGACACATGGCAGCACTCCATTTGAGCACGTGGACCTCCAATTTTGGTATCAAAATGCTATGAGTAGTCATTCCACATAAAAATAGGATGGTTGAGCCTTATTAAAAGGTTTGGCTAAAATTATCTCCCGTGGACTATGGGATTGATTCCCATATAAGGATAAAAGATTTCCATTTGCTATATATAGTGGATAATACAATCAAAGGGATTTGAACCCTTGACCTGCACCAAAATAATAGGTAGACTTACCAACCCGCCACCTTTGGTGAAGTGCTATAAAAGGGGCTCGCAGGGTTTTATACAAGACAAGTGCCAGGTCTGTGTAAAAGCCATAAGGAGGTAGTTCTCAGAAAACACCATTTTTGAAGGCCTTGCACTCAGATTGGGAACTTGGAGTAAAAAGGTGAAATGGAGGGAATTATGAGATGATTCCAATGATGTAAGATTTTTTATTTTTATTTTTATTTTTAACCTATTTTTGGAAGCTTTGAAGGTGGTTTTTAATAGGGATCTACAAGACCGCTAGTTGGAAAACATGAATTTCAAATGCACTAGTCCGAAAAGTGACTTGGTGTAGACATGAAAAGTGTTAATAATTCAGATATGATCTTAGATATATGATTTATTTTCATATAATTTTTTTAAATATCCATTTGTAGGTTTTTTTCTAATGCATTTGTAGGGAGATCACATTATGAAAACACTATAGGAGTCACATATCGTTCTTGGGACGGTTTCGCTATTTGTCGAGTTCTTGGGACATTGATCAACTCATTTTCAGGTTGTGATTAATTATTATTTTTTTAAAAGATTTATTGTACTTACATTTCAATATTATTAATGGATCATTTCAATCTAAACCCGGGGGACATAGGAATTTACGAACCTCGTAAACAATCTTGTTTGTTATCTGAGTGTTTTCAGTTTTATGATTATTTATTTGTTACCCAAGTTTTCTACACTTTTATGGATACATAATAATCATAATTTAATCAATTTTTGAGTTTATAATACTTAAAATTGGTTAAGAAAATCATGATATTTGGAAACTTTTAAAAGTGAAAAAATACAACACATGTTTTCAAATTAGTGAACATGCTAATGGTGGATACACATGTAATAGTGAAGTAAGTGGAATGACATTAGATGTGTGGATAGGCCCATGATATATTACTATAGCAGTAGTAGTAGGAGGAGGATGTGATGTTGTAGATGAGACTATATATAGCATGCAAATATCACCTTCAAGTGGTGGTAAATGATCCACATTATTCATGGGTTGTGATTCATTAGTAGTATTAGAGCGTGGAGTATGAATTGTAGTATTTTGATCATGATCGCAATATTTGAATGGGTAATGATCACTAGGAAATGTATATTCTATGCCCTTATGTATGAATTTGACACAATGATGTATTGTAGAAGGAACTGTTTACATCGCATGAAGCCATGGCCAACCGACTAAATAGTTATACGAAATCAGAATTTCAATGACAAAGAAAACTATGTTAATAGTTTTGTTATCACCAAATAAAAAAAAACATATTTTATTAGCATGTGATTGTGTTAAGGAAAGCAATTGTGACTGGGTAATATGTGTACTATCTCCAAGTGTGGGACTTGCTTGATAATATGCCCAAGTGTGGGACTTTTTGCTTAAGATAGACTTCTAGAGAAGGTTGGGTCCTCTTCCTAAAATAGTGTAAGCTAACTTGATGAAATAAAACTACTGACTATCTCTATCCTACCATTTCCAAGGGGACAGGGAGAGAGAAATAACATAAAAGTAAAGGAAATATACACTATAGAGGTGATGCACCAAAATAAGGGTGTGAGAACAACTCTCCAATGTGTGGAAATGGAAGAAAAATGCATATTAGAAAGGGTGATAACAGTTCTCCACAATCTAATAACAACATTCACAACAACATTTCCAAAGAACACAATAATAATGAACCTTGAAAGATCATAAGGTAGACATAATATACCTACAATAAAATTTAAGAGGAAAGAGGCATGCAAATGAACACAAGGGAAGACACATCCACAAACTTGCATCTACTGCTTCGTTAATATACATAGTTCATTCTATTACAAAGGAAAGGTCTTGATCAACATGCAAGGAGTCCAATATGAAGGATTGTGGCACATTAGCTTCACAAAACCAAAATGACAGAGTTTTGCTACTAGAATCATCCCCTCTTACAAATAAGAGAGCTTCTCAATCTAAAGAAAAAGAAGGAGAGGAGAAAGAAATAAGAAAAACTTGTATTTTCCCTTTACATCAATTATCATGTACCCAAAGTTTGTGGAAATCATGATTTACAACCTATAAAATCCTCCCCATACTTCCTTATAACTTGTAGAAGTGGAGAAATGGATGCCCATGCCCATTAATTTCTCTTTTAACTACCATCAAACAACCAAATTTGAAATGGGCTCGTTTTCCTCAAAATTCACCCCTGAAACTCCATCAATTTCTATATTTCTAGAATTATGTGCAAAGTTCTTGGAATCGTGATTCCAACAAGACTATTTTTTTGAGACTTCGTTGAGATATTCTCAAGATATGTATTTTTGAGTGACTGTAGCTATTTAGGTTTTGACATGTTTGCTTGTATTACACGGGACTGGGCAATTAATTCCTTAGATAGAAAACATCATTTAAATATTCCTGCCTCCTTTGTAATGTTTACACATCATCTAAATGATCTAGGAATATTTAAAATGTGTGGGGCCCATTAATTGTTTTAATCATTTTAAAATGGGGGAGGATATTTTACTTGTTTGGATATCAATGAACTAGCTACCTTGGCCGAGATGGCTCTTATCTATGCATCTCCGAGTTCTTCCTAGGAATCGAGTTGGATCCTCCTCACACCGAAAAGTTTTTTATAATGCATGTCGACCCCTTCATCCATGTTTCTACCTCAACGGGTTATCAACATTGGGCACTGGGTTCACCATTTTATCTACCCTGACATGAGGACTTTACCCTATTTTACATTTCAGGTCCTGGGCTCACATTGCATTTCAGTGGGTATGCCCATTCCACTTGTGTGTTAGACCCTTATATCACCCAAAACTACATTTTGGATTTCAAGACCACATTACACATTTACACTTGGGTCATTATTTCATGTGAGCCATGTCAGGCCCACTCACTCGCAGTAGCTACATACACCAACTTGAACTCCCTAGGCTCCATATTTAGATTCTCCAATCTCATTGTGATCCATAGAGCTAGACCCCTTCACCTTTTATACTTGAGCTTTGCCATTGCATCCCCGAGCCAATCTTTATGAGCTCACCTACCCGGCACAAATGAACTCTACAACATGACTTGGTTTAATCGTGTGAGTTTAGTGGGAAAATTATTCAACCCATTATTTCCATCATTGAAGTAGCTTGTTCATATAATATGTGATCTTGGTTTATCAATATTTTATGACATGTGAGGGATTTTTATATATATTTTTTGCACAATTTATAACTCGCTCCCTCTCTAAATATCTTGGCTCTCCTTTTTATAATGCAACTTGGAATCTATGAGAAAGAGCCTGCTTACTTCTCCATTAAATAACTCGGTGGGTATCTAGATAGCTTGATGGCTACACAATATAACTTTGTTGATAGGTACATAAATCGGTGCATTCCTAAACATACAATAGCTTGATAGGATCTCAAATAGCTCATGGATCTTGATATAAAAGTAGTGGTAACTTATCTCGATTCTATAATACTTGAGCTCGATAATGAGGGGTAACTCACCTTTAGTTCAATTTTCCCAAAAATAACTTTCCCCTCATGAATGAGCTCAATCATGGCCCATCTCACCAAGCTAGCCAAGGGTTCCAACAACAAATCTTAACCTTTTTCAATGATGATTCCATATTTTTACAACCTTTCTAGATTTCCAATTTCTATAAGGTCTATGAAGTTGCACAGGGTGTCCACGAAGCAATGTACCTGGTTTTTTTTGTCATTTCATTACATGTGGACCCCCTTTTCAACTGTCTTAGTGAAAACCTACCCCGTTGTCAAAATTCACAAGAAGGGTGAATTTGGATGATAGGTTTTTGGCCCTATAGTGATAGGAAGAATAATGTGACTGATGTATGAATAAACAGAGCCATCATATGCACAAAGGGAAAAACATGATGGAATAAAATTAGCAACAGAAATACCAATGTTTTTAAGGAATGAGATAGGACATAGATTTAATTTAGATCCATTATCGATTAAAGTACACTTGACACCCACATTGTAAATGTGAATCATGATATACAAGGGTGGATCATTTTCAATATTAGTAAGATCAGCATTAGGATTGGACGGGAAAGTAATATGTTGGGAAAATGCCTCAATTTTTTTTTGATATAATGAATTTGGATGCATATTAGAAAGAATGCGAGTGGTAGCAAAGAGTGTAGACACAAAATTCTGGTCATGCTCCCCTTGGTCCCCTTCAAACAATTAACCTAATATATTTAATTAATCATGACCCCTTCATCCCATATCAATATTCATCCTCAAATTATTAATTAATTTAATTAATTTGATTAAGTTATTTTCATCCTCATACATCCACCTCATCATTACACCTCACCCTCGACCCATTCCATGTGAATTTAACTCATAATGACCAATTCATCACTCTCAACACTGAGTCATCACTCCTAGTACTGAGTCACCACTTGACCTAACTAACAAAGAATTCCTCCTAAACCTAACTAGACCCTTTCTAAGTTCTTCATGTCATCTCTCATGTGAAATCCACTTTCCTAAGTGGACTCAAGGAGAAAGAACACCAAATTTGGGAAGATATACCTATTTTCGCTAAACCTAGACTTTCCCGCCTTAACTGACGCCGATTATTCCTCACCCAACACTAGTCACCTAACTATCATTGGTTACATTATATACAATTTTGTAACATATTACCCAGGTTGGTAATTTTCAGTTTTGGGATAACTATTGCATTCAAAAATGAATCCAATCCTATTATCATCTAAATGACACAAAATACTCAACCAAAATCCTAAGCAAGCATCTAGCTCTCATACCAAGCTATTAGAATATTCACGGAGACACTATGGGAGTATTGCCATGACATAGAACACATAGGCTCTTCACAGATAAACTACCATCCCTATTCACCTACCAGATCTGCAAATGTAAGTAAGTATACATGATTTTAATCATTTTGTGCTTCCTTAAAGTTTAGATCCATTACCTCTTTCATTATACTTTGACTTACCTGTATTAATTTATCTCCATCTTCTCACCAATCCATTAACCCAACCACCTATAAAATTTTGGCTCTCCGTACTTGCCCCTTATGTATTCTTAAGTCTTCTTGGTAATATTACAAACCCAACCAATATCCCTTCATTCTATATGTAATCATAGAGAAGTTTAAAAACTATTTTTATTTGAATACTACCATATTGCCTCTACTAACATCGATCACCAGACCAACATGGGTCACCGTGTCTTTTTCTAAACCTCCACAAAACTCCATCCAGACCTTACTAGATACCCCAATGACCTTACCTAACACCCCGTGACATTTTCCAACCATAAACATACCTTTCCTGATGCTAGATTAGTTTTTATTTCAATATTCTACTTAATCTAATGTGTTGATAACGTTTTGAGATACCTAAATCAAAGTGTTAGAAATATGGATTTTATTTCTCATGTTTAATTTCCTTAATTTAATAAAAACAATGATTGACATCCATCTAGGAAGTATCAAACTTCCTGGAACTAACAATCGCTATGTAGTCCACTGTCATTTACTATTTAATATCATTTTGTGGTGTTATTTTGTTTCTTATATAGGTTGTTCCTCCTAGCCAAAGGGAAGCTCTCACATTTATTCTGATCAAATTCTAAAATGCGTGCATACCATCTACATAATCATAGGATTCTTCCATGACCATTACCTTATCTATTTTATCACATAATTTGAGGTGAAACATTTTGGCATGCCCGGTGGGACCCATCAAGGGTTCTTTTTCATTGTTCATTCATAGGTGAATTATTTTGTGTGTATTTCCTTTTGAAATAGTTCACATTAAATTTTCTCCCTTAGAAACATTCTTTTTCTTCTACTGGTCTCAATGACACTCGTATTTTGGACTAAAAAGAATGCTTCTTTCTATTTTGTATTGCATTAGTGAAAGACATACTCTTTCCTCTTCATCATTTCTCTCATCAAATTTCATTGTGGATTTGGGTCTAAAATATTTACATATCATTTTTGTGTGTTGCATTTGTAGCTCATTTAAAAATTGTGGGCAACTTATATGCTGGAATTCATGACCAGCTGATGGTTGATGAATTGAACCGTAGCTCACACTTTTCACCCTTATTTCTCTATACCAAATGACTGAAAATAAATTACTCATTTTCTTGAACAACATATTTCTTGGAAGAAGTTGTCAACGATCACACGATCGAGAGAATTTATAGTGGGCTCCAAATTTATTTCTTTGTCCATTTATAATCTTAGATAAGTATTCCCTACGCAAAAACATACCTAAAACTATCCATAGTTGTCATCTCTTGTAGGGAAACTTTTTCAAACTAAAAAACTCTACTATATTCACAAGTCAGTCAAAAATGGCATAAGACAACATAAAATCTACCACATAGGATTTCATGTTTACTAGCTTTTTGCTTGATCTGTGTTTTGAGGTGTGATTTCATTTTATCCATTTTGTTTTCCCTTCACACTCCATAATCATATTTGGTGTATTCAAAGTCTTTCTAAGTGTGTTAGGGTCAATCATTTCCATACTCAATTTCGAGTTGGTCTTTTACTTGATCTAAATCACAAAATTATTTTTTCCCATCTTTTCACAAATTTCATAGTAACCAGTGTAGTCTAGTGACACCCATTGGTTCCCTCATCTGATCATCATCGGTTCACTAACCATTGTAAGTTTTATGTTGTTTTGGTCATTATAACCAAAGTAGTGTTCACCACGTTGCTATTTTTTCTAGGATGTCCTCAATTACCTCACCATATCTTTATGTCTCTAAAATCATTGTCAAAGTCTAGATCTACTCCATTTTCATCATTTGTTGCCAAATTTACATGTCCTTTTATTTTCCATAATGACTAGTATCGGTCCTCTGACCAGCATCAGTTACTCTATGTCACCAAAACTAGTTACTCAACCGTTTTCGGTCTCTATGTTTTATTTTTTCAATTAAAACAATGATCATTTGTCACCTTCTAGAACCATTTTCTTGATTCCTTCTATGTTTTTCATCATCAACAAACTCAAAATACCTATTTTATCATTAGTAACATATTTTTGACTTGTAAATAGGCTAACACTCTCATGTTTCATGCTAGCCCCTAGCCACTCCCACTAGCCCATTTCCCCCTTTAATCTCATCACCTATGGACCCCAATAAGGATCTTTTCATACCCACTAGTGATGAGGATTTCATAAGACTCCTTGATCACAACCCCACTACTATGCAATACTTTCTCACTCATTCATCTACCCACTATTCATTAGGGAAGCTTGTATACAGTATGCCTATGTCCATTCCTCCTACCCTCGCACCCACTTCCCCATCAGCTACTACTAGATCATCCTTACCCTCTCCACCTTACAACTGTGGTGTCCCATATTGAATCTAAATCATTGATATCTTCTCGCACCTATTACATCTATCATGCCTTTGACATTAGTTTCTCCTATGATGTCAACCTCTATCTACACCACCTTATACTATAGGGATGTACCCAATCATCATAACCTACCAATGATCTTATCAAAATGATAATGGAGAAGATGCATACATTGGAAGCATCTGTCTCTCTAGCTCACATAACTCTCGACATGTGACGAGATTTTCAATGAGCCCATTCACATGTCTATTAAACTTGGGTGTTATTTGATCGCTCATGATGATGCTTTTCTCTTGTGAACATTCCCAATGTCCTTGACATTAAATGTTTTGGATTGGTATAGTGATTTCCCTAGGAACTCCATTTTCTCATTCAACCAAGTAGGTCAATATTTCCTAGACCATTTCTCTCTCAACATTGTCAAGAAGGTCACCATGAACAATTTGTACACAACACACAAATATGAAGAAAAATCTATCATATATTTTATTACTCGTTTGTGGAGCCTGATCAATCAACTCACATTCTAACTACCTCAAACCGAGTTATATATTTATTAACCGGGGCTTGTGCTAGATACATCTTTCCAACTCTCCAAGTTCAAACCTTTCACATATTTGACAAGGCCTTCACCATGGCCCAAAACTTGAAATTCATGCCATTGAAGAGAAGAAGATATAATTTTGTAACAAAAATGTTGTGTTTAAATAAAATGATACCTCTTCTTCTTCTAAACTGTAAAATAATTAATCTAAAGAAAAATTATCTACTAATGTGGTAGTTTTGAAAGCCAGCCCATCTCACCCATCCAACCAATCTAAGCCTTCTTCCAATATTTCTCCTATTCAGGATTTTCAATTCAAGGGGAGAAATGAAAAATATAATCCCATAGGATAACAAGACTCTTCGATTTTTGAAAAAATTCTAAAATTCAGAGAAGTCACTCTTCCACCCATAAAACCATATATTCTATTTTACCCTCTTGTCCTATACCGCATGGTACAAAGGAAATGATTATTGCAAATATCATCATGTTAAAGGTCATAACAACGGTAATTGTATAACTTTCCAAAATATCATCGAAGAAATGTTAGATAATGGATATATAATCTTGGATAATCCTAACACACCAGCTAATCAGAACCTTCACATCTTCAAGAAGCCATTCCCAAATCACACCCCATCTCCTAACCAAACTGGAAAAACCTCAAACAATGATAGTAATGTTCATGAGGTTTGTGTTGTTTTCAACATCATACTAGCTCTTCCTCAATTTCCTTCTATTTATCTATAAAGTATATTCTTGCACAAGCTATTTCATCCCCAAATGGACTTGTTTTATCTTCTCCTTTAACCACAAAGGAGTCCCTTATCTCCCCTTAAAAATGGAGGATTCCACCATATCTACCGATGCATTTTCCCCACTCACCTCTCAATTTTACAAATAACCCGCAGTACTTACTCTTCTACCCACAAGAGAGTCATGCTTACCTTATTCTTCACCAAAATATGAACCTACCTCATCCAACTTGTCATCTCCCCTACCCATAGGGGATCCATTACAAAGCATCCCTTCTGTTGGTGACAATTATCCATTGGCTTTCAAGGATCCTATTTATTTTCTCTTAGATATTTTACCCAAATAATCTAAAGCAAACCAATTCCCTATCTCACATACATTCTTTATAGGGATTACTAACAAATCAACATCATCCCCCTACGGTGGTGTTAGTTTCATGTTTATCCTACCACTTGGATTTTGTTGACAATTCCATGCTTTAGGGACGCCTTGTCTACCTTTCTCGACTCAAATGCAAATGATGTATGCTGATACTTCCACCATGTTTCCAAAAGTGTTTCAGACAACCCAACCCACCATGCCCATGCCAGTTGTAGTGACCACTTCTTCATCACCCTAGCCCATGCCTAAACCTTTACCATTAAATGAAAATTTTCCAATTCCTAAAACCTTACCTACACCTATATCTTCCTCTACATCCAAACCCATTTCCACATTGGGAGTCATGTCGACATCAAACCTAGTCCATTATCCTATCAAAATAGATTTAGCCATGTCCTCACAAGTCAGTATCAAGAATATTCTCCCACCTAAGAGGAATACCCAACCTCTTAGGTCACATACACCGGCTTCACCCACTACCCCTCTGTCACCTTCACCACTTCCATCTATCCTAGGACCCCACCCATCAACCTTGGCCAAATAGCCTCCTACCCAAGGTAAACCAAAAACATAAGCCCACCTCCTCATCACGATCCTTTGTTACACCCAAATTACTGCATAGCATACGCCTTTGTCGTCACCTACATCCTTTCTACATGATATACCTACACCACTTCCTGTATCCTCATCATTACCTATGCCATTTCCTTCTCTTCAGCCAATACCTTCCACATCGCCCCTTGTTACAACCTTCACTACACCTCCATTATCACCTTGGATAACCCGACCCTTTCCACCAATGGCCTTCATTTCTACATCACAAGACTTCTTCTTAACCTTTACCCAAGAAGGTGAAACCAAAGCCTAAGAAATCTCTACCCTTAAAAGAGGTAGTTAAACCTACACCACCTTCAACAACTAGTTCACCTACTACATCTTTACCCAAGACAAAGCAATCCAAACTTAAAACTATACTATCTACCAAATAAGTGGTAAAATTTACTCAACCTCTGAGTCCACCTCCAAAGTGGCACCTCTCCCAAAAAATTCACCCACACCTCCATCCAGACCCACACTTACTTCACATTGTGATCCATTGGCAGGGTCTTATTCCAACATCCTAGCTAACATTTTAGAAACTTCTATCATCACATTTCCACCACTTAGACCTTACGAACCCCTCAAACCAAAACTACAAGGGTTCAATGATAGAAAAATTAGAACTTATCATCATGTGGTAGGGAATGATGTGGAAACGTGTAAGGATCTTAAGACTATTATTCTCCAACTATGTTCTCTCAAAGAAAAATTTGATGATGATGATATTTTAGATGATTACCCTATTCCCACTGTACCTATCACCACACATCCTCATCTATACATATTAATGACCTTCATCTCCCCCTCCATAACCCTTCTATCCTCCTCCAACATTTGAGATAAATATGGTCCACATAAGAGAGCTAGCCAAACCTTCACCAAAATGCCAATGTGTTGCATTGTTTTCACAAAACTAGTATATGCCCTCACCATATTTTTTCCCATCCTATCCCCACACCTATCAAGACTCAATTTCTCCTTCACCACATATTAATATGGTTCAAATTTCCACTTGAGCCCAAATGGAAAAGGAAAGGAAAAAAATCAGCACATCCACCACTCTTATACCCAATATACCATCTACACTTGCACCAAAAATCAGCATCCGTGGACCCACATACCATACTTATGAAGGGGTCACCCTTCATAAATTTCTTAAATAGTTATACTAGTCCCCTCTCAAAATGTCTTTATACAACCTCATCTAAACCTCAAAGTCTCATCAACAGGCCCTCACCGAGGTTACGTAATCTATTGAGGTTTTACCTAATCACCTTACTCATGTTGCATCCATTATCACTCCTCATCATGTGGCCTCTCTCACCACTTCATCCCCTTCCATTGCACCCACTACCACTCATCAAGTAGTGGATCTTAGTTTTTCTTATGAAAATATTATACCTATCTAATTAGATGATCATGATCATGCCCTATTTATTTCCATCTACATTGATAATATACGTGTTAGACATGTTATGATCGATGAAGGTTCTAGTATCAACATCATTTCCTCCCATGCCTATTTAAAAAATGAGCATTCCTATAAATTTCATGCATAATAATCCAGTTATGTTGTGTTCATTCAACGATGTCATGACTTCCACTCTTGACACCTGTAGTGCCCACTTCCCTTTGACACTTTGAGATACTGATTTTGATACTATTAATCGTATTATGGACAGTATTATGTTTTGTTTCAAAGATAATGGTTAGATGTTAGATCTTGGATTATTATTGATCTAGGTTCAGTTATTATGCATGATGGTTACTAGAGACATTTCTTAGATGTGGTTGATGATATACTATTGTGACATGGATATATTGTAGATGTTGATTTGGATTTGTGACAAATGGATATTTTGAGTAGATCTAGTATGGTAGATTTTGATGATGATATAGTTAATTTATGTAATTAAAAATGATAATGTTGAATTCTTGATATTGTTGTGATTCATATGCTTAGATGATCTTGAGATGTTGTTTATATCATTTTGGATGTTCTGATGCGGCCACGAGGCCGAGGGAGGTATTTGCATTTTACAGGTTAAAAATCACAACAATGTTAGGGGACTGGAGACTAACCATATTAAAATTCTGGGTGAAATCAACAAGGTCACCATGACAAATGTGTTGTTCGTTGTGTGTTGATTTATGTTAGGTTTTCTCTTGGGGGGGATCTCCATTACATGTGACCATGGGATATGTGTTTTATTTAGGTGTTCCTTTTTGAATTAATGTTGTATGTATTTTATTTAGTAATGTATTCCTTCTTGTAATTTAATTTAAATATGATTGATTAATGTGATAGTCATATAGTTAAATTTTATTTAAAATAAATTGGGGTATAGAATGTAATTAATAAAGTTGTTGATTTTAACTATTAATGTTAGAAGAGTGTGTAAGAAGTTGTAAGAGACATGTAAGAGTCATGTAAGGTAGATTTTGGAAGGTCAAGCACTCCATCTTTTAGGAAATTCGAAATTGTCCTTGGAGGCCAAATTTGGAGGCTTGTGGGACAAGTTAAACTTGTCCCACACCTCTTAAAATGATCCACCAACCATGCCTATGGTTTAGAGATAAAAAATAGGCCTTTGAAATACATTTTGAAGTGACAATTTGTAAGTTTTAATTACACTTCCCTTACATGTTTTAAATTTGGTCCTTTTTGGAGTATGGACATTTTGGAGTATGTAAGTCATTTTGTCATTTTTATTTATTGTGATTTGTTGGTTGATGTGGATTTCCTCTTGGGGTTGAGGAAGAATGATGTGGCATCCCGCATGGATCCACATCATCCTCCTCTATTCCTCTCCTTTATATTGGAACTTCTTCCTCATTTGGAGGTTGTTGAAACTTGTTGGTTTCCTCTTGGGGCACATTTTTCGGTGTTGTTTTTGAGCTTGTTTGTGGAAGAGCTTGGAGTCTTCTTGCTTGCTTGAACCTTGCTAATTTGGGACTCGTTTTTGGCATCTTGGAAAGCTTGTGAGCTTGGAAAAAACTCCATTATGGAGAGGTAGGCATCTAGAGCTTGTTTTAAATGTTCTTCCTTCTCTTGAATGCATGTTTAAATGGTGTTTTGTGTTTGCATTCTTGGCTGGTTGGGTAGAATTCTTAGGGCATGGTGTAGGAGAAGGCTATGGGGATTTCATATGGGGGCATAAGGGATTGCCAATGGTACTATTTTATTGAGGAGGGAGTTTTGGTTTGGGATCCACCTTGGAAAATAAACTGCTTGCATTTCTTACTCTTGGGGGCATAAGGGATAAATTTGGGGGGGGGGCATAAGGAGGGGTTGGGAGATATAAGGTTTATGGGTTTGATATGTTTATTGGCAGGTATGAATTTTGGTGGATGCCCAATTCCAAATTTGGGAGGCATAAGGAGTTCCCCATAGTCCTTGCTCTTGTTGGCTTGCTTGATCAAGCCTATGTATTATATGTATGTTTTCAAAATGCAGTTGGGAACTATTGTCTTGTTTGTACTGTGTATTTTATTGATTGTATGTAATGTCAAGAATGCTTGGTTGTTGTGGAAGAATCCTTGTTGCCATGTTTTGATGTTCATACTTTATTTCAATATGGTTGGGTGGAGAGCGTTTCCTTTCCCCTTCCTTTTTGTGATTAAGATGAAAAGTTGGAAGAATAAGCATGTTGTTGTTTGGAGCAAGAAGAAAATAGTTTGACAGTCATTTTCTTTTGAGTAATTCAATGTAACCTTTCACACTTCGAGTGGATGAACATATAAATGTTGTAATGTGAAGTTTTGCATAGTGAATGAATGTTGTTTTTGGAATTGAGAAATGTAAAAGAATAATTATGCTTTCTCTATTTTGTTTTGGAAAGAAAATATAAATGATATTCCATACTTTGTATTTTGTAATTTGAAACCAAATAAAATGGGAAAAGTGATAAGTTGTAAAATTATATTGAGGATCAATGAAAGAATGCATTCCCTTCTCCAAAGTGTATTGCACATCTGATTTTGAATTATTGTTGAAATTTGATTGTTGTTAGAAAAGAAAAGAAAGAAAGAATGCGTGGAAAAGAAAGGCAGTGTGATATGCTTGTAAAATGTATTTTAAATTTGAGATCAGAAATGTATCTAAATTTAGAATTGAATGGATTATTTGACAAACAAATGCATTAGACAAATTTAGAAAACTATGCATACATATAATGACCAAATTGATACTCAAATTAAAAGAAACAATCCACTATATTAAACCACTTATCTGGCGATGCACATTTTAATAAAAAGAGTAGTTCAGTCTTACACCCAGTAATAAGTTATAAAACTTTGAAATCCATACTAAGGAAGACTTAAGAAACTCAAATTCACTAAAACAGTTAAGAAAGAATATCCAGAACTTAATGAATTTCAAATGGGAACTTGCACAGTCATTTTTCCATAAATTGCCAAAAAAAAGAAACCTCAAACAAATTGGAAAAATTGGCTTCACTAAAACACTCTAAACTCTCCCTATACTGATCCTCCATGTCCATTTGACATGTTGAGTGAAGGAAGGCTTCTAATTTGATTGAATTGAAAATTTGAAATTTTCCAATCCACATATTAAAAGCCTGCAGATTGTTTTCATTAAAATGACCTAGTAAACTTCTTCAATTTCAAAAATTAATAATTCTTGTGTGAAGAGGGCATCGAGAGATTTTGAAAAGTCCTTGTTTTCCAAAAGTTGACATTCTTATCGAAGTTATGGCCATTTGAAGTTCTACTTCAAAATAACATTAAAAAATAAATAAAAATCTAACTATTAGAAAAAAATTCAAAATTTGACTTTGGAAAAATTTCCCAAAAAGGTCTGTGGCCCCCGCCAACCCGCAACCTATCGAGGCCTACCATGTGGCACCTTGGGAGGGTTTGACTGATTTTTAAACTTATCCTTTCAAAAAAATTTGCCATTTGAATTTTTTTCTATTTCACTCCGCCAACCTGCCAGCCGTGGCCAATCACATGCTACCACGTTGCATGGAGGAGGGGAACAAAAATTTTAAATTATGTTGTTGAAATTTTTTCTTAGGAAAAATTTTCATTTTCCCTCCGTCGGACCACAGTCAATTAGAGGGCACCACATGTTCCCTTATGGCTATGGTGGAGGCGCGGTTCTCTTTTAAACCTTACCTTTTAAAAAAAATTGGGAAAATTTATGTTTTTGCCCTACCGGTCCACAGCCAATGAAAACGTGCCATGTGGCACTCTAGGGTGGTAGTGGGAAGGGCGGAAGCCCCTCAACCTTTTGGTTTTATTTTTATTTTTGCGTTTGGGGAAAAAGTATTAACTTCTCCGTGTGGCACGATTTCCCACCTTCCCCTTTGGACTCTGTCCCATAGTGGGTGTGTGGACCCATGCACTTCTTTTCCCCTTTTCCCCTTTTCATTGGCACAAAGCACTAAAACACCCCGCCAAATTTTTCCCTTTCCTCTTCCACTTAATGTCTGAGATCGACACGTGTCCTTTTGGGTGCCCACAAGCACGCAGAGCATGTTTTTCCTTTGAGCCTGTGTTTGGAAAATTTCTCAATGCTACCCCACGACCCATTGGATAGCCCTAGGAGCTTTTCCCCTCCTATTGCCACGTGTCCCTCTAGGGGAAATTTTACCCTAGGAACTCTTCTCACTCATAACTGAAGTGCTGTAATGAGTTAGAAGGACTTCTTTATATCACCAGAAAGGTGAGAAAATTTCCTACCCATTAGGAAGGGTTTAGGGAAATTTTGGAAGTGTTTAATAGGAGAAAAATCTAGTTGAAGTTCTAAGCCTGTTAGAGAGTAGGTATGGGGGTAAATTACTCCCTGAACCTAACTAAAACATGTAACCCTAAATTTTGAACCTTGTGAACTTGACTTTAGTCATTGAAGGATTAACATGTGTTGTAATACTTGGGCCTTGTTCGTAACCTATTATGTGAAAATTGATGTCTTGCAACTTAGTTGTAGACACTTATATTCAAAAAAAATTATTCCATAATTTTCTAGCTTACCCTAGGTTATTTCGTTGGTCTCAAGTGGTTGTTGAAATTGGAATCACATTTTGGTATCAGAGCAGTGGTTCAAATGCTTAGACCATTGGGCACAATAGAACAAAACCTAAGACATGAAAACTTAAACCTAGCACACCTTGAATCTAGAAAACAAATTAGCAAATTTTTGTATGTTTAGTAAACATGGAAGTTGTATATCTTAGCAAATGAACTAACTCTCACTTTGGTCTGTGTAGGAGGCTCAGACGGAATGAGAGGAACCTACATGGAGACACAGATTCACCACCACCACCACCACTGAACCAGGGTGTGGAAGCCATTCTACCTTAGATTCTACAGACCCTTTAGGATGTTAATGTCACTCTACGTAGAGGATTAGGTGGAGGGCAGGAAGCTAGTCATGATAGATATCCTTCTATCGAGGGTCAAGTACCTCCTCGACCTAGTGAGGAGCATAGAGGGAGAACTCCCATGTGGAGTCAAGCATAAGTAGAGTCACCATCTAAGAGATAGGGTGATAGAGTTCCAGAGTATAGAGAGAGGTCTCGAAGCCCTAGGCTTAGGGATGAGTGTGTAGAGAGGCCTAGAGGCTAACAGACCACACAGTGGATCACATCAGGGAGATCCTGAAGCTTAGGCCCTCACACTACTCAGGTGATATAGGTGGATTTCAAGTAGAGGCCTAGCTAGTGAGCTTGAGTGGTTGCTTCAAGCTTTGTCCTTATTCTAGCAACACAAAAGCTTGTGTTATAATCCATCTACTGAGGGATGGAGTAGGAGTATGGTGGAGGACAGAGGAGTAGAAGCTCCATGTAGATTCAGAGACAGTGACCTAGGAGATATTTGAGGAGAGATTTAGGAGTAGGTATTTATCATGGAGGTTCATCTAGCAGAGGATTGATGAGTTCCATGAACTTTCATCAGGCTTCTCTTTCAGTAGTAGAGTATGAGAGTAGATTTCTAGATCTACTTAGTATGTAGAGTATATGTAGGATGAGTAGGTGCGGATTCACAGGTTCATCTAGGGCCTGAATTTGGATATTGGAGGGCAGTGCAGATCCACTATCCCTGAGACATTAGCAGAGGCCATCGAGAAGGCCTATATTATAGAGGAGACTCAAGGTAAGACCCAACAGGCTAGAGACCGAGTCAGGAGCTGCATTCAGCAGATGTAGGATGGTAGATCGAGAGGTTTAGTACCTCTTCCTTATGGTGGTCAACATTCAGCATAGTCATCCTTTAGGCCATAGCAGTAGTAGCAAAGCAGTAGTCCCCCACCTTACAGGACCTCCACAGAGAGCTGATTCATAGAGAGGTCGGAGCATGGGGCCTCCTCTTAGGGGTCCCATCAGGACACAGGTGGACCTAGAGCTCAGTCAGCAGGATCTCGCCAACAGAGGCCACAACAAACCACAACTAGATCATCATGATCCACACACATAATTCTAGGGCACCTACTGGAGGTGATGCTCCTTGGAGAGGATCAGGTGGTTGCTTTGGATGTGGAGTAGCTAGATATTTTTAGAGAGATTTCTCTCAGAACCCTAACAAGGGTAAGGCACCAGCTTTAGAGATAACAGTTGGTAACATGGGACACAGCCACTAGATTTATGTAGTGGTTGAGAACTACCAGGTAGAGCACCAGAGCACAATCATTGAGACCACATGTAGTATTGGTGGTATTCCTACCTCTGTATTGTTTGATTCTGGTTCTTCTAATTATTTCATTGCACAATCTTTAGTAGAACAATGTAGGTTGGTGATAGTTAGGTAAGGTCTCAGTTGGGATGTCAAGATGGCTTCTAGAGCCAAGATCTCTGTGGACTCCTTAGTTAAGGAGTGTGTTGTGGATTTGGGACCTTTCACCACTACCTCAGATCTTCGTATCCTTCCTTTGGGCTCTATGGAGTTATCTTAGGCATGGATTGGTTGTCTACACATAGGGCCAAGATGGATTGTTATCACAAGACTATAGCTTGTGCAGATGATCTAGGAGTGGAGTCGGTGATCTTGGGGGTCAGGAGAACCATTTCTATTCACACCATTTCCGTTATGTAGCTTAAGCGGTGTGTGCGATAGGGTTTTCATATGTATTCTATTACAGTTAGTGATAGATCCGAGGATAGGTCTAGTGGACCATCGCTAGATGATCATCCCATCTTGAGATAGTTTTCTAATGTTTTTCTAGGGGAGCTACTAGGGTTGCCACCCCCACGTGAGATTGATTTTCATATAGATTTAGTTCCTGGAGTAGAGCCTATCTCATGGGCACCTTATCAGATGACCACCTTGGAGCTCTGTGAGCTCAAGTTACAACTTGAGGGCCTTTTGGAGAAGGGCCTTATCTATCCTAGTGTATCCCTTTGGGGTGCACCGTTGATCTTCATGAAGAAGAAGGATGGATCCTTAATGGTTGTGTATTGATTATCGATAGTTTAACAAGGTAATGATCAAGAATCATTATCCTCTTCCTCGTATTGATGACTTGTTTGATCAAATGAAGGGAGCCATAGGGTTTTATAATATTGATCTCAAGTCGAGGCTACCTTCGATTGAAGATATCGTAGGTGGACATTCATAAGACCACCTTCGCATGAGATATGGGCACTATGAGTTCACAATGGTGCCTTTTAGTTTGATGAATTCCCCTGTAATGTTTACGAGTTTGATGAATGGGGTATTCAGGACATTTTTAGATCACTTCCCGCTCATCTTCCTAGATGACATTTTATATACTCATGTACACGTGAGGAGCATGAGGGGAACCTTCGATAGGTTATTTAGTGTTTTCATGACCGTAAACTTTACGAGAACTTGGAGAAGTTTTCTTTATTTTAGGTAGAGGTACAATACTTGGGTCATATCATTTCTGGGGAAGGTATCACAATTGATCCTTCCAAGATTAGAGCCATTATGGATTGTTGAGCACCCACTAAAGTGACCAAGGTTCGTAGCTTCATGGGATTATTAGGATACTACCAGAGATTTTTTCAGGACTTCTCTCGGATTGTGCACCCTATCACTTCCCTTCAGAGGAAAGGGAAGAAGATTTTTTGGATGGATAGATGCGAGCAGGCCTTTAGGACACTGAAGGAGTGCCTTACCACAACACCCATTCTTGTTGTGCCGGATCCACAGGGTGAGTTCTTTGTTTGCACAAATGCTTATTTAGCAGGGCTTGGAGGTGTGTTGATGTAGGATGATAGGGTTGTAGCTTTTGAGTCTCACAAACTCAAGGATCATGAACTTAATTATTCTACCCATGATCTTGAGCTTGTGGTCGTTATGCATGCTTTGGCTAGATGGATACATTTTCTTCTTGGACGAAGATTCACACTTAGGATAGATCACTTGAGTCTTTGCCACCTCTTCATGCAACCCAATCTAAACACTCATAAGCGGAATTGGATGGAGTTGTTTTATGAGTATGACATGCAGATCGAGCATGTGAAAGGGAAAGAGAATGTGGTAACAGATGCTCTCAGTAGATGGAGACATGTGGCTATGGCCACTATAGTGAGCACAGATTTACGGAGCAAGATTCTTTAGTAGCTTCCTCTTGATAGCTTCTACATGGTAGTACAACCAGAGATTGAGTCACAGAGACCCCTTGATGGGAGGTTTGATGGTTTTTCTCTTGAGATAGATGGTCTTCTCAGGCATAGAGGAAGGATATATGTTCCAAGAGATGGAGGCTTGAGGAAAGACATATTGGTAGAGGAAAGACATCTTGTTAGAGGCACATCATGTACCCTATTCAACCCATCTCGAGGTGAAGAAAATGCATGCTACTTTGAGGTAGTTGTACCCGAAGAGGACTTCATCGGGACATGGTTCGGTTTGTGTCATGGTGTTTATAATGCTATAGGGTTAAGTTCGAGCATCAACATCAGCAAGTCTCATTTATCTTCATGCCATACTAGAATGGAAGTGGAACACCATTTCCATGGATTTCATTGTTGGGCTACCAATGTCGAGATATCACCATGACACCATTATGATCACGGTTGATAAATTGACAAAATGGCTCACTTTTTCTACGGTGAAGACTACTTATACAGTAGAGTAGTGACATGAATCTACTTAGATGAGATTGTCATGTTACATGGGATTTCATGGAAGATCATTTGTGACTATGATCCTTTGTACACTTCACACTTTTGGACTACCATGCAAGTATGTCCTCGGGATGAGGATTAACTTCAGCACAACATATCATCCTAAGACAGATGGACTAACTGAGCAAGTGAATCATATTTTAGAGGATATGCTCAGGATGTACATGATGGATCAGTAGTCTAAGTAGGAGGAGTACCTGTACTAAGTGGATTTTTCCTACAATAACAATTTTTAGAGTTATATAAGCATGGCTACTTTTCAGGTGTTATATGGTAGAGAGTGCAGACACCCCTTAGCTGGGGATAGGTTAGAGGACGAGTATCTCTTGGACCAGCTCTTTTGCAGACATGGAGCAAAGTGAGGTAGTGTTGATCAAGCACAGATTATAGGAGGCATAGGACGGGTAAAAAGAAGTATGTGGATCAGCATAAGATTGATCATAGTTTTGATGTGGACATGAAGGTGTTACTTCATGTTAGACCACACAAGAGCCCTAAAAGGTTCTAATTTAGCTCCTCTATTTGTTGGTCCTTTTGAGATTTTGGAGTGTATCGGCCCTTTGACATACCGTCTAGCATTGCCACCCAGCTTGTCTCACATACATGATGTGTTTCATGTTTCTGTCCTTAGGAGGTACATTGCAAATCCTTCTTATGTGTTGGAATGGACATCATTGTAGATGCAGGATCAGGGGCAAGTGATGGTGGATCCCATCTGTATCATAGATCACATGACCATGGGCCTTCAAGGCAGAGATATTGATTAGGTATGGGTATAGTGGGATAGATATGATGAGACTGCAGCCACTTGGGAGGATGCCATAGTATTAAGAGTGCAGTTTCCACACTTGTTCTAGTGACTTCTAGGAAGAAGTAGAGTCTAAGGGGAGGGGGATGTAGTTTCCACTTCCCTTTGACACTTTTAGAAACTGATTTTGATACTATTAATTGTATTATGGATAGTATTATGTTTTGTTTCAATATGATGGTTAGATGTTAGATCATGGATTATTATTGATCTGGGTTCAGTTATTATGCATGATGGTTACTAGAGACATTTCTTGGATGTGGTTGATGATATACTATTGTGACATGGATATATTATAGATGTTGATTTGGATTTGTGACAAATGGATATTTTGAGTAGATCTAGTATGGTATATTTTGATGATGATAGTTGATTTATTTAATTAAAAATGATAATGTTGAATTCTTGATATTGTTGTGATTCATATGCTTAGATGATCTTGAGATGTTGTTTATATCATTTTGGATGTTCTGATGTGGCCATGAGGCCGAGGGAGGTATTTTCATTTTGCAGGTTAAAAATCACAATAATGTCGGGGATTGAGACTAACCATATTGAAATTACGGGTGAAATCAACAAGGTCACCATGGAAATTGTGTTGTTCATTGTGTGTTGAGTTATGTTAGATTTTCCCTTGAGGGGGATCTCCATTACATGTGACCATGGGATATGTGTTTTATTTATGTGTTCCTTTTTGAATTAATGTTGTATGTATTTTATTTAGTAATGTATTCCTTCTTGTAATTTAATTTAAATATGATTGATTAATGTGATAGTCATATAGTTAAATTTTATTCAAAATAAATATGGGTATGGAATGTAATTAATAAAGTTGTTGATTTTAAATATTAATGTTGGAAGAGTGTGTAAGAAGTTGTAAGAGACATGTAAGAGTCATGTAAGGTAGATTTTGGAAGGTCAAGCACTCCATCTTTTAGGAAATTCGAAATTTTCCTTGGAGCCAAATTTGGAGGCTTGTGGGACAAGTTAAACTTGTCCCACACCTCTTAAAATGATCCACCAACCATGCCTATGGTTTAGAGGTAAAAATTAGGCCTTTGAAATGCATTTTGAAGTGACAATTTGTAAGTTTTAATTACACTTCCCTTACATGTTTTAAATTTGGTCCCTTTTGGAGTATGGGCATTTTGGAGTATGTAAGTCATTTTGTCATTTTTATTTATTGTGATTTGTTTGTTGATGTGGATTTCCTCTTGGGGTTGAGGAAGAATGATGTGGCATCCCACATGGATCCAAATCATCCTCCTCTCTTCCCTCTCCTTTATATTGGAACTTCTTACTCATTTGGAGGTTGTTGAAACTTGTTGGTTTCCTCTTGGGGCGCATTTTTTGGTGTTTTTTGGAGCTTGTTTGTGGAAGAGCTTGGAGTCTTATTGCTTGCTTAAACCTTACTGATTTTGGACTATTTTTGGCATCTTGGAAAGCTTGTGAGCTTGGAACAAACTCCATTATGGAGAGGTAGGCATCTAGAGACTTTTTTAAATGTTCCTCATTCTCTTGAATGCATGTTTAAATGGTGTTTTGTTTTTGAATTCTTGGCTGGTTAGGTAGAATGCTTAGGGAATGGTGTAGGATAAGGCTATGGGGATTTCATGTGTGGGGCATAAGGGATTTTCAATGGCATTGTTTTATTGGGGAGGGAGTTTTGGTTTGGGATCCACCTTGGAAAAGAAACTGCTTGCATTTCTTACTCTTGGGGGCATAAGGGATAAATTTGGGGGGGCATAACGAGGGGTTGTGAGATATAAGGTTTATGGGTTTGATATGTTTATTGGCAATATGTTTTTTTGTGGATGCCCAGTTCCAAATTTGGGAGACATAAGGAGTTACCCATAGTCTTTGCTCTTGTTGGCTTGCTTGATCAAGCCTATGTATTGTATGTATGATTTCAAAATGTAGTTGGGAACTACTGTCTTGTTTGGACTGTGTATTTTATTGTTTATATGCAATGTGAAGAATGCTTGTTTGTTGTGGAAGAAGCCTTGTTGCCATGTGTTGATGTTCATACTTTATTTCAATATGGTTGGGGCTCGGGGGCCAATGAGGAAAGGATGGCTTCTCCTTTCTCATTGGATGTCTTGGTTGGGTGGAGAGCGTTGCCTTTCCCCCTTCCTTGTTGTGATCAAGATGAAAAGTTGGAAGAACAAGCATGTTGCTATTTGGAGAAAGAAGAAAATAGTTTGACAATCATTTTCCTTTGAGTAATTCATTGTAACCTTTCCCACTTCAAGTGGATGAGTGTATAAATGTTGTAATGTGAAGTTGTTGCATTGTAAATGGAAGTTGAATTTGAATTGAGAAATGTAAAAGAAGAATTATACTTTCTCTGTTTTGTTTTGGAAAGAAAATGTAAATGATATTCCATACTTTGTATTTTGTAATTTGAAACCAAATCAAATGGGAAAAGTGATAAGTTGTAAAATTGTATTGAGGATCAATGAAAGAATGCATTCCCTTCTCCAAAGTGTATTGCACATCTGATTTTGAATTATTTTTGAAATTTGATTCTTGTTTGAAAAGAAAAGAAAGAAAGAATGCGTGGAAAAAAGAAAGCCAATGTGATAGGTTTGTAAAATGTATTTTAAATTTGAGATTAGAAATGTATCTAAATTTAGAATTGAATGGATTATTTGACAAACAAATGCATTGGAAAAATTTAGAAAACTATGCATACCTATAATGACCAAATTGATACTCAAATTAAAAGAAACAATCCACTGTATTAAACCACTTATCTGGCAATGCACATTTTAATAAAAAGAGAGTTCAATCTTACACCCAATAATAAGTTATAAAACCTTGAAATTCATACTTGGGAAGACTTAAGAAACTCAAATTCACTAAAACAGTTAAGAAAGAATCTCTAGAACTTAATGAATTTTAAATGGGAACTTGCATAGTCGTTTTTCCATCAATTGCCCAAAAATGCAACCTCGAACAAATTGGAAAAATTGGCTTCACTAAAACACTCTAAACTCTCCCTATACTGATCCTCCATGTCTTTTTGACATGTTGAGTGAAGGAAGGCTTCTAATTTGATCAAATTGAAAAGTTGAAATCTGCCAGTCCACATATTAAAAGCCTGTAGATTGTTTTCATTAAAATGACCTAGTAAACTTCTTCAATTTCAAAAATTAATAATTCATGTGTGAAGAGGGCATCGAGAGCTTTTGAAAAGTCCTTGTTTTCCAAAATTTGACATTCTTATCTGAATTTATGGCCATTTGAAGTTCTACTTCAAAATAACATTCAAAAAATAAATAAAAATCTAACTATTAGAAAAAAAATCAAATTTGACTTTGGAAAATTTCCTTAAAAGGTACATGGCCCTTGCCAACTTGTATCGGGGCCTACCACGTGGCACCCTAGGAGGGGCAGAATGATTTTGAAACTTATCCTTTTTAAAAATTTTGCCATGGGAAAATTTTCCCATTTCACTCCACCAACCCGCCGGCCATGGCCAATCACATGCTGCCACGTGGCACAAAGGAGGGTAGACCAAATTTTAACTTATGTTGTTGAAAAAAATTCTTGGGGAAAATTTTTCTTCTTTCCTCCACCGGCCCCATCAATCGAGAGGGCACCACATGTTCCTTATGGCTATGAAGGAGGTGTGGTTCTCTTTTAAACCTTACCTTTTAAAAAAAAAAAGATTAAATTTTATGTTTTAGCCTCGCCGGTCCGTAGCCAATGAAAACATGCCACATGGCACTCTGGGGTGGTGGTGGGAAGGGTGTAAGCCCCTCGACCTTTAGGTTTTTTTTTTTTTTTGGTGTTTGGGGAAAAAGTCTTAACTTCTCCCCATGGCCTAATTTATCGCCTTCCCCTTTGGACTCTATCACTTTAGGTGCGTGCGAACCAGCACACTTCTTTTCCACTTTTCCCCTTTTCATTGGCGCAAAGCGCTAAAATACCTGCCACTTTGCCAATTTTTCCCTTTCCTCTTCTACTTAATGTATGGGATCGACACGTGTCCTCCTAGGGCCCGTGGGAACATGAAGCATGTTTTACCTTTGAGCCTACATTTGGAAAATTTCTCAATGCCACCCCGTGACCCACCGAGACCGCCTAGGAGCTTTTCCCCTCCTCTTGCCACGTGTCCCTCTAGGGAAATTTTACCCTAGGAACTCCACTCACTCATAACTGGAGTGTTGTAAGGAGTTAGAAGGACTTATTTATATCATCAAAAAGGTGAGAAAATTTCCTACCCATTAGGAAGGGTTTAGGGATATTTTGAAAGTGTTTAATAGGAGAAAAATCTAGTTAAAGTTATGAGCTTGTTAGAGAGCATGTATGGGGGTAAATTACTCCCTGAACCTAACTAAAACATGTAATCCTAAATTTTGAACCTTGTGAACTTGAATTTATTCATTGAAGGATAAACATGTGTTGTAATACTTGGGCCTTGTTTCATAACCTATTATGTGAAAAACGATGTCTTGCAACTTAGTTGTAGACACTTATATTCAGAAAAAAAAATTATCCATAATTTTCTAGCTTTACCCTAGGTTGTTTCATTGGTCTCAAGTGGTTGTTGGAATGGGAATCACAACACCATAATTCTCCACATTCGTGTAGGCCACGGTACCATTCTTGAATTATTCTATGTCTTAGAGGTGTAATTCCTGTACAACATGCTACTTGGCCGACCTTAGATCCACATCATGGGTTGTGTTCCTTTAACCTTACACCACTATTTAAAATTTGAACATGAAGGGAACAAATATACTATTCCAGCTGACCCTTCACCATTCAAGACCTGTAACATGTTGTATCGACCCAATGATGTCCTTATACTAGTTAAGGCATCTACCACTACTACCACTTCTTCTTCATTCGTTGCCTCATCCACCACTTATGTCGCTACATCTTCCACAACTAACTCCTCTATTCCCACTACTACCATAGCTTCTGCAACTAACCCATCTACTTCTCAAACATGTAATGGTTTTTCTTCCCATTTGTCCAATTATTCATCCATTCCTGCTACCCACATACCCACTAGTGATCCCTTAGAAGGTGTTTTTCAACACCTCACTCTAGGGGAGTACCACCTTTATAACATTAACACATTCCTTACTCCTCAAGAGTATGGTAACCTTCAACAACATATCCACTATGATCACCCCATAGGCGAGGTTTTCCACTATAGTCCTCCCCACCTTCATACCAACTTAATGTATGCGGAACTTAATGCTTCTACCTACTCATCCAAGCCACCTTATTAAGAAAAAAAATATGAAACTAAGGAGAGGACACACAGAAGATTCATGCGTGGGAGTAAGGCATATTTTAATGTGTGGAAGAATAGGGAAGGAAACACGTGAAAAATATAGAGTGATTTGGGACTTGTCCATTTTCAGTGTTACGGGCTATATTTGGAGATAGTGTATGGATCAAACAACATGATGGAGACTTGTGCAACAAAAAAATGCTATTTTGGGAAGAGCGTATATTAAGCCTTATGCATGACTTTGAGTTAATAATAGGTGTACTACTGCCAATTTATTGTAAGAGATCTATCATCAGTGCACTTACATATGTGCATGTTATATTAAAGATGCATGACTATTTTTAGCATGTGACCTATTTTGGGAAGTGCCTAAGTAGTGAAGGTAAATTCCCCACCCTTATAAATATGTATTAATGTGTGTAGTTTGAGAGACACTATGTATGAGCTATTGTGGAGTTATGTTGCCAGATCTGATGCGTGCATGAACTTATGATACTATTTATTGTAAGAAGCTTCCTTATTTACCATGTTTAATATAATGGAGTGTATTGGGTGAATAATGGTGTTAAACATGACTGTAATTTTTTTTACATGGTTGATTTCATTATGTTTATTGTTTGATTCATGATTCTTTAAGATCTAGATCTGGAATATGTTCTATGGAATGTTTATGCTATTTATGGATTTGAATGAATTATATCTTCATCATGTTCATATCCTGCACAAGAAACTATAAGGAGGGGCATGGTACCTTTTCACACTTTGGGTGAGCGCTTAGCTCAGGTTGGGTGATGTGCCAGTGCACCTAGGTTATTCATGGTAAATTCTAGACTGCATCATTGGTTCCATTGTCGGGACCTCTTTTTCTATTTTTTCAGGGTGGTTCACAATGAAGACATATCGATTGACCCTAAAAAGTTTTGAGGAGTAGATAAAAGTTCTAGAATAAGATTTCACACGGAGGTTCAACACTAGATCTGAGTTTGACACATGCGTGTGGGTGGAAAAGAATCTATATGGCTATTTATAGGAGAGATTCTTTGTTATTTTCCCAGTAGAATTGTATGAGTGGTTGGTTGCTTATGCATCTAAATGGAATTGGAGGTATCACAAACTTTTTTGGAGGAAGGAAGAATTTCAAGCCCTGTATGATGTTGATCTAATTTGGACATGCACGGTGGATACTTGGTTCTGTGGTGTTTTGAATAACTATATTTTGGAGTACTCAATTTCCACTTATTATTTCCTAGGGGTAGTTAAGTTCCAATTTTTACGGTATCCCAAGGGAACTTACTTGCAAGGCATTCCACTGATGATCAAGATATTGATGATAAACATGAACTTAGAGGAAAATCGATGGCTAGCTAAACCCCACCATGCGCAGGGGAAATAGAAGGTTTGGTGAAAGATGGTAGACCTAATGATAGAGAGGAAGAGAGAAGAAAGGATGCTTAAGTATAATGAGGAGCGTGAGAGGGAGATAAAGAAGTAGCATCACATTACGTGAGCAGCAGATGGCATTGAGGAGAGAGATGGATCGTGAAGGATTTAGAGCTCACATAGAAGGTGTGGATCTAGAGCATCAAGAACTCCCCCATTTGGGAAAGCATGAAAGGGAACCCTCCTCGAGACTCACATAGGATCGCACTAGAAGAGACGACATGGGTCACAGGCGTGAATCTGAATCTACCTAGAAACCTAGCCCTTGCACTTAGTTTTCTAGTATCTAGTACATCTAATAGCCAGTAAGATAATTTGGGCATTAGGGAATCAAGATTAATTCACATAGAAAGTACATCTATGGTAGAAAAAATGTCTTTGTTATTATTTGGAGGTACCTTCTTAGGGACATCATCTATAAATAATTCAAGCGCGTAGAATTTAGGGCTCACTTCTAGGAGTAGTACCACCATGTAGATTATAGGAGTTCAGTACAACACTACTATTGGGACACATGTAAGTATATATTTTGGTGCACTCGGCTATATGTGAAGATTAGTGGGTATACATAGCTCTAGTTCTGATGGATCTAGTGGTTATGGAGGCTGAGGTAACACAAGAGGTTCTGGATCAGGTGGGTAGGGTCTGCACACCAACCCCAAAATATTTACATGGAGACGTCTCTTGTCTTATAAAGTATAGGGGCATAGAAGATGCTGCTGAACACATGCACATGTGTGAGATACTGTGGTGCACAAAAGGGATCATGAATTCTGAGCACAAGGCAATTCAATTTATAACTCTATTATAGGGATGTACATAGTTAGTACAGGAAGTTTGACCCTAATTAAACTTTTGTAGATAATGCAAAGCATTCAAATATGCATTCCTTAAAGATTTCTATATCCCTGAATTTGAGTAGAAGAGTATAAGTGTGCTCAAGGATATTAAATAAGGCACTACTGAGAGTGTCCAGGAGTATGATGCCCATTTAAAAACACTTTTATCTAAGCTTTCTTATGATATTCACGTAAGCCAACATGCACAATGGTTTGTTGGTAGTCTGATCACACCTTTTAGAAGGGCATTGTCACATAAGACATATAGTTATCCACGTGAACCACTTGAAACAAATATGCGTGTTAAGGAATTTGGGAGTATAACTACTGGAGTCATCTTATTCTTGGAAGCACACATTATAGCTATGGAAAAGTAGTTGGAAAAACTATCGGTGTATTCAGAACATGATACATGCACTGGGATTTGGTGTACAGACTGTGAAGTTGAAGGGCACACCAAATATAGGTGCCCCTGGAAAAAATTACATTCATTATTGCTAGACTATAAGATATGTCACTTGAACCATGACACCAGCTGCTACCCATTATCAAAACATGAGATAAGGAAGAATGTATCATGCTATTGTAATATTTTTCAGTCCACAACTCGCAATACAAAAGTCTATAGGTTGATTGGTCAGATACATGATGCTATAGATATTGGTGTGCAATAGATAGGAATATTAGATAACTCTAAGGGTAAAGGTGAGCATTAGGATTAGAATCACAATCAAATTCATTATGATTAGAAGGAGGGGTGATATGAAGGAGGATTTGGCAAAGGTCAAGGATACCATGGTTTATTTGGAGGTCGTAGTGGTGGTGGTGGATGAATCAAATTCCCTCACGAGAAAATTATTTACATATAGATCACCTAACCACTATGGGCATGAATGTCCTCATAATATTACATGTTCTTTTGGTGGGAGGAACCATAGCTATGAGAAATTCCCGGATCGTATGAACATCTTAGCAAGAAACATAAATAAGAGAAAAAATGAACATGGATAGTTAGGATACAACGTGCTATGGAAATAAGTGGATGCCAAAGTTTACACTGGAACCTGAGGTATTACCTGTGAAGTTCACTACATGCATTGAAGTTGCATGCACTAAAGAAGTGTTACAGCAGAATTCTACCATCACTAAAGAGGATGTTTTTCATGTAAGGTATCTAGATCCTGGGAAATAGAAGGAGGTTTATAAGGAGACCATGGAAGTACTCATAGAACTTCAAGGGGAAATACAATGTTTAAAGGAGAAATCACGGAAGATGGAACAGAAGAAGGCAACAGAGATGGTCCAGACATATATTCATTACTTGAAGGAGGTATGAAAAATGTTGCCAAGAGAATATAATTCCATTACTAGGGAGTTGGCTAAAGGGAAACACTCCATGTGTAAATATTGAGAATGAACATTAGATCTTGCATGTAAATCTCCCCCCCATAGCTTAGATTACGACAAGGATATCAATCTGAATTTTGTTATCGATGGATGACTCTTGAGTAATATTTTGATTGACACAAGCGTGAAGGTAAATGTGCTTACTTTAGATACATGGGTACAAATGGGGAGACCTTCATTGCAGCCATCTTCTAATGTACTATTTATGGCTAATCAAACTAAGGCCACTCTTATCATATTTTTAAAATATTCTTCCATTACTATACAAGGGGCCAAGTTCACTGGGGATTTTGAGGTTTTAGTGCTTGCAGAAGCAGACAGTTTCCCAACTCTACTTGGGCACCCTTTGTGTTTCACAAATAATGTTGATCTTCAGTTCAACAAGGGATATATCAGTTTTGAGAACAATGAGGACATAGTTATTATTCCTTTAACAGATGAGAAATATGCACCCTATGTTGAGCCTTTGAGTGAGGAATATTTGAATAGGATTTATGTATGCTCCATTCGGGACCTAGAAGTACTCGAGCCATCTAAGGAAGGAATCCTTCAATGGGAAGATGCGTAGTTTGTTAGTGATACTACAAGTATTTATTGTGATAATTGGGCTCATGGTACTTATGAAATGGTTAGGCATAGATTAAGGAGCACATTTTGTGGAAAATAAAACCTTATTACATCAGGAGGATAGGCAAAAAATTTGTACTTTGGTACAATGAAGAAGAAGACCCTATGATATTCCTGTGCACCATGGAGGAATAGTGGATAGACCAATTTGAAAGAAGAAATATGTTAGCATATACCTTGTGTGGGACAACAATGTGCTGGTGGGTGGTTCACAAGGATAATCTTGTAGAATGGAATGAAGTCAGGATTTCTTTAACAACTCAGTTTTCTAAGAGAAATGCACGTACTCAAATCTACACTTATCATGGTAATCAACCTAGTCAACACCACATTCAATAGAGTGAGAGGCTCTAGAAAGAGGGAAAGAAGCTTTACCACCTTCTCTATGGGTGCACAAACTTATTCCACTTTACGAGGTTGCACACACACTTGGTATATATATGCGGAGCTACATAGAGAAATTCAAAATTGGTAGGATTTGATTGCAAGAATGGTCCAGAATTTTGACTACTTCTCTACTAAACCTTTAGTAGATGAGGCATTCAAGGCTATAAAGAATTTAACTATGGGAGATAATACAAAGGTGGAAGAAATCATTCATGAGTTATTTGATGAGAATGACTCAGGAGCGTGCTTTGATGAAGAAGCAAAGACAAATGCCATACTACTTAAGCACGCTTACTTTGAGAAAGAAAAAGGAAAGATGGTCTATATAGTGGATGATGAAGAAGTATAAAATATTCATATAGATCATACAACATGTATAGGAAAGGTTTTAGAAAGTGTGGATAATAACACACACACCTATCATGAACCTATGAGGAAAAAAAAGTGAATATTGGTACGGATGTTGAACCTAAGGAGGCAATAATTAGAGATTATTGGTCTGACTCTGAAGTGGCAAAGATAGTTGAGTTGCTCTATGATTTTCAAGACTTATTTCCTAAGGGCTACCATGAATTAAAAGGAGTGCATGAGTCATTAGGAGAAATGAAGATCAAGCTTAAGGAAGGTGTGCACCTAGTCAGGAAGAGACCCTACAGGATGAACCCTAACTTGTGCGTAAAAGTTAAAGAAGAAATTAACAAGATGTTGAAGTCTAGTATCATCAAGCCCTAGAAGAATTAAAGTGGGTTAGCTCCATGGTTATTAATATAAATAAATATGGCCGGACTAGGATTTGTGTGGATTATAGAGAACTAAATGTTTCATGTTTGATTGATCCCTTTCCTACACCTTTCACAGAGGAGATATTAGAAGGTGTTGTAGGGTGTTAAATATATTATTTTATAGATGGATTTTCTGGGTATCATCAAGTCAAGATTGCATAGGAGGATCAAGAAAAACCAAATTTCACCACTAAATGGGGAAGTTTTTCATATATTGTGATGCCCTTTGGTCTGAAAAATGTTCCTGTAGTATTTTTGTGAATATTTGTTCAAGCATTATAAGATTTTATTCACATTTTATTGCATGTTTACTTAGATGATTGGATGGTTTATTGACTTTTAAGGATCATTGTGACAATTTGTGCTTAATGTTTAAAATATGTAGACAGTTAAGCATCTTTTTCAATATCAAGAAGTGCATGTTTGCTACACCTTTTGGCACTCTGTTAGGGCACATCATCTACAAGGAAGGTTGTTAGTAGATCTAGCTAAGGTTATAGTTATTGTAGGCCTAGAAGAGCCTACCCATCAGAGTGAGGTGTGTGAATTCTTGGGTCACACTGGGTATTATATTAAATTTATCAAAGGATATGCTAAGGTTGCCACACCCTTAGAAGAGTTACTAAAAGGAAAAGGGACATTTTATTGGGGAGAACCACAACAAAACGCATTTGAGACATTGAAGGAGAGACTTACTACATCACCTATTCTACATTTTCCCTCATGGAATTGTTAGTGCAAATCTACAACACCCCCTAAACGACCTTCATATATGCAGTCCAAAATTGGGTCATTTGGTGTGATTGCACAACATTGAGTTTTCTCCAAGGTGTAGGACCTTGCAAGGTGAAAAAACTCTCCAGAGAAATCTATTTCTTACCCCTCTATTTAGGAGTATGCATGAATTTTACATAGGTTCATTGCTAAATACTACTCTAGATTCCAAGGCGATAAAGTTAAAAGATCCAAAAGGAAACAAAACTAAGTAAAAAATGGTGATACACTAAAGAAGTGATGGACCTTTGTTTTTTGCAAATATACAAAGATCATAAGAAGGCAACACTAGAACATCCACAAATTACCAAAATGTAATGAAGGATCAGAAGGAGACAATAAACACAAGAAAGGATTGAAAATTCATTCACAGAGCATGCTTTATCATTCCCAGTTTTTGATACGATGCATTGAAATGGAAAAAAGGCAAAAAAATGTATTGCAGTTCCAATGGGAGGCCTGAAACTCCACAAATTCATGTGCCAAGGGGAAGAGGGGAGTCTGCTAGAACAAAAATGTCCAACCCTTTACAAATGATCCAAAATTGGCTTTTAACGATGAAGTAGAAAGAAGAAAGGTGAAAAAATGTGGGCAAATTGATACAAGATCTCAAAACACTGATAAGATTCATTAAAATGGCAAGGGCACCCTCAAAAATCCATTTTTGATGTAGTTGTCCATGCTGGAGAAGAAACGAGTGCCATACTTTATCAATTTTGGTGGTTGGGGGTCGGTTCTGCATTTTTTCCCGTGCAGAGACATTTCTTCATTTTTCTCCAACCAAACCCCACAAAAATCAAAATTGAATAGTCCATCATGTGGATAATTTCAATAGCTTTCCAATGATACCAAGAACACAAAACTCTGAGCTCTAGATAGAAAGATATGGCCCTCTTAAAATTTGGGCAAAAAAAGGCAAAATTAGGGCAAAATTCGGGTTCGCGGGCCAAAAATTTGAACTTTTCCCTCTTTTTTCAAATTGGAAATTTTTTCCAAAACTCCTCCATGCCCCACTTCTCCACTAACACATGGCATGCTCTAGTTTGATTGCGGGCTTAAAACAATATTTTACCTCTTTTACCCACATGGGAATTTTTTTCAAAAATACCCCGCCAGCCCGACCTCCACCGCTGATGTGGACACGTGGTGCCTTTTGATGTGGCACAGAGGTGTGGTTCAAGTTTTTACCTTTATGCCTTCACTACTTTGGAAAAATTTCCAAACTCCTCCCGAGGCCCCGAATCCTCCTACTGACTAGACATGTGGCACCTTCACATATCTCGGCGGGGTGCACTTCTATTCTTTCCTTTGACACACTTTGACAAAAAAACTGAAAACTTAGAAGTCCTTCTGCCCCTGCCACTCCACCTTGACACATGGTGAATTCTAACTAGGCATGGGCCTCAAAAAATATTTTTTCCTCTGTGGGATTCCATGCCAAAATTTTCCCTTGTGTTTTTTTAGCCAAAAGGCTAAGTGCCAAATTTTCCCTCCAAACTCCACCGAGCCATAACTCAAAATATACAAGGAGTTAGGAGGACTTCTTTACCTTTTTGGAAAGGGGAAGAAAAATCCTATCTAATGAAGCCATCTCTAGGAAATTTTGAGTGCTTTAAGGTTTGGAAAATCTTCCTACAGAAAAAAATAGGGAAGAATGAAGGAAAGTTAACCAATACAAGCATGGGCTTATTTTGGATAACAATTTTGGTGACTCAGAGGGGTCATCTACTTGTTAGATGAAGTGACCAGCTGCCTAAATCAATCCCTTGGGCATGGATTCATGAACTCAACTTCTTGTTACTATCGATTCATTAGAAAATCTCTAAGATGAAGATTGTGAGAGTAGAAAATTACTTGACTTGGAATGTGATTTGCAAAAGATGCATCTTTGGGGCAAAAACTTGTGCCAAAGCACTTAGGGAAATGTGAATCTAAGCTAAAAAAAAATGTGCATAAGAACTTAGAGTAATGAAAGAAGAATCTAAGCTAATATGTACACGGTGAGAAGTTTCCCTTCTAGTAGCAATGCGTTAGATGGATTCCATTAACTGGAATCTGCATTTCCTCACCATCAAATGTAGACAATTGGAAGGCATTTCTATTTTTGCATTTTTTGACCATGTAGGGGCCACTCCAAATGGCATTAAATTTTGAATGCCTTCCTGGATTTTCTCGGTCTACATCCAATTTCAACACTAAATCTCCAACTTGGAAAGTTCTAGCCTTAGCTTTCCTATCAAAGTTTCTCTTGATCAAAGCTTGGTCCTTTTCCATTGTTTGGGCTACATGCTCTCTGAGTTCTTGGATTTCCATAAATTATGCATATCTAACCTCCATGGGCTCAAACTACAACAATTACAATTACTACCTCTTTCCCATAAACAAGTCGAATGGTGTAGTGCTCGTTTGAATAAACCACTTGAGACCCAAGAAACAACCTAGGGTTATCTAGAAAATTATGGGATAATTTTTTTTTAGGAGTGTCCATAAGCGAGGTTGTAAGATAATGGTTTTCCACTGACGAGTTCTGGAACAACATCAATTTACCAAAACATATGTTTCCTTCATTAACTAATATCAAGTTCACAAGGTTCAACTTTTAGGGTTAGATGTTCTAGTTAGGTTCAGGGAGTAATTTACCTCCATGCTTGCTCTCTAGCATCCTCAGAGTTTCAACTAGATATTTCCCAAACTTAATGGTTCCAAAATTTCCCTAAACAATTTCCATTGGATAGGAAATTTTCTCACCTTTCCGGTGATATAAAGAAGTCCTAACTCCTTACAAAACTCAAGATATGAGCGGGAGGAGTTAATAGGTCAAATTTTCCCCTAGAGGGACACGTGTCATGCAGGGGTGAAATCCCATTTGATGGGTTGGTAGGTAACGGGGTGGATCTAGAAATTTTTCTCCTCATGTGGAAAAATTTCTCATTTTCTTCCGCGCCTCCACGGGTCCCTGTTGGACACGTGTCAAGGCCTGGTTCAAAGTGGGAGAGGGGGAGGGAAGGGCGGAGTGGCGGGAGGATTTAGCACAATTACGACCGATAGAGGAAAAAAGGGAGAAAGAGATGCATGGCTCTATGCGCCCATGGAGGAAGAAAATCCCAAGGTGGGGGCGGTGATGCGGGGCCATGGGAAAATTTGTTAAATATTTCCCAAGGCCAAAAACCAAAAAAATAAAGGGATCCTCCCTCCCCATTACCACCCCCAAGGTGCCACATGGCACCTTCTCATTAGTTGTGGGCCGACGGTGATAAGATGGAAATTTTTGCAAAATTTTAAAAAGGGTCTAAGAGTTGAAAGAAACCACGCCTCCGTCATAGCTCCAAGAGGATATGTGGTGCCCTCTAATTGGTTGTGGGCCGGCAGGGATACGGGGTACAATAGGAAAATTTTCCCAAGGTAAAATTTTCAAAAGATAAGTTTAAAATATTGGTCCAACCCTCTGATGTGCCATGTGGCAGCACGTGATTGGTGATGGGATGGCAGGGGCCACATACTTTCTACGTGGAAATTTTTCCAAAATCAACAATTAAAGTTAACAGTTACATTTATTTTATTTTTGGAATGCCAATTTGAAGTAAAACTTCAAATGGCCATAACTTTGATAGAAAGCTCAGATTTGGGAAAACGAAGACTTTCTAGAAATATCTCAAAGCCCTATTTACAAAGGAGTCATTAATTTAGGAATTTAATGAAGTTTAGGTTATCAATTTTATAAAAATAATCTGCAGGGTTTTTAATTTGCAAGCTGGTAATTTCCAACTCTCACTTTTGATCAAATTCGGTTTCCTCCTTCACTCAACATGTCAAGAAAACATGGAGAATTAATATAGGGAGGGTTTAGAGTGTTTTTCAGAAAGTTGATTTGTCCAATTTATTCAAGTTTTTATTTTTTGTCAAATGACAGGAAAACGATTATTAGAGGGATTGTATTCGAATTAGCAATGGTTGAGTTGTTTTCTTAAGTTTTCTTTGTCAAATTGAATTCCTTAGTGTCTTAGCATGCTATTCCATAACATTTTTAAGTTGGTTATTAAGTGCATGTCTGAACTATGCATTTTGTTTAGATTTACCAGTTTTAGAATTTACAATTCTAGTGATCACATTTTTAAATTATCTATTTATCAATTCCATCATTTAAATGTAATAAATTATTTCCAATATAGTCTAATGCATTCAGTTGATTCTAGAAATTCATTCCCAAGTCAAAATTACAATTTCTGAATTCAATTTTAATATAATTCCAAGGATGAAAAAACAATATACTTCCTTCCTATGCATTCTTCTTTTCAACGGAGATTTTAATTTACAATAGAAATTCAATTCCAATGTAGCCATGTAAGTTTGAGAAAGTGAAGCATTCCTTTATTTATTTGCAATAACAACTTATCACTTTTTTCATTTAATTTCCAAATGCAAAATGAAATGCATGTAACATCTATTCACACTTCCTTTCAAAACAGAGAGTAGCATATTAATTCTTTACATTTCTCATTCCAATTTCAATATTCCATTAAAAATACAAAAATATTCACATAACAAATTTCTATACAATTCATCCACTCCAAAGTGGGAAGGATTACAATAGCTTGTTCAAAAGAAAGGACTATCAAACTATATATTCCTCTTGCTCCAAGACAACAACATGCTAGATTATTCATCTTTTCATCTTGATCACAACAAGGAAGGGGGAAAGGAAACGCTCTCCACCCAACCAACACATCCAATGAGAAGGGAGAAGCCATCCTTCCTCATTGGCCCCCGAGCCCCAACCATATTGAAATAAGAGATGTAATACAACACATGGAAATGAAGGATTCCCACAAAACATGCAACATTTTCACATTCAAACACATTTCAAGAAGAATGTAGTTCACAACTACATTAAACAAGTGCAAACAAAACTGAGGCTTCATCAAGCAAGCCAACAAGAGCAAGGATCTATGGGGGAAGCTGCTTATGCCTCCCAAATGGGAATTGGGCATCCACCAAAAACAAACCTCCAATTAATTTATCACACACACATTTCCTTATGCCCCCCACAAAATCCCTCCTTATGCCCCCCACAAAGTAAGAAATGTAAGTTATTTATTTTCATGGTGAATCCAAGCCCAAACTCCCTCCACAAAAATCTGATGCCAATGGCATTTCCTTATGCCCCCACAAGAATTCCCCATAGCCTTCTCCTACACCTTTCCCTAAGCAGTCTACCCAACCAGCCAACACACACATAACAACATTCACCATTTCCATACAAGCATGCAAGAGAAAGAAGCATTTTAAAAAGGCTCAAGTTCCTACCTCTCCATAATGGAGTTTGTTCCAAGATCAACCAGCTTCCCAATGCCAAAAATTAGTCCAAAATCAGCAACACACCAACATGCAATGGTCTCCAATCTTTTTCCACAAGAAAGACTCCAAAACAACAAGAAATTCACCCCAAGGAAAGTATGCAAATTTTTAACAACCACAAACAAGAAAGGAGTTTGAATTTTAAAGGAGAGGGAAGAGAAGAGGGTGATGTGGATTCATGTGGGATGCCACATCATTCTTCCTCAACCCCAAGATTAAATTCAACATCATTTACCTAAACATAATAAATAAAAATATAATTTGACTTACACACTCCAAAATAACCCATACCCCAATAGGACTGAATTTAATACATGTAAGAGAAGTGCAATTAAAACTTAAAATTTTCATTCCAAAATGCATTAAAAAGGTCTAAATTTAACCTCAAAACCTTAGGTATGGTTGGTGAATAATTTTAAGAGGTGTGGGACAAGTTTAACATGTCCCACAAGCCTCCAAATATAGTTGTTATCCAAAATTCACCCCCGGGTAATTTTGATAACATGCATCGAATATTCAAGTCCGTGCACATTGATTGATTCAGGAAAAATTCGAATTCTCAAGAGGATGAAAATTGTTTCACACCCAAAATCTATCTTACATTCTCTTACGGTTCCCTTATTTGGGACTTTCTTACACATCCTCTTACATTATTACATTTAAGAGCCACAACGAAATGAGTTATTTATTACATTCCGAGGATGCGAACCGCCGAACCGGCAAAAGAGTATTGATTTAGGTTCCGGAAACAGGACATTTGGGACAAATGGATGCGAAACACATGATTATTTACAACGAATTAACACAAGGAGCATATAATAAAAATGATAGGGAACCAAACACATCACTAAATAAAAGTCAAAAAGTCATGAAACATTAATAAAGAAAAAATGAAAGCCCAAATTACTACCAATCAATGCGTGCCACATGTCGTCCGTGGTGAGGCGCGGGAAAATATTTCAAAATCCGTTTTAACTGTCTGCGTGCCCTAAATCTTCGTGATCATCATATCTTTTGATCCAGCTCGGATTTGCACGTTCTTTATATCAATGGAAAGCTTATGAAATTCTCTACATGATTCTGGGATCAATCTCGAGTTTTGGTGTAGTCTAAAGAGAGAAAATCGAGAAACAGATCTGACGCGTGATAATGGCCGGGCACGTTTCAACAACATGTTTTAATACTAATGGGTCGCATTCTTCTTCAAAGCATGGCTAATGACATTTTAGTGGCCAAATTAATGCACATGGGTCAATTCTCCTCCAAAATCACTCAAAATGATAGGGTATGGGTTGGTAAGATCCTCCACTATTTAATGTGATCAATGAGGAATGGGCTGCATGTTTTACGTTTCGTCCCCTCGAACAATGTAAAAAGCTAGATTTGGTTCAAGACATAACGTGTTTTCATTCTTTCTACTCGCCCTCCCTTCTTTTCTTCTCTAGGGTTGAAAATGGAGTTCGAGCCTCCTCTCTTGCTCTATAATGGCATTTTTGCCTTTTATTAATGGAATGGTGTTCCAAAATCGGAGCAACAAAACATGTTTTGTGATGCATCTATCCATCCTTCCTCATTTTTGCTTGTTCTCTTCTCTCTTCATTACGGAGGTATATGTGCATGTTTGAATGTTCATTGCAGTTTTGGAGTTTGTGTTCATGGAGCTTTGGGACATTTTCTCGTGTGAAATCTATCCTTGGGCTCGTGATGCATCTGTCCATCCTTCCCATTGCTCACCTCTCTTTGTCCCATGGTAGTTTTGATAGATGTCCAACATTCTCCTTCTCGGTGTATCACCATTTTAGTCACGTGGCATGGTTAGATTAGGATTAGATTAGCTTGCCTACACCTGGAATACAACAGGTAAAGCAGGAACCAGCCTTCTGGAGACATTCTCATTTTCACAAGTCCCATGCTTGGAGAGAGGTTTCCATGTTATATCAATCACACTTGATGCCCGAGTGATCAACCTATTGACAATCGCATCCGGGGGTCGTGATTTTGCATAACAGTTTTGCACATCTAGTGGGACCTTAGAGGTCTTCCACTTCATCTTTGTAGGTTGATGTGTTTCGTGAAGATTTCAGCCTTTGGAGGCAATTACAAACATCGCGACTCCATATCAACAACCCATCTCTCGAAGTTGCACCTTCCCTTCCATTCATTTTCATCCATTTTCATCCATTCTTCCTTCCATATCTTCCATCATTCTTTAATTGTATGAAGTTGTGCAATCATGACTTCATTTCCATCATGGAATTCACATCAACCATCATATATTCCACCTCCAACATGTTTTACAAATCCTCCAAATCAGCATTTTGAGCATATTCAAGATCAGCACATATGAACAGCATAGTAAAAGTCAGTTTGGCTACATGGAGCTTTCAAGAGCAAGAGTATGCAGACAATGAAGACCATCAGATCAAGATCTGGTCATTTGAGAAAATCCAAAAGATGGAGGTGGGATGGACACCAGTGGATCAAGCACAAATGAAATCTCTTGGAATCGTTGTGGAGCACCCGTCCATGGGTGGGACCTTTTCCAAGGCATTACATCCCTAAAGAGAAGCTTGACTTCATGATTACAATGCTGCCTTTGCTTCAAAGTGGATTGAAGAAATAGAGGTGTATGAGAGAAGTATTCAACAACCTTATCAATGGGTAAGCATACCTTCTCATACCTTTTCTTTTCCTCTTTCCCAATCTATATCATTTCAAGGTCAAGTTTCAAAATCTCCATCTCGCTGTCCCAAGTGTTGAATCCATCCCTCCATCCCTCAATCTTCCACCACACCTCGATTCTTCTTTCCTTTTCCCTTCCAAATGGTCATCCCCTCCACAAGAGCTAATGTGAAACACCCCCTCCTCCAAAGAAACAAGAGGTTTCACTACCTCCACCACCACAAAAATTGTAAAATCAATTGAGTTACAACCCATCTCTCCTCTTGCATTCCCAAATCCATGTTGGGAGGATGTAAATCAGAATGCACCAAGGAAAACAACAAAAGAAAAAGAGAGGCCAAACAAAGATGAAGAAATTCAAAGTCTCAAGAGTTGGGCTCTTAGATTTGGGATGACAAAGATCCCTTGATGGTTAAGCCTATGAAGAGGCCAAGGTTGAACAAATGGTGGTTAGGGGATCAAAGCTCAAGAAGATCTTCAGATCCCAACTTGCCCTCTAGAGCAATGTAGATGAAGAGTTTGACTTGACAAACTTCATGTTAGAGGAAGATTTTTATCAAGAGCAAGATTCTCTTCAAGTAGTAGAGGAAGGAGGAGCCGCTCCAAATCCAAAAGAAGAGGAGCACATTCAGTGTGGGGGAGAAAATGCAGATCCAAGGGCTTTGAGCACAAAGTAGGGCTGATGGAAGAACCTTCAGCTTCTTCTTTCTACTTCACCTCTCTCAAGTTCTAAGATCAAGAGGAGTTTGATCTCTCAAACTCAATATTGAGAGTGAAAAACCATGGTGGTCAAGTTCAGATCAAGAGAACACCATGGAGGAAGTTGAACATTTGCAGTAGGACAGCCATGAGGTATATTATCCTGCGATTTGGAAGATTTTGATGGAGAGGAGCCGGTTGAGTTTTCACCATTCTCTCTTTCATCATTCACATTCCAAACACTAGAGCCTCGCTGCCATGAAGGAGAGCATTCATTTTCAGCATCCCGCATCTTACAAAGAGCTCTTTGGGATCAAAATTGGAAGATTTTAATCTTCCTGTTCTTCATTGGAGGAAGAGAAAGGATGTAAGGATTCCACCATTTCTTCCACATCATCCACCTCGAGGGTCTACAAGAGAACTCCATTCTGGAGTTGAAAATGAGCTATGGGCATATCAAACGGACTTCAGACCTTGCCCAATCGTGTATTTGGCTTCATTGGAGCCAAAGGAGAAGCCACAACCGGTCATGCTCACTCGGGGCATGAGGATGAGCTACAAAGTACCAAGGATCAGCTGCCATACCTCTTCAATCCAAATGCAGAGAAACTAAAAGAGGTATTGGATTTTTCAGTTGATACCTTGATGATTTGGATAGAAGACTAGCTTCTTGTTGATTTTCCATCCATCCAAACAGCCATGATCACTGCCAAATCAATTGCATGGCTGCCAATTTTGAAGAAAGGAAGCTATTTCTCACAACCAGTTGCAGGGTTTGTTTAGCTTGCCTTTGCTTCCAGTTAGAGTAGAGTAGCTAGGTTTGCTTTCAGTAGAAGAAGTGCTTGTGCACACTCTGCATGTTCCATTTGGGGCATGTATGATTTTCAGTTCTGTACATAGTTTTGGTGTTGCAAGTTTTGCTCTTGCATAGTTCGTTTCAGTGGCATTTTGGTGAGAACAACTCCATGTCCGGTGGGATTCAAGTGGCTCAGAGGGAAGTTTCAAAGAGATCAGTTTTCAGACTTGCTTATGACTCCATGCCTAATGGATTGCCTCGATCATTCATCTAAGTAGATGTCCCTCATTGAGTCGCTAAAATGTTATCCAAAATTCCCGGGTAATTTTGATAACATGCATCAGAATATTCAAGTCCCAGGCACATTGATTGATTCAGAGAAAACATCATGTTTCAGAGGTTCTCTCAGATATTTTTCTAACTCCCCGGCCAAAGAAGGAAGGAGCAAGCTCGAGAAAATGTGAAAAATTAGTAAGGGCAAGTAGGTTGATCCGGGAGAAAATCGTGAAAATTGGCTAAGTCCCGCTCAAGGTCGCCTTTGGGACGTGACCCGTAAAGGCATGGATCAGCCGAAAATCCTCTAGGCGGCCCACTAAGCAAAGTGGGACAAGTGGGACAAAAAGACCCGAACCGGCGGTTCGGCCAAAATGGGAACAAACTACTAAGCATTTGGGACAAATGGAATAGAATACGCGGGCAAGCGCAAGAATGATCCCTAAAGAGGGAAGAAAATGACTAAGTGTTGCTCGGGACGAATTCGGAGGACAAAAAGACTCAAACCGGCCGAATCGGGCCGAAATGAGCACAAAGCATCTGAAGCAATTGGGACATCTAGGCCGCGAGGATGCAAACTCGCCAAACCGGGTGAAAAGAGTGTCCTGAAGCAACAGGGGACATTTGGGACAAATGGATGCGAACCCTGATCAGTTCGGCCAAAATCAGCACAAGGAGGACAAGGAAAAATGGGACATAGGATGCGCGGATGCAGATCGCCGAAAGGGTGATCACGAAACGTGTCACAAGGAGAAAAAGTCAAAAAGTCAAAGGGGTGAGTTTTCGAGCACCGATCCGAACCAATGAGATAGCGCCGCGTGTCAGGCCTAGGCCCACAAGGAAATTTCAAATGAAAGCCCATCGAAAGGTGAAGGAGAGAGAATCACGCGACCAATCAATGCATGCCACGTGTCATCCAGGTGGCGAGGCGTGGGAAAATATTTCAAAATCTGTTTTGGTCTGTCCCGTGCCCTAAATCTTCAAATCATCATATCTTTTGATCCAATAGCGCTCATATTTGCACGTTCTTTATATCAACGGAAATCTTATGAAATTATCTACATGATTCTCGGGATCAATCTTGAGTTTTGGTGCATCTCAAGAGAGAAATCGAGAAAAGCTCGACGCGTGATAATGACGTGCCCAACCTATTTTAATGCTAATGGGTTGCATTCTTCTTCAAAGAGGAGTGACATTTGATGCCAAATTAATGCACATGGGTTGCATTCTCTCCAAAATCACTCAAAATGACAGGGTATTGGTTGGTAAGATCCTCCATGCCGATTTAATGCATCTCCAGTCAATGAGGAATGGGCTTGCACATTTTCCCACGTTTTTATCCCCGGGCTCGACCCATGCAATGTAAAAAGCCAAATTTGGCTCAAGACATAATGTGTTGTTCATTCTTTCTACTCGCCCTCCTTCTTTTCTTCTCTAGGGTTGAAAATGGAGTTCGAGCCTCCTCCCCTTGCTCTCGTAATGGCATTTTTGCCTCTTATTAATGGAATGATGTTCTGTGTAAACTTCCGGAGCAACAAAAACATGTTTTTGATGCATCCGTCCATCCTTCCTCATTTTTTCTTGTTCTCTTCTTGCCTCTCTTCATTGCGGTGCAGTATCTCGTGCATGTTTGAATGTTCATGCAGTCCTAGGAGCCGTGTTCATGGAGTTTTGGGACATTTTCTCGTGTGAAATCTATCCTTGGGCCCGTGATGCATCTCGCCCATCCTTCCCATTGCTCACCTCTCTTTGTCCCATGGCAGTTTTGATAGATGGCGTGTATCACCTGTTTTAGTGTAGGATTTTGTTTTTTTCTCTCTCTCTCTCTGTCTCCTTGGCATGGTTAGATTAGGATTAGATTAGCTTGCCTACACTGGGAATAGCTTGTAAAGTACTTTAGGAGCAAGAACCAGCCTTCTCTGGAGATTCCTCTCTCGGTTTCACAAGTCCCATGCTTGGAGAGAGGTTTCCATGTTGTGCAATCACACTGGATGCCCGAGTGATCAACCTAGAAGCCTGATCTGCATCCTCAAGGGTGCTGTGATTTTTCACTAACAATAGCCTCCAAGGAAAAATTTGAATTCTCAAGAGGATGAAGTGTTTCACACCCAAAATCTATCTTACATTCTCCATATCCCTTACACTTTTTCTTACACACTCTTAAAGTATTACATTTAAGAGCAACAACGTTATTTATTACATTCTATGACATATTGATTTATTTATTTTAACACATCATTATTTACAACATTAACACAACATATAATAACTAATGAAAGGGGTAACACATCACAAAATAAACACATGCAACATTAATAAAGAAACCACATTACTAAATACACAACCCCATGGTCACATATAATGGAAATCCCCATGGGAATCCCTAAAAACACAACACACACACGTAAAACAAGCAGTTGCCATGGTGACCTTGTTGAATTCACCCATAATTCTAATATAGTTAGTCTCTAGTCCCCTAACATTGTTGTGATATTTTAACCTGAAAAAAATATATACCTCCTTCAGCCTTGTGGCTATATCGAACATTCAAAATGATATAAACAACATCTCGGGATCATCTAAACGTATGAATCACAACAACATAAATAATTCAACATTATCATTTTCAGTTTAATTAATCAACTATATCATCATCACTTAATTCCCATGTTAGTTCTATTCACAATATCAAATGTCACATGTCCAAATCAACATCTATAATATGTCCATGTCAAACAGTATATCATCATTCACATATTAAAAATGTCTCTAGTAACCATTATGCATAATAACTTAACCCAGGTCAATAACACTCCATGATCTAACATCTACCCATCATAGTAAATAGAAACATAATAGTGTCTATAATAAGATCAACAGGGTCCAGATCAGTATCTAAAAGTGTCAAAGACAAGTGGGAATTACATCCCCCTCCCTTTAGACTCGACTTCCTCCTGGAATTCACTAGAAACAATGTGGAAACTACGCTCGTAATATTGTGGCATCCTCCCAAGTGGCTACAATCTTGTGGTATCTATCCCACTGCACCTGTACCTGATCAATCTCTCTACCTCGAAGGCCGAGGGTCTTACAATCTATGATATAGATGGGCTCCACCATCACCTACCCCTGATCCTACACCTGCAATGATGTCCAATCCAACACATGAGAAGGATTTGCAATATACCTCCTAAGAACCGAAACATGAAACAAATCATGTATGTGAGAAAAGCTGGGTGACAATGCTAGACGGTAGGCCAAACGACCTATACTCTCCAAGATCTCAAAAGGACCAAAAGTATAGGAGCTAGCTTATAACCTTTTCCATAACGGATATGGCTCTTGTGTGGTTTGACTTAAAGGAACACCTTCATGACCACATCAAAGCTACGATCAATACTATGTTGATCCACATACTTATTCTTCCTATCATGTGCCTCTTGTAATATCTACCTGATCAACACTACCTGCTGCTCCATGTCTTGCAAAAAGAGATGATCCAAGAGATATTATGTCCTCTAACCTGTCCCAGCTAAGAGGTGTCTGCACTCTCTACCATATAAAGCCTAAAAAATATTATTATAGGAAAACTCCACTAAGTACATGTAATCCTCCCATTTAGACTACTAATCCATCACATACATCTTGAGCATATCCTCTAAAATCTGATTCACTCACTTGGTCTGTCCATCTGTCTCAGGGTGATATGTTGTGCTGAAGTTGATACTTGTCCCGAGGACATAATGCATGGTTGTCCAAAAATGTGAAGTGTACAAAGGATCATGGTCACAAATGATCTTCTATGGAATCCCATATAACCTGACAATATCATCCAAATATACTCATGCCTTGATTCGATCTAGCTGTATAAGTGGTCTTCACCAGAGAAAATTGAGCCACTTTTGTCAATTTATCAACCGTGACCATGATGGCGTCATGGTGATATCTCAAGATAGGTAGCCCAAAAATGAAATCCATGGAAATGGTGTCCCACTTCCACTCCAATATAGCATGAGGATAAAGAATGCCCGATAGATGTTGATTCTCCAACTTAACCCTCCGAAGTACTCTAAACATCGTGACATAAACCGGCCACGTCTCTCACGAAGTCCTCTCTGGTACAACTGCCTCAAGGTGGTGTGCATCTTCTTCACCCCGGGATGGGCTGAATAGGGTGCATGATGAGCCTCTACCAAGATGTCATTCCTCAAGCATCCATCTATGGGAACATATATACGGACTTTGTGCTAGAGAAGACCATCTGTATCTAAGGAAAAACCATCAAACTTCCCCTCAAGGGGTCTCTATGACTTGATCTCTACTCATACTGTAATGTAGAAGCTATCAAGAGGAAGCTGCTGAAGAATCCTACTCCGCAAATATGTGCTCACTGTAGTGGTCATAGCCACATGTCTCCATCTATTAAGATAATTTACTACCACATTATCCTTCCCCTTCACATGCTTGATCTCCATGTCATACTCACAAAGCAACTCCATCTAACACCGCTAACAAGCGTTGAGATTGGGCTGCATGAAGAGGTCACGAAGACACAAATGACCAGTCCCCGATTGTGAATAGGTCCAAGAATAAAATGTCTCCATCTAACCAAAGCATGCACAAATACCGCAAGCTCAAGATCATGGGTCAGATAATTAAGCTCATGATCCTTGAGTTTGTGAGACTCAAAATGTACTACTCTTCCATCCTGTATCAACACACCTCCAAGCCCTACTAACGAAGCATATATGCAAACAAATAACTCACCATATGGATCTGGTACTACAAGAATGGGTGCTATAGTGAGACACTCATTCAGTGTTCTGAAGGCCTGCTCACATCTGTTTGACCAAACAAACTTCTTCCCTTTCCTCTGAAGGGAAGTGATAGGGTGCACAATCTGAGAGAAGTCCTAAACAAATATCCAATAGTATCCTACTAATCCCATGAATTTGCACACCTCAGTCACTATAGTGGGTGCTAGCCAATCCATAATGGCTCTAATCTTGGAAGGATTGACTGTGATACCTTCCCCAGAAATTATATGACCCAAATACTGCACCTCTATCTGAAAAAAAGCACACTTCTCCAAGTTTTCGTAAAGCTTCTGCTCATAAAGACATTGAAGAACCTGATGAAGGTGCCCCTCGTGATCCTCACATGTACATGATTATATCAAGATGTCATCTAGGAAGATGAGCACGAAGTGATCTAAGAAGGTCCTGTATACCCCGTTCATCAAACTCATAAACACTGTAGGGGAATTCTTTAAACCAAAAGGCACCACTGTGAACTCATAGTGCCCATATCTTGTATGGAAGGTAGTATTATGAATGTCCACCTTTGACATCCTCATTTGATGGTAGCCTGACTTAAGATCAATCTTAGAGAAAGCGTGGCTCCCTTCATCCGATTAAACAAGTCATCGATACGAGGAAGAGGATAAACAATTCTTGAACATTACCTTGTTCAACTAGAGGTAATCAATACACAACCCAAGGATCCATCCTTCTTTTTCACAAATATCACTAGTGCACCCCAAGGGGATACACTATGATAGATAAGTCCCTTCTCCAAAAGGCCCTCAAGCTACAACTATAGCTCATAGAGCTTTGGGGTGGTCATTCGATAAGGTTATCAGGAGATAGGCTCTACTCCAGAACTAGATCTATATGAAAATAAATCTCATGTGGGGGTGGTAACCCCGGTAGCTCCCCTTGAAATACATTAGAAAACTCTCTCAAAATGGGATGATCATCTAGTGATGGTCCACTAGACCCATCCTTTGATCTATCACTCTAACTCTAACAACACACATCCGAAAACCCCATCGCACACACCGTTTAAACTACATAGCTGAGATGGTGTGAATGGAAACAGGTCTCCTAACCCCGAGATCACCAAATCAACTCCTAAGTCATCTACACAAGCTATAGTCTTGTGATAAAAATCCATCCTAGCCCTGTGTGTAGATAACCAATCCATACCCAAAATTATTCCATACGAGCCCAAAGGAAGAATACAAAGATCTAAGGTAGTGGTGAAAGGTCCCAAATCCACTACACACTCCTTAACTAAGGAGTCTACAGAGATCTTGGCTCTAGAATCCATCTCGACATCCCAACTAAGACCCTTCCTAACTACCACCAGCTTGCATCGCTCTACTAAAGATGTTACAATGAAAGAATCGAAGAACCAGAATCAAACAATACCGAGGTAGGAATACCATGAGTGTTACCTGTGGTCTCAATACTATGCTCGATGCTCTACCTTGTGGTTCTCAACCACTACATAAATCTTGTGGTTGCATCCCATATCACCTATAATAGGCTCTGAGATCGGTGCCTTACCCTTGTTAGGGTTCTATGGGAAATCTCTCCAAAATTTTCTAGTAACTCCACATCTAAAACATCCTCTTGATTCTCCCCAATGAGTAGCACCTCTAGTAGGTGCCCTAGAAGCATGTGGTGTGGATCTTGATGATTTGGTTGTGGTCTACTATGTCATCTATTGTCGAGCTCCTGCTAACTGAGCTCTAGGTCCACCCTATGTCCTGATGGGACCCATAGGAGGAGGCCCCAAACTCCAACCTCTCTATGCATCAACTCTCTTTGGAGGTCTATGATGTGGGAAAGACTTTTATTACTGCTGCAACTGTGGCCTAAAGGGTGACTGTGTTATACCCTAGCCACCACAAGGAAGAGTTACTAAACCTCTCGATCTACCATCCTACATCTATTGAATACATGTTTAGACTTGGTCTCTAGCTTGATAGGTCTTACCTTCAGTCTCCTCTGCAATATAGGCCTTCTCCATGGCCTCTGCTAATGTCTTTGGATAGTGAATTTGTGTTGCACCTCCAATATCCAAATTCAGGCCCCTGATGAACCTATGAATATACACTGTGCATCCTACATATATACCCTACATACTAGAGTATATTTTAAAATCTACTCTCGTACTACTACAAAAAAAAAATCTTGTTGAAGGTCATGGAACTCATCAATCCTCTCTTGGATGATCCTTTATGATAAATACCGCTCCTAAATCTCTCCTCAAATAGCTCCCTGTGTCATTGTCTCTAAATCTACATGGAGCTTCGATCTTCTTTCCTCCACCATACTCCAGCTCCATCCCTCGGTAGATGCATCACAACATGAGCTTTCGTGTTGCTAGGAAAAGGACAAAGCTCGAAGCAACCACTCAAGCTCACTAGCCGGGCCTTTGTCTCGGAATCCACTGTATCACCTGAATAATGTGAGGGTTAAAGCTTTAGGATCTCCCTGATGTGATCTGCAGCTATGGTCTATCGGCCTCTGGGTCATCTCTAAGCCTACTCATCCCTAAGCCTAGGGCTCTGAGACCTCTCTCTATGCTCTGGAACTCTGTGACCCTATATCTTAGGTGGTGACTCTGCTCTGACAAACTCCACATGGGATTTCTCTCATCTATGCTCCTCCCTGAGTCGAGGAGATACCTGACCCTCAATAGAAGGGGCTCTATCATGACTATTTGATTTTCCTCCTAATCTTCTGCGTAGAGTAACATTGACATCCTAAAGGTTATGTAGAATCTGAGGTACAATGGCTACCACACCCTGATCCGATGGTGGTGGTGGTGGGTATGGTGGCAATTCTAAGTCTCTGTGAAGGTTTCTCTCACTCCATTTAAGCCTCCTACATAGACCAAAGCGAGAGTTAGTTCATTTTGCTAAGTTTATACAACTTCCATGTTTACTAAAACATACATATTCTTGTTAAGTTGTTTTCTAGATTTACTAAGTGTGATAGGTTTAAGTTTTCATGTCTCAAGTTTTCTAGTGTGCCCAATGGTCCAAGCCTTTGAACCACTACTCTGATACCAAACTATAGTGCCCATTTAAACAAACCACTTGAGACCCAAGAAACAACCTAGGGTTAGCTAGAAAATTATGGGATAATTTTTTTGTTTAGGAGTGTCCACAACCAGGTTGCAAGACAACAGTTTTCCACTGGTAGGTTCGGAACAACATCAATTTACCAAAACATATGTTTCCTTCATTAACTAATATCAAGTTCACAAGGTTCAAATTTTAGGGTTAGATGTTCTAGTTAGGTTCAGGGAGTAATTTACCCCCATGCCTTCTCTAGTGACCTCGAGTTTCATTTGGATCTTTCCCAAACTTAATGCTTCCAAAATTTCCATAAACCATTCCCATTGGATAGGAAATTTTATCACCTTTCCGGTGATATAAATAAGTCCTCCTAACTTCTTACAAAACTCAAGATATGAGTGGGAAGAGTTATTAGGTCAAATTTTCCCCTAGGAGGACACGTGTCATACAGGGCTGAAATCCCATTTGACGGGTTGTGGGTCACTGGGTGGCTCTAGAAAATTTTATCCCCATGTAGTGGAATTTCTCATTTTCTTCCGCGCCTCCATGGGTCCTTGGTAGACATGTGTCAAGGCCTAGTTCAAATCGGTAGAGTGGGAGGGAAGGGCAGAGTGGCGGGAGGATTTAGTGCAATTGCGCCCAATAGAGGACAAAAAGGGAGAAAGAGATGCATGGGTCTACACGCTCGCAGAAGAAGAAAATCCCAAGGTGGGGGTGGTGATGTGGGGCCATGGGAAAATTTGTTAAATATTTCCCAAAGCCAAAAACCAAAAAAAAACAAAGGGTCCTCCCTCCCAGCTGCCACCCCTAAGGTGCCACGTGGCACATTCTCATTGCCTGCAGGCTGGCAGGGCTAAGATGGAAATTTCTCCAAAATTTTAAAAAGGGTCTAAGGGTTGAAAGAAACCACGCCTCTATCGTAGGTCCAAGAGGACACGTGGTACCCTCTGATTGGCTGCGAGCAGGCGGGGATGTGGGGTACAATAGGAAAATTTTCCCAAGGTAAAATTTTCAAAAAGATAATTTTAAAATATTGGTCCACCCTCCAATGTGCCATGTGGTAGCACATGATTTGTTGCGGGATGGCATGGGCCGCAAAATTTTTGTGGAAATTTTTCCAAAGTCAAAAATTAAAGTTAACAGTTAGATTTATTTTATTTTTGGAATGCCAATTTGAAGTAAAACTTCAAATGGCCATAACTTTTGATAGGAAGCTCATATTTGGGAAAACAAGGACTTTATAGAAATATCTCGAATCCCTCTTTACATAGGAGTCATCAATTTTGAAATTTTATGAAATTTAAGTCATCAATTTGATGAAAAAATATGTAGGGTGTTTAATTTGCAAGCTGGTAATTTCCAACTTTCACTTTTGATCAATTCGATTTCCTCCTTCACTCAAAATGTCAAGTAGACATGGAGAATTGATCAAGGGAGGGTTTGGAGTGTTTTTAGAAATTTGATATGTCCAATTTATTCAAGTTTGTATTTTTCTGTCAAATGATAGGAAAACGACTGTTAGAGGGATTATATTTGAATTAGCAATGGTTGAGTTGTTTTCTTAAGTTTTCTTTATCAAATTGAATTCCTTAGTGTCTTAACATGATATTCCATAACATTTTTAAGTTGGTTATTAAGTGCATGTTTGAACTATGCATTTTTTTTAGATTTACCAATTTTAGAATTTACAATTCCAGTGATCAAATTTTTAAATGATCTATTTATCAATTCCATCATTTAAATGTAACAACTTATAGTCTAATGCATTCAGTTGATTCTAGCAATTCATTCCCAAGTCAAAATTACAAATTCTGAATTCAATTTTAATATAATTCCAAGGATGCAAAAACAATATACTTCCTTCCTATGCATTCTTCTTTTCAATAGAGATTTTAATTTACAATAGCAATTCAATTCCAATGTAGCCATGTAAGTTTGAGAAAGTGAAGCATTCCTTTATTTATTTCCAATAACAACTTTACAACTTATCACTTTTTCATTTGATTTCCAAATGCAAAATGCAATGCATGTAACATCCTTTCACACTTCCTTTCAAAACAGAGAGTAGCATATTACTTCTTTACATTTCTCATTCCAATTTCAATCTTCCATTACAAATACAAAAATCTTCACATAAAAATTTCTATACAATTCATCCACTCCAAAGTGGGAAGGATTACAATAACTTGTTCAAAAGAAAGGACTATCAAATTGTATATTCCTCTTGCTCCAAAACAAAAACATGCTAGATTCTTCATCTTTTCATCTTGATCACAACAAGGAAGGGGGAAAGAAAATGCTCTCCACCCAACCAACACATCCAATGAGAAGGGGGAAGCCATCCTTCCTCATTGGCCCCCGAGCCCCAACCATATTGAAATAATATATGTAATACAACACATGGAAATGAAGGATTCCCCACAAAACATGCAACATTTTCACATTCAAACACATTTCAAGAATAATGTAGTTCACAACTACATTAAATAAGTGCAAACAAAACTGAGGCTTCATCAAGCAAGCCAACAAGAGCAAGGATCTATGGGGAAGCTGCTTATGCCTCCCAAATGGGAATTTGGCATCCACCAAAAAAAAACCTCCAATTAATTTATCACACACACATTTCCTTATGCCCCCCACAAAATCCCTCCTTATGGCCCCCCACAAAGTAAGAAATGTAAGTTATTTATTTTCGATGGTGAATCCCAAGCCCAAACTCCCTCCACAAAACTCTGATGCTAATGGCATTTCCTCATGGCCCCACAAGAATTCCCCATAGCATTCTCCTACACCTTTCCCTAAGCAGTCAACCCAACCAGCCAACACACACATAATGACATTCAGCATTTCCATACAAGCATGCAAGAGAAAGAAGCATTTTACAAAGGCTCAAGTTCCTACCTCTCCATAATGGAGTTTGTTCCAAGATGGACCAGCTTCCCATTGCCAAAAATTATTCCAAAATCAGCAACACGCAAACATGCAATGGTCTCCAATCTTTTTTCCACAAACAAGACTCCAAAATAACAAGAAAATTCACCCCAAAGAAAGTATGAATTTTTTAACAACCACAAAAAGCAAGGAGTTTGAATTTTAAAGGAGAGGGAAGAGAAGAGGGTGATGTGGATCCATGTGGGATGCCACATCATTCTTCCTCAACCCCAAGATCAAATTCAACATCATTCACCTAAACATAATAAATAAAATGACAATTTGACTTACACACTCCAAAATAACCCATACCCCAAAAGGACTGAATTTAAAACATGTAAGAGAAGTGCAATTAAAACTTAAAATTTGTCATTCCAAAATGCATTAAAAATGTATAAATTTAACCTCCAAACCATAGGTATGGTTGGTGAATAATTTTAAGAGGTGTGGGACAAGTTTAACATGTCCCACAAGTCTCCAAATATAGCCTCCAAGGAAAAATTGAAAATTCTCAAGAGGATGAAGTGTTTCACACCCAAAATCTATCTTACATTCTCTTACATATCCCTTACACTTTCTTACACACTCTTACAATATTACATTTAAGAGCAACAACTTTATTTATTACATTACTATGACATATTGATTTATTTATTTTAACACATGATTATTCACAACATTAACATGACATATAATAACTAATGAAAGGGGTAACACTTCACAAAATAAACACATGCAACATTAATGAAGAAACCACATTACTAAATACACAACCCCATGGTCAAATATAATGGAAATCCCCCCATGGGAATCCCTAACAAAACAACACACACACACACACACACACACACACACACACACACACACACACACACACACACACACACACACAAATGCCATGGTGACCTTGTTGAATTCACCCAGAATTCCAATATGGTTAGTCTCCAGTCCCGACATTGTTGTGATATTTTAACCTGCAAAATGTAAATACCTCCTTCGGCCTTCTGGCCATATCAAAACATCCAAAATGATATAAACAACATCTCAAGATCATCTAAACATATGAATCACAACAACATCAAGAATTCAACATTATCATTTTCAGTTTAATTAATCAACTATATCATCATCACTTAATTCCCATGTTAGTTCTATTCACAATATCAAATGTCACATGTCCAAATAAACATCTATAATATGTCCATGTCAAATAGTATATCATCATTCACATATTAAAAATGTCTCTAGTAACTATTATGCATAATAACTGAACCCAAGTCAATAATAATCCATGATCTAATATCTACCCATCATACTAAATCAAAACATAATAGTGTCCATAACAAGATCAAAAATGTCCAGATCAGTATCTAAAAGTGTTAAAGGGAAGTGGGCACTACAAATGGAGAGTTACCTGTGGATCTCTTGGGAGTTATCCTATCATCCCATAGAGCTGATTTGAGCTTAGTGTGCGAAGTCCTCTTATTTTCATCAAGAGTCCTCTTGATGATCCTTAATAGATTCTTGTTTGTGGACTCAACTTGGCCATTACCTTGAGGGTAATAATTTGATGAAGTGCTCAAATAGATCCCATTTTTAACAGCCCATTAAGTTACCTTTGATCCTATTAATGCCAACGCATTATCTGATATTATAGTGGTAGGTATACCAAATCTTGTTGCTATCCCCTCATAGAATTCTATAATGCTAGATTCATTTGCCTCTTTGAGTGCCACTACCTCAGTCCATTTAGTGAAGTAGTCTCATTGCTATTAGAATCCATTTGTGCCCTTGGCTTGAGTTTTGATTAATGAATCTAATGAACTCCAAAACAAATTGCATGAATGGATAGTTAACTGAGATTAGAGTGCAATGGAAGTGCTTCTAACCTCTCTTTTCCTGTGAAGAAAGAAAAATTCTTGCACCTCTTGATCCATGCATAATAATAACTAAAATATTTGGGCCAATAATAACCAGCCTTCATGATCTTGAGAGTTTTCACTCTTGGAGGAAAATTACCCCCAAATGATCCATTATGGAACTCTTATAACATTTTCTCAATTTGACTTGTCCCAATGCACCTCAACAACACTCATTGATATCATTTTTGGACAATACACCATCAACAAGTGCATACATAATAGCCTATAATCTAAAGTGTGCTCTTTTTTCTTTGTTCATCTCTAGAGGGCATATGCCTATTTGTAAGAAGTGCATTATGTCTTGGGTCCAACAAGGAGTGAGCACACCACCATTTTCTTGTTGAACATCTCTTTTTTCTTGGCTATCTTGCAACACTAAAACAACATTCTTCTGTTTGCTTGCTTCAATTTATTGGCTCAAGGCCAATTTCTCACATAATCCCTTTCCTCATACCATTTGTGACTTTGATCTCAATTTCATACTCCATGAGACGAGTAATCCACCCTGTACATTTTTCATTTAGATCTTTGTTGAGGAAGTCTTTAACTCCCACATGAGAAACCAACAGTTGAACCTTGTTGTTTGAAAATAGATTCTTAAATTTCTTCAAGCTCCTAATCACTACAAGAACATGCTTCTCAATGAAGGAATACCTTACTTCATAGTCCTCCAAGCTTTGGCTAAAGAAGGAAATTGGCTACTCTACATTTTCTTCATTTTGTTTTACTAAAATTGCAGAAATTGTATCATCACCACCAAATGCATAAAGGATGAAGTCTTTGGAGAAATATGGGTTAATGAGAGTTGGAGCCCATGAAATAGATTCTTTGACTGCTTCAAAAATTTCCTTACCTTCACCTGTCCATTTTAATTCCATACTTTTCTTTAACATCATAGTTATTGGCTTGATGAGGGCCACAAAGTTTGGAACAAACTTTCGAAGAAAATTGATTCTTCCCAAGAAACTTTGAAGAGCCTTCTTATGTCTTGGAAATGGTAGTGCTCTTATTTCTTTAACCCTCTATAGATTAATTACTAACCCTTCTTTGGAAATAATTTGGCCTAGGAGCTTGCCTTCATGAGCTAGGAATATGAATTGTTTGGGATTCAAGGATAACCAAAATCTTCTACATATTTGGAACACTTGTCTCAAATGAAATAGATGGTCTGCTGCACTTTTAGAAAATACAGTAATATTATCTAGGTATATTAGAAGTATTTTTTTATCAATCCCTTGAATGCCATATCCATTTCCCTTTGGAAAGTAGCTCCAATGTTAGACAACCCAAATGGCATTTTTCTATATGCATAGGTTCCCCATTTGGTGGTGAATGTTTTTTTGAACTGATCATCTTCCTTTACCATGATCTTATTATACCTTGAATAACCATCTAGCAATGAAAACCTCTCATATCCAGCAACAACTTGCAAAATATTCTCCATAGAAGGAAGTGGGTATTGATCTTTGAGGATGCTTTATTCAAATCTATAAAGTCTAAACACAATCTGATTTCTCCACTCTTCTTTCTAATTGGAACCAAGTTTACAACCCATCTTGAATGCTTGATGGGGAATATGATACTTTCCTATATTAACTTTTTTAATTCCTTCTTCATGAGAGGTTTAATGTGTGGATTGACTGGTCTATATTTTATCCTAATTGGCTTAGTACTTGGATCTAGTTCAATTGTGTGTTTAGATAGCTTGGGATTGAAACCTCTCAAGTCTTCATAGCTCCAAGAAAATACATCTGAGAACTCTTGGAAAAGTTGCATGAATTCATACCATTCTTGCTTGGTTTCTGCTTTACCAATTTGAAGTGACTTGCCTTCTCCAACTAAGATGGGCTTTGAATCCTCTCCCTTGATTTGGATGTTTTTTCTCCTTCCTAAATTGATCGTTAGGATTGAAGATAGACTATAAAGTCACAAGTCATTTTGGTAGTTTGTTGGTTCTCAGTTGTACCAATTGATCACCATACTGTTGTTCTAACTTTTCCTAATTTTTAGCTGAGAACTCAGATTCCTCTTGTAAGAAATTGATGATTTGTTGGTCACTCTCAAACACTTTCCAACTTGCATTATTGTTTGGCACTAATGGCCTCATAATCACATGGATGTTTGGCTGCATTTTATCTCTTTTGATACTCTCCACAACATCAAAAGTTGCTCCAACTACTACAAGTCTATCAGCAGCTTGGTTCTCTTTCCTAGGGATGGAGTTGATGCCAAAACCTTTAAAATCCTCAATGAGGTCCCACACCCTATTCTTATAACTCTTGATCAGGTCATTCTTGGCAGCATGTTGTCCTTTAACTTGATTAACAATCATCTCACTATCACCAAAGAATTGTAAGTTTTTGATACCTCTCTTCCTTGACCAATGCAATCCATGTATCAAAGCTTCATATTCAGTAGTGTTGTTAGAACATGCAAAATAAAATCTAAAAGTTAAATAATACTTAATGCCTTGAGGTGAAACAAACATAGCTCCTCCTCCTGCACCTTGTCTAATTCTTGATCCATCAAATAAAAACCACCATACCTCAGTATCATCTTTATGGTATGGCTTGGTGATGTTAGGAAGAGGTTGATTTCCTTCATGCATGTAATAGAATCCTAGTTCAGATTCCTCTATTTCCTTGTAGGGATCAAAAGAATGTAACTTTCTTACCCATTCTTCAAGAGTCAAATCTGAAATGCTTCCAAATTTGGTTTCAAATTCATGTGTGCTTGGATAATCCTCTTGATCAAATGTTTAATAGTTGGCATTGATTGGGCTTGGAGTATGAGGCTCAATGTGAAAGTTTACAATAGGTTCATACCTGATTATGGCCTTGGATCCATACCTTGTCCTAAATAGCATGTGTGACCAATCAGTAGATAGGTAGCCTCCAATTCTAACTATGAAATCTCTTGACAAATATATGGAAAAGAGTGGTGGTAAATCTATCACCGACACATCTTGCAAAACAGTGAAATTGGGGCATGCGTGCAAAGTAAGGCTCAAATATTTAATTACCCCAGCTGTTGCTAATCCTATCCCATATAATTGCACCACCCCCTTGGATATGACTTCATATTGAAGGCTTAGCTGATCATATATTTACTTGGGCATCACGGACCTACTTGCCCCATAATCAATCATACAATTATGTACTAGTTTATCCCCAATGATCAATGAAACATAGAATGGAGGGGGCTTCAAAATTTTACCGTACTATCCTCCATGATTCCCCTCAGGCTAAGTAGCATTTATGAGTACCTTCTCTTGCATGTGAGCTAGCTAATTTGAGGTTGACCAATTCTTCATGGAAGCTTGTAATAGATACCTTTGTCTTGGGATGGATAGTGACTCCCACATGGATATGTTCACATTGGTCTTCTTTATTTGTTCAATGATGTTAAATGGGGATGAACCATCTCTTTTTTGCCCTTTAGCCTGCACATTATTTTCTTACACATGGGCTACAACAATTGGTCTAGAAGGTGGCTTAGGTTATCCTTATGATGAGTGCATTGTTTGGCTCATTAATATCATTTCTTAGGGCTGAAAATACTCTTTTTTATATGAATTATTAGTACATGGGGATGTTTTGTGTAGTTATATCTTAGTTGGTTTGATGCATTTTCCTCACTATAGTTTATGAAAATTGATTATCACATGAACCTCCTACTAACTATCTTTTTGAGATCAAATGTGATGATGTGTGTAGGAAATGATGGAAGTTCTTTGGTGGTTATGGACCGAGTTGAAGCATGCGGTCAAGATCTATTTCCATTAAGTTGACCTATTATCCTAGGCTTGATCCTAACAGCCCGTAGAGATTTATGTGTTTTAATTAGAATTTTATGGACAGTGTTTAATGTTGCCTAATATGGCAGATCTTGTAACCAATAGTATCTATATGAAGACTTCGTCTTCAGAACTTGGTAGTACCACTTTTTGATATACTGAAGAATATTATCTACATCCAGTTCTTGATTATTTTTACTATCTATGTTATGAACTTATTTTTAGTTAATGAAAGCCATGACATTTTGAGAATCAGAATTTGTTAATCCCTCTATCCCAAGGAAGAGCAAGGGCCCACTCGACTGAGGAGATAAGAGGTTATTTTGAGTTCATGCATATAATTGTTTGATTGGATTTACTACAATTGTCATTTGATAAATTTTACATGCATGCTTTGATTAATTGTACCTACTTTCTCCATTACTACTTTTTCTTAGAATAGATGCTTTTGTTATGCAAATATCATTAACGAATGGTCTTTTTTCTGCTAAGTTCCATTTATGTAATTGTGATTTCATTTTTAAGAATAATGCATGCGTATTTCATTTTACAATAGAAGATTAGTTGTTAAATTTCCTTTCATCGTGAATAGTTGAATTTGTAGAAGCGTATTTAATTTCCATATATATGGATTGCATTTCCGTAGAATAGTCACTAAACTAAAGAACCCCCCAATAGACCCAACATATAACTAGTTCCTCTAGACTCCATAGAATACTGCCTAGGACACAACCCTGGTTTATAATGACACTGACAAAGATTATGTCAGTTAAATGATTGGAAGAATATAATGAACCATAATTTTTAGTGTCATTATCGGGAACATAACCATAAGCTCCATTATTTGTATTCCATATGCTATGGGTGTTAATGGAGTTCATATAGGAAACTAGTAGTTCTCTCATACCTCATTTTAAACCAACCAACCTGGATGCATAGCTCACAAGATAACCAAGGGAAATTTATAGCACATAATATTCAAAAATCTCTCTAGACACTTCACAAGGAAGAAACACTAAGAGTGATAAAGATTCCAACCAAACACCTAGAACCTCTTCTGAGCATTTAGTATCCTCTTCACACCACTCAAAAATGGGGTACCTTGGGAATGCTTAAGACCAACCTTTAGGGAGAACCTTTACATATCCCATTGTCCTCGATGCTAGATGAGGATGCACCCATAAAAAAAATCTCACCATCCATCCTCCCCCTCTTTCGAGGAATGACCAAATAAGACCCTAATCAATTTCTATTTGAATTTCAAATCTTGTTCCAAATATATGACTACCAAATTGACAATCAAAAACTCAAATTGTTTCCCTCAACTCTTAAATATTCTACTATAAGATGGTTTATGGGGTTCATCTAACTCCATTAATTCCTAGAAAGCCATGGAAATAGCCTTCTGGATAAGTAACTAGACTATTGTAGGGAAGGGATAGGAAGGAAGAGTTCTTCTAAATATGAAAAAGGAAGATGAGAATCTAGAGGATTATCCGGATAGATTCCTCTCTTTCTCGCATAAACGTGGTGGGTATGATTTACATGCAGACATCACTAAAACATTCTTTCTTAAAGGACTAGATGAGGAAACCAAGGATTCCCTCCATCTCATGGGAGGAGGAGACGTGCAGAAACTCACAATGGAACAAATCAGTGAGATATGTAGAAGATACTCTAGAACACGTGGAGGAATATGAAGAAAACAAACATCCAAGTCTTTGGGTACCTATGAACTTTTAAAAGAAATGGCCAACATGAAAACCAACATTCTGCTACAATTAACATCCACCATAGATGGACTCAAGGCAAAATCCATCCCTTCCAAAGAACCATTAGACATGTATTGCCCTAAGTGTTGGAAGAGACACCCCTTCAGAGAATGTCCTTTAGATGTCACAAACATGTGCTTAATCTACAAAGTTACCAACCATGACACTAAGCATTGCACACTTTTACCACAGTTGAAGGGAGGTTTGAATGCCATCTCTCAAACAAGTGTTGAATTAAACTTTATCCAAAGATAAAACAATCAGGGTGGGCTCCCATCTAGACCAACTCAGAATCCCTGGAGGATGTCATGGCCGAATCAAGCCTCTTAGTCTTCTTGGGGACAACTTGAGTGGGAAAACTCAAACTAGATGACTTATCCATATCCACCACCTTGGAAAAATCCCTACACTCATCCGGGTTGGGCTCCACCACCCGCAACCAATCCTTGGCACAATCAGCAGTGGGGTCCTCAACAAAATTTTAGCCAAAATTAGTCTTGGGCACCACCACAAAATGGTAATCAACAACACAGGTTCCAGCAGCCACAACAAGCTTTAATGCCTCCACCTCAAGCCTACCAAAATCAAGGACAAGAAACACAAACACAACTTCCATCCCAACCAGTATCTAATCATAAAAATCAACAAACAACTTTGATTGATGACACAGACGGTAACACCATGCAGGTTAACACTATTGGTAATTTACGATTACGATCTGGAAAAATATTGAACCCTCCTATCATTATCACAAAGCCACCTGATGATGCCAATAAGGAAGAGAACCTTGAGGGTAATACTGATTCTTCACCAATGCCAGATAAAAAGGATGATCAAATACCCAAATAGACTACAACCCCTTTTCCTGAGCGATTACAGGACACTTGAATTACAGATGAAACAAAACTAGTTCAGGAATTGAAAAAAGTACATATTGAGGTCCCACTACTACGAGAAATAAGGGACATCCTTGAACTGAACCAAACCATTATAAATAAGTGTATTAAAACACTAGGAAGGGAAAAGAAAATGTAAAGACTGCCGATTCGAAGGGAATTTAGCTGATTTAGTTATGACACCCTTATCTCACAAAATTATGGGGATCTTGGGAGCCCTATCATTACTATTTGTATAAACAACCAGTTAATATACAACATTTTGGTGGATCTTGGTGCTACTATTAATGTCATCACAACATAAATGTTTAATCTGCTATCCTTAATAGGACTTCAACCGACCAACACTATTCTGCAGTTAGCAAATCAATCCATTACTGTACCTAATGGTGTAGTTGAAGATATAATGGTCATTATTGAATCATGGGAGTACCCAGTTTATTTCATGGTTTTTCAACCTAAAGCTCAAAAGTTGGGATATCCAGTCATCTTGGGAAGACCCTGGTTGGCTACGGTTGCTGCTTACATTGACTGTAGGTTAGGCAACATGACAATTCTAAATGGGCAGAAATCCAAACACATTTCATTATATCCTCCTGCCTAGCCTTATATGAACAATTGTGACTAGGTATGGGTGGATTCTTTGGATGCTAACTCTTTGAGTTCTTCTTTTCTAGCCACTATTATAGTACACAATCATATGGAAAAAGCTATGGAGTCATATACACTGACTGATTCTAAGGACTCTATGACTACAAAAATCAGCACTATTGCTACAAAATCTAGAATACCAACATTAGACATCTCTTCTACTATTTCTCTGGTAGACATTACCTCTGCTGAGTCTGGTAGGAAACTCTATGCTTATAATTTTGAACATTTAGTTCCTGATTTCTATTGTCCTTTAACCAAGATTTTGTCTTTTGACAACAGACCCATCCTACACATGCTTCAGCCCCATGTTTACCCATTGAATTCTTTTATCACTAGTATAGAGCTTGCTCTTTTGAATGATACCAAGTAGGTGCTTATCAGTATGGGAAGAGAGTTGACCATAGGTAGTGACTTGGAGGTCAATCAAGAAGCTAGGGTGCTTGAGGTTCTGAAGAAACATTCCCATGATTTTGCTTGGGATTACACTAATATGAAGGGAATTCATCCTAATACTTGTACACATCATATTTACACTTTGTTGACATCAAACCTATAAGGTAGACGCAATGAAGAAACAATCCAGCATTGAGAGACATAGTCAAAACTGAGATCGGAAAACTCCTAAAGGTAGGTTTCATCTATCATATATCTGATAGTTAGTGGGTTTCTCCATAGTTATTATTCCCAAGAAGAATGGTAAGTGGTGAATATGTGTTGATTATAGGGAACTTAACAAAGCCACCAAGAAGGATTATTTTCCCTTGCCTTTCATTGACCAAGTCCTGGACAATTTGGCTGGTAAGAAATATTTTTCTTTCTTGGATGCATTTAGTGGGTATAATCAAATTATTATTGCCCTTGATGATCAGGATAAGACTACTTTTATGTGCCCTTGGCGTACATTCACTTATCGAGTCTTACCTTTTGGGATTTGTAATGCCCCTGCTATGTTTTGATGGGTATTCTTGGCCATTTTTGTAGATCTTGCTAATGACTGTGTTGAGGTTTACATGGATGATTTCACTATCCATGGATCCAATTTTGAAGAATCTTTGAATAATCTTGAGAAAGTACTGAGTAGATGTGAACAAACCAACTATCTCTGATTCATGAAAAATTTCTAATGATGGTTGATCATGGAATTATCTTAGGTCACCATGTTTCAGCCCAATGTATACAGGTGGATCCCAAAAAGATATTAGTCATCACCCAATTACCTACACCAACTAATCAAACTGACATCAACATTTTCCTTGGTCATGCAGTTTATTACCACCGATTCATAAAATATTTTAGCAAAATTACCACCCCAATGTTTTCATTGCTAACCAAATATTGTGTTTTTGAATGGTCTCCTCAATGTCAATAGACATTTGATTCTATCAAAGAAAAGCTGACAACGGCCCCTGTCTTACGTGGCCCTGACTAGGGACAACCTTTCCATATCCACACTGATGCTTCTAATACAACCATGGGTGTTTTCCTTGGACAAAAAGACTCAAAAGATCATATGTAGGAAATTTATTTTATCAGCAAAAATCTAACTCCTACGGAAAGGAATTACTCTACTACGGAAAAAGATTTTTTGGCTGTTGTCTAGGCTTTGAATAAATTTCATCATTACATCACTAGATATAAAAAATTTGTTTACACTGACCACTCTGCCATTCGATATTTGATGAACAAACCAGTGGTTGGCGGAAGGCTTATTCGCTAGTTACTCTTGTTGCAAGAATTTAATCTCACTATTATAGATAAGCCTAGGAAATCTAACATTGTTGTTGATTTTATTTCTAGAATAAATGTTTCAGGTAATGACGAAGTAGTCTAAGACCAATTTCCCGATGAACACTTGTTTTCTATCTTGACTAAGACTCCTTGGTTCACTGATCTCTGAATTATTTAACAATAGGGAAGTTTCCTGCCTATTTTACTCATAAGAAAAGAAGGTGATTGGTTAAGAATAGTGCAACATATAAATGGTGTAACAAATCATTATTTAAATGTTGTCCTGACATGGTTCTTCGTAGGTGTATTTGAGAGGATGAGGTACATGGCATACTGCGAGCATGTCATGATGAGCTAGGAGGTGGACATTATTTAGTGAAATGAACAATTCACAAGATCCTTGGAGTAGGGTACTATTGGCCTTCCCTCCATACGATTGTCAAAAAGTATGTGTGGCAGTGTGATGCATGCCAATGAATGGGAAAAACTACACTTTCTACAAAAATGCCTCTGAATCCTCAGTTGGTTCTAGGACCATTTGAGAAATGGGGTATTAACTTTGTTGGCCCATTTGATCCTCCATCTTTCAGGAAGGAGTATCTCTTGGTATGCACAGACTACGTCACCAAATGGGCTGAAGTTCAAGCATTGGCATCTACCAATGAGGATGTTGTTGCCGATTTTCTCTACAATCGGATATTGTTGTGATTTAGAGCACCAAGGGCCATTGTATCTGATCAAGGTCCTCAATTTGTTTCAAATATGATTGAATCTTTCTTGGAAATATATAGAATTAGGCACCAGAAATTGTCACCATATCACCCCTAATCCAATGGGCAAGTGGAGGTAACTAATCAAGAAATCAAGAATATTCTAAGTAAGTTGGTTAATGCCGATAGAAAGAATTGGGTACCAAATCTTCCTGAGGCCATCTGGGCCTACAACATGACCTGGAAAACAACTACTTTTTTTCTCCCTATGAGATGGTCTTTGGGAAGAAACCACTATTACCTGTTGAGTTTGAATTGTGCACCTAGCAAACAACATTGGAAGTTGGGATCAATTTAGACGAAGCACAATGTGAATGAGTGCTACAGCTGAATGAATTAGATGAAATGTAGATGGAGGCACATCAATAGATATAAATTCTACAACATCAGTGGAAAACCAAACATGATACTCACATCAAAATAAAGACATTCCATGAGGGACAGTGGGTTTTACTCTTTGATTCCCCTATCTATCAGTAGTTTAAAGGCAAGCTATGTACACATTGGTTAGGTCCTATTAGGTAAATCAAGTGTTTGATAATGGATCTGTTTGATTGATACCTATTGATGGAGACAAACATACTCTTCTAGTGAATGGGCATAGGCTCGAGTTTATCACCAACCACTGGATAAGAAGACTTTCACCGATGACATTCTATTACGCATAGACATGCATGCTGAGGAGGCTCTTTGCCTCTCAAGCATGGAGTAATCAATCTCTTAAAAATTCAATAAAGGAAGATGATCCTTCATTCGATCTTCTTCCCTTAGTTAGCATTTTTTCTTATTGTTATTTCCAATAAATGTAGGAATTTTCATTATTTCTACAACCGCTAATCATGCTTTATCTCAAACTACAGGGCATAGGAATCTATGGATATCATCCAACTAAATGTGGCATGGGTAAGTTTATTTTAACTTGCTAACGATACTTCCATGCAAAACATTTCCCCATGTATGCATTTTTCATCATTACACCATCATGAAATGATTGTTATGTTCATTTCGGATCTCTTTCCAAATCCGGTTCTATGGATGATGGCATAAAAGGAGTAATGGCTCATAATCACCACATGCCTTGAATGTGTCACACTCTCCAAAGTCAGGATGGGTGGTGCTCACTCCTCAACCATGGGATATGCGCCACCACAAAAATCTTAAACTCACACGGGTGGCCGGTCTCATTCACTATTTTTCCACCGCCACCTTCGCTTGATTTTGTGCCACCTAAGGAATATGGTGCCATTTGAAATTTAATGCTTCTGTAACTACTTCTTACCATTTTTGTATGCACATCAAGCATGATTGGTTTTATCAGTCACTAGATGGGAAGTGGGAGATATGCTCTGTTCTATTTTTTTTTGCTACCTGGTATTACTCACCTTCGACATTCAGCATGGGACCGCGAAAGACATCAGAACCTGATTCACCAGATGCCTTACTCTAGAATGCCACCCTTTCATAGGTATTTCATGATTTTGGATGGCTGGATTTCATTTGGAAATTTGAAGGTTTCGATGAGGGCATTGTGGAAGAATTCTTGAACAATTTTGAGTCCACTTGTTGCAAGTTGGTGGAAGATGAGTTGAAATTACCAGTCAGGTCATTTCTGACCTATCTGGCCTACCAAACTTTGGTTTGAAGGTTATGATGAATGCTCCTTTACAAAGCCTAATTGCTTTGTTTCATGATGAAGGAGAGGCACTCCCTAGATCTCATCCTAACTCCATTGGGTGTACAGAAGGGTGTTAAGCATACAAGTTTACCTAGAATTTGGAGCGAGATTGTGAAATGGGTCAAACTAGTATTTCATATGCGATGGTCGGGGCCTATGTTTTGGGTGCCGATGCACTTAAAAATGCTCATCCACCTTAAAAAGGGGCATGTCAGCTAGGCCCTTCAGGTAAATATTCTAGAATACCTCACGAATCCATTATTAAAGTTTTCCAGAAGCACCGGTCTGGTGGAGGCAAGTCTGTAATTAAACACCCGGGGTTGATTCATTTGTTATGTTCACACCAAGTCTTCTTTAGACCAAAGTGAAGGCTCGAGGGACATGTTGGTGGTGAAGGGTCCCGACCAAAGCAATTGAAATTTGGTTTCTCTTCTACACCTCGGTCTACCCTTGCATTGGGCCCTTTCCCTTCACACAACTAAGCAGAGGTAGCCGATGTTCCTGAGCATGCGGACACAGTTGGTACTCTTGAGGGTCCATTCCCTCCCATTTCTAATTCAAAAGGAAAGTGCACCATGGATTCATCTTCCTCCATGAAACTATAGTCTCGATGGCTTAGTTCATTTTTTTAGATAGGCGGTTCCCAATCAAAGACCTTTCTAATGATACCACCCACATTCGGGAAGAACTGCATAAGGAGGATCACCTAGCTACTCCGGCATCTACTATTCCATCATCTACGGAAATTCACCCTATGGTTCTGAAATGCTTGACATCAGGTGCCACCTTCTCACAACTATCTAGAGGAAATCATGCTACTGAAATCTCAATTACAAGGTATGGAAGAAACAAACCTTTTATTACAAGATGAATTTACACAACAAACAGTAGAAAAAGTTTGGTAGATTGCTGCCCTATAGCTTGAAGTAAGTTGTTTAAAGTGACAATGTGATAAGAGTCTTACCCTCTTGGATAATTTCCATCAGTTATCCCTTCAGGAAAGGGAATTGCGGAAAGAAAATAAAAAATTAAACAAGGAAAAAGAATCTATACATGAGGAAAATAAAAAGTAACATCTATTTTAGACTATGTCTGTCCTTTGGCCCTCAAACTTCTTAGGAGACCCTCTTTAGTCTATAGCATGCTTGTCCAAGAAATTTTTTCTTCTGGCTAGTTATTTCAATTGTGTTCTCAAGCCCCTCATGAAATCCCCAATGGCCCTAGTTTTTTATCAGTTTACAAGTGCAATACTGAAATCCAAAATTTGCTTTGTGAATTCTATCTACATAACATGATAGTTACCAATGTCCCTGATTTCTTAATCAACTTATTTGTGGGTGATTTTCAAATTAAAGCCTTTCAGTCTACATTACGAAATCAGATCATTTGGGGTCAAGCAAATAGATATTTTCAATCACACCACTAATTCTATCAGATTCCACATCCACCCAACTCATCATACAGATGTAGCCCTGCGGAAAAAATTTTGATCACTTTACTATCAGGTAGGGGTTGGGGTGAATACTTCTCATATTTTACTTCAGTGTGTCATTGATTTTGAAAATTATAGTCAGGAGAATTTTGGGACAGCTTGGAAAGCTTGTGATAGGAGGTGGGATACTCTGAGTCTACCATTGAAATGTAGGGAGGTTATCTCTCCCGAACTTGAGCTGGAGCATGCACAGGGGTGATGCCCTCATCACCATTATCAAACAAACCATAGAGAAAACTAGCTAGTAGTACAATGATGAATGGCCATGCCTCCAAGTATGTCCACCACTCCTTTTGAGCCCTCTCACTACCTGGTAGAACAATGTAACACAGTCACATGATAGTTTCACAACATGGGTAGAAATTACCTCCAATACTTAGGGCTGCAAGAACACCACAAAGCAATACACTGATCAATTCGAGGAGTATGACATGGCTGAGCAGCTTGGTAGGTGGGTAGGATGCAAATAAGTTGCATAGGGACATGCAATAGGTAAATTCAAGGGGAAAATGATGAGTGCATTGTTTTTCTCATTAATATCATTTCTTCAAGCCAAAAATACTCTTTTTGATATGACTTATTAGTACATGGGGATGTTTTATGTAGTTATATCTTAGTAAGTTTGATGCATTTTCCTACTATAGTTTATAAAAACCGATTATCACATGAACCTCCTACTAACTATCTTTTGAGATCAAATGTGAGAATGTGTGCAGGAAATGATGGAAGTTGCTGGTGGTTATGGAGCCCGAGTTCAAACTATGTGGCTTGAAGACTGTTTCCATCAAGTTGACCTATTAGCCTGGGCTTGATCCTAATGGCCCGTAGAGATTTATGTGTTTTAATTAGAATTTGGTGGACAATGTTTAATGCACCTGATATGGAAGATCTTGTAACCAATAGTATCTATATGAAGAATTCATCTTTAGAACCTGGTAGTACCACTTTTTGATATACTGAAGAAGATTATCTGCATCCAATTCTTGATTATTTTCTTGTCTATGTTATGAACTTATTTTGAGTTAATGAAATCCATGAAATTTTGAGAATCAGAAGTTGTTAATCCCTCTATCTCGAGGAAGAGCAAAGGCCCACTCGATCGAGGAGATAAGAGGTTATTTTGAGTTCTTGCATTGAGTTCTTTGATTGGATTTACTACAATTGTCATTTGATAAATTTTACATGCATGCTTTGATTAACTGTACCTACTTTATTCATTACTACTTTTGTTATGCAAATCTATTTAATGAATAGTCTTTCTTTCTGCTAAGTTCCATTTATGTAGTTGTGATTTCATTTGTTAATAATAGTGTGTGCGTATTTCATTTTACAATAGAAGATTAGTTGTTAAATTTCCTTTCATCGCAAATAGTTGAATTTTGTAGAACTATATTTAATTTCCATAGATTTGAATTGCATTTCCATAGAATAGTCACTAAACTAAACAACCCCCAACAGACCCAACATATAATTGGTTCCCCTAGACTCCATTACATATTACCTAGGACACAACCCTAGTTTAGAATGACACTGACAAAGATTATGTCAGTTAAATGATTGGAAGAAAATAACGACCCGTCACCTTGCACATTTGGAACTACATTTTTCTTTCCAACACCTAGTGGAGTGATGGAAGGTTGTAAATCACTTGGATCTAATGACTTCCCTTCACCAATATTCCTCTTCTTTGACTATGTGTTAGTTTCTACACTCTAAGAAGGTATTTGATTCATACCACAAAGATCTTCAGCCTACCAATTCACAAGTGTCGTCTCATTTAGAGTTGTATCTTATTGAAATTTCCCTTCTTATTGGTGTGTTTCTTAACTTGCTTCACTCTCTACACCAGTTTTTGTCTCCATCAAAGCTTGGTTCAAAGCACAATTGAAGCACATAGATTAGTTGTGAGGTTCACTACATGGGAAACACCAATCATACTCTTGGGATATATTATTTTACACTGGCACTAAGGCTTTAGAGGTAGATACAACATTAGGATTATAAGGCTGAAATGGTCTATTGGTAGGAGGCCTTACTTGATTTTTATTTGCAGCTGGGTTGGCTGGCCTATTAGGCTGATATGGTTGTCTATTAGGATGAGTTTTAGGCTGATAAGAAGGTCTAAAACTTTAAGCTTGTTACCTCTTGAGAGTAACCATCTCATTGCCCAAATTTTGCAATTTTTTCATAATTTCTTGAAGCTCATTTGAGGCACTATAAGATGAAGTAGAAGTTTCATTTGAACTCTCATTTCTAGGAGTAGGAATAGGAACTAAAGTAGGTGTTTGACTAGTACTTGGGCTTCCCAACTCTAGATATAAGGGAATATGAGGCCTAGGTGCAATTTTACCACTTGGATTAAACAATTCTTAGCCCTAATGGTGATGTTGTAAGCTACGGGTAGAGTTGCATCTCCCATGGATTGGATCAAGATAGGAATGTCAGAATTTAAAGCCTTGAGAAAGTATAAGAAAGAACCTTGATTTGTTGGCCTCACTGCCAATGGGATTCTAACCCATTTTCTTTGAAATCTAAAATTGAAGTCTGTTAGCATCTCATTGGGAGCTCTCTTGATAGTTGTCATTGCTCCAATAGAGAAAATTTGTCCCTTTCCTCTCCAAATTGGTTATGGAGGATTGTGCACAATTGGTTCCAATTTTGGATAGAGACTACATCAAGGATCCTAAACCCTTGCAAGGCTTTCCCTTAGAATGAATATGCCAAAAATTTGAAAGCAATTTCCATTTCAACAATCTCATGGATTGTACAAACATTAGAAATTTCCTTGACATGATCAAGGGGATTGGTCTAATTTTCTCCAGTAAAGTATGGGATGTTATTCAATGCTGATTGGAACTGAGTTTTGTGCATTGAGAGCAAGTGGGCTGCTACCAATAAATTTGACACAAGGATTGATTTGTGCCATTCTGATTGGCCTGAGAACCCTTGTTGATTGGATGAAAGGTCTACCAGGTGGAGGAGTTAATAGAGTTATGTTTGGTGGAGATGGAGACCTTTGAATCCTTCTTCCTCTTTCTAGGAATAGTTACAGATAGTTAAAAAATCCCTCCTCTCTAGTCCTTGACCTTGTTTAGATCCTTCTCATGAATCTTCAAGCTTGGATTACTGAAACTAGTTGATTCTATCCTTTTGGAGTCACCAGATGTGTAAATTAGGGCTATTTCAAGAAAGAAACTTACAAAAATTACACATCATATTTTTTTAATGAAGATGAAGACCTCGAAGGTCCCACCGGTGTGCTAAAACTATTAGTGCAAATCTATAGTACCCCCTAAATGACCTTCAGATCTGCAGTCCATAATTGGGTCATTTAGTGTGATTACACAACATTGAGTTTTCTCCAAGGTGTGGGACCTTGAATGGTGAGAAAAATATCTAGAGAAAACTAGTTCTTATCCCTCTATTTAGGTGTATGCATGAATTTTGTAGAGGTTCAATGTTAAATCCTACTCTAGATTCCAAGGAGACAGAGTTAAAAGATGCAAAAGGAAACAAAACTAAGTAAAAAATGGTGATACACCAAAGGAGTGATGGACCTCTAGTTTTTGCAAATAGACACATATCATAAGAATGTAACACTAGAACATGCACAAATTACCAAAATGTAATGAAGGATCAGAAGGAAACAATAAATACAAGAAAGGATTGAAAATTCATTCACAGAGCATGCTTTATCATTCCTAGTTTTTGATACGATGCATTACAATGGAAAAGAGGAAAAAAACATATTGCAGTTCCAATGGGAGGCCTAAAACTCCATGAATTCACATGCCAAGGGGAAGAGGGGAGTCTGCAAGAACAAAAACATCCAACCCTTTACAAATGAGCCAAAAATGGCTTTTAACGATGAAGCAAAATGAAGAAAGGTGAAAAAATGTGGGAAAATTGATTTGAGATCTCCAACCACTGACAAGATTCATTAAAACAGAAAGGGAACCCTCAAAAATCCATTTTTCGATGCATTTGGCCATGCTGGAGAAGAAATGAGTGCCATACTTCATCAATTTTGGTGGTTGGGGGTCGGTTCTGCATTTTTTCCCATGCTAGAGACATTTCTTCATTTTTCTCCCACCAAACCCCACCAAAAATCAAAATTTAATAGTCCATCATGTGGATAATTTTAACATCTTTCCAATGATATCAAAAACATGAAAATCTGAGCTTTGGATCGAAAGATATGGTCCTCTGAAGATTTGGGTGAAAAAGGCAAAATTAGGGCAAAATTTGGGTTCACGGGGCAAAAATTTGAAAATTTCCCTCTTTTTTCAAATTGGGAAAATTTTCCCAAAATCCTCTGTGCCCTACTTCTCCACCGACACGTGGTATGCTCTAGTTCAATCATGGGCTTAAAACAACATTTTTCCTCTTTTACCCACCTAGGAAAAATTTTCAAAATACCTCGCCGGCCCGACCTTCACCGCTAATGTGGACACGTGGCACCTTCTAATGCGGTGTAGAGGTGCGGTTCAAGTTTTTAACTTTATGCCTTCACCACTTTTGAAAAATTTCCAAAATCCTCTCGACACCCTCGACTCCCGTTCTTGACTAGACACATGGCACCTTCACATTGCTTGGTGGGGGTGTGCTTCTATTCTTTCCTTTTGCACACTTTGACAAAAATTTGAAAAATTAGAAGTCCTTCGCCCCCACCACTCGCCTTGACACACAGCGCATTCTAACTAGGTGTGGGCCTCAAAAATATTTTTTCCTCCACGGGATTTCGCGCCGAAATTTTCCCTTGCATTTTTTTAGCCAAAAGGCTAAGTGCCAAATTTTTCCCGTGGGTCCACCTTGGTGAATTTTCCCTCCAAAATCCGTCGAGCCATAACTCAAAAAATACAAGGAGTCATGAGGACTTCTTTACTTTATAGAAAGGGGAAGAAAAATCCTATCGATGAAACTATCCTAAGAACTTTTGAGTGCTTTAAAGTTGCAAAATCTTCCTACAGCAGAAAAATAGGGAAGAATGAGGGCAAGTTAACCAAAACAAGCATGGGCTTATTTTGGATAACAGGAACCAACCATTTCATGTACATGTGGATGCCTCTAGCATGTCCATTGGCATGGTATTAGCTCAGCCTAGAGAAGGTATTATAGATCATCCTATCTATTTTTCTAGTAGAAATTTGACTCCTGCAGAGAAGAATTATACAACTACTGAGCACGAAGCCTTGTCAATGATCTATGCATTGCATAAATTTGGACAATACCTTCTAGCAACACCATTCATATTTTACACCAATCACATGGCATTGAAATAATATCTAAACAAGCCCATGTTATGGGGGCACATATATCGATGGGTGCTCTTATTCCAAGAATTTGATTTCACAGTTGTGATAAAACCATGGAAAAATAATTCTGGTCTAGACCACTTATCAAGAATTTAGTGAAGGGAGGATGCGCAAACAATTGAAGATACAATGAAAGATGCACAACAGACAAAGTTACAATGCACACCTTTGGAATTGGATGATATTGCTATATTTTTATGTATAGGTATGGTACCAAAAGGAATGAAATCCTTAGAGAAGAAACAACTTGCAATATTTGTGGCACCTTTTATGTTTATTAGTGGTGACCTATACCAGTTAGGTCGAGATGAAGTATTATTCCAAAGTGTGTATTAGAGCACAAGCATTTGGATATCAATGAAGAGGCTCATGGTTGTATTGCGGTGGGCACTCTATAGGTGACACCACTATGTGCAAGATTCTACTTGTTGGATTATTATGGGAGACCCTCTACAAATATTGTAAAGCATATTCTAAGGCTTGTGATCATTGTCAACGCATTGGTAAACCTGGGAAAAGAGATGAAATTCCTTTAAGACCTATTCCTAGTGCATATCCATTTGAGAAATGGGCTATAAACTTTGTGGGCCCTATTTTTCAAGTCACGCGTAGAACTGGATCACACTACATCATCACTTGCACAAATAATCTTACAAGGTGGGAAAAAGTAGCACCTAGCAAGGATTGTAAAATAGCTACATTAACCAAGTTCTTATGGGAAAATGTTCTTACAAGGTGTGGATTCCCATTGAGCTTGACAAGTGATAGGGGTACACACTTTCTGAATGAGATGATCAGGATATGATTAGATGAACTTATGATTATGTACCATAAGACTACACCCTATCATCCTCAAGAAAATGGGATTGTTGAGGCCTTCAATAAGATTTTAAGCCTGAAATTGAAAAAAAAATATGATGATGGAAGGAAATATTGGGATGATAAAGTTTCTACTGTGCTTTGGGTGTATAGAACAACATATAAGAGGTTGAACAAGGCCACACCCTTTCAGTTGGTTTTTGGCATAGAAGCAGTTCTTCCTATGGAATTCATGTTACCTTATTTGTATATTACATGCACTGGAATACTAGTTGATGAGAAACCCCTAGAAGAAAGAATTGAAAAGTTGATAAAGTTGGATGAGAGATGAGAAATAACACATTGGAGTCAGAAGGGAAAATGCTAGGCATAAGGCATGGCATGATAGGCACATTAGGGATAAAAATATTGAGATGGGATAGATGGTGCTTCTTTATGACTCTAAGTTTCTATGCCATCCAGGAAAGCTTAAAGTGCATTGGTTGGGACTATATATTATCACTCATATACTTGAATCAGGTACTTGTCAATTAGAGACACTTAATGGAATATGGTTACCCAGTTACTTCAATGGGAGTAGGCTGAAGCCCTACTATAAATAAGTCTTCTTGGTGTTTTTAATAAAGTAGTGTTTCCATTTAGACTAGGGTTCCATTTATATATTTCCTTAATGTATTTCCTTCTTCATCACTATGATTTGTCAATTTAGTTGGTTTTTATGTAATAAGCATGTTCGCAGGATGAAAGCTAATTACCATTTGAACAATTTTTATGTGCGAGAGGACTTGTACATACCATTGATGTGGAGTGACTATTTACAACTGGGTACACATAAAGGAAAAAACTACTATAGGTACTATTAAAGTTTGGAGAGGAGTTGTTAGAAAGGAGATTTCTTTAAAAATATGATAGTAGATGGAGATAAATGAGGGAATAGTATAATGTGAGGTAAGTAGCAGCCATGGAGACTACAAAGGGAAGGTACGGTGAGTGAGGTACTCGGGCACATAGAATCACACTCGAAGAGAAGTCTCGTAGCTATAAGGTAGGAAGGCCCACTAGAAGGTTATAGCTGGGGTGTGAAGATGTAATGTGTGGAGATTATGAAAATGGTCAATTAGTGAGAGGATTGTTGGTAGGTGATGGATAAATAAATACACTAAAATTTTAAAAATCTATATAGGGATGTGATGCATGTTCATTTTTACCTTTTTGAACACAAGTATTTGAGTGAGCTAAGTGTGATCAAGCTGATTCAATCATGTTGAGGTGTGGAGAGTGTGAAACTAGACATGGAGAGTAGATTATTGTGGGAAAGAGGTTTGCGTCCCCATTGGTGAAGGGTTTGAGAGAAGCAGAGGCGTTGAAAAGAAGATAGGGCATGCAGTTTCAAGATAGGGAACACATATTCAAGTCAGGGTTTGAACCTACTCGTTACATAAGACAAAAGGCTAGATTTTCATGATGTCATAAAGTAAAGCACTTTCCACATGCACTAAAGGAAAGAAGAAGGTAGAATTTGACGTTGAAATTGCTCTCAAGAGTAATTTTTAAGAGGTATAGTCTCTAGAAGGTGTGATAGTCAAACAAGAGTGAGATTCCCACATCCATAGGTGTAAAATAAGTGAATACAACCACTGTACATCTAACAAAAGAAATATTTAGATGCATTGTTGAATATAAAGACCAACAAGCACACGGTGGAGGATATGTCAGTATATGACGACATTGGGGAGAAATTGTTGAACCGAGATAGGATTCTATTAGTTGTATGAGCTCCCATATTTTGGAAAGTATGAACCATTATACCAATGGCTGATGAGTAGAGTCCATGAGGACTTATTCTATTTTTCGGACAAAGGGTTAGAATCACATTAACCCTGATTTGGACACTGACAGGATTGAAGGGCACAGGGGTAGACCTTTTTGGTGATCTGACCAATAAAGAAGCAATCGTAGATATTATAAAGGAGTTTGGGTATACTAAGGGTCCACATGGAATGTACATTGATAGATTGAAGTACCCAGTGGTCCAGGAAGCCATGCATATGGTAACCAAGTTGAATGATCAAGAGAGATGGTTAGAGGTGAATACCATGTGGCTGTGTGTTGTGAAGAAAATGTCTCGGGAGTATTCTACAACCTAGAAGAATACATTGTATAGACCATTATTGAGGAATCATGCACAAGAGAGAAGAGAAGTTTTGGAACTATCCTCCTTTCCCTTGTGTTTGTAGAAATTGGAGTGCCCGATGGGCCAAAGAACAAGATCTAGGAGTATCCCATGGAAAATAAGTCCCTCGCAGAGAGGTTTGACAAATATTTATGTGAAGGATCAATGACTGGGCCATTTAAGTAGAGGGAAGAGATGTGGTATGACTGAATTTGTGTAGAATTTGAGGAGTGGCATATTCCCAAGAAGTTACCTTCGGTGGTAAGTAAGGCAAGATGCGGTTCGTAGTGTACCGACACTTCTACATCACCTAATTTTCTATGAGGGATGGGGCAAGGATCCCATGGCGCAAATTACCGTATGTCTTCACAATGCACTACTTCCAAGAATTAGTCCACCAATTTACTAATGCACATTGCACGAACTTTATTACGAGACAAGGTAAGCTGTGACTACCACAATCTAAGGAAGGCATATGTGTATCCAGGTTAGATTGCCTACATTAAGAGGCTCATCTTAGATGTCATAAGTATGAATCTAGTAAGCTTGGATATTGGGGACAAAGTGGAGCCATGCTCGTATACCTTCAACTTAATCCTAAGCTAGAGAATAAAAGTATGTAGAAAATGAGTTCGTGCTCCCAGGGCCGCCTAAAGGAAAACATATAGTGGAGAATGTGCTAGCCCCATAGCCTGTAAAAACTATAGTGGTAGATGAGGAGGATGAGGAACATGAAGATAGTGGTGGATTAGATCATAGATGTCAAAATCAGCTCATAGACAAAGTAGAGATTGAGTGCATGGGTACTCCACCTTAGGTACAAGAAGAAGATGAAGACTTAGATGTGGAAGAAGTCCATGGAGAGCATTGATTTAAAAGGGTATTCAAAAGAACAAGGACCCAAGGCATGGGACCTTCATAGCTTGTAAGAAGGTCACCATGAATCTCTCCTTAGAAAGAGACAACTGAGAGGAAGAGGAGAAAACTAAAGTTGAATGAGGAGGTAGAGGAGTCTACAGAGAGCGCGCTTGGAACCCCTATATAGCTAGAAGATGTGGAAGAACCCAGGGATGAGGATATGAAGGATGAAGAGGAAGGTGTGAAGGAGGCGTAGAAGAAATAGAGCATGATATTGCTCAAAACATCAAAGATCCAACTCCAAACCTTGGTGCTCAAGTTCCTAAGGGGCCAAGAATGAAGAGAACCAGTGGGGAGTATGTTGGGCCAAGTATGGGCTATCTTTGAAGACACAAGTAAAATTGTTTGCGCCCATTTCTAGAGCATAATGGGCCTTAAGGGGTTGTATGGATGGGAGTTGATGGACCTAGACATGGCCACTATGTGTGCAAGGAAATAGTTTTCCTGGTCCATGCAAACTCACATGGACAAGCCCAATTTTGATGTATGTGAGGAGTCATGTGTGTCAAGAAGAATGAAGAAGGCACCATAGAGCAAGCACATGACTATAAATCCCACTCTCATGTCTGATGAGAAAGTGAGCAATACCTTGGTTAAGGTATTTATAGAGGTTACACAGAGGAACATAGATAAGGTTGCCACTATTAGAGTGCTATGAGAAGATAACAAGGAAAAAGTTGTAGAAATAGCGTGTCTAAAAGGAGAGAAGGACTTAGAATAGAAAAATAATGAATCCTTCATCAACATGGCAGAATAAATTGGTGATTATGTCTTGAAAGAAAACCGCACTTAGAGTCTAAGGTACCTAAAAATTTTCCTTTGGCTATGCATTATGTGCATACGTTAGTTGATTTGGTGCTTGAGGATGGACCAATTCGCATGCAGTGCCAAAGGACCCTGAACAGGAGGTGGAGAGAGCAAGGTCCTCCATGGTTAGATATATTTCATCTTACGAGACATTGCTCCAAAATTTACAATATGAGATGAAAAATCAGATCAAGCATTAAACGTATGCGCAGCTCCAGAAGTAGTGATCAAGATCAAAACTATATTAGAAGATAATGAATTTATGAAAGAAATGAAGGATGAGAATTTAGGGTGCACAAAGATATTGAAATTAGTAAGAAAAACTCATTAAGCCCTTGTAGCAACACAACATACACATAAAGAGAGGTTGGATGAGCTTGGAAATATCATAGCACAAAATATGGATCTTCTGGAGGGAAGGATATCTGCTATGGATAACATTTTCCTAGTATTACAGAATGAAAAGGGAGAGATAACCCAAGATGAGTTGGAATCCATCACCGTAGACGTTCCAGAGAAGACTAGAAATGCGTTGGATGATTGGAAAGCCTTGGAGGTTGAGATTAAAGAAGAATATCCAGAGTTGATCCTCCCAGTTGAAGCAGAGGGTGTTGCAAAATAAAATTCCATTCTTTGTACGATAATTCTTTACATTATTTTTCATTCTTATTCTTTATTCTTTGGGAACATTAGGAGTAACCCCATTTCCGGGATGACAATGTAATTTAGTGTGGGGTAATGTTAAGAAGAAATAATATGAAACTAAGGAGAGGGAACACAAAACATTAACATGTGGGAGAAAGGCACATTTGAAGGCACGAAAGGATAGGGAAGGAAATGCACACAAAATAGAGAGTGATTCAGAACTTAGCCATTTTCATGGTTAAGGGATATTTTTGGAGATAGCGTACGGAGCACACAACGAGATGGATACTTGTGAAACACACAAATGTTATTTTGGGAAGAGCGTCTACTAAGCACTATGCATGAATTCAAGTTAATAATAAGAGTAATACTGCCAGTTGACTGTAAGAGATCTATTGTTAGCACACTTGCATGTGTGCATGTTATTGTAAAGGAGCATGACTATTTTAAGCATATGACCTATTTTGGGAAGTGTGTAAGTGGTGAAGAGAAAGTCCCCACCCTTATGAATATGTATTAATATATGTAGTTAGAGAGACACTATGTATGAGCTATTGTGGATTTATGTTGCTGGATTTGATGTGCACATGAACTTATCATACTATTTATTGTCATAAGTTTATCTATTTAGTTTGTTTAATATAATGGAGTGTTTTAGGTGAATAATGGTGTTAGACATGACTGTAATTGGTTCGTACATGATTGATTTCATTATTCTTATCGTTTGATTCATGATTCCGTAAGATCTAGATCTGTAATATGCTTTGTGGAATGTTTATGCTATTTATGGATCTGCATTCATTATATCTTCATCATTTTCACATCCTACACAAGAAAATATAAGAAGGGGCCTGATAACTTTGTGTGCTTTGGGTGAGAAATTAGCTCAAGCTGGGTGATGTGACAGCACATCTGAGTTATTCATGGTAAATTCATGGTTGCATCACACCTTCCCAAACTCAACCTGTTGTAAATATCTCCCCCCTAGGTAGATATAGACAAACAGAAGAATGTGGAAATAAGAGGTGCACAGAAAAGGATGTCAACACAAAAATGGAAGCACCAAGGCACACTCTCGAGAGGTGCACAACAAGGAATGTCGACATGTAAATGGATGCACCAAGGCGCAGGTTAAAGGTGCTTAGCAAGGAATGTTGACATGTAAACGGATGCGCCAAGGCGCAGTCAAGGGTTCACAACAAAGAGTGTCGACACGTAAATGGATGCGCCAATGCATAGGTTAAGGGCACACAAAAAAGGATGTCAACACGAATATGGATGTACCTATGGCGTAGGTAAGAGGATGTCGAAACAAAAATGGATGCGCTAAGGTGCAGGTCGAGGCGCACAAGAAGATGTCGACACGAATATGGATGCGCCAAGGCGCACATAAAGGCGCATGACACAAAGTGTCGAAATGGATAAAATTTGTGCCTATGGCACACATAAGAGAATGTCAACACACACATGGATGTGCCAAGGTTCACCTTCAAGAGGTGCAACATTTTGAGCGCCGATAGAAGCAAGACCACGACCCGAGATATTCAGATGGCCATAAATTTTCACAGGGAGCTTAGATTAACACAAGGTTGGACTTTTCGGAAAGCTTACGAGGTCCTCTTTCCAACTAAGACTAGATATATTTAATTGGGTAAGAAAAATTCTTAAAAATGAAAAATATAGTTTGCCACTTTTTGGGTTTGTTAGGGTTCTCACCTACCACCATAATGAGATGAATTAAATGCAACCTAGAGGTGGTTGGGGTAGATTTGGATTTCCTCTCTCTTCCCTCTCTCATTATTCCTATAAATTGTAAGGAGGGGATTCTTTCTAAAGGTTGGACATTCTTGTTTTGCCCCTCCCTTCTTCTCTTTGGCAGGTGAATTTGTGGAGTTCAAACCTCCCATCTAAAACTGTAATGCAACTTTGCCTCTTGGCATTTTGTAGTGTATTGTATCAATATTTGGAGCAAATAATGCATGTATGTGGATGATTCTCAACCCTCTCTGTGTTCATTTGCATCCTCTTGATCTTTCACTATAATTTTTGTTATCTGTGCATGATCTTGCATTACATTTTGATGGTTTGTGTTTATTGGCAAGATAGGTGTTCTTCATTCCTTGGTGCATCACCTTTGTTAGTTTAGGTTTATTTTTATGCATCTTCTTACCCTGTCTCCTTGGAAAGTTAGTTTAGGTTTTTGAGTAAACCCTCTACATTTTTATGTGTGCATCTAAACAGAGGAATAGGAACCGGCCTTCATCCGGAGAGATTTTCTAATTTTGCAAGGTCCCACACTTGGGAAAAGCTCCATGTTATGCAATCGCACTGAGAGTCTCAACCCATCGAGTTGTAGACATTCAGGGGTGCTATGATTCACCATCAACACAACCATTTTCCTATGACCTCCAATATCTCACCAACTACCACTTCGCCCACACCTTCTTCCATCAATGTGCTTGGAAGGGATTTGTCTTCGGTTTTTATGAACAATGCCACCATACTATCATTCCTTTCATGACTCGTAAGAATAAAGACCATAGTGGTATTGGATTTTTTGAACCATATCCCAAGAAGGCCCAAGTTGAACTCATTAAGGATGATAAATATCTCCCACCCCATTCACCAACTTTACCACCTTCACCTACAGAGTCTATGGATCCAAAATCCATTCCTCCTAACTTTTTTTTTCATGAACACTGTTTCCCTAGGACCTCTAACTTATCAACAAGATGACGAGGCTCCCTCTTCTCTTCCCTTCTTGTATCCTAACATGATCGATGATGATACACCTTCTATTAACATCATTCAATGTTAGGATGATGATTCTATTCTCACCTACCTTGGTGCAGAAGATTCTTATATTCACCAGTCATTACCTTCTGAGACACAAACCATGTTGAATGAATTGACCATTGAAATCAACATTCACACTCAAGATGACCCACACATTCTAAAAATAGGCCAATCTTTAGATGTTGTTGAACAAGAATATTTTACTTCTTTCCTTTAGGATCATAGTAAATATTTTGCTTGGTCTTACGTTGATATGTCCTGGTTTTGACCCAAACAATGTGGTCCACAATATTGTAACCATTCCGATGTCAAACCCATGAAACAAAAGCTACAAAAATTGCACCCTCTCATTACCCTCATCACAAAGAAGAACTCCAATGCCTTCTTTTGGTTTCCTTCATCCTACACATTGATTATCCCCAATTGATCTCTATAATTTTTCTTGTCATAAAAGAGATAGGGGGAATCCACATTTACATGGATTTCGCAACCTTAACTTAGATTTCCCCAAAGAGGAATTTACTCTACCTAGTATTGACCAACTAGTTGACCTCACCACCTGCCATGAGATCCTATCACTCATGGATGGTTTCTCGAGTTATAACCAAATATTACTCTCCCCATAAGATAACCACAAAACCACCTTCATCACTCCTTGGGAACCTTTCATTATCATGTCATGCCCTTTGGCCTTAAAAACATTGGTGCTACATATCAGTAGGCTATGAATTATATCTTTCTTGACATTATACATCGCATATTAGAAGATTACATTGAAAATATCCTTTCAAAATCAAAACATTAGGCAAAACACCTTATAGTCCTTAAGGCTATCTTTGACCATCTCATGAAATACTATGTTCACCTTCAACTTCGAAGTGTGTTGTTAGGACTCTAATGTAATTACCATATCTTAAAGATGAGTAGGTGTGCACGGCTAGAGGAAGTGCGCAAGTGAAGGTGCGTAAGGTAGAATTCAAAAAGGGTTCTTGTAGAACCTAGGATGCATGCCCGCAAAGAACAATTCGGGACTTAGCCATTTTCAACCTTTTGGATAGAACACATGAAGAATAATGTGTTCCATTTGGATAAGATTCCAGCCTAGCGGCGGGGTTTCTGGAAGGAATATACCTTGCGATAGGAAGATCTAAAAAGCTAATCATGACATGGAGAGGCATGCACCTAGGGCGATCCACACCTTGACACTTAGGGCCAAATATGAGGTTGCAGAGGAGTTTTTGGAGATCGATGCCTATATATACGTGTGCCCTTAGCAAAGAAAGAGAGACACAAGTGAGGTAGCGGAGCTCTGTAGAATTACTACAAGAACTATGGGATAAAATGGGTAGATGATTCTAGGAAGGATGTAATGGGGAAATGGGGAATGCAAATTTTGTTTTGTGAGCAGACATGTATGGATCCAGATATGGTGTATGATTGTGGTCTACCACTCTATAATGTTTTAGAGTAATACTATGAATGAATATGATAAGGTTACCACTATGTTTATATTAAGATCTCCTTCCTGTATTACCTGCATGTTTTTACTATGCTTTTGATCTTGTATAACCATGAACCTTACTTGAATGTTAAGTCTAATTATGGATTTACAACTTCCTAGTTCTATTAATTCTATTGCGCACTTTTTTTGTTATGATGAAGGGGTATATAATCCATTCTAAGGTCTATAGATTCTTCATGTTTGTTAAATCACTAAGTCAAGATCATGAATTATGCCTTCCACTAAAATCACATAAAGAGAGACTCGACACCCTCTCGTGTGCCTCGGTGAGCGCCCAGTGCCCATTTGCCGGGTGATAGGCCGGTGCGTATGAGGTTCCCTTGTTCCATGTGGGGTGAAAATTTGACTACATCTTGGTTCGCATTTGCCGGGACCTCTTTTTGAAGTTGTAGTGGAACATGACATACATCATGATGCGTGCAAAGAGTGATGACAAAGAGAATAACCCCGAAAGTTTTGAAGATTGGTTTGAAAGCATGGAGGATGAGTTCATTCGAGAGATTCAATACTAGACCTAGGTTTAACACGTGAAGATGGGTGGAGGACACTCTTTATCATGAGTTATACGAAACCTTTTTCTACTATTTCCCAAAGAGAGTTATTTCAATGGCTCTCAGATTATACATCTAGATCAGGGTGGTGTTATAAGTCACACCCTTGGACCCAAGAAACATATCAGAAATTGCAATATGTTGATCTAACGTGGACCCATGCTATAGATCATTGGTGGAAGTGAGCATTGACTAGTTACACTTTGGAATACGTAATTTCCACGTATTCCTGTCTAGAATTTGTTGAGTTTGAGTTTTACGGGAGCCCAGAGGATCATTTCTACATGTTATCCCCTAGAAATCAAAATCTTGATGGTAACCATGGGTTTAGAGGCATTTCCTATGGCCGGCTAAACCACTCTAAGCACTTGGCGAGGAAGCTAGGTTGGGGAAAGATGGCTGATATAATGACTAAGAAGGAAAGGGAGGAGAGATGGGTCAAGTATAACAAAGCACGTGAAAGGTGGATCAATAGATAGCATGGGATTATAAGTGGGTTATGTAGCTAGACATGGTGGAAAGGAGTTGAGGTTCACACAGAGGATGTGGAACCTGAACAGTTTATGATACCCCATATTGGTAAGCGTGGGAGAGAAAACCTTGCAGCTTCTGATGACAGTCTGTCACATAGAGAAAGATTATTTGTTGGCACACATCTGACTTCACCTAATGACCAAACCTTAGCAATTGGTTTGTTTGAATGAGGGAAAAGTATAGTTGATCCATTTGATATCAGTGGAAACAACCGATAGGCACCCATAAGATATAACTTCTCATTTGGGACTTCTATGGCTTCACACACTATTCCAATATTTGGTGGAATGTTTGGAAAAGGTGCATATACAATTGGTTTTGGAAGCGGGTTAGGAAGTGGTGGAGGAAATACTACTGGGAGCGACACTAGTTCACAAACTATCGGTGCGCAATTCAATGGAACGATGAGAGCATTCAGCATGAAAAACACAGGCCATGTACCTAACACAAGAGGATCTAGAGGTGGAAGTGGTGGAGCTGGTGGCTCAGGATCTAGTGGATCCGGTAGAGGAGGAAACATTGGGGGAAACCAAGGGACTTGATTGGGAGGACAAGGGCCTTAGCCACCTCCTCAAGTATTTTTAAGATGTCTCTACACTTACCAGATTACAGTGGGATAGAAGATGCTGCAGAGCATGTGCATAAGTGTGAGCTGCTATAGCGCACAAAAGGGATCACGACCCAAGATCGAAAGGCCAGTCAATTTGTGATGACCTTACAAGGACGTGCGCATAGTTGGTATAGAAAGTATGACCCTCATAAAATTTTGTGGATTATACCATGCTGAGAAATGCGTTCTTGGAAGAATTCCACATACTTGAGTTTGAACAAAAGAGCATCATCTCTCTCAAAGAAATCTAGCAAGGAATGGTAGAGAGCGTGCGGGAATATGATGCATGCTTTAAAACTATTTTGACTAAATTGTCTTATGATATCCACCCTTCATAACATTGTCGGTGTTTTTCGGAGGGTTGATCACACCCTTTAGGAGTTCTTTGTCTCATAAAACATTCACGGACTTGTGTGAAGTGTTGGAAGCTGCTTTGCACGGTGAGGCAATTGGTAGTGTTGACACTGGTGTTAGCCCATTTTGGAGGCTCAGATCGCTTCCATGGCTAAGAAATTGGAGAAATTATCTGCCAACATAGTTCCAGAGATTCACGGTGGGATGTGGTGCATAGATTGTAACATAGAAGGGAAAATAAAGGATGATGGTGGGATATGTACTCGAAAGGTGGTACATGCCATAGCGGTAAATTGTGAAATATGTCATGGGGACCATGATGCAAGTAGGTGCCCCCTTTTATAGCATGCGATCCACAAAAACATGTCCTTTTATTATAAGATATGTACCTCAACCACACATGACACCAAGGATTACATATTGATTGACCAGATTCATGAGGCAATTGATCTTGGAGTGTGCCATAATGGCATTTCCAGTAGTTCCAAAGGAGATGAACATTGGTATGAAGAGCATGGAGATGGAGGTGTGCATGGAAGAGGGTTTCATGGAGGATTTTTTGTTCATGGTAAGTAGCAAGTGGAGGAAGAAGTGAGTTCCCACATGGGACGTGCTTTAATTGTGGAGCCACAGACCATTATAAGCATGAATGTCCAGATCTTCTACAATGCTTGTGGTGTGGAAAAAAACATAAGTACGAAGATTTCCGAAAGTTATACAAACATATGAGTCGGTAGTACGAGCGATAAGGATGTTGCCATGGTGAGTATTAAGAAGGCTGACATGTAATGGTTCCCACAAGTAATACGTGAATCAGAACTAGAGCCTGTTATGATAACAAGGGTAAAGTCCACGTGTGCAAGGGAAGTGCCTAGGCAGAGACCTCTGGTTTCGAGGGAAGAAGTAGTACATGGGAAGTATCCAAACCTCGGCTCACGAGTAAAGAAGTCTACCAGGAAACCATGGATGTAATTCGAAGCTTACAAGGGGAGATCTAGTGATTAAAAGAAAAAAATAGAAAAGATGAGCAAAGAAGACCAGTAGAAGCACCAAAGGATGACTTGGATGAGGTTAAGGAGATATGTAAAACTCGAGGTAGGATAATATTATTCCGCTGCTAGGATCATGGTTGAGAGAAAAGGTACCACGTGCCAGGGAAGAACACGAAAGGAAGATCTTGCATATGAACCTCCCACCTCACAACCTTGATTATGACAAAGAGATCACCTTGAACGCAGTAATGGATGGATGGCTTCTTAGAAACATCCTCATTGACACATGTGCAAAGGTTAATGTTCTCGGTCCTAGATGCCTAACATCAAATGGGAAGACCTGCATTACACCCATCATCAAATGTGTTGTATATGGAAAATAAGACAAAGGAAATGCCCATAGGTTTCTTGAAGGATGTGAACATTACCATTCAGGGGACTAAGTTCATTGGGGATTTTGAAGTCTTGGTGCTTGCCGATGCAGATAATTTCCCAACATTACTTGGGCACCCGTGGTGCTATAAGAATAATGCAAATCTTCAGTTTAACAAGGGGTACATAAGCTTTGAAAATAAGGAAGAGAGGGTGGTTATACCACTTGCTAATCAGAAATCCACCCCTATATTGAACCCCTTGGAGAGGAATTCCTGTGAGAATATATGTGTACTCCATAAGAGATCTAGAGACCATCCACCCTACGAAGGAGTCATCTAGTTTGATGATGATCAATCACGTTGTTACTACCAAGTATAGCATGCGATAATTGGGCACATGGGACCTATGAATTTATTGGGTGACATCTAAAAGGATTGGTAACTAGGGTAACCATGGTGCGTATAGTTTGGCGCCTAGGAGGAAAGGCAATAACCAAGTATTCTAGGGATGCATACCCTAAGGTCTTTTTGAGGGAAATGGAAGCTCAATGGAGGGAGGATGAGCGATGAGGTATGTTGGGTTATGTTTTGATAGGCATAGTAGTGAGGTGGTGGGACACACATAGTGAAAACTTGTTGGAGTGGTGTGAAGTTAGAATTGTGCTCACTTTCTGATTCTTGAATAGTAATATTCCCACTACTATCAAGGATTACAATGGCAATGGACCCACCTCTTCCCACATCCAGGCATGTGAGAGGGTCTGGGGAGAAGGTGTGGAGGCTTTACCACCCTCCCTTTGGGTACACAACCTATATTCGACACTACAAGGTTATGTGCGCTTGGTACATCCATTATGAAACTCGCATGAGCCAAACGGAAAATTGGCAAGAATTAGCGGCTTGGTGACTGGTTCACACATTCGAGTATCAAAGTACTATGTAACCGGTTGATGAGGTGTTTCAGACTATCAATTGCCTCACTCTAGGGGATTGCACCATGGCAAAAGATAGATTAGTGAACTTACTTGGTGGACCTAGCTTGGAAGTGCGGTTTGAAGAGGAGGAACCAAAAGACATATAATTCGAGTACGCGTGTGCTGAAAACGAGAAAGGAAAAATGGTATACGTTGTTGATGGAGAGGAGATGGAGAGCACGAATGTCAACCATTCGGTTAGAAATCATGAATTAGTTGACAGTGTGGATGCATTTGCATGAATGTATCATGAACCACTCAAAACCAAGAAATTTAACATCGGCTCAGAGAAGGAGCCCAAGGAAGCTATCATTGGGGACTACTAGTCGGAAAAGGAAGTATCAAAGATCATTGATATCTTGCATGAATTTGAGGATTTTTCCCATGCGGGTACCATGAGTTGAAAGGCATCCACCATTCATTGGGGAAATGGGGATAAATTTTAATGATGGTGCACGCCAATCAGAAGAGACCTTACGGGATGAATCCCGACATGCGTGTAAGGGTTAAAGAAGAGCTAGACAAGATGATAGCATCCGGTATCATTAAGGTCATGGAGGAATCAGAATGGATAAGTCCAATGGTGATCAACATAAAGAAGGATGGGTGGATTAGGATATGTGTGGATTATAGGGAGTTAAATGTTGTTTGTATCATAGATCCTTTTCCCACCCCCTTCACTGAAGATATTTTGGAAGGAGTTTACGGGCACGAGGTCTAATCCTTCATGGATGGATTCTTGGGATATCACCAAGTAAGGATTGCCAAAGAGGACCAAGAAAAGATAACTTTCGCCACCGAGTGGGGAAGCTTTACATACATAGTCATGCCCTTTGGATTGAGGAATGCACCCACTGTATTTTTCCGCATAGTGGTATAAGCATTTCAAGACTTCATCCACAAGTTCCTTTAAGTATATTTGGATGATTGGACGGTGTATGGATTGGTTAGGGACCGTTGTGATAACTTTATATTGATGTTTAAAAGATGTCGGTAGTTGAGGATTTCCCTCAACATCAAGAAATGTGTCTTTACAACTCCTTTTGGAACGTTGTTGGGGCATATCATATGCAAAGAGGGTTTACTGGTGGATCCCATGAAAGTTACAGTTATTATGGGATTAGGGGAGCCTACTAGCCAAAGCACCATGCACAGATTTCTTAGACACACTGGGTACTACAGAAAGTTCATTAAGGGATACACCAAGATTGTTGTGCCTTTGGAAATATTACTCAAACATAAGAGTGCCTTTCAGTGGGGAGAGGCACAGCAGAGGGCATTTGACACTCTAAAATAAAGGCTTATCACCACACATATTCTATGATTCCCGTCATGGGATAAACCTTTCCATGTCCACGTGGATTCCTCTGGTACAATAATGGGAGACATTCTTGCTCAACCAGGAGAGGGAATTGTTGATCATCCCTTGTGTTTTGCAAGTAGAAAGTTGACACCAGCAGAACAAAATTATACAACGACCAAGCGCGAGGCATTTTCAATTATTTACGCACTCTAAAAATTTAGAAAATATATGCTGGTGACTCCCTTCATATTCTACACTGACCATATGGACTTAAAATATCTAGTAAACAAAGTAGTGTTCTGGGCGCATATGTCGTTCGGTACTTTTATTTCAGGAATTTGAATTCAAAGTGGTGGTAAAACCTGGAAAGAACAATTGTGGGCAGATCATTTATCAAGGATTGATTCAGGAGAGGATGTGCAAAGTATCGAAGAAACCATACCAGACGTGTAACTATTCACGTTACGGCGCGAACCCTTAGAATTAGAAGACATTGTTATTTTTCTCAAGGAAGGTGTGGCACTAAAATAGATGAATGCACTAGAAAGAAAAAGGTTAGCCATATGTGTTGTGCCCTTCATGTTGATCAATGGGGATTTGTATAAAATGGGCCATGATGAGGTTTTGTGCTGGTGTGTATTAGAACATGAGCACGTAGCTATAATAGAAGAAGCCCATGGTGGGTTTGTTGGAGGAAACTATGCGTGGAATGTAACCACATGCAAGATCCTAGTCACGAACTATGGTGGGAGATGATTCACCAGGATTGCATTGAGTTTTGCAAGGCCTATGACCATTGCCAACACCTTGGAAAACTTAGAAGAAGGGATGAGATGCCCTTGTGCCCCATCGCTAGTGTAGAACCTTTTGAGAAATGGGCAATAGATTTTGTTGGACCAATCTCACCACTGTGAAGGACTAACTTGTGGTATATCATTACCTATACTAATTATTTGACAAGGTGGGTAGAGGCCGCACTCACTAAGGATTGTACCATAGCCATGGCTACTAGATTATTGTGGGAGAACATTATCAGTAGGTATGTGTTCCCATTAAGTTTAACAAGTGATAGGGGCACTCACTTTTTAAATGAAACCATTAGGATCCTATTGGCGAGAATTTATGGTAGCCCATTGTAAGACTACTCCTTACCACCCTCAAGAAAATGGGACTGCAGAGGCATTCAACAAAATCCTTAGTCACACACTAACTAAGATATGTGAGGTGGGTAGGCAGGATTAGGATGACAAGGTGTCAGCAGTTCTTTGGGCATACTGAGAACAATATATAAATTATTGAACAAGGCCACACCATTTCAACTGGTGTTCGGCACGGAGGTTGTTTTTTCGGTCAAATTTATGTTACAATCGTTTCATATAGCACATGTAAGAGGGTTGGATGATGAGCAACCACTAGAAGAAAGAATAGATGAATTGATAAAGTTGGATGAAAGGTGCTCACTAGCAAAATGGAGCCAAAAAAATGAGAAGGAAAATTGAAAGGCATGGCATGACCACCATATTAAGAATAAAAAGTTTGAGGTTGGCCAGATGGTATTACTATATGATTCTAAATTTCTACACCATCCTAGAAAGTTGAAGGTGCATTGGTTGGGTCCTTATGTAATTTCATACATCCTTGATTTGGGCACGTGCTAGTTATAAGTGTTGGATGGAACAAAATTACCTAGACACTTCAATGGGAGTAGGCTAAAGCCCTACTATAAATAATGCTTCTTGGTGTTTGTAAATAAGGTAGTTTTTCCAGTTAGTTTAGAATTTCCTTTTATGCTTTTCCTTTCTTTTATTTCCCTTTCATGTTGTTGTTTTGTTTTGCACCTTGGGCACCGGTAACCTTATTAATTTTTAATTATGAATGCACAGAGGACCATGCATCATTTTAGTGTGGGGTGAGATGATAAAGAGAAACTTGGATTTATTCTTCCAGGAGGATTGGGTTGGTAGATTGTTTGAATTGGCCTTGGTGAAAAGATGCATTAGGATAAATGAAGGCGAGATGGGTGGCAAGATAAGGTTACATTTGAAATCCATGTACAAAGGAGAGAAAGTTCAAAAACAAGAGGTAGGTGAAAGAAATAATCATGAGGATGGAAGAGGTGCCTTTGGCACTAGTAACATGCGCGCAAGAGTCTTCTATCAAGATGGATTGTTTACACGCAGAAGGTTGGAAAAGTTTTCATGCAAGGATTGGGTGCATAAGGAGAAGCGCTGAAGTAAGGTTTTGTTCTAAAATGCCACATTAAATATTATCGTATTATGGTAGGTATCCTAGCCTTAAATGCGTAAAAGTGGGAAAAGCTATAAATACAAGAATGGGTAGTTCATTATTTTACTTTGCGAAAACAAGAAGAGTGATTTTATTTCAAGAGCTAGGGTTTTGAGAATTGACTCGTGCAAAGGAAAATCCCAAGAACTTAAGAAAAATCAGTCTATTAGATCTACAAAATAGAGTAGAAGTGATTCACGGGTGTGAGGAATGTTGTGAAGAAGCGTCATGATCAAAGGAGAAAAATCAGAGATTAGGGTTTGTGTTTTAGGGCACGGGGCACACGAAGAAAACTTTCAGACAACTCACAAGATAACCTGGGAAGGAAATCAAAGGGTGCAATGATGGCCACAAAACCAGTAGGCAAACCCACATAACAATCCAAGAAGGGAAAGGGTAAAGGAAAATGAAAGAAGAAACAAGACTAAATACCTATGGATACAAACGAAGAGTGGTATTCGGAGATACAATACATAGGGTTTTTGCTAGGGTAAGATTTGGAATCCCACATAAGGAAGATGGCCATGATTGACTACAATCATTGGTCAAGCACAATTGTGAAGGAAATTGTTCATCCCACAAACAAGCAAACACCTGATGGGTTGTCAATCTATAGCGACGTGGTCAAGGTGAAAATGGAGAAGGAAGGGCTTCTCAACCTTTTTGAGTTACCATATTTTGGGAAGCTCAATTTCTTGTACCAAAGGTTGATGATGCACATATAAGAAGACTTTTTGCTTCGTAGGGAACAAAATGCACATAATTCCCCAACTGATTTCACACTTTACAGCCTAAGTCAGTAAAGGGAACAAGCTCATAGATGGCCTCTTGGATGAAGAGGAAATTAGAGAAACCATAACATCTTAGGAATTGAAGAAGGGATCAAGGTACTATGATGTCTCAGATATCAGTGATCTAGTGATGAAGATGGTCGTGCACCTTGTCTCCAAGTTGAATGGACAAGAGAGGTGGACCTAGGTGAGAAATCCTTGGTGAATGTCTACGGGGAAGGTCACGTAAGGCACCGTATACAAAATCTCCCAATACATAACGAGATGAAATCATAAGAAGTGCGAGAGAAGGGAGGAAATATCCTATTTGGAAACATTTTGTTAACCATTTTGTTCTCAAAAATCAGGGTATCGGATGCTTACAGAAAAATTCATTAAGGAGTACCCTGTTGAAGACCCTTCACCCATGGATAGATTCCAGAAATACACATGTGAATCAATGACAGGGGTACACAAGGTGTGCTTAGACAAATGGTATACGCACCTTTGGAATGCATTCAGGGATAAATGGAAGATCCCTAAACAACTCCCTGTGGTGACCAAAGGAGAATTAGAGTTCACTGTCTACCAACACTTCTACATTGGAAGATTCATTTTTGTGGATGATAGTTGGAGTCCATGGTGAAAACTCCCATTCTTTTTACTGCCCAATTTTTCCAAGCAGGGGTAAACAAATACAAGGAATCGAAGAAATTAAACCGGAGTTGTCCACCCTTGACAGAGAGCATAGGGAGATGAGAAAGAAGCTGGTCTACCTAAATAAGTTCACATACATTGAGAGGTATGTGTCACATGATGTGCACATTGCAAGGCCTCTGACCTTACCTATTGCTTTGAGAGTGCTGCTATAAGGATCTACTACACATAGGAAAATTTTTGAAAAGGGTTCATAGGTGGAGAATGAGATATCCATCCCAGATGACCCTATGGGAAGAAAGAATCCTGTGCCAAAGAGCAAGGAGAGGGAAGAGGAAGAAGAAAAAGGGCAGTGGAGAAGTAGAATGTAGATACCACGGGGCCAAGTACCTACGTCTAGAAGAAGAGGAGAACATGGTGGTCAGGGAGAAGACCCCGGATTCTGAAGCCACCATCCCCTGAAGAACCCTCAGATGAAGAGAAGACAACATCCCTGACTTTGGAGTTTTCAGCAGAGGAAGAAGAAAAATGGGTGGGAGAACAAGAGTCTAAAGATACAGATGACCCAAATGCCTATTTAGGCAAAAAGGATGATGATGAAGGGGAAGAGTTAGAGGTGAATCAGGAACCGGTTGATGTCCATGATTCGGAGGAAGAGGGAGTAGAGGATACAAATGATGCTTTCATCTTTGTAAGGAGGAAGGGTGCCCAAGGGGAGGAAGGTGTGCAAAGTGAAGAAAGGAGTGAAGGGGAAAGTACCAAGGAGCTAGATATGCCTAAGCTCACTCAGGAGGAGGTGAATGAGAAAGTGAAAAAGGGAGGTAGAGAGGATAATTAATACCATGGTTGAAGAGGAGTTGGAGCGTAGCACAGAGCTTGTACTCAGTTAATTCAAGGAAGAGAAAAGGGAGAAGAGTGTGGGTAGCAAAAAAGGCCCAACTCTTTCAATAATTGTTCCCAAGGGCATGCGCACGGGAAGTAAACATGTGGAAGGGGGAAGAACAATGATGGGATACATTGATGACCCCAAAAAAGTTTTGCGCGCATGTTTCCAAAGTATCATGCCCACCAAGGATCTCACCACCATGGAATCCTTTGATCCCGAGGGTGGATACCCATGCACAAGGAAGATGCTATCATGGGTGTTCGACTCCCACCTTGATGAGCTCGAGTTCGAGGTTAACCAAGGAGGAATACTAGCACTGTCTGAAGGAAAGGGGGATAACCCCATTGTAAACATGCAACAACTATTGGATGAGTAGGTGTGTAATGCACTCAACAAAGTCTCCGTAGAATTTGAGGCTAGGATCTTATGTATAAGTGACATGCTTAAAGTCTTGGAGGACCTATTGGAAAAGAGGAAGGAAGAAGTAGTTAAGCTAATCAAGGAACTCATCCTTGAGAAACTAATCAGTGCTCAACTACAGAGGGAGCTTCAAGAGGAGAAAGCTAAAGTGCGTGAAGTTTCCAAAAAGGTGGAGCTCATCTCCCAGGCCATCATCATGAAGCACCCATACCTCAACCCTCGACACAAAAATATGGTTCCTCCTGGAATGTCTTGAGGACTTGACTCGGATTCTCACCATGGAGAGGTAGTCTTTGGCCTTGGAGTCAGAAGAGGAGGTAGCTATGCACTTGGAAAAGGAGGACAAGATGAAAGTAATAGCACTCATAGCTGAATACAACAAGGTGCTTACCGATGTAAAAATAGTTGTGTAGACCACTGGCGTCACATATGACCATTGCATGGACCAAGACAAGGTGACAAGCATGCGCTTTCCAAAGAACGAGGCCAAGATGAAGGGATTCAGGGAGAAGAATAAAGGCAATAGATCCGAGCGAGAAAATATCCTAGCTGAAGTGGAAAGGAAGTCTGAGGCTATTGAGACCCTACGAGTCTCAATCAAAACCCAGCTAAAAGATATCTACAAGGTCATTATGAGGAAAATGGATGCCCTAGAAGATCACGCAAAGGAATTGGAGACTATGGTGGAGACCATTAATACAAAAGGGGAAGGGTTAACCTTCGATGAGGTGAGCACATTGGTTGGCAACCTCTACACAAGAGTGTAGGATGAAGTCAGCGCTTGGAATACACTGGAGGCCGACCTGCGGAAAATTTTTCCCCTTCTTCTTTAGGTAGTTTTCCTTCTATTCTTTCTCTCCCCCATTCTTTATTCTTTCCCTCCATTATTTTCCAAGGCAAGGCCTTGCATTTTTGTACTACATTCTTTGAAAAGGTTCCCGAGGGCAAAGAACAGGTGAAGTGTGGGGTAATGTTGGGACCCTAATGTAATTACCATATCTTAAAGGTGCGTAGGCACACATGGCTAGAGGAAGAGGGCAAGTAAAGGCACATAAGGTAGAATTCAAAAAGGTTTCTTATAGAACTTAGGATGCGGGTAAGTGCAACAAGTTGGGGGACAAAAAGGGGGTCATAAGTGGACGTCATATTGCAAATAACAACATAATATCAACTTGTAGGGATTATTAGCAATACATACACTCAAAATTAGAAAAACTTATATGAATATGAATCATATAATCAGGAATCTAGTTTCTAAAATACTATTTTTTTAAAAAATGGACAAGATTAGCTATATTAAAAACTCAACATTCAATGACTTGGTATTTTTTTTTTTAAAAAGCTTATAAGATTATAGTCCGTTTGCCCACAATTTGGATGACCAAAAATTGATATATATTTTTCTCCTTTGGTGAGAAGTTAGATGCCACTATCTATCTTGGGATGGATTTTATTTTGTATTTTTTTGAGTAATATTTTATTTTTTATGATTATTTCCGTAAAAGTGGTATGAAAACATAAAGAAAACAAAGCACTCTCCATTTGCCCGCCATAACTTCATCAAAAATATTGAAATCAAATTATTATTTTTGAACATGTATATAATTTCACCACGATTGGGATGGTATCAATTTTATCACATTCTAATAAGTGAAAAAAATTTGCGAGTCTTAAATGTAGACATAAACATTCACGGAAAAAGTGTCTTAAAGATCTACTATTAGTAAAAAATTATAAAATGATATTTATCCTATTCTATTCACTTTAAAATCAATATTTCTACAAAGCTAACAGTCTCCCCTATGCAATGGTACCATTTTTATGACATTTTACTTTTACTTTTCAAAGCATGTTTCAAGTCCGTGGAAGACTAAATTTGATGTTTTGTTGTTTTTAATGTAAAATTCAGGATTTGATGTCCACTTAATTGTCCCCCAACTTGGTGCACTTACCCATGCACTCCTGTGAAGAACAATTTGGGACTTAGCCATTTTCATCCATTTGGGAAGAACACATGAAGAACATGTTCCATTTGGATAAGATTCTAGCCTAGCGACAGTGTGTCTTGGAAGGAATATACCTTACGATATGAAGATCCAAAAAGATAATCATGACATGGAGAGGCATGCGCCTAGGGTGATCCATGCCTTGACACTTGGGACCAAATCTGAGGTTGTAGAGGAGTTTTTGGAGATTAGATGCCTGTATATACATGTGCCCTTAGCAAAGAAAGAGAGACATAAGTGAGGTAGCAGAGCTCTGGATAATTATTACGAGAACTATGGGATAAAATGGGTAGATGATTCTAGGATGGATGTAATGGGGAAATGGGGAATGCAAATTTTTTTGTGAGAAGACATGTATGGATCCAGCTATGGTGTATGACTGTAGTCTGCCAATCTGTAATGTTTTGGAGTAATACTATGAATGAATATGATAAGGTTACCTCAATGTTTATGTTAAGATCTCCTTCTTGTATTACCTAGATGTTCTTACTGTGCTTTTGATCTTGTATAACCATGAACCTTACTTGAATGTTAAGTCTATTTGTGGATTTACAACTTCCTAGTTCTATTAATTATGTTGCACACTTTACTTTGTTATGAATGAAGGGGTATAGAATCCATTATGAGCTCTATATCTTCTTCATGTTTGTTAAATCACTAAGTCAAGATCATGAATTATGCCTTCCACTAAACTCACATAAAAGAGAGACTCGGCTCCCTCTCATGCACCTCGGGTGAGCGCCCAACGCCCATTGGGTGATAGGCCGGCACGCATGAGGTTCCCTTGTTCTTGGTGGGGTGTAAAAATGACTAAATGTGTCTTCCTATTCTCTATAGAAAGCTCCTTGGTTTTATTGTTTCTTTGAATGGAATTGAAGTTTATCCCACTAAAATCAATGCATTTCTTGAAATTCCTCTACCTACTAACCTTTGTCAACTTCGTAGTTTGTAAGGAAAGATGTAATATATTCATATCTTTATTTCTCATCTTTTCGACCACTACCATCCAATTAATCATCTTCTCAAAAAGGATTTCTCCTTTAAATGGTATGATGAATGCCACAAAGAATTTAATGCCTTAAAAAATACCTCCTCCAACCACTTGTAATCATTCCCCTAAGGATGACCAACCATTTTACCTTTACAGTTTTCTCTCGATCATTCTTGGGGTGGAATGATCACTCATTGTGATGAGAAAAACATGGAGAAAGTGGTTTATTATATAAACTATATGTTTTTAGACTACGAAACTAGATATACTCATGTCGAAAAACTCGTTTAGCTTTAGATTTTGTCACCACTAAACTTCACCATTACCTACTCAACTACAAAACATTTTTGTCACCAATACTGACCCCTTACATTACATGTACACTAAGCCCTACCAAAATCAATGTGTTTCACATTGGCTCATGCTTCTTACAGACCTAGATATCGAATTCATCCATCAAAAATATGTCAAAGGACAAAAAATGGCTGACCAACTCGTAGACGCACCTCTCTTCGTAAACCAATCATCTAACTTATATTTCCCTGATGAATCCATCGCTACCCTCTCCCTGGATAATACTATTTACCACATGACCTTATTCTTTGATGGTTCCAAATTTCAGTGTGGGGGTGGTGCCAACATTATCCTCATTCCTCTTGACGATGAGCCTATGCCATTATCTTTCAAAACATATTTGGATTGTACTAACAATATAAGCAAATATGAAGCCTTCATAGCCTTAGACGTTAAATAAATTAATATCTTTGCAGACTCTCAACTGGTGGTGAACTAAATTAATGGTATATACCAGTGTCATAATGAGATACTTCAAAAGTATAAGCATCATGTTTACATACTTTTGACTACCTTTGACCATTATGAACTTCAAACAACTTTGTGTTCCACTAATAAATTTGCAGATACCATCAACTTTCTTGCTTCTCAAGTCCCCACTTTTTCCTCTAACTCATAAATATTTGTCATAGTACAAAGGTTGCAATCACCTTCTTATCTATTTCGAGACGACAATATTGAAGGAAACATTGAAACTGACTCATGTGATCTTTGGTATAAGTAGTTTGTTGACTACCTTTCCATTTCAATTCTACCTCTAGATCTTACTTGCAATGGAAAATGATCCTTTCTCAAAAGTGTCTCTCAATATGTCATCATGGGTGGTCTTCTCTATAAATTTTGTTTTTACGTTATCTTCTTACACCGCCTTACAAGTTCTGAAATTCTCTAAACCATCAAGGAAATTCATGATGATATTTTGGGGTCACTTCGGTGGCTTAGCTATCGCTGAGTTCATCCGCACTTGGGCTATTTCGCCAACCCTAAACTATGATTGTTGTGACTATGTTAAGCATTTTGTGAAGTGTCACCAACACACTAATCTTCATCACGCCTTACAAGTCTCACGAGACCTTTGGAGTTTCTCTCAATGGGGTTTGGATATTTTCAGAGAGATCAACCCTCATTCTTCCCAACATCATCAATGCATTATTACCACTACCGAATATTACACTAAATGGGTGGAAGCCATACCTATTATTTTTAGAAAAGCTGAGAATTTTTTTGAATTCATTAATCATCATAACATTATTTGCTTTGGTTTTCCTCATGCGCTTTATCAATGATAATGACAAACAATTCAAAAATAAAACCCTACAAAACTTTTTGATGCCTTTGAAATTCAACTCAATTTTTCTTCACCTTATTATCCTATAAAATGGCTAAGCCAAATCAACCAAAATAAACTTAAACAACATTCTTATGAAAGTGGTTGACGATATTGGTAAAGATTGGAACACGCACATTCTTTTTCCTTATGTCTTATCGCACTAGTATTCATACCTTAGCTATTGCCACACCTTTTTCTTGAGTCTACGGTATAGAAGTTTTCTTCCCGCTTGAATTCTAGATTATGTTGCTTCATATCTCAATCAAAGATATGCTCAATGATGATGATTTTTACTAGGAACATTTGACACAACTCGAGTTATCGATGAATTTCATCTCAATTCTCTCGATCACCTCCAAATCTAGCAAAACATATCACATATGCCTATGATAAATGTGTTGAAGAATGAACCTTCTAGGTTGGTGACCATTTCTGAACGAAAATAAACATGTAAAAAAAGTGAAGAAAAGTAAATGGGGAAATTTTTCTCCTAATTGGCTTGGACCCTATATTATTACTCATGCCTATGGATTGGGTGCTTATCATTTATCTTCACTTGAAGGTAAACCCAAACATAAGCCCCTCAATTCCTTTTATATTTGACCATTCTATTGTTGAATCAAGTCTTATATAACCTTCTGTCTATTAAATGCTTGTCCACTAAACAAGAATCAACGAATAAATAAGAATCATGTTATTACTGTCATCTTTAAACCTTATCTTCAATATGAGTACACAGCTCTACTCATGGCGTGATTCTCATGGATAATTTTTCATCCTTTTGAATATGGAATCTCATGGTTGTTTGTCACTTAAAACCTCTCTTTCATATCTAACCTTTGTGTGCTATGGTTTTTATTCATAAAAGAAGCCTATACGTCTCTATATTCTTGTCCATGACCTAAAAGTCCAAAAAAATTCAAAAATAAAATATGATATTTTTCAAATTCAAACTCCTTGAGTCAAAATTTGAGAAAAAAGACGACTCCCTCAAAAATGAGATCTATCTTTCTATCTTTCTTCTATAAATAGACTACTCCCTTGAAGGAAAACTATACAAAGATAGCCATATTGTACATAGTCTTTCACAAAAAGGACTATTCTTGGAAAAATAAAATAAAAATATTCTAAAGCTTCCCACATCAATTAGCTTTATGAAGACCTCAAGGAGATATCCCATATAGACTTCCCACATTGATCAGTTTATAAAACAAAGGAAAAGAGAAAAATATAACTTTTTTTCTTCATGGACTCGCCTATTTTGGTCTTGAATAACTTATAGAAGAGGCATGTTGTCTCACACCAAGGTTACGCTAAAACAACCCATTTCACCTCACCTCCTTTTCTTTCTAATTTTCTACCTGCTCAAGGGACATGCCACACAATTGACATTTCATGATTATGTGAACTTCTTCATCCTTAGAACAGCTTAATCATGTAATTCCTTTAGGGTTTTATGTTCATAAGACAATCTTTAGTATGATAGACTTGTAATGGTTCGTATCAATAAAGTAGATATTTTTTCTCCTCTTACCATTCACCTCTTTTCTTAATTATTGGTCCTCCTACACAAGACCAGACCTTTGACACCTACATTATAGAAATTCCTCTTCCACCAAAATCACCCATATCTATTCACCGATAAAAACCTTGCATATAATAAATCAATAAATTGCAGAAGATAATAAAACACAAGAGATATGGGGGGCCAAGATGCCCTAATATCAATATATGTAGAATAATACCCTTAAGGTAAGGAAACACCATACAATGCTCCTTAAGGAAGGAGTAACTCCACAATCTCCCAAGATGGGAATCCACTTTGAGGGGGACACCTCCAATATACCTCTACCAAGTAGAAGACTCAACTCATACATACATTCCCCTCATAATGATACTCACATCCTTTAAATAGGATGGGTAACACCTAATCCCAATGTACGCTGACCCATTACCCAATATAATTAATTCCTATGTGATCCCATATAACTAACTAAGGGGATGTGTGCCACATGTCGGCATCTCCATCGACCCATATACATTATAATATTATATCCCATGTGAATCCATACATATAACTAAGGGGATGTGTGCCACATGTCAACATCTCCATCAACCCATATATATTATATTATCATATCCCAAGGTACATAGCATTTCCTCCCTATTTGAGATGTTTCGTCCCCAAAACATAAGAAGAAGCCATATAATGAGTGCGCTTTAAATTATTGCACACTTGTCACCATGCTCGATCATCCAACCACCCATATGAAATCCTAGGGGGTGATGCTGCTCCAAACCTGATTCCATATTCCCTTGTGCTCATCTGATTCCATCCTGGTCCATATGTGTTCCTCCTCGGCATCCATGTATATCCATAATTATTATTCATGTGATTCCATGTCATATAATTATTTTTCCATTGATTCCATGTATAGCCAAAATTATTACTCCTCTAATTCCTTTTATTTCCATATAGATTGCTGCCCTTTTGTTTCCTCGCATGTCTCCATGATTTTTTCCTCTCATGATGATGTGGGTGTCTATATGGTGCAACCTTAGTATGCTCAACCTTATCAATATTTTCCTCCAATTTCTTTTCCTCTTCCAACTTGTTTGCTATTTATTTTTTCTCTTGAGTAGAGAAACTATTTTTACTTTTTCATCATGTTCTTCATCCTCTCCTTCTAATTCATTCTTATTCCCTTCTTCACCATCTTCAAATTCATCTTCATGATCCAATTTTACATTACTTTTTTCCTTGCTAAGTGTGATATCTTGCAATGTAATTTTATTTTTCTTGTACCATAATTTCATGAATTTATTTTGCACATTAATATTAATTATTCCCAATGTCTCTAACCAAGGATATCTGAGAACAATATCCATACCATCCATATCTAAAGCATAGAAATCTGAATGTAAAACATATTTATCCATAGAAAGCTTTAAATCTTACAAAACTTGAATATACTTGCCATCCATTTGAGATACCTTGATATGATTTGTTTGCACATGTAGATTTTGAGCTACATCCATATTGATGAAGTTATATTTTCTGGTAGGGTTTATGGAAAAATTACCTTTTTTCTTTGAATGTACCCTTCAAACTAAAATATTGAAGCTTCCTTCCTTGGAGATGCACTATCCTATGTAGTAGCTTCATCATCAACATTTTCTTCTTCTTCTTCATATTATTCTTCTTATTACTATTCTTCTTCTTCTTCTTTGATGTTGTTGCTGCTACTTCTTATTATTCTTCTTTTTAACAAAATTGTGTTTCTTTTTTGTTTCCCATCTAGCTAAGAAAATATCCTCCATTTCCTCCCAATCCCAATCCAATAAATCTATATCCAAATAAGAATACCAATGTCGTGCTTTCCGCCAAGATGAAGATAAAAACTAACCCATACCAAAAATTCTTCAAAATAAATTTGTTTAAATTGTATCCACCATTTTTTTGCATCAATTTCTCCATTACCATATAAAATTGGTATATCCATGATGCTTAAAAATTAGGGTTTCACAAACTTACTCCGTTGACCAATATTTTACTGCATTATTTCATCAATCATTCACCTCAAATCTGAAACCACAAAGAAGTAACCCCTACTAAAATTTTGAGAGATTTCCAAAAATGTAAGAAATTTAGGAAAATTCCTCAAATTGTGGCCTATGGAGAAAAATAGTGAAAAAATAAAACTAAAATAAATCTATCAAAATAGATCAACCAATTTTGAAATTTCAAAGTGGTATCACTATTTAATATACTACCAACAACCCAAAAAAAAATATTTCCTAATTCGTCATTATTCGGAAGATATATATGAAACTTTAGAATTATGGTTTCAACCATAAAACGGAAACAACTTTTGCAAACTAGCTCCAAAAATTCATAAATTAGGAGGAAGATCACTTGAACTATGTATCCAATCCCCTCAAAAAATATTTGAAAAATTCAAAGTCTATCTCAAGATATAGATGAATCACCAACATTAGGGTTTCATCCCACAAATTACCCAGATCACTGCTCTGATACCACTTGATAAGAACCTTGCATATAATCAATCAATAAATTGCATAATATAATAAAACACAAGAGATATGGTGGGCTAAGATGCCCTAATATCAATATATGTAGATTAATACCCTTAAGGTAGGGCAATACCATACAATGCTCCTTAAGGAAGGAGTAACTCCACAATCTCCCAAGATGGGAATCCACTTCGAGGGGGACACCTCCAATATACCTCTACCAAGTAGAAGAATCAACTCATACATACATTCATAATGATACTCACATCCTTTAAATAGGATGGGTAACACCTAATCCCAATGTAGGTGACCCATTACCCAATATAATTAATTCCTATGTGAGGCCATATAACTAACTAAGGGGATGAGTGCCACATGTCGGCATCTCCATCAACCCATATACATTATAATATTATATCCCATGTGAGCCCATACATATAACTAAGGTGATATCTACCACATGTCGGCATCTCCATCAACCCATATACATTATAATATCATATCCCATGTGAACCCATACATATAACTAAGGGGATGTGTGCCACATGTCAAAGCATCTCCATCAACCCATATATATTATATTATCATATCCCAAGGTACATATCATTCACCATAGCCAACAACCATGCCTATTTGAACTAAATTCAACCATGCCTAAATGACCTAATATCAACCATTACTATATGACCTAAACTCAACCATGCCTAAATTACCTAGACGTAATCATACCTACAACATACCAACCCATTCCTATATCCTCCTCTTATTCTTCCATTTCTTATGGGAGAATTACATCGGCCTAAGGCCCCTTTTCATCGGGGCTATATAGGAATCACTCCGATGGCATGGGGCCCTTAGAGGTTAGATTGGCCACTCTTTCCCCTAACCAATTTTCCCCTTTTATATTCACATTATACCTTATTTAGTTTCCATTTTACACAAAACTGGAAAATTAAACAATCATAAAAACATACATACTTACCATTTTATAACATCAACCATATCATACATCAATAATTTCACATTTCCATGATATCAAATACTTGGAAATTTAAACCACAACATGCATATACATCATAATTTATTTCCCATAATGCCAATAACTTGGAAAATAAATCAAATGCAAACCATATGACAAAACCATGCCTATACCTAGACTCCATCAGGCTTAAATCACCCAATCTCAGCCATTCCTATACCTGAATCCATCATGCCTACATGAACTCGACTCTATTATGCCTAAATCACCTAAAATCTACCATGCCTATACATGAATCCATCATGTCTACATGACCTTGACTCAATCATGCCTAATTCAACTAGTTTCCATAATACACATTAAAAATGGAAATTAAAATGAGTACATCATCCACTATATAATGGGAGTGTCTTTGTATCAATACATATATACACAAATATATATAAATATCAGTATCTCCAAAACTATCATGTACAATCTCATGTCATCAGTATGTAAGCTGATATATATATATATATATATATATATATATATATATATAAATCAAAATAATGGAACACTATCATATATAGTGACCTATCATGCCCACATGATGCCCTCCTCTCTATTCTCACATGTCCCCTCCTCCCGGCCCTCCTCTCGGGCCCGATCTATGAGAGATAGTAACCTCACCATGGCCTTGTCTATGGGTTTGACAACCCTTGTGCTACCAAAAAAATGAGTCCTGGATCTAGTCCATTCACTGGCTTCCTTTTGGGTTTGGTACTTGGCATATGAAGGCACATCAATCCTTACAAGTGGTTAGATGGTCCTAATAATAGTGAGCCTCATTCGGGGAATACCCGAAACTCACTCTAGATATGGTTTTGGGTTGTGCCATCAGCCTCATTTCCACATGTGAACTCTTCCCAACAAAGAGTGTACCCTATCCTGGTGTAGGTGCTGTCTATGGGACTCTATCCCTTTTCCGTGTGTCGGTACCTATGCAGCTACTTGGGCCTGGGGCCACCACCTATGCTATGTGTAATGGCCAACTAGCTTTGTAATCTATCCACTTGTGTCTCGTAGGGAATATACCTTCCTCCATCCCCATCTCCACCTTGTGAGGGAGGTTATGCTTGTGCCTATAAGGTGGTCACTTGTGCCTCTTAACTCGTCGATTTCCTCGCAACACTATAATATGTGCTTATAGGGTGGCCACATGACCCTGTAATGTATCTCTCTACACTATGACTGTCACTAAATTAGGCTACCCTGGCATCGGTGGTTCCGCCCATAGTTGTGCCACCAACCACTACCTATATCCATCGGTGACACCAACATTATCAATTTGTCTATTTAGCATTTGTTCCTCCTACCATGTGGGAACACTCGGATGTGGTGGAGACATGGGTATCTCCATTTCATCTCTATGGTATTGTGGGAAAGGTGGGGGCATGTCCTACCACAGTCCAAATTGTCATCTGACCCTATCCATAGGTAGCATCTTGTACTCCCTAAGTACATCGCCCTTATATCCATCTCAATAGATGAAGCTCCTCTAACTCCTCAGTCATGCCTCTATATGATAGATAATTAACATATGGCCATCATATGATATCTTCCACTGATAGGCCCTCCAACATCAACATGTAGTATATAACATCATATGTGGCCTTGGCCACTCGGTGTGCCCGAATGGTACCCATTTCTGAATCTTACCCTATAAATTACACCCCCAAACCAGTCTTGTCATGGTAACCCAACTAGACAAACACACACACACAATGTGCTCATATTCCCAGTAGTGTAATAATAATGTGCAACACATACCAAATCTCCTCAACCTACCATAGGTGATAGCTCTCTATATAATGGAATAGAAAATATAGTGCCCAAGAAAAGCATACCCACTCCTCATTCATGTCCTATAAAGCAACCCCATCAGTGCTCATGGGAATCTCCCACCCTCGAATCCAAGAGAAAAACAACCTACTACCACCATCATCGAATCGATAGCCTAGTCTCCCGTGGGTAGGTGGCATACATGTCCCCATAGCTCGGACTTACACTATGATAACTCAACAATATCATTGCCTCAAAAATACCACCACTATTGGCTTCACCGATTTCTCGGATGAAATTGAATACACTGGATCCCTCAAAATAGGAAGTTGTAGGATCTTATACATGTCCTCTAATGTGACAGTCATCTCACCCATTAGTAAATGAAAGGTATTCGTCACTGAGTCCCATCTATCGATGAGAGTGACCATCAAGCTATGATCTCGGGCTATATGTCTATAGCACCTAATCGAACTGAGTCCCACCTCCGCTAGGTGCTCCCACTCCTTCGTTTTCACACTCACCTACATATGTACTAGTAGGGGTGGTACTTTGTCTCTCATCCTTAGTTAATCTTTCACCTACATCATCCAAAATAAGACTGTCAATTTGCAACCCTCTCAAATTACCTGTTCCTTAAAACCTCAAATGACCTCATACTTAGCCTTTTTTTCCCACATCATACCTAAAACCATCACTCATACCTACCCCTCACCTAGTTTCCAATACTTATCCCTTTACCTAATTCACCTAAAAACTTATTGTCTCCATTTTCATACTTACCCAATTCCCTAGACCATTTCACCTACATACCTATCACACACCTACAACATGGTGCCTTACACTCTTCCACCTACACTAACCTTCACCATACCCTTGCCTCACCTGTTTAACTTTCCCAACTACCTTTGTGTTACCCTAGTCACTTTTTTATAGTGACCGACATCGGTTGCCTTGACCGATGCTTGGTCATTTTGACCGAGTGTTGGTCACCTTTATCCGAGTGATGCCGAAAGAATGCAACTCGACATCGACAACCCTTAACCGATGTCACTCACTATTTTGGTTATAAAACCAAAACCCCATCCCCCATTATCAAAAATTACCCACAAAAACCTAAACACCTACCCCAACCCACCCAAACCTATCCTACCTTCATTACCAACCCTATTTAAGCTACATTTGACCTTCCCACCCCCTGTTTCATTCATTTTAACCACATTTTCAAAATTAACTTTCTACCCAAACTTAACCCGCAATAAACAAAATAATTTCAATATTTTCAACTCAACTGAAATATTCAGATAGTCTCCTACCTCTACTTAGTTCCGTCTCTGCGGTGGTACCTCTCAGGGTCTCTGTGTTGGTGGTCCTCCCACTACCTCTCCCACCTCCATCATGTCAAACTCTAACAACGCACCTCCCAACCAATCAAATAGGTCCAATCAATCTCATGAACCCACCTACCCAATTACAATAACTTTTTAGTCACTTGTCATCTCCGCTAGAGACCTCGTACCATCACTTTTCCACTTAACACTTCTTCTCTATCGTTTTCCATAAATGGAAAAGAAACAAATGAATCCATAAAACATGGATTTTTACTTTTTTAGCACCAAATCTACATGAATGATGTTATTCATGGAATTGCCCTAGCCAACCGATGTAATTTAAGCTATAACTGACATAAGTCACCCAACATAACCATTTGACCTACCCTATGCCCATTTAGCCTAAAACAATGTTTCTCATACAACTATTACCCTTACCAACACAACCTACACCTTACCCACATGCCTAAATTACCTGTATATTTCCTTAATTACGTTTAGGGACATGTTATTTATATATACCTCATCCCTACCTATTCCCTAACCTACATACCCTAGCCTAAACTTCCTTTTGTGACATTTGAATATGTGTACTCACTATAGCTTACGATGTTGTTACCCATGTTGCTTAGCCTCATTACCTTGTCTTTCCTAATGACGTGATGTTTATCCTAACCATACCATTAGTTCCATGGAACAAAACATATTACTGTTCCTACAATGACCTCATTGTGCTTCAACACCATATCCTATACCTTGGATACCCGAATTGCTTCAACCTCATATGGATAAACCTATCGACCTTTGACAACGTAGAGTTTGTAATCTCTTCCATCTGGTACCATATCACAATCTATGCATGTGAGTGTATTTGATTGCAATTACCTATTACCGGACCCGACCATTACCATTACCTACACCCATCCACCTTTTTTATTAAAAATTTGTTTATAAAACTACTCACCGTGCTACCTCCAACTTCAATAGTTCTGGTTTGAGGGGGTCCACCTTCACTCCTACATGGACCAACCCCACTCTCACCTATATTTGGGGAAAACAATTCCATTTTCATCAGCATCTCTTACCAAATACAAGATACACAATAAAGGGGTAAATGTAGACACCAAGTTTGGGTCACACTCCCTTGGTCCCCTTCAATCAATTAATATGATATATTTAATTAATCATGAACCCTTCATCCCATATTAATATTCATCCTCACATTATTAATTAATTTAATTAAGATATTGTAATCCTCACACCTCTACGTCATCATTACACCTCACCCCTGGACCCATTCCGGGGCATAAAACTCACAATGACCAATTCATCACTCTCAACACTCTATTGCATATGGGAGAACTATTGCATTCAAACATGAATCCAATCCTCTCAGCATCCAGACGACACAAAATACTCAACCACAGGCCCAAGCAAGCATCTAGCTCTCATCCCAAGGTATTATAATATTCACACGAACACTCTATGATTATTGACATGAAATCGAACACAAAGGATATTCACATATCAACTTCCATCCATCTTCACCTACCAGATATGTAAATACAAGTAAGTATACATGATTTTAATCATTTTGTGCTTTCTTAAAGTTTAGATCCATTACCTCTTTCATTATACTTTACTTCTCCTTGTATTCCTTTATCTCCACCTTCTCACCAATCCATCAACCCAACCACCTACAAACTTTTGGCTCTTCATACTTTCCCCCTATGTATTCCTGAGTCTTCTTGGTAATATTATATGAACCTAACCACTCTCCCTTCATTATCTATGCAATCATAGAGAATTTCAAAAGATTTTTTTATTTAATTACTACCAAATTTCCTCTAACGATGTCGGTCACCTTAACTATCATCAATCAAACCTTTGTACCAACTTCGGTCACCAGACCGACATCGGTCACTGTGTCTTTTTCTAAACCTCCACCAAACAACCCATAACTCCACCAAACTCCATCTAAACCTTACCAGATATCCCAATGACCTTACCTAACACCCTTGTGACCTTTCCCAACTAGAAACATACCTTTCCTGATGCTAGATTAGTTTGTATTTTAATATTATACTTAATCTAGTGTGTTGATAACGTTTTGAGATACCTAAATCAAAGTGTTAGCAATAGGACCTTTATTTCTCGTATTTAATTTCATTAATTTAATAAAAACAATGGATTGACAACCATCTAGGAAGTATCACACTTCCTAGAACTAGAAATTGCTAAGTATTCCACTGTCATTTAATATTTAATATCATTTGGTGGTCTTGTTTTGTTTCTTATACAGAGTTGTTCCTCCTAGCCAAAGGGAAGCTCTCGCATTCAATCTGATCAAATTCCACAATGCACGCATACCATCTACATAATCATAGGTATTCCTCCTTAACCATTAACTTATCTATTTTATCACATACTTTGAGGTGAAACAAAGAGATTTTTGATTCTATCTCTTAATTCATGATTGATAAGCAATAAATCATTAATAAAGATACTCATGATGAAGATATCCTAGAAAGATAAGAGTAATGGAGGTATGAGGATATTAAGAGTGTTTAGATATATTTTGAGTTCACCAAAATGAGTAAGCTTAATGTGAGTTTTATGCCTCATTTGATTTCTATTGTAGCGGTAAATGAATATACAATGAAGTATAGAAATTAAACCCAGCATACTAAGCCAAAAATATGGAACCCTAAGTGCAAAGAAGAGGTTAAATGAATTAGTTGATTCACATAAATTTTAGAGGTGAGAAAATCTATAGAAATGGAAAATATGAAGCACTAATTGTCATATTGAAGCTCTAAAAATGTAGATATGGAAGAATAAGTTAGACTAGGGTGCTTGCAGAGGGATAAAGGTGCTTGCAAGTGCCTTAGACCTATTTATGGGCACTTGGGTTTGTGGAAATTATTAGAAAAACTCCTCTTAATGGTCATTATTTTTCCATTGTTGTTCTCCTTTGGTCACTATGAGGTTGCACAATGATCACCGAAGTCACTGGAAACCTACAATGAAGTATTAACCTGTAAAACCCTCAAATCGACATCAAATCCTAAAAAAATGCAAAATGAGGGGTCGGGACTGTCTCTCGGCTTTCACAATGGAAAACTTACAAGTGAGAATTTTACTACATCTCATACCCAATGTAGCTCTATGTGTGTGTGAGGAATTGTGCTCTAGGTGGTTCTTGTGCATGTCTCACTTGATAGCGATCAAGTAAGATAAATTTAAAGAAATGTAATAGATGTGTGCATGGAATATAATGAACTTACCTCCTATTAAGTGTATGCGGAATAACTATCCCTTGTGTCCCTTGGATGGTACTAGATGGATGCAATGGATCTCTTAGATGCTTAATAGATGTAACCTTAGGTGGTGATCACTAATGCTTATTATTTGGTGCTTTATTATGATCACGTAAATTTATGTTTATATGATTCCCTTGCTTGAATTTAATAATTAACCCTCAAAATGTTGAATACAAAAAAAAGATTATCAAATGGCTAGAAGGGACCTCAAAAGTGTCAAAAAAGTATGCTAAGGTCAAGGCGCCTAGAGGGGACAAGGGTGCCTAACCCTAGCATCCTAGCTAGGTGCTAGTGTCCGGGATGATAAATGTCGAAGTATAAGAATGAAGACTGATAAAATAAGGGTATAGTACCAAAAGTTGCTATAGAAATAAAATAAAGGTGGCCAGATACATGGATTAATTATTACTTTTCTTACTTAGGAATCATATGAATATTAGTATGCAATCATGACTAGATAATTATCCAAAGTGCGTGATTTTGTGTCTACATAAACTTTGGTGTATCGAAAAGTTCTGGGCCCACTCCTTATTCACACAAAGGTAAGATTTATTTTTAGAAATATTTTTACAAATTTAAATTCTTTCCTATGTTTGTTTCTAATGTGTGCAGGGAAATCTTGATGTTTTAAGATTAATCGGGATGGTCTCTAAATAGTAGATAACCTATAAATTAATACGGATCCAAAATCATCCATTGGCCTGATACTCCCATGTTTAAATACTTGAAACCTAGAACTAAACAATTGGTATGAATTTGGCATAGGGGATATAAATTTTTGAAAAACTATGTCAGCTTAATTAAAACATAATAAATGGCCGATATGCTATGCTAATCTTAAATTCATCTCCCTATTCTAAACCACCCCCTCCTTGTTTATATGAGGGATATATATATATATATATATATATATATATATATATATATATATATATATATATATATATCTTAAAAAATATTTACTTATTTCCCCATTAATAACATGGCATTTTTTTGTTTGGCAATTTAATATATTGATTAAATCATTTTAAATCCCCTTCTCCCTTTAATCTCTTTAGAATAGTTTAAAATTTTATTTTCACCCATTGAACTTAATATGTTATCATGTGTCAATAATGTAAGGGTTGAAGTGGGAGTACATTTTTAAATTTTTATTTAAATAATTATATTCCTTACCACATTTGTAATCCGTTTGGAATTGGTGATAAGTTTATGCTTGGTCTTGGGACCCCATACTTTACATATACTTATAAAAACCTTTGAGAATTTGTTTTCCCCTATTATCCACCTCATATAATGAAAAATTAACTTATATACATGAAGACTATGGGTTCATATATTGAATTAAAAAAAAACATGTGTTAAAATGGTGGATGACTCAATACATGGTTTTTTTTTTTCATTTGAATGTTATAGCATATTTTAGTTAAACTTTGAAACCTAACTCCCTGTAACATTCCCATTTTAAGAATTTAGAAAAAAGGGAACTTTTTTTTTACATATGTTCTCTATTCTAAATTAACATAATTTATAACACACATTCCAAATCCAATCTATCTCATAACAGAAAACCATATGTAGTTATAAATGACTCGGTGAAACACCAATCTCTCATTTCATGACTTAGTATCATACCGATCTCTCATGTTAACTTTAAAATGTGTATACTATGTATACTTGGTTCTTTTACCCTTTTAGAGGTATCAAGTGTTATGTTTAAGAGGCCTATCTAAATATTTGTTACCGATATTCATATGAAATCTTGATTCTTAAACTAGGTGACATAGGACAATGCAACGGTAGAGCTTTTGATACTTATGCAAAAGATTTTAAAATATTGTTCATGTTTATATTCTTATATGGAATACTCATCAAACAGAATAAGTCCTTCACACTACTTGATCTGTTATCTATAATGGTATTCAATAACTTCTGTCAGTCCACTCATTCAAATTTTAACCCTAGCCTAGAAACATGGCCTAATGTGGAGGACTTCTTACGATGACTAAGGGTATATAGACATACTCAATGAACTTATGTCAATTGGGCATGTCGGTTTATCCTTAGTCAATGTGAGTTGACCCCGACACTAGATCATGCCCCTATCTTTACCTAGGGAAAACTATGATCAAGTAAGAATTTATGTTAGTCTAGTTGAACAAACTCTAAAGGGTGTTGAGACATGTCAACTGTAACATAGTATCCTCATAAAGACCCTTATCATCACAAAGGTTCTATGCTGCAGTTTTCATGTGCTAACATCCAATGAATTTTCCTCATCTAGAGGAACATTACTTAGAAGTTATATCATATTAATTTCCTCATTATAGATTAATTACAACAACCATACTTGATAAACTAGGTTCCTTAACCATTAGGGTTCCAATTTAAAATTGTAATAGATGAAGTCATGAAGATAAATATGCTTCCTAACCAATTCACATGTTATGATTTATATTATTAACATCCGAATCATATTATATATTAAAGGTCTGTTAGTGAAAAATCACATCACCCCCGGATGCAAATCGGGTTTCTAAGTTGATGTTCGGGCATCCTTTGTGATTGCATAACATTGAGTCCTTTCTTCAAGTGTGGGACTTGCCAAATGAGAAAGGAATCTCCAGAGAAGGTTGGTTCCTATTCCTCTGTTCGATGCTCACAAAAAATGTAGAGGGTTTACTCAAAACCTAATCTAATATTTCCAAGGAGACAGTGGTAAGAAAATGCGTAAAAATAAACCTAAGCTAACAGAGGTGATGCACCGAGGAATGAAGAACACCTTATCTTGCAAATAAACACGAGACCATTCAAATGTGATGCAAGATCATGCACAGATAACAAAATTTGTAGTGAAAGACTAGGAGGATACAAATGAACACAGAGAGGGTTGAGAATCATCCATAGACATGCATTACTTGCTCCAAAGATTGATACAATACACTAAAAAATGCCAAAAGGCAGAGTCGCATTATAGTTTCAAATGGGAGGTTCGAACTCCACAAATTCACCTGATAAAGAGAAGAAGGGAGGAGCAAAACAGGAATGTTCGACCTTTAGAAAGAAGCCCCTCTTTACAATATATAGGAAGAATGAGAGAGGCAAGAGAGAGGAAATTCATATCTACCCCAACCACTTCTAGGTCACATTTAGTTTATCTCATTATGGTGGTGGGTGAGAACCTGCAAGAGCAATGAACCTGTCTTTTGCATTAAAGTTGGTTGTTGAAACGTCAATTCTGGTCATTACCACGCATCAGAGATGATTCTTGATTTTTATCTCTCCAAAATGAACCAATATGCAAGATTGACCCCAAAATTGTGTAGAGAATTTCACCAGCTTTCCATTGATATAAAGAATGTGAAAATCTGAGCTCTGGATCGAAATATATGGCGATCGAAGATTTAGGAAAGAATAGGTAAAAAACGGGTCGGTGGGAAAACACGTGTCGCTCGATTCATCCACGGGATTTTCCTCTAAAAATTCCTTTCGGGCCCTTAAACTTGGACACGTGGCACTATTTTATTGGTTCGGGCCTGAGGGGTGCACTTAGCAACTTTTCAAAATTTTGACACGTGGCATGTTCTGATTCGTTGGCGGATCTTTCGGCCTTTCACGTCCCTCGTGTACCTTTGGCCCAGATGTCCCAAACCGTCTCTGGGACAAATTTTCCAAACCACCCGGATTGGGCTTCCTTTGTCCCTCTTTGCGGTGAAGACACATGGTACATTTCCATTCGCTCTCGGCTCTTTCGGTTCCTCGCATCCCGCGCATACTTTTGTCCCAAACGAAAGTCCTCTGTTTCACCCGAACCATCTGGTTCGCATCCTCCATGTAATCTTGTCCCAAATCTCCCGGACTACCTGGGACAAATTTCTTTGAACCACCCAAAATGGGTTGACTTTCGCCAAACCGGCTAATCCTCTCCCCTCGCGTACTTTTGTCCTGGATGTCCCAAACAAAACTTGGTGATTTTTTCCACTTTCAGCCAGTTCACCCTTTCGCGTCCCGCACGTGCTGATGTCTCAATTGCTGCGCGGACCTCCTGGTGGATTTTTTGGCTGATTCGGGCCCCGACGTCCCAACTGTCCCGGTTGCTACGAGGACTAGGACTTAGCCAATTTTTGTAATTTCTTCGGCCCCAAGCTTGGTTTTTTTGAATTTTTCCACCTTTTCTAACTTGTTGGGTTTTCTTCTTGGATAGGAGAGTTATAAAGAAGCCGAGGTGACCCCAGAAACATGATTTTTTTCCTTGAGTCAATATACTTGCTTGGGACTAAATAATCTGATGCATGTTATCAAAATTTCCCTTGGGGGTGAATTTTGGATAACAATTTGGCATCTCAACGGGGTCATCTACGTGCTGGATGAAGTTACCAGTTGCCTGAAGCAGTCCATTGGGCATGGAGTCATCAAATATTCTATTTAGAACCTCAACTGACTTAGAATGTGCAAAGAGGAAGATGAAATATCACCTGATGGAAGCAAGGACTACAAAACATCTCCATGGACAGCAAGCTGTGCCAAAGCACTTAGGGAAAACAAAACTAACCTACAGCAAAACAATGTGCACAAGCACTTGGAGGAATGAAAATCTAATCTAATATTTACAAGGTGGTAAATTTCCTCTAGAAGCAACGCTTGAGATAGATTCCATTGACTGGAATCTGCAGTTCTTCACCATCTAATGAGGCCAATTGGAAAGCATTGTTGTTCTTGCACTTCATGACCATGTATGGGCCACTCCAAATGGCATCAAATTTTGAATGCCTTCCCGGTTTTGCTCTATCCACATCCCATTTCAACACTAGATCTCCAACTCGAAAGGATCTATCCTTGGCCTTCCTATCAAAGGTCTTCTTGATCAAAGCTTGATCCTTTTCCATTGCTTGGGATGCTTGATTTCTGATCTCTTGCAGCTCCATCAACTCTACATACCTCACCTCCATGGGCTCAAACTCTAGCAACTCCAACTACTTCATGAGTTCCAATGTTGGCAACTCAAGTGACATGGGCAAGATTGCTTCTCTTCCATAGGCAAGCCTGAATGGAGAGTTACCGTGGATCCCTTAGGAGTTATCCTATCAGCCCATAAGGCTGATTTTAGTTTGGTATGCCAAGACCTCTGATTCTCGTCAAGAGTCCTCCTAATGATCCTCAACAAGTTCTTGTTTGTAGACTCAGCCTGGCCATTACCTTGAGGATAATATTTTGATGAAGTGCTTAGGTAGATCCCGTTCTTTACATCCCACTCAGTCACCTTAGATCTAATGAATGTCAATGCATTATCGAGATTATTGTAGTAGGTACACCAAATCTGGTTGTTATCCCCTTATAAAAGTCTAAGATGCTAGACTCAGTTGCCTCTTTGAGTGCTACTGCTTCTGTCCATTTGGTGAAATAGTCCGTGGCTTTCAAAATCCATTTGTGCCCTTGGCTTGAATTGGGATTAATGACTCCGATGAAGTCCAAACCCCATTGCATGAATGGCTGGTCAACTGAGATTAGATGTAATGGAAGGGCAGCAAGTCTCTCTTTTCCTGTGAAGAATGCACAATTCTTACACCTCTTGATCCATGCATAGCAATCACTGAAGATTTTAGGCCAATAATAACCAGCCTTCATGATTTTTAGAGCTGTCACTCTTGGTGCAAAATGACCACCAGCTGGTCCACCATGGAACTCTTCCAACACCCTTTGAATCTAATTTGTGATAATGCATCTCAGCAGCACTCCATTCACATCTTTCTTGAACAACACTCCATCAACAATGGCATATGGGACAACTTGCAATCTGAAGTGTCTCCTTTGGGTCTTGTTCATCTCCGGAGGGCATAGGCCTGTGCCTAGGAAGTGTATAATACCTTGGGTCCAGCAAGGAGTGGGGGCAGCATTGTCTTCTTCTTGATTGCCACTTGGCTCATGGCTGTCTGGATCACAAAATAGCCTCTTCTTCATTGCATACTTCTTTTTGCTTTCCCAAAACCAGCTACTCACACAATCCTTTCCTCTTACCATCTTGGAGATCTTGATCTCAATGTCATAATCCATGACACGGGTGATCCAACCTTCCCTTTTCTCATTCAAATCCTTGTTGAGGAGGAAGTCCTTAACCCCAAACATATGAGACCAGCAATCTGGATCTTGTTGTTTGAGACTAAATGCTTGAATTTCTTCAAGCTTCTGATTACTGCAATTACATGCTTCTCAATAAAAGAGTACCTCACCTCATAGTCATCTAGGCTCGGCTGAAGAAGGCAATTGGCTGCTCATCATTATCTTTGTTCCACTGCATACGAAAATGGCAGAAATAGTGTCATTACCTCCAAATGCATAGAGGATGAACTCCTTGGAGAAGTCCGGGTTGATGAGAGTTGGTGCTTGGGAGATGGCTTCTTTGATTGCTTCAAAACTCTCCTTGACTTCTTCTATCCACTTGAAAGCCATGATCTTCTTTAACATTTTGGTGATGGGCTTGACAAGGGCTGCAAAATCTGGGACAAACCTCTGAACAAAGTTTATCCTTCCCAAGAAACTCTGAAGGGCTTTCTTGTGGCTTGGAAATGGTAGTGCTCTTATGGCTTCAACCCTCTCTGGATCAATTGCTAATCCTTCTTTGGAGACAATATGGCCAAGGAGCTTTCCTTCATGTGCAAGAAAGATACACTTCTTAGGATTCAAAGACACTCCAAATCTCCTGCACCTCGTGAAGACTTGTCTCAAATGATAGAGGTGGTCTGCTACATTTTTGGAAAAAATAGTGATATCATCAAGGTAAATCAGCACCACGTTGTTAATCAAACCTTTGAATGCCATGTCCATTTCCCTTTGGAAGGTAGCACCAGCGTTGGACAGCCCAAATGGCATTTTCCTGTATGCAAAAGTTCCCCATTTGGTTGTGAAGGCTATCTTGAACTGGTCTTCTTCCTTCACCATAATCTGATTGTAGCCTGAGTAGCCATCAAGTAGTGAAAACCTCTAGGAGCCAGCCATAACCTACAAGATTTGCTCCATGGAAGGGGGTGGGTAATGGTCCTTGAGAGAGGCTCTATTCAAATCTCTGAAGTCAACACACAATCTAATCTCTCCACTCTTCTTCCTGACTAGAACTAAGTTGGCAACCCAACTAGAATGCTTGATTGGGAATATGATCCTTGACTCAATCAGCTTGTCTAATTCTTTCCTCATGAGAGGCTCCATGTGTGGATTGGTGGTATTTGTTTCTACCGACAAGCTTAGTATTCGGATCCAATTCAATGGTATTCGAGCTAAGTTGGGATTGAAACCTTTCAAGTCTTCATAGCTCCAAGCAAACACGTTAGGGAACTCTTGACACGCTTTTATGAACTCATATATTTCTTGTTCAGTTGTCATCCTTCCAATTTGCAATGGTCTGTTCTCTTCTACCAAGATGGATACTGAATCCTCTCTCTTGACTTGAATGTTTTCTTTCTCCTTTCTAAACTGATCATTGGGGTTAAAAATGGACTCCAAAGTGATAAGTCCCTTGGGCAGCTTGTTAGTTCTCAACTGTACCACTTGGTCACCATACTGCTGTTCCAATCTTTCTTGATTCTTGGCTGAGAACTCAGCTTCTTCTTGCAAGAAATGGATGATTTTCTAGTAATTTTCAAACACTTGCCAACTGACATTGTTATCCGCACTGCAGCCTCACAATCACGTGGATGTTTGGTTGTACCTTATCTTTTTGAATGCTTTCCATAATGTCAAAGGCTTCCCCTCTGCTGCTGCAAGCCCACATGTCAACTGACTTGATTCTCTTTCCTAGGAATGGATTTGATGCCGAACCTTCAAAATCTTCCATGAGGTCCCACACCCTATTCTTGTAGCACTTGAGTAGATCATTCTTGGCAAAGCATGCTATCCTTTGACCTAATTTACAATCAATTCACCTGTCACCAAAGACTTGTAAGTTCTTTATTCCTCTCTTTATTGCCCAATGCATCCCTTGCACTGTGGCTTCATATTGATGGTGTTATTGGAGCATGCAAACCTGAAATCTAAAAGCCTGAGTAGTACTTTATTCCTTGAGGTGAAATAAACATAGCTCCACCTCCTGCACCTTGTCTACTCCTTGATCCATCAAAAAACATCTGCCATACCTCATTTCATCCTTGTGGTTTGGCTTGGTGATGCTAGGAATAGGTTGATCTTCTTTGTGTATGCAATAGACTCCCAGCTCAGATTCTTCCAATTCTTGATAAGGATCAAATGCATGTATCTTGTTTGCCCATTCATCAAGAGTTAGATCCAAGATGCTTCCAACCTTGGTGTCAGCTTCATCAATGCTTTGGTGATCTTCTTGATCAAATGCTGAGCAATTGGCATTAATCTGACTTGGAGTGTAAGGCTCAATGTGGAAGTTTGTAATAGGTTCTCGACCTGATTGTAGATTTGGTTCCATACCTCGTTCGAACAAAGCATGTGTGACCAATCGCAGACAAATATCCTCCAATCTTGGATTTGAAGTCCCTTGACAAGTAAAGGGCAAAGAGTGGTGGAAGGTCTATGATCGATACATCTTGTAAAAGAACAACATTTGGAAATGCATGCAAGGTAAGACTCAAGTTCTTAATCACTCCAATCTGTTGCTACCGCTGTCCCATCTATTTGCACTACCCCTTTGGATATTGTTTCATACTAGAGCCCTAGCTAATCAACTATTTGTTTAGGCATTACTGAGCTACTTGCCCCAGAGTCTATCATGCAATTGTGCACTAGCTGATTTCCAATGATCAATGAAACATAGAAAGGAGGGGGTTTCAACATTTTAGCTTGTTGTCCTCCATGATTTCCCTCAGGATGGGAAACATTTATAAGTACCTTCTCTTGCCTTTGGACCTGTTGATTTGAAGTTGACCAGTCCTTCATGGCAGCTTGTAGCAGATCTCTTTGGCCTGGGATAGATAGGGATTCCCACATTGATATATTAACATTTGTCTTCTTCATTTGATCAATGATATTAAATGGGGATGAAGTATCCCTTTGCTGTCCCTTGGTTTGCACATTCACTCCTTGCACGTGGGCAGCAACAACTAGTATTTGAGTTGTCCTAGGAGCTGTTCTTGGCTGCCCTTGTGCATTTGAAATTGGATTTTGCTTGCCAATCATTTGTGGAGCCATGGAAGGTTATGGATTGGTTGGGGCTAATGGCTGTTCTTCACCCAAATTCCTCCTTTTTGACCTTGTGTTGGCTACAACACCTTGAGAAACTACACGGGTCATGCCACAAAAATCCTCTCGCTTGCCAATTTACCAATGTGGTGTCATTTGGGACTGATTGTTGTTGGAATGTTTCTTGTTGTTGGTTGTTTTCTTGACTACCCTCACTCTCCACACCAGTAGTCGTCACCATTAATGCTTGAGTCAAATCACCATTGAAGCACATGGATTGATTATAAGGCTCATTGCATGGAAAAAACCAATCGTACTCCTGGGCAATGTTGTTTTGTGTTGGCGCTAATGCCTTAGAGGCAGATATGGCATTTGGATTATAGGGCTGAAATGGTCTATTGGCAAGAGGCCTTGTTTGATTCATATTTGCAACTGGATTAGGTGGCCTTTGTGGTTGGTATGGCTGCCTTTTAGGCTGAGCTTGGGGTTGATAAGAAGGTCTAAAACCTTGGGCCTGCTGCCTCTTGAGAGTAACCAGCTCATTGCCTAGGTTTTGCAATTGCTTCATGACTTCTTGAAGCTCATTTGGGGCACTTGGAGATGAAGTGGAAGCTTCATTTGAACTCTAATTTCTAGGAGTGGGAGAAGGAGCCAAATTAGGTGCTTGATTGGTGTTTGGACTCTCTAAACTTGGAAATAATGGCATGGGAGGTCTAGGGGCAAGTTTTTCAGCTTGGATCAAACAATTTTCAGCCCTAATGGCAATGCTATAAGCCATAGGGATAGTTATGCCTCCCATGGACTGAATCAACATAGAAATATCAGAATTTAGAGCTTTGAGATAGTAGAGAAAAGCACCTTTCGCTGTTGGCTGACCGCCACTAGAATTCTCTCCCAAGTCTTTTGAAATCTAAAGTTGAAATCGGTCACTACTCATCGGGAGCTCTTTTGATGGTTGTTAGCTGCTCTAAAAGAGACAAGTTGTCTCCCTTTTCTCCAAATTGCTCATGAAGTGCTATACACAGATGATTCCAATTTGTGATAGAACCGGCTCCAAGGCTTCTAAACCATTGCAATGCCTTTCCTTGAATGAAGATGCCAGCAACTTGACACCACTTGCATCTCATTGATTTCATGGATTGCACAAAGGTTAGCAATATCTTTAACATGATCACCTGGAGTAGTCTCGATTTTCTCCGGTGAAGTACGGAATGTTCTTCAAGGCTGCAATAGGAATTGGATGTTGTGCGTTGAGGGCAAGTGGGTTGTTACTGTGAAGTTGACATAGGGGTTGTTTTGTGCATATTCTAATTGGTCTTAAAACCCTGTTGACTGAATGAAAGGCCTATCAGGTGGAGGAGTTGAGAGAGTTCTGTTTGGTGGAGATGGATACCTTTGAATCCTTCTTCCTCTTTTCCTTCTTCTTGGAGATAATTGTAGGTATTCAAACAGCACTTCTTCTTCTCCAACTCTTGACCTTGTGGTGACTCTTCTCATGAGTTTTTAGGCCTACACTACTGAAACCAGTTGATTCTTCCCTTGGAGTCACCAGATATGCAAATAATAGCTCTTTTCAAGCAAGAAAATTGCAACAGATGCACATCAACTTTGCTGCAATAAAAATGAGACCTCGGTCCAACCAGACGTGCAAAAGCTGTTAGTGCAAAATCACAGCACCCCTGGATGCAAATCAGGTTTCTAAGTTGATGTTCAGGCATCTAGTGTGATTGCATAACATTGAATCCTTTCTCCAAGTGTGGGACTTGCAAAATGAGAAAGGAATCTCCAGAGAAGGCTGGTTCCTATTCCTCTGTTCAGATGCACATGAAAAATGTAGAGGGTTTACTCAAAACCTAATCTAATCTTGCCAAGGAGACAGGGTAAGAAAATGCATAAAAATAAACCTAAGCTAATAGAGGTGATGCATCGAGGAATGAAGAACACCTATCTTGCCAATAAACATAGACCATTCAAATGTGATGCAAGATCATGCACAGATAACAAAATTTGCAGTGAAAGACTAAGAGGATGCAAATGAACACAGAGAGGGTTGAGAATCATCCATAGACATGCATTACTTGCTCCAAAGATTCATACAATACACTACAAAATGCCAAGAGGTAGAGTCGCATTATAGTTTCAAATGGGAGGTTCGAACTCCACAAATTTTCCTGATAAAGAGAAGAAGGGAGGAGCAAAACAGAATGTTCGACCTTTAGAAAGAAGCCCCTCTTTACAATATATAGGAAGAATGAGAGAGGGAAGAGAGAGGAAAGTCAGATCTACCCCAACCACTTCTAGGTCGCATTTATTTTATCTCGTTATGGCGGTGGGTGAGAACCCTGGCAAGAGCAGCGAACTATCTTTTGCATTGAAGCTGGTTGTTGAAACGTCAGTTCTGGTCATTACCACACGTCAGAGATTTTTCTTGATTTTTCTCTCTCCAACCTAAACCAATATGCAAGATTGACCCTAGAATTGTGCAGAGAATTTCACCATCTTTCCATTGATATAAAGAACATGAAAATCTCGAGCTCTGGATCGAAAGATATGGCGATCTAAAGATTTAGGGAAAAAACAGGCAAAAAACGGGTCGGCGGGAAAATATTTGAAATTTTTCCCACGCTCCGGCACTTGGATGACATGTGTCGGGCCTTGATTCATCCATGGTATTTTCCTCTAAAAATTCCTTTCGGGCCCTTAAACTTGGACACATGGCACTATTTTATTGGTTCGGGCACGAGGGGCGCACTTAAGAACTTTTCAAAATTTTGACATGTGGCACATTCCCGATTCATTGGCAGCTCTTTCATCCTTTCACGTCCCTCACGTACCTTTGGCCCAAATGTCCCAAACCATTTGGGAAAAATTTTCGAACCCCGAATTGGGCTTCCTTATCCCTCTTTGCGGCAAAGATAGGTGGCACATTTCCATTCGCTCTCGGCTCTTTTGGCTCCTCGCGTCCCACGCGCATTTTTTGTCCTGGATGTCCCAAATAAAAGTCCTCTGTTTTCGACTGAACTAGATGGTTCACATCCTCCACGTACTCTTGTCCCAAATGTCCGGATTGCACGGGAAAATTTTCTCGAACCGCCCGAAATGGTGACTTGCGCTAAATCGGCGATCCGCGCCCTCGCGTATTTTTTGTCCCGGATGTCCCAAAAAAAGCTTGGGATTTTTTCCACTTTCGGCTAGTTTCCCTTTCACATCCCATGCATCCCGATGTCCCACCATCTTGTGCGAACCTCCCTGGCAGATTTTTCGGCCGATTCGGGCCCCGACGTCCCAACTGTCCCGGTTCTTTGCGAGGACTAGGACTTAGCTGATTTTTACAATTTCTTTGGCCCCAAGCTTGGTTTTTTTGCAATTTTTCCACCTTTTCTAACTCGTTGGGTTTTCTTCTTGGATAGGAGAGTTAGAAAGAAGTTGAGGTTACCCTAGAAACATGATTTTTTACCTTGAGTCAATATACTTGCTTGAGACTGAATAATCTCATGCATGTTATCAAAATTACCCTGAGGGGGTGAATTTTTGATAACAAGTCCAACACATGCGAAAGTGTTATTAATTTACACACTTAATACAACCATAGCTTACATAAGTTTTGAGAAAGTCCTTTTCATATTAGAATTCATTGAAATGAAGTATAATTCCTATTTTTTCCCCGACATCCCTATTTTTATTAAGGAGGTATTCATGAGAAATCACACCTTTACTAACTATAGATAACAATCAGGATTCATTTCCAAAAGGGCTTAAGTCAAGACTATGATTTATTTTATGGGAGTTGTCTTTCCTTTTCCTTATTAAGGATTAACATCAACTCATAATCCCATTGAATGTTATAAAATTATAATCAATTTTAGTTCTCATACAATCATTTGATTTAAATATATTCCTAATGATATGGTTGAATATCAATGTAAGAATGTCAACTTTATAAGTTACATCTTCACTAGAGAGGGTAGTACAACTAACACCTCAGATCTCTATTTATTCCATTCCAAACCATAAAAGTATGTTACTATTTGTAAAATAGAGTAATATTTATCATTTCCACTCATTATATGCCAAAAGGAATTACATCAAGTACAAACAAATTTCACACATCTTTTATTCAGCAAGGAGAAGTTATACATTTACAAGTCCAAACACTTCAGACATTACTAATATCAAACAACAATATTTAAATCAATTTCGATACAAATTTCTTTTCCATCAAGTACATTTCAGTAATGAACCATATTTCATCATAAAAAGATCCAATCTCTTTGATAAAAAAATGTAACTTCCTAAATATATTTCTCCTTTCATCATTTATGAAGTCCATCTACAAAATTTCTAGCATAGGTCAGTTCATTGAACTGAGCATGATAAGCACTAAATCATTAAAACGATGTGCTTTTAGCTAACTGTTTCATAAAAAGAGCTTTGTTGTTATGAAATAGTCTCAAGAAATTTAAAAGACTTAGTCAAAAGGAGTTACAATCCCCAAATAAAAGAGAGAGAAAAAGATATATACAACAAATAAAAATAAAGTTTAGGTCATGATAAATAACAAATTCAACCTTCTATCCTATTTTATTCTTATCAAAAGAATTTAAACAATAAGTTAAGATAAATAAAATTTCCTCGAATCTCACTACTATTTCTTCCATACATTTATTTCCATATTTCTTCACTCGTTAAACTTGTTTAACCGAAGAAGGTAACTATCCTAACTATCTTTTAGGCATATCTCGAAGTAGATCATTTACAAATATTGCTTCCCATCCAAATATTTCATTAGCCTAAATTCATCCTAAAATCTAATATGCCAACAATTGAAATTAAAAAGCATAATAATAAGGTTAGGATGATCCAAAACATCATAACATTTAATTTGTCCCCTGAATTGAGTATCCTAATACTCAAGTTTAACCGAAGAAGGTAACTATCCTAAATATCTTTTGGCATATCTCAAAAGTAGATCATTTACAAATATTACTTCCCATCAAAATATTTCATTAACCTAAATTCATCCTAAAATCTAATATGCCAACATTGAAATTAAAAATCAAAAGAATAAGGTTAGGATGATCCAAAACATCATAACATTTAATTTTTCCCTGAATTGAGAATCTTAATACTCAAGTTTATATATAGAACTGACTCAAGTTAAAAATCAAAACAAGTTAAATCAAACCTCTTAAAGAGGTAAGGTTATTTTAACAAGTAAAAACTTAAAACTCAATTCCCAAAAAGATACACCATTGCTATCGCTACATCAATTGAGTAGAATGGAAAGGTTTATCATTCAAATCCAACTCAATAAACCATCTAAATATTTTTAACTTCAGCTAAACTTCCCTAACAACATTTTGCATTCAATCTTATCAGATAGTCAAGAAGTTGCATAGTGAAACATACCTAAAAAGGGACAATCACCTTACTAAATTTAAAGGTTGAAAGAAGGTTAAAGGAAAGAGAGAGATTAATTCCTCACATGTCTTAGCATGATAAAAAAGAGAATTATGAAACCAAGAACCTATATTGACAAGGTCAGTTTCAATGTCTCAAACCAAAACCCCAAACAAAGATTTAATCTGGGTTTGGATTGAAGAAACAACAAACCAAAAGAAAGGAAATAAATGAAGAAAAACAATATTCCATTACCTTTCATCATTCAAAGAGACAATATAGATAGCCTTGATTTCCACAAGACAACAAGTAAACCATTTCCCAAAAGACACAGAGAGGAAAGGAAGAGATTAATGAAGGGTAAGTCTGAATAGTCTTCCTAACTCATATCTGTATAGGAAAATAAGTATACAATATGATTTAACCAAAACAGGAGCCATCGTTCCATTTTCATGAAGAAAACATTGCCTAAGATCTGAAACCAAGTTTGATGGCCCAAGGTCTAAGAAACATGCTAATACAATACATCAACTCAATGTCAATAGAGCTATCAAGAAGTTCAAGGTAACAACAATAACCAATATACAATTAACCAATACCCAAGAGAGTTTTCCCTTCTTAGCACCAAATGCCACAATTTCATAGGTTACCCAAAGATTCAAATGAGTAGAAAATAGAATATCATTTCCCTTACAGCTTCCAAAAATTAAACTTTCATAAATAATAACTCTTTTCAAGGAGCTAACACCAGTTATCCTTTTCAGATCTTCAATTTAATGAATGAAAGAGTTCAAGAAAGTCTTTAATAGACATAAAATAAATTTCCAAGAAAAACCCATAATTATTTATCTTTCCATAATAATCACAAGGTCAGAAGTCTACAACAAAAATAATATAAACAAAAACCAGAATCACAATCACAGACAGTGATAAGAAATCAGACACATTCTCTAATTTCAAGCATTCCATCAGAACTCAAAAGAATATTTTCAAGCAAGCGTCATAGAATTTTAACTTCCCTGAAGAATCATGTAAGATCCAACAACAATCAAGGTATTTAAAATAGTTTTAATAATGAAGTTTTCCAACAAAGATGAAACAAGATCCTAAGAACCAGATCCTCATATGTAAGAAAACTAAACTACCTACAAGATTAGGGTATTTTAACTATGAACATTCACAGATCTAGACTTTATTCTCAAGCCTCTACAAGAAGAATGAACAAAACGAGCTACTCAAGAGTATGAAACTCTCCACCCATAATACACTTTCCACATTCCAAACAGGTCGATAAACATTCTCAAAAACAACACAAAAACCACAAGAAGAATAATCTTACCCATAGAACAATAACCATATTATTCCAAAGAGTAGAGTTGTTTTTATGAACATTTAAGTAAAAGCATAAAACTTAATGGATAGAGCCTATCATTCCTGATAAAACTTCACCTTCACTTATTTGCAGAAGTATCCAAGTAGAACCTTAATCCTTCTTACGAATGCAAATAACACAAAAATTACTCTAACTCCTCTTTATAGCTTCATAGTGTCAAATATTTCCTTCCACACCATGCAAGGAAGAGAGACTTATGCACAACCACATTTCATGCAAAAATAGAAATAGAAGTTCGAAGAACAAAAACAACCACATGTAGAGCTCTAGCTCCAAAACTAAATGAATCAACAAAACTAAAACCCACTAAATTCTTCCGATGAGGTTTTTTGAGTTCTAAAATATTAAATGTAGAGTAGAATAGTCAATCCTTCCTACTTTCCCGCCACCACCATCTCCAACTTTGGCATAAAATAATTTTAAAAAAAACATGCATTCAAAAATTTGGCAAAAATGCTAACTCACCCATCTAAATTTCCAACTTTCCTTTGCCAAATTTGGTCTGTGAAAAGAGATAAGGATTAATAACTCACCATTAATTCCTTGGATTCATTACCTCCCACTTTCCTCTTCCCATGTCGTTCCATAGGCCCCCTTAGGTTATCCATTCCCTTAGTTAGGTTAAACATTAATTTAGGAATCAACATAGGTCCATAGGTAAGTCTTTAGTTTTAGTCTTAACATCCCAAATTAATCAAAAGATCATAGTGACATAGGTTAGATTTAACTTAAGACTATAGTCACTGATTTTAGAACATAGTTTTATTAGGTTCCATGTTCATAGTAAGTTTTTCATTCTACGAACAAAAGAAGAACCAAACTAATCATCGGAATTCAAATATGAAGCAGGGGTTTGAAGAGTTTATTCATGACTTAGCACAGTTAGAATCTGGAGATCACCTGATCTATCTGACTTGGTCGTTATGACCACAAAGTCATGAATTAAAAGCATACCTTGGATCAATGGAATTGATCCAAGGTAATGCTTATTATGAATACAAAATTTATGAAAATGGAAACTAAATTTCTCAATTCAAAGCAGTGAATTTATTCTGCATAAAGGAGATGGATTGCTCCATTTAAATTAAGAAAAAACACGACAGAGTGTACCTGTTCAACAGATGACTTATTATCTACTAGAAACATGATTTCCCAAGTCATAAGAGTACATCATCTTAAGACAAAATCATCATCAATGTTTGAACCTTCTATAATAGAAGTCATCATAGGTACCAGTCATGTTAGAGGCGTTACATACCTCCCTCCTAAAAAGCATCATCGTCCCGATGATTAACTTAGTCAAATAACTTCAATCAATAATATAACCCAAATTATAATTATTTCATTCATAAGTTCATAACAGAACCAAATTTGAGAAATTCAAATTTTCATAATTTTTCAAAGCATTAAAATAGTTATTTCAATACTAATGAATTTAGTATCTGCCCAAAACTGGTAGATTTATTGATATAATAAGAATAAAATCTTCAAGTTTTATCAATCAACAGAATCAATTTTGTTCAAATAAATGTGGAAAAGTAATTTTCATATCTTCGAGGTTTTCCCATGTTGCACTTTCTTCATTAAACTAGTCCCATTGGACCTTGCATTGACTTATTTCATGATTTCTTAAGTGAATATGGCAAGTTTCCAATACTTGAATGGGTTTAACCATGATTATTCTTGGGTCTTAGACCTGCAAGGAATTCCAATTTAAAATGTGTGATAAATCTGAAACGTATTTCTTAAGTAAATAAATATGGAAAACATCATGCATTTGTGATAAAATAGGTGGTAAAGCTAAATGATAAGCTACATGGTTGATTATTTCAATGAATTCAAAGGTTACCACATAATGAGGAAATAACTTGGTATCCTTTCCAAAGGTTATATAACTCTTTTTCAGTTTAACCGTAAAAAGACCTTCTCACTAAGTTCAAATTTTTTGCCAACCCTTTTTCAGTCTGCATTTTTTTTTTTTTTTCCTATCTAATGCTTCCTTCAAATGTTCATGAATCATTTTAACTTGTTGTTCCATTTTAGTAAGGATCTCAGGTCCAATTACCTCTTTGTCCTCTATGCTATCCCAACTAACTGGAGTTCTACATTTCCTTCCGTATAATGCTTTGAAAGGTGCCATTTTTAGAGAGGTGTGATATGTATTATTATAAGAAAATTTGACTAATGGGAGGTACTCTTCCCATTTGTATTGTTGATCCATGCTAGTACATTCATAACATATCTTCCAAAACCTAATTAACTCTTTCAATCCCATCCATTTCCAGATGGTATGTTGAACTAAAATTCAGTTTAGTTCGATTGTTTGCCAAAATCTATATGTCATTCTAGGATCTCGATCTGATATGATCAATTCAGGTACACCGTGCAATCTGAAAATTTCATACACAAATATTATTACTTAAACAGGTGAATCATCCTTAAGATTACCAACAATGAAATGTGTTATCTTTGTTAATTTATCGACAACTAAAATAACATCATGCTTATTTCTTGACATTGGAACCCCTTGAAAAAATCCATGCTAACTAATTTCCATTTATACTGCGGTATGCTATGAGGGTACAATAAACTATTTGGATGCATATGTTCATCCTTAACATGCTGAAATTCTAAGTAGTGTGTCACAAAATCAATTACGTCTTTTTTTCATCCCTTTCTAAAAATATTGTTGTTTCAAATCAACAAGCATTTTCGTGATACCGGGATGTCCTAAATAGGGTGAATTATGAAATTTAGTTAACAACTTCCTCCTTAATTCATTTTCTGAAGGTATATATACTCTATTATCATATCTCAAGATTCCTTCATCATCGAAGTGAAAACCTTTATATCTCATATCATTTGGATCTGCAGCAAGTGTTGTTTTCACTTGCTAAAAATAAGAATCAGATTCCATGATACTTTTACTTCATCCTTAAATTGAGTTCTCAAAGTTATAAGTGCAGAAATATGTTTCCTACAACTTAGTGCATCTACCACTTTGTTTTCTTTTCCTTTTATATAACTTATGTCAAAATCATACTAAGATAGAAAATCTAACCACCTTCATTGTCTTGCATTCAGATTTGGCTGAGTGAAAATATACTTCAGCCCAAGATGGTCAGTATAATATAACATAATATAATGCCTCCATACTTGAAGTGCATGAATAATGGCAGAAAGCTCTAGGTCATGGGGAGCATAATTCAACTCATGTAACTTGATTTTTGCTTTCATATGCTATAACATGTTCATTTTGTAACAAAATACCTCCAAGTCCTTCCCTAGAAGCATCTGTTACTACAATAAAGTCTCCATTTGGATCAAGTATAGCCAAAATAGGTGCAGATGTTAGTTGATCCTTTAGAGTCTTAAATGCAGATTCACATTTTTCACTCCACACAAATTTCTTATCTTTCTTTTGCAATGAATTTATTGGTGCAACGACCTTTGAAAAGTCCTTTACAAACTTTCTATAGTAACCAACGAGACCCATGAAGCTTCTAACTTCATGTACATTCTTAGGTGTAGGCCACTCAATTATTGCAACAATTTTTGATGGGTCTACTACTATTCCATATTTACTTATGACATGCCCTAGATAGTGCACTTCTATCTCATAGAAAGAACATTTGGATAACTTACCATACAATCTTATTTTTCTTAATATTTCTAGAACTATCTTCAAATGCTCATGATGCTCATCAATGCTTTTAGAATATATGAGAATATCATCTAAGAATACAAGAAAAAATTTGTCCAAGTATTCTTGAAAGATATTATTCATTAAATTCATAAAATTTGCAAGTGCATTTGTCAAACCAAAAGGTAAAACTATGAATTCATAATGTCTATACCTTTTCCTAAAGTTTGTTTTATGAATATATTCATCTTTGATTCTTAGTTGATGATATCCAGATTGAAGATCTATCTTAGAATATATTGATGCACCACACATCTGATCAAACAAATCATCAATTCTAGGAAGTGGATATCTATTTTTATTTTTATTTGTTTAACATCCTATAATCAATGCATAATCTAAGTGTTCCATCCTTATTTTTCACAAAAATTACCAGTTCTCCCCAAGGTAAGACACTTGGTCTTATCAAACCTTTAGACAATAGTTCTTGTAATCTGTTCCTTAAGCTCTACCAATTCAATGGTAGTCATTCAATACAATGCCTTGGAAATAGGTTCAGTTCTCGGCTTGATCTCAATCATGAAATCAAACTCTGTTTGGGTGGAAGACCGGGTAGTTCTTCTGGAAACACATCGCTGAAATTTCGTAACAATGGATATTTTCAAAAAAATTCACTATCCCCTTTAGTTTTTTTAGAAATTTTTACTACATACAAGGTGTAACCTTTTTTTTTCCCTTTTAAGCTGCATAACCAAAAAAAATCTAACGAAATATCTCGTTTTACCCCCTGGATGTCGTTGTTTTCTGTAAATCATCAATACAAATAATATGTTTTTCAAAACAATTAACCTTTTATTTATTCTCAACAAGCCATTTAACACCTATAATTACATCATAAGACCCCAAAGGAGCAATGTAAATATCAAATTTAGTGGAAAAACTAGGCAAGTCTAGGATTGCTCCAAAAAGACACATACTAACTATGTGAACAACATTATTTCCATAATGTACAACCCATGATTTATCCATTTTTCTAGCTTTTATTTTTAATTTTGAAGATAATTTAGTAGAAATAAAGCATTCAATAGCTCTAGTATCAAAAATTATAGTAACAGGTATACCAAATAACTTACCTAGAACTTCTATAGGGCGTAACTTACTTTTTCACTCTCGTAGCATGTATCTTATGTTGTTGATTGCGGTCATCCTTCCTTAGAGGAAACTGATTTGCATAATGATCTTTGCCACAATTGTAGCAGCCTCTTATATGTCCTTTCTTAGGCTTAAATTTATTTTCGACCTTAAAATTTTCATTCTATCCTCCATAGGACTTCTGTCCATTATTATTGTTCTTAACAAAATTGTTTCAAACATTAGCAACAGGTTTATTTGTTGTAGTTTTCTTGTTATTATCACAAAAAAATTGTTTTTAGCACCAAAATTTTTCCATGGTCCCTTTTTGGGTGCAAGGGATGAAGAAGAATTAGGAATTTTCTTTCTAATTTCCTCCTTATGGGTAGAGATTGCTTTTAATTTTTACTCCTGCCTTATGGCTTTTTCAACAACCCCTTCCATGGTGGTTGGGATGTGAACATCTACTTCACCACCTATGATAGGATTTAATCCCATTATGAATTTCCATATCCTGAAATTCTTGTCAGTTTGATACTAAGGTACGTACTTGAGAAGCTTAGTAAAATTCTCCCAAGACTTGCCTTCGCCACAATTAAATTTCCTTGAGCCAAGTTCTAAAATTTTGTCATCTTTTGATCATAATAAAGTTGTGGAAGCCATTGTTTCCTAAAATAATTTTTAAATTGATCCCAAGTGATGTTTTTTTCATCAATGTTTAATTCATCCTTACGGCTATCCCACCAAGAAGATGCCTCATGGGAAAGCTAATAAGCTCCCCATATTGCTTTAGTTTCCTTAGAGAAGTTCCTTATTGTAAAGTAATTCTCCATTTCATTGAGCCAGTTCTCATCTCCATCTCCTAGTGTAGTACCATCAAACTTGGGTGGACTTATCCTTTTTATATCATTTGTGAGTTTAGCCACCAAACTCACATTTTTATTCTCAACCTGATTGGGTACATTTGCATTGGCATTACTAGCATTATTGTTATCAATGCCCAAATTTCCAATATTGGCATTGTCCCTAGGAGGTGGTTGATTGTTATTACCAACATCTTCTTCCTCCTCATTTCCCATTACTTGTTAAAGTATAGCCAAATGATCTCTTGTGTCCAATAGGGTAGCAAGGATCTCATCGATTTTTTGGGTAGTAGTTGCTTCTCCACCTGGTGGTGGGTTGTTTGTAGCATTTCCTCTTGTTCTAACCATTTTTTGTTAACAAGAAAATTTAAGTTTTATTAGATTATGGACACAATAGGTCCAAGAGCTGCAACCTTCAAATATGATACCAAGATTTAAAATTACTATTTTAAGATTTTAGAAACAAGGGAATTTTTTTTTTTTTGCATAATGTTCTCTATTCTAAATTAACATAATTTAGAACACACATTCCAAAGAAAATCTATCTCATAACATAAAACCATATGTAGTTGTAAATGACTATGTATATCATACCGATCTCTCATGTTAACTATATAATTTTTATACTATGTATACTTGGTTCCTTTACCCTTTTAGAGGTATCAAGTGTTTTGTTTAAGAGGAATATCTAAATATCTGTTACCAATATTCATTTGAAATCCCGCTTCTCAAACTAGGTGACATAGGACAATGCAACCCGAAGAGCTTGCAATATTTTAGCCAAAGATTTTAAACATATTATTCATGTTTATATTCCTAGACAACATACTCATCAAATAGAATAAGTCCTTCACCATACTTGATATTTTATCTAGAATGGTATTCACTGACTTCTGTCAGTCCACTCATTCAAATTTTAACCTTAGTCAAGGTTAGCAACATGGCCTAGTGCGGAGGATTGCTTATGGTGACTAAGGGTACATAGACATACTAAATCAACTTATGTTGATTGGGCATGTCTATTTATCCTTAGTCAACATGAGTTGAACCCAACACTAGATCATGCCCCTATCTTTACCTAGGGAAGAACTGTGATCAAGTCAGAATTTATATTAGTCTAGTTGAACAAACTCTGAAGGGTGTTGAGACATGTCAATTGCAACATAGTATCCTTGTAAAGACCCTTGTCATCACAAAGGTACTATGCTATAGTTGGCATGTGTCAACATCCAACTGATTTTTCCTCATCTAGATGAACATTCCTTAGATAGAAAGTTATATCATATTAATTTCCTCGTTACAGATTAATTACAACAACCCTACTTGATCAACTAGGTTCCTTAACCATTAGGGTTCCAAGTTAAAACTGTAATAGATGAAGTTATGTAGATAAATCTTCTTCCTAACCAATTCACATGCTATGATTTATATTATTAACATCCTAAATCATATTTTATATAAAATGTCCAACACATGTGAAAGTGTTATTTATTTACTCACTTAATACAACCCTAGCTTATATAAGTTCTGAGAAAGTCCTTTTTCATATTATAATTCATTGAAATGAAGTCTAATTCCCTTTTAATTTTATTTCTGACATCCCTATTTTGATTAAGGAGGTCTTCATGAGAAATAAAACCTTTACTAACTATAGAAAACAATCAAGATTCATTTCAAAAGGTCTTAAGTCAAGACTATGATTCATTTCATGGGAGTTGTCTTTCCTTTCCCTTATTAAGGATTAATGTCAATTCATAATCCCATTGAACGTTATAAAATTATAATCAATTTTAATTCTCATACAATCATTTGATTTAAATATAGTCCTAATGATATGGTTGAATATCAATGTAAGAATGTCAACTTAATAAGTTGCATCTTCACTAGAGAGGGTAGTACAACTAACACCTTAGATCTCTATTTATTCCATTCCAAACCATAAAAGTATGTTACTGTTTGTAAAATAGAGTATTACTTATCATTTCCACTCATTGTATGCCAAAAATAATAACATCAAGTACAAAAAAATTTCACACATCTTTTATTCAACAAGGAGAAGTTTTACATTTACATGTCTAAACACTTTAGACATTACTAATATAAAACATAAATATTTAAATCAATTTCTGATAAAAATTATTTTGATCAAGTACATTTCATTCATGAATATATTTCTCCTTTCATCATTTACAAATTCCATCTGCAAAATTTCTAGCATGGGTTAGTTCATTGAACTAAGCATGATAAGCACTAAATCATTAAAACAATGTGCTTTTAGCTAACTATTTCATAAAAAGAACTCTATTGTTATGAAACAGTCCTAAGTAATTCAAAAAGACTTAGTCAAAAGGAGTTACAGACCCTAAATAAAAGAGAGAGAAAAAGAGATATATAACAAATAAAAAGTAAGGTTAGGTCATGAGATATAACAACTTCAACCTTCCATCTTATTTTATTCTTATAAAAAAATTAAATAGTAAATTAAGATAAGTAACATTTCCTTATAATCTCAATACTACTTCTTCCATACATTTCTTTTCATATTTCCTCACTCAGTTAAACCTATTTAATAGAAGAAGGTAACTATCCTAATCATTGTTGTTTAGGCATATCTTAGAAGTAGATCATTTACAAATATTAGTTCCCATCCAAATATTTCATTAACCTAAATTCATCCTAAAATTCAAGATGCCGACAATTGAAATTAAAAAGCATCAAGTATAAGGTTAGGATGATCCAAAACATCATAAAATTTAATATGTCACTTTGAATTGAGTATCCTAATACTCAAGTTCAGATCTAGGAACCAACTCAAGTTAAAAATCAAAACAAGTTAAATCAGACCTCATAAAGAGGTAAGGTTATTTTAACAAGTAATAAGTTAACACTCAATTCCCAAAAAGATCCACCATTTTTATCACTGCATCAATTGACTAGAATGACAAGGTTTATCATTCAAATCCAACTCAATAAACCATCTAAATATTTTTGATGTAGCTAAACTACCTAACAACATTATACATTCAATCTTATCACATAGTCAAGAAGTTGTATAATGAAACAAACCTAAAAGGGAAGTCACCTTACCAATTTTAAAGGTTGGAATAAGGGTAAAGGAGAGAGAGAGAGAGAGAGAGAGAGAGAGAGAGAAATTACTTCCCTCAGATTCTTAGCATGATAAAAATAGCATTACATAACCAAGAACCTATATTGACATGGTCATTTTCAATGTCTCAAACCAAAACCCCCAAAAATATTGAATCAGGGTTCGGATTGAAGAAACAACAAACCAGAAGAAAGGAAAGAAATGAAGAACAACAATATTCCATTACCTTTCATCATTCAAGGAGATGGTATAGATAGCCTTGATTTCCGCAAGACAAGTAAACCATTTCCCGGAAGACACAAGAGATGAAATAAAGAGATTAACAGAAGGGTAAGTTTGAACAGTATTCCTAACTCAGATCCATATAGGAAAATAAGTATACAATACGATTTAACCAAACAGGATCCGTCATTCCATTTTCAAAAAGAAAACATTGCCTAAGATCTAAAAGATCTGAAACTGAGTTTGATGTCCCAAGGTCTAAGAAACATTATAATACATTACATTAACTCAATGTCACTAGATCTATCAATAATTTCAAGGTAACAACAATAACCAATAAACGATTAACCAAAACCCAAGAGAGTTTTCCCTTTTTATCACCAAATGCCACAATTTCATAGGTTACCAAAAGATTCAAATGATTAGAAAATAAAATATCAGTTCCCTTATGGACTTCCGAAAATCAAAATTTCATAAATAATAACTCTTTTCAAGGAGCTAACACCAGTTATCCTTTTCAGATCTTCAATTTAATGAACAAAAGAGTTCAAGAAAATCTTTAATAGATGTAAAATCAATTTCCAAGAGAAACCCATAAATATTTATCTTTCCATAATTATAACAAGGTAATAAGTCTGCAATAGAAATAATATAAAAAAACAAGAATCAAAATCATAGACAGCGATAAGAAATCAGACACGTTCTCCAATTTTGAGCATTCCATCAGTACTCAAAAGAATATTTTTAAGAAGGCATCACAGAATTTTAACTTCCCTGAAGAATCATGTAAGATCCAAAAATAGTCAAGGTATTCAAAAAAATTTAATAACTAAAGTTTTCCAACAAAGATGAAACAAGATCCTAAGAACTAGATCCTCAAATGTAAGCAAACCAAACTACCTACAAGATTAGGGTATTTTAACTATGAACATTCACAGATCTAGACTTTATTCTCAAGCCTCTACAAGAAGAATGAACAAAACAAGCTACTCAAGAGTATGAAACTCTCCACCCATAATACACTTTCCACATTCCAAATAGGGTCAATAAACATTCTCAAAAACAACACAAAAACCACAAGAAGAATAATCTTACCCACAGAACAAGAACCATAGTATTCCAATGAGTAGACTTGATTTTATGAACATTTAAGTAAAATCATAAAACTTAATGGATAGAGCCTATCATTCCTGATAGCGCTTCACCTTCACTTATTTGCAGAAGTATCCAAGCAGAGCTTCAATCCTTCTTCTAGAATGCAAATAACACAAAAAATTCCTCTAACTCCTCCTTATAGCTTCATAGTGCCAACTCTTTCCCTCCACACCATGCAAGGAAGAAAAAATCATGCACAACCACATTTCATGCAAAAATTGAACTGGAAGTTCGAAGAACAAAAAAACCACATGTAGAGATCTAGCTCCAAAACCAAATGACTCAACAAAAATAAAACCCACTAACTTCTTCCTATGAGGTTTTGTAGTTCCAAAATATTAAATGCAGAGTAGGATTGTTAGTCCTTCCTAATTTCCCGCCACCGCCATCTCCAATTTTTGTGTAGACTAATTTTAAACAAAAACATGCATTCAAAAATTTGGCAAAAATTCCAACTAACCCGTCTAAATTTCTAACTTTCCTTTGCCAAATTTGGTTTAGAAAAGAGGTAAGGATTAATAACTCGCCATTATTTCTTTGGATTCATTTCCTCCCAAGTTCCTCTTCCCATCTCATTCTATAGGCCCACTTAGGTTATCCATTCCTTTATTTAGGTTAAACATTAATTTAGAAATCAACACAGGTCTATAGGTAAGTCTTTAGTTTTATTCTTAACATCCCAAATTAATCAAAAGATCATAGTGACATAGGTTAGATTTAACTTAAGACTATAGTCACTGATTTTAGAACATAGTTTTATTAGGTTCCATGTTCATATTAATTTTTTCATTCTATGAACAAAATAGGAACCAAACTAATCATCGGAATTAAATTATGAAGCAGGGATCTAAAGATTTTATTCATGACTCAACACAGTCAAAATCTAGAGATCACCTGATCTATCTGACTTGGTCATTACGACCGCAAAGTTATAAATTAAGAGAATACCTTGGATCAATGAAATTTATTCAAGGTAATGCTATTCAAAATACAAAATTTATGAAAATGGAAACTAAATTTCTCAATTCAAAGCAGTGAATTTATTTTTCATTAAGGAGATGGATTGGTCCATTTAAATTAGGAAAAAAAATGACAGAGTGTACCTATTCAGAAAATGACTTATCATATACTGCAAAAATGATTTCCAAGTCATAAGATTACATTGTATTAAGACAAAATAACTTTTGAATGTTTGAACCTTCTATAGTAGAATTCATCATAGGTACCACTCAAGTTAGATGCATTACACTCCCAACCCCTTTACATATTTTATGGGATGTGGCATTGTTAAGCATAATAATTATTACCCTATATTTTAGCATGGGCCACCCACACAACTCGGTCAAAGGACCATGTAATATACACTTATAGTTAGTGCATTCCACGTTGATATGGTCTTAGAAAACCTTTCTACATCATTTGGCTTCCTTACCATTGGTGATTATAACATCTACATGCATTGATTTGGCCACTTGATATCTAGCTTGATTTGTGGGAAATGGTGGATATGGAAACACTTACATTATAGGTTGGGTTATTAAGCTTAATCTTAGAACTCAACATTGGCTTAGTGTTATTCATCCATGTGCATAGCTTACTCCACATAGACTTGAGTGCTTTGGAGTCTTTCTCTGTGAGTGGGTATGTTTGGTGGCTCAATCTTTGGTAAACATTTTGATTTGGCTTGGTATATGAATTTGGGGTTAGAAATATAAAATTAACTTAGGTTTATTTTTATTATTTTATAACTTAATTTAAACCTTAATTAATAGTGTGTGTTGTCACCTATAAAAATATGAACAAAATAAATATTTTTGATTTTTAAAGTTTTTGGCTAAGTGACGATTTACCTTCATGTATTTATCTCTATGGAGTTTAAATAATGTGAAAAATTCAATAGTTAGTGCATTTTTGGTCATTTTTGGATTTTGTGGCTATTGTGAATTATGGAGGAACACGAGGAACATTTCCTTCATTCCTCATGTTCTCCGATTTCCTCATGAAACCAAAATATTCTACCCAACATTGTTATGTAGATTTTGAGAATCTCGGTGGAACTAGTTCATGTCGGTCCTTTGTTCTCCGTGAGTTTCAATTCCTTGCATTTCATGGTTCTCAAAGCATAACATTTTTTTCACATTACACTAATATTCCTTTGACTATGAGTATTTTAGAGAATGATGGAACTCAAGGAAGCATTCTCGCTTGAGTTTTGGTTCCCTGAATTGATCTCAAACTTGAAATCCTTGCCTCTTACGGTCTATTTGGAGATGGGCCACCCGGATGGAACCGTTCTCATGGGTCCTTCATTCCTCCTGTAGCCCCATTTTCTCTATAACCCTTTGAGCATCCCTTCACTACGTACTTTTTGGAGAATTTTGGAATGCAAAGAACTCATTATTTTGGGATATATTTTCCTGCACTTCAAATTTCTCCACATAGTATGGTGTTCCTCGAGCTCCACATCATTATTCATATTCGATGAATGAAGGAATGGATTAAATAGTTCCCATGACTCTATATACTTCCATATTGCACTAACCATGTCTAAATTTTCCTCATTTTCGAACCCAACCAATATTAAAGGTTAAAATATGGTCATTTTTACCATTGTATGTCAATTTTTTGCCTTTTGTTGTTTCCTTTTCTCCCACACCCTAGAAATATTTTTTTACCAATAACTTGGTCAATTTTTATCCAAATTCAAAATTCAAGATTCCTTGGAACTATTGTGGAGGCTTCATCTTTTCCATACTAAAGGTGAGTGGTTTTGTCCTTCCTTGCTATATTTTGGTAGTTATTTGTGTTTTTGGCCCTCCCCTTTAAAATACCTCTTGAAAACCACTTTGTTGAACCTCAATTTCCTCTTATTTTCCCACACACCTCCATAATGACGTTATAGTATGGAGGATATGAGCATATTTCTTCCCTTGAAACCTCTATGCCTAATATAGGAGACAATGATATGAGGCATATGAATCTTGATGATTTTTGGGCTTGTATTTTCGAAGATAGTGCCATTGTCAATGTATTAAAAATAGTGGAATTTCATATGATATAGGATTTACCCTTTCAATACGAGTGCATTGACACCTTCCTAGCTTGTGCTTCAAAATTTGACCCACAAACTAAGGAAATTAAGTATCCACGAGGATAAATAATTTCCAATCTTGATGCGCTTTACATCAATATAGCCTTAGGAATTCCCACCTTTGAGAACTCTAAAACCTTAACCCAGGCTGAAGTTCAAAATATCTTTGATCAAGATAGAGATAAATATAAGAAAATGATAGCAAAGTCCTGGCTCAAAAATCAAAAGAAAGTAGAATCCAAGTGCCGATAATTCTCTAGAGGTCTGATTTCAAGGAATAATTATTAGATATGATCACATTTCTCATAAGGATGATGGGCATGCCTACCACCAATGAATTCTAGTACTATATTTATGTGTACATCAATGTCATATGTGAAGATAAATAGAAATGTAATTTGGGGGAAATCATATGTAAAAATCTAACTCAAAAACTATTTAATGTGCATCAAAGTAAGAACTTTCACATGAATTCCTATTTGATGTACACCATAACATATTACAGGTATGTGTAGGATTCTCCATATAGGAAGATAATAAAAATGCACAATTATATTTATTCTACCCTCAGCTCACATATGAAAACAACAAGATTCATCACATGATGATGAATGATGCCTTTATAATGTACTTGGTGAGGTTGTTAGAAGGAAATGTAGCTGAGAGAGTCTCTTTACAAGAAAGGAAAATTATCCCCACATATAAAAACCTATTTATCTAATTCATAAAGTTTTCATACATCAGGACAACTAGATTTGAGGGAATACCCTACAAGTTACCGATGTATTGTAATGATAAAGTGGTTTTAGTATAACTTTGTAGGCAATTGGATGTATTACAGTAACGTGGAGAAATAAGAAAATATTAGGTATTTAATTTTCTATTTCTCTAGGGAACTACACATGTAGATATGCTTTGGATGCATAGAATATTGAGATAGCTATTACAAATTTCAAATTCCACACTTTTTAGATAATATACATTTTTAACAAGGGATTTATTTCAAATAATCTTAGAATGACTTATTATCATGTTCCCACCTTTGAAGACTACTGGGAGGAATGTGCAGATGAATATGAGGTGAGGAAATGGAACTTTGGTAGATTATCCTTGCAGTAGTTTAAGGAAATCAACTTGTATCACATTCCTAAAGGCCTTGAAGATGACGATTTTGATTTGTCTTTTGTAGAATACATAATATCTATTAAATATACACCTATAGCAATAATTTATTGGTATTAAAAAGAGATGGATGATCATACTGAATTGAATAATCATGTACTATTAAGAAAAAGACACCGGTTCATGAGGAAAATGAAATAATGCAAAGAAAAAATGAAGACGTCCTCATCTCAAGAAGCTTCTACTTCTCGTAAAGAGGATCCAACATAATTGAATCCTTCCTCCTCCCCCTTGGATTTATGAAACAAGGTATATGTAAATATAGATAAATAAAAAGAGGTGGAGAAGATTGAGGAAACACAAGAGTAAATGGTAGAATAAGAAAATATTCCTTAATCAACTGATGAATTTTCTACTACTCACGATCTAGTGCCACAACCTTGTGAATAAGAGATAAAAACAACTAAGGAGAAATAATTTGAGAAACAAAATAATTATGAAGAATAATAAGAGGAAGAAGAGGTAATGAAGAATGTGAATATGAGGAATATGAGGTAAATATCATAGAACCAAATATAGAAAAATATAGTGTTTCAAGGCCCAAATCGGAAGTCGGGAGACCATCATTTTATTCTGCTAAAGATCCTACTCTTAATGTCTCCACTTATCAACCTCTTGGTCCTCCAAATTTCCTCACATTACCACCTCCTCTAGCTCCACCTTCCAAGTGATTCATCCACATGGGTTAAGACCATGATTGATAGCAATAAGAGGAAGGGTTCATCCAAAATTGTTGCTCCTAGATTTTATGTAGTGGTTTCCCTCCTTCGCAAAACTCCTCCTCCCAAAAAATCCAAGGAAACTTATCGTCTAGTCTCATATGCTAAAGAATAAAAATTTATATAAATATCTAAGACAAAACGAGACAAGAATGAAAAATATATATCTATTTCATACTTGGAGTTAATTAGGATTATACTTTGAGAGTCCACCCTAGAAGGAGAAGTCAAAAATCTAAAGGAAAGAATTTCAAAATTCATTGAGATGGTAGAGGAAGATAAGAAAAGTCAAGAGCAACTTGAAGAATAGGTGCAGGTTCTATCAAACTTCATCAAATATTTTCTCTCATATGATAAGACTCCTCTGGATCCCACTCCTCTCTCTGCACTTTCACCTACTTTTCACTACTGGAATTGATGTCAAATCCATAGAATAAATCCACAAGGATGTAAAATTTAGAAAATCCTCGAGGACTAGGTTGAAGGAATTTTGGTCTCCATAGTAAAATTAATTGGTGAATCTTATAGAGTATATGACAACATTAGTACTGGTCAAGAGAAAATCAACTCAAGGATAGATATAATTGATAAAGAAATCAAACTTTTGGCTAACTGTATTCAAGATCTCCATATCATGAGCACCCCTAATGAGAGGGTTCCTATACGTACCAAAAATTATAGGGTATAGTATCACCTAACGATGTTACATATGCCCCAATGATGATACAAGTCACCTCGCAAGGTGTTTGGATCAAGAAAATCTCGTGAAATATATGTTAGCATCCCAAATGCTTTATTCATGTTCCTTGTGCTTTGTTTTATTCCTCTGCCCTTCATTTATTGGCTTTTTTCCCTTTAGTGACGAAACCGCTACCTTGGCAGGGTGGCAGTCCTATAATCCGCCGCCCGCTTAGGGCGGCGGTCCTTCACACATTTTCTAGCACATTCTTCTGATCATGACTCGTGTAAATTTTCAACTTTTACCAGCTTTTTCCACTGCCTTGGCTTGTATTAATGTTTTATGTCCCCTAGAATAGTGTTTCTCCATTATTTAATGGTAAAAGAGTTCTAATGGGAATCACCTTTGGGTAAATGTGAAATCTATAAATAGCTAGCTTGTTTTCAAGAAAATTGCCCCTCAAAACTACCCTTTAACCTCTCATTTTCCATTGTTTAGTATGTCAATTTCTTGTTTAGAGCTCATTTTGTTTCATGTTTGCATCCATGCTAGTTTTTCCTTTACTTTTAAGAAGCCATTTGATCTTCTTGCTTCAGTCTTGTGTATTACTATCCATAAAAATTAGTTTAGAGTAGAATAGTGTCAGTTATAGATTGCATCCATTAGATTTGCAGGTTGTGTTCTTCACGGAACGTAGATTCTAGAATCTCTCGATACACTTTTGTTAGATTGCCACAATAAATCCCGCTTAGGAATTACATAGACAAGCTATGTCTCTTGCGTTGTCCCTCTCCTACTTGCATTATATTTGGTCTATATCCAAAGCTTCCATTGTTTGAATACCTTCTTCTATTGATGCTAGCATATACACACTCTTCTAAATTCACATCAACATGATAGAATGAGGAGATCATTCTGAGGGGACAAATTCATACACTCTTTGGATTCGCCAGCATTGCTCGCAAATTCTAGGTTTTATCTATCAAATTTCTAGTTAAATTATATCAAATAGAGTAGTGAAACATTTCATTTCAGATTAAAGTTTCATTCTCGATATTTCAGGAAGCTATGGGGATTGATAGTTTCGAGAAACTATGATTCATTCCTGCTTCGAGGTAGGATCAAGAATCTTTCGAGTTAAGTTAATTAGCTTCTAGTTATTTAGGATAAAACTCACAACTGCACAGGCAAGTAGCTACACCGGGCTACCTTGTTTGTTTTAATTTTGTTATTAGATTAGTTGTCATTTTCTGAATATATTAGATTAGTTTCTCTTTCAATTCCATTCAAAATATTATCAAAAATACAAAATAGAAGATATATATATATGTTGTAGATATATCTCACATAGTTAGTTTATTTCATTTCAGTTAGGCTTATATTGATCTTGTATGACAATCACGGGACCTAGGGAGCCCAGGGAATATGTTTTTGAGCCAATCATGCCTCAACCAAATATTGTTGCAGAAATAACTGACATAGACCAAAATCTCATAATTCAGGTCTTCCGAACAACAATAGACCTACAAGAAATCAGCTCATAGTTAAGAGGATTAAACATAGAAGATGACAAAGAACACACATTTTGGTCAAATTAGACAAATTATAGATTGCCTTGATAGATATCCGTATGACTGTAGAAGGACCTGAAAGAGAGAAAACATTCGGTTGTGATCCACTAGTCCCATAGCTAGACATAGGAGACCTCCTCATTGATATAGACACTAGCTTACGTATCCAAGTTTCCAGAACACCTGTTAGATACTCCGAGAAAATCGTACAACTTCTAGTTCTAAACGTAGAGGCCGAAAAGGCATACAATTAATGGATACTCGGGATCAGAAGAAGGGATTGATTCTTCACATGACCATAGGAGGTCCACAACAACCATGAACTTACGATTCTGATCCAAAGGTCCCACAACCCAACGATCCTGCAAATCAATCCAACGTTGAAACTAGTTTGCAAACATTAGTGTTTAGATCCTCTCCACTCCCACCAGACATTATCACACAACTATCATTATTAAACATAGTAGCTAATCAAGCTAAAGGTTTCTGGACTAGACCAGAGAATTATCCATAGAGCACCAAAAGGTCCATTACACATTTAGCCATCCATTTTTATGACATTTTTGGGAGACATATACAAATCACTCATAGGCTATCTTCCACGTATTCCACAACCCATAGATCGGATAACAACAGAGCTCGATATTGATTGGAGCCTTAGATTATCTATCCTTGCCTAACGATCTATCACACCGGTTTAGGTTAGGAGGACCTTCTTTACTTTAGATTCACAGATCCCGCCATTGTGTGTTGAAGATATACAATTACCTAACTATCTTATCTGCATCCCACATATATTCCAAACCACTTGATTGTATAGGCATGATCTCAAGAGGTTGGGTACGGGGAAAGTCACTTGCCAATCATCATCCTCGCATGTCACTTTTATGTCGTACAAAATTGGTGAACCCAACGTGAAACTTCCTACCTTCTAGTTTAGAGTCTTATTTATATTTGTTCTTCCAATTAGTTTACTTTTCATCTTTTCCACTTCTTTAGCCTCCACATCATCTTCACCTACAAAATTGGTGAACCCAACATGAAACTTCCTACCTTCGGTTTGAAGTCTTATTTATACTTGTTCTTCTAATTAGTTTACTTTTCATCTTTTCCACTTCTTTAGCCTCCACATCAGCTTCACCTACAAAATTGGTGAACCTGACGTGAATAAACAACTGTTTCATCTTACCTACCTCATTATCCTTCACATCAGCTTCACCCCCAAGATTAGTGAACCTGATATTGACGAAACAATTTCTTCACTTTCACACTCTTCTTTTAGTTTTATCCATCTTCACTTCTTCCCATTATTCTGCGGGTATTCATATACCCCCCGAATATGTCAGGATTCGATGCATATGGTAGACCTCTCCTCGGTCTTGAAGCATACTACGATCAACTGAATAGACAATCATCACCCTCGCTCTCAGCATGGGGTGAAAACTATTCAACTAACTGGTTTTCAACAAAAACTCCATCTCAAAGGACTAGATATAGTTCTTCTTTCCAAATAGAGGAGTTAGATCAGCTCACTCAAATGCAATAACCAGAGCCTTCAAGCAAGAACGACATGACACTCACTAGATAATCTGGTTTATCTCCTCGGGTGTTGCTTAGACCTGAAAATTATTAGACAATCAGATCCATATCTATTTTTAGATGATGAATACTTAGCATGTTATGCTAGGAGTGAACAATGCTCTCAAAGTATGTACCCACCTATAAGAGGTTTGAAAATACAACTCGAGGTCTCATTCCAAGAAAACACCCCCATTCCTCCACCCATATGAAATGCCCTCGGTGATACTTGACAGGGAAATGATCAGTTCATAGCAGGGAACCATATGCCTATACAACCTCAAGGTATACAACAAACACCACTAAGGAAAAATATCGTATCTTCACCTAATGAGGTCATCTCAGCCTTAGTGGAGAAGGTTAGAGGGTTGGAACTTGCTCAGGAAAGTCAAAATTCACAATTCATACAAGAAGGAAATTCCAATCCTCCACATCATCCTAGCCAAGTATACCTCCTCATAGGAACAAGCACATTGGGTATGCCCCCTCAGTATTAAAAAAAACACTAACTAGAACCGCGTTCTCTAACGCCACTCCAGTGGAAAATATGATACCTCCCGATTTAGTACAAAACAATCCATTTCTGAACAATGCTCCTCCATACTTAAACATGTATTCCAAGTCACCATAGGGAGATATGTTCTCTTCTCCCAGCATGTTCACTCAACCACAGGGATTTCCTTATGCCCCTACAAATACATATGCTACACCATATCAACAAACCATCCCACCTCCACCCCCTCAGCAAGCACCATCAATGGTCGAAACCTATGCGATAGGAACTTATTCAGAATATTTGAAAGAACCTTTGGAATTCACTATACGAAGCGTCATGCTTCCAAGACCTCTCCCGATCTACCCAAATACAAAGGAGAGGGAGACCGAATGCACATATTAAGGCCTATGCCATAGCCATTTGAGAACTACTCTGTTGGGATGGATTTGTTGCTAAAATATTCCCAAAAATTTAGAGGGTATAACCCTCAATTGATATTATAGAATACCTGAAGCCTCAATACATTCATTTAAACAACTCATATTAGAGTTCATCAAGGTGTTCAACATGAATAAATTGTTGAGAACAGGAATCAGGGAATTCTTGCATATTAAACAAGAACACAATGAATCTATTGCTCATTTCATCCAAATATGGTGTACAGTCCTCTATTCTTCAGCAAGCACTCCAAACATGGATCAGATGGAACTATGTGATTTATTCCTTCATTCTCTCAGCAGAGAGATAAAGGAAGAAGTCTAGAAGTTCCCACTAAGAACTTATGATGAGGTGCTCAAGAGCACTCTCCGAATAGATCAAGCTGCAATAGATAGCATTCGCAAGACATATGGAACAAATGGGAGGTTAATCATCCCCAACCAAAATACTACGACTTATCATACTACCACAAATGCCAATCAAGGACCTAAAATCCTTAACAAGAACCGTGGAGTGACAACAAATGGAGTAACTGACCAAAATAAAAAGGTAAATGTTGTAAATGCGCCATCAACGAAACAACAACAACAACAACAACAACAAATCCAAACATAGGGTCTAAGTCAAAACTCACTGAATATCAAAACCAAAGGCAACAAATGCAAAACTTTAATCCTAATTCTCAACGGCTTAATCAAAGTTTGGACCACAATGCATGCCAAACTAACAATCTAGGAGTTATAATCCCAACTTGTATTGTGGTTTCCACAAAATTTGAGGCCATGAAACTAGCACTTACCACGATTACAATAAGCTCATCCTTGCCAGGAAGAACAAAGACAACTCTTCATAGATATGTTCTTAACAGATTTTGTGACAACTATTCCAAATACTTTAACAGGGGCAGTCTCCCCTCAAAATGCACCTCTTAAGATATTCAATGATCCACTTCCAAATCACAATAACAATAATAAATTAAATCCAAATGGGACGAACAAAGGTGTAATGATAGGAAATAACGATCATCAAGCCTCAACTTCACTAAATCCACCTGTTGCACCGCAATTAGGAAGTCAACCACGAACGAAGATAGTTGGGCTAGTGGAGTTAGATACTAAGTTGCACGTAGAAGCCATAACAAGAGCAAGAGAATATTCTTCTCAACCAAATCCAATCTATCCACTAGAGCCAAATAACATTCAACAAATGTTTGTAAAACCCATGGGTGCTTATGATTTAATTAATGACTTAACAAAGACCTTCTCTCACATCTCCTTTTGGACTTGTTGAAGAACTCTCCGCCCATAGGGCTACTTTTAGAAGTACTAGGTCTAGGTCATTTAATTAACATCACTCCACCTCTCGAAACACAAGTAAGCCATATAGACTTTGATACCCACCCCGGGGCAGCCGGATAGGGATACCAAGTTTATATTTGACATAAGAAAAATGCCAACAAATGCTGAAATTACATGTAGAGGCAATCGGCCTTGCATTTACAAGTATGGATTTACAATAATTATGTTAAACATGCAATGGTGGACAATGGGGAAGTAGTTAATATTTCCCCTTCTCTTTCCTTCAAAATCTAGGATATGGAGAAACAAACTTTTCCACAACAAGAAATATGCTAAGAGGTTATGATAGCCTTAAGGCTACTTCAATTGGGACTATAATATTACTGGTCACCTTAGGACCCAAGACAATCCTCACCTTGAGTTTTATATCATAAATTGGGAAACTAACTATAATATGATCCTCGATCGACCATGGATACATCACATGAAAGCAATCCCTTCTACGTTATCCCAGAAATAATATTCTTACACCTAGGAAAGATATTCATAGAAAAAGGTGACCCAAAACCATTCGACATACACCTAGTAGATCTAAAGAAAAGACTAGGAGTTCACTCGAGTTTGAACTCCCAACTAGCCAACTTAACAAACCAATCGACTCAAAACCGGAAGAAATATTAATACCTACAATAGAACTAGAAATTACGAACCTAGTCAAGAGCATGTTAGCCCTCAAGGATAAAGCTAACATTATAGAAACAATATCATTAGCAACTACTACAAAAATACTCAAATTCTGGAACAAGATCTACCAATTTTCCTACCATTTGATTTTGCATGTATGGGATATACCCTAGGAGTTGGTTCTCCTCCAATAGAGGAACTTTGCATGGTAGAAGTAGCTGAAATGGAAGAAACAGATGTGAAGAATGTCTCAGCATCCATCTTTCCTAGTAAATATTGGACTCTCCATTTCGATGGAGCTATATGTCGCTATGGAGCAGAGAGCAGTGTAATCTTTACTTCTCTAAGGGAAGATCCTACCTTTTGCTTTTAATTTGAACTAAGAATGTACAAACAACGATGCCGAGTACAAAGCCCTCCTCCTTAGCCTCATCATAGCCAAAAGGCTCGGTGTTAATGACATCAGAGTGTTAGGATAATCTCAATTAGTTACAAACTAAGTCTCTAAAGTATATGAGACTAGAGATAAACATTTACAACTCTATAAAGTAGCGGTATTAGATCTAAGCAAAGGATTCAACTTCATATCAATTGAAGCAATCCCATGAGAACAAAACCTTCTCGCAGATTCAATAGCAACCTCAGCTTCACGTTTCACCCCAAGTAATGAGTTAGAAGATACAAGTTTCAAAGTATCACTTCTTGTTAAACCATTGGTGAAGAAAATTTCAACAAACCCTCTGCTAACGCATATATCTAAGAATGAATGTCCTATCTTACATCATGTTGATAGTGATAAATTCACTCTCGAATATCTAAACACCTATGCGAAGCTACACCTTATTCATAGTATAGTTGATCTTTCCATAATACCACACTCCTCTTCCTACTTTGGAAATCCCAAGGTAGAGTCTCCTCCATAGAGGGATCTCAATATCTACGAGATAGAAAATGGAGAGAGTATGGAACTACCTCCAGCCCCACCTGAGTTTGAAGAAGGTAACACTTCTTTGATAGAAGAAACCATTGATATAAACATTGGAATGGAGGAAGAGCCAAGAATTTTGAAGTTGGGATCCTCGTTAACGCTGGAAGAAATAGAAATACACACCTAAATCCTCAAAAACATCAAAAGAATTTTGCATTTAATTATAAGGAAATGATAGGTATCAAACCACGGGTTGTAGTACATAATCTTGTCACTAAACCAAATGCGAAGCCAATTAAACAAAAGTTAATACCAATGAATTTGAAAGTGGCTCTCATGGTAAAATAGGAAGTAATAAAACTTCTCCAAGTAGGATTCATCAAACCAGTCGATTATTCACAATGGGTGTCTAATATCGTCCCCATTCTCAAAAATAATGGGAAGATACACATTTGCATAGATTTTTGGGATATTAACAAAGCTTGTCCCAAGGATGATTTCCCATTACCATCCATTGACATCATCGTTAACGTAACAACTGGATTTGAGATTTTGTCTCTCATGGAAGGGTTCTCGGGATATAATCAAATCAAAATATCGAACAAGATCAAGCCAAAACCACATTTATAACTCCCTGGGGAACTTATTGTTATGTTGTCATGCCATTTGGTCTTAAGAATGTCGGTGCTACGTATCAACGAGAAATGACTTATATATTCCATGATCTTATCCATAAAATTGTGGAATCATATGTGGATGACTTGTTAGCCAAAGCCAAGAAATGTTGTGATCATCTGGAAGTACTCCGTGTCATCCTCTCATGATTAATTGAGTATGGTGTCACATTAAACCCAGAAAAGTGTGTGTTCGGGGTGACAGGAGGAAAACTTCTAGGATACATTATATCTTCATGAGGGATTGATGTTGATCCGGCCAAAATACGGGCTGTTCTTGAAATGATCCCACCTTCGGACGAGTCTGGAATTAGGTCATTTCTTGGGAAACTCAGTGCAATCCAAAGATTCATCCCATATTTAAGCTTTTCCATTCATCCAATCAACAATCTACTCAAGAAATATTATGGTATCAATTGGACTGAAGACTGCAATGAGGCTTTTGAAGTAGTTAAGCACTTCTTGTTGTCACCACCCACGCTAATGCCTCCCAAGCTAGACCACCCTTTGATCCTATACTCATGAGCCACTCATGTCTCATTGGCTTGCATGCTGGCTCAAGAAGATGATGATAAACGAGAACATGCAATCTATTTCATTAGCTAAACATTACTTGATTATGAAACACGTTATACACGGAAGAAAGAGAATGCCTTGCCATATTCTTTGTCACAAAATGTTTAAGAAATTACACGTTAAACCAGGAAACAAGGGTCATTTGAAGACAAACCATTTACAAACATTTCACACACAAGGATCTTTATCTAAAAAATCTGGCCATTTCATAACCCTAATGGGAGAATTCCAGTTAACATTCGTAAACAAAAATCTATTAAAGGAAAAATCATTACAGAATGGTTAGCTGACAGTCCACTAGATGGAGGCAAGCTGGTAGATCTAGACTTTCTTGATGAATGTGTATACTTTTTCGAAACCAGACCCCCCATTTCTACATGTCCTTGGTATACTGATATCATCAATTTTATCATGGACCATACATACCCAAAAAGTGCCACATCATAACAAAGAAGGTGGTTATACATTATTACCACTAAATATGTTATTTTAGACCAAGTGCTCTATCACAGAGCCTTCGATGGCATGCTTCTAAGATGCATTGACATAGAAGAATCCAAGAGGATTCTTCATGAATCCCATCAGTGGGATATGTGGGGGCCACTTCGGTGGTCACACCACCACTCACAAAATACATCGAATGGGCTATTTTTGGCCCACTCTGAACATGATGCAGTGGAATTTGTACGTAAGTGCCACAAATGTCAAGAATTCTCTCATGAGATTCACATGCCAACACAATCCCTGCAACCAATAGCGACTCTGTGGCCCTTCTCCACTTGGGGTCTGGATTTAATAGGAAAATTCTCTCCCTCATCAACCGATGGCCATAATTTTATAATCACAGCCACAAAATATTTTACCAAATGGGTGGAGGCCATGCCTCTCACCACCGTACCAGGTTCGGTGATTGCCAAATTCATTTTGAACCAAATTATCTGCAGGTATGGTGTCCCACAAGTCATTATCTCAGATAATGGCACATCCTTTAAGAACGATGAGGTTCGTGAGCTATGTAGCAAGTTCAAAATAAACCATCACATAGCCTCTCTTTACTATCCTCAAGCCAACGGGTAGGCTGAAGCAACAAATAAGACGTTGAAAGCTATTCTCCTCAAAATGGTAAAAGAAAACAAACAAGATTGGCATTTAAATTTATATCTGTCCTTGTGGGCCCACCAAACCTCAATAAGAACACCAACAAGAGCAACTCCTTTCTCATTGGTATTCGGAGCAGAAGTAGTTCTCCCACTTGAGGTTGAAATACCCAGTCTCCACATCTCACTACAAGGGATTCTAGATGAGGAAGCTTATAGAGAGGCATGCCTCTCCCAACTAGAAAGCCTAGATGAGGCTAGGTTAAACGCTGAATAGTGGCATAGAGTCTATGCTAACCAGATGTGCTAACATATAAAAAAAAGGTTTATGAGTGAGAAATATATGAAGGAGATCTAGTTCTAAGACTAGACAGTCATATTGATAAGAAAATTGGTGAAGGAATAAAGTTCTGGCCCAAGTGGTTAGGCCCATATCAAGTCATGAAGGACTACAGAAATGGTGTGTATCTCTTGTGCACACTAGAAGGTGAGGAATTTGGTGAAACTATCAATTCCTTGCACCTTAAACGGTTTTACACATGAAGCATCGACACTATTTGTATAATTATATCTACATTACATATTCATTTAGATAGGTTCATTTTGTTCACTCATTTCGTAAAACTTGGTGATCAAGGGACTTGCTCTTAAGTAATTCATTACAAAATTCTAATGGTATTGGCAGAAGCATTCAAATCATACTTCTTCATTTTCATAACATCATCAACTGTTTCAGAATCATTTCATCAATTAAAGCTAGATATGACAAAGTCTTAACGGTAGCCATACCAAGGCCTGCATGCTTGTTCTCACTTTTTGTTTCTTCCTAGGATAGGTGTCTTGCCTATGGTCTGTTCTAGAAGCTTCATGGTGTCACATATATCCCGTATATAAATATCTTTGGAATTAAGGACATAATGACATTTTTCTCAAATAAATAAGTCAAATATAGATCAAACAAAAAAATTTACTTTTACACATTTCCTTGCCCTACCAACCTTCGGTGATGAGCTTACATCTCTTACTAGTTATGTAGGGTTGGGAAAGGATGGGAATGCCCTTACTTGCCTGTGCCTTGTCCATGGTGATAAGCCCATGCTTCCTACTAGTAGCATGGGGAAAGGTGTAGGGGGTCCTCTTGACAGTAAACGTTGAAGGTCATAAGTAAATAGTTAAAATAAACCTTTGAAATATCGAGTCAAAAACAAATGAATCAGATGTCCAAAATTCTAAGAGAGTTCAAAACCCTGAAAACCAGATTTTGTCAACTAAGTGGCCATCTATGGATCTAAGTCTAGATAAACTGCAAAGCAAGTCACATTCTAAACCATGGAGTCACTTGAGTAGGGTAGGTTTTTAGCATCCTAATTTGGTTCCACCAACTCTTTGTCTATCTCCCATCATTACCATTTCAACACACCTCATATCTTGTGCCCTTTCTAGCTCTTGGTGGTGAGCCCTTGCATCTTACTAGTTGCGTGGAGTTAGGAGTGGGGCAATTGCATCATTGCTCATCATACCAGTTCGTCATTACATTTTTTCAAAACAATATGAAGTACCAGAAAATTTCTTATGAAAGCTAAAGTTCAAGATCACAATTTCATTTACATCATCATACATCAGCATCACGAAATACAAAAATAAAACATTTGTGACATTTGTTCTCCATTACATACATTTTGAAAAGCATATAAAAACAAATTTTTTATAAACATCTAGTATACATGTGAAAATGAATCACAAAACTCTAGGTACAAAGAGATCTAGATCCAAAAGAGAGATGTATATATATATATAATCAAGTTTTATGTATAATGCCATCATGTGCTAGGCATGGTCAAAATGCTCAATGAGCCCGGAAAATACAAAATGATCGTATAAAAAATCTAGCAAGAGTCACTACAAAAAGAGCCAAGTGGCCTCTCAACCCCTATGAGATCCCTTAGAAGGTGCACGACCATGTCTAGGACTCCGGCTATCGACACTCTAAGTGCACTAAGGGCTCATGGTCCTAAACAGTAGTTGTAGCCTCGCTATGAGAGTGACTCCTCATCAGGTGCTCTACAGTCCTATACCTAGCTAACTCGGTATGGAGGGAAGTCACCATCTTGGCCACATGCCAGATAGGGGCAAAGACATTGCTATGCCTACCAGCTGCTAAAGGCTCCCCTACATCCACGGATAGATTGGTACGAGTCTTCTCCATGGGGAGCATCAAGGTATCAGTACATACCCGGTGAATCAAGTCTCGCCACTCATCAGCAGTCTCTGCAAGAAAAGGAGAAAACAAATTAAAAATAATCAAAGGATAAAAACAAAGATGAACAAAAGGAGAGATAGCAACTAAGGCAATCCTAGCTAAAAAAATATTAAAAGAAGAGTGATAACTCACTCGGATCTTCGGGCCTCCAAGAGGGATCCCTAAGATCGGTGCACCGCCACATCGATGCCGTGGATCGATGTCCTCCTCCTGTGTTTGGGGAAACATAGCATCCTACTACGGACTCATCCTCTCTACCTAGGTCCTGAGAGGGTAACTCCTCTGAGACTAGAGTCACCCTCTCCACACTCTACTCTGCCCTCTTGGCCTGTAAGATCTCTTGAGTGTCATGCCACTCGGGATCACTATCCTCCTCTCCACCCAACTCACTGACCTCCATGTCCTTGGTCTCCTCCTCCATCTCTCCCCTATGAACTCCTTAGACTCAGAGTCTATATCAATAGGGTCATCACCGTTATGGGCGGGATCGGCAGTAAAATCAAGTATAGGTTCCGAGGAGCACCGACTCTCTCTCGGGCACGTAACACCCACCTAGCTGCAATAGGGATGCCAAGAGTAACAACAGTCCCGACCCGGCCTCTAGGACCTCCCCTAGTCTCTTGAAATGATTTGAACATTGGCACCACTGGGGGAAGCATATCAATGTAAGCAAGGTTGAACTACTGAGGCACTCGATCAAAGGGGTGTGTCTCTACCTTCCCTGTCCTATCCATAAGCTACCCTGTAGTAGAGTAGGAAATCAAAGTGAAGGTTTCCTCACCCCACAACCCTTCCATGGCTTGATAAGGTGTGGCCTCCATATCATTAGTAGTCAGGGAAGCAACTAGCTGGTGGGGTGCTCTAAGCACCGACATATCTATCCATCTAGTTGCCCTCATGGCTTCGGGATATGCCACCTCTATGCCTCTCCCATAAGGGATGATACGCTCATAAACCCAACTCATAACTAAGGTTGGATGGCTCAAAGACTGTCCCTGTAAGTGAACCACCCTGTACAATTCGTGATAGGTGGTCCCAAGTATATCAGCTCCCCAGGCATAAATCTGACCATGTGCCTAAATCTGTGTGATGATGGGTGCCCAACAGTAAAGTAATGTATCCCCTCCCTTATCTCTGATCAATCTCAAAGCAAGGATGCCCATAATTTCCTGACGTATCAGAGGGATGGGCAACCCAGGAATAGAATGGACCTTCACCCCCTTCTTCGAACAAGTGGAGACAACTGTGTCTCCCATATAGGTGGCCCACTGTGTCACCTGAGATCTGGATGTTGCTGTATCAAATGAAAGTCTCCTCCAAATAATTGGGACTCCCAAAATGTGGTAGACATCCTCTAAGGTGATAGTCCACTCACCCCTAACACTGAAAACCAGAAAGTGTTCCGATCTGCATCCCAGTAAGAAAATAAGTCACATAGTATGTGACTGGCATGTGTAACGTGGGGGACCCGTGCAATCCTCAATATGCCTGCCTCTGAAGAGTATCCTGCTCATCCTGAGAGAGTGCATCTAGCACTGCTGGAAGCCAATCTCTCTCTCTCTCTCGAGATCCATCTGATGTACTCTTCCTTCTTCTGCAAAACATGTAAAAACACGCAAAAAGGAGCAAGTTAGTATCAAAATTGCATTAAAAAAATCATTAAAGCAAGTAAAAATACTAAAATTGCAAAATGAACTCAAATTAATGTTGTTTTAACATTCTGAAGAGAACCGCCACCCTGAGCAGGGCGGCGGTTCTGAACCGCCACCTTGGAAGGTGGTGGTCCTGTAACCACCACCCTACTCAGGGCGGTGGTTCTTTCCCGCATTTAAAAATGGGTCACATGCCATAAAACACTCAAAAATGCTAAAAAATGACCATTTCGACTAAAACAAAAGCCTACCCATTAGGTGCCCCCTAAGAGACATGTTTAAAAATGAAATTTCTAAAAATAACCCCCCCATGACAAATATTTTGACATTTTCATATTTTGAGTGCAAAAATGTTAAATCAAGAAGAACTAACCTGAGATCTCACGGGTCGAGGATCTCGCTCATGAGGCATGATCACTATCTTGATACAAACATTTCGACTATACTCTCATTGAAAATCATCATTGTGGGTCCCAGAGCTCAGAAACTATCAAATCAACACGTATAAATGAATAGGAAAATGGTCCCATTATATATATATATATATATATATATATAGTGTTTTGACGCATTTTTGAGTGCCCCTTTCGTAGGTTTATAGCGCCAACAAGTGGTAAGTTCTCATCCCTACACAAATGGTAAGTCCTCATCTCATACTAATTTAGTATTTATTTTTGTTTTGTTTTGTCTATCTGCACTTGAGTCTTCTTTCCATTTTGCAGGTAGCGGGAACTTGGATGATGACATTTTGACACACGAGAATGTCAAGTTTAATTTCTAACTTCCCATCTTGGGACTGCCATACTTGGACCCACCATTTTACGCCTCTTCATGGCTAAAACACTTCTCAAGGGGGCAATATGTACGTACCAAAATTGTAGGGTTTAATACTTGCTAAAATGATGTTACACATGCCCCAATGATGATACAAGTCACCTTGCAAGGTGTTTGGATCCATAAAATCTCGTGAAGTATATTTTAGCATCCCAAATACTTTATTCATGTTCCTTGTGCTTTAGTTTATTCCTCTACCCTTCATTTCTTGGATTTTTTCCATTTAGTGACAAAACCACCACCTGGGCGGGCGGTGGTCCTTCATGTGTTTTCTAGCATGTTCTTTTGATCACGACTCGCATAAATTTTCAACTTTTACCTACTTTTTTCCACTTCCTTGGCTTGTATTAATGTTTTATGTCCCCTGGAATAGTGTTTCTCCATTGTTTAATGGTAAAAGAGTTCTAATGGGAATCACCTTTGGGTAAATGTGAAATCTATAAATAGCTAGCTTGTTTTCAAGAAAATGGCCCCTCAAAACTACCCTTCAACTTCTCATTTTCCATTGTTTAGTCTATCAATTTCTTGTTTAGAGCTCATTTTGTTTCATGTTTGCATCCATGCTAGTTTTTCCTTTACTTTTAAGAATCCATTCGATCTTCTTGCTTCAGTCTTGTGTATTGTTGTCCATACAAATTAGTTTAGAGTAGAATAGTGTTAGTTATAGATTGCATCCATTAGAGTTGCAGGTTGTGTTCTTCATGGAACGTAAATTCTAGAATCTCTCGGTACACTTGCATTATATTCCTGCAATAAATCCCGCTAGGAATTGCATATGCCAAGCTCTGTCTCTTGCATTGTCCCTCTCCTACTCGCATTATATTCGGTCTATATCCAAATCTGCCATTGTTCGAATACCTTCTTCTGTTGATGCTAGCATATACATGCTCTTCTGGATTCATGTGAACACGAAATAACAAGGAGATCATTCTAAGGGGACAAATTCATACACTACTAGATTCTCCACTGTTCTGCAAATTCTAGGTTTTATTTGTCAAATTTCTAGTAAAATTATATCAAATAGAGTAGTGAAACATTTCATTTCAGTTAAAGTTTCATTCTCGATATTTCTAGGGAAGCTATGGGGATTGATAGTTTCTAAGAAACTATGATTCATTCCTCACTTCTGAGGTAGGATTGAGAATCTTTTAGTTAAGTTAATCAACTATCTAGTTATTTACGATAAAACTCACAACTGCACAAGCAAGTAGCTACACCGGGCTACCTTGTTTGTTTTAATTTTGTTATTAGATTAATTGTCATTTTTTGAATATATTAGACTAGTTGCTCTATCAATTCCAATCAAAATCTTATCAAAAATAAAAATAGAAGATATATATATATATATATATATGTTGTAGATATATCTTGCATAGTTAGTTTATTTCATTTCAGTTAGGCTTATATTGATCTTGTATGACAATCACGGGACCTAGGGAGCCCAAGGAATACATTTTTGAGCCAATCATGCCTCAACCAAATATTGTTGCAGCAATAACTGACATAGACCAAAATCTTAGAATTTAGGTCTTCCGAACAACAACAAACCTACAAGAAATCAGCTCACAGTTAAGGGGATTAAACATAGAAGACGACAAAGCACACACGTTCTGGTCAAATCAGAAAAATTATAGATTGCCTTGATAGATATCCATATGACTGTAGAAGGACCTGAAAGCGAGAAATTTTTTTGTTGTGATCCGCTAGTCCCATGACTAGATGCAAGATACCTCCTCGTTAATATAGACACTAGCTTACGTATCCAAGTTTCCAACACACTTGTTATATACTCCGAGAAAATCATGTAACTTCTATTTCTAAATGTAGAGGCCGAAAAGGCATACAATTATTGGATACTCGGGATCGGAAGAAGTGATTGATTCTTCACATGACGATAGGAGGTCCAAAACAACCATGAACTTACGATTTGTGATCCAAAGGTCCCAAAACCCAACGAGGCTAAAAATCAATCCAAAATTGACGTTGGTTTGCGAACATTAGTGTTTAGATCCTCTCTACTCCCACCAAACATTATCACATGACTATCATTATTAAACATAGCAGCTAATCAAGCTAAAGGTTTCTGGACTAGACCAGAGAATCATCCATAGAGCACCAAAAGGTCCATTACACATTTAGCCATCCATTTTCATGACCTTGTCGGGAGACATATACGAAGCACCCATAGGCTATCTTCCACGTATTCCACAACCCATAGATCAGATAATGGAAAAGCTCGATATTGATTGGATCCTTCGAGTAGCTATCCTCGCGGAATGATCTATCACACCCGATTCAGGTTAGGAGGGCCTTCTTTGCTTTAGATTCACAGATCCCGCCATTGCGTGTTGAAGACATAAGATTACCTAACTAGCTTATCTGCATCCCATGTATATTCCAGACCACTGGCTATCTCGGCATGACCTCGAGAGGTCAGGTACAGGGAAAGTCACTTGCTGATTATCATCCTCGCATGTCACTTTTTTCATCATACAGTTCCCTTGTCAAATGAAATATTTAATTATTCCAAGAGGAACTTTTCAAATAATTGGACCTATAGTGTGGAATGGAGAATCAAGGCGCTAGAAGAAGTTACATTTGAACTGAGAACTATGGTACAAAAATAAGAATCATTGAAAGAAGATATTTTTTTCGATATGCAAGCTATTCATTATTAGTTCTACAAGGACAATAATCTAGAAAGTAATCTAATGGATCAGGTCAAATCAAGGTTCAAATCATTATCAAGGAGGAAATATTCAAAGAAAAATCAGTCAACAAGGATAAGATGGAAAAAGTCTCTAAGATACATAATGTAGTTATTTAGGACACTAAGGGACTCCTGTAGAATGGTGGTGTTGTAAAAGAAATGGAATATTATTTTGGGAGTTGGTTGGATGCTATGGAAAACACAATAGTCCCCAAAAGCATGGAAATCTCAAATGTTGTCACCAAATTCAGAGTTTAGGTGCTCAAGATAAAGGTCTTAGTTGTGCCTATTCCAAATGTTCTCGATGTACCTTCTTCTTCAGGCTCTTAATGTCTCATAATTGTCTTATTTTTTAGTTGTGTTTATTATTTTGAAAATAAAGTTGTAAAATAAAGCCAACTTATGTAATTAACTAATTAAGTGTTTAGCACTTAATTAAGATACAATTAGTTAGAAAGGTAGTTACATCCTCCCCTCAGCCTATAAAAGCATTTTTATCACTTGTAAAGGTGTTGGATATTGGTGTTCTAGAATTTAATATAAATTTTTTTGATCAATACACATGAAAACTTTCCATTCTCATTTGAATTTTTCCATTTCTTTTCTTGCAAATCTGGTTAATGTGTTGATTTTTCATAGGTGAAATCTAAAACTTGGTGTTCAATTCATGAATTAAAGTGTATTAAAATTTGTGTAAACCTGAATTTTATTTATCATGGGTTTTCATTTATGCAAATTCACATATTCTTAAATTCTTATCGCACGCACAAGTAGAGTAAAAATTTGTAGTAATTTTATTTGAAAGTTTTCCTTCTTACATTCTCTCCTTATAGTTAGTGGGTGATCTTTCACAATGAAGGAGGGTAATTTTATCCTTGAACGATGAGTTATCCCGATCTTTGTATCCCTAACTCAGTCCTCTTACCCAAATAATCTTGTTTTTGTTCTTCAATACCCTATATTTTGGTTTATTTTCTATATTAAAACTATGGAATCATGCACATGCACCAATATCTTCATTCATAATTAGTTACTATGTATATTTTCATATATTTAGGTTTTGGTTTTGAAGTAAGGGAGCATCCCCATCAAAGAGGAGGGAATGATGTCCCTTGAACCGATTATTTTCTCCAACAACCAAATTTCCAACCAACAAAGTGTGTAAATATATGAATGTAAATATTTGTTAGGTAAGTTGATAAGTAATTTTTACTATAACATATAGGTTATGGGTTTAATATAATTTCCTTTAATTTTATTTTTTTATATAATGAATCTATATAGATCTGGATTTGAGCATGTAGTTGTGGATATGGCCATGGTCATGAGTATTAAGTGGTGATCTATGTGCTAAGGCATGAAAATATTGAACTCTATGTGCCCTCGTAGCTCGCTTAGTGAACTTGGTTGATCAAATTGTTTAATGTGATTTGGAACATTGATGTGGCTTGTAATAATTTTTCCAAGTCGTAGTTTGTATAATATTTTTTTGTTTTATTTCCTAAAGCTATATTAAGTTATTTTTATATGAAAAATTTCATAAAATTATTTTTACAAATAATAAATAAAATTGTATTTTTAATTTTATTATTGGTTTTTTAATAAAATAAGTTATCGTAATGATTGTTTTTAAATTATTATTATAGTGTTATGATAATTAGATATGCAAAAATATCATAATTAGGATATTTTAGGGATTATGTTTATCTAAATAAAAACTAGAAAACAATATCTAAATTGTGAAATTAATCATTAAGATGCCATTTCTTTGTTTGAAGTAACATGTGACAGGATAATCATAGAAAGAGGAAAAAAATCTCTAATTCGAACAATCGGGGATTTTTATAAACTCGTTTACTTTCAGTAAAGCTTAATTATTATCAAAATGTATAAATTAATTATTTGAATTTTCGTAATAATCTTAATTCATTTTTAAAAGATTCAAAATGTGTTCTAATCACTTTAGTATTGATAAGATGTAGATGTTGAATGGGACTAACTCAACATCTAGAAGATCATATTGAAGGTGGAATTCATGACACACAAACTATGGATTTTCATAAAAGGTATAGAGAATACCCAAACTAGTAGACAAGCGACAATAGAAAATGTATCTCGTATTTCAACACAAAGTATAGGAAGTGATATATATTGTATTGTGAAGTGTACAAGAAAACTTCCTACTTCACATTGGAAACTAAAAATTCATAAAATATTGGAAAATTTTATCTAATTAATGTACAAAAGTACGCACCTTTCAAATGTTATAAACCTGATTATTGAGTTAGTGAAAACTCACATGAAGGGAGAGAGAAAAGTGGTTAATGTTTTATCTAAAATTAAAGATATTAAATCTCAATAATATGGATGTAACTGTAATTTGATTCAAGATAATTTATTATACTTTATTATTCAAATGAACATCCATGAAAGATTCAATAATTTCATTTCCATTTTAAATTCAAAATATCAAACTGAAAAGGATATTCACAACCTATCTACTTCGATTTCTCTCCTAATTCAAGAAGATTAAGTCATGTTAAACTTTGATTTGAAGGATAATTCCACTCGAAACTTCTTGCAGAAAAAACCAAAGAATAATTGTTCTAGGTTTAACAAGAATCAAAATCAAAATTTAAACCTCCTAGTAAAGATAATAAATTAGGGAATAATCATTTAAGAGTAATTTTTGATGGGAAATTTCATAATTGTGGTAAATTTGGTAAAAAGGGAATCTTTGTAGGGTAAATAAAAACAAGACAAATTAATCGTAAACCCTAAACTAATGGGCAAGAGCATTGAGGAGCTCGAGGAGAGAGACAAGTTTTGAACAACGATGGGTGGGAAACTAAAAGAAGATAGATTTCTCCTAGATGGTAGACAGTCTCAGAGGACTAGAATACGATGGAACAAGGTAAGGATGAGACTAGACCTATGTTTGGGTCCCATGTGGGAAATGGGGCCCCTAAATCGTATGTAAAAATCTTGAGATTTGGGAATGAAAAAAGTTTAGGGATCATTCCACAACTTAAACAAGGTGAATCGAGACAAGTATTTAGAAATCCTTGATAACATTATTGATAGGAATTTGAGAAATATGGAGAATGCTTTGATCAGAAACTTGTTGGAGGAAGACCCAATATAGAATCAATAATATCTTGGTCTATTATGAAATGGAAACCTAAAGGGAATATGGAAGTAACAACTTTACCAAATGGTTTCTTCTTGTTTAGTTTTAACAATCTGGAAGACCCCAAAGAATCCTCAATGATGGCCCATGGTTTTTGGGGAAACTAGGATTGTTCTTGAGGAAATGGACTCCTATGTTCAACCCTGATAAAGAAAATATAAACTAGTTTCTTATATGGGTGAGGTTACCAGGTCTTCCATTGGAACTATGGGATGTATATGTTATTAAAGGGATTGTAAATACTCTTGGTACCTATGTTATTATGGATAATGTGACCCTTACAAAAACATGTGTTGTTTATGCTATATTATGTATCTACTCTTTCATGGGTTCAAATTTACCCACATTCATAGCTCTCATATCTAGACTGGGAATATGGGAATAAAGAACTGATTTTTAAAATTGTCCTCAAAATGTGAGAAATTCGAAGGATAGGGGCATGTAAAGTAACAATGTAAAATGACAGTTTCAAAGGTCTATAAGGAGAATCCCGTTAAAGAACAAAGTTAAAGGTAAGTAAGTTGCTTCTTTGTAACATAATACTGCAAGGAATACTAATCCAAATAAAGGAATTATTATTATAGAGAATAATGGAGAGAGGTCAAATAAAAATCAAGTTTAGACTCCAAAGTTAATAGATGATGGTTTTATAGAAGTACGGAATAAAAATAATCAAATGAAATCCTTTTTGAACTGCATTTCCAGCACGACAAAGTCCCATATTCGAGCTAAGAAAATCCTTCCCTTAGAAAAATTGGATAATCTTCTAAAGGAAGATGCTAAGGAACATTTTCCATGCAAACAACTAGGGGAAATGAGTCTTGAAGAAACTCGGGACCTTTTACTAATCCTTTTGACAATCTTCTGGGTTTTGAGGAGAATGATTTAATGATAGGAAATGAAGATCAGATGGAAGCTGGTAAAATCCAAAGGATCATCCAAGAAACTTTATCCCCACCAAAGGAAAATCTATTAGATCAAAACAAATTAGTTGAAGAGGATCCCAAAAAGGCTAAAAATGAGATCTCTTTGAAAACCCCATCCAAAACAAGGAGTCTTCAGAGGCCACCCCAAAGGAGAAGAAAACTAGTTCAAGGAGACCTACTAAGCAGGATGCTAGAAAAATTAGAGTCAAAAGGATATTGATGATGGAACTCAGTCTAAACTCGATCTACGGAGATTTAGAAGAAAAAATCAAGTGTTTAAATGAATATAATATCATGGAATGTTCGAGGTTTGAATAACCCTACTAAATGGAGATTAATTAAAGAACTAGATTCTAAAAACAAATTTGATATCATGGTTTTCCAAGTTAAATTTGAAATTTCGAGCTCTCACCCTCCTTATTATTTAAGCTAAGTTGAAAGTTAAAAGAAATAGTAAAATTTGTGCCCTAGTGTTGTTAAAATCTCTGCTTTTCTCATTTTGAGAAATTCTCCATCTCTCGGTCTGTGCATGTAATATCCTCTTTACAATCTCCTTTTTTATCAAAATTGTTCGATTATTCTATGGCTCAGGTCATCAAATCATTTTTTCCTCCATGATTTCAGCTCACAAAGGAAATTCAAAAATTGGACTCAAAATGATGAATTTCTCTTCCTCTGTGTATTTTTCCCACAGTCGGGAATGATGGGAATTTTCTTCCCCATTAAATTTTATCCCCGTCATCCACGGGTATGTGGAAATACCTAATTGGAAGTGATTCGGTGGAGAAATTTTTTTATTTGAGCCTCTTTGTAAAAAGGTGAAAAGTTAAAAAGTGACCCGGCCCCGATCAGGCTATAAAGGTAAAAGTCAAATTTTGAGCCCGTAGGAAAAAGTCAAAGTTGAATCCGTAGGGAAAAATTCAAAGGTGAAGCCCATTGTTGAAAATTCAAAGTGGATGAGTGGGCCATCAGGGCACTTTTGGAAATTTAACCAAATTCCCAAAAGTGAAGTAAAAGTTCTAGAATGCTCTGCGGCTCCACCAAGGTCTCGGGCCCACCGTTGAAAAGTCAAATCAAAGCAGCGGGTCGGAGGAGGAATTTGAGTTTTGAGCCTTTAAAAAAATGTTAAAATGTTGAGAAAAAGGGCCGCAACCCCATTTCCAATGAAAATGTGCCACGTGCCTAAGTTAAAAAGTTAAAGCGGGGGTGCGGGCCAATTTGTTCCAAATTGCCAAATCTCTAAAACAATCGCAAAATACAAAGGGATTTCCCCCGTACCCACTCCAATCTCTTCCTACCACTTGGATGACCCGATTTCAAATTTTTAAGAGAAAATAAAAAAATTGTATTCAAATGGAAAATCAAATGTAATGTTCGTGTTGCAAGATCTAGGTTTTAACCTGCCATGAGCATTTTCTTCGCAATGAAGGTATTTGAAGAGGTGTAAATAATTTGTAAAGTTGTAACCATTTTGGCATGAGATATAATGACTCCTTAGAGTCATTCGAGTGGCTGGTGATTTATTTCAAAAATACAAAATTGCTCGGTGCACTGGTGTTTAACCTTATTCTAGATCGTTTCTTTGAAGTATTGACAAAACAAATAGGGTAACAAGCGTAGGAGGAATACCTATTCAAATGTTGGTTGATGGATTGTTACGCATTTATGACTTCCTAATCCATAGCTGATTGTGAGAGATTCCTTTTGGATAGGAGGAACTACATGTAATGCAAAAAAAGACCACCAGAAAAATTTAAACAATATATGTAGTGAACTGCCTAGCGTATGCTAGATCCGAGAAGTGTGATACTTCCTAGATGGCTGTCAATCTATTGTTTTAAACAATTTAATGCTATAAATAAGGAAAATCCTATTGTAATTTGAAATGATTTAGGTATCTCACTTAAAAAAATAAGAAATAGATCTAATCTAACAGGCTAGGTTATAATAGGATCGAAGGTCAAGTAACTAGTTCTGGGTCTCTGCAGGTCTGATAGAGGTCTCAAGTAGATCACAGGTGAATGAGGGTGAGAGGGAATTAGGTGGATAGGTCACTGTTCTGGGTTGTATGGGAAAATACAGAGATCGATGTTAGTTAAGGGTGACCAATGGTGGTTGGGTGTAACCGGTGCGATTCTTGTGTGGAAAATTGGAATGCCATAGAATGAGATTTAGGTCTCCTTTGTGATTACACAAAGGACTTTGGTTGGTGGGATGAGGTATTGGGTGATTTAGGTAGGATTTGGTGAGGTTTTAATGGGTATATGGAGGGTGAGTGTTGGAGGAGGTCAATGGGTGGCTAGGTAAACAATAGATGATAATATAATGATGAAATGGAATGAACCAGAGAAGTATAATGTTTACTTACTTGGATTCTGGTCCTGGATGCTTGTAAGTGAGGGATGGAGGTGCTGATGAGAGGTTTGAAGGCTGCAGGTGATCACCAACTAAAGGAAAGCTTCTGCATGGGCTGCATGTACATTCCTCTTTGCTTGGTTAGATCAAATCATTGTTGGGATGGCTGTGCAAGAAAAGATGCTTGATCTCCTTCCTTGCATGTGTGTTCTCACTGAAATTCACTCTTAGAAGATGTGATATCTCTTTGGAATGTGTTAATGTTCACCAACTTTTCCAATCTTTTTCTAACCTTCTACCAACCTTGAGAATAAGGTTTTTTGGGGTTAAAAGGGTAACCGACGGTGGTTGGCTTAACCGGTGACGGTTAGGGGTAATCGGCGTCGGTCAAGGTAAGATTTCCTAGGTTTACTAAACTAGGGAGATCCTCTTGATTTCCTCGGATCTCATGTCATTAACCCATGGATTAGACTGGGAGCTTCTTGTAAGCATGCGAGAATGTGGTTAGAGAGAATGTAGGCATTGATTTTTAGGGTTTAGGTAAGTCTTAGTTAGTTATGGCAACTTACTAAGAATAGGTTTTAGGGTGAGTTGGCTTGGTGAGGTGTCTAGGTGAAGTGTATGTGTGGATATTATTTAAATTAAGATATTTAAATAATAAATATAGTGAGGATAATGAATTAATTTAATTTAATTAATTAAATTAATATTAGTGGGGTGAAGGGGGCCATGGCTAGGTGAATGTGATGAAGGGTGCTTATTTTTCGAGGGATCAAAGGGAGTGTGACCTAATTTTAGTGTCTAACATTTTTCCCCTTTTTGTTACATAGTTTTTATTAGTAAGTGATGCTAACAAAAATAAGATGTGGTTTTGCCCCATGTGTGGGTGAAGGTGATCCCCCTCAAACTAGGAACTGACGAGGCAGAAGGAAAAATTGGTGAGTGGTTTGATAAAAGGTAAATGTGAAAAGGAAGGTGGGTAATAGGGGAAAAAAGGAGCTATGTCTACTGGGTAATATAGGTAATGGGTCCGGGTAAAATATATCAATAGTCAAATGTACGCACATGTATAAATTGCAGCATGTTACCAGGTTGAAGAGTAGGAAAATCTACATCGTCTAAGGTCGATAGGTTTATCCAAACAAGGTTGAAGTGATTCTGGTATCCAAGGCATAGGATATGGTCAAGAAACATAACGTAGGTTAGGTGCAGGAACGTTTAGGTATGTTCGGTACACCAAAGGTAGGTTCAGGATAAATGGTCATGGCAATAGGCTAGGTAAGGTCATTAGGTCAACAACACATAGTAGTGGTGCCCAAGGTATAGCAAACACATGAGGTCAAAGGGCACTAGCAATGGTCCAAGTCCAAATATCTAGGTCATGGCATGGGTAAGGCCAAGGTAGGGGTAAAATAATGAGTCCCCAAAGGAGGACAAAGGGAGGTAGTAAATGATGAGGTCAGGAAAGGTGAGGTAAATGGGTAGGGTAAAGGTGGGGTGAGGTAAATGATTAGGGTGAAGGTTGGGTGAGGTAAAAAAAAAGAAGTAGGGGTAGGGTAAAAGGGTAAAATTTAGGGCAATGTGCAGGTGATGGTGACCGATGCTGGTCATGGATAACCGATGTTAATAGAGGTAAACCGATGACATGGTTAGGTAGGGCATGCGATTGATGTCGGTCACGGGTAACCGATGTTGGTTAGGTCAGGTTTGTTATAAAAACAAAAAATCCACATTTTTTTGTTATTCATTTGTTATTTTACAAAGTGAGAAAACAAAAAAATGTATATAAAAGAGAGAAAAGTGTCAGAAAAAAGAAAAAGTGAGTTGTTGGTGTGATTGATGAGTGATTGGTTGGTGAGCGGTGGTCCACAGGAGCAGTGCGAGAGATTGATAGGTTAGAGGTTACGGGTATCGATTTGGTGATGGTGGAGGCTGGAGAGGGATCGGGTGAGCCACCAGTACAACAACTAGACATGCCATCGAGACGGTGGTAGCATGACGTGGTAAGTACTCTACTCTATGTGTAGTTGATTTGATAGATTAGAGGAGTATTTTATTGTTGGTTGTAGGTTTTGTTGGTTTTTCATTTTTGTGGGTGGGCACAAATTAAATTTGGGAATGGGGGGAATATTGGGTAAAAGGAGGAATGGGGAGGGTAATAAATGGGAAGGGGGGTGGGTAGAGGTCCAAGGGTAGTTTAGGTCATTGTAGGTGGGTAAAAGGAGTAGGGGGAGGTTTTTTAGAGAAGGGGGTTTTGGGAAATTGTGGAATTTTCGTGATGTGGCAAGCGTCGGTCAAGGAGGTTGGCCGGCATCGGTTAGGTGGAACTAGTATCGGTCACCAAACAGGTGACCGATGCTGGTTAAGGGGTGACTCGGGGTTGGTAAGGGTGAACTGGTATGGTCACCAAACAGGTGACTGATGTCGGTTAAAGGGTGACCGGGGTCGGTTAGGATGAACCGTACCGGTCGGATTATTGGGCACAAGGGTCCAAAAGTGATGTGGGCTAGGTAGTTGAGATGGGTAGGGTGAAAATAGGGTATAGGAAAATGATAATGGTTGAATATGGATGATACATGTAAATTAATGTTGTGCTTGTATTAGATGCAGGGGAGAGCATAGCTACATATATAGGACATGATTCCGCCTCTACAAGTGAGTAGTGTGCGCGCGGCGACCTCGACGGAGCTGCAACATGTGGAGGTAGTTGGGTTGAGTGGAGTTTTTGTCATAGACATGTATTCAGGTAGCCCAGTTTGATGGTCATGCTCATCGATAGATGGGACTCCATGACCAACACGTTCCACCTGCCAATGGGTGAGATTACTATCACCCTGGAGGATGTGTTCTAGATTCTTTGGTTACCCATATTAGGTGCCTAGGTTTATTCTATCTCCTCCAAGGCCTTAGAGGAGCTTGATTGTGACTATTTTTGAGAGGGGATGGCTGATTTGAGATTCCATAGCACCAACTTGAGCTATGGAGAGATGTACCTAGCCCATCCGGAGGAGACGAGGCTAGTGGTTTTGTTGATGGAGGTAGTGTGCTGCTATGCACTGCCAGATGCAGAGGGTGGATGGTTTCCCGATCACTGATGGGGGTACTCCATGACATGATGGTGGATGAGACCCACTTTTTCTTAGGCACCATCGTTCTGTGTGCTATATAGAGAGAGCTGTGGGTGTATGGGCATTTTCACATGTTTAGCTTTGTGTTGCACATTTTTACTACACTGTTGAGCCTATGAGCACATAATTTGTGTGCTGGCCTATAGGGATGCCCTGAGAAGATGCATTCCCAACATGATTTGTGTGGGTGGGGTACAGGAGATGGGTGTTGGTGATAGGAGAGTAGAGATCTGAGAGGCCCACACATGATGTGGCCCATTTCCAGCAGTTATTGGAGGGTTGTTTGAGTGGACATTATATGGAGGCCATATGTGGGATTCCCCTCATATAGGCATATGCATGAGGAGCTAGTTGAGCTCCAGCTAGAGAGATGGATACAGGTTTGCCAGGATAGGGAGTACGAGATGATCCTGGTAGACAAAGTTTGATGGTAGTTCGGGCTAGTACAGGACATTCCTCCGCCCTTCCAGTAGTATCAAAGAGATGACGTGGAGAGGCCCTTACCTCTACCACAACCTGTAATGCCCATAGGGGAGGAGGAGTAGTAGTGACCGGCACATAGATGACCGTGATGCATAGAGATAGTTACATCAATGGTGGGGGGCTCGATTATGAGCCATACCACCTAGACCAGGGCAGCCGGATCTAGCTACCATTACGGTGCAGAGAGACACCCTACAAGGGCAGGTAGCTACATTGATTACCCATTTGGGTATACTGTAGACACAGCTGGAGGGTTCTGAGGTAGAGGTAGTAGAGCTACACATACAGGTGGCCAGTCTATAGGCCCAGATGGCTAATGGAGGAGATGGAGATGGAGAGGAGGGGGATGGTCAGGTGGCAACCTTACAGATCAAGTGGCAGGTTTATGGGGCTAGTTGGCCATCGCCTAGGCAAAGATTGGGGTCTTACAAGCCTAGATATAGGAAAAATGGCAAGGGGCACCACCACAAGCACCGGGAGTAGGTCCCAATTCATAGGCAGGAGGGGGTGGGGGGTCCCACAGGGGGTAGGTACAAGGGTCAAGACCTATGGGACCACCATAAACCGTGCTCCGTATCCAGGATATGGGATCCCTAGGTGAGGTGAGGCTAGATACTATCAAGACCAGCTGATGGTGGCTGGGATAGAATTCATATCCTATGTTGAGTACCAGAGCATAGCAGGCATCTAGTGAGAGGACGAGATCCCAAACTCACAGTGTGGAGAGAGCATAGGGGGTCGAGTGAGCTCGAATCCAAATCAAGCATAGGCTACTAATTCATGGAGACCAAATCTAGTTGAGGCACCAACAGGGACCCAAGAGGCCAAGGATACAGGTGATACAGAGATGGAGGACATCCTCCGATATGCCTAATATGTAGTCACCTGATTTTTGATGTATGATAGTTATTTTGTGATTTATACCAGCCTACGTGTCGAAGACAGTGAGGATGTACGAGTGGTTTGTATATTTTGAGTATATACCCACCTACGTGCCAAAGATATTTTTATTGATTCATTATTTTATTGTATATATGAGACCAACATGCATGTCGATGACATTTTGTATTTTATATCAGCTTACGTACAACAATTTTGAGATGATGGACATGATGAGATAGCCATGTATATCTGAGATACACATTTATTTATATGATGAGATACATGTTATGATTTTACTTGATATGTTGATGATATGTTTATTTTTTATTTTGATATGGATGGAAATTATTTGAGTTTAGGCATGATGGATATAGATTGGTATAGGCATGGATCGAGTCGAGGTTGGTTTAGGCATGGATGGAGTCGGTTTAGTTTATTAGGCATGGTTGAGTTAGGTTTGTTAGGCATGGTGGAGTCAGGTTTTTTAGGCATGGTTGAGTTAGGTTTGTTTAGGCATGGTTGAGTTAGGTTTGTTTAGGCATGGATCGAGTCAAGGTGGTTTAGGCATGGTTGATGTAGTTTTAGGCATGGATCGAGTTGAAAGTAGGTGAAGTTGTGATTCATTATTTTATGTAATGAATGATAATATGGGTCATATGTGAGATGTGGTATAATCTATGCATAGTGATGATAGAGAAATGGTAGGCATAATAAATGTATGTTGTGATAATGTTTAAAATATGAAACAACTTGTTATGTATGTGGTTTAATTTCCAATTTTGGGTATAAAAGGGAAATGAAGTTAGGTGTGATGTAATGTGAGGCACATGGAAGATGAATTGTTTAGGGTAGAGGATGGCTGAGCTAACCTCCAAGGGCCCCATGCCCTCGAGTGCTACCTACATAGTCCCGATGAAAAGGGACCTCAGGCCGATGTAGTTCTCCCATAAGCTAGGGAAGAATATGAGGAGGTATGAAAATGAGTTGGTAGGTTTTTGGGCATGTTGTGGGTTTAGGTTTGTTAGGTGTGGGTAGATTATAGGTAAAATGATGTAGGTGAGGGTGATTGTGGTGAAAGAAGAAGATTACCCCAAAAGTAAGCGTCGAGGACCAAGTCCTGTATAAGGTAATCAAAATGTAAACAAATATGGTTAAAAGATAAGAGGGGGCAATAAAGCCACCTGGTTGGGTAGGATCATACCGAGTAGATCATACCTTGGTGAGGTGATGAACATAAGACCCTAAAGACATTACATGATGGACTGTTCTATGGTGAAAAGTAGTCACATGATCACCAAATGTCTAAGTTCCAAGAAGTCCCTTGAGGTAGTAGGAAATGGGAGTGGGCATGGTTTGAAGGGTGAAAAGTGGGTAATTTGCATATGGTATAGGTAGCATGTGTTTTGAGCAAGAGAACCTAGATCACAATGGGCAAGTCCATGACAAAAAGGTTGAGTGTTTTGACTTATAGTTGAGATAGACTGATCGATGCGGGAAGTCTATATGGGATGAATAAAATTGAACTCCTTGAGGTCTTCGTGAAGTTGATCGATGCGGGAAGCTTTGGTTGCTCTCATTTTTTTTTTTAGATCTTTACATAGCTATCCTTCTAGGGAGTAGTCTATTTATAGCAGTAATTGTCGAGAGGAAGATGTCCTTTTGAGGGAGTCATCATATTTTTAGTATAATTTTGACTCAAGGAGTTTGGTCCCATGTGAGGCCTTGAAGTCATGGACAAGACCAAGGTGGAGAATAAGACTCTTGTTCAAAAGGAAAGGTGAAATGACGATGGGATCTCATCTAAAGGTAGACGAAAAGTATCCATGAGAATCATGCTATGTGTAGCACCGTGGTACACATATTCAAGAGAAGATAAAATGTGATGGGTACTCGCATGATTCTTATTTAATCATTGGTGAGGTGTATGAAGTGGATATCACTCAAGGGATGAGCATGTAAAGATACAAAAGGTGAGGTAAGACTAAAATTCAACAATAGAATGGTTGAAGATGCAAGGTCATTAAGGGGCTCAGTTGGGTTTACCATCGAGTGATGATAAGCAGTAAGCACCTAATCCATAGATATGAGTCACAATGTATGTTCCAAGCCAATTAGGAAAAATTTCCCCGTTTACTTTTTTCTTCTTTAGTTACATGTTGATTTTCTTTCAGGACAAGGTCACCAACTTGGAAGGTTCATTCATGGACATGTTTTTCATAGGCACGTTTGATACATTTTGGTAAACTTGAAGGTGAACCGAGCATTAAGACGACATTTGTCTAATAACTCTAATTGTGATAAACGGTCTTGAAAAAGTCATCATCATTGAGCATGTCATGGAGAGAAATGTGAAGTGAGGGAATCTAGACTTTAAGAGGTAGGATTGCCTCTGTACCATAGACCAGAGAAAAGGGTGTGGCCGCAGTGGAAGTGCGAATACTAGTGTGGTATGCCCATAGAGAAAAAAGAATGTGCATATGCCAATCCTTCCTAGTATCATTAACCACTTTCATGAGAATCTTGTTGAGGGTTTTGTTAGTGGATTAGGATTGGCCATTGGTTTGTGGGTAATAAGGTGATGAGAAACTAAGTTGAATGTTGAAGCTGTCACAAAGTTTTTGCAATGTTTTTTTTTTAATTGTTTTCCATTGTTAGTGATGAGGTGATGAGGAACACCAAAGTGACAAATGATGTGGTGGTTAATGAACTCACATATTTTATCAAGCTTTTTTGAGATGAGTGGTATGGTTTCCACCCATTTTTTATAGTATTCGGTAGCAGTGATGATCCATTGATGGCACGGGAAGAATGGGGATTGATTTCTCCGACAAGATCCAAACCCCATTGAGAGAAGGGCCAAAGGTCTCGAGTGACCTATAAGGCATGAATGGGTGTATGATGAAGATTGGAATGTTGTTGGAATTTTACACAACGTTTGATGTAGTCACAACAATCATGGTTAAGGTTCGGCCAGTAATAGCCCAAGTGAAGAATACGCTTAGCAACAAGCAAGGCCACTGAAGTGACCTCCACATATGCCATCATGAACTTCCTTAATGGTATAAGGAATTTCAGAACTTGTGAGGCATCATAAGAGAATACTTGTAAAAGTTTTGCTTATAGAGGAGGCCCCCCAGAATGATGTAATGAGATACATTTTTAAGGAAGGCGCGTTGTCTGTTACGAGTGAGATCAGGAGGTAAGATGGAGAGAGAAAGGTAGTTGTAGTATTATTTATACCAAAGGTCACTCGGGTCTAGGGTAGTGGTTCTAATCAAGTAAACATCTTGAGGTAAATAAGAAGATGATTGGAGTCATTGAATAGTGAAAAAGATTTTAGAATTGGTGGGTGAAGTAGGTATTTTGGAAGCTAAGTAGGCCATGGTATCTACAAACTTGGTTGAATGTGGGATGGTTTGAAGGGTGTAACGATCAAAGGTGGTCAAAAGTATGTCTACATGATGTTTATACTTTTGAAGTATCTCATTACGACATTGGTACATACCATTAACTTGGTTTACTGACCAATTGAGAATCACCAAAGATGTTGATTGATTTGACATCTAGGGCATAGGAGGCTGGAGACCTAGTATGAGCGCTTTGTATTTAGAAATATTGTTGGTACATTAAAAATCTAATTTGAAAGACAAAGGCATGGGTTCACCCTCAAGAGGAATGAGGATAATACCAGCCCAACCTCACGATGACACTTGGAACCTGTGAAGAAGTGTGTCATTTGGTAAGGGGTTTGTCCAGGAAATGGTAGCAATTGACTCATTTGGAAAGTCAAAATTAGAGGGTTAATCCCCAGAAATAGGTGCATCAGTACATTGGTCAGTGATAGCTTGGCCCTTGATGTAGTTTTGATGAATGAATTTGAGGTCAAGATCAACTAAAAGCATAAGCCATCATGTGACACACTAATTTTGATAAGGTTTGGCATACATAAAGTGTAAGGGGTCAGTGTTGGTCACAACATAGGTTTTGTGGTTGAGTAGGTAATGATAGAGTTTGGTGGCAAAAAAAACTAAGGCTAAGAAAAGTTTTTCGAGATGGGTGTATCGGGTTTCATAGTCCAAAAGAGTACGACTTATGTAATAAACCACCTGCTCCCTGTGTTCTTCATCGTGATGAGCGAGCATGGCTCCCAAGGAATGATTGGTAGCTGATATGTATAGGTAGAAAGGTTGATCGTCTTTAGGTGGGATGAGTATCGGTGGTTAGAGAAGGTATTGTTTTAAGGCCTCAAAATCTTTTTGACAATCATCATCCCATTTAAAGGATACATCCTTCTTAAACGAGATAATGAAATGGTTAACATTGATCGAGATAATTGTGAAATGAAACGGTGAATGGACTGCAACTTACCTTATAGGCTACGGAGTTATCGAAGGTTAGTAGGTGGAGGAATTTCAAGAATGGCCTTGAATTTAGTAGGTTCAACTTCTATACCATGGAGGGAAACAATAAATCCTAGGAGCTTTCTTGAGATAACCGTGAAGACACACTTCTTAGGCTGAAGGAGGACGTAATATTTAATGAGATGGTCAAAGATGGTTTTGAGGACAGTTAGGTTCCTAGAGCGGTGTTTAGATTTGGCAAAGAGATCATCCATGTAATCTTACAATATGCGATGCATGATGTCATGGAAGATGTAAGTCATAGCCCACTGATATGTGGCACCAATGTTTGTAAGGCCAAAAGGCATGACTCGATAGCGGAAGGTCCCGTAAGGGGTGATGAATGAGGTCTTGTGTTGATCTTTTGGGGCAAGAAAAATTTGGTTATAACCTGAGAAGCCATCCATGAGTGATAGCATCTCATGACCAGTGGTAAGGTTAACGAGTTCATCAATAATGAGTAAGGAAAGTTATCTTTTGGGCAAGCTAGGTTGAGGTCATGGAATTGTGCAAATACATGAGTCCCCCTGTCACTTTAGTAGGGACAATGTTAGAAATCCAACGAGGATAATCAATGGGTAAGATGAAGGAAATGGAAAGAAGGCACTGAAGTTCTTCTTTGATGAGAAGAGCAATGCGAGGGTGCATTTTCCTCATCTTTTTTTTGATGGGTTTGGCATCGGGAACGATTACGATATTGTGGACCACTATGGTGGGGTCAATACCAGGCATGTCTACATAAGACCAAGTGAAAGCGTGGTTATGATCTCTAAGAAAAGAAGTGATGGCTTCTTGTTTAGTAGCATCTAAAGATTGTCTGATCTTTAGGATGTGCGGGTCGTCCTGAGTATGAATGTTGATCTTGATAGTTGATTCATTCAACATGGTTTGTGTCTCAGAAGGTAACGAATGATGAATATATGAGTCTTATGCACCAAGATAGGTGAGTATGGATTCATCATCTTGACATTGAATGACATTAATTGAAGGTGTATCATCATCAATCATTTCAGGATACAGGAAGGGAAGAGTGGAAGGGGCCTCACCCTCGTGTTGATAAGTCAGAGGCCCCAAGGAAATGGTGTTTATGAAAAAAAAAATTAGGAGGGATAGATTCAGGATCCATCAACTCCGTCGGTGAGGGTGGTGATGAAGGTGGAGCGGGTGAAGAAGGTGGAGAAGAGCTAGTGTCCTTAATGAGTTCAATGCGGGCTTGTTTGGTAGGTGGTTCAGGAAAGCCAATACCACTACGGTCATTATGTTTGTAGGTGGTACATGGAATAATGGTATGGTGGCCTTGCTTGTAAAAGCCAAACCAAAACCCTTCCATGCACATCGGTGCAAGAAGGTGTGGGTGAAATGGTGATTGGTAAGTGATTGGAAGTCAGTGGAAAAGGGGTGAGTTTGTGGCGGTGGTTTAGGTGTGTAAGTGGTAGTATCAAGTCCCCCATAGGTGAGACTGGTATGGAGATGAGGAGGACCATAAAGGAGGCATTCTCCTATGTGGTGATCATAGTGAGGGTGTTGGTGAAGACTTCCATACTCTTGTGGAGTAAGGAATGTGTTGAAACTATATAGGTGGTACTCCCCTAGAGTGAGGCATTGAAAAACACCTTCCAAGGGATCGGTGGTTGGTATGTAGGTAGCTGGAATGGATGATGTGTCGGAGGTCAATGCAGAGGTGGAGTTAATGGATTGGGAAGCTGATGGGTCAGCCATGGAGGTTATGGCAGCAGTACTAGTAAGTGGAGGTGTAGGTGAAGAAGTAGCAGTTGTGGAGGTAGATGACTTAATAGGTATGAGCACATCATTGGGTTGGTAAAGCATGTTGCATGTTTTAAAAGGTGATGGGTCAGCTGGAATGGTATAAGTGTGTCCTTTGTGTTCAAACTTTACACAACAATGCAAAGTGGAAGGAACATAACCCATGACATGAATCCAGGGTCAGCCAAGCAACAGGTTATATTGGAATTCCCCTTCCAAAACATAAAACAATTTAAGGAGCAGTGCGGGGGACCACGAAAATGTGTAGGATAATGGTTCCCATTGTAGAGGTGATAACATCAGTGAATGAATGCAACATGATAGGATGTTTATGCATGTAATTTTCAGGTATGTGCATTTGAGCGAATGCATGGGATGAAATGATGTTAATGCTAGCACCCCCATCAATCATCACATGGCGTACCCATATGTCATCAATGTGGAAAAAGATGAAGAGGGTTGGGTCTAGGTCATCATTTTGGTGTGGCACAATCTCTTCCTCTAAGAAGCTAAGGGAGGCCACTTGGTGAATAGGGTGGGGTGAAGATGAAGGTGGTAATTTGGTGAGAGAGGCTACATGATGGGGTATGATAATGGAGGCTATAAGTGTAGGGTCATTGGGTAAAACCTCAATAGATTGAAGAACCTCCATGAGAGCTTGACGATTGGATTATGAGGTTTGGATGAGGTCATATAGGGACATTTTGAGGGGATACTAGTGTAATTGTTTGAGCATGGTGCGATGTGTGATGCCATTAGAAATGGGGTACGTGGGGCCACGGATAGTGATTTTAGGTATGGGTGAAGATGGTATGTTGGGAATAGGATTGGTTGGTGGGTCATTTTCCTTCTCTTTTCCCTTATCCTTCTCAACATGTGTAGTGATGTGTATCATGTTGATTTGAGGGGAGTTGTTAAATGGAGAAGGTGTAGGGTGAGTGGTATAATGACATGATGTGAAAAAACCTACCGGAGGAGAAAACCCCTGTGAAGTGAGTTAGGCACAACGACATTTGGGTGGTGGTTTGGAAAGTTCCCGATGCAAACCATGTTAATTTCAAATCTTGGGGTGGCTCTAGGAGCTGTGAGGGTGAAGGTTGTGGTTGTTGAGTGGGTAGTGTGGGAATGGGTATTGGTCAAGTAGGATCCTTGTCGAGAATTTCATTTTCATCAAAGTTGGCTTCAGAGGACACAACTGGATAAGGATGGTTTAAAAGGCCTTGCAGTTCTCCACATTGTGCCTGGCACATGATGGTATGCATAAATTTTAGTATCATCAAACCCTTTTGGCTTGGGTGTGAGGGGCTTGTAAGGTCTGAGTGGCGGTAATGTGATGAGATAAGTCTCAAGGATGTTGGTTAAAATTTTAGCTTAGGACCCCGCTAGTGGATCGTAATGGAAAGTGAACATGGGTTTGGGTATAGGTGTAATTGATTGTCAAGGAATGGTCTTTGGAAGAGAAGGAATGGATCGAGCTAGTGTTTTAGGTGCTGGCCTGGTTTTGGGTGTTGGTCGTGTTGGTTTATGTAGGGGTATAATAGGTAAACAGGCAGGAGGGTGTGTGGTTGTTGTGACTACCTTATTGTGGGGTAGTTGAGTTTTTTTTTCGATTGCACCTTCTTGGGTAAAGATGATATGGGTGTACGAGGTCTAGAAGGAAAATCAGATGGTGGTGGAAGAGGGTGAATTACCCATGGAGATAACGGGGGTGTTTTGAAGGTAGATGATGCGAGTCATACTTGGGGTGTGAGAGATAGTGACTGAAGTGTAGTGGGTAGTGAAGCAATAGCTGAGGGTATTGGAGGTATGGGTGGTAAAGATGTTGTAGGTGTGGGTGTAAGTTGTGTTGGGTGTCTGGGTAGGTTAAAGGTTTGTGAGGAAGGAATGGGTTGTTGTGTTTTTGGTTTATTAATGGGTGGAGGTTTCTTGACCATGTTGGGAAGCTGAGATCCTAAGACGAACGAGACAGTGTGGGTGTGATTGGCACAACCGAGGTATGAGTTCTATGGGTTTGGTGCTTGTTTAGGTGTCGAGTAGGTGTGGTGTTGTCTTTGGAGGATGTAGCTAAATCTAGTTTGATAGGTGGATGAGTAAGGCTGGTAGTCGGGGTGACCCCTAAAGTGGTAATAGGTTTAGTCAAGGATGATGTCATAGGTGTGGGTTTGGGTTTAGATATAGATTGGGCTATGGGTAAGGATGTAGTTTGAGCTATGACAAGTGTTATGGAAGGAGTTTTGATAGAGGTGGTTGTGTTTGGTTTGATTGGTTGAAATATTTTTGGGTAGATAGTGGAGGTATCAACAAGTGACCTCTGCATCTGTATTGAGGCAGGAAGCAAAAGGCATCCCCATAGTAAGGATCTATCCACATAATCTAAGTGATTGGCCAAACGTGAGAACAACACGTCTGTAGGTGGAGTTGATGAGGACCTAATGGAAATTCTCGTAAAATGTGTCTTAGAGATAGGAAATTGGCTAGCTTTAGCTTCCGTGGGTAAGAGAGCCAAAAGTAGGTATGTAGGATTTTGGGTAGCAGATGGAAAATGATCACCAAGAGGCAAAGGTATCTCAACTAGGTTTATGGTAGGTGTAGAAGGTGATGGAAGCTCCTCTACAAGTGGAGGAATGGATAGGTGCTCCTCTATGGGTGGAGGAGGTAATGGGTGCTCCTCTATGGGTGGAGGAGGTACTGTGGGTAAAAGTTCTCTAAGTGGAGAAGCCAGGGGTGAGATGGTCTCGATGTTAGCAGAAGACTCCTCCGTAGGTGATGAAGGAGATGAAAGATGTTCCTCTGTGGGTGAAGGAATAGGGGAAGTTGGTTCTAATGTGGAAGGAGGATTTCGGGCTAGGATTTCCTCTATGGAAGGAATGTAAGGTGATTGGGAGGTGACATGTATTTCATTAAAGATAACATGGACCTCATGGGTATGGGTATCATGAGTTGAGGTCTCACCAGTTTGATAAAAGGAAGGGGCATGGTTGGGAAATGGTTTCTTGAAGATGTGTAGGTTTTGGTTGGTAGTTGTGTTAGGATTATCCATAGTTAACTCACCTTTGTTGAAAGTGATGTAGTTGCTCAGTCACTATGACCCTTTACTTGATGATTGTTACAAAAGTTATGTTCTTTATACCATGTGGGCATGGGGTGAGCAGGTCAAAACTAGTGTGTGGTTTTATGGGTGGAAGAGTGACGACTCAATATTTTATAAGAATTTCTAAGACATAAGAGTAAGGTTCCCTAATTAGGGTGTATTTCCACTTGCTCTTGTCCGAATTGAAAATTTTGGACGGTGAGAGATTAGTTAAGGAGGTAGCTTTGATTTGATAGATGAGATAGGCCGGCCTTGAGTACCACTACATTAATGGTGCCCTTAGCCTTTGAATATTTTTTGTGGTTTGGAAGAAGAATAGGTATCATTTGACTTGAATGTCAAATTCTTATTGCGTAATTCAATTTTCTTCTCTTGATGGCCCGAATCTCTAACTTTCATGCCATAGTGAATGCTTCATCGAATGTTTGGAAGGTTTGGACCTCAAGGTCGGTGAGATATGTCTAGCACAAGCCCGTGTGAAGATCTCGATGATTTCATTTTGTGGTAGTTGGAAGGTGATTTAGTTGATCAAGCTATGTCGGTGAGTGACAAAATCTGCAATAGATTCATCCTCATATTGACGCGTGGAGTATAGGTTGGTCATGGTAACCTTCTTGACAATATTGATAGAGAAATGATCCAAGAAGGCTTGGGCTACCTAATTGAATGAGAATATGGAGTTTCTAGGTAACCCACTGTACCAATCCAATGCAGGTCCAGTCAGAGACATGGGAAAGGTTCTCAAGAGTAAGGCATCATCATGAGCGATTAGATAACACTCGTGTTTGAATGACCGCAAATGCTGCTGCAGTCTTCTTTACTATTGAAATGATTGAATTTAGGCATTTCCCAATGCATGGGGTATGGGCGAGATAGGAATGGATGGATGGATGGGCTTGTTGCAAATCTCATTGTAGGTGAGAGTGTTGCGGGAGCCAAAAATGATGCCTCTAATGTCTACATCTTGTCCAACATCAATTTGATTAGGTTGTTGGTAGGTTGCGATGATTGGGTTCCTCCTGTAGCATGAGAGGGTTGGTTTTGGGCATATAATGGGGGTGGAACTCTAGTGTATGGTGTTTCCATGTAGGTTGATTGGGAATAAGATAGTGAAATAGGGGGTACATACCCTGAGTGAATAATGGAGGAAATAGGAGGTCACGATAGTATGTATATGGAGGTGGAAGTATCGTGGTAACCCTAGTGGAAATGAGAGTTAACGATTGTGGAATAGAAAGGACCACATTATGAAAAGGGGTAGGGGTCATCGACATGGGAGGTGGTAGTGTAGCTACAGATATGTGTGAGACATTAGGGGTAGATGATGTTACTTTTTGGCTAGTTTTCGAGGGTATGGTGGATGTGGCACGAATAAAGAGGTGGTAGACATAGAATCATAGCGTGTATAGTACCTAGCTGCAAAATGATAGGGGTAAGGTAGATGTAGGAAAAATAGAGCTAGATGGGGTTGATGCGGGAGTTAGAGCGAGAGTTGGGGGATAGATACGGGCATGTTGTATATTAACCGACCCAAGGCATCTCAAGTGGACGAGTGGGAAAAGTAAAAGCGCAAGGTGGCGGGTTTTGGTCAAGGAGTCGCACGAACTCCTCATCTATGGTAGTGATCGTGATAAGGTGGATGGGATCCATGGTTGGTGATAAAATGGAAGGTGGTGAAGGACTAGGTGGGAGTGGTTAACAATTTGGAATGAAATACGAATGCATTTTCTTGTCTTTGGGTCAGCACCATGTGAACTAGTCCACGATCGGTAGGGCTACTTCTCGTAATGACACTGAGAAAACAACAGAACAGTGAATCGGTGGAAAAAAGTGGATAAGGTACCAAATGGTGGTTGGAAAGTGAAACAAAGCTAATCGATTCCGGTTAAGGAAAATCGACTCCATTCAAGGGTAACCACTACCGATCACCGTAGAAAATGGTCGGTGAGTGAAAAACCGGGTAGAATGTCAAATCTGATAGGTATGCCAAATCTGATGGTGTTTTACAATGTCAATGGGAATGATGGCAGTGACAGGGATTGTGAAAAGTGGAAGAAAATGAATAAAATTTCCTTTTGAGTAGGTTAACAAAAGGACCTGGAATTGACGTCAGTTGGGTTTAACTGACGATGGTCGATGGTAAGCGGACTTGACGGTTAATGTGTAATTAAAACAGTGATGAAATAAAAGTGGTTGTGAATTAAAATCTAATATAGAGTCGAACCAAAATTCGAGAATGCTGACAATATGGTCCAGGCACACTCAGTGTAGCTAGAATACACTAGCTATGATGAGGAGTGTGCAAGGATGAATGAGAAAATCAAAGAATGTGATCTCTCACCTCAAAATGCAAGCCAAATAGAAACACTACGAAAAATGTGATCCTAGGACTATTATGTTTTTTAACTTATGCTATTTAAGGACCGACACATGAATTGTGAAATAAAGTTTTTGGTGAGGATGGATTCCTACAAAGAAGGATATCTAAATGGTGAGGTTTCAAGTATGTTATGGTGGGGTGGCTTCACTCAAGTATGACTCGAAAGAGCAGCAATATGGGGAGTACCTATCAATCCTCAAATCGGTGCAATCATTGTGAGCATTCCCGGGAAAGATGTTGTTTAAGAATATGTGTTTTTCTGAATTTGTATAATTTGGAAAGACTCATAGAGAGAGAGAGATGTGCTTTATACGATTCATTTGTCAACCATCAGCTGGTCATGACTTCGAGTGTATAGGTTTCCCTCAATTAATGTGAGCTAATGTGATAAATCAAAATGGAATGCACTTATTTTTAATCCAAAATCAAAGTGTGAAGTTGAATGACATAATAAGATGAAGAGGAAGAGGGATGCTCTTTCACTACAATGAAAAAAAAAAACACGAAGAAAATGGTTATTTTTAATTACACTTTGAAAGAAAAGTTTCCTTTAGAGCAAATAGAAAGAAAAGGTGGGTTACCAAGGAAGAAAATCAATGTGTATGCTTTTAGAAGGGAAACAAACACACAAATTTTCCTAGGAATGAATGAAATGCAAGGAAGGCCTGATGGGTCCCACCAGTGTGTGCCAAAATGTTTCACCGATTCTAGATCGTTTCTTTGAAGTATTGATGAAACAACTAGGTTAACAAGCGTAGGAGGAATACTTGTTCAAATCTTTGGTTGATGGATTATTACACGCATATGACTTACGAATCCACACAGTTGATTGTGAGAGCTTCCTTTTGGCTAGGAGGAACTACCTGTAATGCAAAACAAGACCATGAGAAAAAGTTAAACAATATATGCAATGAACTACCTAGCGTATGCTAGATCCGGGAAGTGTGATACTTCACGGATGGCTATCATCCACTTTTAAAACAATTTAATGCGATAAATAAGGAAAATCCTATTGTAATTTGAAATGATTTAGGTATCTCACTTAAAACATAATAATAAATAGATCTAATCTAACATGCTAGGTTAGAATAGGATCCAAAGGTCAAGTATGCTTGGTTTTGAGTCTGCGCAGTTTGTGACAGAGGTCTCAGGTAGATCATAGGTGAATGAGGGTGAGAGGGAATTAGGTGGATAGGTCACTGTTCTGGGTTGTATGGGAAAATATAGAGACCGATGTCAGTTAAGGGTGACCAATGGTGGTTGGGTGTAACCGGTGCCGAGTTATTGTGGAAAACTAGGAATGCCACAGAACGAGATTTAGGTCTCCTTTGTGATTACATAAAGGACTTTGGTTGGTCGAGATGAGGTATTGGGTGATTTGGGTAGGATTTGGTGAGGTTTTAATGGGTATATGGAGGGGTGAGTGTTGGAGGAGGTCAATGGGTGGCTAGGTAAACAATAGATGATAATATAATGATGAAATGGAATGAACAGAGAAGTATAACATTTACTTACTTGGATTCTGGTCCTGGATGCCTATAAGTGAGGGATGGAGGTGTTGATGAGAGGTTTGAAGGCTGTAGGTGATCACCAATTGAAGGAAAGCTTCTGCATGGGCTGCATGTACATTCCTCTTTGCTTGGTTAGATCAGATCATTGTTGGGATGGTTGTGTAGGAAAAGATGCTTGATCTCCTTCCTTGCATGCATGTTCTCGCTGAAATTCTCTCTCAGAAGATGCGATATCTCTCTGGAATGTGCTAATGTTCACCAAATTTTCCAATATTTTTCCAACCTTCTACGAACCTTGAGAATAAGGTTATTTTTGGGTTAAAAGGATAACCGATCGTGGTTCCGGCTTAACCGACGATGGTTAGGGGTAACCGGTGTCGGTAAAGGTGGGATTTCATAGGTTTACTAAACTAGGGAGATCCTCTTGATTTCCTCAGATCTCATGTCATTAACACGCGGATTAGAATAGGAGATTCTTGTAAGCATGTGGGAATGTGGTTAGAGATAATGTAGGCATTTATTTTTAGGGTTTAGGTAAGTATCGGTGAGTTATGGCAACTTACTAAGAATAGGTTTTAGGGTGAGTTGGCTTGGTGAGGTGTCTAGGTGAAGTGTATGTGTGGATATTATTTAAATTAAGATATTTAAATAATAAATATAGTGAGGATAATGAATTAATTTAATTTAATTAATTAAATTAATATTAGTGGGGTGAAGGGGCCATGGCTAGGTGAATGTGATGAAAGGTGCTTATTTGTCGAGGGACCAAAGGGGAGTGTGACCTAATTTTAGTGTCTACATTTTGCCCCTTTTTGTTGCATAGCTTGTATTAGTAAGTGATGCTAACAAAAATAAGATGTGGTTGCCCCATGTGTGGGTGAAGGTGATCCCCCTCAAACTAGGAACTGATGAGGTAGAAGGCAGAATCGGTGAGTGGTTGGATCGAGAAGGAAATTCAAAAATTGGACTCAAAATGATGAATTTCTCTTTCTCTATGTATTTTCCCATAGTTAGGAATGATGGGCGTTTTCTTCCCCGTAAAATTTTAGCCCCCCATCATCCACAAGTACGTGGACATACCTAATTGGAGGCGAGTCGGTGGAGAAATTTTTATTTTGAGCATCGTTGTAAAAATGTGAAAAGTTAAAAAGTGAACCAATGCCCCGATCAGCTATAACGGTAACATTTAAATTTTGAGCCCACAAGAAAAATTCAAAGATGAAGCCCGCTATTGAAAATTCAAATCGGTTGAGTGGGCCATCAAGGCGCTTTTGGAAATTTAACCAAATTCCCAAAAGTGAAGTAAAAGTTCTAGAATGCTTGCGGCTCCGCCAAGGTCTCGGGCTTGACGTTCAAAATTCTAATTGGAGCAGCGGGTAGGTGGAGGAATTTGAGTTTATGATCCTTTTTCAAAAAAGGTTAAAATTTTGAGAAAAGGTCCGCGACCCCATTCCTAATGAACATGTGCCAGTGCCTAAGTTAAAAAGTTGAAGCGAGGGTGCGGGCTAATTTGTTCCAAATTTCCATATCTCAAAAAAATCACAAAATGTAAAGGGATTTCCCCATACCCACTCCAATCTCTTCTTACCACGTGGGACGGCCCGATTTCAAAGTTATAAGAGAAAATCAAACAGTCTATATTCAAACTGGAAAATCAAATGTAACATTCGTGTTGCAAGATTTGGTTTTTAACCCGCCATGAGCGTTTTCTTCGCAATGAAGGAATTTGAAGAGGCGTAAATGATTTGTAAAGTTGTAACCATTTTGGCATGAGATATAATGGCTCCTCAGAGTCATTCCAGGGCTAGTGATTGATTTCAAAAAGACCAGAGTGCTCTGTACCTGGAAAAGATAGAAAATGCCATACTTCTTCTATTTTCCCTTCTCCTTAGATTTTCTTCTATTCTCAAAGCTCTATACAAATTCTACTTTAGCTTCAATAATAAAAGAAGGAATTTTTGCCTCTTTGATTGAGGGATTGTTTGGTACCTTGCAACCAATGAATTTCATTCAGTCTTGTAGCTTCTCCTACGGATTTGTTTTTCTTCTAACTATAAATGCATGTAAATGACATTTCTAATTAATGTGTGTGGGCACCGATATTCTACTCACAAAATTATTTTTCACCTACCTCCATTCCCACTCCCCTTCCCTTTCCAAGAACAAGTTTCTTCCCTAGAAGACATTACTATCTTTTCCACAGTGGTCACGGGAGTGCCCCTATTGGATCTATGGTCGAAAGGCCACCATTTTAATCTATCCTTTTTACATGCACCTATGGAAGTTGAACCATTCAAGTAGAGGGACTTAAATTCCCATAGTGTTGGCTTGAAACCAACCTATTTTTCAACAATAAAATTTTTCTCACCAATAGTTTTGGCGCCAGCAGCTTCTTCCATTATTTCTCGGGAATTGTACATGACTCTGCAAGGCCCAATGGATAAGGCACTAGTCAATGTTATACGGTTTAAAAATTGAGATTTTGGATCCTCATACCATGTCTTCGTCATGCTCAGTCCATGCCATGTCCCCAAGCTAGAGCCAATTGTTGTCTCCCGAAAACCACTTTTTGTTTTCCAAGTTAAATTTGAAATTTCGAGCTCTCGCCCTCCTAAAGTATTTAAGCCAAGTTGAAAGTTTGAAGAAATAGCTAAATCAGTTCCCTAGTGCTATTTAAATCTATGTTTTTCGTTTTGAGAAATTATCCATCTCCCATTCTGTACACATAATATCCTCTTTAATATCTCCTTTTTTAAATCAAAATTGTTCAATTATTCTAAGGCTTGGGTCGCTAAATCATTGTTTTATCTCCATGCTTAGGATCGCGAAGGAAATTCAAAAATTGGACTCAAAATGATGAAGTTCTCTTCCTCTGTGTATTTTTCCCATAGTTAGGAATGATGGGTGTTTTCTTCCCCATCAAATTTTGGCCCCATCATCCACGGGTATGTGGACATACCTAATTAACGGGTCTGGGGAGAAATTTGTGTTTTTGAGCATCTTTGTAAAAAAGGTGAAAAGTTAAAAAAGTGACCCATGGCTCCGATCGAGCTATAATGGTAAAATTCAAATTTTCAGCCCACAAGAAAAAGTCAAAGTTCAAGCCTCAAGGGAAAAATTCAAAGATGACGCCCATTGTTGAAAATTCAAAGTGGATGAGCTGGCCATCGGGGAACTTTTGGAAATTTAACCAAATTCCCAAAAGTGAAGTAAAAGTTCTAGAATGCTCCATGGCTTCGCCGAGGTCTCGTGCCTAATGTTGAAAATTCTAATCAGAGCAATGGGTAGGTGGAGGAATTTGATTTTATGAGCCTTTTTCCAAAAAAGGTTACAATTTTGAGAAAAGGGCCACGACCCCATTTCCAATGAAAATGTGCCACATGCCTAAGTTAAAAATTTGAAGTGGGGGTGCGGGCCAATTTGTTCCAAATTTCCAAATCTCTAAAAATCACAAAATGCAAATGGATTTCTCCCGTACCCACTCCAATCTTTTCCTACCATGTGGACGCCTTGATTTCAAAGTTATAAGAGAAAATAAAACATTCTATATTCAAACTGGAAAATCAAATGTAACATTCGTGTTGCAAGATCTAGTTTTTAACCCGCCATGATCATTTTCTTCGCAATGAAGGAATTTGAAGAGGCGTAAATTATTTATAAAGATATAACCATTTTGGCATGAGATATAATGGCTCCTAAGAGTCATTTCGGGGCATGTGATTGTTTTCGAAAAGAGGAGAGTTCTCTCAGTACTTGGAAAATATAGAAAATGCCATACTTCTTCTATTTTCCCTTCTCCTTAGATTTTGTTCTATTCTCAAAGCTCTGTACAAATTCTAATTTAGCTTCAATAATAAGAGAAGGAATTTTCACCTCTTTTATTTAGGGATTATTTGGTACCTTGCGACCAATGAATTTCATTCGTTCTTGTAGCTTCTCCCACGGATTTTTTTTTCTTCTAACTATAAATGCATGTAAATGAAATTTCTAATTAATGTGTGTGGGAATCTGATATTCTACTCACAACATTATTTTTCACCTACCTCCATTCGTACTCCCTTCCCCTTTCAAAGACAAGGTTTCTTCCCTAGCGAGACATTGCAAGTTTTTCCACCGGTCGGTGGAGTGCCCTGTTGGATCTTTGGTCAAAACACCACCATTAAAATCCACCTTTTTGCATGCACCTATGGAAGTTGCACCGTTCAAGTAGAGGGACTTAAATTCACATAGCATTGGCTTGAAACCCACCTATTTTTCCACAAGACAAATTTTGTCACCAATAGTTTTTGGCACCAACAGTTCTTCCATTATTTCTCATAATTGTACATGACTGCAAGGCCCAATGGATAAGGCACTAGTTAATGTTATACGGTTTAAAAATTGAGATTCTAGATCCTCATACGATGTCTTTGTCATGCTCAGTCCATATCATGTCCCCAAGCTAGAGCCAATTGTTGTCTCCCAAAACCTCTTTTCGTTTTCCAAGTTAAATTTTAAATTTCGAGTTGTCACCCTCCTAAAGTATTTAAGACAAGTTGAAAGTTAGAAGAAATAGAAAAATCCATTCCCTAGTGCTGTTTAAATCTTTGTTTTGCTTATTTTGAGAAATTCTACATCTCTCGGTCTGTGCACATAATATCCTCTTTACAACCTCCTTTTTTATCGAAAATTTTCAATTATTCTATGGCCTAGGTCATCAAATCATTTTTTTTCCTCCATGCCTCCGGATCACAAAGGAAATTCAAAAATTGGACTTAAAATGATGAAGTTCTCTTCCTCTGTGTATTTTTCCCATAGTTAGGAATGATGGGTGTTTTCTTCCCCATCAAATTTTAGCCCCATCATCCATGAGTACGTGGACATACCTAATTAGAAGTAGGTCGGTGGAGAAATTTTTATTTTTGAGCATCTTTGTAAAAAATGTGAAAAGTTAAAAAGCAACACATGGCCCCGATCAAGCTATAATGGAAAAAGTCAAATTTTGAGCCCGCAAGAAAAAGTCAAAGTTGAAGCCTACAGGGAAAAAGTTAAAGATGAAGCCCACTATTGAAAAGTCAAAGTAGATGAGTTGGCCATCGGGGAACTTTTGGAAATTTAACCAAATTCCTAAAAGTGAAGTAAAAGCTCTAGAATGCTTCACGTCTTCACCAAGGTCTCGGGCCTAACGTTGACAAGTCTAATCGAAGCAACAGGTAGGCAGAGGAATTTAAGTTTATGAGCCTTTTTTCCAAAAAAGGTTAAAATTTTGAGAAAAGGGCCATGACCCCATTTCCAATGAAAATGTGCCACATGCCTAAGTTAAAAAGTTGAAGCGGGGGTGCGGGCCAATTTGTTCCAAATTTCCAAATCTCTAAAAAATCACAAACTGCAAAGGGATTTCCCCTGTACCTACTCCAATCTCTTACTACATTGTGGAGGGCCTGATTTCAAAGTTATAAGAGAAAATAAAACATTTTGTATTCAAACTAGAAAATCAAATGTAACGTTCATGTTGTAAGATCTAGTTTTTAACCCGCCATGAGTGTTTTCTTCGTAATGAAGGAATTTGTAACCATTTTGGCATGATATATAATGGATCCTCGAGTCATTCCAGGGGCTAGTGATTGTTTTCAAAAAGGCGAGAGTGCTTTGTACCTGGAAAAGAAAGAAAATGCCATACTTCTTCTATTTTCCCTTCTCCTTAGATTTTGTGCTATTTACAAATCTCTGTAAAAATTCTACATTATCTTCAATAATAAATGAAGTAATTTTTGCCTCTTTGATTGAGGGATTATTTGGTACCTTACGACCAATGAATTTCATTTGTTTTTGTAGCTTCTTCTTTAGATTTTTTTTTCTTCTAACTATAAATGCATGTAAATGAAATTTCTAATTAATGTGTGTGGGCATCGATATTCTACTCACAACATTAGTTTTCTCCTACCTCCATTCTCACTCCCCTTCCCAAGACAAGGTTTCTTCCCTAGCGATACATTGCTAGCTTTGCCTGAGTGGTCGGTGGAGTGCCACTATTAGATCTCTATTTGAAAGGCCACCATTGAAATACACCTTTTTTGCATGCACCTACGAAATCTACACCCTTCAAGTAGAGGGATTTAGATTCCCATAGTGTTGGCTTGAAACCCACCAATTTATCCACAAGAAAATTTTTCTCACCAACAGCTTTTTAGCACTAATAGTTCTTCCATTCTTTCTCGAGAATTGTACATGACTCTACAAAGCCCAATGGATAAGGCACTTATCAACGTTATATGGTTTAAAAATGAGATTCTATATCCTCATACCATGCCTTTTTCATGCTCGATCCATGCCATGTCCCCCACTATAGCCATTTGGTGTCTCCTAAAAACCACTTTTCATTTTCCAAGTTAAATTTGAAATTTCAAGCTCTCGCCTTCCTAAATTATTTAAGACAAGTTTAAAGTTCGAAGAAATAGCAAAATCTATGCCCTAGTGTTGTTTAAATCTCTGTTTTGCTCGTTTTGAGAAATTCTCCATCTCACGGTATGTACACGTAATATCCTCTTTACAATTTCCTTTTTTATCGAAATTGTTTGATTATTTTATGGCTCTGGGTCGTGAAATCATTATTTTTCCTCCATGTTTTCGGTTCGTGAAGGAAATTCAAAAATTGGACTCAAAATGATGAAGTTCTCTTCCTCTGTGTATTTTTCCCACAGTCGGGAATGATGGGCATTTTCTTCCCTGTCAAATTTTAGCCCCATTATCCATGGGTACATGGAAATACCTAATTAGAAGTGGGTCGGTGAAGAAATTTTTGTGTTTGAGCCTCTTTAAAAAAGGTGAAAAGTTAAAAAGTGACCCATGGCCCCAATCAAAGTTATAAAGGTAAAAGTAAAATTTTGAGCCCGTAGGAAAAATTCAAAGTCGAATCCTGGGAAAAATTTAAATGTGAAGCCCACTATTAAAAAGTCAAAGTGGATGAGTGGGCCATCGAGGAAATTTTGGAAATTTAACCAAATTCACAAAAGTTAAGTACTAGTTCTAGAATGCACCATGGCCCTGCTAAGTTCTCGGGCCCGACGTTGAAAAGTCAAATCGGAGAAGCGGGTCGGCAGAAGAATTTGATTTTTGATCCTTTTCCCAAAAAGGTTAAAATGTTGAGAAAAGGGTCGTGATTCCATTTCCAATGAAAACATGCCAGTGCTTAAGTTAAAAAGTAAAAGTGGGGGTGCGGGCCAATTTGTTCCAAATTTCCAAATCTCTAAAAAATCACAAAATGCAAAGGATTTCCCCCATACCCACTCTAATCTCTTCCTACCATGTGGACAACCTAATTTCAAAGTTATAAGAGAAAATCAAATGTAACATTCATGTTACAAGATTTGGGTTTTATCCCACCATGAGCATTTTCTTCACAATGAAGGAATTTGAAGAGGCGTAAATGATTTGTAAATTTGTAACCATTTTGGCATGAGATATAATGGCTCCTCGGAGTCATTCCAGGGGCTGGCAATTGATTTCAAAAAGATCAAAGTGCTGTACTTGGAAAAGATAGAAAATGCCATACTTCTTCTATTTACCCTTCTCCTTAGATTTTCCTCTATTCTCAAAAATATGTACAAATTCTTCTTTAGCTTCAATAATAAAAGAATGAATTTTCACCTCTTTGATTGAGGGATTGTTTGGTACCTTGCGACCAATGAATTTCATTCGATCTTGTAGCTTCTCCTGTGGATTTGTTTTTCTTCTAACTATAAATGCATGTAAACGAAATTTCTAATTAATGTGTGTGGGCATCGATAGTCTACTCACAACATTATTTTCTCCTACCTCCATTCCCACTCCTCTTCCCCTTTCCAAGACAAAGTTTCTTCCTAGCAAGACATTGCTAGTTTTGCCATAGGTCGGTGAAGTGCCCCTATTGGATCTCTCCGGTCAAAAGGCCTCCATTAAAATCCACCTTTTTACATGCGACTATGGAAGTTGCACTTTGTTCAAGTAGAGGGAATTAGATTCCCATAGTGTTGATTTGAAACCCACAAATTTTTCCACAAGACAAATTTTCTCGCACAAACAGATCTGTAGGAGGAATTGTTGTCATTTGGAATGAGGAAAAACTCAAAGGTATGAATCTTCTTAAAAGAAGTAATCATATGGATATGTTGTTTCAAGATAATAAATCTAAATAATTTTGGGTGTTATCTAACATATATGCTCCAAATATCAAAGGAGAAAGAAACATAATTTGGTCTAAACTCTCCAAATTCCAAAACATTATTAAAGGGACCTGAATGGTGATTATTAGAGACTTCAAAAACCCCTCGATTCTGAGGGAAAAAATGGTGGTAACATTGATTTAACTAAGAGTATGGAAGATCTCCAGGATTTTATCATACAAAATAACCTCATGGATATTGAGTTGAAGGGAAACAAATTTACTTGGTCTAATAGGAGAAAAGGTGATCAATTGATTCAATTCAAACTAGACAGGGATTTGACTTCCGGGGGGGTGCTGAATAAATATGCTTGTCTCTTTTCTCTCCCTAGGATTGGTTCATACCACAATCCGCTTCTTTTCCAAATCAAAGATAAAGAGAGGAGGAGAAATCCTTTTAGGTTTGAGAAGATGTGGTTACAAAATGAGGAAATTTTTGATCTTATGAAAGAATGGTGGAATGTGAAAATCAAAGGAACTACTATGTTTAGAATTACTAAGAAAATTTCTCATGTTAAGAATAATTTGAAAGGATGGAATAAAAATGCTTTGGTAACATTTTTGAGAAAAATAAGTCTCTGGAAAATGAGTTATCTTCCCTTCAGAATCTTTGGAAACTCTTAATAATGACAGTATTCAGGAAGGTCAGCTTAAAGAGAGAGAATTATTGACTGACTACCATAACATCCTTCTGAAAGAGGATACTTTCGAAGATATAAATTCAGGGTGCAATGGCTCAAAGAAGGTGAAAAAACATGAAATTATTCCACATTTCAACCCTTAAAAGGAGAAGCACAAATAGAATTATGAGTGTTATAGGGAAGATGGAGAGATGCTTACTGATACTAAGGATATTCAAAATGTTGCCACCTCCTTTTCAACAGACTCCTTTCTACAGCCAATTCATCTAACAACAATAAGGAAGGGTAATTTCTGGATTGCATTCCTCAGCTGATAAATGAGACTGATAATATAATGCTCACAAATATTCCTACAATGGAAGAAATTGAATTTATGCTAAAAACTATGAGCCCTGACAAAGCTCCAGGACCAGATGGATTTCCAACTCTTTTTTCAAATTTTTGGGATATTGTTAAGGATGATACTTGCAAAGATATTCAAGATTTTTTCAAGAAAAAAATATGCTCCATGAATTAAACAACACTTTTCTTTCTTTAGTCCCTAAAAATCACAATCCTATTGATTTCAGGAATTTTAGACCTATCAGCCTATGTAACTATATCTACAAAATGTGTTCTAAAATCTTGGCCTTAAGAATTCAACTTCTTTTTCCTTCCATTATATTTGATCAATAGTGAGTTTGTGCTTTGGGAAGACAAATCCAAGATGGTGTTGTCATTATTCAAGAGACTCGTCATACTACGAAGAAAAATAAAAAGGAATCTATGTTTATTAATCTTGATATGGAGAAAGCCTATGACCGTGTCTCTTAGTCCTTTCTTCTTAATGTCTTAACCAGGTTTGGATTTGATGAAGACTTTAGGATTCTGATATAGACATGTATTTCCACGAAATTTTTTGTTTTGATCAATGGGACTCCTGTGGTTTTTTCAACATTTCTAAAGGATTAAGACAAGGAGACCCTATCTCTCCTTTTCTATTTATAATCATGGTTGAAAATCTCAGCAGAGCTCTCAATAAGGCTAATTTTGAAGGAATAATTAAAGGCATCTCACCTATTGTTAATAGTGACAATGTTGTTCACCAACATTTTGTTGATGACACAATGTTGGTTGGAGAGGCTACTATTCTGGAGGCTATAGAGTTTAAATAGATGATGGTTGATTATGAGGAAGCTTCTGACCAAATGATCAATTTTGGTAAAATTTCGAGTATTTTTATCAATACCCCGAAAGAAGATGTGTCAAAATAGTTGGTATTCTTGGTTGTGAGATTAAAACATTCCCTACTAGGTATTTGGGAATGATTATCGAGAACTGAAAAACCAAATATTGTTGACTAAATTTTTTTGATAGACATATTTCTTAAGAAATTGGAAGGATGGAAAGGCTCACTATTATCCCAAGCAGGTAAAGCAATCCTTCTCAAATGCTCAATTCAAAATTTTCCTGTGTATTATATGTCTATTTATAGATTACCTTCCACTATTGCTAATAAATTAGAGAGTATCCAAAAAATATTTCTTTGGAGTGGCTCGGAACAAAAAGACAAAATTCCTCTCCTTGCATGGGAAAAGGTTTTTAAGCCAAATAAAATGGGGGTATTGGTATTATATATCTTTTGGGATAAAAATGAATAAATCTATCTTTCATCAAAAATGATTTAAAGACTTGTTAAGGAAGACAATGTGTGGAATTCCATCATAAGACATAAATACTGGATAAATATTCTAGCTAATGAATGGTGCTTTAGCAATGCTGACTTTAATGGTTCAAATTTTTGGAAATCTATAAATTGGGCTAAATACATTGTTTCTAAGGGAATAAAATGGATGATTGGCAATGGGAGAGTGGTTAATTTCGGGAAGACAAATGGTTAGGTGACAAACCTCTTAAGGTAACCTATCCTAACATCTATAAGGATGTTGTGGTTAAATATGGGACTAAGGTTAGAGATTACTTCAATTTTGAGGACCCTTTGGGTCAATGGAAAATAATAGATTTGGTTGGACATAACGAAATGAGATCAATTCTATTAACAAAAAATTAAGAGGATTTATTGTTAATAAAGATATTTTAGAAGATGATAGCTTATATTGGTCTAGGGAGGATAGTGGAATCTTCTCGGTTAGAAGTGCCTACAATGCCTTTTTCTTAGAGGAAGTTGATCTTGATAGCTTCAAATGGGAAAGTGTGTGGGTCAAAGAAGTTACTCCCAAGATCAATATGTTTTGGTGGTTGGTTCTCCATGATAAAATCCTTATTGTGGGAAATATTAATAAGAGAAATTTTCATATGGTGAATAGGTGTGTTTTGTGCTAAAAAGATATTTAAGACTATTTACATCTATTCTTCCATTACCCTTTTTGGTATCGGAAACACCCTTCTTAACCTATTTGAAATCAAGTGGATTTTCCCATGATCCATTAAACAACTATGGTCCCAATGGTTTATCCCTTTTAGGAGTCAAGGAATCAAACATATTTAGACCCTTTCTATAATGCACCTAGCTTGGGAAATTTGGAAAGAGAGAAATAGGTGGATTTTTAAAGGGAAGAAGGAATCAGAAAAGAAAGTTGGGACTCATTGTTTTAACACTATCAATGCAAACTTCTCTACCATATCCCCACATAAGAAAACAATTCTTCAAAGTGAGAGTAAATTATCTAAGAATTGGGGTTTAAGTCCTACTCAAACTAACCTTCCTATACATAATCCTAGGCTTCAAGGTTGGGTGAAACCTAGCAAGGACTGGATAAATCTAAATTTTGATGGTGCCTCCAAAGGAAACCCCCGAAAAGTTGGTTGTGGAGGGGTCTTCCATGATTTTGAAGGAAGATTCATTCTTGGGTATCATTGTAATCTTGGAATTCAATCAAATCATGTTGTTGAAGTGGTTCTGCTTATTGGGGTGTCTCTATAGCCTGTCAACACAAATTTGTTAGATTGGAAGTGGAAGGATACTCGCTAAACATTATTAACAATATTACTAGCAAAGGTACTACTTCTACATCTATCCAAAACTCTATAACTAGTATAAAGGAAATGTCTAACTTGTTTGAAGAAATTACCTTTAAACATATCTATAGAGAGGCAAATAGTGTTGCTGATTATTTTTCCAATAAGGGGGTTAATTTTCATGGTATGACATTAATCAATAATGAAGAAGCTATAGATACTAAGGTGTGAGCACACCTCCAAAAATATCAACATGGACATGTCACCACTGGGTAATAATGATAGGTCATGGTATTATAGGAAATAATGTATAAGAGTTGTAAGACTTGTGTGAATTTAAGTTGGGATTATGTGAAGATTTGGGCTTGGATACACTCATGTTACCTTCGAGTAATTATTTTCTTCCTTGGTTGTAACATCAGCATCTTGCTAGGGCTATTCATTTCATTTTGAGTAATCGAATTTCAAATTTTCTATGAATTGGTTCTTGTATTATCAAATGGGGGTGATCTTGTGAGAACTGAGCCATATGACCTAGATGGGGTTAATCCCAAAGCCATGGAAGTTTTTGAGAGAAAGGGTTTCTCTCATTTTCTCAAAATATTTTAAGGTCATTATGAAAATATGAGTAAGGACTTTGTCAGAGCTTGGAAGATGACCAAAAAAGAGGCAGTTATGGACCTGAAAGGTGTGCACATCAAGATTACTATGGAGTCTATTGTTAAATTAATGAGTTTACCTATTGTTGGAAGGGAGGTTTACAAGCCAAAAAGGAAGCTATGGATGAGTTGAAGTTGTTCTTGCAAGGTAATGAAAAACTTACCACTCATTTTTCTCGGTTTTCTTCACTCAACTTTACCCCAGCCTTTTGATGATGTGGCTTTAACCCTTATTTAGTTTCTTACCCTAGAAGGTCATCACAAGTGTATCTATGCCTACCATTTTCCTATGCTTAATTATCTTCGACATGGCCATAGTTTCAGCTTCCCATATTTCTGTTTTTCTCTCTGAGTGCTTCGATCGCCCAATTTAAAAACAACAAAGTCGATGTCCCCCTTCACCAAGGTTTTATTCTTGCCCTAGTTAAAATAGCTGCTCTTGACATTGATAAAATGGGTTCCCTCACTAAATCCCTTGAGGGTTATGCCGAGGAAGAAGACTCGGACTCGGAGGAGGAGGATTCTAGTGAAGAATTGGAGTCTCAGGAAGGAGATGCTTTGGGGGATGAAAAGGATGTAGTGGAAATTGATGCCACTCAGAATCTCAGAGAGATAAAGTTAAAGAATGTTCCTATTTTATCTGTCAAAACCAAAGGATAATCAAGCATGTAGGGGAATCAAGTTCCTGTGAATTCCTAATTAGAGCAGCAGATTTAAGCATTGGGTCAAGTGGGTCCTGAGAAAGGGGATAATCATCTTACCAAGATGGCGATGGATATTGAAGAACTAAAGGGTGACATGAGGCTAATAAAGAGTTCTGTTCAGTTCCTCTTTAATGATTAGCACAAAATGAAAATGCAAGTTGAAGATGTGGTGAAAATCAGTAATGGGGTGAGCTTGAAATCATGAAAGCCAACTGCAACAACCTCTCCAATGAGGTGGATCACATCAGAGCTATTTTACATAGCTATATGGAATGGAGTGTTGTTACTGTGAAATCCACTCTGCAACATCTCCAAACCCTTGGCTAGTTGGCCAATGCTTACAGGAAAGTGGATGAGCATGGAAATCTGAAGAAAAGGAAAGGGGATGTTGTTGAATGTGACCTGGCTTCATTGGGTGTCAATATTGAGTCTCTATCAAAGGAATGGGTGAAAGTGTTAGATGGTATGGAAAAGGCCAAAAAGTGATGTTTTTCTAGGTGGTTGTTATTATACTTTATTGTTATTTTACTTTGTTGTTAGTTAGACTATGGTCTAATCGTTACTGTTATTACTCTTTTTTTTAAACTGGTTTATATGCTCATGGAGGATCTCAGATGTAATAGTCGATATATATGTATCTTTTTATATGCTTTGTAATGTATTATATGTTCTTTTTGGAGCTCTGAATTATAAGGGGTAGGGCCCCCTCAACCCTATTTTACCTATTATAAAAAAAAAAGACAAATTTCCAAAATTAGAAAGGAACTAACTAAATAAAAACAAATAAAAACCAAGAGAATAATAAAAAATCTAATGTTGTTGCTTTATATATTGCATTAATTATTGTGAAATAAAATGAATGGATATTAGATAGTGGTGCATCTAGGCACATGACTTATAGATATGATATTTTGATTGATATCAAATAATGTAATGATCAAATATATCTAGGTGATCATTCCATTCTAGTGTTCATAGTCAAGGAAAATCTAAAATTTTCAATTGTTTTATAAATGATGTTTTGTGTGTTCTTAAATTTATAACTATTTTTATTTATTTTTTTATGGCTAACTCAAAACAAATATCGTATACCTTTACTAAAGGATAAATGGGTTATTTAAAATGATTTAGATGTCACTATTGTTGAAGGCATACAAAAGAATGGTTTGTATGTTTATAAAGGTTTTACATTTTCTTCATGTTTTTTTACTCAAAATAATAATGATATACAATTGTGGCACGAAATATTAAGTCATGTAAACTTTAGGAGAATGTTTGACATGTCTTAGGTTAATATTTTTGTTGGTCTACCACCTATTTCTCATGACCATGAAACTTGTGAAGGGCGCTTCTGTTAGGATAAATTTTATTATCCTATTATTTAATTATGCATAGGATTATTATTTAATTAATTTTAAATGGTTATATGGTTAATCAACCATATTTGTTTGTATTCAGATTGTTATATTGTTTTAAACAATATATTTGTCTTTATGTAATTTTGCTTCCCGGATGTTATTGGAAGCTTGTGAATTCTGGTTTTTGGTTGCACCTGTGCAACTCATTCTTCTGGATGTATATGGCTGTGCAATATCTATAAATATTGCAGCCTATTCAATGTACTGTTTACTGATTGAGATTAATAAAATATCACAGGCTTCCGTCCCTGTTTCTCAATCAACATTTGGTACCAGAGCGAAATTCTGGCCCTGTGAAGGTGTGGAAGAGAGAGCAGCAGAGAGAGAGGAGATTGGAGACGTGTTTGCAGCATTTGAGAGCCTGTGCAGCCTCGTGCAAACTCCCAGCCCCATCCCTGCCTCCCCCACATCAGCCTGTTCCTTCCAAGTACTTGGAAGGCAAAATTTTGCCTTTGGTGCACTCGGCACTGAGCAAAAATTGCTTCAGTATTATTAAAAAAAAATTTCCCAATCAGGGTTTTGTTTTTACTGCATTTAGAGGTATATCTTGTTTTGGAGGATTGCTTTGCTGTGTATATGCACCTGCAGTGAATCAAACAGAGCAAAGAAAATAAAAAAAAGAGAAGAGGCATTTTTCTTGATCTAGCGCCTGTACGAGGAAAAAAAAAGGCATTTTTAGAGCATACGTGCCCTTGGCTGTCCCCCACGGCCTGTGAATGCAAACAACAAGCAAATGAAGGCTTAGACTGTGAAAGACACGGCCAGAGGTGAAAGAAAAGGCATGTTTTTTGAGCTTGCCGCGCCATTTGCTGCCCCCAGCGCCTGCACAAAGAAAACAAACGTTTTTGTGAGCAAATACAATAAAAAACAGCGCCCCAAGTCAAAAAATGCGGCCCAGCAATTAAAAACGCAGCCATAAGCTCAAATCCGCACCATTTTTGTCTCCCACGGCCTGTCCAAAGGCAGACATCAGCAAAAACGCCCCCAGCAATAAAAAAACGTGCCCAAGCAAGCAAACAGTGAGAAAATACAGTCAAACACGCGGCCTGTACAGTGAAAAACACGGCCAAAGGAAGAAAAATGCGGCTGGCATTCAAACACGCGCCCAAGAAGAAAATACAGCAAAAAATACGGCTGATCAGTGCGTGGGAAGGAGAAAATGAGGCCTGAGCAAGTAAATGCGGCCTGAGCAAAGAAATAAAGCCTCAGATCCGTTTTTGGGCAAATACAACCCTAAAAATGCCCCTTCACCAGCATGCGCCACGTGGCATTCATTTTTCAAGAGGTAAGTCAATTTATTTGACAATAAATACAAATTTCTTCCTTTCATAGTCCAAGCGCCCCAAGTGGCCAAGTTGGTTAGTGCATGTGCCTTAGGAGTGAGAGGTTTGAGGATCAAATCCCACAAAAACACTCAAAAACTCTCCTTTTGCATCTGGCGGAAATTTTTGCGGAGCTGCTAAATTTAGCAGGCTTTTTTGAATTTAGTTACAGACTAACTAAATTTAGCGGAGAATCCCTAACTTAGGGTAAAAAAAAATTTCTCCTATTTGGTCTGTTTTCTCATTCCAGACATTTTTTGCAAAAGGAGACCCACCTAAAAATTGCATTTTCAGCTATTTTTTTGCAATTTTTAGCATTTAGGGTTTAGGAGGTCACCAGGACCCCGAAACTGAAATTTTTTTGCCTGTCATTCAAAATTGTATTGTATATTGTACTAATTTGCAGGTTGCCATAGTCAACTGCAAAACTTTGTAACTACTCAGAAACTAGCAGAATTTTTGATTTTAAGCAAGTCTTAGAGTTTTCAAAGTGCCCCACTGAGCCACATCCAACCGAAAGGGCCACATTTCCATAGATCTTTGAGATGTAAATTTGTGAGAGAAAACACACCCGTCAAGCCATAAAATACGGGAAAAACACTACTTGATCCGAAAATGAATCCTTCTTCAAGGATAGAGAATTTGGAAATGATATAAGGCCCAAATATGATCCTCGAGCCATATCCAATCACGTTTTGACATATATTTCGGAAAAAAAAGCGAGTTAACTTCTTCAAAGCTAAGCTGCAAAGCTGATATCTGGTCTAGTGTAGGTTAGGTAAATGAGACTCCCAATCAGCTGCCGATAGAGAGTGGCACTTACCTCGGGAGACGAATCGAGCGAGATAAGCGTAATCTGTTCTCCATAGGTGTAGCAATTGGTGTGCAATCCATCATCCTAAACTTCTCGAGCGTTGTCTTAGTATATTTCATCTGAGAAACAAAGATGTGATTCTCTTTCTGCCATACTTCTAGTCCAAGACAGTAGTGCATAAGCCTGAGATCTGTCATGTCGAATGATCGCTTAAGACCTTTCTTTGTTTCATTAATCAACATTTGAAAACTCTACTTAGTGGGGAACTTTGAAAACTCTAAGACTTGCTTAAAATCAAAAAATTTCCACATGGAGGGTCAGCGCTCATTTGAAAATTTTCCTTTTGTTTAGCCTTTGAGTTATCTTTGGGGAGACACGTGGAGGTTTCTCTTTGCCTTACCAAGACTTAGAATTTTTTTCATGTGACCGGTGTAGCTTTGGCAGACCATGGACACATGGAGGGCCGACACTCATTTAAGAATCTGCATTAGGGTCCCACCTTAACAATTACGATAGGGAGACGTGGAGGCTTCCACCGACACTAAAATTAGGTCACAATCCCCTTTGATCCCTCGACAAATAAGCACCTTTCATCACATTCACCTACCCATGGCCCCTTTCACCTCACTAATATTAATTTAATTAATTAAATTAAAATAATTTATTATCCTAACTATATTTATTATTTAAATATCTTAATTTAAATAATATCCACACATACACTTCACCTAGACACCTCACCAAGCCAACTCACCCTAAAACCCATTCTTAGTAAGTTGCCATAACTAACTAAGACTTACCCAAACCCTAAAAATAAATACCTACATTCCCTCTAACCACATTCCCACATGCTTATAAGAGGATCTCGGTCTAAAGCTGTGGGTTAACAACATGATATCTAAGGAAATCAAGAGGATCCTCCTAATTTAGTAAACCTAGGAAATCCCGCTTGACCGCGTCGGTTACCCCTAACCGTCGCCGGTTAAGCGAATTTCCGCAACCGTCGGTTACTATTTTAACCCCAAAACAACCTTATTCTCAAGGTTAGAAGTTGGAAAAGGAGGTTGGTGAGCATTAACACATCTCAGAGAGATAACACATCTTTAGAGTGAATTGCAAAGAGAACACACATATAAGGAAGGAGATCAAGCACTTTCTCTTGCACTAACCATCCCAGCCATGATCTGATCTAACTAAGTGAAGAGGAATGTACATGCAGCCCATGTAAAAGCTTTCTTTTAGTTGGTGATCACTTGTAGCCTTCAAACCTCTCATCAACACCTCCATCCCTCACTCACAGGCATCCAAGATTAGAATTCAAGTAAGTATAGCGTCATACTTCTCTGGTTTATTTCATTTCATCATTATTTTATCATCTACTATTTACCTACCCACCTATTGGCCTTCTTTAGCACTTCCACCTCCATATATCCATTAAAATCTAACCAAATCCTACCCCAGTCACCCAATACCTCATCCTAACTAAAAAAATCCTTTGTGCACTCATAAAGGAGACCCAAAGCTTGTTCTGTGGCATTCCCAGATTTCCATAGTAAGATCACAGTTACGCTTAACCTTGTCGTCACCTTAACTGACATAAGTGTCTGTATTTTCCCATATATCCTAGAATAGAGACCTACCCACCTAATTTCACCTCACCCTCATCCACCTATGATTTACCTGAGACCTTTTGGACTGCCAGAGACCCAGAACCAGTTACTTGACCTTTGGATCCTATTCTAGCCTAGCATGTTAGATTAGATCTATTTCTTATTGTGTTTTAAGTGAGATACCTAAATCATTTCGAATTACAATAGAATTTACTTTATTTACAACATTAAATTGTTTAAAATAGTAGACTAACAGCCATCTAGGAAGTATCACACTTCCCAAATCTAGCATACACTAGGTAGTTCACTACACATATTGTTTAATTCCTTCTGGTGGTCTTACTTTTATTACAGGTAGTTCCTCCTAGCCAAAACAAAGTTCTCACAATCAGTTGTTGATTCGGAAGTCATACACGTGCAATGTAACACCCTAAGCTGTTGTTACTTTCTCCCGAGCATTCAAGTGTTGATATATGATTTATCTGTTTAAGGACATGTTCCTTTGGTTTTGGGAAGTCATGTTTGATATGGATTATATATTTTCTGCTCTTAAGATCTTTGACTAAACCAGAATATGCTTGGAATCTTTTGTTTCTTTCATTCTTCACATTTGAGTACAATCTGATTTTGGAAGATTGTGGATTTATCCACCTTTATGACTCAACCTTGGATCAGTTGCATTGATCCAAGGGATGTTTTAATTTTATTCAGGATGAGCAAATGGTATTGACATTTCGAGAGTTACTAAGTCTGACTGAGCTTTGAATGTTCAATTCCAGAGGTTAACTCTGGCTGATCATGGTAATTAGAAACTAGTTCCAGTTATCATAACATCAGGAAGGACCTGGACCTTAAGCCAGGTAAGATGTGTATGTTTTATATCTAAAGTTTAAATTACTTGATGCCAAACAGAATCTGATACAAGAATGTTTTATCTTGTTTGAACTCTATTACTGATTAGTCCTATTTAGGGGACCTATACTAGAATCAGTAAGGTTAGTAGTTTTAACCTAAACTATAACCTAATATTGCAAGGTTAGTTAATCTAACCTAGTCCTTAAACTATGAGCTTAATACTCCTAAGGGTTAACTAAACCTATCACTATGGAGGGTGACTAATGTTATATCCTATGGAAATGAGACTAATGTCATATCCTATGATCTAACCTAAGTCACTAACCTATCCTAAACTAATGCTATGAAGGGGGACCTAAGGAGGGTCGCGAGTCATGGGTGGTAGTTTCCATGGAATTTAAGAAAGGATAAGGATGAAGGACGGGGAGTGCTAGGTTTAGCGGAGGGTAAATTTGCTAAGAGAGTCTTACGTGGCAGTATCTCTAAGGATGGGAATGTTTGTTTATTTTGTTTTTGCATTCACCAACTTTGGCAGTTGGTGGCAATGGAAAATAGGCGGGAGAATAAAAATAAATGTAATTAATGAGCATCGGGCCTTAAGCGCGGATTTCTTGGGAAGGCATGCAAGTGGAATTTTTCTTGGTTGTTTTGTTTTCCATGCATTCCATTTTTGCTCTACATGAGCACTGGTTCTTCGAACTAGCCATCTACTCTTCGTTGCATGGAAATTTTTAGAGTTTCAAATTTACTTCTCTATCAGGGGAAGTATATAAGGCATGGAGGTAACAATATTTTGTTGTTTAATCTTTCGTGGAAGAAGAAGAGAAGGTGCGAGCACATTCAGAGGTCTTCTTCAAATTTTTAGCGACACTATCAGGCATGATAGGCCCTAACTATTAAAAATCTTGCTTTCCTTTAAATGTTTTCATTAGAAAAACTCTATTCAGATGATTTGTGCATAGTCGGCTTGGCTGGTAGCAATATATTGGTTTTTCTTTTGTTGATTTGGGAATTCTGGGTTGTATGTAGATCCTGGATGAAACCTGCTTCTTAATTCTTGTTTCCATGATGTGAATACAATATGGGTTTCACTTTCTGTTGGAAGTGTTTTATGTTTTCTTTATCTAGCTGAGGTATTGGATTAAAAACTGGCTCCATGATAGACTTCATGCTTGATGTTTTCGTGTTTGAAAATGCCACTGTAATTAACTGTTGTTTCGAATATGGTTGGATTATTTGATTGTTGCTTCGCCGTATGAACTCTAACTATTACTGGACATGTTCAGGAAAGTAAGTAGTTGATTTTGTGGTTGGAATGCTAGTTTATTCGTAAAACTCGACTAGTTTAGTCACGTGAGTTGGAAATATTGTTGAATTCTAAGCTTGTACCTTTATTTTAAAGGGGTTTGAATGTTCTTATGAATATAGGTTCTGTGAGTAAGGAAGTATTTGGTGTAACTGTTGTTTTTGTGATTTTTACATGGATATTAGGAACACAGATATGTTTAGGAGGAAACGTACTTGGAGGAACTCTGTTCCCTGACAATTCGTGGTTGATCCTAGATCTACATGAATGGAAATTATGTTTAATATTTGGTTAAGAAAGGACTGTGTTTGATGTTACCTGAGGTGATTTTGAAATCTGTATTTAGAATTCAACTATTAACTCTGTACATGCATTTTGGTTTGGTATCTTGGAATGATTTAACAACCTAACAGTGTAATGGTTGGAAATAATTAGTTTTATCCATTGGTAAGTAATGGTAACGGGACAGTTACCCTAACTCTTAGTCCAAAATGATTTGAGTAATGGGTGAAATGTAGATTATTTACTTAGATCAGGATTGTGGTCTGAGATTAGAACATTTATAACATTTTGTAACGATTATTGGCCTTTTTTTAATGTACAATCATAAGACCGTAGGGATCTATAGGCAACTTTTAAGGCGGCTCTACCTGACTGGAGCTATTGGTGAACTTAAGTGTTGTTTTACTTGCCTTATTTTTCCTTGATTGAATTAGAGAATATATATATTACTTCTTGGAAGTTATTATAGTTCTAAACTTGATTAAAATAGAGTTCTTATATTTCTGTTCCTTCCTCTGAGTTATGAAAGATAGTTGTTATAGGAATTCGAAGAAGGAAGGTATTTTCACTCTCTCTCTCTTGAAAAATTAATGAGCTCTTTTATATAATTCTATAAGGAACTCTACAGTATGGTTATGAGATGAAAAGATTGTTAAAAATTAAGTGGGAAGAGTGGTAAGTGGTGAAATCTTAACTTATAAGTCTCCTTTCTTTTATTAGTAGGATTATTATCCTGATTTAGAATTTTAGTTTATTATCTACTTGTATAAAAGTAGCCCTGTAGTAAAAGTTTTGCTTACTTATCAATGTTTATGAATTTGATATGATAGAGTTAAAGGAAATCCGCTAGATGAACTTGCTTGAGGCAGTAATCTATCCTTTGTTTAAATTGTTTTTATGCAAACATGTTGGTTGCATACCTTAAGAAGGTTTCATTCTTTTGTTTAGAGTGATTATAACATGATTGACATTGTTCTTGGTTTTCGGATGGCTAGGTACTTAAGATTCATATTGTTTCTTCTTATTTTCTGGTATAAGATGAATCATCCAAAAAGATTTAAATTGAAATTGTAACTATAATATGAGTCATGTTATAAAGTCATATTATAATGGTAGAAAGAAAACTAGCATGATTCATGATTATGGATTTGATGAAATTGATGTCATTTAAACATGATTGTTTAATGAAAACAATTGGTGGAATGCAATTGTTTTAAGAATTAGTGCTTATCATGCTCAGTTCAGCCTGAACGGACTGTCTAGCAATTTTGCGAGATGGTCATCTTAAGTGGTAAAGGCAGGCAGATCTGAAATGATGCATGATATTTAGTCTGGTTTTTATGAAGAATTTCGACATGATTTTTCTAATTGTACTATAGAAGAAAGTTACTCTTTTGCTGATGATTATTGTATTAAAATATGTTGAAGTGCATAGGTTGTAATTATATAGGTTTGGGAATAAATTAAATGGGGTCATATTACTTATGTGGTCTATGTTCTTATTTGTGGAAATGATCTTCTTTTGTCTGTATGAATGAGAGTGCATTCTTACTATTATATGCAATGGGGTCTAGATGGATTCCCTAAGTAAGCCTTGTATAATTATGTGGTTGAATACTACATGTTTTCTGGTTAGTAATTCTCATATATTATGAATATGGTTAAATTGGAAATTAGACCACTTCATTTTTAGGGAACGTTGCGGTTGAACTACGCCCTAAAATGAGGCTATAATTGGAAGAGTATTCTATTACTCTCTTAATGTTCTAATTCAAAGCAATGTAATTGATGGTTATAAATCACCATGTCTTAATGGTAATAAGTCTGATATATTTCAGTCTTCGAGATTGTTACGAACCCTTGCTAGTTTAGTTATCTTCCTTATGGGAAAACTTAGGGTTGTTGTCCTATTATGAGGATACAAGGTTAATAGGAACCAATCGGCAACTTGAAACAATCTTTAATCTTATTAAAAACTTTTCTCTGTGAAACTGAACCAAATTTTGAAAGGTAACTCAAAAAGTGTGGGACCCAGGGTTAGGGAAGGCTACCCAATTAGGAGGGCCTGTAATCCAAATATAACTCAACTTAAGTGAATTCTTGGAGGAATGTACATCTTTCCGAGGCTGTTTCGTAGGATGTTGACACATGTCAATTATAGGGTTGTACCTTCAAGAAGATTAGGATCTTCTCGAGGATACAACAATGCAGGTGACATATGGCAACACCCTTCTGCATTGATCATTAAGATTTACACGAAACTTGATCAAGATTTCCCTTCAGGACTGGTTAGGACCATAGACATGTTATGAGGCAGCCCTTTGAGACTCTGGGTACCTTGACACATGGGGTTAACATTGGTTGACCCAGTATGTCAGCTTACCCCTAGTCTTCAAGGGCATCCTTATAACGTGAATTATGATATCAACCCGATCCAGAGTGAAAACTTGGGGCAAGGGGACTGACAAAAGTCAGTATAATATGTTCTATATAACATTGGAGTGGGGTGAAGGATGTATTCTGGATTGATGAGTATGTCATTAAGGAATAAGTAACATGAACAATATGTTTCAAATCTTTGGCCAAAGTATCACAAGCTGTTGATTGCATTGTCCTATGTCACCTAGTCTAAGGAACATGATGCCGATGAATAATGGTAACAATTATTCAGATAGGTTCCTTGGATAGAGCACTCAGAATCCCGGATTAGGGAAGAGAACCATGAGAATGAAGTGTTCTATTGAAAACACCAAACTCTAAGATACACATGAATAGATCGGTAGTTCACCGAGTCATGGAATGAATAGATCGGTGGTATACCAAGTCATTACAGCTGCATATGGTTATCTGTTATAAGAATGATTGTTATGATCTGTGTGTTCTAAATTATGTATTTAGAACTAGAAAACACTAATAATTTTTTTTTATCTTGTTCTAAAGTATTAAAATGTGGATGTTACATCTTGGTATCAGAGCTGAAGGTTGCAGCTCTTGGACCTATTGTGTCCATAATCTGATAAAAACCTAAATTTTCTTGTAACAGAAAATGGTTAGAACAAGGGGAAATGTTGCGAATAATGCTCCACCTGAGGAAGGGGTGGCAACAACCCAAAAACTTGATGAGATCCTTGCTGCCCTACTGGACACAAGAGATCGTTTGGTTGTACTTGAACAACAAGTGATGGGAAATGAGGAGGATGATGAAGCTGGTAATAACAATCAGCCACCTCCTGAGGACAACCCCGATATGGGTGTTGGTAATAACAATGGAAATGTACCTGTCCAACCAGAAAATAAGAAGGCCAGGTTGGCAGCGGAACTCACTAATGATATAAAAAGGATAAGTCCACCTAAATTTGATGGCACCACATTAGGAGATGGAGCTAAGAACCGGCTCAGTGAAATGGAGAAGTACTTTGCAATAAGAAACTTCTCGGAGGAAACTAAAGCTATTTGGGGAGCATATCAACTTTCCCATGAAGCATCTTCATGGTGGGACAGTCGTAAGGCTGAGCTAAATATTGATGAAACTAACATCACTTGGGATCAATTTAAAGGCTATTTTAGGCAACGTTGGCTACCACAAATTTTCTATGATCAGAAAATGATAGAATTCTAGAACTGAATTCAAGGGAAGCTAAGCGTAACTTAAATCTTGGGAGTGGTTTATGAAACTCCTCAAGTACATACCACAGTATCAAAGCGACGAGAAGTTCGAATATAGAAATTCATCATGGGACTAAACTCGTGATTGGAGGAGAGGTTGATGTTCATATCCCAACCACTATGGAAGGGGTTGTTGAAAAATCCATAAGGCAGGAACATAAATTAAAGGCTATTTCTACTCATAAAGAGGAAGTGCGGAAGAAGATTTCAAACCCTTCTTCAACTTCTCTTGCACCCAAGAAGGGACCATGGAAAAATTTTGGCAACAAAAATAAGTTTTCGAGTGGATAATAATAAGAAAACGACAATGAATAAGCCTGCTAGAAATGTAAGGGATAGTTTTTCCAAGAATTATAATAATGGGTAGAAGTCCTATGGAGGCCAACGTGATAATTTTAAGGCTGGAAGTAATTTTGAGCCTAAAAAGGGACCTGTAGGAGGCTGCTATAATTGTGGCAAAGATCACTATGCAAATCAATGCCCTTTGAAGAAGGATGATCGTAATCAGCAGCATAAGATACATGCTGCAGTAGCAGACAAGCAAGCTGAAAAGCAAGTGACACCTATAGAAGTTCCTGGTAAGTTATTTGGCATACCTGTAACTATTATTTTTGATACAGGAGCTACTGAATGTTTTATTTCTAGTAAACTCACTTCAAAACTTAAAAGAAAAGCTGGAAAAATGGATAAATCTTGGACTGTACAGTATGGTAATAACTCTGTTCATACAGTTAGTATGTGTCTTTTTGGGGCATTCCTTGACTTACCTAACTTTTCCACGGAGGTTGACCTCTATGTTGCACCTTTGGGATCCTATGATGTTGTCATCGGCGTTAATTGGTTAGCTGACCATAAAGAAAAAGTGGACTACTTTGGAAAATATATAAGATGTTTAGATTATCTACAAAAAACAACAGAGATTCAAGGTGTAAAATGGGAAATTTTTGTTAGGAAACTGTCAGCTATGCAACTTAAAAATGCTAGAAATAAAGGATGTACCTTATATGTAGTAAAGATATCCAAATCTACAGAAGAAGACGGTGATTTCATGAAATGATACCCACTGTTACAAAGCTTCAAGGATGTATTTCTGGAAGAATTACCGAGTTTACCACCCAAAAGGGAATTTGACTTCACCATTGAAATCAAACCAGGGACGAAGCCTATTTCTATAGCACCTTATCAGATGACTACTACAGAGTTAGTCGAGCTTAAGGCTCAATTGGAAGAAATTTTGTCTAAAGGTTTGATTAGACCAAGTGTTTCACCTTGGGAGCGCCTTGTAATATTTGTGAAAAATAAAGACGGGACACTTAGATTGTGTATTGATTACTAGATGTTAAACAAGGCAATAATCAAGAATAGATATACACTTCCAAGAATTTATGATTTATTTGATCGGATGCACGAGCATCGGTTTATTCTAAGATATATCTTTGATCTGGGTATCATCAATTAAGAATTAAAGAAGAAGATATTCATAAAACAACTTTCCAGGACAAGGTATGGACATTATGAATTCACGGTTTTACCCTTTGGATTAACTAATGCACCCGCAACTTTTATGAACTTAATGAATAATATCTTTCAAGAATATTTGGAAAATTTTGTGCTTGTATTCTTGGATGATATTCTCATATATTCTAAAAGTGTTGAGGAGCATAATGAGCATTTGAAAGTAGTTTTGGAAATTTTGAGAAAAAGAAGGTTATATGGTAAGTTATCCAAATGTTCTTTCTTTGATACTGAAGTTCACTATTTGGGTCATGTCATTAGTAAAGAAGGAATTGCTGTAGATCCTTCAAAAATAGTGGCAATAACCGAATGGCCTACACCAAAGAATGTACATGAAGTAAGAAGCTTCATGGGCCTTGCTGGTTATTATAGAAAATTTGTTAAATATTTTTCTAAAGTGGTTGCACCGATAACTTCATTATAGAAAAAGGATAAGAAATTTGTTTGGAATGATAAGTGTGAATCTACTTTTAAAAATCTAAAAATTCAGTTGACTTTAGCACCTATTTTAGCTGTACCTGACCCTAATGGAGATTTTATTGTTGTAATGGATGCTTCTGGGGAAGGCCTTGGAGGTGTTTTGTTACAAAATGATCATGTCATAGCATATGTAAGTAGAAAACTTAAGTTACATGAGCTGAATTATGCCCATCATGATTTAGAGCTTGCTACCATTGTTCATGCACTTCAAGTTTGGAGACACTATTTACTTGGGAAACCTTTTGAGTTGAAAACTGATCATCTTGGGCTGAAATATATTTTCACTCAGCCTAATCTAAATGCAAGATAATGAAGGTGGTTAGAGTTTTTGTCTCAATATGATTTTGATATTAGTTACATAAAAGGAAAAGAAAATAGAGTAGCAGATGCTCTAAGTTGTAGGAAGCATATTTTTTCTCTTATAACATTAAGAACTCGAGTTTAAAGAATAGGTGAAAAGTGTAGTAGAATCTGATACATACTTTCAACAAGTAAAAGTAGCGCTTGCTGCAGAACCAAAAGATGAAAGGTATAAAGGTTTTCATTTTGATAATGAAGGAATGTTACGTTATGAAAACAGAGTATACGTACCTTTGCTAAATAATTTGAGAAAGAAATTGTTAACTGAATTTCATAATTCACCCTTTTCTGGAAACCCAGGGTATTACCAAAATGCTTTCCGATCTAAAACAACAATATTTTTGGAAAGGAATGAAAAAGGATGTTATTAATTTTGTGACTCATTGTCTAGAATTTTAGTGGGTGAAGGCAGAGCACATGCACCCTGCTGGTTTATTATATCCCCATAACATACCGTAGTACAAATGGCAAGTAATAAGCATGGGCTTTGTACAAGGGCTTCCTATGTCGAGAAATAAACATGATGTTATCTTGGTAGTTGTTGACAAACTAACGAAGGTAGCTCATTTTATTGCTAGAAATCTAAAGGATGATTCTCCTATGTTAGCTAAAAGATTTGTGCATGAAATTTTCAGTTACATGGAGTACCAAAATTAATAATATCTGACAGCGATCCTAGACTGACATGAATATTTTGGAAAACACTTAATACAACTCTTGGAACTAAACTAAAATTTAATTCTACGTATCATCCGGAAATAGATGGACAAACTGAGAGAGTAAATCAGGTGTTAGAAGACATGTTACAAATGTATTGCATGGATCAACAGTATAAATGGGAAGAGTATCTCCCATTAGTTGAATTTGCATACAACAACACATATCACTCTTCTCTTAAAATGGCACCTTTCGAGGCACTTTATGGAAGAAAGTGCAGAACCCCTGTTAGTTGGGATAGCGTTGAGGATAGAGAGATAATTAAGCTTGAAATCCTTACTGAAATGGAACAACAAGTTAAAATGATTCGGGAATGATTGAAGGAAGCAGTAGATAGGCAGAAGAGTTATGCTGACTTAAAGTGGGTTGACCGAAAATTTGAACTTGGTGAAAAGGTTTTTCTTCACGTTGTTGTTCACTCAAAATTCCCCGCTTTTAAGAAGTTGAAAATTTAAAATTTTGAGGTTAAGTGTCTTCTCTATTATCTGGCAATGTGAAAAGTCGAGAAATTGGAAAAAATCTGCATTTTTGGGTCATTTTGTGTGTTTTTTCGGGCACCTGTCGGACATTTTTGTCCCACGTGTCCCAAGTTCAATCAAAGCTATCTCTGTTCCCGATCGGCCGATTTACCCAAAGTCGAGTCCTTTTCGAGGCCCGACAGGAACTTTTTGTCCCAAATGTCCCAAGTTAGACCAAACCCTTTGTTCCCTTTTTGGTGATTCGGCTGAGTTGCGTACTCTGCGTACTTATGTCTGCATGTCCCAAAATCATTTGTGTGTCTTTTCCCGCATCTTTCAAATCATCCGAGCCGCGTGTACTTCGCGCTTTTGTGTCCCTCGTGTCCCAAATGAACAAGTGCCATTCGTGCTAATTTTTCCCGCTCTACCTGAATATCTTGCTTTTCAAATTGGTAGGTATGTATTTAATGCACATTTATTGCCTTTCTCTCTCCTAAACGGCTATATAATGAGCAGCCCCCTATGCGTTTTGCACATTTCTTTCATGCTATCTATTGCTTGAACCCTTGTGATCTAAATTCCTGTGCGCGTATCCATCCCCTCTGCAATTCCATCCCATGTCTAGCTTGCAGCTCTACTCTCTGAATTACTATCAACATGAATATCAAATTCCAGGGGCAGGAACAAGTCTCACCACTAAAGTCCGCCATTCCCGATATCGGGGACAGTGAAGTTCGCCACCTTGACTTTGTTGATTTTTGGTCGAGGTTGATAGATGCAAACCCTACACTAATGGCATAGATGATTCATGACAGCGGTCTGGCTTTCGCGGGTGGTTTCCCTATCTCGGTGCAATGTGCAGACACAGTGCTTGCATGCGGGACTCATTTCAACCCTGATTCGAGCAAATTGACAAACATACACAAGGATCTCATCGCCAAACTTGATGCTGCCACCATTGGCACTGCACTGAGGATTCTAGAAATGGATAATGCCATATTTGTCTCCCAGAATCAAGCACAGGCCCTTTTCAATCAAAACAGTGATAACTATAAGGCGCGGGTGGCGAAGTCCTGGCTTAAAAACCCTAAGAAGGGGGCATCTCGTCTATCCAAGACTCTTTTCCATGCAGACTTTAATGAAGAATTGTTGGATTTCATAATCCTACTGGCTTGGGTTATGGGCTTACCCTCTACTAATGACTTCCATTTCTGGATGTGCCCGCTCATCAATATGGTGTGCGAGGGAACTCAAAATATCAACTGGGCAGAAATCATCAGTATGAACCTAGCGGAGCAGCTGTCCAATGTACAACAAACGAAGAAATTCTATATGACTTCGTATCTGATGTATACTCTGGCGGCATCAAGGCAATGGTTTGGCTTTTCTTACATTGACGCCCACAAGGATGATCCTGTGTATGCTTACTGCCCGCAGTTCACCCTAGAGACCAGCAATCACAATTTCCGAAGGGTGAATGATGCTTTCACCATGTACATGGTCAGACTTCTTGAGGGTGACACTGCTAGAAGATTTTCTGACGAAGCCATGAGTCTAATATCGCACTACGGTGCTTATTTTATTCAATTCAGAAAATTTTCTTATATCAGGCTTGCTGGCTACGAGAGCACTCCTCTTAGGCTTCCTATGTTCTGTAGTGACAAGATGGCCTTGATAGAAGTATGTAGGCAATTGGAAAAATTGCATAGAACCTGCAGAGACAAGAAAATTACTGGTTTGCACTTCCCCATCTCTTTGGGAAACTACACTGCAAAACAACCCTGGATGCACAGAATATAGAAAGAGCCCTGGCTCCCATTACTATCCATTTCTTCAAGCCCAGAACTTGCTTCGACTTGAAAAAGTTTATTGAGTAGAATATCAAGATAACCTATCATCATAGGGAAGACACAGAAGACTATTGGGCTGACTGTGCTGATGATTTTGAAGCCAGAAGGAGGCATTATGGCAGGGTTTCTCTACAATTAATCCAAGAAATCAGCTTGTACCAAGTTCCTGAAGGACTCAAGGATGACAATTCAGATCTGTACTCATATGAGTATGAAAATGTGGTTAAGCACACTCCCTTGGAGGACTTGGATTGGTTCAAAAAGGAGAAAGATGATTTGGCTGAGATCCTGGCTCCAGTCTTAGTCAGGACTAAGATCTGGTTTGATAAGAAAGTCAGAGAGCTTAGGAGGCACTCAAGGGAATCCTCCTCCAAGGATGTTTAAACACCCAGGAGGGAAGCATCAACCCCCAAATCAGAAACACCTATGCAAACCCCTCCTGCCTCGTCAGCCCAAGGACCTGCAGCCTCTACTCCTCCTTCATCCACCCAAGTATATCAGAAGAAATTCAAAGAAGTTAAGAAGGAGCCTGTGGAAGAAGATCCCCTGAGAAAGCATGTAGAATTTCCTTTGGTACTAGAGAACATCATTGTTCTCAGTGAAAGTGAAGAAAGTGAAGTGCCAGCTCCTACAAGCACCCCTGAAGCTCCAACGGATAAGGATAAAGAGGTACAGAGCACTGATCTTCCAAGTACTATTGATTCCTCTGCACCAGTTGTCTCAAGTGCCCCACTCATGTCTCAATTCAATACAAAGCGGTCTGCAAACCTTGGGTGCCATGAGTTCTCTGTCTCTTGGTCCTCTTTCCCCTCCTGCTTCTTCCTCCTCCTCTTTTGCATGGGTGCAGCCTCTCGTCGACAGTAGGAAGAGAAAGTCTTCCTCTCGGAGCTCAGGACCAAATTTTGATGCTGTGGCAGCCTTGTTAGGCACTACTCCTCCTTCTCATGCCAAAAAAGCCAAAATTACCTCCAGGATAGTGTCTGATGCTCAGGGCCAGCAATTCCTGGAAATAGCTAAGCCTACTGTAGATAAACCAGAGCAGGATTTGTAGGCATCTGACCTGGAACTCTCAAGAATTCCTATGGGAGAGTCTACCCCTGAAGGTGAGATCCACAATCTCCAGGAGACAGTCACAAGAGTCATTGGGAGGGTAGAGAAAGGGCAGCAAACCATAGAACAGTTGGAAGAACAAGCCCAAATTCTTACAGGTTTCATCAAATCTCTTTTGTCCAACAACAAAGTTTTGGACCCTACCCCATTGACTACTCTTCCACCACCTGTGATTTTGAGCCAAGATGAGGTATAGAGTATTAAAGATATGCACAAGTATTCTGTCTATGGTAGAGCTATGGAGGCCATGGTGGAAGATATGTTTGTTGCAGGATTGAAATTCATCGATGAAGCTTTCAAACTCCACGGAAAGGTGAACAACTTGCAACAGAAGCTCTCCTCCACTATTGGGATCATAGATAAAGAGCTTAAACTTTGGAGCAGTTGCATAGTAGACCTCCGCCTCATGGGAAAAATAGATGAAAACATTTTATTGGTGAGTAAGGTTTTTGATGATGCAAAGGATAATATGTCAAAGTCCTAGGTTTACAGCGTGGAGTGGAAGATCAAGGTCCTGGAGGAGGCTTCGGGAGAATTGAAGAATAGCTGGCAGAAGGGTGAGGCTTTCAAAGATATAAATTGTCATCTTCAGGATGAGACTTCTGGTGTGCCTCTCTCCTTGCAAGAAATCAAAGCTCAGTTCAGAACTTTTGTCAAAGGTAACCTGTTCAAGGAAAGCTCCATTTCCAAAGAAAAAATGAAGGAAATCTACTCTCTTCAATCTGCCATTGAAGAAGCAAATAAGAATTATCATACACATGTTGAGTTTGATAAGGAAATGGAGAAATGTCTCATATTTTGGACCTAGTCTACAGCCAACACGTCAATCCCTTGTGGCGTAGAGACATAGCGAGGCGTTGAAGAGATTGACGGTAAATGGATTTTAAAGTCGGTGGGTCCCTCTTAGTCATAAGCACTGTCTTCTTCTCCTAATTCTTCTCTTCTCTTCCCATTCTTTCTCTCGAACTTATTGTAATAATTATTTGGGGTATTGCGATTGGCAACCCTTTAACTAATCATTAGTTAAAAGAAGTAGTTCTTGAGAGTAAGCGATTTGTAAGCTATATAATGGCCTTTCCTCGTCATTTTGAAGGAGAGGAAGAACTTGGCTTATTTTCTGAAAGTGTAAATAAATCATAAAGAAATCAATACAGAAGGGCTTTTCATTCTTCATCTATCTGATTTCTTTTATCCCTAAGCTTTTCATTTTATCTTGTTAAGATCATTTGTCTGTATTATGTTAAGAAACTTTGTATTCTTGCAGATGTTATTTATAGAACTTTGTGTCTTTCAAATTTCATCTTACTAATATGATACCAATGATCTCGTTTCAATTCAATGTACCTTCGCATGCATAAGGAATTACTCTGTCATCTATAATTTTGAATGGTTCCTTTCTACTCATTCCTCAGTCCTTTTGTAATTGATGATCCTTATAGAAAACAATTTCATAATATCCAAGTTCCACAAGAAAATCATGTTTTGTATATGTGTAAATAGGTTCATTTCTGAATAAGGGAACCTCTCCCATTAAAGAGGAGGGACTTCTTGTCCCCTGACTGTTGCTCTCCGTGAAGTCCTATTTGACGACCAACAGTTTTTGGTGACTCCGCTGGGGATTCATATTCCAGTTTATTTATTGATCATCTTTTGATCTGGTGACTCGCGTTTTACTCGAGGGAGAAGGGCCCTTGGTATTGAAGATTCTCAGTTTCAGCTTTTGGAACAGCAGGGTTTTCCTTTCCCTTCAACAAGAAGAAATAGAAAGACTCGTTCAACAAGCACTCCACCTGTCCAAGATAGAATCCCTACGGGTGTTATTCCTTCAGAGCCAATCAGTCCTAATCTTTGAGCTTTGATTCTTGTTGGTGTTGCAGTTCCTCTTCAAGCCATTTTTCCAAGAATGGCAGTACCATTGCCTTGGGGTCATTGTGTCGGGCCCCTTGCTCTTCCTCAGCCTTTGCATGAGTTACCTAGAGGTAACCGTAAGAACTTCCCTAAATTCAAAGGTGATGGTAAAGTACATCCTGATGAACACATCGCAGCCTTCATAGTTGCATGCGGGGTTCTGGGAGTTGAACATGAAGACGTCTCCATAAGGATTTTTGTTGAGACTTTACAAGATAATGTTGCTGATTGGTTCTATCACCTTCCGGCCGGTGCTATCACTAGCTGGGACACAATGAGAACTAGGTTTGAAAACCATTTCAAACCAGTAGAAGATGTGCATGCCTTGCTAGCCCAAATTTCTCAAATAAAGAAGGATTCACAAGAGCCTATGAGAGAATTTGTGGCCCAATTCAATAGGTTGATTAACAAAATTCTGCCAAATACTCGACCTGTAGATCAAATTCAAAAATGTTTCTTCCTAAATGCCCAATCACCTGAAGTTAGTTATGCACTGAGAAGGGCTAATCTCGCAACATTGGCTGAGGATCAAACTCTTGTTGTTAGTGTCGAAGATGATTTAATCATGTCAGGGAAGTTGAGAAGAGACCCTTCTAAATCTAAGTCTGCTTCTTCTTCCTCTTCCACTCCTGGACCTAATACTGATCCATTGGTTCAAAAACTTGCAAATGATCTCATCGCCATTAAGAAACAATTGGCTCAGCATGCTCCCTATGCAGACGTTCCAAGGAGGAATTTTCAGCCCAGAAATCATTTGCCTGCTTCTCAAACAAGGCTAGCACTTGAAGGACCTCCTATTAAAGTTCCTGTCAATGCAACCTGTGAAGTTGAGGAACCAGAGGATGAGGAGGTTAATGAAGATTGCGAGGAATTCATTGAAGAGGTTGATGATGAAGCAGATGAACTTGAGGGATCTCGAGTTAATTTCTTCACCACTGAAGGCATTGATGATGGGGATGATTATGATGAAGTAGTAGCGGACATGAATAATGAGTCATACGTTGTCATGACTCGAGAGCAGACAAATCAGAGGGAGAAAGTGATGTAGCCTACCAAGAAATCTAAAGAGCAGCCGACAACTATCCCCATAATTGCGAAAAGAGGATCTCCTATCCCCATTTCATCTACATCAAAGGTGAGTCCTGCCAATTCTACTACTAAAGTTACTTCTTTTTCCCCTAAAATTGATAAACCTAAGATTTCAAGTGATGATAACCCGTCCACTTCTGGGTCTTTTGATATTATAGATCACCTAAAAAAGACTAAGGTTCAAATCTCAGAGGCTGAATATTATCAAACCCATCCTAAGGCTTTTGCTAAAATGATTCACTTTGTCAATTCCCATTCTAAAACTACCTCTAAAGGCCTTTTACCCACTCCTTCTTCTACACCACAACCTAATCTGGTAGCAGCTATCACCTCACCTAGTGACAAAATCAAACCATTCTATGTGACACTTCTTATAGTTGGCCATAGGCTCAGTAATTGCGTCATAGACTTAGGAGCATCAGATAATGTGATGCCTGCTAAAGTAGCTCATGCCTTAGGCTTGACTCTCACATGCACTTATGGATCTTGTTATTCTATGGAGAGTAAGGAAGTGCCCTTGGTCGGAAGAATTAAAGATGCACAAGTGGATTTTGCTGCTTTGCCTGAGAAGAAAGTTTTGGCTACTATATTAGTAGCAGATATTCCTCCTTCATACGGGATGTTGCTAAAGAAAATTTTGTAAGGATGTGGGTGGAGAAATTCAAATGGATTGGTCACATGCCCTCATACCTATTAATGGACAAATGAAGAAGCTGCTTTGCTGAGAAGCGATATGAGTATATTGTACAAAAAACGATGATCCCAAAGCACAAATACTCTATGAGGATATGGGGCATGGCAACTACATGATTATGTCTCCTGAAGAAATCCAACTTCCCAAAGTCTCACCTAAAGATCCTAATGGTGTTTGGATATTAGAGTTTGATGGAAGTTGTTCCTCAGCTGGTTCTGGAGCTGGTGTCATATTGGTGTCGCCTGAAGGAAGCCTTCACCCTTTCTCATTCAAGTTGCAATTTGAAAATACCAATAATACAACAGAGTATGAGGCTCTCATTCTTGGACTCCAGGTGGAAAAAGCACAAGGTGTGAAGAATATTATAGCTCGTGGAGATGCGGAATTGATTGTAAAGCAAGTTAGAAACCTCTTTCAGGTGAAAAATGGAAGGTTGAAACATTACAGGAATCAGGTTTGGGATTCCATTGAATTTCTTGATGCTTTCTCCATCGAAGCAGTACCTAGGGAAGAAAATACCAGGGCTGATTCATTAGCAGTCTCTGGGTCACTACTCATACCTCATCCTGACTTCTCTCAAGATAAGTTCACCATTGAGATGGTCCATCGACCTAGTGTACCTGATAATACAAGTAACTGGCAAGTTTTCAATGATGATCAACACTTGCTTTCTTTCTTAGAACTCAAGGATAATTTTGAACAGCTATACTTTGAAGGAAGTGATAACTTGCCCCGTGAAAGTGTGCCCTTTTTAGCCACCCAAGAAGAAGAAATGGATCAGGATGGATGTATCAAACTCAAGGGAAACAAGATCCTAAAGGATTGGTGAGTTTAGAGGAACTATTTGATAAACACAATAGGTATGTAAAGTCTAGAGCTTCTATTGGACCTCAACAATCAACTGAATATGAAAAAATTAATATTGGGAGTTCTACTGACCCTAAGCTCGTGAACATTGGAAAATGTTGCACACCCGATGAGAAGAAGAAAGTAATTGATCTTTTAAAGAGGTATAAGGATGTTCTTGCCTACTCCTATGAAGATTTAAAAGCTTTCCAACCTAAGGAGATGCAACATTTTATTCCTCTCAAACTTGGGATTAATCCTTTTAAATAGAAGCAGAGGCAGTACAATCCTAAAATAGCTGACACCATTTTTCAAGAAATACAGAAGTTGCTGAAAGCCAAAATCATTTTTCCTATCCATCATTCAACATGGATTGCCAATATTGTACCTGTTAGAAAGAAAAATGGTGAGATTTGTATCTGTGTTGACTTCAGGAATCTGAACCAAGCTTCCTTGAAAGATAATTATCCTCTACCTATGATGGATCAGGTCTTGCAAGCAGTAACGGGATCCGAAATGTTGTCTATGCTTGATGGATTTTAGGATATAACCAGGTAGAAGTTAATACTGCAGATCAACACAAAATGACTTTCACTACCCCTTGGGGTACCTTTGCTTACAAAAGGATGCCTTTTGGGCTCATTAATGCCGGTGCTACTTTTCAGAGGGCTATGGACTTGGCCTTTGGAAGTTTGAAAGGGAAGTGTATTGTTGTATACCTTGATGACTTGACTGTGTATTCTAAAACAAGGGCGGATCATTTTCAGCACCTGGAGACAGTTCTGCTAAGATGTAGAGAACATGGGATCTCCTTGAATCCTAAGAAATCTATCTTTTGTGTCACAGAGGGGAAATTATTAGGGCACATTGTCTCCAAAGATGGTATTAAAATCGATCCTGAGCGAGTTCAAGCTATTCAGCAAATTCCTCTTCCAAACAGCAAAAAGGGCGTGCACTCTTTCTTTGGTAAGATCAACTTTCTGAGAAGGTTCATCCCTGATTTTGCGGAGCTAACTCTAAATATTTCCCAAATGATGAAAGGCAAGCAAATGTTTGGTTGGTCTCCTGAAGGGAAATAATCCTTTGAAGGTATTAAAAGAGCCATTGCCAAAACTCCTGTTTTAGCATGTCCAGATTTCAGCAAAGATTTCATTATCTATTGCTATGCCATAGATAACACCTTGGCTGCTGTTTTGACTCAGGAAGATTCTAATGAGCATGAACTCCCAATTGCATTTATGAGCTATATTCTGAAATATCATGAGTTAAAATACACCATGATGGAAAAACATGCTTTTGCAGTGGTTAAAGTTGTCAAGCAGTTTCGTTTTTACATTCTTAACTCTCACTCCATGGTGTTGGTACCAGATACAACTGTTAAGTCAATTCTCACACAGCAGGAATTTGGATCCAAGAGAGGGAACTGGGTGGCCAAGGTCCAAGAATATGATATTGACATCAAACCAACCAAGCTCGTCTGTGGAAAAGGCCTTTGTGAACTCATCGCTGAAGGAGCTAGACATGAGTTACTGGAAGATAAAGTTGGTCTTCCTACCATTCTATTTCTTAGCTCAGTTGACGAATGGTATGCTGATATCGCTCATTTTCTCACCTATGGGGAATGCCCCTCTCATTTGACTGCCAAAGAAAAGAGAGTTGTTAAACTAAGGTCAGTGCAATATGTTTTGTGGGAGAATGCCTTGTTTAGGCATGGATTGGATGGAAGGTTTTTGAAATGTGTGGACAAGGAACAAAGAAAAAGCTACTCTCAGCTTTTCATGATCAGGCATGTGGAGGGCACTACTCATCAACTGTTACTACTCACAAGATTCTTCGTGGAGGATATTACTGGCCTACCTTGTTCAGAGATGCATCAAAGTGGGTTGATAAATGTGAGGCTTGTCAGACTTTCGTAGGTAGACCGAAGTTGGCCTCTTTGCCCCTAAAACCAGTTGTAATTGAAGAACCTTTTCAACAGTGGGGTTTGGATTTCATTGGAGCACTTAATCCCTCTTCTAGTGTTGGCCATACTCATGTATTAACTGCCACAGATTATTTCACCAAATGGGTAGAAGCCATTCCAGTAAAGAGTACTACTTCTGAAGTGGTATGCAGTTTCATCAAAGAAAACATCTTGGTAAGGTATGGTGTGCCAAACAAGATTGTGATAGACAATGCTTCCAATTTTTCTTCAACTGAGATGATGGATTTTTGCTATGGATATGGCATCTCCTTGGCTCACTCCTCAGATTACTATCCTTAGGGAAATGGACAAGCAGAATCTACTAATAAAAATCTGGTGACCATAATAAGGAAATTAGTCAATGAGTCGCAACGAAACTGGCACAAGAAACTCTATGATGCTCTTTGGGTAGATAGGATCACACCTAAGAGAGCCATTGGAATGTCTCCTTTTCAGGTGGTATATGGAGTAGAAGCTCAATTGCCAGTAACAGTGGAGCTGCCAGCCTTGCATCTAATGAAGGCTATTGAAGATACCAGTTTCAATGATGCTTTGGATAAGAGAATTATGTACCTTCACAAATTGAATGAGGACAGATTGGAAGTTGTTGATAGGATATCTGCTCACCAGCAGAAGGTAAAGGTCCTGTTTGATAAGAAAGCTAGGTTTAGAGATTTCCAAGTTGGAGACATTGTTTTACTATGGGATAAAAGGCATGAACCTCGTGGCAGCCATGGCAAGTTTGATTCCCTTTGGCTCGGACCTTTCAAGATCAGGAACTTTCACTGGTAAGAATTCTTTTTACCTTGATTATATGGATGGTTCTTCTCTCCCACTTCCTTATAGTGGGCAGTACCTGAAATTGTTCAAGTCATAGGTGATTAGGAAGTCCTGTGTATATTCTGTACAGTGTTTTGTTTTTCTTTCCCTTTGTTTTGGTGTGTTGTCCTCTGTATTGGTTTACTTTTTGACTCCATGGCCCAATGGATAAGGTACTGGTCTACTTCCCCGAGTTTTGTCTAAATTCTTGCCTTGTCTCATTCTTTGAATTTATGCCAAGTCATCCCTAGAAGGAGCCAGCTGTTGTCCACTCAAAATTCCCCTACTTTTAAGAAGTTGAAAATTTAAAATTTTGAGGTTAAGTGTCTTCTCTGTTATCCTGGCAATGTGAAAAGTCGAGAAATTGGAAAAAATCTACGTTTTTGGGTCATTTTGTGTGTTTTTCGGGCCTATCGGACATTTTTGTCCCACGTGTCCCAAGTTCAATCGGGCTCTCTGTTCCTCGATCGGCCGATTTACCCGAAAGTCTAGTCCTTTTCGGGCCCGACGGAACTTTTGTCCCAAATGTCCCAAGTTAGTCTGGACCCTTTCTTCGATTTTTGGTCGATTCGCCGAATCGCGTACTCCGCATACTTATGTCCCGCATGTCCCAAAATCATTTGTGCATCTTTTCTCCGCATCGTCCGAATCGACCGAGCCACGTACTTCACACTTTCACGTCCCTCGTGTCCTAAATGAACCAAGTGCCATTCGTGCTAAATTTTCCCGCTCTACCGAATATCTTGCTTTTCAAATTGGTAGGTATGTATTTAATGCACATTTATTACCTTTCTCTCTCCTAAACGCTATATAATGAGCAGCCCCCCTATTCATTTTACACACTACTTTCATGCTATCTATTGCTCGAACCCTTACGATCTAAATTCTTGTGCGTGTATCATCCCCTCTGTATTTCCATCCCAAGTCTAGCTTGCAGCTCTGCTCTCGAATTACTATCAACATGAAGATCAAATTCCGGGGCGGGAACAAGTCTCAACACTAGAGTCGCGTTCCCGATATCGGGGACAGTGAAATTCACCACCTTGACTTTGGTGATTTTTGGTCGAGGGTTGTGATGACACGAACCCTACACCAATGGAATAGATGATTCATGACAGCGGTTTGGCTTTCGCGGGCGGTTTCCCTATCTCGGTGCAATGTGCGAGACACGGTGCTCGCATGCTGGACTCATTTCAACCCTGATTCGAGTGAATTAACAAACATACACGGGGAGCTCATCACCAAACTTGACGCTACCACCATTGGCACTGCACTGAGGATTCCAGAAATGGATAATGCCATAGTTGTCTCCCATAATCAAGCACATGCCCTTTTCAATCAAGACAGTGATAACTATAAGGTGCGAGGTGGTGAAGTCTTGGCTTAAAAACCCTAAGAAGGGGGCATCTCATCTATCCAAGACTCTTTTCCATGCACACTTTAATGAAGAATTGTCAGATTTCATAATCCTACTAGCTCGGGTTATGGGCTTACCCTCTACTAATGAGTTCCATTTGTGGATGTTCCCGCTCATCAATATGGTGTGCGAGGGAACTCAAAATATCAACTGGGTAGAAATCATCAGTATGAACCTAGTGGAGCAGCTGTCCAATGTACAACAAATGAAGAAATTATATATGACTTCATATCTGATGTATACTCTGGTGGCATCAAGGCAATGGTTTGGATTTTCTTACTGATACGACGCCCACAAGGATGATCCTGTGTGTATGCTTACTACCCGCAGATTCACCCTAGAGACCAGCAATCACAATTTTTGAAGGGTGAATGATGCTTTCACCATGTAAGTGGTCGAATTCTTGAGGGTGACAACTGCTACAAGATTTTTGAAGAAGCCATGAGTCTAATATGCACTACGGTGCTTATTTTATTCAATTGAGAAAATTTTCTTATATCAAAGCTTCTTTGCTACGAGAGCACTCCTCTTAGGCTTCCTATGTTCTGCAGTGACAAGATGGCCTTGATAGAAGTATGCAGGCAATTGGAAAAATTGCATAGAACCTGCAGAGACAAGAAAATTACTGGTTTGCACTTCCCCATCTCTTTGGGAAATTACACCTGCAAAACAGCCCTGGACGCACAGAATATAGAAAGAGCCCTGGCTCCCATTACTGTCCATTTCTTCAAGCCCAGAACTTGCTTCGACTTGAAAAAGTTTATTGAGAAGAATATCAAGATAACCTATCATCATAGGGCAGACATAGAAGACTATTGGGCTGACTGTGCTGATGATTTTAAAGCCAGAAGGAGGCATTACGACAGGTTTTCTCTGTAATTAATCCAAGAACTCGTCTTGTAACAAGTTCTGAAGGACTCGAGGATGTCAATTTAGATATGTACTCATATGAGTATGATAATGTGGTTAAGCACACTCCCTTGGAGGACTTGGATTGGTTCAAAAAGGAGAAAGATGATTTGGCTGAGATCCTGGCTCCAGTCTTAGTCAGGACTAAGATCTGGTTTGATAAGAAAGTCGAGAGCTTAAGAGGCACTCAGGGGAATCCTCCTCCAAATATGTTTCAACACCCAAGAGGGAAGCATCAACCCAAAAATTAGAAACACCTATGCAAACCCCTCCTGCCTCCTCGGCCCAAGGACCTGCAGCCTCTACTCCTTCATCCACCCAGGTATATCAGAAGAAATTCAAAGAAGTTAAGAAGGAGCCTGTGGAAGAAGATCCCCGAGAAAGCATGCTAGAATTGCCTTTGGGACCAGAGAACATCATTGTTCTCAGTGAAAGTGAAGAAAGTGAAGTGCCAGCTCCTACAAGTGCCCCTGAAGCTCCAACGGATAAGGACAAAGAGGTACAGAGCACTGAGCTTCCAAGTACTATTGATTCCTCTGCACCAGTTGTCTCAAGCACCCCACTCATGTCTCAACTCGAGACAACAGTAGTGCAAACCTTGGGCACCATGAGTTCTCTGTCTCTTGGTCCTCTTGCCCCTCCTACTTCTTCCTCCTCCTCTTTTGCATGGGTGCAACCTCTCGTCGACAGTAGGAAGAGAAAGTCTTCCTCTCGGAGCTCAGGACCAAATTTTGATGTTGTGGCAGCCTTGTTAGGCACTACTCCTCCTTCTCACGCCAAAAAAGCCAAAATTACCTCCAGGATAGTGTCTGATGCTCTAGGGCCAGCAATTCCTAGAAATAGCTAAGCCTACTGTAGATAAACCAGAGTGGGATTTGCAGGCATCTGACCTGGAACTCTCAAGAATTCCTATGGGAGAGTCTACCCCTGAAGGTGAGATCCACAATCTCCAGGAGACAGTCACAAGAGTCATTGGGAGGGTAGAGAAAGGGTAGCAAACCATAGAATAGTTGGAAGAACAAGCCCAAATTCTTACAGGTTTCATCAAATCTCTTTTGTCCAACGACAAATTTTTGGACCCTACCCCATTGAATACTCTTCCACCACCTGTGATTTTGAGCCAAGATGAGGTACAAAGTATTAAAGATATGCACAAGTATTCCATCTATGGCAGAGCTATGGAGGCCATGGTGGAAGATATGCTTGTTGTAGGATTGAACTTCATTGATGAAGCTTTCAAACTCCATGGAAAGGTGAACAACTTGCAACAAAAGCTCTCCTCCACTATTGGGATCATAGATAAAGAGCTTAAACTTTGGAGCAGTTGCATAGTAGACCTCCACCTCATGGGACAAACAGATGAAAACATTTTATTGGCGAGTAAGGTTTTTGATGATGCAAAGGATAATCTATCAAAGTCCTAGGTTTACAGTATGGAGTGGAAGATCAAGGTCCTGGAGGAGGCTTCGGGAGAATTGAAGAATAGCTGGCAGAAGGGTGAGGCTTTCAAAGATATAAATTGTCATCTTCAGGATGAGACTTCTGGTGTGCCTCTCTCCTTGCAAGAAATCAAAGCTCAGTTCAGAGATTTTGTCTAAGGTAACCTATTTAAGGAAAGCTCCATTTCCAAAGAAAAAATGAAGGAAATCTGCTCTCTTCAATCTGCCATTGAAGAATAAAATAAGAATTATCATACTCATGTCGAGTTTGATAAGGAAATGGAGAAATGTCTCAGATTTTGGACCTAGTCTACAGCCAACATGTCAGTCCCTCGTGGCAGAGACATAGCCGAGGCGTTGAAGAGATTCAGACAGCAGATTTTAAAGTCAGTGGGTCCCTCCCAGTCATAAGCACCTGTCTTCTTCTCCTAATTCTTCTCTTCTCTTCCCATTCTTTCTCTCGAACTTATTGTAATAATTAGTTGGGGTATTGCGATTGGAAACCCTTTAACTAATCATTAGTTAAAAGAAGTAGTTACCGAGAGTAACTGATTTGTAAGCTATATAATGGCCTTTCCTCACCATTTTGAAGGGGAGGAAGAACTTGGCTTATTTTCTGAAAGTGTAAATAAATCATAAAGAAATCAATACAGAAGGGATTTTCATTCTTCATCTATCTGATTTCCTTTATCCCTAAGCTTTTCATTTAATCTTGTTAAGATCATTTGTCTGTATTATGTTAAGAAACTTTGTATTCTTGCAGATGTTATTTATAGAACTTTGTGTCTTTCAAATTTCATCTTACTAATATGATACCAATGATCTCGTTTCAATTCACTGTACCTTCGCATGCATAAGGAATTACTCTGTCATCTATAATTTTGAATGGTGCCTTTCTACTCGTTCTCATATTCTCATTCCTCAGTCCTTTTGTAATTGATGATCCTTATAGAAAACACTTTCATAATATCCAAGTTCCACAAGAAAATCATGTTTTGTATATGTGTAAATAGGTTCATTTTTGAATAAGGGAACCTCTCCCATTAAAGAGGAGGGACTTCTTGTCCCCTAACTGTTGCTCTTCGTGAAGTCCTATTTGATGACCAACACATGTTAAACCAAGAAAGAGCTCTAACTTTTGGCAAGGCGCCAAGTTATCACCTCGTTATGTGGGACCTTTCAAATTGTCGAAGAAATCAATCCCATAGCTTATCGATTAGCATTACCACCTACTTTGTCTCGAATGCATGATGTTTTCCATATTTCTTGGCTTAAAAAAATATGTTTTAGACTTTTCACATGTTTTAAATTGGAATTCCTTGTAGGTCTAAGACCCGGGAATAATCATGGTTAAAACCACTCGTGTCTCGGAAACTTGCCAATTGCATTTGAGAAATCAAGAAATACAACAATGTAAGGTCCATTGGGACCAGTTTAACAAAGAAAGTGCAACTTGGGAAAATTTGGAAGAGATGAAAACTGCTTTTCCCTTTATTTTTGAATAGAATTGAATTTGTTGGTGATAAAAAAATTTATTATTATGAATTTATCTTTTATATGTCTTTATGTAAGCCGTTTTTTATACTGATTTCGAAACTATTCAAGTTTAAAATAGTAATTTGTTCAGTGAGTCAATGAATTAATTGACCAGAAGATAAATCAAAGGATGTAATCATCGGGATGATGAATCTTTTAGGAGGGAAGCATGTAACACCCTGAACTGTTGTTACTTTCTCCTGAGCATTCAAGTGTTGATATATGATTTCTCCTGTTTAAGGACATGTTCCTTTGGTTTTGGGAAGTCATGCTTGATATGGATTATATCTTTTCTACTCTTAAGATCTTTGATTGAACCGGAATATGCTTGGACTCTTTTGTTTCTTTCATTCTTCACATTTGAGTACAATCTGATTTTTGGAAGATTGTGGATTTATCCACCTTTATGACTCAACCTTGGATCAGTTGCATTGATCCAAGGGATGTTTTAATTTTATTCAGGATGAGCAAATGGTATTGACATTTCGAGAGTTACTAAGTCTGACTGAGCTTTGAATGTTCAATTCGGAGGTTAACTCTAGCTGATCATGGTAATTAGAAATCTGGTTCCAGTTGTCATAACATCAGGAAGGACCTGGACCTTAAGCCATGTAAGATGTGTATGTTTTATATCTAAAGTTTAAATTAATTGATGCCAAACGGAATTTGATACAGGAATGTTTTATCCTGTTTGAACTCTATTACTGATTAGTCCTATTTAGGGGACCTAAACTAGAATCAGTAAGGTTAGTAGTTTTAACCTAAAGTATAACCTAATATTGCAAGGTTAGTTAATCCAACCTAGTCCTTAAACTATGAGCTTAATACTCCTTAGGGTTAACTAAACCTATCACTATGGAGGGTGAATAATATTATATCCTATGGAAATGAGAATAATGTCATATCCTATGATCTAACCTAAGTCACTAACCTATCCTAAACTAATGCTATGAAGGGGGACCTAAGGAGGGTCACGAGTCATGGGCGGTAGTTTCCATGGAATTTAAGAAAGGATAAGGATGAAGGATAGGGAGTGCTGCCAGGTTTAGCGGAGGGTAAATTTGCTAAGAGAGTCTTACGTGGCAGTATCTCTAAGGATGGGAATGTTTGTTTATTTTGTTTTGGCATTCACCAACTTTGGCAATCGGTGGCAATGGAAAATAGGTGGGAGAATAAAAATAAATGCAATTAATGAGCATTGGGCCTCGAGCACGTGATTGCTTGGGAAGGCATGTAAGTGGAATTTTTCTTGGTTGTTTTGTTTTCCATGCATTGTTTTTTGCTTTGCATGAGCACTGGTTCTTCGAACCAGCCATCTACTCTTCATTGCATTGCAATTTTTAGAGTTTCAAATTTACATCTCTGTTAGGGGAAGTATATAAGGCATGGAGGTAACAAAATTTTGTTGTTTAATCTTTCGTGAAAGAAGAAGAGAAGGTGCGAGCGCATTCGAGGTCTTCTTCAAACTTTTATGACACTATCACCATGATAGGCCTTAATCGTTAAAAATCTTGCTTTCCTTTAAATGTTTTCATTAGAACAACTCTGTTATGATGATTTGTGCATAGTTGGCCTGGCTGGTAGCAATATATTGGTTTTTCTTTTGTTGATTTGGGAATTCTGGGTTATATGTAGATCCTGGATGAAAACTGCTTCTTAATTCTTGTTTCCACGCTGTGAATACAATATGGGTTTCTCTTTCTGTTAGAAGTGTTTTATGTTTTCTTTATTTGGCTGAGGTATTGGATAAAAAAATGGCCCCATGATAGGGTTCATGCTTGATGATTTCGTGTTTGAAAATGCCACTGTAATTAACTATTGTTTCTAATATGGTTGGATTATTTGATTGTTGCTTCGCCATATGAACTCTAACTAGTGCTGGACATGTTCAGGAAAGTAAGTAGTTGATTTTGTGGTTGGAATGCTAGTTTATTCTATAAAAATCAACTGGTTTAGTCACGTGAGTTGGTGATATTGTTAAATTCTAAGCCTGTACCTTTAATTTAAAGAGGTCTAGATGTTCTTATGAATATAGGTTCTGTGAGTAAGGAAGTATTTGGTGTAACTGTTGTTTTTGTGATTTTTACATGGATATTAGGAACACGGATATGTTTAGGAGGAAACGTACTTGGAGGAACTCGTTCCCGACACCCGTGGTTCATGCTAGATCTACATGAATGGAAATTATGTTTAATATTTGTTTAAGAAAGGACTGTGTTTGATGTTACCTGAGGTGATTTTTAAATCTGTATTTAGAATTCAACTATTAACTCTATACATGCATTTTTGTTTGGTATCTTGGAATAATTTAACAACCTAACAGTGTAATGGTTGGAAATAATTAGTTCGATCCATTGGTAAGTAATGGTAACGGGATAGTTACCCTAACTCTTAGTCCAAAATGATTCGAGTAATAGGTGAAATGTAGACTGTTTACTTAGATCAGGATTGTGGTCTGAGATTAGAACATTTATAACGTTTTGTAGTGATTATTGGTCTTTGTTTAATGTACAATCGTAAGACCGTAGGGATCTATAGGAAACTTTTAAGGCGGCTCTACCTGACTGGAGCTATTGGTGAACTTAAGTGTTGTTTTACTTGCCTTCTTTTTCCCTGATTGAATTAGAGAATATATATTACTTCTTGGAAGTTAGTATAGTTCTGAACTTGATTAAAATAGAGTTCTGATCTCTCTGTTCCTTCCTCTGAGTTATGAAAGATAGTTGTTATAGGAATTTGAAGGAAGGTATTTTCACTCTCTCTCTCTCTTGAAAAATTAATGAGCTCTTCTATAGAATTCTATAAGGAACTCTACAGTATGGTTATGAGATGAAAAGACTGTTAAAAATTAAGTGGGAAGAGTGGTAAGTGGTGAAATCTTAACTTAGAAGTCTCCTTTCTTTTATTAGTAGGATTATTATCCTGATTTAGAATTTCATTTTATTATCTACTTGTATAAAAGTAGCCCTGTAGAAAAAGTTTTGCTTACTTATCAATGTTTAAGAATTTGATATGATAGAGTTAAAGGAAATCCACTAGATGAACTTGCTTGAGGTAGTAATATGTCCTTTGTTTAAATTGTTTTTATGCAAACCTGTTGGTTGCATACCTTAAGAAGGTTTCATTCTTTTGTTTAGAGTGATTATAACATGATTGACACTGTTCTTGGTTTTCGGATGGCTAGGTACTTAATATTCATATTGTTTTTCTTCTTTTTTCGGTATAAGATGAATCATCCAAAAAGATTTAAATTGAAATTGTAACTATAATATGAGTCATGTTATAAAGTCATATTATAATGGTAGAAAGAAAACTAGCGTGATTCATGATTATGGATTTGATGAAATTGATGTCATTTAAATAGGATTGTTTAATGAAAACAATTAGTGGAATGCAATTGTTTTAAGAATTAGTGCTTATCATGCTCAGTTCACTGAACTGACCCGTGCTAGCAATTTTTGCAGATGGTCATCTTAAGTGGTAAAGGCAGGCAGATCTGAAATGATGCACAAATGTTTAATCTGGTTTTTATGAAGAATTCGACATGATTTTTCTAATTGTACTATAGAAGAAAGTTACTCTTTTGCTGATGACTATTGTATTAAAATATGCCGAAGTGCATAGGTTGTAATTGTATAGGTTTGGGAATAAATGAAATGGGGACATATTACTTATGTGGTCTGTGTTCTTATTTGTGGAAATGATCTTCTTTTGTCTGTATGAATGAGAGTGCATTCTTACTATTATATGCAATGGGGTCTAGATGGATTCCCTAAGTAAGCCTTGTATAATTATGTGGCTGAATACTACATGTTTCTGGTTAGTAATTCTTATATATTATGAATATGGTTAAATTGGAAATTAGACCACTGCATTTTTAGGGAACGTTGAGGTTGAACTACGCCCTAAAATGTGGCTATAACTGGAAGAGTATTCTATTACTCTCTTAATGTTCTAATTCAAAGCAATGTAATTGATGGTTATAAATCACCATGTCTTAATGGTAATAAGTCTGATATATTTCAGTCTTCGAGATTGTTACGAACCCTTGCTGGTTTAGTTATCTTCCTTATGGGAAAACTTAGGGCTATTGTCCTATTATGAGGATACAAGGTTAATAGGAACCAATCGGCAACTTGAAACAATCTTTAATCTTATAAAAAAATTCTCTGTGAAACTAAACCAAATTACGAAAGGTAACTCAAAAAGTGTGGGACCTAGGGTTAGGGAAGGCTACCCAATTAGGAGGGCCTGTAATCCAAATATAACTCAACTTAAGTGAATTCTTGGAGGAATGTACATCTTTCCGAGGTTGTTTCGTAGGATTTTGACACATGTCAACTGCAGGGTTGTACCTTCGAGAAGATTAGGATCTTCTTGAGGATACAACAATGCAGGTGACATATGGAAACACCCTTCTGCATTGATCATTAAGATTTACACCGAAACTTGATCAATATTTCCGTTCGAGGACTAGTTAGGACCATAGACGTGTTATGAGGTAGCCCTTTGAGACTCTAGGTACCTTGACACACGGGGTTAACATTGGTTGACCCAGTATGTCAGCTTACCCCTAGTCTTCAAGGGCATCCTTATAACGTGAATTATGATATTAACCCGATCCAGAGTGAAAACTTGGGGCAAGGGGACTGACAGAAGTCAGTATAAGATGTTCTATATAACATTGGAGTGGGGTGAAGGATGTATTCGGATTGACGAGTATGTCGTCAAGGAATAAGTAACATGAACAGTATGTTTCAAATCTTTGGCCAAAGTATCACAAGCTGCTGATTGCGTTGTCCTATGTCACCTAGTCTAAGGAACGTGATGCCGATGAATAATGGTAACAATTATTTAGATAGGTTCCTTGGACAGAGCACTCAGAATCCTAGATTAGGGAAGAGAACCACAAGAATGAAGTGTTCTATTGAAAACACCAAACTCTAAGATACACATGAATAGATCGGTAGTTCACCGAGTCATGGAATGAATAGATCGGTGGTATACCGATTCATTATAGGTGCATATGGTTATCTGTTATAAGAATGATTGTTATGATCTGTGTGTTCTAAATTATGTATTTAGAACTAGAAAACACTAATAATATATATATCTTGTTCTAAAGTATTAAAATGTGGATGTTACACGCAACAACCCATTAACCAACATTTGAACAGGTATTCCTCCTATGCCCATTACCCTATTTGTTTTGTCAACACTTCAGAGAAATGATCTAGAATCAGGTGAAACATTTTGGCACTCCCGGTGGGACCCATCCGAGCTTCCTTGCATTTCATTAATTCTTAGGAAAAACTTTTGTGTTTGTTTCCCTTCTGAAAAGCATTCACATTAATCTTCTTCCTTGGTAACCCACCTTTTATTTCTATTTTCTCTAAAGGAAACCTTTCTTTTGGTGTAATTAAAAGGAATAATTTCTTCATTTTTTCATAATTTTAGTGAAATAGCATCCCTCTTCCTTTTCATCTTACGGTGTCATCCAACTTCACATTTCAATTTGGGATTAAAAATAAGTGCATTGTATTTTGATTTATTGCATTAGCTCACATTAAGCGAGGGAAACCTATACACTTTGGAAGTCATGACCGGTGATGGTTGAAAAAAATCATAGAAAAACTCTTATTTCTTTTTCTCTTTCTTATTTCGGTTATCCTTTGACCGTCATCAATTAAACCCAACCGAAGTCATTCGAGGTCCTTTTGTTAACCTACCCAAAAGGACATTTTATTCATTTTCTTCCACTTTTCACAGTCCCTATCACTTCCATCATTCTCATTGACATTGTAAAACACCATCAGATTTGGCATACCTATTAGATTTGACCTTCGCCTAGTTTTTCACTCATGACCATTTTCTTATAGTGACGGTAGTGGTTACCCCCGATCGACATCATTTTTCCTTAACCAAAGATCGAGTTAGCCTGTCTCACTTTCTAACCACCATTTGGTAACTAATCAAATTTTTACCATTGGATTCACCTATTCCTACTATTTTCTATGTCATTCAAAGAGAAGTAGCCCTAACTGATCAATACTGGTTCACATGGTGTTGACCCGAAGTCAAACAAGTGCACTCGTATTTCATGCCAGTTGTCAACCACTCCCACCTAGTCCCTCACCATCTTCCATTTTATCACCAGCCATGGATCACATCCAACCTATCACTATCGCTACTAGAGATGAGGAGTTCACACGAATCCTTGACTAAAACCCTTCTGCCTTGCAATTTTTCCTTTCCCACTCATCCACTCAAGATGCCTCGGTTCATTTGATATATGGCATGACCATATCTTTCCCCTTGACTCTCACTCCCACTCATGCATCAGTCCCATCTAGCTCTATGATTCCCGCATCTACCTTACCCCAATTCATTTCGTAGCTAGGTCTCATACCCACTATGACCGCCGCATCTGCTACAACCCATTACATCCACCATACCCGTGACAACTACCCAAAACACGACCTCATCCACCCCTAATGTCTCACACATACCTTTAGCTACACTACCACCTCCCATGTCATTGACCCCTACCCCTTTTTAGAACATGGTCCTTTCCATTCCACAATCATTAGCCCCCATTGCCACTAGGGTTACCATGACCCTTCCACCTCTATATACATACTACCAACAACATCTTGTTTCATCCATTATTCACACCGGAGTACGTACCCCTATTTCACAACATTCTTCTCGGTCAACCTACATGGAAGCCCCATACACTAGAGTGCCACCCCTTTTATACGCCAAAAACCAACCCTTTCATGCTATAGGAACCATCCAATCATCACAAACCACCAATGACTTAATCAAATTGATGTTGGACAAGATGCGAGACATTAGAGGCATCGATTTCTCACTCCCACAACACTCTCACCTATGACAAGATTTACAACGAGCCCATCCACCCATCCATTCCTATCCACTCATACTTTGTGCGTGCATTGGGAGATGCCTAAACTCAATCATTTCAATAGCAAATAAGACCCACATCAACATTTGTAGTCATTCAAACATGGGTGTTATCTCGATCACTCACGATGATGCTTTATTATTACGAACCTTTCCCATGTCTCTCGATTTGGACTCGCATTAGATTGGTATAGTGGGTTATGTAGAAACTCCATATTCTCATTCAATCAAGTAGCCCAAGCCTTCTTGGATCATTTCTCTATCAATATCATTAAGAAGGTTACCATGACCAACCTATACTCCACGCATCAATATGAGAACAAATCTATCACAAATTTTGTCACTCACTGGCGTATTTTGATCAACCAACTCACCTTCCAACTACCACAAACGGAACTCATCAATCTCTTCACGTGGGCTTGTGCCGGACATATCTCATCGACTTTATTGGTCCAAACCTTCCAAAAATTTGATGAAGCATTCACTATGACACGAAAGTTAGAGGTTCAGGCCATCGAAGAGAAGAAAATCCAATTACATAATAAAAATTCAGAAATTAAGTCGAATGATACCTCTTCTTATTCCAAACCACAAAACAATTATTCAAAAGCTAAGGGCACCACTAACGCAGTGGTACTCAAGGTTGGCCCAACACATCCATCAAATAAGGCTACCCCTCATCTAATCTCTCACCCGTCCAAGCTTTTCAATTCAGACGAGAGCAGTGAAAATATACCCCAATCGAGGAACCTTACTCTTATGTCTTAGAAAAGATTATCAAATTTGGAGCCATCACCCTTCCACCTATAAAACCATACATTGGTTTTGACCTGCCGCCCCATGCCCGAGTGGTATACGTAGAACATGATTTCTATAATTATCATCGAGTAAAGGGTCATAGTGACGGTAACTACATCACTTTCAAAAATATTGTCCAAGAAATGCTCAAGAAATGTGATTTAACCATGGATAATCCTAATGAACTTGCCAACCAAAACCTACAAATCTTCAAGAAACCGTTTCCCAACCATGCCCCTTCGTTCGATCAAACTAGTGAGACCTCAACTCATGATACCCATACCCGCGAGGTTCACGTTAACTTTAATGACATACCCGTTGCCTCCCAATTACCCCATATTCCTTCCATAGAGGATATCCTACCCCGAAATCCTCTTTCTATGTCGAACTAACCTCCTCTTTTCCTTCACCAATAGAGGAACACATTTCATCTCCTTCATCACCTACGAGAGGAGTCTTTCGCCAACATTGAGACCATCGACCCTAGCTTCACCACTTAGAGAGCCTTTAGCTACGGTACCTCCTCCACCCATAAAGGAGCACCCATTACCTCATCCACCCATAGAGGAGCAACCATCATCTCCACCACCTATCATAGACCTAGTTGAGATATTGTTTCCTCTTAGTGAGCATTCTCCATTAGTTACCCGTAATCCTACTGAGACCTATTTTCGGTTCTCTTACCCATGAAAGCTAAATCTAGCCAATTTCCTATTTCTAAGACACATTTTATCGGAATTTCCATTAGGTCCTCATCAACTCCACCTACAAATGTGTCATTATCATGTTTGGTTGATCACTTAGATTATGTGGATAGAGCCTTACTATGGGGGCATCTTCTGCTTCCGGTCTCAACACAGATGCAGAGGTCCCTCGCTGATACCTCCACTATCTACCCAAAAATATTTCGACCAATCGAACTAAACACAACCACCTCTATCACAACCCTTTCATGAAACTTGTTATAGCTCAAACCACACCATTACCCATAACTCAACCTACACCTAAACCCAAACACATACCTACAACATTTTCCTCGACTAAACCTATTACCACTTTAGGGGTCACCCCGACCACTAGCCTTACTCATCCACCTATCAAACTAGATTTAGCTACATCCTCCAAATTCAACACCATACCTACTCCTACACCTAAACAGAAAAACCAAACTCATCGACCTCATACCCGGCTATGCCAATCACACCAAAGACTGTCTCATCCGTCTTAGGACCTCAGCTTCCCAACATGGTCAAGCAACCTCCACCTAGTAATAAGACAAAAACACAACATCCCATTCCTTCCTCAAAACCTCTAAATTATCCCGATGCCCAAAGATGACTTACACCCACACACTGTAGCATCCCTACCACAAATACCTCCAATACCCTCATCTATTGCTTCACTATCCACTACACTGCAATCATTGTCTCTCACACCCCAAGCATGACCCACGTCACCTACCTTCACAACACCCCCATTATCCACATGAGTAACTCACCCTCTTCCTCCATCTTATTTTCCTTCTAGACCTCATACACCCACATCACCTTTACCCAAGAAGGTGCAACCCAAAAGTAAAACTCCACTACCCCATAATATAGTAGTCAAAATGACCACACACCCTCCTACCTGTCCATCTACTATACCCCTACCCGAACAAGTATGACCGATACCTAAAACCACACCAAAGCACCCAAATCCATAGCTCAATCCGCTCATCCTCTTCCAAAGACCATTCCTCAACAATCAACTACACCTACACCCAAACCCACGTTCACTTCCCATTATGATCCACTAGTAGGGTCCTATGCCAAAATTTTAACCAACCTCCTTGAGAATTCTGTCATCACATTACCGCCACTCGGACCTTATGAACCCCTCAAACCCAAGCCGACAGATTTGACGATACTTAAATTTTCACATACCATTGTGTGTCAAGGCATGATGTGGAGAAGCGTAAGGCCTTAAAAACCCTCCTTGTCTAGTTATGTCCTCCAGAGGCCAACTTTGATGATGACGACCTTCTCAACAATAATCCCACTACACCAACACCCATTCCCACACTGCCCACTCAATGACCACAACCTCCACCCTCATAGCTCCTAGAGCCACCCCCAAAATTCAAAATTAACATGGTTTGCATCAGAGAACTTACCATGCCACCACCCAAATGTCATTGTGCCCAACTCACCTCACAGGATTTTTCTCCTCAATGGGTTTTTTCCCATCATGTCATTATACCACTCACCCTACACCTTCTCCATTTGCCAACTCCCCTCAAATCAACATGATACATGTCACTACACGTGCTCAAAAGGATAAGGGAAAAGAAAAGGCAACTGACCCACCAACCAATCCTATACCCAACATACCATCTACACCCATACCTAAAATCACTATCCATGGCCCCACGTACCCCATTTCTAATGGTATCACACATCACACCATGCTCAAACAATTACACCAGTCTCCTCTTAAAATGTCCCTATATGACCTCATTCAAACCTCATAATCCCATTGTCAAGATTTTATGGAGGTTATTTAATCTATTGAGGTTTTACCCAATGACCCTACACCTGTAGCCTCCATTATCACACCCCATCATGTAGCCTCTCTCACAAAATTACCACCTTCATCTTCATCCTACCTTGTTCACCAAGTAGCATCCCTTAGCTTCTCAGAGGAAGAGATCATAACACACCAAAATGATGACCTGGACTAGCCCTCTTCATCTCTATCCACATCGACGACATACGGGTACACCATGTGATGATTGATGAGAGCACTAGCATTAATATCATTTCATCCCATGCATTCACTCAAATGTACATACCGATAATTACATGCATAAACATCTCGGTCATGTTGCATTCATTCAATGACGCTATCACCTTTACACTAGGAACCATTATCCTCCACATTCGCATGGGTCCCCACACTTTTCTAGAATTATTTTATGTCTTAGAGGGGGAATTCCAATATAGCATGTTGCTTGGTAGACCCGGATTCGACTCATGGGTTATGTTCCTTCCAATTTTCATCGTTGTGTAAAATTTGAACATGAAGGACACACCTATACCATTCCAGCTGATCCCTCACCTTTCAAAACATGTAACATTCTTTACCGACCCTCACATTGCTCTTCTCGTCAAAGAAGAACTTCAGTGCCTTCTTTTCATTTCCTTCATAATACCCATTGACTATCCTCATTGGATTTATAACATTGTCCCTATCACTAAAGCAACTGGGGGAGTCTGCATTTTCATGAAATTCCATGACCTCAACCTAGCCTTCCCGAAAGATGACTTTGCCTTACGGTATTGATCAACTTGTTGACCTTACCCTTTGGTCATGAGATGCTATCACTCATGGATGGCTTCTCTAGTTATAATCACATTTTGCTTGCAATAGAAGATCAACACAAAACCTCATTCATCACCCCTTGGGGGACATTCTTCTATCAATTCATGCCTTTTGGCCTTAAAAATGCGTTGGTGCCACATATAAGTGGGCTATGACTTACATCTTCCATGAAATCATGCATCATATATTGGAAGATTACATGGATGATCTCTTGGCCAAATCTAAACGCTGCTCCGATCACCTTCTTTGTCCTCAAAACCATCTTTAACCATCTCATTAAATATTGCATCCACCTTCAACCTACGAAGTGCGTCTTCTTGTTCTCTCGGGAAAGTGCCATCATTGGTATGATCACATCATTTGGTCAGTAAAGAATGTTGCATGTTTTGAAAGGTGAGGGATTAGCTGGAATGGTATAGGTGTGTCCTTCATGTTCAAACTTTACACAACGATGCAAAGTTGAAGGAACACAACCCATGACATGAATCCAGTGGTCTACCAAGTAAAAAGTTATATTGGAATCCCTCGCCCAAGACATAAAATAATTCGGAATAGTGTGGGGGCCCATGCAACATGACCGGATGTTTATGCATGCAATTTTTAGGTATGCGCATTTGAATGAATGCATGGGATGAAATGATATTAATGCTATCACCCCCATCAATCATCACATGGCGTACTTGTATGTCATCGATGTGGATAGAGATGAAGAGGGCTGGGTCTGGGTCATCATTTTAGTGCGGTGCGATATCTTCCTCTGAGAAGCTAAGGGAGGCTACTTGGTGAATAGGGTAGGGTGAAGATGAAGGTGGTAATTTGGTGAGAGAGGCTACATGATGGGGTGTGATAATGGAGGTTACGGGTGTAGGGTCATTGGGTAAAACCTCAATATATTGAAGAAACTCCATAAGAGATTGATGATGGGATTACGAGGTTTGAATGAGGTCACATAGGGTTATTTCGAGAGGAGACCGGCATAATTGTTTGAGCATGGTGCGATGTGTGACACCATTAGAAATGAGGTACGTAGGGCTGTTGATAGTGATTTTAGGTATGGGTGCAGATGGTATGTTGGGTATAGGATTGGTTAGTGGGTCAGTTGCCTTTTCTTTACCCTTATCCTTTTGAGAATGTTTAGTGACGTGTATCATGTTGATCTGAGGGGACTTAGAAAATGGAGAAGGTGTAGGATGAGTGGTATAATGACACGATGGGAAAAAACCTACTAGAGGAGAAAAACCCTGTGAGGTGAGTTGGGCACAACGACATTTGGGTGGTGGTGTGGCAATTTATCTGATGTGAACCATGTTAATTTCAAACTTTGGGTGGCTCTAGGACTTGTGAGGGTGGAGATTGTGGTCATTGAGTGGGCAGGGTGGGAATGGGTGTTGGTGTAGCGGGATCCTCGTCGAGAAGGTCATCATCGTCAAAGTTTTCTGTGGAGGACACAACTAGATAAGGATACTTTTCAAGGCCTTATATTTCTCCACATCATGCCCTAGCACACGATGGTATGTAGAAAATTTAGTATCATCAAACCCTATTGGCTTGGGTTTGAGGGGATCATAAGATACGAGTGGTGGTAATGTGATGACATAAGTCTCAAGGAGGTTGGTTAAGATTTTGGCATAGGACCCTACTAGTGGATCACAATGGGAAGTGAACATGGGTTTGGGTTTAGGTGTAGTTGATTGTTGAGGACTATTCTTTGGAAGAGGATGAGAAGATCAAGCTATGGGTTTGGGTGCTGGTGTGGTTTTAGGTGTCGGTTGTGCTTGTTTAGGTATGGGTATAGTAGATGGATAGGTAGGAGGGTGTGTGGTTGTTTTGACTACCTTATTGTGGGGTAGTGGAGTTTTGCTTTTGGGTTGCACCTTCTTGGGTAAAGGTGATGTGGGTGTACGAGTTCTAGAAGGAAAAGAGGATGGAGGAAGAGGGCAAGTTATCCATGGGGATAATGGGGGTACTTTGTGAAGGTAGGTGATATGATTTGTGCTTGGGGTGTGAGAGACAACAACTACAGTGTAGTGGGTAGCGAAGCAATAGGTGAGGGTATTGGAGGTATGGGTGGTAGCGATGTTACAGGTGTGGGTGTAAGTCATGTTGGGCATCGGGGTAAGTTAAAGGTTTGTGAGGAAGGAATGGGATGTTTTTTTGGCTTATTTCTAGGTGGAGGTTTCTAGACCATGTTGGGAATTTGAGGTCATAAGATGCAGACGGGACAAGTGCTTTGGTGTGATTGGTGTAATGGGTTATGAGGTCGATGGATTTGGTTCTTCTGTTTGGGTGTAGGAGTAGGTATGGTGTTGAATTTGGAGGATGTAGCTAAATCTAGTTTGATAGGTGGATGAGTAAGGCTAGTGGTCGGGGTGACCCCTAAAGTGGTAATAGGTTTAGTCGAGGCAAATGTTGTAGGTATGGGTTTGGGTTTAGGTGTAGGTTGAGTTATGGGTAAGGGTGTGGTTTGAGCTATAACAAGTGTCGTGGAAGGGTTTGTGATAGAGGTGGTTGTGTTTGGTTTGATTGGTTGAAATATTTTTGGGTAGATAGTAGAGGTATCAGTAAAGGACCTTTGCATCTGTTTTAAGTCCGAGCGAGAAGATTCCCCCATAGTAAGGATCTATCCACATAATCTAATTGATCAACCAAACATGAGAATGGCATGTCTATAGGTGGAGTTGATGAGGACCTAATTGAAATTCACATAAAATGTGTCTTAGAAATGGGAAATTGGGTAGCTTCATCTTCCTTGGGTAAGAGAGCCGAAATAGGTATGCAAGATTCGGGTAGCTGATGGAGAATTCTCACAAAGAGTTAACGATATCTCAACTGGGTCTATGATAGGTAGTGGAGATGATGGGTGCTCCTCTATGGGTGGAGGAGGTAATGGGTGCTCCTCTATGCGTGGAGGAGGTACTGTAGCTAAAGGCTCTCTAAGTGGTGAAGCTAGGGGTGAGATGGTCTCAATGTTAGTGAAAGACTCCTCCATAGGTGATGAAGGAGATGAAAGGTGTTCCTCTATTGGTGAAGGAATAGGTGAGGTTGATTTTGACGTGGAAGGAGGATTTTGGGCTAGGATCTCCTCTATGGAAGGAATATGGGGTAACTAGGAGGTGAAGGGTATGTCATTAAAGATAGCTTAAACCTCACGGGTATGGGTATCATGAGCCGAGGTCTCGCCGGTTTGATCGGATGAAGGGTCATGGTTGGGAAATATTTTCTTGAAGATGTGTAGGTTTCGAGATGGGTGTATTTGTTTCGTAGTCCAAAAGAGTATAGCTGATGCAATAAACCGCTTGCTCCTATGTTGTTCATCATGATGAGCAAGCATGGCTCCCAAGGACTAATTGTTTATCCCGACCCTACCTTTGGTGCACGGAACATACCTAAATGTTCCTACACCTAACCTATGTTGTGTTTCCTAACCATATCCTATACCTTGGATACCGTAATCACTTCAACCTTGTTTGGATAAACCTATTGACCTTAGACAATGTATACTTTTCTTGCTCTTCAACCGGGTAGCGGCTTTGCGGTTTATATGTGTGCGTGTGTTTGACTATTTCTACCTTTGACCTTGACCAATTATCTCAATTTCCTGAGTAGACCTTTCACCCTTTTTCCCCATTCCCTACCTTCCCCTTTCTCCCATTCACCTTTTATCAAACCACTCACCAATTCTACCCACCGCCTCATTAATTCCTGGTTTGAAGTGGACCACCTTCATCCACACATGAGACAACCACATCTTATTTTTGTTAGCGTTGCTTACCAATACAAGCTATGCAGAAAAAAGGGGCTAAATGTAGACACTAAAATTAGGTCACACTCACCTTTGATCCCTTGACAAATAAGCACCTTTCATCACATTCACCTAGACATGGCCCATTTCACCTCACTAATATTAATTTAATTAAATTAATTCATTATCCTCACTATATTTATTATTTAAATATATTAATTTAAATAATACCCATACATACACTTCACCTAGACACCTCACCAAGCCAACTCACCCAAACACCTACTCTTAGTAAGTTTTCATAACTAACTAAGACCTACCCAAACCCTAAAAATCAATGCCTCCATTCCCTCTAACCAAATTCCCGCATGCTTACAAGAGGATCTCAGTCTAATTTTTGGATTGATGGCACAAGATCTCGAGGAAATCAAGAGGATATTCCTAATTTAGTAAACCTAGGAAATCCCACCTTGACCGATGTCGGTTACCCCTAACCGTCGCCGGTTAAGCCATAACCATCGGTTACCCTTTTAACCCCAAAACAACCTTATTCTCAAGGTTGGAAGTTGAAAAAAGGAGGTTGGAAAGCATTAACACATCTCATAGAGATAACACATCTTTAGAGAGTGAATTCCAAAGAGAACACACATGCAAGGAAGGAGATCAAGCACTTTCTCTTGCACAACCATCCCAGCCATGATCTGATCTAACCAAACAAAGAGGAATGCATATGCAGCCAATACATAAGATTTATTTCAGTTGGTGATCACTTTCAACCTTCAAACCTCTCATCAACACCTCCATCCCTCACTCACAGGCATCTAGGATCACAATTCAAGTAAGTATAGCATCATACTTCTTTGGTTTATTTCATTTCATCATTATTTTATCATCTATTGTTTACCTACCCACCTATTGGCCTTCTCCAACACTTCCACCTCTATATATCCATTAAAATATCACCAAATCCTACCCTAGTCACCCAATACCTCATCCCAACTAACAAAATCCTTTGTGCAATCACAAAGGATACCGAAATTTTATTCTCGTGGCATTCCCAAATTTCCACAAGAATCGGTACTAAGTTACACTTAACCACCGTCAGTCACCCTTAATCGACATCGGTCTCTATGTTTTCCCATACATCCTGCAATGCAGACCTACCCACCTAATTTCACCTCACCCTCATCCACCTGTGATTTACCTAAGACCTTTGTCAGACCTACAGAGACCCAGAACTAGTTACTTGACCTTTGGATCCTATTCTAGCCTAGCCTGTTAGATTAGATCTATTTCTTATTGTGTTTTAAGTGAGATACCTAAATCATTTCGAATTACAATAGGATTTACTTTATTTACAACATTAAATTGTTTAAAACAATGGACTGACAACCATCTAGGAAGTATCACACTTCCCGGATCTAGCATACGCTAGGCAGTTCACTGCACATATTGTTTAATTCCTTCTGGTGGTCTTGCTTTTATTACAGGTAGTTCCTCCTAGCCAAAAGGAATTTCTCACAATCAGCTGTGGATTCAGAAGTCATACGCATGCAACAACCCATTAACTAAAGCATTTGAACAGTATTCCTACTATACTGCATTACCCTATTTGTTTAAATCAACACTTCAAAGAAATAATCTAGAATTAGGTGAAACACCAAGAGGACACTTGGATACTTCCTCTCACTCTTGCCTTTTCTTGGAATTTTCAACGGCCAAGGAAAATCATCATGGACCCTGGACACATGGCGCCTTCCATTGATCCTTTAACTTTTTAAAAACTCTACCGGATTGAGACACGTGATGATCGCACACTTTTTAGGTCTTTACTTTTGAGGACCATACCAAAGGTGCACCAAGGAAACATGTGGAGGATTTTTATGGATCCTTTTTGTTGAGATTTTTTCAAAGGCCAAAAGGCATTTTTCTTGGGCCCAAGGCACGTGGAAGGCCCGCACTTGTTTGGAAACTTTCCCCTATACTTCTCCTTTGTGGTTGCGCCAAGGAAACACATGGACGACTATAATATAAAGTAGAGAAGGGGTAGAATCAATGGTTGTTGTGCATTTTACCTATTTTTTCTACCATTTTTGCTCCAAGACTCCTGGAGATGCAAATACGTACTATTTTTCATCATTTTTGATGAAATTCCTTGTCATTTTTGTCTATGAAGTGCCATTAAATGGATTTAGAACTTAATTTGTGATTCCAAGGTTTGTTAAGATCGATATTTTGAAGTTAGAATTGCTCGAGCACTTGCAAAAATGGGAATTACTAGAGAAGATGGATGCGGGGAAGAATTGCAAAGGAAAGACAGGGAAATGCATGAAATGATGGAGGTTGTAGGTGCAAAGGATGAAAAGGTGTTGTCTCAAGGGTGAAAATGATTACCTGTCAAATCCATCTATACAGAGCCTCCAGAAAATGATTAGAATGAGTATTTATTGCATGAAATAATCACAATGATTATAAGGACTATCAAAATGGTTGTGGCATTGCATCCTAGTCAATAGTCGAGGGTCTAAGAAACATGATCAATTCACAATTGGTCCACCTGGCAGCATTTGGATTTGAATTTGTTAAATGTCACTTTCTGAGGAAAACTTGGTAACAAGCAAAGGTCCCTCAAATATTCTTCTCTTTTTGGGGAAAATTGAGTGAGTAAAATGTATAAATGTAATGAGAATACTCTTGCAAAGGGTCGGGGATTAAATTTCATAAGAAAATTTTGAGAAAAATCCGTATTCTGAGATACCTATTTGAGATACATGGTTAATTTTGTTTGTGTTAGATTTTATATCATGTTAGGTTGGTTACAAATGTATAGCCATTGACGAGCACTGAGATTTCTCTAGAAGCTTTCCCCTATTGATGAATTCAAGTAATTTTGAAATTAATTTGTGTCAATCTTGGAGCAATTAGTGTTTTCTTTGTTTCATAATGTCTACAAGTATTTTTTCTTGTTCCTATTGTAATCTTACATTAAAATATTTGTGAAATCACACAAGATCTTGTCCCTATCACAGTTTAGTGGCATTTACAATTTCATTTTAGGAAGAGCCTTCGTCCTGTGATGAGATAAACAAATTTAAAATCATTCCACTATCATTTGTTGATAAATAATTCTCTGTAAGTCTTTAGGTGTACCTTATGGCATGATTGATTAGAGATTTTGGTTTTTAATTGAGTCTTTTAACTTAATCCTTTGTGCTATATTCTCAAAGATTATGTGAAAACATGTTGATCTAGGCCTCCATTGAAGCACACCTTCTGGTTGAAGGAATGTCTTAACTATTCTAAAGTTTTATGTTGTTGATTTTTCCATTATTGTGAAGTGTCTTAGAGATTTTGTATAATCAAATTTATCCTACTTAATATCCCACCAAAATTATTCAAAAACCATGAATCCATCTTGAACTACCCCTATTTTTCCTGTATATCAACAAAGGAACAAAATACATTCACTAAAATATGCAAGAACAATCAGGATCCCATAGTGTCTTCAATAACCTTAGCCTTGTTTTGAAAGTATCTCCATATTTTAGAAGTGACAACTCTTGAGAGTTAAATTATGGAGTATTGACCATACTTTCCCAAGGTTTTCTTCATAAAATTTGTGCAAAAGAAGGATATCTCCATCTCCTTCATCAAATAGAGGTTACACTATGGGTCCTCTCACCTTGGTCGAAAGGCACGACCTAAAGTAGTGAGGATAGGTCAAATCCTCTTGAAGGTGCTATCCATCTCTCCACAAATTTGAGTGATAAAGGGCTAGTTAGATATCATCCTTGGATATAAAATGGCATACATCATGATCTATCTTTCTCTAAGCTCCCATCCAAATATGTGATGTTGCTCAACTTGAAAAGGAGAAAAATTTGGATACCAACACTTGTGGCACCATGTTTGGGGAAATGAAGTTGTGTGCAAAGTTTTAACACCATCAACAACACATATAGACCCTGGTAATGCTTCTTACATGATCTAAGTGCAAATACATTGCCAAAACATCATTATTTGTTCCGATCTGTAAGAATTGTTTGAAGTTGTAAGTTTTGAGTGCAATATTTCCAGCTTATACAATTATTACACTAATTTTTTTATCATCATTGATAAATTTTCATAAAAGAAGAGTAGATATTGTAAGCTTTGCATGAATCTGGTATTGATAGACATTTGATAGGTCTTTCATAGTGCATTTACACAAACTAAGGTGAAAATCTTAGTTGTGACTCGTGCTATTTAAATTCTTAATAAATATATCTAGTGTCTTAACATATATCAAGTAAGATTTGTCATTAATCTTTACGAAGTTGGAAGGAAGAAGATATGTCTTCACTAGGGACCCTAGTAAAAGGTTGTTTCAAGAGTTGGGAAATTCTAATTCAAAAGGAAGAAGAATTTGGAAGGTTATTAGAGATCAAGCATCAAGAAAAGAGATCTCGATGGTGAAATTGATCACTGTGATTGAAGATTGCAATACTTCCTCAAGTGCTTCTGAATCAGGTAGTCTCTTTGCTAAATTGAATTCTCCATCTGGAGAGGGTCCTTCTTTTGTATTTGAAACATTTACTTCTCATTTTGTCCCTGTATTCTCCAAAGCTGATAGATTTTTCCAAGAAACAAATCCTTTAGAGGGAATTCATTCTGAGAATTACATCCCTATACCACATAGACCTCTCACTCCTCATCAGTTTACATCTCCTCTAAGGTCACCTCCTCAAAATAATATGGCTCAGCCTCCACCCAGACCTCCATTTGTTGTTAATACTTTTGGTCCCATCAATTTTAGAGGTATGTCTGGCTATCCAAATGTTGTGCCACAAGATATAAAAAATAGATTGCCTAATTTTCAAGGAAATAATGCAATCACTAGTGATCAACACTTGAAGCTCTTTGTCAATATGATGGAGGAATTTGAAATAGAATTTGAGGATGTATACATTAAATTTTTTATCCATATTCTAGAAGAAGATGCAAGGGACTGGTATAGATATTTTCCATATAATTCCATTGATTCTTGGACTAAGATGAAGAATGTGTTTATATTGCAAAGTATGGAGATAAAACAGACCCTAGGTTTCTTTTATCATAATTTGAAAATATATAAAAAAAATCCTAATGAATTAGTGCATGATTTCAATACAAGATTTAACAAAACATTGAGAAGACTGCATGTTAATTTGAGGCCATGTGATGAATAATGTATGATAAAGTATTCAGATGCATTTGATAAGAAATATGCTTACTATTTGAGGGATAATAACCCTGGAACTTTGAGGCAGGCCTTTACCATGGATCTACAAATTGAGAACAACATTAAAGCAGTTGGAAAACCTCCTAAGAGGGAGGTTGTTAAACTGATTATCCCAGTGAAGCCTTAATCAAGTAAGGTTTTGGATCTTGAGGAAGTTGTAAAGACTTTGGCCGGAGTTGTCAAAGAAGTATCTTACAAGCTATCCAAGGTAGAGAAAGGAATTGGACAAGGTTCTCAAGGTTAGCATAGGTAACAAGGACAAGACATATTTTCAAATCATCTTATAAATGAATCAAAGATCTGATGACAGAGGTAAAGGACCCATGGGAGCTAGACAACCCCAAGCTAGGGAAAATAGAGTAGTGTCTGATCCTCTAAATGCCAGATTTTCTATTGTTGGTGAAGCTCATGAAATTGAGTGGTGTGATAACTATTTCTTGCCACATCCTCCATGTGAAAATAAAAATGTAAGTTGAAGAGGTTGATGATGATGATAACACTGATGATGATGCATGCATGGTGGATTCCTCCACAAGTTCACTGAGAGGGAAAACCTCAACTAAGCTGATGAGTACCATAAATGTTAAATATTTATGGAATTGAATTCATTGGATATTACCTATTCCTCCCACTCATACTTCTAAAATTGATATGGTGCAATCTTTTGAATTGCCTAATAATGATTTTGAATACTTAAGGGCATTAATGATTGAAAAGTATGATGGAGGAATACCTTCTGAGGAGGATAGGAAGTTGTTAATGAATGTTGTGGTTGGCCATGAAAATGAATATAATACTAGAAGTAAAGTTGCCAAAGGGGCAAGGCCTCAAGCCAAACCAAAATTCCAGTGCTTACTAGTATCGTAAAATAAACTCCAAATAAATATGCATCCGGCAAAGGTATTTATGTCTCAAGTAGAACTTGTGTCCATCCCCATGATCAAACAATAAAAATCCTATGTCATTAAATCAATTTGTAAACCTTCCTCCTAACACTACATTACCCAAATATGTTCCTTGTGACATAGCCCAAATCTTGAGTCAAATCAAGATTTTTGTTCCTATTGTTGAATTTCTTAGAATCCCTGAGCATAGGAATAGAGCATTCAAATATTTGGGGTTTAGAGAAGAAAAGGTCACCCAAGGAAGAAATGTTGAGATTACTCCTAACATTGCAAAGTTTAACAAACCGTAAGTATTGGAAGAACTAGGTGAACCACCTGAACTTTACTTGGGAACATATTTGGTTGAGTCTCAATTAAATTTTGATCTATTTTTTAAAACGTTGATTATTAAGGAAAAACTACTACACGATTGTATGTTTGATTCTAGAGCATCATGTAATGTTATGCCTCTAGATGTCATGAATGAATTTAACATTAAAGTGACAACAACTTATGGCAAGTGTACTACAATGGATTCTAGAAAGGTGCAGTAGTAGGATGTGTACAAGGTTTGGTGGTACACTTGTAGCTTATCCGGTAATAACTTGAAACTTGATGTTTTTATTTTTGATTGCCCCGCCAAATGGGGTAAGATGTTATTAATAAAGTGGGTTGCAAGTGTTGGTGGAAGTGTTCAAATTGATATGTCTTTTCCACCATTCCAATTCAAGGTAGCCTTGTGAAGTTACCTAGTGAAAATAAAATGTTATATCTTACCGAGGACCCCAACAATGCTTCTTATGAATTATTGCATGCATATATTGATATTGATAACTCGTGAGATATGTTGATTTCAAGGAATGTGAAATTAATCAATGCAGGTATCATGAGAAGGATGATTTTCCTAAGAATTTTATGTGTGATGCAAACTCGAAGGATGTTAAAAAAACAAGACCAGGAACAAAGGACAAGCCTAAAAATGTGGTCAGATAACAACTTGGATGGAAAAGAGAGACAATCATATGACCAACTGTTAAAAACATATCAAAATGGCTTAGCATGATCATATCCAAAATGGCAAACACTTTAAGATTCTCCTTGATTATTCTCTTTGAATCAAGATGCTCACCATTATACAATGTATAGTCTTCTAGTTTCTTTCTATTTTCATGTCTTTCTGTTTTGTTTCATCCTGGTCCTTGGCGGTCCTTTTGTTGGTTTCTTGGTTTTTCCTTGTGGGAGTTGGTTTTTATTGTCTACTTTGTAAGCTTATTCTTTGAATTCATTTCCTAATGGATGTTTTTGGCACTTGTTCTTCTCTATTTGTTCTTTTAGAACTCATGGGAGTGCCCATACCGAGTCAAAGCTGATGTTGGTTCTAAAATTAATCTCACCCTATTTATCTTTAAAATTCTTCGGTTGCGGGCTTTGTCGTGTTTTCTATCTCCCAAATTGATGCATGAAATCTCTATCCTCTATTTGGTTGCCATGATTAGTCCCTTCCTTATTTGAGGATCACTTAAAAGTCCATAATCTATTTTTAATTCCTCTATCTATGTGAAAGAGTCTCAGTAACTTGGGCGTAAACTCAGGTTTTTTCCTTTCCTTCCATTTTCCATAGTCACGTTTTGTTGTCCCTATCATTTTTTTCCCAAATATATGTGGAAATGTGATTGGATACGGCTCAAAGGATCATATTTGGGCCTTATATCATTTCCAAATTATCTATCCTTGAAGAAGGATTCATTTCCAGGATCAAATGGTGATTTTCCTACATTTTACGTCTTGACAGGTGTGTTTTTCCCCATCAAATTTACATCTCAGCATCTATGGAAATGTGGCATTTCTGGTGGATGTGGCTTGGTGGGGTAATTTGAAAATGCTAAGGATATTTTCAACTCAAAACTTTTCCACGTGGAGGGGTGGTTCTCATCTAAAAATTCACCTTTTGGTTTGGCCTTCGAGTTATGCCAAGGAGACACGTGGAGGATTTCGCTGCCTTGCCTAGACTTAGACAAATTTTTCATGTGGCCAGTGTAGCTTTGGTAGACCATAGACATGTGGAGGGCCAGCACTCATTTAAGGATCTACCTCAGGGTCCCACCTTAACAATTACGATAGGGAGACATGTGGAGGCTTTCACCGACTCCAATCTATGCTTAAACTTTTCAAAGAAATTTTCTAAGGCTTGGGACACGTGGAGGGACTACACCTATTTGGGGATTGGCCTCTAATTTTTATTTTGAAAAAGTTCCAAGAGGAAATTTGGAGGCTTCCTCCCACTCTACCTTTTCTTAGACTTTTCAACGGCCAAGGAAAAGCTGTCACGGACTGGACACATTGATCCTTTCACGATCCTTCAACTTCTTTAACAACTCTATTCTGTGACCGAGACACATGGTGAGCCCATGCTTGTTCAAGGTCTCCACTTTTGAGGACCATACCAAAGGTCCTCTAAGGCAATGCGTTGAGGCTTCCACTCGCTCCTTTTTATTGAGACTTTTTCAAAGGCCGAAAGGCATTTTTCTTGGGCAGGGGCACGTGGAAGGCCCGCGCTTGTTTGGAAACTTTCCTCTGTACTTCAAATTTATGGTTGTGCCAAGGAAACACATGGAAAAATATAATATAAATTAGAGAAGGGGCATAATCAATGGTTATTGTGCATTTTACTGCTTTTTCTACCATTTTTCTCCAAGACTCCTTGAGATGTGAATAGCAATCGTTTTTCATCATTTTGATGAAATTCCTTGTTGTTTTTTGTCTATGAAGTGCCATTAAATGGATTCGAACTTAATTTTTGAGTCTAAGGTTTGTTAAGGTCGATATTTTGAAGTTGGAATTGCTCGGGCACTTGCAAAAATGGGAATTACTAGAGAAGATGGACGGGCAGAAATTCAAAGGAAAGAGAGGGAAATGAATGAAATGATGGAGGTTGTAGGCACAAAGGATGAAAAAGGTGTTTCCTTGAGGGTGAAAAGGATTACCTATCAGATCCAGCTATATAGAGCCTCTAGAAAATGATTAAAATGGGGATTTCTCACATGAAAAAATAAGAATGATTAGAAGTGTTAGGTTATGGAACTGTTTTTGTGTGAGAAAGTGATGGAGAGACTGACAGTAAGAGTACTGTACACTTCCAAAGTTGTCTCACCTGTGGTTCGGGCCGAGTCCGGTCCCAAGTGGGGGTTCAGGGTGTAGCCCTTGAAAAAAAAAAAAATCGGGCCTTAAAACATGCTTGATATATTGGGAAACTTGATTTTCTCCTATGGGCAAGTTGTTTGACCCATAGGTTTATGGGATGGTTTTGGCCCATGGTTTTAATACCCATGGTTTTGTAAAATCGCTAAGTAGTTTTCTATTTATATGGTTTTGTGCATATGGTAGATATAATGTAAACATTGCATATGTGTTTTGAATTCGGGTGTGAATTCCATAGAGTTTGTTGATCATAGCTCCAAAAGGATATGGGTATTGTATTGAGAGAGCAGTGGCTTGTAATAAAATTTGAGCGAGTGATTCTTTGTGGACGTAGCCCAAATTGGTTGAATCACTGCGTTAAATACTATCTCTTTGTCTTGTGTTATTTTATTATGCACTTTTATTTTAGATATGTAATATTTTCTACATATTAGTTTCTACTATTGCGATTATGTGATGGATTATTCCACATATTTTATTCCTTATTCCCTAACAATTGGTATCAAATCCTGGTTTGGTTTGCTAAAGTGTTGAATCATAGGGAAATATTTATCTTGAGTGGGAGATATGGCAGATGATGGAAGGTCTAGGGTTGATAAATTCAATGTGCATAATTTCATCTTTGGAAGATGCAGATGGAAGATTACCTTTATCAAGGATCTTTATATTTTGTTGTTTGATAAGGTGAAAAACCCTCCAAAGCATGATAGATGTGGAATGGGATTTTCGGATAGAAGGCACTTGGGACAATCCATTTATGTCTTGCATCTTTGGTATTATCTAATGTTTCAAAGTAAAAGACTACAAAAAGAACCGATGGATGCATTAGGAAGTTGTATGAAAAACCCTCTGCCTCTAATAAGATATTTTTAATGAAAAAGTTGTTTAATATGAATATGTATGAGAATGGTTCAGTATTAGATCATTTAAATGATTTTAATACAATTGTAAATATGCTAGCTTTAGTTACAATAGAATTTGATGAAGAATTTAGGACTTTATTAGTTTTGTGCTTTTTACCTAATAGTTAGAATAGTCTGGTAATGGTGGTAAACAACTCGGTTCTAGATAACTCAAATTTGAAGTTTGAGGATGTTGTAGGGGTGATTCTAAGTGAGGAAATGTGAAGAAAAAATCTCGGTGAATCTTCTACTTCAGGAATGCTTGATAAAGTGGAAACTAGAGGGAGAGAAGAATAGAGGAAGTGTGGAAAATCAAAGGATAAGACAAGGTCAAAATCTACAAGAAAGATAGTTTCTTGGCACTATAGAAAGTATGGGCATGCAAAGAAGGACAGGTTGGGAGATTCGAGACAAGAAGAAATAATAGGAAGAAAACAAGCAAGCAAATGTGGCAACGGTAATGTATGTCAGGATGCTTTGATTATTTCTTTGCACAATATTATTGAATCTTGGGTTTTAGATTTGGGGGCTTCTTTCCATGCTACTCCACATAGGCATTATTTTGTTGATTATGTTCAAGGAGATTTTGGGTATGATTTTCTTGGTGATGATGAGCCTTGCGGCAAAGATAGTTGGAAAAGGTTCTGTCTGAGTAAAGATGCAGAATGGGAATACTTGGCTATTGAAGGATGTCGACATGTGCCTACATTAATATGAAATTTTATATCGGTAGGGTAGTTGGGAAGTTATGGTTGTATTATGATATTTATATCAAAATCTTGAAGGTTACCAAGGGTTCTCTTGTTGTGGCAATAGGTACGAAGGTTAGAACCTTGTATTTAACCACTTATAGCATTAATGTTTGTAATCTTGTGGCTTGAAGTAGATACAACATTTTGCACTATAAGATTGGTCATATGAGCCATAAGGGCATGGAGATCATAAAGAAGAATTTTCCTTTATATACAAAAATAGGTTTTGAGTTATGTGAGGACCGCATATATGGGAAGCGAAGTGAGTAAAGTTTCTCAAGGATGAACCTATAAAGAAAGAGAGTAAGTTAGAGTTGGTTCATTTTGATATATGGGGGCCAACTCATGTATCATCTCTTGGGGTTCAATTTTTATGTTACTTTTATTGATGATGTAACAAGGAAAGTTTGGGTTTATTGTATTAGAAACAAATCTGATGTATTGACACTTTTGTTAAATGGAAAGCCTTGGTAGAGAATGAAATAGGTCTTAATATAAAATGTCTCTGGTAAGATAATGGAGGGGATTATTGCAACAATGAATTTAATGATTATTGTTCTAAGAATGGAATCCATAAGAAAAATTTGGTTCTAGGAACCCCACAACATAATAGGGTGTCGAAAGAATGAACAAAACAATAATGGAACATGTTAGAGCACGAGGTTACATGTAGGACTCGCCTCTTTCTCTTTGGGTAGAAACGGTGAGCACAACTATTTACTTGATAACAGAGGACCCTCAAGTGCCTTGGATGGAGGCATACCTGAGGAGGCTTGTTATGGTAAGAAAGTTGATTATTCATTTCTTAGAGTCTTTGGATGTGAGGTGTTTTTCCATATAGGCAAGGATGATAAGACCAAACTAGAGGCTAAATTAGAAAAATGTAATTTCATTGGTTATGGTGGTGATGAATTTAGATATAAATGTTGGAGTATTAAGGACAAGAAAATCATTCTATCTAGGGATGTGGTATGTAATGAGAAAATCATGTATAGGAAGTTGAGGAAAATAGGGAAGAATCCAAGAAATAATATGCAGTAATAGAGGATCTTCCAGATGAGAGAGTAACATGTGTATCAAGTTCAGAACCTCCTCAATAGAACCCCAAAATCCTATATTGAGGAGGTCTTAAAGGGTAAGAAGAGAACCCGAACATTTTTTCTCCTCTTTATTATTTATGACTCACTAATAGTGGAGAGCCAAAAGCTTTGATGAAGCAATGTAGGTAGATTCTAGGAAGAAGTGGGAGAAAGCCATGGATGAGGAGCATCGAGGATCTCATGGAGAACCAAACATGGGATTTGGTGAAGCTACCCAAGGAAAAAGATCATTACATGAGAACAAGTGGGTGTTCGAGTCAAAGAGGAAGAAGGAGGAAACAAAAGATACAAGGCCCCATTGGTGGTCAAGGGGTTTGCATTAGTAAAAGGGTATAGATTTTGATGATATTTTTCTCCGTAGTAAAAAGGACTTTTATTAGAATTGTTCTTGGAATAGTTGTAGTAGAATACTTTCACTTAGAGAACTTTGATGTAAGGAGTGCATTTCTCCATTGTGATTTAGAGGAGGAACCATATATGTAGCAACCAGAGGGCTATGAGGTCAAAGACAAAGAGGAGATGGTGTGAAAACCGAAGAAGAGCTTCAGACGGCTTCAAACAAGCTCCACATCAATGGTATAAGAAATTTGATAGCTTCATGATGGAGAAAGGTTATATTAGGTGTCATTCTAACTATTGCGTGTATGCAAATAAATTTGAGAATGGCGTTATATTATCCTTTGTGTGTATGTGGATGACATGTTGGTTGTAGGCAATAACATGCCGAGAAATAAAAGTAGTCAAGAAGTAGCTAAGTGAATTCTTTTCATGAAAGATTTAGGGGAATCCAAAAAATCCTTGGTATGAGGATATATCAGGATAGAAAGGAACAAAATATGACTTTATCTCGGGAAGATTACATTAAGAAGGTCTTTGAGAGGTTTAATATGCAGGATGTTAAACCAGTTGGGACTCCTTTGGCAAAGTGCCATTTCAAGTTATCAAAGGAACAATGTCCCAAGACAGAGAGCAGAGATAGACTAGATGTCCAAGGTACCTTACTCATCAATGGTTGGTAGTTTGATGTATGCCATGGTGTGCACCAAGCTTGATATTTCCCATGTAGTGGAAGCGGTGAGTAGATTTATGAGTGATCTAGGTAGAGATCACGGCTGTGCAATAAAGTGGATCCTTCGGTATTTGAGAGGGATCATGGGGACATTTTTGTGTTGCATTGGATCAAAAACAACTTTGTGTGGTTATGTAGATTCAAATATTGTTGGAGATGTATGTAGACAGGGGATAACAATAGGTTATATTTACAATGTAGGTGGGACAACAAAGAAGCTAGATTTAACGACTACAAAAGTTGGTGTATTTGTCAACTACGGATAATGAGTATGTTTATGCCATAGAGGAAAGTAAGGAAATTATTTGGTTATAGAAATTACTTGAGGAGTTGGGGCATAAGTAGGAGGAAGGAAATTTTCATAGTGATAGTCAGAGTGTTATACACCTAGCTAAGAAATCTACTTTCCACTCTAGAACGAATCATATACAGTTAAGGTACCATTTCATCAGGACAACTTTGGAGGAAGAGAAGTTGAAGCTGGAGAAGATTCATACCAGTAAGAATCCTGTAGACATGATGACCAAGGTGGTCACAAGGAAAACCGAAGCTATGTTTAGGTTTGGTTGGTCTTCACGAAACTAGTGAAAGGTTGAGAAGCTTGCTCGAGAGGAAAATAGTCTCCAAGTATGAGATTATAGGTTATGGAGCCTGTTTTCATGTGAGAAAGTTTTGAAGACTATACACTAATAGTACTATACACTTTCCATAGTTTTCTCACTAGGGTTCGGGGGCACATCCCCCCAAAAAAAATTGGGCCTTAAAACGTGCTCGATATATCGGGAAACATGATTTCCTCATATGGGTGGGTTTTTTGACCCATAGGTTTATGGGATGGTATTGGCCCATGTTTTTAATACCCATGGTTTTGTAAAACTTCTTAAGCAAAGCTTGTCTATTTTTATGGTTTTGTGCATATGGTAGATATAATGTAAACATTGCATATGTGTTTTTAATTCATTGTGAATTTTGTAGAGTTTGTTGAGCATAGCCCAAACGGATCTCAGGTATTATATTGAGAGAGCGATGACTTGTAATAAAATCGACCAAGTGATTCTTTGTGGACGTAGTCCAAATTGGTTGAACCATGTAAAATATTGTCTCTTTATGTTGTGTTATTTTATTCTACACTTTTATTTGAGATCCTGTAATATTTTTTGCATATTAGTTTAATGCTGTTGCGATTCTATGAGGGATTATTCCAAATATTTTATCCCTTATTCCCTAACAATAAGGACTATCAAAAGGGTTGTGGCATGGCATCCTAGTCATTAGTCAAGGGTCCGATAAACATGATCAATTCACAAATGGTCCACCTTACAACATTTAGATGTGAATTTGTTAAATGTCACTTTCTAAGGAAAATCAAGAATAAGAAAAGGTCCCTCAAATATTCTTCTCTTTTGGGGGGAAAATTGAGTGAGTAAAATTTATAAATGTAATGAGAATAATTTTGTAAAGGGTCAGGGATTAAATTTCATAAATTTTTTTTGAGAAAATTCGTATTCTAATAAACCAGTCTAAGATACCTAATTAATTTTGTTTGTGTTAGATTTTCTATCATGTCAGGTTGGTTACAGATGCATAGCCATTGATGAGCACTGATATTTCTCTGGAAGCTTTCCCCTACTAATGAATTTAAGCAATTTTGAAATTAATTTGTGTCAATCTTGGAGCAATTAGTGTCTGCTTTGTTTCAGAATGTCTGTAAGTAGTTTTTCTTGTTCCTATTGCAATCTTACATTGAAATATTTGTGAAATCACACAAGATCTTGTCCCTATGACAGTTTAGTGGCATTTACAATTTCATTTCAGGAAGAGCCTTCATCCTGTGATGAGATAAACAAATTTAAAATCATTCCACTTGTCATTTGTTGATAAAGAATTGTCTGTAAGTCTTTAGGTGTACCTTATGGCATGATTGATCAGATATTTTGGTGTTTAATTGAGTCTTTTAACTTAAGATTTTGTGCTAGATTCTCAAATATTGTGTGAAAACGTGTTGATCTGGGCCTCCATTGAAGCACACCTTCTGGTTGAAGGAACATCTTAACTATTCTGAAGTTTTCTGTTGTTGAGTTGTCCATTGTTGTGAAGTGTCTCAGAGATCTGGTATAATCAACTTTATCCTACTTAATCTCCCACCAAAATTATTCAAAAACCATGAATCCATCCTAAACTACCCCTATTTTCCTTGTATATCAACAAAGGAACAAAATCCATTCACTAAAATATGTAGAACAATCAGGATCCCATAGTGTCTTCAGTAACCTTAGCCTTGTTTTGAAAGTATCTCCATCTTTTAGAAGTGAAAACTCTTGAGAGTTAAATTATGAAGTATTGAGAATACTTTCCCAAGGTTTTCTTCATAAAATTTGTGCAAAATAAGGATATCTCCATCTGCTTCATCAAACAGAGGTTACACTACAGGTCCTATCATCTCGGTACGAAAGGCATGGCCTTAAGTAGTGAGGATAGGTCAAATAATCTTGAAGGTGCTATCCATCTCTCCACAAATCTGAGTTACAAAGGGCCAATTAGATCTCATCCCTTGGAACAAAATGACATACATCATGATCTATCTGTCTCTAAGCTCCATGCCAAATCTATGATGCTACTTAGCTTGAAAAGGAGAAAAAATTTGGATACCAACAGAATCCATGTGGCTAAAATGGTTGTTTGAAGAGATTCACATGGAAGTTAATGGAATTACTCCTCTTTTTGTGATAATAAAAGTTTTATTTCTCTTGTTAATAATAGAGTTCACCATCGAGAGAATGAAGCATATAGATATATATATATATATATATATATATATATATATATATATATATATATATATGCATTTCATCCGAGAGTACCGATATGTTCGAAACCAAATGTGTTCTATGAATTTCTGTAAGTTTCAAGAAATTCTTGTCCTTTCATAGTTTCCATTTAGGGGGAGGTGCATGACACATCCATCTCTTAACATTCATCCATGTGTTTTCTCCTTGAATTATATACTTTTAATCCAAACTTAAACCTTTGTAAAATATATTTTATATGATCTTAGTAAACTTATCACTCTAAGTTTAGTGTGTAGTCAAGTAATGTAGCATCATGTTATAAATAAGGTCCTTACTTTATAAAAGGATCCTATAGATTTTGGTATATATTTTCCATGAGAAACATTGAGATGTAGTCTCACAAATCATATTTATCCGAAATCATCACTTCGATTTATGGATTCCAATTCCTTTTGTACCAAAACATACATTTAACATGGTGAATGTGTATAAATCCTTCAAATGTGATATGCTATTGTTTCACCAAATAAGTTATGTGATAAAACAAATAATGTAACTATCAAGGAGGAATATTTTGTGATATGTAGGTGGTAGGTTGAATACGTGCATCACTAACTTTATCCAAGATAATCGTAGAGAAATCATTTTTTCCGGGGAAGGACTTCCTATATATATAAAGCAAGACCACCAAAAGAGTATTAAATAGAAAGAGTCGAGGACTTCCTAAAAGAAGGATAGATCCAGAAGCGTGATGCTTCCTCGAATGAATTTCAATCCCATGTTTAGTATAATTCATTGTGAATAAATAAGTCATATTTTAATGTAATGATTTAGGTTTCTCATATAAACAATACAATAGATTTTATGATAAATATTAAAATAACACTAAATCTAATTAGAACCAGGGTTTTTTTAGGTAAGACAGGGTTTGTCACAAAGGTTTAGTAAGGGTCCGAGGTTGATTGGTTGAAGTCTAGTTTGATTTTGGGTGAGTAGGAAGCTCGTTGGTCCGACATCTTGTGAAATGAAATAGAGACCAATGTCGGTTTGGTGACTTAAACACAAAAACCCTGAAAAACCTCAATGAAATAGATACCTGATGAAGATGTAGACGGATGAGGAAGTCGATGTAGATAAGACGGGCGCACACGAGCAATTCGCACAATAGATCCGAGTAACCTGCAAAACACCGGTGCTTGACAGAAAAAGATGGCGTTAGAAGATATATGGGTGGACTGCCCGAGAAGCGGGTCCGAGAAGCGATAAGCTTCCTTGGCGGATGTCAGTCCACGTTTTCAATAAAGAAAAGCAGCATACATGATAAAAGATGTAAATAAAGACTAGATTCTCTGATTGCAGTAATAAAACAGAACACGAGCAGCAGGCGGAGAATACTGAAAAGCGAAGGAAGCGAGAAATAATGCTAGATTTGTGTTACTGTGACCTTTTACATCTGCCAGGGAAATCGCGTCGGCCCATGTAGAATCGGCGGCGGCCCGATGTGATCGGGCCAGGACTGATCGGCGGCCAGGAGGCGATCGCGTCGGCCCAGATAAGATCGAGTGTGTCAAGCGAAGCATGACCAATCAATCGGGGGGCGTGCGATGAGATTCGGGGATCGGAAGGTGAATGTAGTCTGTAGGATGTGCCGAAGATGGAGAGACGCTGGAACAGAGTCACCAGATGATAGATAATGGTGTATGGTGTTGATATGATACGGGCAGAGTAACGGTGCTCCTCTCAGGGATTGATTAGGACAGGATCTGCCCTAACTGAGACAATTGATGCTAAGAAGATCTCTCTTTCTCACTCTCTGTTCGTGCGTAAGTGCTTCCTTTCACTCGTTCGTCTCTTTTTCGGTCTCTTCGCTCTTTTCCGTCCCTAGAACTGAGTTCTGGGCTTGCTTTTATAATCGGCGCCGCTCCTAGAAAATCGGCGCCGACCATATGGGTCGGCGCCGATCGCGGAGAAGACTCCCGAGATGGCTAAAAATGATCGATTCGAGAAAAATAAGACTCATCCCGACTACGGGAAAATATCCCGCTTAGGGAAGATTAAAAATAGATGTGATACATGGGTAGAATAAATTTGGGGTGGATAAGTGATTAAGATGCATGGGAAGAAGCGTAATTAAATATTTAATACTTAATTACTCATGGGTAAGATGTGATGGGATGAATTAAATTTAGAGTAGGTGATTAAATCACAAATTGGAAAACTATCCCAAGGGGATAGTTGGTGATGTAAACGTGCCCTAGGTTACCTAGGCAAGTAAACGGATGAGAAGGGACACTAAATTGGGTAACCAATTTTAGGTGTCTACATTTTGCCCCTTTTTGTCAAGTAACTTGCGATAAGCAAGGTTATGAGACAAAAACATGGAGATGGAAGAAGAGAAGAATTTGTGGTGATGTGATCCCCCTCAAACTAGGGATGGGATGGATGATAGAACAGACGATCCCGAGTTTGAAAGAGGTAGATAAAAAAATGCAGGATGCCCCAGTCGGATAGCTGGAGTAGAACTGATCATTGAGGACGCATAAAAATAAACACAAGGGCAGCAACCTAAGGAACTCACATTGGTAGGGAAAACTAGCCGGTCTCCTCATGAGACGACGTTAGTGCCTACAGACCCATGAGTGTAAGGAGAACTGCAAAATAGCCAACATCTAAAGAGAGACACATTGGTAGGGACAACTAGACGGTCTATAAGTCAGACGACGTTAGTGCCTCTGAGACCGCGTAACTCTAAGCGGCTAAACAAAAAGCGAGTGCTCCACGCAAAGGAACAAACTCGAAATAGATGATGATATCGAAAATATGTGTAAAAGACAACATGTAGCGCACAATAATGATCAGATAGACCAGCCAAGCATCAACACTATGGCAAAGAGATTAGCGAGATGGAAAAAGCAGCGTGGAGAAGCGATACCGCAATCCACGGGCAAAAATGAGTATAAATCGATAGACCGATAGATGATGATATAGACATAGCGTGATAGATGATGAATAGACGTGATTAGATAGATTGAAATGTGGATAGAATAGATGTGATTGGATAGATATAGATTGATAGATGATAGATGGATGTGATGAGATAGATTGAAATGTGGATAGAATAGATGTGATTGGATAGATATAGATTGATAGATGATAGATGGATGTGATTAGATAGATTGAAATGTGGATAGAATAGATGTGATTGGATAGATATAGATTGATAGATGATAGATGGATGTGATGAGATAGATTGAAATGTGGATAGAATAGATGTGATTGGATAGATATAGATTGATAAATGATAGATGGATGTGGTTAGATAGATTGATTTAATTTTGATAGATGATGGGAAGTATCTTGGATGGACATAGCTTTTAAATATTTTGATGGATAGATAGATAGATGCGTTTGATGTATAGATGGATGTAATTTTAATGAGAAATGAATAAAGATAGATGTTTTGATAGATAAGAGGAATGTTGATAGAAGATAGATTTTGATTGAATTAACATGTGAAATGTCAATTCAACAGGATGCAAGACAAAGAAATGGAGAATGCTTATTGTAAGAGCAAAAGATGAAAGCAGAAATAACCGTGACTTAGAAGAGAAGACACTCGGAAAAGAAGGGAAATGATAAGTCGGACTTCCAACCGACCATAGAGAAGATCCAGATAAGAAACCGAAAGACCAAGCATACAAGGCCCTATATAAGATTAAAATAAACCTGACACTAACTAGTCGCAAACCAGATCTAGGATAGAAATGGAAAGAAAAGAAAGTAAGTATCTTGTCGGAACCTACAAGGGACAGAATACATGTCCATGATAGGAAAATAGGATTCTCCATATGATCGACAAAAGGTCTAAAATCTCAGCTTCATGATTTGGACAGAAAAGCAAACTGATCAATGTGGGAAGTTTGCTTGATATGGAAAGACTGATCGATGCGGGAAGTCTTTCAGTGATGCTAACAAGTGTATAAACTGACTGGAAGGCTGATTGATTACAAGAAGCCTTGAATATTTCTTTGAGAAACAGCCGTCCTTCAAGGGAGCGGTCTGTATTTTGAAATTTGTATGATAGCCATCCTTCGAGGGTATGGTCTATTTGCTTTTTGATTCACTTGACAATGTATGGATAGCTGTCCTTCGAGGGATCAGTCTATCTTTTTGGATAGCATCTTTTTTTTTTTTTTTTTTTTTTTTTTTTTTTTGAAACTCTTTGGAAGAAGCTGAGTTTAGACCTAGATAGATCAGATGAAGGGGAGGAGAACATGGAAGAACATGTACTCATGCCCCGAGCAGATCCGATTAAGATAAGTACTTGGGACAGATGAAGTGGTGATTAAGGTATTCCTACCATGAGGAGGAACATATCCAAAAGAAACGTGCAATGAGTAGAGCCGCGATACTCATATTTAAGGTAAACGAGGCAATAGGCGGAGAACCACACAATTTCAAATCACCACGAAAGTAGATGGTAGTTATTAGGACGGATGGAAGATGCGAGAGTTGCGACTAGATTTGTGTAAGAGAGATTTTAACAATAGAAGGGCCGTAAATGCAAGGCATTAAGAGGTTCTGCTTCAGGGATACCATCCATGGAAGACAAACGATAAGCCCCAGACCCATATTTATGAGTGATAATGTAGGGACCCATCCAGTTGGGAGCAAACTTACCACGTTGACTCCTTTCGAGTGTAGTGACATTTTGATTTTCCTTAAGAACAAGGTCACCAATTTTGAAGTCACGGTGTTGCACATGCTTGTTGTAAGCACGCTTGACACGCTCGAGATAGACTTGATGATGCTCAAGAGCGTTGAGACGCCGCTCATCTAATAATTCAAGTTGAGCTAGACGATTTTGACGATAATCCTCATCAGAGACAAATTCTCTGAGAGAAACACGGAGAGATGGGATTTGGACCTCCAAAGGAAGGACGGCCTCAGACCCATAGACGAGAGAGAAGGGAGTAGCACCAGTAGGAGTACGAATGCTAGTCCGATAAGCCCAGAGAGCGAAAGGGATATGTAGATGCCAATCCCTACCAGCTCGACTAGTTACCTTTGCGAGGATATTACGCAGAGTTTTATTGGAAGCTTCGGCCTGACCATTAGCTTGAGGATAGTATGGAGAAGAAAAACTGAGCTTGATTTTGAAAGCATTGCAGAGATTTTGCAAATCGACGTTCTTGAAGGATTTACCATTATCTGTGATGAGCTTGTGTGGAACGCCAAAGCGACAAATGATGTGTTGATAGACAAAATCAACTATGGGTTTAGCCTTTGTTGAAGAAAGAGGGATAGCTTCTACCCACTTAGTAAAGTACTCAGTGGCAGTAATGATAGAATGATGACGCTGTGAAGAACGGGGATTGATGAGACCAATAAGATCAAGGCCCCATTGTGAAAAAGGCCACAAATCCGCCGCAGGTTGCAAAGCCTGACTAGGGACGTGCGTGAGATTGGAATGTTGCTGACACTTGACGCATTTCTTAGTGTATTCACAACAATCTTGATTAAGAGAAGGCCAATAATATCCCAAACGTAAGATGCGCTTAGCCACAGCTAAACCACTAAAATGTCCACCACAGATACCGTCATGGACCTCCTGAATAGCTTTAGATGATTCATGGGTTTTGAGGCATCGAAGCAAAATACCATCAAAGCCGCGTTTGTAAAGAATCCCGCCTAGGATAGAATAGCGATTAGCGCGTTGGACAAAAGACCTTCTACCATTGGAAGTCAGATCTGGAGGAAGCACCGAATGAGATAGATAATCAACTATCTGTTGATACCACTCATCCTGAGTATGGGTTGTGACAGCATTGATCGAAGTTAGCTGTTGAAGATAAGATGGTTGATCTAATCGTTGCACAGCCACATAAAGACGCGAGTCTTCAGTAAAAGGCGGGATAAGGGATGCTAATGAGGCCATGGTATCCGCGAATCGATTTGCAGTACGAGGAATGGATTGGATGGTGAACTTATCGAAAGATTGGAGTTGGGCAAGAACAATGTCGCGATATTTTTGAAGGATATCATTCTTGCATTGATAGACACCCGTGACCTGATTAACGATGAGTTCAGAATCACCAAAGATGTCAATATGACGAGCGCCGAGATTAATGGCATTTTGAAGTCCTAAGACAAGAGCTTCGTACTCAGCCATATTATTGGTGCACTCAAAGTTCAATTTGTGTGCGACTGGGATAGGCGTACCCCAAGGAGGAATCATCACGAAACCCGCACCTCCCCCTTGCTGGCATTTGGATCCATCAAAGAAGAGCTTTACTTTAAATGGAGATAGACCAAAATCGATTTGTTGGATAAATTCATCGGGGAATTGAGCAAGGGGGTCTTGAGTGTCCGGAAGAGGAGCACTAGCTAGTTGATCTGCAATAACCTGACCCTTGATAGCCTTTTGCGGGATAAACTCGAGGTCAAATTCTGTCATGAGCATAAGCCAACGAGTGATGCGATCATTGTGATAAGGCTTTGCATGAATTGTCTTGAGGGGATTGACATTTGTGACGATGTAAGTTTTGTGATTAAGAAGATAATGACGAAGCTTAGAAGTTGCAAAGAAGAGAGCGCAACATAGTTTTCAGCCCGAGTAACGTGTCTCATACTCATGGAGGGTGCGACTGATGTAATAGACAGCTTGTTCTTTACCACAAGTGTCCCGATGCGAAATCATGGCTCCCAGAGCATGGTCAGTCACAGAGATATAAAGATAGAAAGGCTCCCCCTCGCGTGGAGGTGTAAGCACGGGCGGAGAAAGAAGATAAGCTTTGAGATCATCAAAGGCCTTTTGGCAATGCTCATCCCATTTGAAATGAACATTCTTACGGAGAAGATGGTGAAAAGGTTGACAACGGTCCGACAATTGGGAGATAAAGCAGCCTTAGCGATTGAAGGCGTCCTTGGAGACTGCTAGCGGAGTTGCTTTAAGTTAGGCGGGGAGGCATCTCAAGGATGGCTTTTATTTTTGCGGGTCCACTTCAATACCCCACGATGGAAATGATAAACCCTAAAAGTTTACGGTGAGGGCGCCAAACACGCATTTAGATGGATTTAGGCGAAGACAAAAGCGGATAAGCCTCTCAAAGAGAGGTGCGAGGATGAAAAGATGCTCTGGCGGCGTTTGGATTTGCCGAGGAGATCGTCAACGTAATCCTCTACAGTTTTGTGTAAAAGATCATGGAAGATGTAGGTCATTGCTCGTTGATAAGTTGCTCCGGCGTTCTTAAGACCGAAGGGCATGACACGATAGCAAAAGGTCCCCCAAGGAGTTATGAAGGAAGTCTTATGCTGGTCTTCTGGTGCGATGAGGATTTGATTATATCCAGAGAAACCATCCATAAGAGAAAGCATTTCATGACCCGCAGTTAAATCTACGAGTTGGTCGATATTAGGAAGAGGAAAATCATCCTTTGGACAGGCCAGATTAAGATCCCGGAAGTCGGTACAAATTCGAATCTTCCCAGTAGCCTTAGTTACTGGTACTACATTGGACACCCATTGCGGATAATCGATGGGTTGGATGAAGTTAGCCGAGAGCAAGCGCTGTAATTCTTCTTTAACAAGAAGGGCTACTCTAGGGTGCATTTTACGTAATTTTTGCTTGACTGGTTTGATATTGGGAAGGGTAACGATATTGTGGACTACAATATCGGGATCGAGTCCTGGCATATCCTCGTATGACCAAGCAAAGGCTTGACGATGTTTGGAAAGAAAAGTAGTAAAGTCCCCTAATTCTTGTGGATCAAGGGATTGGCCGACCTTAATGATGCGAGGGTCTTCAGGAGTCCTTATATTAAGGTCGATAGTGGCCTCGTTGAGAAGGGTAGACGTGTCAGAAGGAATGGTTTTGGGAAGATATGAATCCTCTGCCCCTAGATAGGTGAGGACAGAGTCGTCATCCGCACAGTGGATAGTGTTGATAGTAGGAGAGTCGTCTCCAACTATCTCAGGGAAGATTAATGGTATAGAAGCAGACCGATTGTTAGTCTCATAGACTAAAGGTCCCAAGGAAATGGTATTGATCAAAAAAAAAAAAAAAAAAAAAAAAAAAAAAAAAAAAAAAAAAAGTTAGGTGGGATGGAAATGTCATCGTCCACATCAAGTGATGCTTCGGATTTGGTGGGGGAAGATGGTTCTTCAGTAGGAAGAGGCTCATCAAGAATAGTGACAGTGGCTTTTGAAATGGGTTTAAATCCCAAACCAAACTTTTGGTGTGGCATGAGAGTAGGAATGGATTTGAGGTCATGTATACCTTGTTCATATTTTCCAAGGCCAAAACCTTTCCACGCGCATCGATATAGATAAGTTTTTGCAAACGTGGGATTCTGTAGATAATCAAACCCTGTTAGGTAAGGTTTGGCTCTAGGAGGAGAATCCGGACAATAATGAGGTGTATCAAGACCACCGTAGATGAAATTGGTCTGTTGATTGGGCAAACCAATGGTAACGATGCGACCGAGACCTGATTGATATTCAGGTTGCTTGTCGGGTCTACCATACTCATTAGGTTTGAGATGGGCATCGAAAGAAAAGAGAGGAAGCTCTCCTAGTGAGAAACGCTGCAATGTCTCTTCCAGATTTCGCAAATCTGGTAGTTTGGTTGCAGGTATGGAAGAAGATGAAGCCCCATCTGGAGAAGATGCATTTTCTTTTAAAGGGGCAGACCTTGTGGTCATGTCGCATTGCGCAGAAGGAAAAGGATCTCCTGGATGGGTGTAGATTTTGCCCTCATATTGATATTTTAGGCATCGATGGAGGGTGGATGGGACACAATGCATTGCGCGAACCCAGGAGCGTCCAAGGATCATGTTATAGTGGAATTTTCCTTCGACAATATAGAAGAGTTCATGGAGCAGCTTTTTACCTACTCGGATGGGTAAGACCACAGTTCCTAGAGTGATTGCTAGCTGATCGTTAAATGATCGAAGGGCGAAAGGCGGAGGTGACACCACATTCTTAGGTAACTTAAGTTGTTCGAATGTGTGGGAAGAGATGACGTTGAGAGCAGCTCCACTATCGATCATAACACGTTTTAAGGCAGTGTTATTGACTTGGGTGTGATGAAGAGGAGCCTCAAATCCTCGAAGAAAGATGAGGAATTTCTGAATCCTCAAAAGAAATGGCGGTCGATGGACCATTCAATCCAACAACCCACTCGAAGGGCTGGGGCTCATCGGAATTTACTGCGATGCGACGCAGATTATCGATTAGAGCCTGGCGATGTTGTGGAGAGGATTGGATGAGGTCAAAAAGAGACATTTTGACCGGAGCTTGGGTGAGTTGCTTCATGACACTCTCCTCAACGGATACGGGAACTTGAGTCCGAGGTGCAGCACGAATGGAGACCTTGGGTCGTGGGGCTGATGAGGAAGGAGACACGCCTTCAGGGGCTGCAGAAATGACAACCCGTGGTCTAGATGTTGGAGATGAAGATGGGTTATGATAATGTTGGGTTCTAGTGGCGATATGGATTGTGTCAATTTGGGAAGGAGGGAGATCAAGTGGAGTGGAACCACTAGAGGTCTGAATGGATGGTTGAGGTTCGGATGAGGCTAGGGTAACAGGAGGTACTTGTTCCTCCTCCAACAAGAGGTCACTTTCTTCCAGAAGGTTCTTGACAACGGCTTGAAGAGCTTTACATCCTTCAGTGTCATGACCTGGAGTACGGTGGTAAGCACAAATCAGATCAGAGTTAAACCAGGTAGGTTTCACTCCTTTGGGGTTATAAGGCTTAATCGGAGGAAGGGTTATGGCTGAAGATTGGATAAGTTGATGAAGGATTTCGGTGTAGAATCCGGTAGACGAAGATGAGGATAGAGATAATGGAGATGGTTCTTTTACCTTAACCGACTGCCGGGGTAAAAGAACTTGCATGTTAGGTTTAACAGTTTTATTAGGGATCCTCTTATTTGTTTGGACATTCGGAGGAGCAGTCTTGGGTGCTTGGGATGGGAGTAAATGAGACATGATTGTCTTTGGTGGAGGAGGAGTCCCTAAGATAGATTTTGAGGAGGATGGAGATGCGATAATTTTTGCGGTTTTTGGAGACAAAGGGGGTTGCTTAGTCGGATTTACGGATGATTTAGATAATGTCGGTTTGGAAGAGGAAGAAGCTCCCAAAATAGGTGAATTTGGAGGAAGATAGGGTGTCTTGATTTTTGGTAACAAAGATGAGGATTTTGATAGAAGAAGTGGCATCTTTTTGGTAGGTAAGTCTACTTTTAGGGATGTTGATGAAGAAGAAGATGATGACTTTGATAGGTGTGTAGAAGAAGATGCCTTCTCAGCGGGCAAATCTAATCGTTTATGAGGCGTGGAGAGAGATTTTTGTGGAAGAACACCGAGAGTTTTGATGGTCCGAAATATGGGCTTCCCCTTTTCAGGGATGGTGACAACTTCAACGTCATAAGGTGATTGTAACCTTTTTGGAGGAAGCAAATGGGGAGATATTGATGGTATAATGTTAGATTTTGGTTGTCGCGGTTTAGGTTGAGGAATCGAGTGTGCAGGTGTTGGTGTTACTTCTTTTGATTTTTCCTGAATAGGTGAAGTAGTATTAGTGATGGAAGAAGTAAGTGATGAAGAAGTTCCTTGCGAAGGGACCACTTTTGGTGTGGTGATCATGGGTGGAACTACTATAGGAAAAGAGATAGGAAGAGTCAAAGTTGAGGACACTTCCGCCGAAGTCGGCACGATTATAGGGATGTTTATCAAGGGCATAGTTGTAGCCGGAATGGGAGCAACAGAAGTAGATGTGTCTGAAGTGGAAACTCGAAGGGATGTAATTGCCTCGAGCATTGAAAGGATGTCTGATGATGAGACAGATGAGGAAGACACTGTCTCGGGTATGGATGGGAGATCGGACAAAGGAGCGGAGAGAGATGACTCCGTGTTTAGCAATGTAGGAATATCCAAAGATGGGTTATCTGAGGATGGAGGAATTCCAGTGATTGGTGAAGTGGAAGAGGGTTCTGATTCGATTGCTGCGTTTGTAGATGATGTGGTTTCAGAAGCGGATTCTTCAGTAGAAATGAAGTTGATAGTGTGGGTGTTTGGTTTTTGAGATTCTGAAGAATTATGATTTGGGGCATGATTGGGGAAGGGTTGTTTGAAAACGTCCAGCGCTTGATTTGGGGGAGCATTTGGGTTATCCAGAATAAGCTCGCCTTTATCAATGAATTTTTGGACAAGATTTTTGAAAGTCTGACATCGTTCGATGTCATGACCCTTGGTTCTATGATAGTGGCAAAAATCGTTTTCTCTGTACCACAAAGGACGTTCTCGACTTTCATCAATATCTCTAATGGGTGGAAGTTCGATCATGCGAACTTCCAACATTTTTCCTAAGATGGAGGCATATGATTCCCCCAATGGAGCGAAGGATCGAGATGATGAAGCCCCTTTTCGAGCAGATGAAGGGTCTCTTCGTGGTGGTTGATTAGGAGTACTATCGGTTCTCGATGTTTTTAATACGATAGCATTGGTGGACCCTTGATTCTTATCTTTAGGAGGAAAAGAATTTGGTTTGGTGAACCGAGAGAAATCGGGTTTAGATTTGGAGCGAAGTTTTAGTTTTCCTTGTTCAATGGCACGAGATTCGAGTTTGCGTGCCATTGTGAAGGCTTCTTCGAAGGTGTGGAAAGTTTGGATTCTTAACGTGGAAGAAATGTGACTAGCGCAAGATCGGGTGAACAGCTCGATCTGTTGTGATTGAGGAAGAGAGAAGGACAATTGGTTGATTATCCCTCTCCAACGAGCGACAAAGTCTGCAATAGACTCATCGTCAAATTGGCGAATGTTGTAAAGATCTGTGATTGAGATCTTATGGGCAATATTTATTGAGAAGTTCTCAACAAACATTTGGGCCAATTGAGAGAAAGAAAATAATGAATGTTGAGGAATATTATTGTACCAGTCCAAAGCGGGACCCGCTAGAGACATAGGAAAGGTACGGAGCATGAGCTCCTGATCTTGGACAATGAGGTAGCAAGCATGTTTGAATGCTCGCAGATGTTGTTGGGGGTCTTCCCGACTATGAAATTTTGAGAATTTGGGAAGTTCCCATTGGGGAGGATAAGGCTTAAAAGCCACCGAAGGATGAATGGGTTCATTGCATACTTCTTCAAAAGGAGTATGAAGGGCGGGCTCCTTTTTTGTGGAGGCTTCCAGTCTGCGCAATTTTCTTGAAGAGAAATTGAACCACATCCGATTGGGGAGGAGGTACATTGGTTTGTCCTACATGAGAAGCAAGTAGTGGGTGTGGTTGAGGTGTCAATGGGGGATTCATCTGTTGTTGGATAGGATTATAAGAGGAATAACCAGGTGTTCTGGGTGACACCGGGTGGGGTATTTGTTGTGCAGCTTGCGTATAGGCAGGCTGCGAGATAATAAGTGGTTGAGCAAATAAAGGTTGGGTGACGGATGGAGCCTGTGATTGGTGGACTCCTATGTTGGTTGATTGGATCGGGATAGATTGAGGAATATGAGTGTTGGTTGGATTGGTCATGTTGGGGAACAAGACCTGAAAGGGGCCTTCTATTGCTGAATTAGGTATCAAGGGTGCCGATACTAGAGGATGGGCGAATGTCACAGTAGCTGGAATATTGGAAGAAAGACCCCCTAGAGGACGAGAAGTAGGAGCCAACTGCCTATTCGGAGGGTTGGCTCATGAAGAGGTATTGACCTTGAGAAACGATAGAGGGCATAGACGAATTGACGGCAATGTGCGGATGTGCAGACGAATTTACTATAGCAAGGGCAGAAGACCTCTCAGAAATGGGTTGTGGAATAGTCGAGGTAGCTGCAGTGTTAGGGATAGGTAAGACTAATTGAGAATTAGTCGACATGGTAGGTGGAAGAGAAAAGGGAGGCATAGGGGCCTCACCCTTCTCCGTGGCTCGAGGCAAGAGAGATGGTGCAAGCTTGCTCTAAAGAGGCACAGGATGATCCGCGAGGATAATTGTACACTTGTCGGATTGGTGGGTCTTGGTGAGATATTTGGATCGACTTGTGTATTAGATAGTCCATGAGGGCTGCGGATTGCGATCGAGAGAGCACGAAAGTGAGATCCCCGCGAGGAATAGACTCTGAGTCAGAAGATATTTCTGATGGACTAGGAGAAGCCGGACGTGATGGGATTGTTTTGGCTTGATGGAAAGGATTATACGACCATGAGGGGGAACCCACTAACAGTGGTCCCGAGGAAGATTGGAGGGGTGCCGAAACATCCACGCTGGTGGTGATTTCGGAGGAAGAAGGAACCTGTTGGGCCATTTTCCTAGATTGTGAACGGGTGATAGCCGTCATAAACAAGCAAGAAAGAAGATTGTCTTAACTAATGCACAAATAGTTCAAGCAGCGCAAGTGATTATCTCCTTTAAATTTTGATGCTTTTAAGAAATGAAAATGTTAGGGAAGGCTTTTTAGAACAGGAACTACTCAGATAGCCAAACTAGGGATGGTTTGGGTAATGTTTGGTGAGGAGTCCCGAAGGCACTTGATAAAAGACAGTGCGTGGCTTGATATGGGGCCTACCCCGCACTTCACACACCGCTGCGATAAGGGAGTCGGGTGCTTTGCCAATATATACCAAAATCTTTCGTGAATTTATAGCGCGGCCCGAGTACCGCGTAGGCTCTTCCTCTTGGATATCACTTCCAAGTAGGCGAGGCCAGGGAAGGAGTTTTGTTTAGATGCTTTATACCTAGTGATTTTGGCTTTGTGTGCAAGGGTGAAAAATAAAAATCAAATAGTGTCACTACCGATTTTGATCAATTTTCCAACCTAATTAACACTAGATGACAAAGCATGCAGCAATGAAAAAGAAAGGGTTCTTTTTAAGCACTTAAAACGAAATGTTTGATTTCGATGAAGACAATTCAAACAAGTTCTTTCCCAAATGCGATTAGGTTCTTTTTAAGCACCAAAAACTGAAGTGTTTGGATGTGATAAACAACCAACAAAGAAAACCTAAAAAGGAGAAAACACCGAAAAAGAGGAATACCTGTAGTTTTAGCTCTCCAAGGTGTGTGGACTTCAAAAAGCGCGTTGTTGAGCTCTTCCCCTCGAACAATCCCACGAACAAGCAAAGTGCTCCGCAAGAAAGGATCAAGCAAACAACAAACAAGATCCGGAAAGATACATCCAGATAATGGCGAAACGAAAAATTTCTATTTTAAGAAAATAGAAAAATTTCAAGATAATGACTTCGCCTAAAAGCAAGATTGAAATGATGAACAGAAATGTTCAAATAGGACTGATAGAAATCAGTGAAGAAAAGGAACAAAGTTCAAAACTAGAAAAGAGATGAACTTACCAATAAGGGACTTTGGTTCATGTCCCACCGGGCGTGCCAGAATGTAGATCAAGAATTTCGTGCTTGTTACCTGTCCAAGTTAATGCACCAAACTAAACACAAAAACCCTGAAAAACCTCAATGAAATAGATACCTGATGAAGATGTAGACGGATGAGGAAGTCGATGTAGATAAGACGGGCGCACACGAGCAATTCGCACAATAGATCCGAGTAACCTGCAAAACACCGGTGCTTGACAGAAAAAGATGGCGTTAGAAGATATATGGGTGGACTGCCCGAGAAGCGGGTCCGAGAAGCGATAAGCTTCCTTGGCGGATGTCAGTCCACGTTTTCAATAAAGAAAAGCAGCATACATGATAAAAGATGTAAATAAAGACTAGATTCTCTGATTGCAGTAATAAAAGCGAAACGAGCAATGAGCAGGGGAAGTACGAAAAGCGAGGCCGAGAAATAATGCTAGATTTGTGTTACCTGTGACCTTTTACCTGTCTGCAGGGAAATCGGCGTCGACTGTGTAGAATCGGCGGCGACTGATGTGATCGGCGGCGACTGGGACTGATCGGCGGCGACTGGGACTGATCGACGTCGACTGGATAAGATCAGTGTCAACTGAAGGCAGACTGACCAATCAGGGACGTGCGATGAGATTCGGGGATCGGAAGGTGAATGTAGTCTGTAGGATGTGCCGAAGATGGAGAGACGCTGGAACAGAGTCACCAGATGATAGATAATGGTGTATGGTGTTGATATGATACGCAGGCGAATGCGGTGCTCCTCTCAGGGATTGATTAGGACAGGATCTGCCCTAACTGAGACAATTGATGCTAAGAAGATCTCTCTTTCTCACTCTCTGTTCGTGCGTAAGTGCTTCCTTTCACTCGTTCGTCTCTTTTTCGGTCTCTTCGCTCTTTTCCGTCCCTAGGCGAGTTACAGGCTTGCTTTATAATCGGCGCCGCTCCTAGAAAATCGGCGCCCGACCATATGGGTCGGCGCCGATCGCGGAGAAGACTCGAGATGGCTAAAAATGATCGATTCGAGAAAAATAAGACTCATCCCGACTACGGGAAAATATCCGCTTAGGAAGATTAAAAATAGATGTGATACATGGGTAGAATAAATTTGGGGTGGATAAGTGATTAAGATGCATGGGAAGAAGCGTAATTAAATATTTAATACTTAATTACTCATGGGTAAGATGTGATGGGATGAATTAAATTTAGAGTAGGTGATTAAATCACAAATTGGAAAACTATCCCAAGGGGATAGTTGGTGATGTAAACGTGCCCTAGGTTACCTAGGCAAGTAAACGGATGAGAAGGACACTAAATTGGGTGCTGCTCTAAAAGGGAAGCTGGTTGATTGTCTTGCACTATAGTTGTGTTTGTTCATTATTTGGATGTAGGAGGGCTTGAAGATTCATGCTTGAATATAATCAGCTCCAATCAATGAATAAACAACCCGTGTAAATATTTGTAAAAGTGTATATAAGGTAACCTTGGATGGCGGTTAGGTGACCGAAATCGTCGAGGATAAGCGCATCGGTTAAGGCAGAAAGTCTAGGTTTACCAAAAATAGACAGGTCTTTACTATTTTTGGTATTATATTGATTGAGTCCACTTAGGGAAGTGGATTTCTCATTAGAAAAGGTAATAAGGTCATAGAAGTATTCCAATTGGATTCAGGAAGAAGTCTAAGTTAGTTAGGTTTGTTGGTGACCATTTTGTCATGTTTCCCCTTCGTTGTTTATGCTCTGGAACATTTTTTCCTCGTGAAATCGATGGTGTGAAGTTGTAGCTCCATTCTTATGCATTGGATTGTTTGCAAACTCATTACCTTGCCCTAATTTTCTAAGGAGAAGTTTGTTTTTGCCCTGTTTTTGAGAAAAACAGCCTTGGATCTTCCCATCCTTCAAATTTGATGAAAAACAACTTGTACCTGTGTTTAAATGCTTTGAGTTATTTGTTTTTCTCCTTTCATACCCCATTTTGAATAAATCTCCAAGTTTTCCATGGTCATGCCATAAAATTTTTCCAAATCCACGGGCTCTGCTATTTTTCCATTTTCCCGATCGTGGATGCTTGAAAATGATCGATTTATGCTTGTTTTCCTTTGAAAATCTATCCACATTGTCAAAATATTCTTTGAAATCATGATTCATCTTGATTTGTTTTGAGGTTTTTCCATCCTTAGTGAAAAAATTGATGTTGGGTGAAAAAAATTGATGTTGGGCATCCCTAGCATTTTTTGTTTTTGATGGTCGGATGAGAATCCTTTGCCGTCAATTCATGTTCAACATTTTAGGGCATCACTAGCAACTTTTGCATCTTTTGAAGGTCATACAAGCATCCTTTTCCCATCAAGTTTTAGCTCACAAATATTTTCCTACATGGCTTTTTCTAACTAGACAAGGATCGGTGGTTCATTTCTAAAGACTTAACATTTTTTGTGTTTTTGGAAAAAAGTGTACGCCCATAACCCCACAAAAATTAGAGCGAGGACACGTGTCATGTTTTCATCAAAAGTGGGATGGAAGGTCAGAGGTGGACACGTGTCATGTTTTCATCAAAAGTGGGATGGAAGGCTGGTGGAGGACTTAGAAAATTTTTGCTTTTTGGTGAAAGGGAGCAAAAGTTGTGAAAAAAGGCCGCGGGTCCATTGGGCCAATCATGAGTGGACATGTGGCGGGATCGAGGACAGAGAGGAGTGCGGGCGCTAGAGGAAAAAGAGAAATATCTCCTTTTTGGAAAAATGAGTCGAAGTGATAATTTGCAACGTGGCTCTGTGTTGAATCAAAGGGAAACATGTGTCAAAATGAATGCAAGAGGGAGTGCGGGCGCTTGATGAGTTTTAAAAACTTCAAAATTTTGTGAAGGAAGTATGAAGTAAAAAGGAACGCAAGCCCGCATGATGAGTCGAGTGATCACCACTTGTCAAGGAAAAAATTGGAATTGCGGGTCGCATGAGGAAAATTTTAAAAAAATCCATTTTTCCAAAAAAGGTGAAAATGTGTAGAATCAAGGCACGATTCCAATGGGACCCACATTGTGCCACGTGTCAGCACCAAATCTCAAGTGCGAGAGGGGAAAAGAAAATTGTCAAATTTTTACTTTTTCCAAAAATTTAAAATGTCAAAAAGTAATCCCAAGCCCATTTCCAATCATCTTGTGACACGTAGAGGATCAGATTTAAAGGATAAAGGAAAATCGATGGAAATTGTACATTTTGTCATTATTTTTTCTCGGGAAGTGTCGAAATGTGTTTTTGATCAATTTTTTTGTGGATTAATGTCGTTTTGGCTTGCATGATTCAAATTGATCATCTTGGATGGTCAATTTGTAGATCTAATGCACATTTCAAAATGTCTTGTTGCTCAGTTTGTGCAAAATGTGAAATACCAGATCAAAAGTTACAGAGGCAAATTTGGAAAGTGTAAAGGTAGAATGATGGAAGAGGAAGATGTTGTGGGTGCCAAAAGGAAAAATACATGCTCCCATGACAAGGAATGATGAAGATTTGTAATAATTTTATTTTTGCATACCTAACATATCCTACTTGAAAAATTGGTTAAGTGTCACTTTCAGAAAGTCATGAGTGAATTTGTAACAAAATAAGATGCCATAGGATATTATTTTCTTGGGAAATAAGGATCAAATATAATAGAGAGAAATATAATCCATGTTTTCAGAAATGCAAATGGTCGGGAAATTGAAAATCATGAGGAAATTTTGAGAGAATCTCATCTTTTGAGAAACCCTCCAAAAACTTGGTTAATGTCTTCTATGTTAGATCTTCATTCATGTTGATTTGGTTACAAGTGTGTAGCCATCACACGGCTCAGAGATTGTTCCTGAAACTCTCCCCTGATGATGAATCTAAATAGATTTTGAACTAATCTATGTTATTTTGGGCAATATGATGTCTTTTATCATGTTTAAATGTCTGCAAACATTTTCCTTGTTCTTGTTGCAATCTTGCATTTAAATATTTAGGAATCACATAGATCTCATCCTTATTGATAGTGTAGTGTCATTTGCAATTTCATTTGTCGAGAAGAGCTTTCATCTAGCACTTGAAAATAAGCAGTTTAAAATCAATTCACCTTCATTTGTTGATATAGATTGCTTGTAAGCCTTTGGGGGTACCTTAGGCATGATTTGATCAGAGATTTTGATGTTTTATTAAGTTATTTAACTCAAGATTATGTGTTGAGGTCTCAAATATTGTGTGAAGAGTACAAACTTGAGCCTCCATTTGTGTATATCTTATGGTTGAAAGAACATCACGACTATTTTTAAACATTTTATCTAATATTTGATCAAATGTTGTAGAGGTTGTCAAAGATATGGCATAGAAGTTTGTCTTGTCAATATCCCACCAAAAATCATTCTAAACAATTAATCCTACCCCATACTACCCCTTTTTTGACCTGTATACCCACAGAAGATCAAAATCTAGTTGCTAAAGTATGTAGAACAAATTAGGATTTCAAAATGTCTTCAGTAACCCTTGCCTTGCATTGAAATTATCTACATAATCTAGAAGTGACAACTTGTGAAAGTCAGATTTGGAGTGTTGATCATATTTTCCCAAGGTCCTTTTCATACTATTTGCACAAATTGAGGGATATATTCATCTCCTTCACCATTTGAGGGTTATAAAATAGGTTCTCTTACCTTGGTTAAAAGGCACAACCTCAAACAACTAGGACAATATCAAGTCCTTTTTGAGTGTTATTCATCTCTCCACAAATTTGAGTGCTAGTTAGATCACATCCCCATTCTACAAAATAACATACATCATGATCTATCTATCTTCAAGCTTCTGGTATATCTTTGATCTTGCTTAGATGAAGAAAGAACAAATTTGGGTACTAACCCGATGTGCATGGCACCAAGCATTAGGGAATTTTGACAATATTTGAGATATTTGGATGCATGTCAAACCTTGGTAATGTTTCTCACAATTCTTGCATGAAAGTACATTGTTGAAGCATCATGTTATAATCAAATTTTTAAGGATTAAGTGAAGATATAAGTTTTCCTACAATTTTATTAGTTTCAAGTATTTTTGCACTTAATTTGCATTTTGGATTGATAAATTCAAGAAAAGGAAGTTGATCTATAAAGTTTGGCAATATTTTCGGTGTTGATAGGTATTTGATAGAGTATTTTAGTGCATTTGCACAACTAGGGTGAAACTCCTTAGTTGTGACTCCACGTTGATTTGATCTTGATAAATACCACTTTCTTAGATTTCTATCATTTATTTTTGTGTTGCTAATCTCGACAAAACTAGCGGTAAGAAGATCTCTCTTGGGAGGGACCCTAGTAGAAATTTATTTCAAGAATTTGGAAAGACAATTTTAGAGGAAAGAAAATTTTGGAAGGTTGTTGAAGGTTAGACATTAGGAAAAGGTATATCCATTGGTGAGAGAGATTATACTTTAGTAGAGGATTATCACTCTTCTTCCAGTGAATCGATTCAAGAAATATTTTCACAAATTTGTTTACTTCAACTAGTGAAGGTTCTTATGTTGTACCTAGTAAATTCTCTTCTCAATCGAACATGTGCGCTTCAATTCAAATAAAACTTTCCAAGAAAATAAACACCTAGAGAGCACCATTTTTTTGAATCACATTCTTGTGCCCTAAAGATCTCTCACTCCTCATCATCTTGTGTCACCCCAATATCACCTCTACCAAAAAATATGGCTCGGCCTAGACCTTTATTTGTTGTTAACACCTTTGGTTCTATAGACTTTAGAGGAATGGCTGGTTATCTTAATGTTTTCCCTCAAGATGTCAGAAATAGATTGCCAAAGTTCCAAGGGAATAATGCCATAACAAGTGATCAACATCTCAAACTTTTTGTTAACACGATGGAGGATTTTGAAATAGAGTTTGAAGATGTGTATGTCAAATTTTTCATTCATAAACTAGAAGAGGTTGCAATGGATTGGTACAAGGATATACTTGATAATTCTATTGATTCTTGGATTGAGATGAACAATGCATTTAGGTTGTAATATGGTGACAAAACTGATCCTAGGTTTCTATTGTCTGAATTTGAAAATATCAAGAAGAACCTCAATGAATCAGTTCATGAATTCAACACAAGGTTTAACAAAACTTTGAGAAGGCTTCCAATTAATTTGAGGCCATGTGATAAATCATGATTGATCAAATATGCAGATGCATTTGATAAGAAGAAAGCCTATTACCTAAGAGACAAGAACCCTGCCAATTTAAGGTAGGCCTTTACCATGCACTTTGCATATTGAAAATAACATTAAGGCCATTGGAAAACCTCTCAAGAGAGATGGTGTAAAGTTGATAAACCCTGAAAAAACTCAAGCAAGAAAGAGTGTAGACTTAGAGGAAGTGGTGAATACTTTGGCAATGGTATCACAAAGAGATTTCTTACAAGTTGGGAAAGAGATAAGAAGGGAATTGGGTAGACTTCACAAGGTCAGCGAAAAGCAAAAAACCATGACATATTTTCCAATCATCCTAGGGGTGATCAGAGATCTGATGATAGAGGGAAAGGACCCATGGGGTCTGCAAATAGACATCCTCAAGCATGTGAAGGAAGAGTGCTACGATCCCTAACTATTAGGGTTACTTATTGTTGAGGAAGTTGCTGATATTGATTGGTGTGATAGGTGTTTTCTACCCCATCCTCCATGTGAAGTAGACCAAAAATATGGTGAAGCTAATAATGATGATGATATCTACATGGTGGGTTATTCTTCAGGATCACAAGAAGAAGCAACATCAACTGAGGTAATAAATGTAAGGACAGCTGAAACCTTTTGGGATTGCATCAAATGGGTACAAGTATTTCTTCCCCCTCATACTCTTGAAGTTGATGTAGTGTAAGATTTTGAAATTCCTAACAATGACTTTGAATACTTAAGATATTTTATGATTAAGAATTATGATGGTGGTATCCCTTCGGAGGAAGATAGATAATTGTTGATGAATGTTGTTGTAGCTCAAGAGAAATACTATAACACTAGGAGAAAATTTGTTAAGGGATTTAGGCCTCAAGCCAAACCTAAAACACCCTTTCTCACAAGCATTCCCAAAGAAGCTCCTAGAAGGGAACACCTACCAAAAGATTTTTGTCCCAAGGAAAAATTACAGTCCTCCTCATGCCCAAAATGCCAAGGATCCCATGCCATCTAATGAATCTTCTTGTCTCCATTCCAATGTTTCCTTGCCAAATAATGTTCCCTATGACATAGCACAAGTATTGAGCCAAATAAAAGTGAGTGTTCCAATCATTGAGTTGCTTAGGATTCCTGAGCACAAGAAGAGAGAATTTGAGTACTTGGGGTTGAAAGAGGAGAAGAGTACTCCAAGAAAAAATGTAAACACTGTTAAAACTCCTCCTCAAGTGTTACAAACCTTAAAACACCACCAGCATTAGAGGATATTGGAGAAACACCTGAGGTATACTTGAGAACATCATTGGTTTATTCCCAATTAAATGTTGATCCATTATTTACAACTTTGATCATAAAGGATATACTACTTCACAATTGTATGTTTGATTCTGGTGCATCATGCAATGTCATGCCTCTTGAGGTCATGAATGAGTTAGATATCAAAGTGACAACAGCCTATGGAAAGTGTACTACCATGGACTCAAGAGAAGTTCCAGTAGTTGGTTGTGTGAAGGGTTTGGTGGTGTAACTTGCATCTTATCCTAGGAGGAATTTAAAATTGGATGTTGTGATTGTTGATTACCCTGCCAAATGGGGTATGTTATTGTCAAGAAAGTGGGCTACAAGTGTTGGAGGGAGTGTCCAAATGGATATGTATTTTCCACTATTCCCATTGAAGGTAGCCTTGTTAATCTCTATGGAGAAAAGAATATGTTTCATCTAATTGAGGATCCAAACAATGCTTCTTATGAAGTATTATTTGTTGTTATTGATAATTTTATTGGTTTTTCGATGGAAAAGAACACAAGATGGATCAGTCAAAGTTCCTTGAATAGGTAGGTTCTCCTTGGGCTTTTCTATTTGATGGATCTTTCTCCAAATTTGGAAATGGTTGCTGGTATAATTTTGATTTCTCCTAGCTTGGAAGAGTTTGTTTTTTCCTTCAAGCTTAATTTTTAATGTACTAATAACATTTCGAGTATGAAGCCTTGTTGTTGGGTCCGAGAATTGCATGGAAGTATGGTTTCAAGGAAATCATTGCAAAAGGAGATTCAAATATAATTGTAAAACAAATAATAAAATTGTGTGCTACAAAAAATCAATGGATGAAACAGTACAAACTTGCAGTTTGGGATCTAATTGAGATGTTTTATTCCTTCAACATTGTGCATCATGACAGAAGTTTCAATGCTGCTGCTGAAAAGTTGGTAGTGTTGGGGTCAAGATTTAGAAATTTCACCATTTCACCTTATTGTGAGTACAATATTGAAGTGTTAACTAGGCCAGCTGTCCCTGACAACATCAATCATTGGCAAGTGTTTAATGATGATGCTCAAGTGCAAAGGTTCTTAAAAAATCAAGGTGAGTTTTTAGATCAACATATTGATTTGGAACCATTGGTGTGTAATGTTGATGGAAAATAAACCTTGTTTGGAAAGGATATCATTCAATTGAAAACTAACACCATTCCTAGAGGTCTTGTTGCTCTTGAGTCAAATTTTAGCAATGTTGATTACATCATCAATAGAAACATGTCGCCTCAAGGAATATGGAAGAGCATAACTTGGGGACTAGTGATAAACTAAGAAAATTTTGGTTGGGCAGCAATCTAAACAAAGAGGAAAAATAGTCTTATGTTCAACTATTGAAGAAATACATGAATGTCTTTCTGGTCTTATTCAAGGTTGAAAGCATATAGAGAGGACTTGTTTCAACATGATATTCCTATAGAAATAAATGCCAAACCATTCAGATAGAAGAAGAGGCCAATTAACCCACTCCTCTCCATGAAAATGCAAGATGAATTGAATAAACTAAGGGAGGGAGGGATCATCCAACCCACAAGGTATTCATCTTGGGTTGCAAACCTTGTGTTAGTCAGAAAGAAAAATGGAGATATCAGACTTTGTGTAGACTTCAGAAATATTAATAGAGCTTCATTGAAAGACAATTATCCTTTACCAAACATGGAAAACATGTTGTAGTTAGTGATTGGATCTGAATTATTGTCCACCTTAGATGGTTTCTATGGCTATAATCAAGTTATTTTCAAGGAGTCAAAAAGATTTAAAACTGCCTTTACCACTCCTTAGGGAACATTTGTTTATATAAGAATGCCTTTTAGTCTCATGAATGTTGGAGCTACCTTCTAAAGGAAATGGATGTTTCTTTTTCTGGTTACATAAATGACTTCATTGCAGTTTATCGGGATGATGTCGCAGTGTGTTTTCATGGAGCAGAAAAGATCATTTGCGAGTGCTTGGAAAGAATGTTGATTAGATGTAGAGAATATGGAATTTCACTCAATCCAAAGAAGTGTCATTTTGGGGTACAAAATGCCAAGCTACTTGGTCATATTTTTCAAAGGTTGGTGTCATGATTGACCTTGAGAGGGTAGAAGTAATCAACAAGGTTCCAATTCCAAGAACAAATAAGGGCATCCAATCCTTCTTTGGGCAGATCAATTTCATTAGAAGGTTTTTGTCTAATTTTTTTGAATTGACTCTTCCTATTACATGCATGTTAAAGAAAGACTAAGTTATCAAATGGGAGGTGGTTTCTATTCAATATTTTGAAGGAATTAAAGAAGCATTGAAACATGCACCTGTCTTGGCAGCTCCAAATTACAAGAAGCCTTTCCAAATCTTCTCCTTTGCTTTTGAAAATACCATTGCATCTGTTTTGCTACAGAAGGATGAAGATGGGGCTGAGAGGCCTATTTCCTTCTTTAGCAAGGCTTTACAAGCTGCTGAGTTAAAATACATAATCATGGAAAAACAAGCATTTTCCTTGGTGAAAGAAACAAAGATTTTCAGGCCTTATATCTTAAGTTCAAGAGTTGTTGCTTATGTTCCCACGTCATGGTGAAAGACATCTTATCGAGAGATGGATATCTCAAGAAAAATATTTATATGGGTGAAAAAACTGCAAGGAGTATGACATGGACATCAAACCACAAAGTTGGTTAGAGGTTTAGGCTTGGCTAAGCTTATGGTTGAGAGTAACCTATAGAAAATTGAAGTGAATGAAGTAAAGAAAGAAAGGGTAGATGTTCTTAATAAATTGGTAAGCTCGAGTGGTACAAGGATGTAATATTTTACCTCAAACACCTATGCTTCCCTGATCATTTAAATAAAAATCAGAAAAGAGCCCTCAAGATAGCTTCTCAAAAATACATCATTACTGACTTTGGGTTGGCTTGGAAGCACCCTGAATGTGTCCTCTTGAAATGTTTAACTGAAGATGAAGCTCCCAAAGTAGTTGTTGATTTCCATGGGGGAGTTTGTGGAGGACACTTTGTTGGAAGGGTTACCACACAATGTTTTGAGAGATGGTTATTGGTGGCATACTCTCTTCAAAGATGCAACCTTGCTAGTTAGAAAATGTGAAAGTGACAACGTTTCTCTAGAAGAATAAAAGCTTCAAGATCCCTTCCTTTACAACATGTATCAATTGAAGGTCCTTTCAAACAATGGGGACCTGGAATTCATTGGTGAGATTTTAGACCCTTCTAGTGCTTTAGACATAAGTGGATTCTTGTAGCCACAAATTACTTCACTAAGTGGGTGGAAGCAATCCCCACTAAAAAGGAAACACACCAAGTTATGGACTTCTTGTTGGATCACATCATATGCATATTTGGTGTGCCAAGTAAAGATTGTTTCGATAATGCCATGTGTTTTAGAGCTAAACCCTTGATGGCAATGTGCAAGGAGTATGGAACCAATCTAACTTATGCTTAAAACTATAACCCTGAAGGGAATGGACAAGATGAGTCCAACAATAAGAACTTGTTGAAGATCATTAGGATAACCTTGGATTTAAACAAGATAAAATGGGGTGAACAACTGAAATTTGTAGTTTGGGATGATAGAATCACTACCAAAAGAGCTACTGGTAAGAGCCCATTTGAGTTGGTGTATGGAACTCAAGCTTTGCTTCCCTTACATCTATAATTATCTTCATTTCAGTTTGTTCAACAACTTGAAGATCAAGAGGTCAGTCCATATGAAGCAAGGATTAATCAGATTGTTGAGATGGATGAAGAAAGAAGAGCATCCCACCAAAGGCATGTCAGATTTAGAGAGAAGTTGAAGAGGTTGTTTGACAAGAAGGTCACTCCTAGGGCTTTCAATGTTGGAGATCTAGTTTTAGTTTTGTTGTGGGATAACATGCATGAAGATAAGGTAAAATATGGTAAATTTGATGCATTGTGGATGGTCCCTTACTCCATTCTTTATCGAGAATTGGTGAAAATACCTTTTTCTCAAGAAATTAGATGGGGAATTACTTGAACTACCTATTAATGGCAAGCATCGAAGCATTTCCTAGATTAATCCCCAAATTCTAGGTATGCACCATTTATATAGTGTATAGTGTTTGGCTTTTGCTCTATTTTTGTGTTTTTGGGTTCATGGTTTGCCTTGGTGTGTGGCATCCTTTTTGTCAATTTCTCATCTAGTTATTTGGTGGCTTTGGCTCATGACTTTGTTTTACCAATGGATGATTTTTACACTTGGTCTATTATTATTCTTTTAGCACTCATTGGGAGTGCCCATCCCCGATCAGGAGCCGATGTTGGTGCCCATTTTGATCCTCTACCATTTTGCCATGTTTCCCGTTTGCTCTTTGTGCTTTGAAACATTTTTTCCTCGTGAAATTGATGGTGTGAAGTTGTAGCTCCATTCTTGTGCATTGGATTGTTTGCAAACTCATTGCCTTGCCCTAATTTACTAAGGAGAAGTTTTTTTGCCTATTTCTGAGAAAAAACAGCCTTGGATCTTCCCATCCTTCAAATTTGATGAAAAATAACTCGTACCTATGTTTAAATGCTTTGAGTTGTTCGTTTTTTCTCCATTCATGCCCCATTTTGAAGAAATCTCCAAGTTTGCCATGGTCATGCCCTAAATTTTTCCAAATCCACGGGCTCTGCTATTTTTCCATTTTTTCTAATCATGGATGCTTGAAAATGATTGATTTATGCTTGTTTTCCTTTGAAAATCTATCCCCATGGTCAAAAAATTCTTGGAATCATGATTCATCTAGCTTTGTTTCGAGGTTTTTCCATCCTTAGTGAAAAAATTGATTTTGGACATCCTTGGCATTTTTTGTGTTTTTGATGGATAAACGGGCATTAGTTACCCATCAAATTCATCTTGAAGATTCTAGGGTGACGCTGAAACTTTTTCATCTTTTAATGGTCATACGGGCATCCTTTTCCTATCAAATTTTAGGTCACAAATCTTTTCCTACATGGATTTTTCTAATTGAATGAGGATCGGCAGAGTCATTTCTAAAGACCTAACATTTTTGTGTTTTTGGAAAAAGTTAAAATTTCTCCGCATCTCCGCAGTTCCATAGGAGGTACACGTGTCACAAGAAGAGTGAAGGCAGATGGGTGGGTCTTTTTATGCCTTAAGGAATTTTGGAAAAAGATTTAAAGTACAAATAAAATGCCTAGGGCCCGCAATGAATCAGAAGGGAACACGTGGTGGCTTCAAAGTGTAGACCTATAATGAATCGAGAGGAGGACATATGTCATGTTTTCATCAAAATTGGGATTGAAGGTCGAGGTAGACATGTGTCATATTTTCATCAAATACAAGATGAAAGGCTGGTGGAGGACTTAGAATTTCTTTTCTTTTGGCGAAAGGGAGAAAAAGTTATGAAAAAGGTGCGGCTCCATCGGGCGGTCGGGAGTGGACACGTGGTAGGATCAAAGGAAGAGGGAGTGCGGGCCACTGGAGGAAAAGGGAAATATTACCTTTTTGGAAAAATGAGTTAGAGTGATAATTTGAAATGTGGCTCTGTAATGAATCAAAGGGAGAAAAGTGCCAAAAGCAATGCAAGAGGGGAGTGCGGGTCGTCAATGAGTTTTAAAAACTTTAAAATTTTGTGAAGGAAGTATGAAGCAAAAAAGGGAACACAAGCCGCAAATGAGTCGTGATCGCCACATGTCAAGGACAGAAGCGGAGGTGTGGGTCTATGGGGAAAATTGTAAAAAAATTCCTTTTTTTCCAAAAGAGCTGGAAACGTACAAAATCGAACCGTGATTCCAATGGGACCCACATTGTGCCACATGTGGCGCCAAATCTCAAGGGCGGAGGAGCGGAGAAAATTGTCAAATTTTTCCTTTTTCCAAAAATGTTAGAATGTCCAAAATTAATCCCAATCCCATTTCTAATAATATTGTGACACGTGGAGGGCTCATATTTAAAGGACAAAGGAAAATCGACGGCAACTGTCCATTTTGTCATTTTTACCACCATTTTTTCTCCAGGAAGTGTGGAAATGTGTTTTTACATCATTTTTGATCAATTTTTTTGTGGATTCATGTCATTTTGGCCTACATGATTCAAATCGATCATCTTGGAGGGTCAATTTTTAGATCCAAGGCACATTTCAAAATTCATTTTGCTCTAGTTCATGTAAAATGTGAAATACCAGATCCAAAAGTTGTAGAGGCAAATTTGGAAAGTGCAAAGGTTGAATGATGGAAGAGGAAGATGTTGTGAGCACCAAAAGGAATAATACTTTGCTCCCATGAAAAGGAATGATGAATATTTGTAGTAATTTGCTTTTTTTTTTATGTCGTGCATCTCCTCCTCACAAAATTGGTTAATGTCACTTTTAGAGAAAGTCATGAGTGAATTTGTAACAAACTAAGATGCCATAGGATATTCTTTTCTTGGGAAAGAAGGATCAAATGTAATAGAGATATATAATGCATGTTTTGAGACATGGAAAGGGTTGGGAAATTGAAAATAATGAGGAAATTTTAAGATAATCTCATCTTTTGAGAAACCCTCCAAAAAACCTGGTTAATGTCTTATGTGTTAGATCTTCATTCATGTTGAGTTGGTTACAAGTGTATAGCCATCACACAACTATGAGATTGTTCCTGAAACTCTCCCCTACTAATGACTCTAAAAATATTTTGAATTAAGCTATGTTATTTTGGGCAATATGATGTATTTTATCATGTTTAAATGTATGTAAATAGTTTTCCTTGTTCTTGTTGCAATCTTGCATTGAAATCTTTAGGAATCACACAAATCTCATCCTTATTGATAGTTTAGTGGCATTTACAATTTCATTTGTCAGAAGATATTTCATCTAGCATTAAAAAGAAGCAGTTTAAAATCACTTCACCTTCATTTGTTGACATATATTGCATCTAAGCCTTTGGGAGTCTGTAGGCATGATTTGATCGGAGATTTTAATGTTTAAGCGAGTCCTTTAACTTAAAGATTTTGTGTTGAGGTCTCCAAGATTGTGTGAAGAGTAAAACACGGGCCTCCATTTTTGTATATCTTCTAGTTGAAAGAACATCCCGACTATTTTGAAACATTTTATCGATAGTTGTTCAAATGTTGTAGAGGTTGTCAAAGATCCGGCATAGTCAATTTTCTCTTGTCAATATCCCACCAAAAATCATTCTAAACAATTAATCCTGCCCCATACTACCCCTATTTTGACCTATATACCCACATAAGATCAAAATCTAGTTGCTAAAGTATGCATAACAAATCAAGATTTCAAAATGTCTTCAGTAACACTTGCCTTACATTGAAATTATCTCCATAATCTGTAAGTGACAACTTGTGAAAGTTAGATTTGGAGTGTTGATCATATTTTCCACAGGCCCTTTTCATACTATTTGCACAAATTGAGGGATATATTCATCTCCTTCACCATTTGAGGGTTATAAAATAGGTTCTCTTACCTTGGTTGAAAGGCACAACCTAAAATAGCTAGGAAAAGATCAAGTCCTATTTGAGTGTTATCCATCTCTCAAAAAATTTGAGTGTCGATTAGATCACATCCCCTGGCTACAAAACGAAATACATCATGATCTATCTATCTTCAAGCTTCATGCCATATCTCCGATGCTACTCAGATTGAAGAGGAGAACAAATTTGGCTACCAAAAAGGTCAAGTGGTGTCTCAACACTAGGAGTAATGACTCGTGCTAAGAGTGATGAATCATTCATTATGAGTTAAATGCCCATGGAATGGGTCTAGGGTGAGGTGTAGTGATGAGGTGGAGGTTTCTTAACTAATCTACCACCTACAATACACAATCCATTTTAAATCAATCCCTTTGGATTTTTGATCTCTTCTTTTCATGAGTTGTGTATGGAAGATAAGGTAGCTAGTTGCGGTTGAGATTTTTGTTTTATCTCTACTAAAAATAGATGTTGTAATTTTTGGGAATCAATTACATTTAGTTATTTATATTGGTGAGAATTTTATAGGATTTGGTTTCCCATAAATTTGGAGCTTACTAGTTCGATCCGGTGTAATATTTTGTAAGGAAAATAGAGGATAAAGTTGAAAATATATTACAAAGTTATCATGCATGAATTTTTTTAACTTTATTCTATTTGTTACATCTAAGCTCAATGGGGATAATGGATTTTTCACTGTGTGCATGAGTTTTATGATTTAAAGGGGTTTACCTCATGCTATTATGAACATGATTTTATATTGTTTAGTTTGAAATTCATCGATGATTAGAAATCTGGTTGTGATTTGTATTCAAATAAACCATATTTGAAATATAGTTTTGTGGTTAGACTGGAGCCTAATGAATTCAAGAACATAAAGTCTAAATATTTTGATATTTTTGTTAAGAGAGGGATGTATGTGTTTCCCAAGATTGGTCAATGCCCCATCTATAAGGACTTAGGAAACGTGTGAAAGGCTATGTTGGACTGATGTTGACCCAAACCCGGACCCGAAACCTTTCTCTAATTTAAATTCAATCTAGGGATTTAGTTCCATTTGTACCTTTCAGTCTAAAATGATCCGAGAATGACACCACGTGCATGTTACATGTCCTTCCATCCTTTATGAACTCGATGCTTTATGCAATTGGGTTTATCCCATAGATTTGAGATCCATGGTTAGCTTTGGCTTGGGTATGTAACAGAATGGTGCCACATGCTTCTCCATCATCTCGATAAATTTTCACCATGTGGCTACCCCAATACATTTTACATTTAACCTTGTCGGGGTGGGTATTAGCCTAGACCCAACATCCTTTACATTTGGTTTTATTCTGTAAACTTGAATCTAATTTATTTGGAAGATTTGATTTGTTGCATATTGGTAAGTGGGTTTTTTTATACTAAATGTATTGATTGAATGAAAAAAATTTAATTCCCTTCTAAGAAATACTATTTCTAACTATGATTTCAAGTATTTGGAAAATTGAAAATGGTTGACTTCAGATCATACAAATGATTTTTTTCATTAGTGCAATCTTTCTTTCCTCCAAGAACCATAAATGAATAACTAGTTATTACTCCATAGCTGTTCATTATCTGTTGATTGATAATGTTTCCTAAGTTATTTCTTAGCTTTGAAAGGAACCTTGTGACTTGAAAGGGGGTGTTTGGGTGTTTTAGATTTATTTTTTCTAGATTACCACTTTGAGGCATGATAACAATGCTACAAGAATCCTGGGCATTGAATTTTTCTTAGTTGATATTTTTACTAACCCAAAAGTATTCTTCTCATTTATAATGTTATATTCATATTTAGGATTACAATGTTGTATTTAAGGATATTGAAGATCTTCATCTCTTGGACTGAGACAAATTGATGCAGTTTCCTTGATATATCATTGTGTCAAGTTTGTTCCTTAAGGATATTTTGTGTATTTGAGTTATTTTTTGTGGATAGTGTACTATTTTATTTCTATCGCAATACGTGAATGTCTATACTCGATATGATCTCCTTGAGAATTTATAAGGTCTAGGAACTCTCCTTCATTGATTGTTTCTTGTGCACTTCTAAGCTTGGGTTATTGAATGCATAAGTTATAAGGTTATTGATCCTTCTATTTAAGTGTTTCATTAAGTTGGCTCAACAAATCAACAAGTCTTCAGTATATTTTTCAAGTAGATTTATTTCAATGAAACTCTTATTAGTTATGCATAATGTTTGGCTTATGAAGAATAAACTAGTTTGTTTTGAAGCTATATATGAAATATAAGTTATCTTTTCACTATTTATGATAATTTTAGGATATGGAAAATGTTGACTATTATCGTATCACCATTTATAAAGTTTTATTTATGTCAATAATTACCTTAAGAAAAGAACCGTGTTTTCTTCTTTCAATTGTTCATTGAGGAAATGGAATATCAATATGGAGTAAATGATTTTTGGCTACAAGTAGTATAGTTTTATTAGTCATAATTACTAATATCTAGTTCTAGTTATTATTGTGATAATAGACTTAATGATGTTATTGTTAACAAATTCATAAAGATGTTACTTGATGAATTGAAATGATGATTTTTGGAAACATAAGATACATCATTAGGTTCACTTCATTTGATATTGGATATTTAAACTTAATAAGGTAAAAAGGAAGATATGATATGTATCTTTAGTTAAATTTATTATGTTCATTTAGTTTGTAATATAACAACATGAATGAGAGTTTTTAACCCATGTTAGTTCATCAAACTGACCATGTATAATATTTTATCTATCCTACAGCATATAGGATGGAGTAGTTATTACAAAGTGCTAAAATGGATTTGTTTACACATGATTCATTATTTAGTGTTTGATTTTATTCATTTCATATATTTGTATCATTGTAATCATATATTAATAAAATGTGAAAGTATTATCTCATGGTTGAATGGAGGCAAGATGGCCTATTGTATTTCTTGTATTATCTACTAATAATCATTACAAATGTATGTATTATCTTTAAATTGTACTAAATAATGTACTTTTTGTATTTTTATTATGATTACGAGAAAAAAAGAAATTATATTGTTGTTTTAAAGAAGATTATGCTTAGTATAAGTACAATTATAATGTAAAAACTATTTATACTCTTAAGATAACCTTATGATGAAACAAGAAAGTACAATTTAATAAGATTATAAATGATGATGATATATAACTATGATGTTATGTTTCATTAAGGAAAAAAACTAACGTGTATGGATACTATAAAAATAACATGATAAAACAATGAAGGATATTAGTATACTTGGAACATTAATTAAACCATTCATGAATGATGACAAGTAAATTAGAACTACCAATATCCTTCTTAGTGTAGAAAGGATGGAATTATGCGAGTAATGTCTAATCATGACAATCCCCAACTAAAAATTTTATATAGATATAACTACGATATAATTAACCCTTATATTATAATCATCATAATTCATCTAAAAGCATTTTAGGGCAGTTATTGACAACATTGTCCTTGAGAGAGTTATTGTTATCGATTAACAATTAGAGTTCACAAAGTAGAAGTTGAGTTTCATGAGGGATATTTAGATACAACCTAAAGAATTTCCTTTCTCCACTGATGTCAAATGGCATATTAGAGGTGATACAAGTAATCTTGAGCTGCAACATATTTTATTTCAAGAAAATGGCATAGACATTGGAAGGAGGCATATATTTGAATATTTCATGGGCCACTTTAAGTGTCTCTTCTTTATTTTTCTTTAGCCTTTCTATTTATTTATCTTTTCCTTAATTTCATTCTTGTTCTAGAAGATGAGTTCTTATTTTCTCTTTCATACTTTCCTTTTAACCTATTGATATAGGTTTCAAATTGATTCACCTAGTAATCTAGCATAGTTTTTTGTGTTTCCATTTCTATACAAACTCATTTGACATGATATTTTATAACTTCTTTGATGATGATTTGTGGCTAAATGTTAGCATTTGGTAAAAATGGTGGTGCAATAGGAGTATGTTTTTGTACTTGTTTAACTCCCACAGAATTCTATTATTCCTCAATTCCATGGACCAAGTGCTCAATGACATTATCAATGAAAGAGGGATATGTGAGAACCGATATCAAAATAATGCACCAGATGAAGTTAAAATTCAATGGTAACGTTGCATCTCCAATGTAATAAGCAAGATTAGAACAATGGAAAGAATATGCAAATCAGAAAACAGAGTTTTCTCATACTCATAGATAAAAAAAAGGAAGTACAAATAAGGGTGTTGTGTAACCCCCATGCCTAAATAAGGAAAATAAATCCTTTGATGCTACTGACGCATATGACGTGACTGACGCATATAACACCACTAAAGGAGGAGTTACAATTCCAAATAATGAATGTAACTCCTATAGCACACTGATGCAAATGACAATGATAGATTATATGACAAAATCTAACACTTGTCATTTAACACCCTAATACCTATGACTCTCGCAAGGTGAGATGACTCACCATGTGATGTGGATGATGACTAGGTAGGTCACACACACCGACACCCCCCTTCATCAAAGCCAAGGTAGAGATCATGGTAAGACAGAATAGAACAAAGGAATCCACTACACAACTAAGAAATATGTTCCAATGGGGCCCGACAAGTAAAGTCCTAATAAGGTTCCCATATAAAAACAACATATTTCTAGAAAGAATAAGAGGAGAAGAAGGAGGACTATATATCTTAAATAAGATGGATAGGCTGTAGAAGACCTCACCCCAAGAAGATACCGTAAGTGAAGAAATTTCACCTCAGTGAAGGGCTTGGTGAATATATCTACAACCTGATCAGCTATCTGAACATACTATATGTCGATGATGTTTTCATGTATCAGCTCCCATATGAAGTGCATGTGAATCTCAATGTGCTTCATCCGCTGATGCTAAAGCTGGATTTATACATATCAAGATAGTGCTCATGTTGTCACAAGTAAATAATGGAAGGCCTCGAAAGTGGATGCCAAACTCTATCAAGATACCCTATAACTAAATAGCTTCTATGACGGTGTTAATTTCTCCTATGTACTCTACTTCTTGCTGGACCAAATAACAAGACCTGAACCAAGAGTGAAACTATAACATGAGGTAGACTTGATGATCTAGATCACCGGAAAAATCGAGTCGGTAAATCTAACCAAGTCAATATCATTCCCTCCTAAGTAATGAATGACATTTTTCCGAAAGTGCCGCAAACATAGTGAAGGATCCACTTTGATGCTTTTAAATGCATCTCATGAGGATCCTACATTAATCTAGACACAATCCCAACAACATATAATAGATCTGGTTGAGTGTGAGTAATGTAGATCAAGCTCCCAACCAACTACCAATAAAAGGTACCATCAACCAAGGAGGAAGAGCAATAAGAAACCAACTTGACCCCGGAAAGAAAAGGAGTAGGTGAGGACTTTCAATCAAACATGTGAAACTAAGTAAGAAAATCAAGAGAGTATTTAGGCTGTGAGATCACAATTCCTGAGTCAGATTGTGAAATATGGATCCCAAGAAAGTAATGAATCAATCCTAAGTCTGACATGGAGAACTTATTGGCCAAGGATATCTTCATAGAATCAATGATAGAGGAAGATCTACCCATGATCAACAATTCATCAACATACCCAGAGGTTATTCCATGTATTTCTATTTCTTAAGGTCCCCATGAAGGAAGGCACTCTTAATGTCCATCTAGTGGACTTCCCATCTGTTAGTGGCAGCGATGGAAAGGGTCATTCAAATGGAAGTCATCTTCACAACCGGAGAAAAGGTTTCTAAGTAATCAACCCCAGCTACCTGGGAGAAACCCTTAGCTACAAGTCACGCTTGATACTTCTCGACTTCTCCATTGGCTCAATACTTTGTCTAATATATCCACCTACATTGAAATTTTTTCTTCCATTCGGAAGAGGGGTAAGATCCCAATTTTCATTATTTATGAGTGAGGAATACTCCTCATTCAAAGTAGAATCCCACTTAGGAATCCCATAATCTTTCCGGAAAGATGGTGGATCAAAAGCAGAGGTGAAGAAGAAGTGGGTTCCAACAAAACTTGAGAGAGTACGTCTCTCATTTGAAGGATCTCCAACTAAATCTCCAGCACTCTGTAAATTTTTCCTAGCCCAAAGAGGTCCTAAAGGATCAATCTCAGAGTCAGAAGATTATTCACTCGAGTGAGAAAGGACATAGTCCTCATCATCACTACTATCAGAATCAAAAGACTCAGAAGTTTGAGGATCGAGAGGAGCAAGGAGAGGAGGAACTTGCTCAACAACATCATCATCTGATGAGTTAGAATCTGAATCAATGGGAAAAAGAACCTCACTGGAAGTAAAAGTCAACAATGAATCATCAAACTTCACACTCCTCTCAATATAGAGCTCATGGGTTTTACATGGGTTCAAAAATCAATATCCCTTCACGCCATCGGGATAGCCAACAAAGATACAAGTTTTGGATTGTGGATCCAATGCCTTGGGTTTCTTCTTGGGAATCGAGCCATAGCCTTGGATCCGAAGAAGTGAAAGTGCTCAAAATTAGGCTTGTGTCCAAACTAGGCTTCAAAGGGTTTCATCCCTCTTACTTCCTTGTATGGAACATGATTACGAACGTAACAAGCACAATTCATTGATACTACGGAGGAAGGAACTTTGAGTGAACCATACAAGTAGTCATCTCCTTTAGAGTTCGGTTCTTTATTTCGACACTTAAATTTGGGAAGGGCTATAAACAAATGTACACCTGCAAAGAAATCCCCTTAGAAGTGTAGAAATTCTCAAACCTATTGCTCACATACTTGCCTCCATTGTTGGTTCGAAGAACCTTGATAGATCATTCCACTTATTTCTCAAAGAAGAGTCTTAAAGTTCTAAAAAGGATCAAAGACTTCAGACTTAAGATTAAGAAATATACTCGAGTATAATACGAAAAGTCATCAATGAAGGTTTGTATTTATAGAGATCTAGTGAAAGAAGGAGATGGAAAGGGACCAAAAACATCACTATGAACAAGATCCAAGAGGAAAAGTAACTCTCCAAGATTTTCCCTTATCAATTTTTTTTTCAAGGTGCTTTCCGAGGGTATAACCCTCACAAAGATCTTTATAAAAATTAACTCAGGATGACCCATTGACCATTTTGTTTTGGCTCAATTTTTTAAGGTAATGATAATTTAGATGCCCAAAATGCTCATGCCATATCTTGCTAACCTAATTTATGTGAGTGAGAAAGGAATTGGGCATCAAATCAGAAGAGAAGTGGGAAAAGGTATACAACCGTGAATGGTGATCCGCATTTCCCTCGGCCAAAGTGCAATCAGAGTTAAGCTCACAAATGATCACCGAGTTAGGACCAAATTCCAATTGCATTCCTTCATCAAGGTGGTTGATTTGGTAAACCAATAGGAGATTGGTAGAGAGATTGGTAACAATCAACACTTGGTTAAATGTTCCACCTTATACCTCTACCGATCCACTACCTGGAAACCGACACATGAGTGTCATCACCCAACATGATTTGGGACATGCCACATGGTTCAATGCTAGATAATTTAACCTCTGAAGAATCCATGTGGTGCAAGGCTCTAGAATTGATAATCCAAGTTGATGATGGAGTTAATCTAGCTATGAGGGCCTTACCTTTCTTCTTTTCATTTTTAGACTCCTTTTCTTTAGAAGACTCACCCTTGTGAGCATTTTGTTTAACAGATTCAAGAAAAATTATTTTATTCTTCTCAAGTAACTAAGTTGAATGATCAATTTGTTTCCAAAAACATTGATGCTCTTTGTGGCCAGGATACTTACAATAGGAGCATTTACACTTTTCCTTCTTCACTTTAGGCTCAGAAGTCAAAGTGTTAGTGTTGGTCTTAGCTAGGGTTTGGTTGGTCTTGGTTTATTTCTTCTTTTCATTTTTCTTTCCCTTATTCACCACAAGGACATGTGAATTGGATTTTAGAGTCCACATTTTAATAAGTTTGTCCTATTCTTGAATGAGTTGGTACAAAAATCACAAATGAGTGCATTTTCTAAACACTACCCAAGGTGGATTTCATGGCATGGAAAGTTGAAACAAAGAAAAAGTATTCATGACCTAAATTAGAAAGAATCGACAAGATCAATTGAGAGTTTTTCTTCTCCACTTTACAATCCTTTAGAAGCAATCTAGTGTGAACAACTTTGAGAAGAAGGCCTGTAGGTTTTAAAGAGAGTTTTTCTTCTCCACTTTACAATCCTTTAGAAGCAATCTAGTGTGGAAAAACTTTGAGAAGAAGGCCTTTAGGTTTTCAAAGTCAATAGGATTTAACCCTAGTAGTTCATTTTCCAAATCATGCGCTCTCATGTCATCTTTCTTCCCAAACATCTCGTCAAGATTTTTCCATGCTCCATTGGGTGTCAAGGAAGTTTTGATGTGGAAGAGAAAGTTAGAAGAGACAGACATACAAAGAATACCTAAGGCTTCATCATAGTGGTTGAACCATTTAGATCTTTTGGGTTCATCATTAGGTTCTATCTCTAACCCCATGGTAACATGGTATAACCCTTTACTTCACAAAGCCGATATAATTTTAGATCTCCATTCTAAGAAATTAAAAGGTGTGAGCACCGAGTACTTTAGAGATATCCATAATGAAGAGATAGAACCAACAAAGGTAGAAGGAAGGAGAGAGAAAGGAAATAACCACCCCAAAACAATATTACACCCCTCAAGTTTGGCACTTTATAGTTTAGTGCATTGATTACAATCATATGTGATTGTGTGTCAAGAACCAGTCTGTCACTCACCTTGCAATCAATGTAATAATGTGCAAGAGTGGAGACCACAATCAAGGTTCATTGGGCGCAACAGTTCGACACCATAAGAAAGCACAAGAATGAGTGAAAATAAGAAGGGGAAGAGAAGGCCTTGTGAGAAATGGCATCTCACATCACATGAAAAAAATCCCTTTGCCGTAAGATTGTGGCGGATGCACTCACAAGTCCACAAGAAATAAAAGGGATAGTACAATGCTCAAGATGATTCGAAATGAGCCGACACAAGCAATACAATGACACCCCCAAAATGTGGCACTTTATAAAATAGTACATTTATAAAAATGATAATCCTATCATGTAGTGTGTGAAAAATATGCAACTTTGACTAAATAATTTCTCAAACTCGAGCAACGAGTCAAGATTTATAGCAAAAAAAAAATCCACAATTGATGGAAAATGCCAATAAGCCCTACAAACGGATTAAAAAAGTACCCTAAATACATGAAAAGGGTTTCGTATGTATGCTCGTTGGAAATGGCACCAAATTTTAGATAGGGTTTGTTTTTATTATGAGAGGGGATTAGCCTCCTTCCAACCCCTAACCTTTCCCTTCATCTTCGAAACACAAAGGAAGGACAATAAAACAAGCAAAAAAATGTCCAAAAATTATTACAATGCCATGAAATAAATGTTTTTAACATTAAAACATTAAGGGGATAATTTCACCTCCAAATAATACTAAAAGGGATGGGCTCAGGTGGCTCGAAGCGTGGAGCTGGCTAAACGTGGTATTCACCGAGTCATAGTTTGTCAACATGTGAACTGTCAAGTTGAGTTGACACGTAGAGGAGACAATTCCTAGTCACAACAGTTGAATGCATGTGGATTTAATAGCAGGAAATAACACCAAAGTTAGTGAGTAGAGGAAGCTTAAAAATCAGTGATGAAAAGCACGAGCACTGGAGCAAGTCAAACACCTAGAAACACATGCACTATAGCAGGCTATTGGGACAAGGTAAGACAATTGGATGAGAGCATGAGCCAAACCAGAAAAACATGGGCAATAAGTACCAACATAGAGGAAACCACGACCCAAACTAGGAAAAACAAAGTAGAAGGTTTCTCCAAAGAACGAGTGAGTCGATCTACCAAGGCATGCAGAGGAGAGCTTGGGATGTGGAGAAGTATCCAACAAGGGATGTTGTAATGACTATGTAGTGGTTTGAACATGCAGGATGAGCCACAGACAGATGACAACCAGATCGAATAGAAACCATACCCAAGTCCAAATCCCAAACACAATGCAAGGGTTGAAGAACTAGTACGAGAACGAGCACGAGAAATAACCAACCATGTAGAGCCGAGCACCAAACTAGAAGGCCGAGCCAAATGGTGGAGTCAGATGTAATACAAATTCCTAAAAAATAGTAATACAAGGAAAATATGATGACCCCAAGTTGATCATGGTAGTGGCAAGGCAAATGCAAACGAGCTTGTTCCACCAATGCACGAGTAGGTAATTGAATCACAAGGAGTGGAGGTTGAAACATGAGTTGAGAAAACCAAAGCACGAGCCAACGTTGCAGAAAACGTCCATGCAAAGGTAACCTCGAGACAACAATGAACCACAGTCCATGCCAAAGCAAAACCGAGCTCACAAGAATAGAAGCAATCACAAACTCAAAGCAACCGATAAATCAAATCGATGAAAATACCCTCAAACTTGCAACTACTGAAACCATAACGTGAGGTGATAAATACGATTCCAAATTAATAATCAAAAAAATTTGCATGAGGAAATAAGAAGAAACTAGAAGTAATAAGCAATTAATAAACAAAGAGTGCACATTTCATCGAAACTTACGCTTTGATACCATGAATAGGGATATGCGAGAACGATATCAAAATAATGCACCACGACAAATTTTCACTCCGATGGTAATGTAGTAGCTCCAATGCAATCAGCAAGATTCAAAAAATGGAAAGAATATGTAAATAAGAAAACAATTTTTCTCCTACTCATAGATCGAAGAAAGGAAGTACAAATAGGGGTGTTATGTAACCCCCATGCCTAAACAAGGAAAGTAACTCCTATGACACCACTAACGCATATGATGCCACTAAAGGAGGAGTTACAATTCCAAATAAGGAATGTAACTCCTATGACACACTGATGTAAATGAAAATGAAAAATTCTATGATAGAATTTGACACTTATCATTTGACTCCCTAAGACCTATGACTCTCACAAGGTGAGATGACTCACCATGTGATGTGGACAATGACTAGGAAGGTCACACACACAAACAATCAACATGTGTAATTTTCTCACCAATATCTTGTCATGGTTTTTCCTCCTTCTCCACATGACCCCCTCCACACACACTGTCTCCAAATTTTGGTTGTTTTCTTCTAGTCCCTCCATGTTCTCTTCGGGGAATTGTTTCTCATGGAATTTAACATAAACACTTGCTTACTCTTCTCCATGGGATCAATGTTATCCTGTACATCTTCCACACCACTATCAAGTGATATAGTTTGTGACTTTTTTGTTTTTGAGGTTTTTGGTTGTTTAGTTTTTATCCTATGAGAGTTCCTCTGTGATGTAGGGGTAGAATTGGAATATTTTCTCTTACCCTTTGAGGTGGATGATTTAAGAGTAAAGAATTCAAGGAGGGTTTCAGTGATGAATATTATTTCAAGGGATAAAAGAATACAATTTTCTTCGATAGGTGGTAAATTTTTAAAGGCAAGGTGTTCTTCTAGTTTTTGGTTTAGGTTGGGAGGTAGAAGCTACAAGATCATATGCATGCATGGAAGATCTTTAATTACTTCTTCTCCTCTTCCTTTTATTTCCCAACAATTCATCAATATTTTTAGTTCTTACAAAATATCCCCATCCTATCTTGGGATAATCCATTTACATGGTGTTATTTATAATCGGTGGTAATGAGGCGGTGGTGAGATGGTGCATACCTACCCTTCTATGCTTCCCTACTCATCCTTTTCAATATTTCATGTAGGAAATTGGGCACGTTCACTTGTCTATTATTTTTGGTTAATTTAAAATTTAAAATTGAATTTTATTTAACCGAGAGCATCTCCCATCATGGGTAAAATGATTGATAATATAATTTAAAACTTGGACAGAAAGGTTTTAGAGTTTTGTATGTGCCTTTTCTATCATTTATGAATACAACATCTACGTCGGAAAATTACCTTCTAGTTTCCTCATGATTTTATTTCTCGGAAACCATTTACCTGTCTTTGAAAGTTCGGTTACCTCTGCCAAGATATCCATTCATACCATAATTGAAAGGAAATTTACCCTTATAATTACTTGAACCATTCTTCAACTTTCTAGTAAACATGATAATTAATTCGTCATCATCAATATCGGGAATATAATCATTAGTGGTCTTCTTAACTTTTGATTTCTTCTCATCCTCTAATGCAACCTCCTTCTTGATAGGTTTTGTATCAATGGTCCTCATCTCATAGGATATCAAAATTCCATGGAGCTCATCCATCAACATGGTACTCAAATCCTTGGCTTCTTCAATGGCTGGAAATTTAGCATCAAACTTGGGAAAGAGTGATCTCAACACTTTTTCACCACCACGTCCTCTTGAAAGTATTCACCTTATCCTCTTATAGTATTTACCACTTGATATACTTTGAGAAGGTATGTTGCAGTTATTTATTCTTCCTTCATCTTCATACTTTCAAATTAGCTTATATAAGTTTGGATATTTACCATTTTAACCTTAGAGTCATCTTCATAGATTACCTTAAGATTTTCCCACATGGCCTTAGTTGAAGTAAAATGCATCACTTTGATAAATTCTGATTCTCCCAAACCACACACAATGGCATTCATGGCTTTATAATTATCATTTCTTTCTTTCTTTCCCGTTGCATCTATTGGAGGAGTATGAGGAACAATATACCCATCTATCACTAACTAAAAATATCACATCCCAAAGAGCTTATGTAAGTCCTCATCCTAATACTCTAAAAGGCATAGTTAGTCCCATCAAACATAGGTGCTTTCCTAGTAGAAGCAATACTTTGTTGACTTTTCATTTTTGTGCTTTAAATGATCTCTATTAAGTATTTTTACTTTCTTTAAAAGGACCTTGTTCGATACCTATTGTTGGAAGCATAATGATAGAGATGGGGGTAAATCATTACTTTAAAAATTTAATTTAATTAACCATGAAAAATTGTAAAAATGTAAGCATTAAGATGGTTAAATCATGCACATTCAAACATACACATGATAAAATGACAAAATGATACAAGATATAAAGTGGGAAAAACTAAAGGGGAATAAAAACCACTAAACCCATTCGTATATTTTTGAAACCTATTGCATTGGTTAGTTTTTTCATTTATGTCACATGGAATTGATGGAAAAGGAGGATTGAAATGTCATGTAGATAGGTGTATGTCAGTCTCAAGATAGTTTTAGGATGCTACAAGCTTTGTTTGAGAGGTTGACATCCACTAAAGGTATGGAGAAGGTTGGTATTCTTGGCTTAGATGCTCTACAGGTTTGAAATTATTTTTCAAGCATGTGTAAGAGATTTTGGAGATGGTGGAGGTATGTGTTTTTATAAATCAAGGAGACCTTTCCAACAGGACCAACTTTGCGTAATTTGGAGCTCTTTGGAGGAAGTTATGGCCATTTGAATTTTTGCAGTAGGGATGAGAAGGACATATTTACTTTCGGTGTTCGATAAAATTTTGGGTCCATCCAGTAGTTTTGAAGAAAAGAAGAAATTTTCAACAAAAGAAATTCATGTTAGATAAAATTTTGGGTCCACCCAAGTAGTTACGAAGAAAAGAAGAAAGTTGTGGTAAAATAAAGCTAGTCGACACCATGAAATGCATAGATGCATGGATCCTTTTGATTGGATCCCCTTTTGCACTCTGACATAGAGTTGGAAAATGTGAAGAATGAAAGCTGTAAAATCAAAAGATGCATGGAGCGTTCGATTGAATAAGCTTTTGTACTTTGACATAGAGCTGGAAAATTTGAAGAATGACACTATGAAATATGAAAGGAACGTGGATCTTCCCTATTAGATCATGTTTTACATTGGTCAAATATAGGTTATCAAAAGTTTGACATTACGAAGGGCATGGAGCTTCCTTATTGGCTTGCTTCTCATGGTGGCAAGTAGAGGTTATGAACAATCTAATAATGTGAAGTGTGTGGAGATTTCTTATTGGATAAAACTTCACAAATGATACACACATGATAAGAATATAAAATCCATGTCAAACTTTTATTGGTTGTGAGTATGGTCTCGTTGACTACAAGAAGGGTTAGTGCACCTGAAACTCTATCAAATGTAGCTTACCATGTTTTGTAGTGCACCTAAGTCTATAACTTTGAGGTTTTCTGGAATGGCAACACATGTCTGGTGAATGATACCAAAGGACTAAGAAGGTTGAAACAAGTCAGAGTGTTTGGAATCAGAAAATCATTGAAACTTAAATTTTAACCAATGAAAAATTTAGAAAATTACGGTGTAATGTCTGTAAGGATGTTTGAAAGGTGTTGTAAAATAAATTCATTTGATTCATGTCAAAATAAAGGACAAATTTGTGACATAATTTTTTTCTCAGTCGGGAAATTCTATCTGGAATAGTTCAAACACAAGTATAACCCAATTTATATCGAAAGGAGGTGTGGTTGTATGATGAACCTTATTGATAGTGAATATACGTATTGAATTGAATAATAGTGTTGACATAGTTTAGTTTTGTTGCTCAAAATAATGTGATGTTGATTGAGTTTCAAATCTATGGTTGATCCTCATGTGAATTTGTAAGGTATGATTCAAAGTGAAGAAGCTCAAACTTCATAGAACATAAAACATGAAATATCCCTATTTGAAGTGAAGGAACTTATGGAGAAGCTCAAAATTTAGTTATATCGAGAAGCTAAAGAAGTGCCACTTATCAACCTACAAACACCAAGTTCCTTGATAACTCTTGAATGTATGGAAGAATATCAAATGCTTAATATGTTTACATGAAAAAGTATTGATTATTTATAAATGTTGAACTTCTTGTAAGCCTTTCTCGAACCCATCGAACAAAAAGGTGAATAATCTTTTCTTAAAATAATGAAAAGTAAGATATAATAAATGAAGAAAAATCCAAAATGCAAATATGATAAAATATGGAATTTGGAAAGTTATTCTAGTAGTTATGACAGCTCTCAAGAAATAGAATGTGAAATTTTTATATGAATTTATGGGGATACAAAAATGAGCATGTGTGAATGGTGTGGTGTTGATAAAAAGGTGCATGTGAGTAGAGTTTGTATGCAAAAATTGAAGGAGTGAGGTATGATAATAATTTTTGTATAAAAGTAGTCTTCAATGTCATATATTTAGTCTGATTAGATGAAATAAGAGAGTGAATAAAGAGAAAATTTAGGAGATGAATGAGCTAATTTATTGGTCACTATCATGGTTGTATGAAACAACAATTTAAAGTGTGACAAAATTTGATAAATTCTAAGTTGTATCCTATCATGTGGGGAGTTATTTCTTCCTTGTAAGTTGAAGCTTACTAAATTTCAGTTGTTGTTGAACCAATATTTTGGGAGTTTAAGCTTCCAAAAAGCAATATCTTGTCAAAGACTATGTAGAATCTTGGTTAAATTTTGGAGTTACAACTCCAGGTTGAGTTGAAGCTCAATCATGAAATCATGTAACATTTACAAGACATTATTTTCCTAAGCTAGTTGGTGGTTTCATTGGGGTTTTTTCCATTTTAGGTTTCCAACATTAAATTTTTTTCTTTAGGTGTTATATATATTTTTATCTTCTTGTGAATGTTGATTTGATCTTGATAATACAAATTAAGTGAATTATTTTGTGAGGTAAAAGTTAGAAAGACAATGAATCACCCCCTTTTAGTGTCCCGATTTCTAACAATTGGTATCAAAACTTGGCATTGGTGTGGTGAGTTTAATAACTCAAGGAGATCCAGAAAATTCATTCATAACAAGCAAATAGTCACAAAGTTATTTTTCCACCTCCAAAGATCCTTTATTTAATGGATCAAATTATTTCTTCTAGAGTTTCAAAATGAAGACATACCTAATATCACTTGGGTTTGACATATGGAAATTAGTTGACAATGGCTACACTATTCCATCTACACCTCCTACTGATGCAACATGAAAGAGAGAAAGTGAAAATAATTCTAAAGCCATGAATGCAATTCTTTGTGGGTTAGTTAAGGATAAGTTCATGTAGTGTACCACAACTAAGGAAATTTGGGACAAATTTAAGACTATATATGAAGGATACAACAAGGTAAAATTGGCTAAGTTACAAAATTATCATGCTTAGTTTGAAAGCATGAAAATGAAGGAAGGTGAAAATGTTGCATCATACTTGCAAAAAATAGATGAAGTTATAAATATAATCAAAGGATTAGAAGATAAAATAGAAGAGAGTGTGATTGTTCAAAAGTGTTGAGATATCTATCCTCAAAATTTGATTCCAAAGTGTCAACAGTAGAGGAATCCAAGGATTTAACCACCTTGACAATGGATGATCTTCATGGAATTTTAACTGCATATGAGATGAGAATTAGTGACTCAAATTTATTCAATAAAGAGATAGACTTCAATGCTAATAAGGAATCACAGGTCAAAAATAATAAAAATGAGTTTAACATGGAGATATATGATGAGAAGGTGGAAGCCATGTTTGTGAGGAAGCCAAAAAGAGAATGAGGTAAGTACAAGGAAACTATGCCATTTAAATGTTTTAATTGTGGTCAAGTTGGTCATTTTGATACAATATATCCCAAAAAACACAAAGGGGGTCACGATGATGAAGAATCTCCTCAAAGGAAAAATAACTAAGTGGTTAAGAAAAATACTTCAAAAATAAGAAGAACTTATACACATAAGAGGGGTCAAACTCTTTTGGTCAAGAGAATCTAGCATCTCGATATTGATTATGAAGGGACTTAAGATGAAAAATTATTCATGATTGTGGAAGTATATGATGTAAGTAATTCAAAAGGAAAAATTCAGATTGAATATGAAAATTTAGATGAATAATAGGCATAAGTTAACCTTGAGGCTCAATTAATCAGTGCTTTATAAGATTTGAAACATCAAAGAAAGGAGAATCAGAAATTGAAATTGATGGTGAAAGTGTATGAAGGAAAAATTAGTCTTCTTGAAGGAAAAATACAAAAATATCAAGATCATGAATATATGGTCAAGTAATTTGAGGCACAAATCAAGATGATTGAAGAATATTTTAAAATCAAAGAAGAAGAGCATCTAAAGCTCAAATTTGAACTGGAGTTGTTGTAGACCCAATTGGATCATACCTCCACCAAATTGAAGATGTATCACAAGTTTGAGAAGAGCACAAATGAACTAGATGACCTTCTAGGAAAGAAAATATATGTCAATGACAAATATGGTCTAGGATTTGAGAAGAAGAATGAGGATGAAAAATCAACAAGCAAGAAAATAACAAAGACAACTCAAGAACCTCCTAAAGCTAAGAGAGTTGATTTCAAGAAGAGATATCATTCCATCGAGACAACATCATGCTATGAGGTATGCCCATTAATTTTATGGATATTATTTTTCATGTAATGAATTTGGTCACAAAGCCTCAAAATGTAGAAAGTATTCTAAAGGTCATGGTAGACATCTTGATTTTTATCATTTGAGAAGTAAGGATGAGTTGATTTGCTACAATTGTCAAAAGTATGGGCATATAGCTAAGTTTTGTTATCAAATACCTCCAAAGAAAATCAAGAAGGTTTACATGGTCAAATTAGATCCTAAAATCGTAAAGGAACAAGGATTGATAGCCCAAACTTCCTTTCATTCTTAAAGTGAAGACTTGGAGTGGTATATTGACAGTGGGTGCTCAAGCCACATGACAAGAAACAAGAGTAAGTTCATCTCTCTGGAGTAAAATGTGTTAGGTACAGTGAGGTTTGGTGACAATACCTCAACAATTATTTTGGTAAAATGTAAAATAGGTCTTGACAATGGTAAATCCATCACTTAAAATGTGTTGTATGTTGAGGGATTGAAGCAATATCTCTTGAGTGTTAGTCAAATGTGAAAGCATGGATATACATTATTGTTTCATAGTAAGGTATGTTACATAAAGAAATAAAAATTAGGTAAGATGGTTGGAAAGGAAAAGAGAACCAAAAACAATATGTATGTTTTAAAGGAGGTAAAGAAAGTAAAATGTTTCACTAGTAAGGTGGATGAAAGTTGTCTTTGGCACAAAAGAATAGGACACCACAATTTCAAAAACCTTGTCAGAATTATCTTGATGGGATATGTAAGGAACATGCATAAGATCGAAAAACCAGATGATAAGATTTATAAGGCATGCCTTCATGGGAAACAAACTAAAAGAAGATTCAAATAAAAAGAGTACTCCACTACATATCCTTTAGATTTGATACACATTGATCTTGTAGGACCAAACAAAACTGAAAGCATTCAAGGAGAAAACTATTTCATGTTGTTGATTGATTAATTTACAAGGATGACATGGATTTCCTTCCTCAAAGATAAGTTAGAGGAACTATAAATATTTAAAGCATTCAAATCACTAGTGGAAAATGAAAAGAATGTAAAAATAAAGAGCTTAAGGTATGACAGAGGAGGAGATTTTTGGTTAGATGAATTTGATGAATTTTGTGAGAATCATGGAATAAGAAGACAATTCTCAACTACAAGGACACCTCAACAAAATGGGGTAGTAGAAAGAACATAACAATACAAGAAATGGCTAGAACTATGTTTAATGAATCAAAATTTCTTGATGGATATTGGAGAGAAGTAGTTGGCACAACAGTATACATTTTAAATAGAGCTCAAATAATAATTAACCATAAGAAGACACCATATGATCTTTGGAAAGGTAGACCTGCAAGTGTAAAGCATCTAAGGGTCTTTGGAAGAAAGTGCTACATCAAGAGAGATGATGAAAATCTAGGTAAGTTTGATTCAAGGTGTGATGAAGGTATTTTCTTAGGATACTCAACTGTTAGTTCAACATATAGATGCTACAATAAGATCCAAAAAATATAGTTGAGATTAATAATGTCACAATTGATGAATCATATCTAAATAAGGTCATAACTTAGCCCAATGAGACTCCACAAACTACTACAAATCAGGATGATGAAGAAATTTCAGAAGTTGAACATGAAGAAAAAGAGATGTGTGATACTAAGGAACCATTGAGGCAGGTTAAAAGATACCATCCTCTAAGTAAAGTCATAGGAAACAAAGAAGTAGGCATCCAAACAAGAAGAAGGCTGCAAATTTCTCAAAAAATAAAAAAAATATCTTTCTCTCTTGTCCAAAATAGAACCAAATAATGTCATGGGGACTAGCAAGGATAAAAATGGGTGAATGAAATGAATGAAGAACTAGACTAAATTGAAAAGAATTAAATATGGGATATTTTACTTAGGCCAAAGGATAAAAACATTATTGGAACCAAGTGGGTGTTTAGAAATAAGTTGAATGAAAAAGGTGAAGTTACTAGAAATAAGGAAAGGTTGGTATGTAAAGGATATGCTCAAGTGAAAGGATTATATTTTGATGAGACATTTGATCCTATGGATAAGATATAATCCATTAGGCTTATCTTAGAAAAAATGCAACACACACAAAGGATTAAAATTATATCAAATGGATGTGAAATCAACATTCCTTAATGGGCACTTGAATGAGGAGGTTTACATTAAACAACATGATGGTTTCTCTCTTATTGAGGACATGGACTATGTGTGCAGGCTGAAGAAGGAAATTTATGGGATTAAACAAGCACCTGGATCTTGGTATAGTAGGTTTGACAAGTACTTGATTGAGAAAGGATTCAAAAAGTGTAGCTGATAACAACTTGTATATAAAAGAATAAAAATAACACTTGTTGAGTTTTTTTATCTATGTATATGACATCATATTTTGGAGAAATAGTGAGATCATGTCACATGGTTTTTTAAAGGTAATGAAAAAGGAGTTTGAAATGTCAATGTTGGGTGAAATCTCATTCTTCTTAGGGCTGAAAATTATTCAAGGAAAATAAGTAATCTTTATCTTACAAGAAAAGTACATCAAAGAAATGCTCAAAAGATTTCAGATGCAAGATTGTAATCCAGTAAGCACTTCTATGAGTGTAGGATGTAAAATCAACAAGGAATATAGATCACCAAAGGTAAATCAAACCCTATATAGATCCATGATAGGTAGCCTTTTATATTCAACAACATCTAGACATGATATCATATAGGAAGTTGTTTTGGTTGGGAGATTTCAAGAAGAACCAAGGGAAGTACATCTCCAAGAAGTCAAAATAATCTTCCGGTATCTCATGGGGACATTAGACTATGGTCTTTGGTATCCAAAATGCAATTAATTTCAAATCAAATATTTCAAGATATCTGATTGCGAAGAAAACATTGATGACAGAAAATCACAATTGTTGGAGCCTTCTTTTTAGGTAAGTGCCTTATTTCATGGTTGAATAAAACTTAATCTCTTGTAGCTCTTTCTACTTGTGAGGATGAGTATGTTATAGGAGCCATTTGTTGTAGAAAAGTGATGTGGATGAATAAAACTCTTGAAGACTAAAAATTGGTGAAGGTCCTATTATTTTATACCTGTGATATCTCGAGTGTTATAAGTGTTTTAAATAATCCAGTGTTGCATTCTAAGACAAAACACATACCCATCAAATATCATTTTTTGAGGGAAAAATTCAATGAGTAAATAATAAGGCCTACACATGTGTCTACAAAGGACTAAGTAGTTGATATAATGACTAAACCTATACTAATAGAAGATTTTGAACAATTAAGGCATAAATTGGGGATAAGATCATTGCCTAATAGTCACTAAAGATCTTAGAATGATAGGGGAGAAGCTCAAGTGCCAAAGTTTCTCCAAAAATACTATAAGCAATCCGGGGATATTCTTGAGGTAAGAACATGTTTTATCATGTTTTTATTTGATGTTATTCATGTTGTTATGTGTGTGAACATTTTTCATAGATATCAAAGGGGGAGAGAGTGCAACATTAAAAATAATTCATTGGATTGAATATTTGAAGATGTTGGTACATTGGCTTAGAATCAAAGTTTCGGGCTTGTTGTCATTAATGAAAAAGGGGAGATTGTTGAACACCGGTAGATTAGTTGGTGTTGTCATTGATGTCACGTGGCATTGATGGAAAAGGAGGATTGAAATCTCATGAATATATGTTTCTTTCAGTTTCACAATAGGCTCAAGATGTTAAAATCTTGGTCCGTGAGGTTGATATCCATTGAAGATATGGAGAAGGTTAGTATGCTTGGTTCGGATGCTCTACAAGTCTTAAATTAATGTTCTAGCATGTGCAAGAGATTTTGGAGATGGTGGAGGTATGAGTTTTTTATAAATTAAGGAAACCTTTCCAATGAGACCAAATTTACTAATTTGGAGCTCTCTAGAGGAATGTATGGCCGGTTGAATTTTTATACGTCGAGATGAGTAGGATTTAATTACTTTGGGTTAGATAAAATTTTAAGTCCTAACGAAGCAGTAGTTGTGAAGAAAAGAACAAATTTCGACAAAATAAATCTAGTCTCGCACCATGAAATATGTAGACACATGGAGCCTTCTCGATTGGCTTTCCTTTCATCCTTTGACATAGAGGTGGGAAATGTTAAGACCTGAAACTAAAAATATAAAAGACACTTGTATCCTTCGATTGGCTTGTCTTTCATGCTTTGACATAGAGCTTACAAATGTGAAGACCGACACTATAAAATCTAAAAGGAAAGTATAACCAAATTTTCATTGAAAGGAGGTGTGTTTGTATGATGAAGCTTATTGACTAGGAATATACCTAATGAAGTGCATAATAGTGTTGACATAGTAAAATTTTGTTTCTTAAAATAATGTGATGTTGATTTATTTTCTAAGTTATGGTTGATCCTGATGTGTATTTATAAGGTCTGGTTTGAAGTGAAGAAGCTCAAAAGTCATGCAACATAAAACATGAAACATGAAACATCCCTATTCAAAGTGAAGGATCTCATGGAGAAGCTAAAAATTAAGTTACATCGAGAAGCTAAATAAGTACCACTTGTCAACATACAAACACCGTGTTCCTTGAGAAATATTGAATGTATGGAAGAATATCAAAGGCTTAATATGTTTACATGACAAAGTAATGAGGAGTTACAAATGTTGAACTTATTATAAACCTTGTTCGAACCCATCGAAACAAAAGGTGAAGAGTATTTTCTTAAAATATTAAAAATTAAGATATATGGAATGAAGAAAATTCCAAAATTCACATATAATAAAATCTAGAAGTTTGAAATTTAGTCCAATAGTTGTGTTAGCTCAAGAAATAGAATGTGAAAGGTTTGTATGAATTTCTAGGAATACAAATGTTAGAAGCAAAATGGACTGAGAGGGGGAGTGAATGAGTCCTTAAGATATTTTAAATTATTTATCAGATCTGAATATTCAAAATCTCATAACTATTCAATCACAATATCCCCTTAATTCAAATGTGCGCATACCATAAACTATAAAAGATGCAAGTAGCCATGAATGAAAGAATCAACAAAAAATGAATGATATAAGTGGGAAACCATCAAGGGAAGAAAACCAACTGAAAATAAATCTTATATTGATCTTTTTCTTAATTTAGTGAGGCACCAACCCCACAAGGAGCACCAACCCCTAGTTTAGTAGAGCATCAACCCTACAAGGAGCACCAACCCCTAATTTTGTGAAGCACCAACTCCACAAGGAGGATACATCCCACTAATATTATAAATCACCCACTTAACCACCTTATTATGTTCATATCTCTTATTTTTTTCTACCACAACTAATGGATATCAGATATTCAGCATGCACTTCTTCACACAAACCCTAGATGATCAAACTTCACAAAAATAGCTCTTCAATCACTTCAAAAATCATCAAACCCTTACACACATGCTCTATGATTTTTATCCAACTAAAACACACTTGAATATTCCTTAACTCATACTCAAATACCTATAATCAAATCTTACCTAGGTCGCTCACCCTACACACACTTCACTTGCTTCAAAAGCACCCAAAAACATGCTTTTATAAGCTTCTCTTGATTTCAAACATAAGAAAACCTTTTTCCATACTTTTTGTTATACCCATACATCAAGGAAACATTTAAAATTTGAATTAAAATAGTCACAAGTGACCCAAGTAGGTTGGCCTAACTAAAACCCTCATTACATGTGCCAAAAATGACTCAAAACCCCATGGGCACAATCTTAAAAATTCCCTTACATAAAATAAATACATATTAATGACCCATAACCCATTAAATATGATTAAAATATCATTTTACATTCATAAATGGTTTTAAATTTTATCAAACAATCAAATTATTTCATTTAATGGGCCCAATTCACTTTGCAAATCTCAAAACAATTATTTCCTACACCCTTCAACACCATGGAAAATTTATAAGGCCAAAAATCACTTCAACAAGTGAAAAATAGGAAATGTAACCACTTGATGGAAATTTAAGAGCATGTAGAACAATTCTAAGAAAGTTATTAGCCTTTAATCAACCTCATGATTAAACCACAACTACTATTGTCTTCACTAGATCAACCTGCCAAAACCATTTTTTGTAAAGGTTAGATCATAACATCATTTATAAATACATTAAATACCTAATAATGGATTCATTGGATGAAAAATTTACCCCTCTTCACATTCTAGGTTATAGAAAGCATCACCCAATCCATCTCATGCTTCAAACAACTCTAAACGTGCACCAAAACACATCCTGTCTTACACTACCAAAAACTTCTTGTCCAAATAATGACCTGGAAACCCTTCCAAATGACCTCATAATGAGGAAAATATTATATCCATAAAAATAAATCTAAATCCTATTTCCAAAACATCTTTAATATTATTCAAACTCCACATATAGCTCAATTTATGGCCATTTTATTGAACCCTGCTATTTGAGACCCCAAAAGTGCCCTTTGACTAGTACACCTATACGGAACTCAAATGACCATGTCCCTACATGAAAATGTCCTAAAAATTTGATGGACATAAATATCATCTCCCATTCATTAGGAATCACTAATTTTTCATGTTACTCATTTGGAAAACCTTTTCCCAAAACCTTTTCTTTATAATATGACTCTGTTTGAGTGGGGCCCACTCATATTCATGACCTCAACCATACATTTCAAGAATTTTAAGAGATTACCCTTCAACATAAAATCATAAAATTTGATGAAAAAATCAAATCTGGTCACCATACCTCTCTTTCTGCAAACTACTCCTAGTTAGGGTTTAACTAGGGTCTTAGACCACTTTATATTCTTAACATTCGTTCATAAAATCCTGAGATAAAATGACTTGATTATTTTTGTGAAACCTTTTAAAATCACCAAAAAATCATCCTTGAAAGCTAAAAGGTACCATGAAAATAAAATAATTCACAACAAGCATCAAAAGTTCAACTTTGAGATGGAATTTCACTTATTTTTGACCCTGTCTCACATAAACTGTCATATCTTGCAAAATTCACATCATGGAAACCTGATTTTTTATCAACGATCTATGACACATCCATCTAACATCTCAAATCATCAAAATGTAAAATAAATACCGCAATATATCTATTCATTAAGACTTTCATATGTCTTTCATCGACATACTAATGTTTTAAGCGTAAGACACACAAAGAATACGCGTATGGAACAACATGCATTTGAAGGTGTGGAATAATAGGAAAGGAAATGTGCACAAGAATAGTCGGCTCAGGACTTAGCCATGTTTATGGATAAGGGATATATTTTTAGATAGCATGCAAAGAACATGTCGGGATGGAGAATTGTGCCACACATAAATGGTATTTTAGGAACGAGCGGTGATAAGCTCCATGCATGGTTGTAGTTAATAATGGATTACTTCTTCCAGATTAACTATAGGACATATATTATTAGCGCACTTTCATGTGTGCATGTTATTGTAAAGGCACATGGATATTAATAGCATGTGACCTATTTTGATAAGTGCGTAAGTGGTGAAGGGAAAGTCCCCACATCTATAAATATGTATTGAATGTATAGTTTAGAGAGACTAGTGTGTAAGTTATGTAAAGTTATGTTGTTGAATATATTACACACATGACTTGTGGTGATACTTTATAATGTAAGAATATTTTTGTTTTAAATTTGTTAATGTAATGAATGATATTGGCTGGATAATGGTGTTAGACATAACTGAAATTGGTCCATGTATGGACAATATCATTATAGTTATCGTTTAATTCATGATTCTCTAAGATCTAAATCTGGATTATGCACTATGGAATGTTTATTTTTAATTATGGATCTGAATATGTCTTATCTTCATCACACTAAAATCCTACACAAGTAACTCTAAAGAGGGGTTTTGTACCTTTGCACACTTCGGGTGAGCACTCAGCTCAAGATGGGTGATGTGCCAGCACGCTTGGGTTTTACACAATAGATTCTAGGCTGCATCATTGGTTCCATTTTCAAGATCTCTTTTACAGCTTGTTTTCAAGATGTTTCACAAAGAAGATGTACCGATTGACCTTAGCAAGTCTTAAGGAGTGGATAAAAGATCTGGAAGAAGAGTATGCTTGGAGGTTAAGAACTTGATCTAAGTTTGATGCACGCGCGTGGGGGAGAAGAATTTGTATGATCGCTTGTATGAGATATTTTTTCTATCTTTTAGGTATAGTTATACGAGTGGCTAGTTGTTTATGCTTCTAAAAGGAATTGGAGGTATCGTACACTTGTCTAGACATAAGAATAATTTCAAGTCCTCTATGATCTTGATCGGAGTTTGGATGCGCTCATGGATACTTGGTTTGGGGTGTTCTAAATATCTATATTTCAAAGTACTCAATTTACACTTACTCGTGCCCGAGAGGTAGTTGAGTTCCATTTTTACGTTATTCTAGAAGACCTTATTTGCAAGGTATCCCACTAGAAATCAAAATCTTGATGGTAACCCTAAACTTGGAAGAAAATCCAATGACTAGCTAAACCCTACCATGCGTGGGGGAAGGAGAAGGTTTGGTGAAATATGGTGGACCTAGCATCAAAGATGCAAAGAGAAGAAATGTGGATTAAGTAAAATGAAGTGCACGAGATGGATATAGAGAAGCAACATGATATTACAAAGTGGGTGACATTGAGGAGAGAGATGGCTTGTGAAGGATATGGAGCTCACGCAAAAGGTGTGGATCCAGAGCATTTGGAACTCCCCCATTTGGGAAAGCATGATATGGAACCATCCTCAGCCTCACATGGGAATGTGATAGAAGAGATAACATGGGTCGTGGGTGTGCATCTTAATATACCTAGAAACCTAGTCCTTGCACTTGGTTTTCAAAGATCTAGTATAATTAGTAGTTAGCACGCTAGTTCGAGGAGTAGTAGAAAATGAATTAATCAAGTAGAAAGTACATCTATGGCCAAGAAAACATCTTATTTATTATTTTTAGGTACATTTTCAGGCACATATTTGGCACATAACTCAAGCATGCAGAATTTTTGACTCACTTTTTAGAGTAGTACCACCTCGTAGACTAAAGGAGTTCATTTTATTACCACTATTGGGACACATGGTTGTATATCCAATGGTCTCGCTTCGGATATAGGTGAAGGATCAGGGGGCATAGGTGGCTCTAGGTTTTATGGATCTAGTGGTTCTAGAGGTAGAGGTAACACAAGAGGTTTTGGATCAAGTGGGCAAGGTCCTCATCAACCCCAGAATATCTATATGGAGATGTCTATTCATCTTCCGTGAGTATAGGGAATAAATTATTTTTTGAACATGTGCACATGTATGAGATCTGTGGCACAAAAAAGGAATTATGAATTTCGAGCACAAGGAAAGTTAGTTTGCAACTACGTTATAGTGGCACACTCACAATTGGTACAAGAAGTTTGACCTTGATCAGACTTGTGTAGATTATGCAACATTACAAGAAGCTTTCCTTAAGGAGTTTCATATCCTTGAGTTCGAGCAGAAGAGTATAAGTGCACTCAAGGATATTAAGTAGGGCACTACTAAGAGTGTTTGGGAATATGATGCCCATTTCAAGACATTTTTGTCTAAAATTTTGTATGATATCCATACAATCTAGCATGCACAAAGTGATTTTTGGGGCTTTATCACACCTTTTAGAAGGGATTTGTCACATAATACGTATCTGATCCATGCGAAGAACTTGAAGCTATTTTTTACTGTTGAGGAATTTAAAATTATAGACACTTGAGTGATCCCATTTTGGAAGCATAGATTACAGCTATGGAAAACTAGTTGGAGAAACTATCAGAAAAATCAGCACATGAGACGCACACTAGAATTTGGTATACAAACTGTGAAGTGGAAGGGCACACTAAAGATATTTTTCCTCATAGGTCAGTGCGTTCATTGTTGCTAGACTGTGAGATATATCATTTAGACCATGATGTAAGCCACTTCCCATTATTACAACGCATGATAAGGAAGAATGTATCTTGCTATTGTAATATTTTTTGGTCCACAACTCACAATATAGAAGACTGCAGATTGATTGGTCATATCCATGATGCCATAGATATTGGTGTATGAAAGATAGAGGGATCAAATAAATCTAAAGGTAAAAGTGAGCACCATGACCATGATCACAATCAAGCACACTCGATCGAAATGAAGGGCACTTTGAAGGAGGTCATGGTAGAGGTTGAGGATAGCATGGTGGATTTAGGGGTTGAGGCCCTAGTGATGGACGAGAAAATTTTCCTCATGGTGTGTTTTACATGTGGATATATTGACCACTATAGGTGTAAATGTCCTCATAATAGTACTTGTTCTTTTTGTGGGAAGAATTAGAGCTATGAGGAATTCCCATACTTATATGAGCATCTTATCAAACAACATAAACAAGAGAATAAGAGCGCAGGATGATTAGAATACAACATGCCATAGAAAGTCATTGGATGCCAAAGTTAGCACTGGAACCTGAGGTAGTACCTATGAAGGTTACTGCACGCTCTGAAGTTGTGCATGCTAAAGAGATGTTACAACAGAAGCTTACTATCTTTAAGGAGAAATTATTAGGAATAATATTTAGATTAATGCTCACATCATTGTATGTAATAGTTAAATGTAATATTCTTATATTACATTAGTAATTTAGTGTGTTAGCAAGATATTAATATTGTTATATTAATATCATATTTGTGCGAGAAAAATAAAATATTATAATATTATTAATATGAGTCATAAAACAACTCATTATTAATAATATAGGATATTGTATTATTTGTGAGTTTTTTAAATAAACAACTCACGTAGATTATTGTGTTTGGATATATTGGTGGGATATATGAGAGAATAGTGGTGAGTGATCATAGGAGAGATTCTCTAGGAGAGATTAGTGGGATAATATTGGTAAGCCTCATCTCCTTGTTTATAGGAAATGAAAAGGCTATATATTGTAAGCTCTCTCACCATGTAATGTGCTCCAAATTATTCAATCAATAATATAGTGTGTTTATTATATTTTTGCTCTTATTTTGTGTTTATGTTATTATCTTCATTCTGCAACATTGTCTCTTATTGATTTGTACAATTATATAATGTAATTGTTGCTTATTTATATTAGATAAGCTATCAATTTCACATCATATGGTATCAGAGTAGGAAAGGAAAAGCTATGCGAGTGATTTAAGAACAAAACCGCAGCCTCTAGGATGCTAGATCTGAGAGTTTTGAAGCTTCCATCGCTATTTTCTTCGATTTTGATCTTAAAAAAAATGACTGGTAATTTGTGTTTTTCTCAAAAAACCATATTCAATTTTTTTGAATTTTTTGGGTTTGTTTACTTGTATTATGGAAAACTTTTGTCAAAAATTACAGAAACCCATTTCGTATTTTAAGAGAAATTGTGGAAACAATTCTGACGTTTCTAATTATTCTATAAAAAAATAGTGACTGATTTCCAACAATTAAAATCTGATATGCTTTATTATTTTGGATAAATATAAAGTTGATTATTATTATAAGGGTGCATTATCGGTTGAAACCAAAAGCTAATTGAATTGTAAAATGAGCCGTGAAGACAAATTCAGTTGAGTTAGTATCATCATGATAGAGGAAGGAGGATAATTAGTGACCTCTCGCCAGCCGCAAGTGAAGGGGCCACACAATGAATTTTTGGAATTTATTTTTGTTGTGTGTTTAATTTTCATTATGTGATGTAATAAGAACAAATGATTTATTCATATTCACTCTTGAAATAAGTGAGCGCCTACATGAGCAATATTTCTTACATATTCTCTTGAATGTAAAGATGGGGGTGGGTAAACGTGTATGCTAGAAAAATAATTTGAGAGTTTGTGAATCTCTTACAAAATTACATACAAAGTGGTTAATGGTTCCACTAAAAACCTGTTAGAGTTGATGGTACTCTTTGAAAACCATCGAATGTAGAATATGAGTACGTACTTAGAAAGAACTCACCCATGTTCGCACTAAGGGGGGAATGTTATGAATAATCTTTAGATTAGTGATCACATCATTGTATGTAATAGTTAAATTTAATATTCATATATTACATTAGTAAGTTAGTGTGTTATCAAGATATTAATATTGTTATATTAATTTCATATTTGTGTGAGAAAAATAAAAGATTGTACTATTATTAATATGAGTCATAAAACAACTCATTATTAATAATATAGGATATTGTATTAGTTTTGAGTTTGTTGAATAAACAACTCACGTAGATTATTGTGTTTGGATATATTGGTGGGATATATGAGAGAATAGTGGTGAGTGAGCATAGGAGAGATTAGTGGGATAATATTAGTAAGTCTCATCTCCTTGTTTATAGGAAATGAAAAGGCTATGTATTGTAAGTTCTCTCACCATGTAATGTGCTCCAAATTATTCAATCAATAATATAGTGTGTTTATTATATTTTTGCTCTTATTTTGTGTTTATGTTATTATCTTCATCTCGTAACGTTGTCTCTTATTGATTTGTACAATTATATAATGTAATTGTTTCTTATTTATATTAGATAAGCTATCAATTTCACATCAGAAATACAATGTTTAAAGGAATAATCAAGAAAATTGGAGAAAAAGAAAGCAACAGAGATAGTCCAATCGGATATTGATGACTTAAAATAGGCATGCAAGATGTTGTGCCTAGAGAATATAATTCCATTATTGGGAATTGGATAAAGGGGAACACTTTGCATGTAAGTATTGATAATGGAATATAGATCCCGCATGCCAATCTTCCCCTCATAGCTTGGATTATGACAAGGAAATCAATTTGAATGTTGTTATGAATGGATGGATTTTGAGAAATATATTGATTGAAAGAAGCACAAAAGTAAATGTGCTTACTTTAGATACATGGGTAAAGATGGGTAGACCTCCATTGCAGCCATCCTCTAATGTATTGTTTATGGATAATTGAACTAAGGCCACTCAAATCGAGTTTTAAAAGATGCATCTATTACTATAAAAGGGACCAAGTTCACTAGGGACCTTGAGGTCTTATTACTTACAAGTAGACATCTTCCCACTCTACTTGGGCACCCTTGGTGTTATGAAAATAATGTTGATATAAGGTTCAATAAGGGGTAGATAAGTTTAGAGAACAAGAAGAAAGATTTATTATTCCTTTATTAGATGGGAAATATGCACCTTATGTTGAACCATTGAGTGAGGAAGACCTCGAATAGAATTTATGTACACTCCATTTGGGATCCGAAGTACTCGATCCATCTAAGGAAGGAATCCTCCTGGTGGGAGGATGCATAATATATTAGTGATACTACAAGCATTTCTTGTGACAATTAATCACATGGAACCTATAAGATGGTTGGGTGCAAATTAAGAATTGCATTTGCGCGGAGGAGTAAACCTCATTATATTAGGAGGATAGGTAAAAAATTTGCACCCTACTATACTAGAGAAGGATACCCTATGGTATTCATGTGCACCATGGAGGAGCAGTGGACAAATCAATTTGAAAGGAGAAATATGTTAGTGTATACCCTGCGTGAGACAACAACGCATTGGTGGATGGTTCACAGGGATAATCTCATAGAATGGAATGAAGTCAAAATTTCTCTAACCATTGGTTCTTTATGAGCAATGTGCCTACTCAAATATGCATATATCATTGCAATCAACTTGTCCAACACCACATTCAGTAGTGTGAGAGACTCTAGATAGTAAAGCAGAAAGCTTTACCACCTTCAATTTGGGTGCACAAACTTTATTCCACTTTGCAAGGCTGCATACGCACTTACTATGTTTATGCAGAACTACATAGGGAAACTAGAAATTAGAAAGACTTGATTGCAAGAATGAACCATACTTTTGAGTACTTCTCTACTAAACCTCCAGTAAGAGAGGCATTACGGGTTATGGATCACTTGACTATGGGAGACAGTGCAACGAATGAATAAATCATTCAAGAGTTATTTGATGAGGAAGAATAAGGAGAACATTTTTATGGAGTAGATGATACAAATACCAAACTATTTATGCACACTTTCTTTAAAAATTAGAAAGGAACAATGGTCTACATATTGGATTAAAAAGAAGTAGAATATTTGGACATAGCTCATTCAAAAAGTATGTGTGAAGTGTTATACAATGTGGATAAGAATGTGTGCGCCTATCATGAACCTATGAAGATAAAGCAAGTGGACATTGGAACGGATGTTGAACCTAAGGAGGCCATAATTGGGGATTATTTGTTTGATTCTCGAAATAGGAAAGATAATTGAGTTCTTGTGTGATTTCCAGGACTTATTCCCTAAGGGCTACCATAAGTTAAAGTGGGTATATGAATCATTAGGTGATATGAATATTAAGATAAAGGAAGAAGCGCACCTTATTAGGAAGAGACCATATGGGATGAACCCGAACATGCATGTAAAATTTAAAAAAAAATTGAAAAAATGCTGAAAAATGGCATCATTAAGCCCCTAGAAGAATCATAATGGGTTAGCCTTGTTAGTACCCAGATTTAATATTCTTCACAACATGAGCAAAATCATGGATTTTACAAGACACTCAAAGGAAGATAAATTATTTATATTTTATTTTTGTAGCGGGGAAGCAATGTATCTGACTTGTTAGCACTTAGGCTTTGAAGAAGTGGGTAGCACCTTGAAACGATTTTGATCTAATCCTCACTATTTTAGGTTGTGCCTTTTAACCAAGGTAAGAGAACCTATATTGTAGCCTCTGTTTTGTGAAGGAGGTGGAGATATCCTTATACTATGCATATTGTATGGAGATGGCCTTGGGAAAACATGATCAATTTTCCATTATTCAAACTCAACACAGTTGTCACTACTAAATGATGGAAATTCTTTCAAGACAAGGCTGAGGCTACTAGAGACATGGTATGATCTTCATTTTCTTTTTGCATTTTTGTAAATGGATTGTATTCTTTTTTGACACACAATGCAATGTAGGGGTAGTATGGGGTAGGATTAGTTATTCTGAATGAATTTTTGTGGAGATTTTAGACAAGACTAACCAGAATTTACCAAATTCTTTTAGGACCTTTACAATAAATTTGTAACACCTAAACAATAGAATGCTTCAAATGGGTTAAGGTACTCCTTCAACCAGGATATGTGCACCAAATGGAGGCCCATATCTACACTCTTCCACACAATATTTGACAACCTACCACAAAATCTTGAAGCAGATGAACCAACAAAGTATCTAGAAATCTCTATTTTATCATGACCCAAGGTGCACCCAAAGGTTTACAAACAATCTCAGATATCAAGGAAGGTAAAGTGATTTTGAATCTTTTTATCTCTTTATTAGATTAAAATTGTTCTATATGTGAGACTGCAGATGCCACTAAACTAACAACAAGAAATGAGACCATGTATGATCAAGAGAGATTTTAAACACAAGATTGCAACAGGAGCAAGAAACACAAATTGAAAACATTCTGAAACATAAGTGCATGCAAATTTTGCCAAGAGACAACACAAAATAATCCAAAATGACCAAATTTATTAGCAGAGGAATGTTATAGAACAATCTCGAGCTTGTTGATGGATTTATAGCTTAAACCAACTCAACATGATACAAATATGATGCAAAAAGGAATTAGAAATGGTTCTCAGGTGGTTTCTCAGAGAAAGGGATTCTTCCTAGATTTTCTCGTGAATTTATAAGTTTCTCCGACCTTTTACATGTCTCAAAAATGCATTATATAAATTTTATTTACATTTGATCCTTCTTTCCCAAGAAAATAATATTCCCAACATCAAGTTTGTTACAAAATTCCAACATGATTCACAGATAGGGACATTTAACAAATTTGTAACAAGAGTTGCTAGGTGTTTCTAAAATGGCAAATCATTACAAATCCTTCATCATTATCCATTGTGGAGGCACATTTTTCATTCTCCAAGCATGCAGACCCCTTTCATTTCATCATTTCATCCTTATCATTCCAAAATTTGATTATGCAACTTTATAATTTGATATTTCATGTTTTACATGGGCCTAAGTAAAAATTATTTCAAAAACACCTCAAATCTGCAAATTAATCCCTAAAACCACTTGCATTGATCTTTGTAGGCATAAAGGAAACGATTCACCAAAAAATCGATGAAAAATGATGCAAAATTTGCATCTCCAAGATTCCTGGAGCAAAAATGGGGGCAAAAATTAAAATGTACAGATTACCCTTGATCCGCTCATTCTCCTTCAACTGGGCCCTCTACATGTCAAAATATGATTGCGAAGGAATTCGGGCTCACTTTTGACTTTTTAACATTTTTGGAAAAATTTAAAAATTACTATTTTCTCCGCCCCTCGCCTTTAAATTTTGGTGATGACACATGGCATATGGTGGGTCCCATTGGGACCATGGCTCAATTCTGCACATTTTGACCTTTTTTTGGAATTTGTAAAATATTAACTTTTTTTCTCAGTGGGCCCCACCTTCGCCTCTGTCCTTGACATGTGTCACCTCTCTATCGCTTAAAAATTTGTGGGCTTATTTCATGTTTTAACCCTTTTTCGCCTAGGGAAAATTTTCAAATTTTCCTCCATGGGCCCGCAACTCCGATCCCGTCCTCACCATGTGTCCTGTTCTGATTTGTCATGGAACCACACCTCAAATGTTCCATTCTAAGTCTTTTTACAAAAGAGAAAAAATCCCCTTTTGCCTCCATCGGCCTGCCAACCTGCTCTACCTTCACCAAGTGTCTCCTTGTGGTTTCATTCAGACCCATGACTTAATTCTTTTCTCTAAGTCTTTTTTAGCAAAAGGGAAATATTTCCCCTTTTCTTCTCCAGCCTGCACTTCCTTCTACGCCCGCCACACTGCCACATGTCCACCCCCTACTCCATTGCGGACCCGCGGGCCTTTCCACACCCTTTTCCCCTTTCGAAAAAAGGCAAAATTTTCCTAAGTTCCCCACCCACCTTCCATTCTACCCTAGCATAAGAACATGACACGTGTCCTCCTGCAGAGTTGCGGGGTAATTTTGAATTTTTTCCCAAAGCTAAAAATGCTAAGTTTTGCAAAGAAACCCCACCGATCCTTGTCCAACCAGAAGTGGCCATGTAGGAGACATCGCTTGAGCTTAATTTTGATGGTCAAATGACACCCGTACGACCATAAAAAACATAGAAATTGCTAAGGACGCCCTGAATTCAATTTTTCTTCGTGGGTGAAGGAGTTTTTGGTCAAAAAACATATGGGAAGTGGTTTCAAGCAATTTTCGACCATGGGGAAGGATTTTTTAGGGCAAATGAGTACAAAATAAGTAAATTTGAGCTCCACATTTGGAAAAATGGAAAAACGAGCAGAGGCTCGTGGATTTGGAAATTTAAGGCCTAAAAAAAGAGCGCATGTATGTATTTTTCTTTCAATTCAGGGGAAAATAATAAGTTTATGAGCCATTTAAAGTAATCAATCTGGATCGGTAAACTTGCATACCACAAAAATTGAAGAAAAATGTTTTTGAGCATGTAGAACAAAGGGGAAAGATGGGAAAATAATAGAGGATCAAAATGGACACCAACATTGGCTCCTGCTTAGGGATGGGCACTCCCAGTGAGTGCCACAAGAACAATAAGTAGACCAAGTGCCAAAATAATCCATTGGGAAAAGGATTCATGAGCTAAAATCACCAAAACCAGCTGAGAACCTGACAAAAATGGTTGCCACACACCAAGGCAAACCAAAAACCAACAAAACACCAAAAATAGAGAAAAAGCCAAACACTATACACTGTACAAGTTGTGCATACCTCAAATTTGGGGATTAATCCAAGAAATGCTTTAGATGCCTGCCATTAACAAGTAGTTCAAGCAATTCCCCATCTAAATCTTTGAGAAAAAAGGTATTCTCACCAATTTTGATATCAATGGAGTAAGGGCTCATCCATAATGCATCAAATTTTCCGTGTTTGCCTCTCTATCTTCATTTATGCTATCCCACAAAAAAACCAAATCTCCAATATTGAAGGCCCTAGGAGTGACCTTCTTGTCAAAAAATATTTTCAATTTCTCTCTAAATCTAATATGCCTCGGTGGGATGCTCTTCTCTCTTCATCTAGCTCCACAATCTAATTAATCCTTGCTTCATATGGGTGACCTCTTGATCCTCAAGTTGAAAAAACTAAAATGAAGATAATTTCATATGTAAGGGTAGCAGAGCTTGAGTTTCATACACCAATTCAAATGGGTTCTTACCGGTAGCTCTCTTGGAAATGATTCTATCAGCCCAAATTGCAAATTTCAGTTGTTCACCCCATTTTATCTTGTTCAACTCCAAGGTCCTCCTAATGATCTTTAACAAATTCTTATTGTTGGACTCAACTTTTCTATTTCCTTAGGGATTATAGTTTGAAGAATAAGTTAGATTGGTTCCATACTCCTTGCACATTTCCATCAAAGGATTAGCTCTAAAACACATGGCATTATCGAAACAATCTTTGGCACACCAAATCTGCATAAGATATTATTCAACAAGAAGCACATAACAATTTGGTGTGTTGCTTTCTTGGTGGGGATTACCTCTACCCACTTGGTGAAGTAATATGTGGCTACAAGGATCCACTTATGTCCAGCACTAGAAGGGTCTGAAATCTCACCAATGAAGTCCATCCCCACTTTGTTTGAAAGGAGCTTCAATTGACACAGTGTAATGGGAGGGAGCTTGAATCTTTCATTCTTCCAGAGAAATGTTGGTAGCTTTCACAATTTTCTAATCAGCATGGCTGCATCTTTGAAAAGAGCAGGCCATCAATAACTAGCTCTTAAAACCTTGTGTGTTATAACCCTTCCGAAAATTGTCCTCCACAAACTCTCCCATGGAAATCAAGTAATCACTTTGGGAGCTTCATCTTCAGTAAAACACTTCAAGAGGACACCTTGTGGTTCTTCCAAGCCAGCCCAAAGTCGGTGATGATGTATTTTTGAGAAGTTACCTTGAGGGCTCTTTTATTATTTTTATATAAATGATCAGGACAACATAGTGTGTCGAGGTAAAATATTATATCCTTGTACCATTCAGAACTTACTAATTTTCCAAGAACATATTCCCTTTTTCCTCTACTTCATTCACTTCCACTCTGCAAGTTGCTCTCACCATGAGCTTAGCAGACCCAAACCTCTTACCAACTTTGTGGTTTGGATGTCCATATCATAATGGTATAGTTTTTTCACCCATCTACATCTTTTACTTGAGATATCCATCTCTGATAATATATCTTTTCTCATGATGTGGGAATATAAACAACAACTTTTGAACTTAAAATATAAGGCCCGAAAACCTTTGTTACTTTCACCAAGGAAAATGATTGTTTTTCGATGATTGTATATTTTAACTCAGCAACTTGTAAATCCTTGATAAAGAAGGCAATAGGCCTCTCAGCCCCATCTTCATCCTTTTGGAGCAAAACAGATGCAATAGTATTTTTAGAGGCAAAGGAGAAGATTTGGAAAGGCTTCTTGTAATTTAGAGCTACCAAGACAGGTGCATGTTTAAGTGCTTCCTTGATTCCTTCAAAAGCTTGAATAGTAGCCTCCTCCCATTTGATAACTTGATCTTTCTTTAACATGCATGTGATAGGAAGAGTCAACTCAGCAAAATTAGACACAAACCTTCTAATGAAATTGATTTTCCCAAAGAAAGATTGGATGCCCTTCTTTGTTCTTGGAATTGGCACCCTGTTGATTGCTTCTACTCTCTCTGGATCAATCATGACACCAGCCTTTGAAACAATATGACCAAGTAGATTTTCATTTTGCACCCCAAAGTGACACTTCTTTGGATTGAGAGATATTCCAAATTCTCTACATCCGATCAACATTCTTTCCAAATGCTACAAGTGATCTTTTCTTCTCCTTGAAAATACAGTCACATCATCCTGATAAACTACAATGAATTCATTTATATAACTAGAAAAAGTAACATCCATTGCTCTTTGGAAAGTAGCTCCAGCATTCATGAGACCAAAATACATTCTCACATAAACATATGTTCCCCAAGGAGTGGTAAAGGAAGTTTTAAATCTTTCTGACTCCTTGACAACAACCTAATTGTAGCCAGAGAAACCATCTAAGGTGGAAAACAATTCATATTCAGTCACTAACTAACGGTAGTATGTTCTCCATGTTAGGAAAAGGATAATTTTCTTTCAATGAAGCTCTATTAAGATTTATGAAGTCTACACAAAGTCTGATATCTCCATTCTTCTTTCTAATTGGCACAAGGTTTACAACCCAAGATGAATACCTTGTGGGCTGAATGATCCCTCCCTCCTTTAGTTTCTTAAATCCATCTTTTATTTTCATGGATAGAAATGGATTAATTGGCCTTTGATTCTGTCTAAATGGTTTGGAATTTTTCTCAAGAGGGATTTCATTCTGAAACAAGTCTTCTCTATAAGTTTTTAGCTTTGAATATGACTAGGCAAGGCAGTCTTGATATTGTTTCAACAATTGGAGGTAGGACTATTTTTCTTCCTTGTTTAAACTGCTGCCCAACCAAACTTTTCTTGGTTTTTCCTTTGTTCCCAAGTCATGCTCTTCCACATCCCTTGAGGTAGACATGTTTCTATTGATGATGTAATCAACATTGTTGAAATTTGACTCAAGAGCAACAAGACCTCTAGGAATGGTGTTAGTTTTCAATTGGATGATATCATTTCCAAACAAAGTCTCTCTTCCTTCAGTCACACACACCATTGGTTCCCAATCAATATGTTGATCTAAAAACTCACCTTGATTTTGTAGGAACCTTTTCACTTGAGCATCACTATCAAACACTTGCCAATGCTTGATGTTGTCGAGACAACTGGCCTAGTTAACACTTCAACATTGTACTCACAATAAGGTGAAATGGTGAAATCTTCAAATCTTGACCCCAACACTGCCAAATTGTCAGTAGCAGCATTCAAAATTTTGTCATGGTGCACAATATTGAAGGGATCAAACATCTCAATTAGATGCCTAACTCGCATGCTTATACTATTTCATCCACCGATTTTTGTAGCATATATTTTTCTTGTTTGTTTGGCAACTAGCTCTGAATATCCCTTTTCAATGATGTCCTTGACACCATACTTCCATGTAATTCTCATACCCAACAACAAGGATTCATACTCAACAATGTTGTTAGTACATTCAAAATTAATCTTGAAATAAATAACAAACTCTTCCAAGCTATGAGAAATCAGAATTATACCAGCACCATTTTCAAATTTGGAGCAAGCTCCATCAAATAGCAAGGTCTAAGGATAACTCACCTATTCAAGGAACTTTGAATGATCCATCTTGTGTTCTTTACCATCATCAAAACCAATAAAATTATCAACATCAACATCAATAAATAATAATTCATAAGAAGCATTGTTTGGGTCCTCAATTAGATGCAACATTTTATTTTCTCCATAGAGCTTGATAAGGTTGCCATCAATGGGAATGGTAGCAAAATACATATCCATTTGGACACTCCCTCAAACACTTATAGCCCACTTTTTTGACAATAACATACCCCATTTGGCAAGGAAATCAACAATTACAACTTCCAATTAAAAATTCCTCCCAGGATAAGATGCAAGTTGCACCACCAAACCCTTCACACAACCAACAACTAGCACTTCTCTCGAGTCCATGGTAGTACATTTTCCATAGGCTTTATCACTTTTATATCCAACTCATTCATGACTTCTATAGGAATGCCATTACATGATGCACCTGAATCAAACATACAATTGTGAAGTAGCCTACCCTTTATGATCAAAGTTGTGAAGAACGGATCAACATTCAATTGGGAATCAACCAAGGATGTCCTAAAGTATACCTCAGGTGTTTCACCAATATCCTCTACTACTGGTGGTGTTTCAAGGTCAGAAATGATCTGAGGAGGAGTTTTAACAACATTTACATTTCTACTTGGGGTACTCTTCTCCTCCTTCAATCCCAAGTACTCAAATGCTCTCTTCTTATGCTCAAGAATTCTAAGAAACTCAATGATTGGAACACTCACTTTGATTTGGATCAATACTTGGGCTATGTCATAGGGAACACTCTTTTCCAAAACAAAATTGGAAGGGAGACGATAAAATTCATTAGATGGCAAGGGATTCTTGGAAGCTGTGGCATGAGGGGGACTATAATTTTTCTTGGGACAATAGAGCTTTTGGCAAGTGTTTCTCTCCTAGGAGCTTCTTTGGGAATGCTTGTGAGCAAGGGTGTTTTAGGTTTGGCTTGAGGCCCAAATCCCTTAACAAATTTGCTTCTAGTGTTATAGTCTTTCTTTTGAGCTACAACAACATTCATCAACAATTTTATATCTTCCTCCAAAGGAATACCACCATCATACTTCTTAATCATCAAATCTCTTAAGTATTCAAAGTCATTGTTAGGAATTTCAAAATCTTGCACTACATCAACTTCAAGAGTAAGGGGGAAGAAATACTTGTACCTGTTTGATGTAATCCCAAAAATTTACAACTATCCTTGCACTTATTACTTCAGTAGATGTTGCTCCTACTTGTGAGCTTGAAGAATAGCCCACCATGCAAATATCATCATCACTACCATCATCATTATTAACTTCTCCATCTTGCTAGTCCACTTTCACATGGAGGATGGGGCTAAAAACACCTATCACACCAATCAATATTAGTAACTTCCTCAACAAAAAGCAGCAACCCGACGGTTGGGGATCAGGTAACACTCTTCCTTCACATGCTTGAGGATGTCATTTATAGACCCCATGGGTCCTTTCCCTCTATCATCTTCCCTTTGATCACCTCTAGGATGATTGGAAAATATGTCATGGTTTTGTGCTCTTAGTGACCTTCGAATTTTCTCAATTCCTTCCTCGGCTCTTGCCAACTTATATGATATTTCTTTGACTGCCCCTACCAAAGTTTTCACAACCTCCTCTAAATCAACACCCTTGCTAGCTTGAGGTTTTTAGGGTTTATCAACTTTACACCATCTCTCTTGAGAGTTTTCCAATTTCTTTGATATTGTTTTCAATTTGAAGTGCCATGGTGAAAGCTTGTCTTAGATTGGTAGGGTTCTTGTCTCTTAGGTAATAGGCTGCATTTTTATCAAATGCATCTACATATTTGATTAAACAAGACTCATCACAAGGCCTCAGACTAACAAGAAGCCTTCTCAAAGTTTTGTTAAACCTTGTGTTAAAGTCATGGACTGATTCATTGGGGTTCTTCTTGATATTTTCAAACTCAGACAAGAGAAATCTAGGATCAGTCTTGTCACCATATTGCAACCTAAATGCATTCTTCATCTCAGTCCAAGAATCAATTGAATTATCAAGCAAAGCCTTGTACCAATCCCTAACATCCTCTTCTAGTGTATGAATGAAAAATTTAATATACACATCTTCAAACTCTATCTCAAAATCTTCCATCATGTTAACAAAAAGTTTGAGATGCTGATCACTAGTTATTGCATTGTTACCTTGGAATTTTGGCAATCTATTTCTGACATCTTGTGGGACAACATTTGGGTAACCATCCATTCCTCTAAAGTCTATAGGACCAAAGGTGTTAACAACAAATGGAGGTCTAGGCTTAGCCATATTTTTTGTGTGAGGAGATCTTGGGGTGACACAAGCGAGGAGGGGTGCAAGGTCTTTGGGGCTCAAGAATTTGATTCACAAGACCGGTATTCTTGAAGTGCTGATTTTCTTGGAAATTTTTATTTCAATTGAAACATAGAGGTATAGATTGGAGAAGGAACTTACCCGGTCCAGCAGAAGGACCTTCACTAGTTGAGGAAAAAAAGTTTATGAGAGGATTGTTTGAATCAGAATCACTTGAAGAAGAGTGATAATCCTCTACCAAACACCGATCTCTCTCACTTATGGATATATCTTATCCCGATATCTGACCTTTAACCACTTTCCAAACTCTTCTCCTTCTAAATCTGAGTTCCTTGAATCTGATAAAAACTTCTTAGCAGAGTACCTAATGAAGAGAAATATTCTTTCTTTCAGTTTTAAAGAGATTAGCAACACAAAAATAAAAGACAGAAAGCTTAAGACACTGGTATTTATCAAGATCAGGACAGCATGGAGTCACCACTAAGGACTTTCACCCTAGTTGTGTAAATGCACTAAAATACTCTATCAAATATCTATCAGCACTGAAAATCTTGCCAAAATTTATAGATCAGACCTTCCTTTCTTTGAATTTATCAATCAAAAATGCAAATGAAGTGCAACTACTGCTAGAAACTGGTAAAATTGTAGGCAAAACTTATATCTTCACTTAATCCTTACAAGTATGATTATAAAATGATGCTTCAACAATGTATTTACATGTAAAATTTGCAAGGGACTTTACCAAGGTTTGATATGCATTCAAATATCTCAAATATGTATGCACATGGATCAAATTGAACTAAGAAAATATCAAAATTAGAACTCTACTCTTCATTCCAATCTTATAAATATGATTAGAAGATGATACTCAGATTTGTAATTACACATAAATCACAGAAGAAGTATTACCAGGATCTGAAAATCTTGAATAATTTCCTTGGCAATGGCACCATTTCAGTGTTGTTGACGGGCTAAATAGACATGGACTGGAAAATGAATCAAGCAAATCAATCTCAAAGAAGTGTAAATTATTTCCCAAGAATTCAAAACAAGTCCCCAGCAGAGCGCCACTTTGGTGTTGGTACCCATTTAATCTCCTTCACAACTTGAGCAGCATCATGGATTTTACAAGACACTCAAAGGCAGATAAATGATTTATATGTCATTTTGTAGCTAGGGAAGAAATTTATCTAACTTTTTAGCACTCAAGATTTGAAGAAGTGGGTAGCACCTTGAAAGGATTTTGATCTAATCCTCACTATTTTAGGTTGTGCCTTTCAACCAAGGTAAGAGAACCTATATTGTAGCCTCTATTTTGTGAAGGAGGTGGAGATATCCTTATATTGTGCACATTGTATGGAGATGGCCTTGGGAAAACATGATCAATTTTCCATTATTCAAACTCAACAAAGCTGTCACTACTAAATGATGGAAATGTTTTCAAGACAAGGATGAGGCTGTTAGAGACATGGTATGATCCTGATTTGCTTTGTGCATTTTTGTAAATGGATTGTGTTCTTTTGTTGACACACAATGTAATGCAGGGGTAGTATGGGGTAGGATTGGTTATTCGAATGAATTTTTGGTGGGAGATTTTAGACAAGACTAACTAGAATTTACCATATTCTTTGAGGACCTTTACAAGAAATTTGTAACACCTAAATAGTAGAATGCTTCAAAGGGGTTAAGGTAATCCTTCAACTAGGATATGTGCACCAAATGGAGGCCCATATCTACACTCTTCCACACAATATTTGACAACCTGCCATAAAATATTGAAGCAGATGAACCAAAAAGTATCCAAAAATCTCTATTTTATCATGACCTAAGGTGCACCCAAAGGTTTACAAACAATCTCAGAATTCAAGGAAGGTAAAGTGATTTTAAATATGTTTATCTCTTTATCAGATGAAAATTGTTCTATATGTGAGACTACAGATGCCACTAAACTATCAACAATAAATGAGACCATGTATGATCAAGAGAGATTTTAAACACAAGACTGTAACAGGAGCAAGAAACACAAATTGAAAACATTCTGAAACATAAGTGCATGCAAATTTTGCCAAGAGACAACACAAAATAATCCAAAATGACCAAATTTATTAGCAGAGGAATGTTATAAGAACAATCTCAGAGCTTGTTGATGGATTTATAGCTTAAACCAACTCAACATGATACAAATCTGATGCAAAAAGGAATTAGAAATGGTTCTCAGGTGGTTTCTCAGAGAAAGGGATTCTTCCCAAATTTTCTCGTGAATTTATAAGTTTCTTCGACCTTTTGCATGTCTCAAAACATGCATTATATAACTTTCAATTACATTTGATCCTTCTTTCCCAAGAAAATAATATGCCTAGCATCAAGTTTGTTACAAAATTCCAGCATGATTCACAAATAGGGACATTTAACAAATTTGCAACAAGAGTTGAGTGTTTCTAAAATGGTGAATCATTACAAATCCTTCATCATTATCCATTGTAGAGGCACATTTTCATTCTCCAAGCATGCAGACCCCTTTCATTTCATCATTTCATCCTTATCATTCCAAAATTTGATTTTGTAACTTTATAATTTGATATTTCACATTTTACACGGGCCTGAGTAAAAAATATTTCAAAAACACCTCAAATCTACAAATTAATCCCTAAAACCACTTGCATTGATCTTTGCAGGCACAAAGGACACGAATTCACCAAAATTTGATGAAAAATGATGCAAAATTCACATCTCCAAGCTTCCTGGAGAAAAATGGTGGCCAAAAATGAAAATGTACAGTTACCCTTGATCTGCTCTTTCTCCTTCAATCTAAGCCCTCTACGTGTCAAAATATAATTTGGAATGAATTCGGGCTCACTTTTTGACTTTTTAAAATTTTTGGAAAAATGGACAAAATTTACTTTTTCTCCACCCATCCGCCTTTGATATTTGGTGGTGACACATGGCATATGGTGGTTCCCATTGGGACCGCATGGCTCAATTCTTCGCATTTTGACCTTTTTTGGAATTTGGAAAAATTAACTTTTTTCCCCGCGGGCCCGTACCTCTGCCTCTGTCCTTGACATGTGTCAGCCTCTCTATCACTTAAAAATCTGCAGGATTATTTCATGTTTTAACCCCTTTTTCCAAGGGAAAATTTTCAACTTTGTCTTCGTGGGCTGCGCCTCCGATCCCGTCCTTGCCACATGTCCTGTTTTGATTTGTCATGAAGCCACGCCTCAAATATTCCATTCTAAGTATTTTTACAAAAGGGAAAAATTTCCTTTTTCCTCCACCGGCCCGCCAACCCACTCTGCCTTCGCCACGTGTCTCCTCATGGTTTCATTGGACCCACGGCTTAATTCTTTGCTCTAAGTCTTTTTGACCAAAAGGGAAATATTTCCCCTTTTCTTCCACAACCCGCACTTCCTTCTATGCCCACCACGCTGCCACATGTCCACCCCCTACTCCATTATAGACCCGCGGGCCTTTCCACACCCTTTTTCCCTTCGTAAAAAGGCAAAATTTGCCTAAGTTCCCCGCCCGCCTTCCATTCCGCCTTGCATAAGAACATGACACGTGTCCTCCTGTGGAGTTGTGGGGGTAATTTTGAATTTTTTCCCAAAGCCAAACACACTAAGTTTTACAAAGAAACCTCACTGATCCTTGTCTAATCAGAAGAATCCATGTAGGAGACATCGCTTGAGCTTAATTTTGATGGTCAAATGACACCCGTACGACCGTCAAAAAACACAGAAATTGCTAAGGACGCCGAATTCAATTTTTTTCTTCGTGGGTGAAGGATTTTTTGGTCAAAAAACATATGGGAAGTGGTTTCAAGCAATTTTTGACCATGGGGAAGGATTTTTAGGGAAAATGAGTACAAAATGAGCAAATTTGAGCTCCACAGGCCTAAAAATGGAAAAAATGACATAGGCCAGTGGATTTGGAAATTTAAGGCATAAACAGAGCTTGAATGCATTTTTCTTTCACGTTGGGACAAAATAATAATTTATGAGTCATTTAAATCATTTAATCTGGATAGGGAAACTTGCGGACCACCAAACTCATAGAAAAACATTTTTGAGCATGTAGAAAAAGTGGGGAAAGATGGGAAAATAAGGGAGGATCAAAATGGACACCAACAAGCCCCATGGTAATCTTTATAAATAAGGATGGTTGGTTCATGATTTGTGTGGATTACACGGATTTTTATGCTACATGTTTGATTGATCCTTTTCATATGCCTTTCACCAAGGAAATATTAGAAGGCGTTGCGAGGGCATGAAGTTTTCTCTTTACTGAGATGGATTCTCTAGGTATCATCAAAGTTATAATTTGACAATAAGATCAAGAGAAAATGACTTTCACCTTTGAATGGGGAATTTTTTCATATAATTTGATGCCCTTTGGTTTAAAAAACATGCCTGATGTATTTTCACGCATAGTTGTTCAACCATTCCATGATTTTATTCACAAATTCTTGCAGGTTTACTTAGATGATTAGATGGTATATGGTCTTGTTGAGGATCATTGTGACAATTTGTGTTTAATGTTTGAAGAATGAAAATAGTTAAGAATCTCTTTAAACATAAAGAAGTGCATATTTTCTACACATTTTGGAACTCTGTTGGGGTATATCAATTGCAAGGAATATTTGTTAGTATATCAAGATAAGGTTACGATTATTGTGGGCCTGGAGGAGCCTACTAGCCAAAGTGAGGTGCATGGATTCTTGGGCCACATAGGGTATTAAATAAAATTTATCAAAGGGTATGCAAATATTTACGTGCCCCTAGAAGAGTTACTAAAATTAAAAGGGACATTTTATTAGGGAGAACCACAACAGTGCACATTTTAGGAATTGAAGGAGAGACTTACTACAATGCCTATTTTGTGTTTTCCCTCATGGAACTAACCATTTCACATACATGTGGATGCCTCTAGGACATCCATTGGTGAAATTTTATCTCATCTGGAGAAGGTATTATAGATCATCCTATCTATTTTGATAGTAGAAATTTGACTCCTGTAGAACAAAATTAAACAACTACAAAGTGCGAGGCCTTGTCAATAATCTACGCACTATATAAATTCAGACAATATTTACTAGCAATACCCTTTATATTTTATATTGATCACATGGCATTAAAATACTTGGTAAATAAGCCCGTTTTATAGGGGCACATATGTTGATGGGTTCTCTTATTCCAATAATTTGACTATACGATTTTGGTAAAACCAACTAAAAATAATTTTGTCTCGGACCACTTATCAAGGATTCAATCAGGGGAGGATGCGTAGACAATCGAAGATATAATGTAAGACACACAATTGTATAGGTTATATCACGTTCCTTCAGAATTAGAGGATATTAGTGTCTTTTTACGCACAAGTATGATGCCAGAAGGAAGGAAAGCATTATAAAAGAAACAACTTACAATTCATGCGGCACCCTTCATGTTGATCAATGGTGACTTGTACAAACTAGGACAAGATAAAGTATTGCACCTGTGTGTATTGGAACATGAGTGCCAAAATATCATATAAGAGGCTCATGGAGGTATTACAAGTTAGCATTATGCGGTGATGCCACTACACGCAAGATTCTACTTGTTGGATTATGGTGGGAGACCATTTACAAAGATTGTAAAAAGTATTCTAAGGCATGTGATCACTATCAACACCTTGGAAAACCTAGAAAAATATGAAATGTCTTTGAGGCCTATTACTAGTGCAGAGCCATTAGAGAAATGGGATATAGACTGTGTGGGTCCTATTTCCCTAGTTATGCATAGAACTAGATTGTGTTACATAATCACTTGCATGATTACATTACAAGGTGGGTATAAGAAGAACCTATAAAGGATTATATAATAGCTACAACAACTAGGTTATTATGGGAAAATATTCTTACTAGGTGTGGATGTCTGTTGAACTTGACAAGTGATAGGGGCACACACTTCTTGAATAAGAAAATCAAGATATTGTTGGATGAGTTTATGGTTTCACACCACAGACTACAACTTATCACGCACAAGAAAATGGGATTGTTGAGGATTTCATTAAGATATTGAGCAGACCTTGACAAAAATTTGTGATGTTAGAAGGAAATATTGGGATGATAAAGTTTCTATTATACTTTGGGCGTATAGAACAACTTATAAGAGGTTGAATAAGGCCACACCCTTTCAGTTAGTATTTGGTGTAGAAGTAGTTCCTCCAATGGAATTCATGTTACTATCTTTGTGTATTGGGAACGTGGGAGGTCTTAGTGATGATAAAGAAATAGAGGAAAAATTAACGAGTTGATACGAGTTAGATGAGAGGTGCACCATAGCACGTTGGAGTCGAAGTAGGAAAAGGCTAGTCGAAGGCATGACATGGCATACATATCGGGGACAATAAGCTTGAGATGGGACAGATGGTACTTCTTTATGATTCTAAGTTTTTGTGCCATCTAAGAAAACTTATGGTGTATTGGTTGGGACCATATGTTATCAAACACATCCTTGACTCGTGAATTTTCGAGTTAGAGGCACTTGATGGAACACTATTATCTAGTTACTTTAACAGAATAGGTTGAAGCCCTACCATAAATAAGTCTTCTTGGTATTTTTAATAAGGTAGTATTTCCATTTAGTGTAGATTTATTTTTCTATATTTCTTTTAATGTATTTCCTTCTTCGTAACTATGCTTTGTCAATTTAGTTTGGTGTTTTGTGTAATAAGCGTGTTTACACGTTGGAAGCTAATTACAATCTGAAGTATTTTTATGCGTAGAGGACTACACATACCATTGGTGTGGGGTGGTTGTTATTTGTTATTCAAAATGGGTACACATAATAACATACTATTATAGGTGCTATTTAAAGATGGAAGGAAGCTGCTAGAAAGAAGATTGATCCTAGAGAAGACCATAGTTGGAAATAAAGGAATGAAAAATATAACGCGAGGTAAGTAGTGGTCATGGAAACTACTAGAAGAGGGCATAGTAGTGAGGTACTTCACACATGGAAGCACGTGGAAGATAAGTCTGTAGCCATAAGGTAGGAAGGTGCACTAGAAGGTTATAGCTAGGGCACGAAGGTGTACCGTGCAGAAATTGGGAAAATGGTCAATTAATGAGAGGATTAGTGGTAGGTGAAGGAGCAATAAATGCATTAAATTTTTGAAAATATATATAAGGACGTGATGTGGGTTCATTTTTACCTTTGCGATCAAAAGTATTCAAGCAAGCTAAGTGCACGGCCAAGCCAAGCAAAGCGTGTTGAGGTGTGAAGAATTGTGAAACTAGACATGGAGAGTGGATTTGTACACGAAAGTGGCTTTCATCCCCATTGGTGAAGGCTTTGCACACAAAAAAAAATTGAGAAGGAGCTAGGGCACATGGTTTCAAGCTAGGGTTTGAGCTTACTTGACACAAAAGATAAAAGGTGGGATTTTTATAATGGCACCGAAGAAAGCACCTGCAACAGGTACGAAGGGGAAGAAAAAGGTGGAAGTTGAGGTCAAAGTTTCTCCCAACAATTTTTTTAGAGATATAGTATCCAAAAGGAGTTATAGTTGGATGGGATTGGGATTCCCACATCTACAGATGTAAAGTAAGTGATTACAACCACCACACCACTGAAAACAAGGGAGAATTAGATATTTTATTGAATAAGAAGACCAACAAGTACATGGTGGATGATATGCCAGTATATGATGATGCTGGGGAGAAGCTACTTAAGAAGTTAAGGGTTTATCAGTTATATAAACTCCCATATTTTATAAAACAAGAATATTTATACCAATGGCTTATGAGAAGATTCCATGAGGAATTTTTCTATTTTGCTGGATGGAGGGTAAGGATCAGCAGTGGCCCGATTTCCACATGACATGTGGATTGAAGGGCACATGGACGAGATATTGTTAGTGATCCGAATTATAAGGTAGTTGTTAAATCCACCATCAATGAGTTGGGATACTCCAAGATTCAGATGCGGAATGGACATATAAAAATTAAGGAAGTATCTTGTAGTGCGGGAAGCCACACACATGCTCACTAAGTTGAATGATCAAGAGAGATTTGCACTATTAAAAAAAATACAAATCCCTTGCGGTAGACCAAGATCAACATAAGGAGAGGATAGATGAGATTGGGAATCTTATAGCGTAGAAGATGGATCTTCTAGAAGGAATGATGTCTGTTATGGCCAATGTTGTCCAAGTACTATAGAATGAGAAGGAAAAGATTACTTAGGACGAGTTAGATGCCATCACCACAGATATTCCAAAAAAACAAGGACAGTGCTAAATGACTGGTAAAATCTAGAGGAAAAATTAAAACTTTAATATCCAAAGTTGATCCTCCTAGTTGAAGAAGAGGATGTTGCAGAGTAAAGATTCATTCTTTTGTATAGTGATTATTTCTTTCTTTCAATTCTTATTCTTTATTATTTGGGAACATCAAAAATAATTCCCCATTATTGGGATGGCAATGTACTTTAGTGTAGGGTAATGTTAAGTAGACATAATATTGTTCTAAGGAGAAGACACACAAAGAATATGCACATGGGAACAAGGCACATTTGAAGGTGTGAAATAATAGGAAAGGAAATGCGCACCAGAATAGTTGGCTCAAGACTTAGCCATTTTTATGGATAAGGGATATATTTGGAGATAGCGTGTGGAGCACACATCGGGATGGAGACTTATGTGACACACAAATGGTATTTTGGGAACGAGTGGATGATAAGCACCATGCATGGTTGTAGTTAATAATAGGATTACTTCTTCTAGTTAACTATAAGACATCTATTATTAGCGCACTTGTATGTGTGCATGTTATTGTAAAGGCACATGGCTTTTAATAACATGTGACATATTTTGAGAAGTGCATAAGTAGTGAAGGGAAAGTCCCCACCTCTATAAATATGTCTTGAATTTTTTAATTTAGAGAGACTGGTCTGTAAGTTATTGTAAAGTTATGTTGTTGAATCTATCGTGCGCATGACTTATAGTGATACTTTATAATGTAATAAGCTTCTATGTTTTACAATGTTTAATGGAATGAATGATATTGGCTGATAATGGTGTTAGACATAAGCTGGAACTGGTCCATGTATGGTTAATATCATTATAGTTATCGTTTAATTCATGATTCTCTAAGATCTAGATCTGGATTATGCACCGTGGAATGTTTATGTTTAATTATGGATATGAATATGTCTTATATTCATCACACTAACATCCTACATAAGAAACTCTAAAGAGGGGCTTGGTACCTTTACATGCTTTGGGTGAGTGCTCAGCTCAAGATGGGTGATGTGCTAATGTGCATGGGTTTTACATCGTAGATTCTAGGTTGCATCATATGCTTACATGTTTGTTACTTACTATAGAAGCTAGGGTCAATTGGAAGAGTGTAATAACTGATCATAAAACCTCTACATATGACCAAAACATACCTGATACATCATGACATAATTCAATGTAAGCATACATGAGCTCATATGGATCCAAACCATATTCTCACACCTTGAGCTACCATACGGCTCCCGTTGGTCACCTATAAAATAATGAACCACCTGCATCTACATCATGCCACTACTATGAGTTCCTAAGCACCATCAAAACCTTATATTAAACATGTAAAAATTCTTCTCAAGCATCCAAGAAGCTCCTTCATTCATATAACATCACCTAGGAACCTATATAGGCTTGCAAGAGCAATAAATATTCATTGAATCTCATTCTAGCAACACAAACACATCTGAACCAATATTTTAACATCATGTACATCATTATATGATCATAATCCAACATCCACCTTTTCATTAATTTTGTTTTTCATTAATGAAAACACCTATTAGGACCACATGCCAACAATATCCCCTTTGTCATTGATGGTAAACACCCTAAACTTCTCCCCTTTTTACATTAATGATAAAGGCATACATGTAGCAGCATATAATTCATCTTCCACAACTTAAAAGCAACATGTTTTGGTTAAAAACACCGACCAAATATCTCATCGTATCTCAAAATCTTGAAAATTACCTCAAAACTATTTTTTCCTGTATTTCAAGCATGCAAGCACCATGCTCCCCCGGGACTATCAACTCCAACATTTGAACCTCATCAATGAACAAGATAAAAACATAACCATACCTTATTTAGAAAAAAACATCATGATCTGCCATCTAGGCATGAAAAATCAACTATTTTCACCTTATCCTCTATTTTTGCCTTCATGGAAACATTTTCACCACTATTATCTGAGAAAAACATCCCTTGAATCATGCCAACAATGTTAGAGAAGAGCATACAAATTATCACTCCATATTTCTTGACTATACATCATCATGACTAGGCATATTTTGAGCTTTACCATGCACAATCCTACTCACCATACCACATTTGATATTAAAGGCCCTAAACAAATTTTTAGTGCAATTTCAACCAACTTTGATGCTCTCCTAATCTTCACTCAACTCATGACTCAACAAACTAGCACTCCTTCTAAGTTGAAGAACACTATCTCCAATAGACAAGCACAAAAACATGCATCTTGCCTTGATAACTTGGCTAGAAGTAAATTTTAACAATTTTGTAAGGATCTAACCCATTTTCTTAGTCCTAACAGTCATATTTGAATGAGAAATGAATTTTTTTAATATTTATGTGCATAGACTTATTAAACATACCTCATATTTCCTTATTACCTTCATATCACCATCTAGAAGTCAAACCACAAACTACCCCTATCTTGGAGAGATTATATATATGAGCAACTCCTTACACCTGTAAGAACAAATTTCTCATGCCACAATAGCCTTGTATTGACTAGTTCTTGAATTTTTCCCCTACAATTTACTTGACCATGATTGATTCCAAGTTAAGTATCCCCTTTTCACTCTTTCATATTTTGTTAGACCTTAAAAAGCAATGACAATACTGAAAACCTATCACACATTTTGTATTTAAATACTTTGAACACCTACGTGTTTGATATATAGTGGAACATAGCTTCCTTCAAGAATCATGTAGGAACTTGAAAGTATTACCAATATAAAAACAAAAAAATCTTGGCATTACTCATCATGACATAAACCATCTTCTCACAATCTCATATACTTCTCCATTGTATTTACATGATTGACCTTACATATAGCTATCCATTATATATAGAGGTAATCAAATGAGTCTAGGTGAGATTACCAAAAGTTAGATCATCTTTATCCATGATGATAGACCACTTCTTCACATCAATAATACATTGATCACTCAAGTGATCTTAGAAACTCATCATATATGTTGAGAAAGACACTCTTACTCTATTTTTCATACGCCACCATATCTACATTCACCCACTTAGACCATCCCTCTTTCACTATTTTGAGATACAAGAACATGAATTTTAATGTTATCATGCAAAAATCAAGTTTATATCAACCTCTAATCCTAGAAGAATAACATTACTCTTATTCTTATATTTTTATGGGGCTTATAGAACCTCGAACCCACAAAAATTACATCCTTTATCACTGTCATGAGTCACATAATATCTTAAGGACATTTATTGTGTTCTTACCCATCTAGGATCCATTGTGAATCTTAAAAACATCATTTCATATTAGAAAGACACTTGAAGGGTTCATAAGATTATATGTGTCTTCTTTATGCCATCTAATGCATTGTCATAGTAACCTTCCACCTTGTAACACAAATATTCATTAAAAATTATTAAAGTACATACCTTCATGAGAGTTTTGAGCTTGAATTTTATTCCCATTTAGCTATAGTATTCCCATAATTTACCTTGAGAGCTTCCTCAAATAGAATCACTTCTAGTTGTAAGAAATCTTAACTCACTTTAGGCTCCTAAACACCACACACGAGTAAAATTTTCAAAACTACAGACATTTTTGAAAATTCATACATTATTTTTACCTGAAATAAATTGAGTTCTCTACTTATTATAGTCAAGATGATATATCCCAAATTTTGACTTCAAACTCCATCATTAGACCCTCCAAAATCGAGTTTCCATTCAAAAGTCACAGTCACTGTGAGAAAATAGAATCTAAGGCATATACTCTTCTAACCACAAAAATTTAAACAATGATGACCTCAAAGATTATTCTTTTATGCTGAAAAGTACCGTTAATTATGTGAGCACTTCAATTTATGTTAGAGAAGCATAGTCATTCAATATCATACATGTAACCTCCTTCTTTTACTTAGTGCAACCCCGATTTATAGACACCTAGATCGAAATCACATTTTGAACCATTAATATGATAAATTTATCAATTTATCAGACTATTTTCCTCTTTAGAGCTTCTACAACAATCTCATAGATGTAAACACCTTTATAACTCATGACATATCCACTAAAAATCTTCATTGATCGAGATAGATGAAAAGATCTATTAGGAATAATAAGTACACATGGACTTATGATGACCTCTTATAACCTCCACAGACACCTTCAAGGCACCATACACATCAAGAAAAACTTGGAAACAATCAACACATGCCATTTCTACTTATAAATAACCATGTGACACCATCAAACACTCAGACTTGTCTACAGAATTCTCACAGATCACATTTTACCTTCAATACATGCCAAAAATAGAATCAGAAACCATGGAGACATATCTCATTAAATCAAGACAAATTCACACTTCTTATGGCATGAGAAAGGGGAACATACATCATACTCTTATGTAAGATCATATACATACTATACAGATGCAAATTCATACCTTAAGGACTTCATACATGTACTACTAGTGACCTAAGACTGAGATTAATACTTATCACACAAGAAAAACCAATATGAACCAATATGACCATGAATAAGAGCTTATGATGACATACCTTGACCATATGGAGGAGGTACACATTGATTTAGACAACTCCCCCTCTCCTGAATGCTTCATATGCATTGATATACCTTCAAGAAGCATAGTGAAGGTATATATGAATCATATAGACCTAAAATAAGGTCTTGAAGAGGTCCCAATCCTTCTTGAGAACTTGTAAAAACCTTCATATTCTTTCTTCTGATATGAACATTGTGAAACAGTTCTCTTACCACTATCATTTTCTCTTAATGAGACATCATTGTCTCTCTTTGGCTCCCATGCTCTTCTAGGATCATTACCTTGCATTCTAGCTCCTTGAAAGTTATTCCCATGCACTCTAGGCCTTTGATTCATCTATTTTTTTCTTGAATAAGCATGAAAAAAACTCTTTCCACATGACCAATCTCATTATAGTTGTAGCATACTACTGAGTTCTTTCTTTTGAGTCCTTCATTTTGACTAGGTGTATCATATAAGAAATACCTAGTTATGTGACCTTGTTCATTACAATTATAGCATATTATCCTTTTAGAAAAATCACTTCTATTGTCTCTCCAAGGATGATAATATCTAGAGTATCTTCTACACTCATTAGCCCTATGAAAAAAAGCATTACAAGTAAAATAATGACCACTGAAGGTTGTTTCATACCTTGAGGCATTGGGCTCTCTAATGGAATTTGATTTTATATTTTCCTTGATGGGTGTCACCTTATTTTCTTATTTCACAATAGTTTTACTTGATTCATTTCTTGAAACACCAACGTCTTTCTTTACTTCTTTGTCTTTAGACTCATCTTTGAATCACAATCCAATCGTATCATCCGAAGCTCATTGTTTTCGAAGAAAATAATCTAGATCCTTAGCACTCTTTTCAAATTTTTGTAGAGACATAGTATTCTTACTGATCTCTAATAACTCAGCCCTTAAGAACTCTATATCTTCTTCATACTTAGTGCACAAATTCTCTTTATCCTGCAAATTAGAGACAAGAAACTTTACCTTTTCTTCTAGCAACCTATTTGCTTCATTTTTCTTTGTAGAATCAACCACATACTATTCTTCTAGCTTATGAAACTGATTTTCATATTATTTGATCTGCAAAGTCATTTTTTTATTCTCTTTTTCAGCTTTCTTTAGTTGTCTTTTAATACTCTCAAGATCATCCTTGTCATCTTCACCTTCCTTATCAGAATATCTACCATAACCAGAAATAAAGTCCCCCAACAAGGAAGATACATCACTTGAAGACCTCATAGCTTCTTTAGTCATGAATAATGCCTCATTTCCAATGTTTTCATATTAAGTTTCAGATTCAGAATCTCATACACCACTACTTGCATCTGAAAATTCATCATCTTGATTTGTATAAAAACTTATTTTATCCTTCTTATGGTTAAACCTTTTATAGTTCTTCTTACATTTTCCAAAATTATAATTTTTATTCTTAGGTTCATCCTCATGATCTTAAAAACCATCATTTTCTTTATCATTCCTATGAGGACACGAGGTAGAAAAATTTTCTACTTCACCACAATTAAAAACTTGAAAGGAAGTTTACCAAAGATACTTACAGATCCTTGCTTCAATCTTCTAGCCATTATAGCAAAGATATCTTCATATTTAATATCTAGAATGACATCATCATCCTTTACCTTATTGCCTTTTGACTTAATTTCATATTTGAATGCAATCTCCTTCTTGGCTAGTTTTGAGTCTCCTATCCTCATTTCATAAGTAGTCAAAGTACCATGCAACTCATCCAATTTCAAGGTGGTTAGATCCTTTTCCTCTTTAATAGTATAAACCTTATAGTCAGAACTATAAGTTAATTATCTTAGAATATTTTAAACCATAACTTCTTCTTTTACCGCATCTTCTAATCCATTCATGTTATTAACAAATTTATAAACTCTAAGAAGGTATGCAACAATTGACTCGTTATCATTCATTCTAATACTTTAAAATTGAATTCTAAAAGTTTGGAGTTTTGAAATTTTAACCTTTGAATCACCTTTATAGAGAACTTGTATCTTTTCCCATGCTTCGTTTGCATTCTTGTAGTGCATTAATTTTCCCATTTCTGATTCTCTAAGTGCACTTATGATTTCATTGAAACCTCTTGAGTTATAGGTATATTCCTTATTTTCTTCTTCAGTGCTTAGAGGAGTGGTGGGAGGAGTATAAGAATTTTCTACAACTCTAAAGTTTATAACTCACACCATCAAACAATGGTGCCTTTCTAGTAACTTTGCTTCTTGCCATATTGTGCATCAAGGATCTCCTTTCAATTTATCAAACTTCTACAAAATGAAAATCTCTGATACAAATATTTAGAAGTACAATGGATTGAGAGGGGGTGAATAATTCCTTAAAATATTTCAAATTATTTTTCATATATGAATATTAAAAAACTCATAACCATTCAATCACAATATACACTTAATTCAATACTTAATGTGTGCATACCATAAACTATAAAAGATGCAAAAAACAATGAATGAAAGAATCAACACAAGATATAAGTGGTAAATCCTCAAGGGGAATAAAAAACACTGAAACAAAATCTTATATTGATATTTTTATGAATTTAGTGAGGCACCAACCCCACAAGGAGCACCAAACCCTATTTTAGTAGAGCACCAACCCTATAAGGAGCACCAACTCCAAAAAGAGGCTATAACCCCCAAGATGATCAATCACAAACTAAACAACTTATGATGTTTAGATATCTGATTTTTTGTTTCCACAACTGATGGAGATCCAATATTCAACTCACACTTCTTCACACAAACCCGGATGATCAAACTTCACAAAAATAACTCTTCAACCACTTAAAAATCATCAAACACTTGCATACATGATATCTTATTTTTATCCACCTTAAAAACACTTAAATAAGTCTCAAATCATGCTCCAATACCTGTAATAAACTCTCACCTAGGTCACTCACATTGCACACACTTCACTTGCTTCAAAAAGCACACACAAGCATGCTTTTATAAAATTCTCTTGATTTCAAACATAAGAACAAACATTTTACCTCATTTTTTTAATCCATAAATTGAGGAAAATTTAAATTTTTAATTACAATAGGACCACAAGTGATCCAAGTATGTCGGCCTAAATAAAACCCTCATTACATGTGCCAAATGACCAAAAACCCAATGGGTACAATCTAAAAATGCCCTTACATAAAATAAATACATATTCATGACCCATAAACCATTACATATGATTAAAATATAATTTTACATTCATACATGGTCTTAAATTTGATCAACCAATCAAATTATTTCATTTAATGGGCCCAATACACTTTGCAAATCTCAAAATAGTTGTTTCCTACACCCTTCAACACCTTGGAAACTTCATAAGACCATTAAATCACTTCAACAAAAGAAAATAATACCATGTAGCCATTTTATGGAAATTTAAAAACATGTAGAAGATTTATAAGAAAATTATAATCCTTGAATTGACCTCATGCTCAAACAACAACTACTTTTGTCTTCACCGAATAAACCTACCAAAAACATTTTTTGCAAAGGTTAGCTCATAAAATCATTTATAAATACATTAAAGACCTTAAAATGGATTCATTTGATGCAAAATTAATCAATCTCCACATTACAGGTGACATAATGCATCACCAAATCCATCTCATGCTTCAAATAACTCCAAACTTGTACCAAAACACATATTATATTACACTTATAGAAATATTCCTATCCAAATAATGACCTAGAAACCCTACAAATATATAAATTTAAATATATCTAAATATTATTTCCAAAACAGCTTGAATCATCTTCAAACTCCACTTATAGCTCAAGTTATGGCCATTTTACTAAACCCTACTATTTGAGACCCCAAAACTACCCTTTGACCAATCAACCTATATGGACCTCAAATGACCATGTACCTACATGAACATGTCCTTAAACCTTCATTTACATCAATATAATCTCCAATACACAATTTCTGACCAATTTTTCATGCTACTTAGTTGGAAAACCTTGTCCCAAAACCTTCTTCTTCAGAAACTCACTTGTTTCGGTGGGGACCAATCATATTCATGACCTCAACTATACATTTATGGAAATATAAGAGAGTACCCTACAACATCCAACCATAAATTTTGATGAACCAATAAAAATGGGTGACTATACCTCTCTTTCTAAAAATTTCTCCTAGTTAGGGTTTAACTAGGGTTGTAGACCACTTTATCTTCTTAACATTCATTCATAAAATCCCGACAATCAACTAACTTGATTATTTTTAGAAACATTCTAAACTCACCATATAATCATCGCTAAAATCCACAAGGTCCCATATAAATCACACAAATCACAACAAGCATTAGAAGTTCAATTTCAAGAAGGAAGTTCACTTATTTTTTACCTTACCTCAAATAATCTTGTAGACACCATTTTTGGTGTAGCTCCTCTCCTTCACCTTTAGTTTTCCCACCTTTATTTGTCTTACCCATTCGATTCCATTTTCCACCAAAAATACATGTTTAATTAATAAATATTAATTTATTAATTGATTCACTTTTAAATACCTAAACCTCATTATCTAAATATTCCAAATTAAGTCATATCATTCAAAAATTATTTAAATCATGAACCCCACTCATGATTTAAATAATGCAGAAAAATCCTTATCACATCCATTATTTCACCTAATCATTCAAATCATGAGCCCCACTCAATCAAATCAAATCCATGGTTTCACCTAATCCCTCAAATCATGTCCCTTAATCAAAGTTACTTTATCCAAATCAAGTTATCCGATAACCCCTAAACTAACCCCATCTCCAAGCTATAAATGCAGGCCTTCCCCCCCTCTTTGGAAAACGTTAATAGTGATATAAAACCTATGAGATTGTAGCCTCTTGTTTATCATAATAATGAATTTGTAATGCCACTTGAATCACCATAATCCCATCCTTATGCTTTTGTGGTTCTCTTAGCTTGGTGTGCTTTGCATTCACTTCAATTAGATCAGTAGCTTTTGTATACATCGGCAATTTTAGGTTATGTTATTTATCATTTTTGTATGTTATCCATTTATCGCTAATTTATATCATTTTATCTCATCAAATGGGGGTTGACATCCGCATAAGGAAGTTTGTGCTTCTTGGAACCGAATTCATCGCCTAGCCCCCTCATATACTATCTAATTTGTTTTCTTCTTAGTTGTCTCTATTTTGCATGTTTATCCAGCTCGCAATGGAGATCAACCACTTTTAGCACCCGTATCCATCATATCACATCCAATGTACCGTAAACCCTCTATAATTTGAGGTTTTTTTATTTCTTGGTTATCTATCTCACTAATCGAACAGGATGAAGAAATCCGATCAACATTTTTAACACACCCAAAGTGGGACCTGATCCCAAGATCTAGTCAGTTTGTTGTTATTTTACTTGTTTTGTGTATGTTTCGTAAGTATAATGGTTACCATGTTTCCTAGTTGACGTCACATGATATACATTTTCTAAATATTTCATGTTTTAGGCTTACTTTTTCACAAAGATTTAATGTTGTCTCCACGTGTTGTGTGGTACTTACATTCGATCGTTTGTGTCATCTTTGAGATAAGTGATTGTTTTCAATAGGCTTGTCATTTCGTTGTTCATAGTTAGTATAAAGTTTATATTTTATTATTTCATAAATGAATATATTATAAAAATAAAAATATAAAAATAAAAGAATACGTAATAGTAATAAAAAAAAAATCCTTATAACCTAATTACCCCACCACATTCCACACAACTCCTAACTCCCTCTATCCCTCACTCCTTCAACCCATCTCCCAACCAAAACTATCCCTACCTAAATCCATGACAATCCCTCACCGGCCAGCTCTCCGCCACTTCCTCACACACCCTAACTCATCTCATCCCACATCTTTGAATCACCCCTTGACCAAGCCAAAATCCCCACCCGAGCCACTATCTCCTCTCTGCTCCCCAATATCTCTCCTCATCTTAGCGGATAAGCCCAATCCCACAAATCACAACTCACCTCACACCCAACTTGTTATTCTCCCTCTACCCGACTCGACTCCTGTTCCCATCCCGTGCCACTTAGTCATGATCTCCTACTTCCCAAATCTAATTCTCCCATCCTACACATATGGTTATTTCCATTGATCGCACATGACTCCCTAATCCCCAATCTCCATGCTCTCTCCTCTTCTTCGCGCCATCCTCGCTGCCTCATCTCCACATAATCCCAACCATTTCTAACTCCCTCCAAATCCCTTTTCATTCACACAGATAAAACTTGAATCCCTACCTAGCATGCCCACTCGAGCCACCCCCTGAATCTATCTGAACGACCACCAAACACCCTGCACGCACCATCCTCGAGCTTTCTTCCTCCCTACTCAACCTCTTCTCCTCAACATGTCCCCTCCGCATAACACTTTCCCACATGACCCTCCATCAACCATTTCCCTTGCGGTTGTTACCTTTCCCTTCCACATAGACTGAACAATACTATCATTTCTTTCCTAAAACCATATGTGGTTTATTATCTCATTTCTAATTACTCTTATTTCTAGTTTGTCTTATTTCTAGTTTAAGTCAACATGGATTGAACAACCATGTTTATCATTTGACTTATCATTCATCATTTGTTTCTTTCATGTATTATTTATATTATGTGTATTCGTATATCTTTTTTTCACCTATCATTCATATGGTAAACTATTTTATTGCTTTCTCATTTGTATAGTTTCTTATTTTTATTGTATATTTTTCCTCTTATCACAATTCATTTCTCTAATGGTGGTCTTGACTTTCATTATTTTCTCACATTATAATCCAAAGTTACTCATTTACACGAACTTCTATGATCTTCTTTTCTTATTTTCTTTTCTTGATTATCATTTAGCTTTCATATCTTGTTTAATTTCATTTCCTTGAGACGTTGACACGTAATTTTTATTATTTTAGCTTCATAATTATATACTTTTCTTCGTAGGACCTTTTTTAACGAATATTATATCTATTAATTATATTTATTGTTCTTATTATAATCATATTAACTAACTATCTTATTTTCTTTTACATGTGACCACTCTACAATTGTGCCCACCTTATTTCTGACAAAGACTTTTTATATATAATGTTTGCACAACTCCACTACATCCCACCGAGATCTTCAATAATACCACTCATCGTGATTGTTTTTTCTTTAGCATCTATTGAGCGGATGAAGTATGAAACTAAGAAGATTTGTGCATGGTATTGAGGAAAATTTGAAGGCACAGAAGGATAGGGAAGGAAGTGCACATGAAAGATAGAATGAATCTGGACTTAGCCATTTTCATGGTTATGGGATATTTTTGGAGATAGCATGCGGGGCACACAACTAGATGGAAACTTAGGTGAAACGTAAATGCTATTTTTGGAAGAGCGTATACTAAGAAATTTTCATGAGTTTGAGTTAATAATGGTTTTACCACCGCCAATTAACTAGAGGAGATATTTTATTAGCGCACTTCCATGTGTGTCTATTATTGTAAAGGTGCATGGCTATTTTCAGCATGTGACCTATTTTGGTAATTATGTAAGTGGTGAAGGACAAATCCCCACCCTTATAAATATGTACTAATCTATGTAGATTAGATAGAGTGCTAGGTAGTGAGCTAATATGGAGTTATGTTTCTAGAATCTGATGCACACATGAAATATGATACCAATTATTGTAAGAAGCTTCGTGTATTTACTTTATTTAACATGCTTGAGTGTATTTGGTGAATAATGGTCTTAACATGACTGAAACTAGTTATTACATGGTTGACTTCATTATATCTATTCCTTAATTCATTATTCTTTAAGATCTAGATCTAGAATATGCTTTGTGGAAAGCTTATATTGTTTATGAATATGAATGCATTAACTCTTTATAATGCTCACATCCTACATAATCAACTCTAAGTAGGGGCTTGGTACATTTGTGTAATTTGGGAGAGAGATCAGTTTAGGTGAGTGATGTGCTAGCCCACTTGGGTTATTCTTGGTAAATTCTAGGCTGCATCATTGGTTCCATTTCTAGGACCACATTTTAAGTTGTTTTTAGGATGGTTCATGATGAATACATCTTGTTTGACCCTAGCAAGTGTTGAGGAGTGGATAAAAGATATAGAAGAATAGTATGCATGAAGATTCATCACTTTGGATATGAGTTTAATGCACGCATGTGGGTGGAATTAAATATGTATGATAATTTTTATGAGAACTTCTTTATTATTTTTTCAGTATAATTGTACGAGTGGCTGGTTGCTTATGCATCTAAAATGAATTGGAGGTATCACACACTTGTTTAGACGTAGGAAAAATTTCAAGCCCTTTATGATCCCTGATCCGATTTGGACACACGTTGTGGATACTTGGTTCCATGGTGTTCTAAAAAACTATATTCTAGAGTACTCAATTTCCACTTATTCTTTCCCGGAGGTAGCAAAATTCCATTTTTTACGTTATCCTAGGGGAACTTACTTCCAAGGTATTCCACTAGTGATCAAAATCTTGATGGTGACCCCAAACTTGGAAACAAAACCAATGGATAACTAAATCCCACCACGTGCGAGGGAAGGAGAAGGTTTGGTGAAAGATGACAGACCTAGGGGAAAAGAATAAGAGAGAAGAAATGTAGCTTGAGTAAAATGAGGCATGCAAGAGGGAGATAGAGAAGTAGCATGACATTATAGAGTGGATGATGTTAATGGAAAAGATGGATCACAAAGGATTTGGAGCTCACGCAGAAGGCATGGAGTCGAGCATCGGGAACTCCCCATTTGGGAAAGAATGAAAGGGAAACCTCTTTGGCCTCACATAAAAGTGCGCTTAGCAGAGATGATCTAGGCCGTCACCTACATCTAAATCTACCTAGCAACCTATCCCTTGTGCTTGGTTTTCCAGTACTTAGTACATCTAATAGTCAGCAAGCTAATTTGACAAGTATGGAAGCAGGAGTAAGTCACATAACAAGTACATTAATGGCAAAGAAAACATATTTGTTGTTGTTTGGAGGTACCTTTTCAGGTGCATCATCTACACATTCGAGCACGTAAAATTTGGGGATCACCTCACGGGAGTAGTACCACCACACGGACTATAGGAGTTTAATATAGTACTACTATTAGGACTTTGGGAAGTACATATTTTGGTCCACTTCTAGCTATGGGTGGAATATTTGGGGGTGTATGTGGCTCTTTTTCTAGTGGATCTAGTTGTTCGGAGGGAGAGACAACACAAGGGGTTTTGGATCGAGTGGGAAGGGTCTGCACCAACCCTATAATATTTACATGGAGATGTCTCTTCGTCTTACGGAATAAAGGGGCATAGAAGATGTTGTTGAACACATGGATATGTGTGAGATACTATGGCGTGTAAAAGGGATCACGACTTCTAAGCACAAGGAAAGTTAATTCACAACTACATTACAGGATGTGCATGTAGTTGGTATAAGAATTTTTACCCTAATCAAACTAGCGTAGATTATTCAACATTCAAAGATTCATTCCTTAAATAATTCTATATCCCTATATTTGAGTAGAAGAGTATAGGTGTGCTCAACAATATTAAACAAGGAAGTACTAAGAGTGTTTGGGAGTATGACGCTTGTTTTAAAACACTTTTATCTAAGCTTTCCTATGATATTCATGTAATCCAACATGCACGGTGGTTTGTTGGAGGTCTGATCACACCTTGTAGAAGGGCTTTGTCACATAATATGTACATTGATCTACATGAATCACTTGAAGTAGCTTTGCATGCTTTGAGGCATTCTAGAGCATAAAAATGTTGTCATCCCATTCTTGGAGGCACAAATTACAGCTATGGAAAAGTGGTTGGATAAACTATTGGAAAATTTATCATATGAGACACGCACTAGGATTTTGTGTATAGATTACGAAGTGGAAGGTCACACCAAGGAAATTTTTCCCTATAGAATAGTACGTTCATTATTTCTAGACTATGAGATATGTCACCTGAACTATGACGCCAACCGTTTCCCGTTATTATGATGCGTAATAAAAAAAAATAATGTATCCTATTATTGTAAGATTTTCTCGGTCCACGACTCATGATATAGAGGACTAAAGGTTGATTGGTTAGATTCATGATGCTATAGATATTAGTGTGAGACAAAAATAAAATCAAATAACTCTAAAGATAAGAATGAGCACTAGGATCGAGATCACAATCAAGTGCATTATTATTAGAATGAGGGGCGTTATGATGGGGGACATGGCAAAGGTTAAGGATACTATCACATATTCGGAGGTCGAGGATGTGATGGTAGAAGAGGAAAATTCCCTCGTGGAACATGCTTTACATGCGAGATCACCTGACCACTATAGGCATGAATGTCCCTAGAATATTACATGTTATTTCTATGGAAAGAATCATAGCTATGAGGAATTCCCAGACTTATATGAGCATCTTAGTAAGCAACATAAAAAAAAAAAAAAGGTGCATGGATGGTTATGATACAACACACTGTGGAATATCGGTGGATGCCCAAATTGGAAGTAGAACCTAAGATATTTCCTATAAAGATCGATTACCCCACTGAAGTGGCACATGGCAAAGAAGCTTAACAATGAAGCCTATCATCACTAAAGAGGAGGTTTTACATTCCCATTACCTAGATCCTACCCATCAAAAGGAGGTTTATGAAGAGACCATAGAGATCCTTAGAAATATTCATGGTGACACATAGTGTTTAAAAGAGAAATCAATGAAGATGGAATAGAAGAAGACAATAAAAAGGTCCCATCTCGATATTGATGACTTTAAGGAGGCATGCGAGAATGTTGCGTCGGGAGAATATCATTTTGTTATTAGGGAATTGGCTGAAGGAAACACTTCACATGTAGATACTGAGAATAGGCGTCAGATCCTGCATGAAAATCTCCCCGCATATCTTAGACTACAACAAGAAAATCACTTTGAATGTTGTTGTTGATGAATGGCTCTTGAGTAATATATTGATTAACACAAAGTGCGTAAGTAAATGTGCTTACTTTAGATGCATGGGTAAAAATGGGGATACCTACATTGCATCCATCTTATAATGTATTATTTATGGCTAATCAAACTAAGGCCACTCCTATCAGAGTTTTAAAAGATGCATCTATTACTACAGGGGGCCAAGTTCACTAGGGATTTTGAGGTTTTAGTGCTTACAAAAGTAGACAGTCTTCCATCTCTTCTTGGAAGCCCTCGGTGTTACGTAAGTATTGTTGATCTTTGGTTCAACAAGGGATATATCATTTTTGAGAACAAGGAGGAAAGAGTCATTTTCACTTTAATATATGGAAAATATTCACTCTATGTTGATCCTTTGAGTGAGGAAGATCTAAATCAGATTTATGTACGCACCATCTAAGACCCATAAGTGCTCAATCCATCTAAATAAGGAATCATTTAGTGGGAAGATGCATAGTCTATTAGCAATAATACAAGTATTTCTTGTGATAATTGGGCTCATGGTACTTTTGACTTAGTAGGGCGTGAAGTAAGGAGCACATTTACATGGAACAATAAACCTTGTTGCGTTAGGAGAAGAGGTAACATCTCTAAACCTTGGTACACTTTGGGGAAGGATACCCTATGGTATTCATGTGTGACATGGAGGAATGGTGGATATACTAGTTGGAAAGAATAAGTATGCTAGCATATACCCTATGTAAGATAGCAGCACACTAGTGGGAGGTTCACAGAAATAATCTTGTAGAATGGAATGAAGTCAGGATTGCTCTTACAACTCAATTTTCCAGGAGCAATGGACCAACTCAAATCTGCACATATCATGGTAATAAAATTGTTTAGCACTACATTGATCGGTGTGAGAGGCTATGGACAGAGGGACATGAAGCTTTACCACCTTCACTATGGGTCCACAAAATTTATTCCACTTTACAAGGTTGTGCATGCGCTTGGTATGTATATGTAGAGATCTTTGGAAATTGGAAGGATTTGATTATAGATATGGTCCAAAATTTTGATGACTTCTCTACTAAACCTCTAGTAGAAGGGGCATTAAGGGTTATAAAGTAGTTAACTATGGGAGACAGTGCAAAGGTAGAAGAACTCATTCAGGATTTATTTAATGGAAACAACTCAAGAGTTTTTTTTGCTAAAGGAATACAAACCTATGCCACACTACTTAAGCATGCTTTCTTTGAGAAATATAAAGGGAAGATGGTCTACATAGTGGATGATGAAGAAATATAAGAACTAGATATAGATCATTCAACGGGTGCTGTGAGTTTTGGACAATGCGAGATAACAATGCATGTGACTATCATGAACCTATGAAGACCATGAAAGTGAATATTGGTATGAATTTTGAACCTAAAGAGGCAATAATTGGAGATTATTGGTCTGAATCTGAAGTAGCAAAAATAGTGGAGTTGCTCTATGATTTTCAGGATTTATTTCCTAGGGGCTACCATGAATTGAAAGGAGTGCATGCATCATTAGGAGAAATGAAGATAAATCTTAAGGAAGGTGCATGCCGATCAAGAAGAGACCCTACAGGATGAACCCCAACTTGCGTGAAAAGGTCAAAGAAGAAATTGACAAAATGTTGAAGTCTAGAATCATCAAGCCCCTAGACAAATCAAAATGGGTTAGCCCAATGGTGATCAGTATAAAGAAAGATGGTCGGATTAGGATCTGTGTGGACTATAGGGAGATGAATGTTGCATGTGTGACTGATCCTTTTCCTATGCCATTCATTGAGGAAATATTAGAAGGTGTTGCAGGCACGAGATCTATTCTATTATAGATAGATTCTTTAGGTATCATCAGTTCTAGATTACACCAGAGAATTAAGAAAAACAAATTTAACCACCGAATGGGGAATTTTTACATATACTATGACGCCTTTTGGTCTGAAAAATGCACCTTTTGTGTTTTTGTGAATAGTTCAAGCATTCCAGGATTTTATTCAAATTTTCTTGCAAGTTTACTTGGATGATTGGATGGTGTATGGGCTTGTTAAGGATCATTGTGACAATTTGCGCTTAATGTTTGAAATATGTAGAAAGTTAAGAATCTATTTTAACATCAAAAAGTGCATGTTTTCTACACCTTTTACACTTTGTTTGGGCACATCATCTACAAGGAAGGTTTTTGGTCGATCCACTAAAGTTGCAGCTTATTTTCAGCCTAAAAGAACCTACTAGTTAAAGTGAGGTGCGCAGATTTTTGGGTCACACTGGGTATTATAGAAAATTTATCAAAGGATATCCTAAGGTTGCCACACCCTTGTAAGAGTTACTAAAAGGAAAAGGGACATTTTATTTTGGAGAAGTGTAGTAGCACACATTTGAGGTACTAAAGGAAAGACTTACTACAATGTCTATTCTACATTTTCCCACATGGGACCAACCATTTCATGTACATGTGGGCGCCTCTCACACGACCATTGGTATGGAGTTGGATCATCCTAGAGAAGGTATTATAGATCATCCTATATGTTTTGTTAGTAGAAATTTGACCCCTACAGAGCATAATTATACAACTACTAAGCGTGAAGCCTTGTCAATGATCTATGCGCTACATAAATTCAGACAGTACCTACTAGCAACACCATTTGTATTTTATACTGATCACATGACATTGAAATAATTGGTAAATAATCCCATCTTACATGGGTACATATGTCGATGGGTGATTTTATTCCAAGAATTTGATTTTATAGTTGTGGTAAAACTAGGGAAAATTAATTTTGGCCCAGACCATTTATCAAGGATACAATCAAGAGAAGATGTGCAAATAATTGAAGATACAATGTCAGATGCACAATTATACAAGTTACATCATGCACCTTCAGACTTGGAGGATATTGATGTTTTTCTATGCACAGGTGTGGTGCCAGAAGGACTAAAATCCTTAGAGAAGAAACAACTTGCAATTCACGCAGCACCTTTTATGTTGATCAGTGATGACCTATACAAGTTAGGCTAAGATGAAGTATTACATCGATGTGTATTGGAGCATGAGCACACAAATATCATGGAAGAGGCTCATGGTGGTATTGCAAGTGGGGACTATGTAAATGATGCCACTGCGTGCAAGATTATACTCATTGGATTATGGTGGGAGATCCTCTACAAGGATTGTAAATCATATTGGAATGTGTTTTATCATTGTCAACACGTTGGTAAACCCGGGAAAAGATATGAAATTCCTTTAAGACCTATTCCTAGTACGAGTTGTTTGAGAAATGGGAAATAGAATTTGTGGGTCTTATTTCACCAATTGTGCATAGGAATGGATCACATTACATCATAACTTACATATATTATCTCACAAGGTTGGTATAAACAACACCTACCAAGGATTGTATAGTAGCTACAACAACTAGGTTCTTATGGGAAATTTTTTTACAAGATATGGATGCCCGTTGAGTTTGGCGAGTGATAGGGGAACACACTTTTTGAATGAGACAATTAGAATTCTATTAGATGAGTTCATGATTTCACATCATAAGACTACACCATATCATCCTCGGGAAAATGGGACTCATTGAAGATTTCAAAAATATTTTGAGCGGACATTGACAAAAATTGTGATGTCGGAAGGAAATATTGGGATGATAAAGTTTCTTCTGTGATTTGGGTGTATAGAACAACATACAAGTGGTTGAACAAGGCCACACCCTTTCAATTGGTGTTTTACATATAATCGAGTTCTTCCTATGCAATTCATGTTACCTTATTTGTGTAATGTGTGTGCTAGAGGTCTAGCTAATGAGAAAGCATTAAAAGAATGAATTGAAAAGTTTATCAAGCTATATGAGCAATGAGAAATAGCATGATTGAGTTAGAAGAAATAAAAGGAAAGGGAGAAAGCATGGCATGACATGCACATTAGGGACAAAAAGCTTGAGATAGGACATATGGTGCTTCTTTATGACTCTAAGTTTATGTGCCATCCAGGAAATCTTAAAGTACATTGGTTGGGACCGTATATCATCACTCATATACTTGAATCAGAAACTTATCATTTAAAGAAACTTGATGGAATATGGTTACTCGGTAACTTTAACGGGAGTAGGTTAAAGCCCTATTATAAATAAGTCTTCTTGGTGTTTGTAATAAGGAAATGTTTCCATTTAGATTAGGTTTTCATTTATGTATTCCCTTAATGTATTTCCTTCTTCATCACTATGCTTTGTCATTTTAGTTGGTGTTTTGTGTAGTAAGCATATTTATGCGCTAGAAGCTAATTACCATTTGAAGAATTTTTATGCACAGAGGACTGCACATACCATTTCTGTGGGGTGGCTATTGAAAAATGGGTACACATAAAGGAACAAACTACTATAGGTGTTATTCAAGTTTGGGGCATTATTAGAAAGGAGATTTCTTCCAAACTAGGACCATAGATAAATATAAATGAAGGAACAAGTATAATGTGAGGTAAGCAGAGGCCATGGAGACTACCAAGGGAAGGCACAATGGTGAGGTACTCAGGTGTATGCAAGCACACTAAAGAGAATTCCACATCCAGAAGGTAGGAAGGTGCGCTAAAAGGTTATAGCTTGGGCATGAAGCTGTATCACGTGGAAAGTGTCAAAATGGTAAATTAGTTAGAGGATTGTTGGTAGGTGAAGGAGCAATAAATGCACTAATTTTTAAAAAATCCATATAAGGACACGATGTGAATTCATTTTTACCTTTGCGATCACGGGTGTTTGAGTGAGCTAAGTGATTCATGTTAAGTTGTGGAGAGTTGTGAAACTAGATGTGGAGAGCGGATTTGTGTGCAAAAGAAGCTTGTCTCCCTATTGGTGAAGGGTTTGAGTGAAGTAGATGCATTGAGAAAGAGCTAATACACATGGTTTCAAACTATGGCACACAAATTCAAGATAAGGTTTTGACTTTGCTCACTACAGAGGACAAAAAGTTGAGATTTTCAAATGGCACCAAAGAAAGCACCTGCCGCATGAGCCAAAGGAAAGAAGAAAGTAGAAATAGAAGTTGAAATTTCTCTCGAGAGTAATTTCTCAAAGATGTAGTATCCAAAGGGTGTGATAATTGGGCAAGAGTGGGATTCCCACATCTACAACTGTAAGGTGATTGAATACAACCACCGCACTTCTGATAACAAGAAGGAATTGGATGCGTTGTTGAGTACAAAGAACAACAAGCACCCAACAAAGGATATCCCAGTGTATGATGACACTGGAGAGAAACTGTTGAAATGGGTAGAATTCTATCAGTTGTATGAGCTTATATATTTTGGAAAGTATGAACCTCTATATCAGTGGATTATGAGGAGATTCCATGAGGACTTCTTTTATTTTACCAAACAAAGGGTAAGGATTACAATAACCCTAATTTAGATATTTACATGATTAAAAGGCACAGGGGTAGACACGGATAGTGACCTAACTAATAAAACAACAATCATGGAGACACAGAAAGAGTTAGGGTATGCAAAGGGTCCACACGGAATGGACACTTATAAATTAAATAATTACCGATTGGTATAAGTAGTTGTGCATCTAGTGAACAAGTTAAATGATCAAGAGAGATGGTTGTAGGTGAATACAATGTGGCTCCATGTCATGAGGAAGATGTCTCAAGGAGTATTATATAATGTAGCAGGCTAAATTATAGAAACAATCATCAAAGAAGCACACATAGGTGATAATATAATTTTTGGCACTATCTTACTTTCTTTAGTATTTATGGAAATTGGAGTGCATGATGGGATAAAGAACGAGAATTAGGAATATCCCATGGAAACCAATTCTCTTGTGGATATGTGGTATGATCGACTCGCATGGTATTTGAAGAGGAGTGACGTATCCCAAGGAGCTACCTTCGAGTAGTTGGAAAGGTAGTACAATTCACAGTGTATCAACACTTCTACATCATGTGGTTCACTATGAGGGATGGAACATGGAGCCCATTGTGAAAACTACCATATTCCTTCATAGCACACTACTTCCAGGAATTAGTCCACCATTTTACTGATGTGCACCGCTTGAATTTTATTACAGACAAGGTAGAATATGACTACCACACTCTAAGGAAGACATATGTATATCCAGGTCGAATTCCTATGTTGAGAGGCTCATTTCAGATGTTATAAGCATGAATCCTTTAATATTAGATATTCAAGACATTAGAGTAGTGCTCATATACCTTCAGCTTAAGCCTAAGCTAGAGAATAAAAATATGTGGAGAATGAGTTTGCGCTCCCTAGGGCCACCTAAGGGAAAGCATACAATGGAGAATGTGCTAGCCCCAAAGCCCATAAAATCTATAGAGTTATATGGTGAGGAAGAATATGGGGATAGTGGTGGCTTAGAGCATAGAGGCGAGGGGCAGCTGACAGATAGAATGGAAACTGAGTGCGCAGGTAACCCACCTCAGGTACAAGACAAAGAAGGGGACTTGGAAGAAATCCAAGGAGAGCACCATTTCAAGAGGGTGTTTAGGAGAAGAAGTACACAAGGCATGAGAAATCCTCATACTATTAGGAGGTCTCCATGACTCTCTCCTCAAAAAGATACAACTAAGAGGAAAATATGGAATTTAAAGCTAAATAAGGAGGCGGAGGAGTCTCCATAGAGTGCGCCCAAATTCCCTATACAACCAGAATAAGTGGAAGAACCTAGGGATGAAGATATAAAGGATAAATAAGGAGGGATAGATTCAGGAGAATTGAAACATGATACCACTCAAAACATCAAAGATCCATCTCCAAACCTTGGCGTTTAAGTACCTAAGGGGCCAAGAAAAAAGTGAACAAGTGGAGAATACAATGTTCCACATATGGGCTATAACGAGGACATACTTAAAATTTTCCATGCCTGATTCCAAAATATAGTGGGCTTGAGGAGTTGTATGGATGGGAGTTGATGGACCAAGATATGATAACCATACACATAAGGAAATAGTTGTTCTAGGCCATGCAAACTCACATAGACGAGCCTAATTTTGAAGTATGTGAAGATTCTTGTGTGTAAATAAGAATGAAAAAGGCACCACAAAACAAGCACTTAACTATCAAACCCACTATTATGTCTAATGAGCAAGTGAGTAATGACTTAGCTAAGGTATCTATAGAAGTGGCATAGAGGAACGTCGATAAGGCTACCACTATTAGAATTTTATGAGAAGAAAACAAGGCCAAATATGACAAAATAACACGTCTAAAAGGAGAGAATGACCTAGAGTAGAAAAATAATGAGGACTTCAAAATTATAACAGAAGAAATTGGAGATTATGTCTTGAAAGCAAGACCACACCTAGAGTCAAAGGTACCTGAGAAGTTTCCTTTAGCTATGCATTATGTGCGCATATTAGTTAATTTGGTGCTTGAGGATGGACCCATTCACATGCCAACACCAAAGGAATTTGAGCAAGAAGTAGAGAGACAAAGGGCCTCATTAGTTATAAATATTTCATCTTACGTAACCTTACTCTAGAATTTGCAGGAAGATCTAAAGAAAGCGGACTGGATTTGAATATTTATACAACTCAATAAGCAACAATCAAAATCAAGATGATGGTAGAATACAATGAAGTACTTGAAGGAAATGAAGGATGATACTTTGGGGCACGCAGATATATTAACATAAGTCAAGAAAAATCATGAGGCCCTTTCAAAGAGCCCAAGACCCCCATAAGGAAAAGTTTGGATGAAATTGGGCACTTATAATGTAGAAGATGGATCTTCTGAAAGGAAGGGTGACTAAAATGTCCAACATTGTTCTAGTATTACTGAGTAACGAGAAGGAATAAATTGCACAAGATGAGTTAGATTCTATTGCATTGGATATTCTAGAAAATATAGAAGCCGCGCTAAATGATTGGCAAACCTTAGAGGCTGAAATCAAAGAAGAATATCCAAAGTTAATTCTTCTAGTTGAAACAGAGGATATTGCAGGGTAAAATTTCATTCTTTGTACAATAATTCTTTAATTTCCTTCCATTTCTATTCTTTATTCTTTAGATATCAAAAGGAAACCATTTCGTGGTGGCAATGTAGTTTAGTGTGGGGTAATGTTGAGCAGATGAAGTATGACACTAAGAAGAAGGTGCACAAAATATTTTTGCATGGTAGTAAGGAATATTTGAAGGCATGGAAGGATAGGGAAGGAAGCGCATGTGAAAGACAAAATGAAAATGGACTTAGCCATTTTCATGGTTGTGGGATCTTTTTTGAGATAGCATGCAGGGCACACAACTAGATGGAAACTTGCTTGGCACGTAAATGCTATTTTTGGAAGAGTGTCTACTAAGCACTTTGTATGATTTTGAGTTAATAATAGGATTACCACTACCATTTAACTAGAATATATCTATTATTAGTGCACTTGCATGTATGTCTATTATTGTAAAGGAACATGGCTATTTTCATCAAGTGACCTATTTTGAGAATTATGTAAGTGGTGAAGGGCAAGTCCCCACCCTTATAAATATGTAGTAATTTGTGTAGATTAGAGAGAGTGCTAAGTAGTGAGATAATATGGAGTTATGCTTCCATAACTAATGCACGCATGAGCTATGATACCAATTATTGTAAGAAGCTTATGTGTATTTACCGTATTTAACATAATGGAGCATATTGCGTGAATAATGGTGTTAACATGACTGAAACTAGTTCTCACATGGTTGAATTCATTATATCTTTTGCTTAATTCATTATTCTTTAAGTTTTAGATCTACAATATGCTATGTGGAAAGCTTATATTGTTTATAGATTTGAATGCATTAACTCTTCATCATGTTCACATCCTGCATAAGCAACTCTAAGGAGGGGCCTTGTACCTTTGTGCGCGTTGGGTGAGTGCTCAGTTTAGGCTGAGTGATGTGCCAATGTGCCTAGGTTATTCTTGGTAAATTCTAGGTTGCATCATCATCTTTCATCATTTGACGAAATCGCATATCACTTTACAATACATCATTATTATTTACTCATATTGTCATCTAAACCCATTTTCCTCTATAAGTTATTTTCATTTTATTTTTTTGAGAAGCTAATCACAACCTATCACCTGTATGTTCTTCTCTTGTGCTTGTCAAAAGTGATCCTAAGAATCAGAAATGTGACTGTGGTATCCTACATCATTATCTTTTCATTATCATAGAGAACTATTAACCCCTTTTGCAGGATCATTTCCACATAGTAGTTTGTCATTTTTATTTTTAATCAACATACTCACATTGATAGCTCCATATTATCTCTTATAATTATGTTATGCTAAGCGTGTGCAAATATTCTACATCATTGAATTTCTTGCAAAAGGATTTCTTAGAGCCTACTCTTTTCTTGCCTCAACTTGTTTCTAGATAAAATTAAAAAGTGCTCTCCAAGTATTCCTTGTTTTCCCTATATCCTCCTTTCTATATTGCAATTTATCTTTCCTACATGTATCCTCATCAAAATATCACACTTCATTTTGGTTTAAAAATAAATTTTCTTTTCTCGTATCCTTCCGATCACATAACTTAAATAGGGGTTTAACCTTTTTCATTTCATATTACCACACATAACCTAAAACTCACACATCTAAATAACACACAAAAATATCTCCTTACTCGGCTCACTATTTGGGATTTCATCACCCAACAGAAGTCACCCGAGACTTCATAAGCCAAAACATACCTGAAATAAAAATAGATTTCCTTCTCCTAAGTACATCATAGACCATTTCCCCTTTTCTTTTTCATACTTTATAAAAACAAAAACATAAAAAGAATCATTTTCTTGACTTATCTGTTTAAAATGGAACAAAAATTCACCCTAAATTTTTTTCACAAACATCTACCACAATTGATATCTCATGCTTATCCCCTTCTAGATCACATCAATGAATATGATCTTTTCCACTCTTTAATATTTTTAGAGAGCCCTTTCCTAAACCACCCAAAAATTGTTTTGACCAACCACACCAAAAAAATATAAGCCATTTTCAATTGATACCATACCTCAAACACCTCTACCCCATGCTCCTTTAGAGACCTCTAAGCCTTCCTCTAGCCCCATCTATAATTTCCTACTTTAGAAACCCCTAAAACCCTCAATCATGCCAATCCACTCAACTGGTGGATCTTATTACACCTCAATCATGTCATATCAATCCTATCTCTACTTCATCTAGAATACCCATCCATTCATTGATATCTACCAACATTCACACTTCTCATGTGCATCAACAATCAAATATTTTAATCCAACCTCAAACATATCCTCCATATTTAGCACATCAAGCTTCCTTATATATTTATCCATCAACTCCTTGTGTGTTGTACAACCAAGAGCATCCAATACCTATCATGTACCCACACCAACCATAACTACAACCTCCATGCATACCACATCAATTAATGCCACTCTTCATACATCTAGCACGATCGATATCTCATGTTTTCCTCCTTCTAGCCCCATCTACAAATACTTTTTCTATAACTTTGGTTCTCAATTATGTCAACAAGAGGGTCCTAATATATCCTCTTCAGCTTATTCTAATGTTTCCCATGATTCATTTACCACACTTTATGTAACTTAACAATCTCATCCATCCTACTATTACTTCCCAAAGATTACACAATCTCCCAACTAATTCAATCTCCACTCCTGGATGTCTTTGAACAAACCTTCCTAGATCCACCATTGACACATCCATTTCTACCTTCCACATCATATTATTTCAATCCTTATTCAATTAATATTGTACATCAAGCACCTCTTTCAATACCCATACCCACATCAACCATTGATTCCACACCTAAATATACCTCATCCACATCTATTCCATCCTTACCCATAATACCATCCATAGATCCAATCCCAGTTCCTGCACCTACCACATCAATCATTGAGACCACATCCACATCGTCCTCCCCTCCTACATCATTTGAAGAACCTTTGAAATAAATTCAAATTATCCTTCTACCACATAAATGCAACCGAATCAATCTTCGCTTTTCTTAGATTTCACCAAACAAATACTACTTCTTATGCCTATACCAACACCACCTCCATATCCTGTGGTAGAATTTTTTTCATTATTCCTAAGGATGAAACCTCTCAAATAAAGTCAACAACCATTAATAAATCACTTCAAAAATCCTTTATACATTCTTATATGGAAATTAATATTCCTTCCTCTAAACAATTGAACATGATAACCCTTTCATAAAGAACAATTCATCAACTTGTTGGCTTGGAAATTCATCTCGGGGACAAATTAGTGGTTTCCAAAACAACACTATGGGAATCTAAGTCCCTCTACTTATAATAGTGCATCTACCGTATTATGCATGAAAACAAGTGGATTCAATGGTGGTTTTTCAACCAGAGATCCATAGGGGCACTCCACTGACCCTATGGAAAAGCCTGTAATTTCTTGCAAGGACAGAAAGTGGTCTGAGAGTGGGAAAGGGGAGTGGGAATGAAGGAAAGGAGATCAATGATGGAGGTAGAACATCATAGGCCTACAAACATTGATTAGAAATTTTATGACATGCATTTAAATGGAAGAAGAATACAAATTCACAAACCGAGCTACAAGACTGAATAAAAACGCATTGGTCACAAAGTACCAATCAAATCCTCCATCAAAGGGGCATAAAATCCTTCTTTTCTTATTGCATCTGAAGTAAAAACTTGTACAATGAAAGGAAATGGAAGAAATTCACAGAAAGGGGAAGCTTGGAAGAATGATGACTATTGTTTTTTGTCCTCTATTCATGAAAATCATTTACAGTCTTCAAAAAATCAAATGCCAACCTCTACAATGACTTCCAAAAGCCATGAAATAGCTCACATGAGGTAGTTACAACTTCCCAAATGACCAAGAAGTAGTTACAGTCGAGATCCAATCATTTGGCACCATTTCAGATCCTTCTTTTGTAGAAAAAATGGTCGTGGTGGGAAATGCCAGAGAATTTAATAATTAAAATGGTTACAAACTTGCAGATTGAATGTGGGTCATTAGATTTATCTTTTTGCCTTTAAATATGAGCCATCCACGTGGCAAGAGAACATTGGAGTGGAGTCGGGGAAACTTTTTACATTTTTTTGCATGCTAGAGACATTTTCTCAATTTTCTCCCACAAAACTCCATCAAAATTTAAAATTGAAGTGTCCATCATGTGGATAATTTCACCAGCTTTCCATTGATACCAAAAACATGAAAATCTAAGCTCTAGATCGAAAGATATGGCCTCTTGAAGATTTAGGGAAAAACTGGCAAAATTAGGGCAAAATTTGGGTCTGCGGGCCAAAATTTGACCTTTTTCCCTCTTTTTTCAAATTGGGAAAATTTTCCCCAAAATATCCATGCCCTCGCCAACCCGATGACATGTGGTGCTTTTGTTCATCCATGGGCTTCAGAATAACATTTCACCCTTTTTTCCCACAAGGGAAAATTTTCCCAAAGTCCTCCGCTGGCCCGACCTCCGCTGCTGATGTGGACACGTGGCACCTTCTGATTCGATGCAGAGATGCGGTCCAACATTTCACCTTTGAGTTTTTTAGCCAAAAGGCTAAGTGTTGAATTTCTCTCTGTGCCTCCGCCAACCTACCAATTTCCTTGGCAAAATTTCCTCCTTACCTCCGGGCCCACCTGGGAAAATTTCCCCTCCAAACTCCGCCGAGCCATAACTTGCAAAATACAAGGAGTTAGGAGGACTTCCTTACCTTTCTAGAAAGGGGAAAGAATTCTCTATCTGATGGAGGTGTTTCTAAGAATCCTTGATCCCTTGGGAAGTGCCAAATTTCAAAATACTCAGATTAGACCATTTTCAAAGGGTAACAACTCAAAATTTCTAAGTCCAGACTTGGAAAAAGAAGGAAAATTTTGAGGGGACAACAAGTGGCTCTAGCTTGGGGACATGGCATGGATTGAACAGGGAGAAAACATGGCATGAGGATCCAAAATCTCAAGTTTTAAAACATATAATGTTGACCAGTGCCTTATCCATTGGGCCTTGCAGAGTCATGTACAACTTCCGAGGAAAGAAAGAAGGAAGAAGAGGACACACAAACCAAAAACACACCAAAATAGAAAAGGGAAAACAAAACACACAACAGAAGAGGGGAAAAAACAAAACTATGCTACAAGGTGAGGGACAACTCACTTTCACTGATGATATAGCTTCAAATATTTCCCACTTCTAGGCAATCCTAATGGAGTCCCATCCAAGTATGATAGAGAAAAACATTCTCACCACAAGTTCCAAGAATTTGAAAAGGTCCTAGCCACAAAGAATCAAATTTTCCATGACTGCCCTTTGGTTCTCTTCTCTTGTCCCAAAGTAGGAAAAAATCTCCAACTCTGAACTCTCTTGCCTTGGTCCTTTTGTCAAAGATATTTTTCACTTTCAACTGATGTTCTTTGATTTTATCAACCACCTGAGATCTACTTTCTTCCAGCCTCTCAAGAAAAAGGATCCTTTTGTCAATGGAGTCTTTGTATTGGCCATCATCCACCGCTTGAAGCAATCTGAGAGCTAGCATTTCAATTGTGATGGGGATCTCTGCTTCAACTCCATACAACAACTGAAAAGGTGAAGTACCAATGGCCTTCTTGGGAGTGATCCTATCAGCCCACAATGCATCATACAATCTCTTGTGCCAATTCCTCTTATTCTCATCAACAAGCTTTTAGACAATGGTCACAATGTTCTTGTTACTTGACTCAACTTGACCATTTCCTTATGGATAGTAGTTAGAAGAATGTGCTAGAGAGATGCCAAAACCGTAATAGAACTCTATCAATTCTCTTGAAGAGAAATAAGTGGCATTGTCCACAACAATATTTTGAGGCACCCCAAAATGGACAATGATGTATTCTTTGATGAAACTGCAAACTACTTCAGAACTAGCTTGTTTGGTTGGAATGGCTTCCACCCATTTGGTGAAGTAGTCCATGGCAGTGAGCACATAAGTATTCCTAAACTTGAATGGGGATTCAACACACCAATGAAGTCCAACCCCATTGTTGAAATGGTTCTTCAATAATCACAGGCCTGAGAGGCAATGCAGCTAACTGTGGTTTTCCAACAAATTGTTGGCATGCTTTGCATTTAGAAACCCAACTCTGAGTATCAACAAAAAGAGAAGGCCAATAATATCTACCTTTGAGAATCTTGTGGGTAGTCACCATTGCTGAGAAGTGTCCACCACATGCTTGGTCGTGATAGGCTTTAAGCAACTTTCCTTGTTGCTCTTTATCAACACATCGAAGGAAGCAACCATCCATTCCTTTCTTATAAAGTGCATGATTCCAGATCACGTACTTGGTTGCTTTTAGTTTGAGAGTCCTTCTTTTCTTGTAATCTAGATGAGAGGGACATTCTCCATAAGTAAGTAGAAAAGTGATGTCTGCATACCACTCGTCAGTAGTGGTTACAAAGAGAACTTGTGGGTAGTTTTCTGGGAAAGTTAAACAAGTGTCATCTTCCTCTCCATGCTGAACTTTGAGAGTTTCATCTTCAGCAATTAACTTGCATAGACTGTTTCCTCTTACTAGATGGGAAGGCTGAATCTCTAGGTTGTACTCTTGAGTTTTTGATCCAATTCCCCCTTTTGACTCGGGATCTTGCTGTGTCAAAATGGATTTGATTGCACTTCTAGGGACCATTACCACAGTATGAGAATTGAGAATGTAGAAGCGGAAATTTTTTACAGCTTTGACCACTACAAATGTGTGCTTTTCCAATTGACTATAATTGAGCTCATGTTTCTTCAAAGGACAGCTCATGAAAGCAATGGGTGCTTCTAAATCTTCATCATTTTTCTGGACAAGGACAACAGATAGAGTGTGTTCTGAGGCATAACAATACATGATGAACTCTTTGTTAAAATCTGGAGATACAAGAGTAGGAGCTTTGGAAATAGCTCTTTTTATCTCTTCAAATGTAGTTTTCCCTTCATGGCTCCATTTGAAACTTGATTGAGGCCTCATCATAGAAGTGATGTGCTTTGTCAGTTCAAGCAAACTCAAGGACAAAGTGGTGAAGAAAGTTTACCTTCCCGAAGAATGAATGCACTCCTTTCTTGCTGGTGGGTAGAGATAGTGCTTGAATAGCTCTTACTCTTTTGGGGTCAATGTGTGCTCCATGTTTTTCATGATGTGTCCCAGAAACTTTCCTTCTATGACTCCAAAGATGCATTTCTTGGGATTCAAAGATATACCTGTGTTTTCTACACCTTGCAAGAACTTGTTCCAAATGACAGATGTGCTCTTCTCTTTTCTTCAAAAATACCATGAGATCATCTAGATATACAACAATGCAATGTTTCAGATCTCTAAAGGCCAAGTCCATTGCTCTTTGGAATGTTTCTCCCACATTGATTAGGCTAAAAGGCATTCTGCTATAAGCAAAAGTGCCCCAAGGAGTTGTGAATGTTGTTTTGTTGCAGTCTTCCTCTGCCACTTTGATTTGGTTATACCCTGAAAACCCATCAAGTAGAGAGAGCATCTCAGATCTAGTGACTGCTTGCAAAATGTGATCCATGATGGGTAGAGGATAGTTGTCTTTGAGTGAGGCTTGATTCAAATTTTTGAAATCAACACATATCCTTATCTCCCCATTCTTCTTTCTTACTGGCACAATGTTAGCCACCCACGTTGAGTGGTGGATGGGAAAAATGATTCTGGTGTTTAGCATCTTGGTCACTTCTTCCTTGATGATATCAACAACCTTTGGATTATAGGGCCTTTGCTTTTTCCTAAAAGGCTTAGCACCTTGCTTCAAAGGAATGGAATGGTGCATTTATTTTGGCTGGAATGACTTGAGTTCTTCATAAGAGTAAGCTAAAACATCAGAATATTTCTTGAGAAGAGTAAAAACCTTCTCTTCTCTTCAGGTGAGTAGAATTTACCAATGTTTACCAATCTTGGATCTTCTGAAGTACCAATATTTTCTTTGTCAAAGTTAGATGGACACCGAGAAGATAACTTCTCCTTCTCTTGAATGAATCTGTCATGTTTGTCAAACAGGTCTTCCAAAGAGACTAAGCCTTTGGGAATTTTGTTTCCTTTTAGTCTGATCATTCCCTCATCATCAACTTCATCAATTCCATCAGCTTCTTCCTCAAGCAACAACTTCTCTATGAGGATTGACACTTCCTTCAAAGAAGAGATTATTGAAATTATCTCTTTGCTCTAAGAAGCTCAAAATTTGATTGTCATCATTGAAGACTTGCCAATGATTAGCATTATCAGGTACACTCGGTCTGAAAACCATCTCAATGGTTATCTTATCTTTTCCAAAGGAAGGATGAGGTGTCAATAAGGAGGCTGACACAACAAGAGAATCAACCCTTTCGTTTTGTGCCCTTGGAATGACTTCAATAGAGAAAGCATCGAATGATTCAATACAATCCCAAACCCAATTTCTGTAGTGTCTGAGCCTTGGGTTCTTCACTTGATATTGCTAGCGGATTTGTTTCACTATTACCTCTACATCGCCAAGGCATCTCAGCTTCTTGATTCCATATCTTTTCAATGCTCATGCCCAAAAGAAGAGCTTCATATTCTATTGTGTTGTTTGTGTTATCAAACTGTAGTTTGTAAGCAAAAGGATGCATTTCCTTTGAAGGTGAATACAGAACAACACCAGCTCTCAGAACCTACCCTTGAATGACTGCCATCAAATTCCATCATCTAGATCTGATCTTCTTCTTCCTCCATGAGAAGTGGTAGGTTTTCATCTTTTTGTGATGCGAGGAAGTAATTTCCTAGCTCAGAATCTTGAAGAAGGATGTTAGCTCTTGGATCATCAGACTTCTTTACTATGAACTTCATCTTTCTAACAGGCAGCAACCTCTTCATTTCACCTTTGACTGGGATAGTAGCAGATGACCAGTCCATTTTAATTTCTCCACCTAGATCTCTATAAAAACTTCTGCTCAGAAGCATGCCAAAGGATGTTGGGATGTCTGCCACTAAAATAGTTAGGAGCACCTTTCTTGTCAGGGAAATCAGCCAGAGCTACTTGTGCATCCTTTATTCTTCCAATCAGTGGCACTTGTTTAGATTCCATGGAATAACAAGCTCCATTTACTCTAGTCAAAGTTAGGCCAAGGGCATTTACAACTTTGAGTGGCATTACATTATCAGAAGCTCTGGAATCAATGATACAATTGTTCAACTCAAATCCATTTATGAGGAGAGACAAATAGAAAGGCTCAACTCTAGTTGTTTTGGAAGCACTGAGAGCTAACATATTTTGAGATGGAGGTGTGGATGGCATTGGAATAATTCCTTTAGAAGTGGAACTTGAGGATATAGAGAGCTATTTCCTAGACTGCATTAATGAATCTGTCAAATTGGGTCGGGTGTGTTTGCAAGTACTCTAACTCTGAGAGTTGGACTTTGGTTTTTCTTGCGTGCTCTACAAAATCAAATGGGGAAATACTAGATGAGGAGGAGGCTCCTAGGATGAAAGAGGATTTACCTGGAAAGGGCTTTGAAGGAACCTTGGATATTTTGGATGAAGGATTTTCTCCTAAAGGTGAAATAGTCAGTTTAGCAGAAGGAAAAGGTACAACCTTTGGCTGAACTATGGGTACTTTGGTAGAGATTCCAATGGAAGGGGAAGTACTCTTAACAACTGTAGGACTAGAAGAAGGAGCAAAATACTTACTTGGTATGACAACATGATCCTTGACAGTGACCAAGTCTGGTTTTTCTTTAGCAGAATCCATGGAGGGTGGCAATGGAGAACCTTTGTTGATAATCCTCTTTTGTGACCTCAGAAGTGGAAACTTCTTTGGTTTTATTTTCCTTTGCAGCCACTAAGGATGGGGTGTTCTTCTTGGACTATGTTCTAGTGAAAATAGTGCATGAAAAACTTGGCATTTCCTCCTCTTCTTCTTCATCATCATCAATGAATTCAAAAGTCATTGTGCATGTCAACCTCCTCGACTTCTAGGTAGATTTCATAGTTTTCTTCATCATCTCCCTCAAGCTCATCAAATTCAGCTTCCTCTCTTATATCTTGGGTATCACAGGCAGCATTGACTAGTGGTGCTTCAAGAGAAAGCTGGCGAGGAGGTGGTGCAATCCACTACCTATCATTAAAGTTTGGTCTTCTTGGATTGTTCCTCATAGTGATTTGTGATAGTTGCTTCTTCAAGGCAACTAGATCATTGGCCATTTTTTGAAACATGGGGTCTGTTGTGACTGAGTTTGAACTCTGACCCTTTTTCTTTCCATTTGGGCCCTTTACCTTTCCAAAAATAATTAAATCATCATCAGTCTTGATTGCAAGGTCTTGAGCTTCCCTCAATGTTCTTGGTTGATCTCTTCTGAGGAAGAAACCAACTTTTGATGGCAAGGCACTGATGAAGAACCTCTTCAAGTTGTTTTCAAGAGGAACTACATCTTCGGGGATTCTTCTTGTCAATCTATCAAATCTTGCTACAAAATCTCTCATGGACTTAGAGACTTCTTTCTTCATTTGCACCAATTGAACCAAGCAAGTCTTGGCCATCTTCTGTGCTCTTGAATCTACTTTCAAATGCACTCCTTATGTCCTCACCCAATGATATATCTTGGGGGAAGTATATAAAACCATTCAGCAGACTTTCTCTTAGAGTGACTCCACAAAAATTCTAACCGACACGTCTTCATCTTCGACACCTAACACACCACAAGCTAGTGATGAAAGCTGCTACGTGTTCCTCAGGTAGTTGTGAGCCATCTCCTTTAAATTTAGGAAAGTTATTTCTTGAGCCTCTTGGAAGATCATGGAGTATTCATGGGAGGGAAAGTGGACCAATATTTCTTCCCCATGGTACATTGGGTCTATGTGCTTCACGTTCATTATCAACCATTCTATTTCTATTTCTAGCCTCTTCAGCAGCTAGGGATTCTTCTCTTTCCTCTGCCTCTCTTTGGAGTCTTTCAATCTCTTCAAGTTGAGCCCTAATCACTTCTTCCCTTTCAAGTTGAACTCTATCCGCTTCCTCTCTTTCTAGCTCTTGTTCTTCTTCCTTAAGCTCATCAAGAGTAGGATTGATGGGTCCTCTTGATCTCAATTGCGGGTATACCTTTTTTCAGCTAGCTTGAAGACTTATTGTCTTCTCTGGGGTGCCAAGATTTTTCTTCGTTCCTCTAACTCAGCAGCAAGTTCTTCTTCTTGATCCAAAATTCTTGAAGCAATAGAGTAATGGTCTACACTCTACCTTTTATGCCAAACAACCTCCCTTAGGTTAGAAATGATATCTTCTTGAATGTGAAAGAGCAAGGTAGGTCTCTCAACAAGAGGATGTGTGAGAATTTCCATGATTGGTATCCATGTGGATCATAAGAAACTTCAAATTTTCAATGAACTCCAATGGTATTTAATGACCCTGTGGTCATTTCTAGGGTGCAGATGCTGCAAAATCTGCCCCACGGTGGGTGCCAAAACTGTTGGCTTGGAAATTCATCTTGGGGGACAAATTGGTGGTTTCTAAAACAACACTATGGGAATCTAAGTCCCTCTACTTATAACAGTGCAACTACCATATTATGCATGAAAAACAAGTGGATTCAATGGTGGTTTTTCAACCAGAGATCCATAGGGGCACTCCACTGACCCTATGGCAAAGCCTACAATTTCTTGCAAGGACAGAAAGTGGTTTGAGAGTGGGAAAGGGGAGTGGGAATGAAGGAAAGGAGATCAATGATGGAGGTAGAACATCATAGGCCTACAAACATTGATCATAAAGTTTATGACATGCATTTAAATGGAAGAAGAATACAAATTCGCAAACCAGAGCTACAAGACTGAATAAAAATGCATTGGTCACAAAGTACCAATTGAATCCTCCATCAAAGGGGCATAAAATCCTTCTTTTCTTATTGTAACTAAAGTAAAAACTTGTACAATGAAAGGAAATGGAAGAAATTCAGTAGAAAGGGGAAGCTTGGAAGAATGAAGACTATTGTTTTTTGTCCTTTGTTCATGAAAATCATTTACAATATTCAAAAATCAAATGCTAACCTCTACAATGACTTCCAAAATCCATGAAATAGCTCACATGAGGTAGTTACAACTTCCCAAATGACCAAGAAGTAGTTATAGTCGAGATCCAATCGTTTGGCATCATTGAGATCCATCCTTTTTTTAGAAAAAAATGGATTGTGGTGGGAAATGCCAAAGAATTTAATAATTAAAATGGTTACAAACTTTCTAGATTGAATGTGGGCCATTAGATTTATCTTTTGTGCCTTTAAATATGAGCCATCCACATGGCAGGAGAACATTGGAGTGGAGTCGGGGAAATTTTTTGCATTTTTTTCATGCCAGAGACGTTTTCTCAATTTTCTCCCACAAAACTCCATCAAAATTTAAAATTGAAGTTTCCATCGTGTGGAGAATTTCACTAGCTTTCCATTGATACCAAAACATGAAAATTCAAGCTCTAGATCGAAAGATATGGCCTCTTGAAGATTTAGGGAAAAACGGCAAAATTAGGGCAAAATTTGGCTCATGGGCCAAAATTTGACCTTTTTCCCTCTTTTTTTAAATTGTGAAATTTTTCCCCAAAATATCCACGCCCCTGCCAACCCGATGACACGTGGATGGTTTTGGTTCATCCACGGGCTTTCAGAATAACATTTCACCCTTTTTTCCTGCAAGGGAAAATTTTCCCAAAGTCCTCTGTCGGCCCGACCTCTGCTGTTGATGTGGACACATGGCACCTTTTGATTCGATGCAGAGATACGGTCCAACATTTCACCTTTGAGTTTTCTTATGCAAAAGTCTAAGTTTTGAATTTCTCCCGTGCCTCCGCCAACCCACCAATTTCTTTGGCAAAATTTCCTCCTTACCTCTGCAAGACCCCCCTAGGGAAAATTTCTCCTCCAAACTCGACCGAGCCATAACTTGCAAAATACAAGGAGTTAGGAGGAATTCCTTACCTTTCTGGAAAGGGGAAAGAATTCTCTATCTGATGAAGGTGTTTCTAAGAATACTTAATCCATTAGGAAGTGCTAGATTTTAAAATACTCAGACTAGACCATTTTCAAAGGGTAACAACTCAAAAATTTCTAATTCCAGACTTGGAAAAAGAAGGAAAATTTTGAGGGGACAACACAACTATAACGAGAATCATTCAACACTATGGAATCTACTAGTACCAAAACTGAATTCAAACCATTAAGACATCAACATGTAAAAACATTATCCCCAACATCTAGATTATCTCAAACATCCACTTCTTCTTCAAAGACCAAGATATTCCACAAAGACAAAGCACCTCCTAATGCTTTGGTTGAATCATGTACAGAGGTCTTCCAAAACTTGTTACAATTTTTTTCAATCATGTTTCCATGTATTAGGGCCTTTAACCCCAATAACAAAAATCCATCATGGTTTCATTCCAACCTTGGTTGTGCATATCATCATACCCCTAGACACGATATTGAACATTATAAAGAACTTCAAGCCATTGTTCATAACTTCATTAGGGAAGGATACCTCCTTTTGAAACTAAAACAATCTCTTCCTTCGACTTCAACATATGTACCTTTGAATTCATCTATCCAAATTCAAAGGTCCCTTTTTTATTCATGAAAATTTTCATCCATCTCGCCTCCAAATGACGATTCTTCTAAAAATGGTCCCTCATTTTCCATCAAATTTGTTCGATTGATTACTCAATCTGGTCCATGTGACCCTAAATCATCAACCAATAGTAAAACCAAAACCAAAACACCAAAACATCAAAAAAATCCACCCCCATCCTCAGCATCCAAATTAGATCATACATCAACATCCCAAACATCTAAGTCTAAATCCAAGTCTAATACTTCCAAAGAAATAACATCTCGCAACAATAAATCCAAATCCAAACAATCCAATCCTCCAACCAAATTTGATTTGTCATCCAAGACATATAATCTACCCATCCAATGTACATCCTCACCTAAATCCCAATCTAAAAATCCAATCCTCCAACCAAATTTGATTTGTCTTCCAAGACACATAATTTACCCATCCAATCTACATCCGTACCTAAATCCAAGCCAAAATATCATGTTAAAACCCATAAGATTTATCTTCCTTTTGACACTTCAATCGGGTCCTACGTAGATATCCTTCAACATTTAACTCGAATATCTTCCATCACACTTCCTCCTATCAAATCCTTTAATCTACATAATAAGAAACCATCATGGTTTGATCCTAATTTCATTTGTGCTTATCATCGTACTTTGGGTCATGACATTGAGAATTGTAAGGCCTTTCAGACAATTGTCCATAACCTTATTGAGAAATATGATTTCCTCATTTACAGGAACCATTCCCCTCCATCTACCATAATGAATCTAAATCCAATTCCTAAATCCCCATCATCTAAAATTATTAAATCTCACCCTTTATCTACATCATCCCTTACCATTCCTCCTAAACAGGATCCTCCCTTGTTTATTGATACTATTGGTTTTACTAATCACCCTTGTAATCCTCAATCATCTATCCAATCCAAGTTCAATTCAATATCATCTCAACTCTTTCGACATCCATTAACTAATCCACATATAATTCGTCCATAGTGATATAATATCCTTTATTAGGAGAGCAACCTCCCCTCATCCTTGAGCATATCATCCACATTAACTATCTAAACAACTTCCTTGACGTTGGGGGACTTCACTCCTTGAAATTTTTTTCTTAGGTTAATTATTATTTACCTATATATTAATTATGCATTTCATATTAATTAATATATTTATTGTTTATATGGTTATATTTAATTATAAACCATATTATTGTTTGTATTCAAACAATACGAATGTTGTTATATTGTTTTAACAATATTATTGTTATTATTCATTTGTGCTTCCCAGATGTAATTTGGAAGCTACTGTATTTTAAATTGGTTTTTGCATTGTTGCAACTCTTTTGTTTATATCTCACTATCAATTATGTATAAATATTGTAGCTGCACTATTTTACCTAGTTGATTTCACATTAATATAATTCATAGGCTACCATCCATTTTTGTGAAATAAAATTTGGTATAGGAAGCCCTAAACCTCCTTCCTTCAAGCTCGTGCCATGTGGAACTCAGCCAAGTCCTTTTTTTTCGAAGGTTAGTTTGAAATTCATTTTCTTTAAATAGAATTTTTGATTTTCATATGCAAGCGCACATAGTGCCAAGTTGGATAAGTGGGAGCAACTTGGGAGTGGGAGGTACATGGTTCAATCCCCACCCCAAAACCTTTTTCAAACCATTTTTATTTTTAGTGGCGAAATTGGAAGAGCCACCAAACTTAGAGGTAACTAAACCTCTAGTTATCACTAAAGCCCCCTCTAAATATTTTAGTGAGAAAAACCCTAATTTAGAATTAAAAAATTTCCTCCTATTAGGCCTGGTTTTTCATTTTGGGAAACTTTTTCCAAAGGGGGGATAGCTAAAAATTGTATTTTCAGCTGGTTTTTTGCAATTCTCTGCATTTTGGGTAGTATTCGGCTCTGGAGGCCACCACGGCCCGTAAAACAATTTTTTTCCTGCCATTCAATTTTTTCTAAGTTTTTTAATGTAATTGAATGCTTCAATATATTGTACTAGTTTGCAGGTTTCCATAGTTAACCAAAAATATTATAACTTCTCAAAAGCGGTAGAAAGTTCTAATCAAAAATAGTAAAAAACTTGGTTCTAAAACACTCACGAGATCCTAGATATCAATCACAGCATTTGGTATATATTGTGCCTCTGGGAAGCACTTATGGGTAAAGCCTTCACGACTACTACTACACTTAACGCCTAATATAGTTAACAACGTCATCTAGGCATTGACCCTTTAAATTATTGACAGGAGTAATAAGGTCACTATGCACAGTGATTAGCCATCCCATCCTTTTGTGAATTATTGCATGACATAAATTCAGAATGAGAAATTATCCAAGTATATAGAGAAGTTACACGTGCATATGATGATATTTCTTTGAGCCTGTAGTCACTTTTACTCCCATCAAAAATGAAGGAACCCCCATGTGCACCGACCTATCACCCATCAGAAGCTGAGTGCTCACCCGAGGCACACGTGGGTACCGAGTCTCTCTTTTATGTGAGTTTAGTGGGAAGCATCATCTATGATTAGTGTAAGATTTTTTAGGAGGGAATTTAAGACATACAAGAACCATAGGGCTTAGAACAGCCTCTAGATCCTTGTAGTCACTTCAGATCGAGTGCTTTAATAGAATCCAGAACATATATTATGACAGAAAGAATTATACAAGCATTCATACATGGCATGAAAGGAAAGAGAACTCATAAGAGAGAAATATGCATTAGAACCATTGATATTCACATATATATTATATCAGGTAACCTCATTACATTCATTGAACCATTACAGGTGTCATAGGGAAGCAAACCGCAGTCATGCAATTCACTGGACTTATGTAACTAAGCTACAAAAAGAAAATTTACAACTCCATGCCTAGTACATTCTCTCCTAAATCAATTATCCACTAACAAATTCTTCACAGCAATTCTACAGAGCTCGCCCATACTATATCTCAAACTCGCCATGTATATCAAACTCCTTATCTCCTTAACTCCTAGTGTCTCTTATTTTACTCCACAGGCACTTGTATTTATAATTCTCCTACACTACCAACTCACCTTCTAGCACCCTCAGATCTAGTGCCAAGTGTCGAATGTGGTCCTTCATGTGAGCATGCTTCTCCAGGCCTGAGCTTTCCACTTTATCTCATGATGTTATTCTAGAAGATTCCAAGGCATGCCCCTATCGGGGCCAACCTATCACCAGGATGGCATCTTATCCATGCGCAAATCGATCATGCTTTTCACATGTTCTACCCTAGGTGCTCAAATTGACTAATTCCTGAACCTCCTTCATGCACCACATGTGTTATGTGCTTCCTTAATCCTTTATCTTGTGCACCTTTTCATAACTGGGACCTTGCATGCCTACACACCTTCACACTTGGTTAATATTCCAAGGGTCCAACATCACCCCACACTACGCCTCTTCTCTGTCCTCGAAAACACTCTACTTAACCAAGATGCATGTTGTGTAGGGAATTAATGAATTATCTTACACTTTCAAAGAATAAGGAATGAAATAATTGGGGAAAGAAAGAAGAATGGGGGGGAGCATCAATTCAGAAAGCTAGGGAAATCTTTTCACAAATCTTCTTCTAGCTTATTCCACACTTTGACCTCACCCTGTGCCTTTTGGCAAAGGTCTCTCACAAAGGTACTCACTTCATCAAAACTTAGGTCAATTCCTTGGGTGCCCAAAGTGTCTACGATTTGTTCCATTTCTTTTCCTGTGTCCTAGATTTTATCCATCCTCCTAGTAATATAGGAGTATAGTTCCTTTAGCCGGGCCTTAATTGAGCTCCTTAAAGCCTCAATTACCTCTAATTTCTTCTCTACTTTGGCCTAGAACCTTGTCCCTCTCCACTCTATTCCCTTGTTCTTTTCTTAGAACTCTTTTAGTTTTGCTTGAAGTGTGGCGACCAAGGATCTTGCCACCTTATCCCTATCTACACATGTATCATACACGACCTCCACAGATTGGGCAATGACCTTAACCTCCATGAGTACTTGGCTATACTTGGCAACGAGCACTACCACCTTTAATATATCCTCCTCTTTCAAGTGCACAACCACTTCTTTCGTAGATTTCAAGGCCAAAGGTTGTCTCTCCATAGTGAGGATGCGCATTAGATCTTCTATACACTCTAGGAGGGACGAGTACTTATGTGTGGGTGATGCTAAGTTTGGGTGCTTCAAAAGGATGACACCCTTGATAGACTCCATTTTCTTGTACACTTCCTGCACCTTTACCTTATCTTCCTTTAACTCATGCCTTAGTTTTGCGTTGATCAGTTCTTCCTGCTTTATGCTCCAGGTCTTCTCTGCCAGCTCCTCTTCCTTCTTCCCTAGTTTTTCCTTCAAGACTCTTATCTTATCCTTTCACATGAATAATTCAATCTTGACCATGACCTTGTTAAGTGCATTACAGACTTTCTCATCTGAGAGCTCTTGAGCATTCACTAAGGGATTGACCCCCTTAGATTCTAGCAATGTTATGAGCGCCCCCTAATAGACTTCAAAGTCTGGCTCATCAATGTGGGACTCAAACACCCAAGAGAGCATATTCTTCATTCTGGGGTATGCGCCATACTTTTCAAAAGACCCCATGGCTAGAAGTCTTTCTATGGGCATAGTGCTTTGTAAATGCATGCGTATCACCTTCTTCATGTCATCAATGTAGCCCTTTATTTTCCTCTGCTCCATATCAATATCCCTCATGCCCGAGCACGTGCCTTTTGGGAAACTCACTATTAGAGCAGGAACTCCTCCCAGGCTTTCATGCTCTTTTTCAATATTCTCCTCCTTCCCTTCCTTCAGCACTATGTCTATGCTATGCTCCAACTCTTGTTCTCGCAAGGAATTCAAGCATTTTTGTGCTTCTCTTTCCACCACCTCAGTGATCTCCTTCGTAAAATCTATGGCTCCTTGCTTTTCCCCACCAACCTTTTTATTCCCTCCTGCCTCTGGTGTCTTCCTTATCCTGTGTGCCCTTGCACCATGAAAATATGAACTTGTACTTATCATCTCCAAGCTTCTCCTTGTCAGGATCATCTTCTTCATCGTCATCTTCTTCACTCTCATCCCCTCTTCCACCCATGTACTTTTCCAAGTTGTTGGTCACCTCTGAGTCAGCTTCCTCATCTACCCTCTACTTTTTCCTGAGAGGTGGCTCCTAAACTAGGGATTCAGCCTTATCTTCTCCCTCAGGTGATTCTTCCTTGGCGAGGGGTTTCTAGGTGCCTCTACTTCTAGAATATTCTCCCTTACTAGGGACTTATTTCTCCATATGTAGGTGCTTTTCTTGGTGCTTGTTGTTGGCATGCTCACTATCTGAGCAGTCGGCACACTTGGTGCTTTTTCCTCTCTTCCCCTCTTCTTGGGCATGGGCTTCTTTCTCTCCATGGGATCCTCAGGTATGGAGACTTCATTCTCCAAATACACACCCTTCTCAAACTTCGGCCTTATACGAGAGGTACATGTGCGCCATGGATCCTCCAGAGATGGGTAGTGTTATCGGCCTAGTCATCGGATCTCGTGAAAAACATACTTTTCCATATATGCACACTTGCCATCGGGGTAATTCAGCTTCTTCCTCATCTTCCTACGCTCCCGGTCTAGACTACCTAGCTCCAACCTTAACTTATTTGATTCCTTAAGTCTATTCACTCCTACTTAGAAGTAGTCTTGGTAACGGAACCAAAATGTAGTCATTTTTACTCCCATCACAAAAGGAAGGAACCCCATGCGCGTTGGCTTATCACCCATCGGAAGGTGAGCGCTCACCGAGACACATGTGGGTACCGAGTCTCTCTTGTATGTGATTTTAGTGGGAAGCATCATATATGATTATTGTAAGAGTTTTTAGGAGGGAAGTTAAGACATACAAGAACCATAGGGCTCAGGACGGCCTCTAGATCCTTGCAGTCACTTCAGATCAAGTGCTTTAATAGAATCTAGAACATATATTATGATAGAAAGAATTATAAAAGCATTCATACATGGCATGAAAGGAAAGATAACTCATAAGAGAGAAATATGCATTACAACCATTGATATTCACCTATTTATTATATTAGGTAACCTCATTACATTCATTGAACCATTACAGGTGTCATAGGAAGGCAGGGCCGCGATCATGCAATTCACTAGACTTATGTAACTAAGCTACAAAAAGAAAATTTACAACCCCATGCCTAGTACATTTCTCTCCGAATCAATTATCCACTAACAGATCCTTCATAACAATTTCGTAGAACTCCGCCCATACTATATCTCCCTAACTCCTAGTGTCTCTTCTTTTACTCCATAGGCACTTGTATTTATAATTCTCCTACACTGCCAACTTGCCTTCCAGTGCCCTCATATCTAGTGCCAAGTTTTGAATGTGGTCCTTCATGCGAGCATGCTTCTCTAGGCCTGAGATTTCCACTATTTCTCATGATGTTCTTCTAGAATATTCCAATGCATGCCCTCGCCAAGGCCAACCTGTTGCCAGGATGGCATCTTATCCATGCACAACTGATCATGCTTTTCATTTTTTCTACCATGGATGCTCAAATTGACTAAGTCCCGAACCTCCTTCACGTGTCGCACGTGTTATGTGCTTCCTTAAACCTTTCTCTTGCACACTTTTTCCTTGCACACCTTTTCATAACTAGGACCTTGCGTGCCTACGCACCTTCATACTTCGTTAATATTCTAGGGGTCCAACAAAGCCGTGTCAATAATCACATAGACCCCTTTCCATATTGTCTTGGTACCACATATTGAATTCTTTCACGTACATTAATGCCTCTTTTACGTACCACTGGGTATATAGAAAGGGAAATATTCTTCCACATACCACTTGGTATATCGTAAGGGCACATATATAGAAAGGTTTAGTATATCAGACTAATGGTGTATAGATTGGGAGACCTTAGAATGATAAGAGCCAAACCATGTCAATGTTTTTTGCAAAATGGGCACCAATGCCCCCAAATGTTTTCTTCCAGATTCACAACTACTCAGAGGAAACAACTATGTTGCATGGAAGACAAAAATCAAGACACAGCTTGAGTTTGAAGAGATTTGGCATGTTGTGACTAGTACTATGACCAGATTAACTATTAATACAACATAACAATAGTAGTTTGATAGAGTAGATCAGAAATCCAAACTCATCATATTGTTTAGAGTGTCCAACGATGTGTAACTGTAACATTCCCATTTTAGTACATTAGAACAAGAAATTTTTTTGATAAGTGCTTCCTAGTTCTAAATACATAATTTAGAACTCGCAGATCATAACAATCATTCTTATAACAGATAACCATATGCAACTGTAATGACTCGATGTACCACCGATTTATTCATTCCATGACTCGGTGATCTACCTATCTATTCATGAGTATCATAGAGTTGGCGTTTTTATTTTAACACTTCACTCTTGCGGTTCTCTTCCCTAATCCAGATTTCAGAATGCTCTGTCTAAGGAACCTATCTGAATAATTGTTACCATTATTCATCAGCATCACGTCCCTCAGACTAGGTGACATAGGACAATGCAATCAACAGACTTGCGATACTTTGGCCAAATATTTGAAACATATTGTTCATGTCTCGTATTCCTTGACGGCATACTCGTCAATCTAGAATATGTCCTTCACCCCACTCCGATGTTAAATAGAATGTCTTATACTAACTTCTGTCAGCCTCCCCTGTCCCAAGTCATTCACTCAGGAATGGATTAATAACATGACAAATGTTATAAGGATGCTCTCGAGGACTAGGGTAAGCTGACATACTGGGTCAACCCCAGTTAACCCTGTGTGTCAAGGTACCCCGAGTCTCCAAGGGCAGCCTCATAACATGACCATGTTCCTAACCAGTCCCAGAGTAAAAACTTGTTCGAGTTTAAGGTGTAAATCTTAACGATCAATGCAAAGGGTGTCACCATAGGTCACCTGCATTATTGTATCCTCGTGAAGATCCTAATCTTCTCAAAGGTACAACCCTGCAGTTGACATGTGTCGACATCCTACAAACCGCCTCGGAAAGATTTACATAACTTCAAGGAGTTACTTAAGTTGAGTTGAAATTAAATTTTAAGACTCTCCTATCTGGGTAGTCTTTTCCCAACCCCTGGGTTCCACACCTTTGAGTTGCCTTACTTAATTAAGATCCATTTCACAGAGAGAAGTTTAATAAGATTTGAGATCTCGTCAAGGAGATCATTGGTTCTCAATAATCTTAATCAACGTAATTGGGAAATAGCCCTAAGTCCTCTCATAAGGATGCTAACTATACCCATATGAGTTTATATCAGTTCCCAAGACTGAAATATATCTTACTTATTGTTATTAAGATATAGTGATTTAAAATCATCAGTTACGTTGTCTTGACTTAGATCATGGATAGGGAGTAATAGATTACTCTTCCCGTTTCAGCTACCTATTGAGGTGTAGTTTAACCTTAACTTCTCAAAAGGCAGTGGACTAATTTCCAATTTAGCCTTATTCATAACATAAAAGAATTACTAATCATTCACGAAGTATTCAGTCACATAATCTTTACAAGGCCTACTTAGAGAATCCAAATAACTCTATGGTATAAAATAATAAAAATGCACTTAAAATCAATCGAACCTAAGAAGATCAATCCATCAATTAAAAATGCAGCCACATAAGTAACAATTTCCCCTTTTCATTTATTTCCAAACCATACAGTTACAATTTATGCACTTCAGCATATTTGATACAATACTCAACAGCAACAAAAGAACAACTTTCTTCATATAGTACAAATAGAGAAATCAAGTTGGAATTCATCATAAAACCAGATTAAACAATCTGAGCATCATATCAGATCTGCGTGTCTTTACCACTTATGATGACCATCTGCAAAAATTGTTAGCATGGGTCAGTTCAATGAACTGAGCATGATAAGCACTATTTCTTAAAACAATTGCATTCCCCAATTGTTTTCATTAGACAACCTGTTTAAATGAAATCATTTCATCAAACCTATAAACATGAATCACACTAATTATTTTTCTACCATACATGAATTTTTAACATAATTTCATAATATAACTACCATATTGACTCTTCTCGGATAATTCATCTTATGTTAGAGACTAAGAAGAACAAAATGAATCTAATATATCCATCCCTCTGAAATCCAAGGACAGTAACAATCCAATAAAAATTACTCCATTCCAGAATGAAATTCTTACCAGTGCGTGTACCCAGCAGATTTACATTTAACAATTCAGCAAGGACCGGTTATAGCCTCTAAAGAAATTTCTTTATACTCATTGCATTATTTCCATGACCTCGATAGATATACCAACTTCTATTACAATTCTACTTTTATTAAAGTAGATAATTGAATAACTCAAACAAGGTATTACTATAACTGTAAATAAGAAAAGAACTTAGGTCAAGACTAAGCATTTACCATTCTTTCCTCCTAAATTTAACAGTTTAATCATCTTACACCCATATAGCAGAGTTCTTATGGAAATACAAAAGAAGGGAGTACTAATAATTTTCCAGAAAGGGAGAGTATACTTTCGTATTCTAAAACTCCTATATCCACATGTGCTTTACAACTTAAGAGATAGAACAAAGGCTTTCAGATCTCCATTCCAAACAAATTCAGGACATTACCAACTTTCCAGGAGCAAAGCATATACAATCAATCTTGAATTCATTTAGGGAAGAAAAGAAAGCAAGGAAAATCAACACAATCCCATCCCTTCCAAGTACAAAACCTAATTTCCATCATGCAGATCTTGGATTACCCACACGTTATTAGGATTCAGAGTTCCTCAAAACAAGATTTCTCTCAGTCAGACTATGTTCCCATTAACCAAGTTAAATCGTAAGGAAAACACAGCTACACTAGATATTTCATCACTTACAGAACCCATAATTATTGCCCATCCCGACCCCTTTTCAACAGAGGTACAGGCTTGTATTCATACATTTTTCATACACTTGCCACTAAACCAGTCGAGCTCCAAAGAAGGAATTACAGTTTCATCTCAAATCAACCATGTTTTCACCGAAGCTATCAAGCAACAAAAAAACTCATACGACCAGTGATAAACAATAAACCAACTAAATAAGACACAACAGTTTCCTTTTATGTCATTCCTCAACCAAGAAATCATCCCACGCAACATCTAACATGGTACAGTTGGGAACTTATTACCTCAGTTAATCAAGAAGCAAGGAAACAACATAACAGAAGTCGAACCCATATGCAATCACAACAAACATTTCAATAGGGTCGAATCCATATGCAATCATAACAAACATTTCAATAGAGTCGAATCCATATGCAATCATAACAAACATTTCAATAGAGTCGATTCCATATGTATACACAACAAAGACTTCAACAGAAGTCGAATCAACATGCAAACATAGCAAGGACTTCAACAGAAGTTGAATTCATCAAGTATTCACAAAGCAAGGACTTCAACAGAAGTCGTGTTCATACGTAATCACAACAAACACTTCAACAGAAGATGAATCCATAATATAAATACAGCAAGGACTTCAACAGAAGTCGATTCCATAATATAACTCAGCAAGGACTTCAAAAGAAGTCGATTTCATAATATAAACACAAAGCAAGGACTTCAACAGAAGTCACTTTCATAACATAAACTCAGCAAAGACTTCAACAGAAGTCGAACCAATATGAAAACACAAAGCAGGACTCCAACAGAGTCGTGTTCGTATGTAATCCCAGCACACATTTCAACAGAGTCGAACCAAATGTAAACACAACAAGCATTTTAACAGAAGTCAAATCCATATGTATACTCAGCAAGGATTCAACAAAAGTTCAACAACATGCTAACACAACAAGGTCTTCAGCCGAAGATGAATCCATAATATAAATACAGCAAGGACTTCAACAGAAGTCGAACCAGGGATTCCCAAATCAAAAAGAGAAGAAGAAAACCAATACATTGCTTCCAGTCAAACCAACTGAACAAAAGAAATCATCTGAACAGAGTTGTTCTAATGAAAGAATTTGAAGGAAAGCAATATTTTTAAAAGTTAGGGCCTATCATGCCTGATAGTGTCTCTTAAAAATTTGAAGAAGGCCTATGAATGTGCTCGCACCTTCTGTTCTTCTTCCATGATAGATTAAACAACAATAAATTGTTACCTTCATGCCTTATAAACTTTCCCGATAGAGAAGGAAGCTAGAAATTCTCAAAGTTGCCATGCAACACAGAGTAGACGACTGGTTCGAAGAACCAGTGCTCAAGTAGAGTGAAAAACGGAATGCATGGAAAACCAAACAACCAAACAATATTCCATTTGCATGCCTTCCCACGCAATCCATGCTCGGGAACCGAAGTTCATTAATTGCATTAACTCCCATCCTCCCGCCTATTCTCCATTGCCACCGACCGCCAAAGTTGGTGATCACCAAAAGAAAACAAACAAACATTCCCATACTTGGTGATACTACCACGTCAGGTCATATAGCCATTTGCAACCTCCACCAAATCTGACAGCATCCCAAGTCCTTCAATCCTTATCCCCCTCATAAATGCCATGGAAACCACCGCCCATGACTCGCGCCCCTTCATAGGTCCCCCTCCATTCTTGTCATTAGTTAGGATAGGTAAGAAACATAGGTTAGATCATAGGGTAAGACATTAGTCTTACATCCATAGCGCTAGAAGAAGTTAACTCTTAGGAGCATTAAGCTTATAGTTTAGGGCTAGGTTAGATTAGCAATTATTTAACCAATAGGTTATAGTTTAGGTTAAGGTTATTAACCTTAACGAATCCAGTCTAGGTCTCCCAAGTAGGACCAATCAGTATTAGAGCCAAACAGGGTAAAACATTCCTGTAAAGGATCCTATCTGGCATTGCTAATTAAGCTTACGGTATACCCAAGAACATCTTACCTGGCTTAAGGTCTAGGCCTTCCTGATGTTATGATATCTGGAACCAAATTTCATTTATCATGATCAGCCTGAGTTAAACTCCGGATTGTTCATTCAAACTCATTCAGACCTTGTAACTTTCGTAAGGTCCATAAATTTTGTTCATCCTGAATAAGCTTAAAACATTCCTTGGATCGATGCAACTGATCCAAGGCTGAGTCAAAGATCTTCAAGAGCAAAGGAGATACAATCCATATCAAGCATGACTTCACAACCCAAAGGAACATGTCCTTATACAGAAGAAATCATATATCAACACTTGAATGCTCAGGAGGAAGTAACAATAGTTCAGGGTGTTACATAACCCCACATTCATGATGCTACAACAGCCAAATAATCCCGGGATAAGTTGAGCCTGGTGTATGAGGCCAAAAACAATAATTTCATTCTGAATTTGTAGAGTCAGTTTCACACACTGAAGTTCAAAAAAAATGATAAAATCAAAGCTTTCTTAAGAAGAGTTGTAGAATTGAGGGATTCACTTCTATCCCTAGGAGAAGTGGTTAAAGATGATTCTCTCATTACCATTTTTCTGAGAGCACTCCCTTCTTCATACCATATTTTTGTAACAATACTAAGCTTTTTAGATACGATAGTTAGTTTTGACAAATTGGTAAACCTACTGCAACAAGATGAAGAAATGCACAATAAGGATGATGAAGAGGAGCAGGCACTTTCTTCACATCAAAAATGGAAAGGAAAAGATAAAGGAAAACCTAATTCCTATAAAAAGTCCCAACATCAGAATCAGTATCATGGGGACAAACAATAGAAGAAGAAATTTCCAATTTGTAAAAGAGGACATGACTTAAAATATTATTGGTATAATACTTACAAGAAAGGTTCATCAAGCAACTATGGACCTCCACAAAAATCTCACAAGGGACATTTTAACTACAATCAAGGGTAGAAAAAGGGGAACTGGAAAAGAAGACCCCATCAACAAGGAAATATTGTTGAGCAAGAAGAACATTTAGATAATGAAGACTTCTTGTACACTTCTCGATCAAGTGAACCATCCACGTCATCTAATGATGTATTGTATGTTGATTTGGGAGCCACATGACACATGACTAGCCACAGAGAGACTGGTTTACCTTAATGAGGGACACACACATTTGAAAAAACATGTTTCGTTGGGTGATGATTCTTCATACTCAGTTAAGGGGATTGGGAACATTTCTCTACCCCTTGGTTCACGCAACTGTAGACTATCAAATGTATTATATGTCACTGGCTTGATAAAGAATCTAATTTCAGTTAGTCAACTCCTAGATCACAACTTGAAAATTAACTTCAATAGTCATTCCAAAGTAAGAAAACATGTGTGATTTGAGATAAATCATGAGGCTTGAAAATAGTTACAAAATCCTCCAATGTGGGATGCATGTTCCAACTTGATTTTGTTCACAGAGATGATCAAGAACTTGTGGTTAAGAACTCTACCTCATCTCAGTTATGACATCAAATACATGGTCATGTAAGTTTCACGTATCTCAAGACACTTTATCAAAGCATAATATGGTACATGGGTTATCATCTCTTCAAAAGGATACAGATAAGTGTCCTCACTACCTTGAAGGAAAATAACATAGAGCTTCATTCCAAAAGAGTACATTTTGAGCTCATGGAAAAGTTGACTGGTTCATACTAATATTTGTGGTCTGATGCAACCAAGTCATTCTGGGTTCCATTACTTCATGCTTTTTGTTGACGACTATTCAAGAAAAATGTGGATTTTTTTTCTTCACAAGAAAAGTGAAGCTTTTGAAACATTCAAGAAGTTCAAAGTAGTAGTTGAGAATGAAATTGTTCGTCACATTAGAACTCTCCGCTCAGATCGAGGGGGTGAATTCACTAGTAATGAGTTCAAAGACTACCTATAAACTCATGGGATTTGTTGAAAAATACCTCCTCCACACACACTGAAATAGAATGGTGTTGTTGAGAGAAGAAATTGTACTATCATGGAAATGGTTCGATGCATGATTGATGAATCTAGACTTGCAAAGACATTCTGGGTAGAAGCAGTAAAGACAATAGTGTATTTTTTGAACAGAGTGCCCATAATTTCTCTTGAAGGAGTAACACTACAAGAAGCATGGTCAAAGATAAAACCATCTATTTCACACCTTACAATATTCAGTGCAAATAAATTATTCACATACCCAAGAAAAACAAAAAGAAATTGGACATGAAGTCATAGAAGGGTACAGTGAAGAGACTCTTCGGTACATATTGATGGATCCAAAGACCAAAAAATTCTACACCAGCAAAGTTGTTAAGTTTTTTGAGAAGAAGGAAGTAGAGTCTCCTCCTCCAGACTCATCCAATGTAGATTCTTCACCAGTTGTAAAAATTGAAGCTAATATTCCCACAGAGATGATGAAAGTGAATATGGGGATGATGGTGTTAATCGAGATAGAACCATGACCCATGGGAATAGTTTTGCGTATTACCAAGTGGTGTACTAGCACATTATAAGATGAAATAATGGATGCTCCACAAGATACATCCACCCCTAGATCATGGACTCGCGGTAAAGAAATAAAAGAAGTTAACTTTTCTTTAATGAGTAGAGTAATTGAATCGATGAGCCCTCTAGTCCAAGAATCCCAACAATCAAAATATTTGAAAGATGCCATGGATTCTAAATATCAATCGTGATGAAAATAACACTTGGTAGTTTTTCGATCTTCTACCGGGAAGAAACCATTGGATGAAAATGGAAATTCAAAAAAAAGTATAAAGTAGATGGGACGGTGGACAAGTATAAAGCAAGACTAGTAGTAAAGAAAGGGGTATGCACAAAAGAAGGCATTGACTACAAGGAGAAATTTTCTCCCAAAGATAAGATCAAAATGATCGGGATGATCTTTGCTCTATTGCACATTTTGGATGGAAATTACATCGAGATGGACATAAAAATTTCCTTCCTAAACAGAGATTTACAAGAATAATTTTATATGACTCAACTTTGAGGGATATGTTGTACTTCGTCAAGAAGAAAAGGTATGCGAGACTCGGGAAATCTCTGTATGGCCTTAAAAAGCACCTCGGGTATGGTACATCAAGATTGATGAGCATCTCGTACAACATGGATTTGTTATAAATCCATATGATCCCAATCTTTACCTCAAAAATCAAGGGGGGAGATTTTGATTGTTGTTGTCTATGTTGATGATCTATTCATCACTGGCAGTTCAGTGAGGATGATCGATGCAATGAAGAAATATCTTAATTGATCATTTGACATGACCAATCTCGGTGATGCATTATTTTCTTGGATTGGAAGTATGGCAAAAAGAGAATCACATTTTTTTCTCAGATGAAATATACCAAGACAACACTCGAGAAATTTAGGATGATGGATTGCACACCAATTTCTACACCTATGGAGAACAAATTACAGTTATCTCATTCAGATCCATCTCCTAAGGTAAGTGCCACTCTCTATTGGTAGTTGATTGGGAGTCTCATTTACCTAACCTACACTAGACCAGATATCAAATTTGTAGTAAGCTATCTATCCAAGTTCATGTAGGAACCCAAAGTTTGTCATTGGAAAGAAGCAAGGCACATCTTGAGATATCTCAAAGGATCAATGGATCTTGGTCTAGAATACAAGAAGAATGAAAACTTCTTCTTAACTAGATATTCAGATTCATATCATGCAGGCACTATTGATGATAGAAAATCCACTTCAGGATTTTTATTATTTATAGGATCTAAACCAATATCATGGGGAAGCAAGAAACAACACTTTGTTTCTCATTCTTATCTGAGAATCGAGTATTGTTCGTAGGATAAGTTGTCTGTGAAGCTATTTGGATATTTTGCATACTAGAAAGACTTGGAATACCACAAGAAAAACCAACCACCATGTATGTTGACAATGAAGGTGTTATTAAACTTGTTCACAATCTGGTGTTTCATAAAAGAACAAAGCACATTGAGGTACAAGTTCATTTCATACGCGAGCATGTGGCAAAGTACAACATCCAACATCAATTTTTTCGATAGCTAAATAATGAGCAGCTATGTTCATGAAGTCACTTGCACATGACAAGTTCGAGTTGTTCAGAGAGTTCCTCTCCTCATCCCTTGAGACAATGCACAATTAAGGGGGGGAATGTTAGGTTAATTATTATTTACCTATATATTAATTATGCATTTCATATTAATTAATATATTTATTGTTTATATGGTTATATTTAATTATAAACCATATTATTGTTTGTATTCAAACAATACAGATGTTGTTATATTGTTTTAACAATATTATTATTATTATTCATTTGTGCTTCCCCAGATGTAATTTGGAAGCTACTGTATTTTAAATTGGTTGTTGCATTGTTACAACTCCTCTTTTGTTTGTATCTCGGCTATCTAATATGTATAACTATTGTAGCCTACACTATTTTACCTAGTTGATTTCATATTAATATAATTCACAGGCTACCATCCTTGTTTTGTGAAATTACAATTTTATTTACCTCATCCAAATCCATCCAATCTAAATTAATCCTGTCCAAATCTTCATCTCATTTTAAGTCCACTTTTGTGGCCATATTTGTCTCTCCCTTAAGGGACCATTTATTTTCATCTTAAGTCCACTATTGTGGCCATGTTTTCCTTCCGTTGAGGGACCATATTTCCATCCTTTTCATCAAAGTACACCTTTTTGGCCATACTCATGCCTCCTTTGAGGCACCATATCTCCATATTTTTTATCCAAATTCCACCATTGTGGCCATGTTTTTCCTTCCATTGAGGGACCATATTTCCATATTTTTCATCAAATTCCACCTTTGTGGCCATGTTTGTGTCTCTCTTGGGGGAACCATATTTTCATCATAAGCCCACCCTTGTGGCCATTTTTTCATCTCACTGGGACGCATATCTTTTTCTCACTTATTCACTTTTGAAAGGTAACACATAGGTTCCATCTTATCTATCTCGCGATGTCTTATCTAATCTTTCACTCTCATCCTAAACCCACTGTTGTGGTAATTTTCATCCCTCCCTTGGGGGGACCATTCCATCTTATCCGAAATCCACCATTGTGGTCATATTTTCCCCTCCCTTGGGGACCATCTGCTTGTCTCATTAGGGACACATATTTTTGCTTCCTTAAAGGGTAGCACATATTTTTACCTTCGCTCATCTATCTCATTATATCCATCCTATCAATCTCTTATCTTATCTCAAATGTGACATTAATCAAGGATCTAACATCTAAATTTTTCTCTCCCTTAGTGGTAAACTAGATCTGGAACCCCTTAATGTATTGCACTTGTGACCATTCTAAAACTAGTGTGTCTACCAATGATCTTAGTCATATATTTTATCATTGCACCATCTTATACCCTTCCATATATCATTGTAATGATATAGAACTATGTATTCTACCATCACTTCCTCGACATCACCTTAAATATGGATACCATGGCTCTACCCATAGCATTTTCCTTATGGATAGGTTCTCCCTTTTCGGTGGGAATTTCACGATCATTACACTCATCACCTTTTTGTTCACCTATTAGAGCCATGAAAAGGGGTCTAACGGTGTCTCTTGTACATTCATTATCCCCTCCTAAGTGGTATACTTAGCTATTCCTAGCTCTCCCTCATGTAAAGTTAAAATTCATGGATGCAAAAATCAAAATCAAAGTTATAAAAATAACATGATCCCTCGAAGGATAGTTGTTCATGAAAAAGAAAAAGAAAAAGAAAAGCATGCAAATCAAAGTCAAAATCAAAATAAATAGACTTATACCTCAAAGGATGGTTATCATGAATATCTTATCTTGTCATCCAAAATCAAAAATCAAAAATACCAAATCAAAAGAAAAATTAGACCATACCCTTAAAGGATGGCTACTCTCTTATCCTGGAAGCAAAGGATTCTCGCATTAATCAACCTTCTAGTTTATTAGCATAGTAAGAAATCTTCCCACATTTATCATTTTTCTCTTTCCCCTTCCCAGAGTGAGGAAATAGTTTTAGGGAACACCACTTTTGGAGATCCCTCTTCCCACGTACAAGTTACATCTAGAATCACTTTGGTCATGTCGACATTAGATTTATGAGAATATTTCATCCATATTTCCCTCATGGTATTATGGTATAACTAACTATCGTTGGTTATGAATTAACATCTGATATTGGTTGCATTACAATGCCTTGTGTGGTACCCTTTCCTTTTTACCTCTAATATTATTCGAAGCATGGTATCTCTATATGTCCCTTGCTATGATTATCTGTCATTTAAGGTCACATTTCATCAAAATCACATCAAATTTAAAGTCATGAATTTTATATCTATATGTTTACATTTAAGGATGACATATCTTACAATCATCCATAATTCCATGAGTTCCATTAATATCTATGAATGTTCTCAATAATACACTTTTTGGTTTATGAATTTTACTTGATCTATGCTGTAGTTTGTGATTCCTACGTGAGGATATTTTTAAAGTAACATTCATTATCTAGTAACCCCTTATCCCCCACCAATGTCACCATGCATTTCATCCATTCATCCACACTCCTAATTTCAACTCATATGCTTCCGACTTTGACGATCTTACTTAATCACCCCTTTTGTGTGGGTATCTTGGTTGAGATATACCCTCTTCCTAAGATCTTCCCATTATATAAGTTTCTCCACCACCCCCTTTTTTCCTCTACTCATCACTTCTACCTCATCACTCTCTCCATGTGGGCATCCCAATTAAGCATTCCCATCACGGTCTCCATCCTACACCACAAATATTCCTCCACCCATTCATGATTACACTACTTTGTTTCCTTCTTCGTTATCACCTCATCTCACCTCTTGTTCCACTCTGGCATACACCACTCACTCTTTTCTCATCCTTCCTAGAATTCACCTTCTTCTTGGTAATCTTACTTACATAATCACGCATTATGGAAAATTCACTTGAGGATTCCCCTTCATTCCATCTTGTCATGCCCTATCCCCATCAACTTTGTAAATCACTTACTTCTTCTCATCATCCTTCTTCTTATATCACTTATCGATCTTACTTAACTACTCCTATGGCATGGTGATCTTTCTTAAGAGTCCTCTTAAGGATGATCTAGCATCCTACACTTTCCCATCACTCCACATCATCCCCATCTATATTTTCTTGTTAAATATCATGATCACATCCTTTCCCCTCCTCTTTAATTATCATAGATACCACATCCATTTTTCCCACTTGTAATCTCCATCATACATCACTTGGAAATCTTACTTAACCATTTCCGTCTCATGAAAGTCTTACTTAAGGGTCCTCGCTTAAGTTTAACTCATCATTATGGACTTCTCCCTTACCTCCTTCCTTCCCTCCATTGATTTTTCTTCCTCCTAGTATTCCTTACCAACTACATTTTCTTGCTACCATTATCCTTTCTCAACCTATCCAATTACTGAATGCATCTACTACCTTCCACCACCGTAATAATGTTCCTTTCCCCATTTTCTCCTTATTGATCCATCATCCTTCATACTGTTTCTTGTCATTCTTTTCATGTCTTGTTTCTTCATCTTTTCCTCATTCTTTCTCATCTGTTGCATCCTCTCCTTGCCTTCCTATTAAGTACAACTTGTTATCCATCCTTTATTTACTCTTTCCACTTCATCTTCTTGAGTTCTCCCCTATATCCACCCCCATATATAACCACCATTATTGATGATATTCCCCTAACATTATTTTATCATTATCTTCTATTTTTGCACTAATAATTATCGGTGGAATTCTGCTAAAATTCACTCTTCCCCATTCTCGCGGCCCTGTTCACTCTTTTTTACCTCCTCTATTCTATCTTTATTCCTTCCTTCCCCTATGTACATTGATCATTATCGGTGGGCTTCTCCTACATCCCTTCATTGGCGTTACTTTCTACACCATCCATTCTCCTTTTTCCTCACCACCTCTTCATCTTTGTCCATCCCCGCCAACAATTATTGGTGGACTTCTCCTAACATCCTTTAACTAGCATTGCTTCTTCTATCCCCTATTCTCTCTTCCCTCTCCTTCCTTTTCTCCACTCCGACCCTTTTTGTCACTTCTTCCCCATCTCTCCATATTTCCTTCACCCTCTTCAATATCTCTACTATCTTCATCATACACCCTCTCTCTATTTTATCATCATCAACTTATCCTCATTTCATGCATCTCTACATCTTTTCCAATCCGTGTCATTCCTCCCCTCCAACTTATTTTTACATTCCTTATACTATTCACTCTTCACTGAATTTCTCCATTCTGGTTTCCTTCCTTCTACATCATTTTCTCTGTTGTCCTCTCCTTCTTTCTACTCCTTGTTTTATTTCACTTCCACTATTTCATCTTCTTCCCCTTTTTACTTCACATGTCCTTCTTGTTTCCCCATTGATAACTGGATCTTCATTATTGTCCCATATTTTTTATCATCCCACCATCCACATGAATTTCCATACGGTCATTTCTATATTATTTACCTTGGTTTTCCTCTCGATAACTGGTTCCATCAATCTTGTCCCCATATCTGGTCTATCACCTCTTCTTTCCCTATCATTTCTACCTTCCCACTACCATCCTCTTCCTTTCTCTCTCACCCCCACCTTTTTAATTATTATGTGTTAGTTCCTCTTATATTTTATGCTTTTATATGTATCTTCTTTCTCCCTCATTATTTATTTCTATTCTCTATTCTACCTCCTCTTTTGTCTTCTTTATATTCTTCATCATCCCCATATCCTTCATTTTTCCATCCTTCTATCCATTTTTCCTAATTTTACCCCTACTCTCATCTCATCTTCTTGTTCATATTTCCTCATTCCCTTCTCCTATCATCATTTTCTATGACTCTCCTCTAGATATTCTTGTTTTCTTCACCTCAACTTCTATAGCTCATTTATTTTCTCGGTTTTATCATCTCTTTCATTTTCCATCATTTCTCTCCCTTCAACCCATTCACCCTTCGTCAATCCCTACATTTTGACCCTCTTTATCCCTTTTTCTTAGTTTCACCCTCATCTTTTTCATTTTCTTGTCTTCTTCTTATTTTTCCTTCTTCATTTCCCTCTTCCCCTATCATCCCTATCTCTTATTCTCTTACTCTTTTTCCCCTCCTATACAAGGAATTGAAATGTTAGTTTAGAGGACTCTTAAAAAATGAGTGTTAAGAGAGAGGAAAAATGTTTGAAAGATGTTGTGATTCTTTACAAAGTGAATGTAAAGAGGGAAGAGGTGAAAGAGGCTGGCTTGCTCAACTTGTGACCAAATGAGTGCTACAAGAGGAGACTTAAAAACACAATGAAAGATGCTCAACTCTTAACAAAATGAATGTTAAGAGAGAAGAGACTTAGAAATATGGTGAAGGTGCTCGAATCTTAACAATATGAGTGCTAAGAGAGGAGACTAAATAAAGGAAGGATAACACTCAAATAATGACAAAGTGAATGTCAAAATATAGAGGTGAAAAGATGATGATGAAAATATTGAATCTCAACAAAGTGAATGTGAGAGACAAAGGGAAAATGATTGGTTAAGGATATCGAATTAGAGAAAAGTGAATGCTTTAAAAGAGATGAGGGAAGAAATATGAAGATGTTGATAAGTCAACAAATTAAATGTGTAATTTAACGATGTGAGATGGTGAAATGCTTAAACTTTAACAATGTAAATGTTAAACTCAAGATGTACAAAGATGATAGATTATAGACACAAAATCTATGCACTTAGGTACATTTCTAGGTCCTAAAGCATATTAATGTATACATTATTCCTAAGTAATAAAAATAGTGGTTGACAAATCCTTTTGGCCTCTTTGCTTTATCTCTTGCCTTCTTTTCAGTCTCACACATTTTACATCCCTGTTGGAACTTAACTCATTTATCTTTTATGGTGTTGGACACTATCTCCCGGTTAGGACATAAGTTCCTAGGAGCTCTTGTCCCTCTTGGGCAATCCCGACTCTTTCTATCCTTTTCTCACTCTTTCGGGTCTCTTTTAATTTTGGGTCATCTTTAACAACTTTGGGTCGGCCTTTTAGTTATTAATTACGAAATTCAAACACAAGAATTATATATATACATAGTTATGGATCTCAAATAGGGTGCTTGAGCATTAAAAATTATATACTACCACCGAGCTTGCATCCAAAGGAACAAGAGCATCACAAAACATCCATCTAACACATCCATACAAGGGACAATGGTCACATCACTCTGCATACACAACATAGGAGGGAATTATATTCTATTTCATCTTAAAATTTTGATCTTTGGAAGCATTCTAGATCTATAACAATACCATAGTGTAAATTGCACAAGGGAATCCTAAGGCATAATTACACACAAATTCCCACATACCTACATGGAGCATGCAATGTAGTACAATGCTAGGTACTAATTTCACTCTTTGGGTGATTTTCGAGGTCAATAAGACTCCACATTCTACATCTTTTTAATTATATTTTATGTATTTTTGGACATGTGTAGGTAGACAAAGGTTTTTCAAGTTACAAGTACAATTAATGATTTAGGATCGTAACAGAGTGATAAATAAAGAATAAAATGAAGCTCCTTATGCATAAAAAATTATAAAACCTAATCATCTGACTGGACACTAGCACCTAGATCAGTCACTGACACCCAGGCACTCCTATCCTCCCACGAGAACTCATGTCCTACACATTTATGGGTTTCATAACCTCTAGTGAGCCTTGATGACATTGCTTCCATTCTGTTTCAGCTATTCACCTATCCAAATCATCAATAGGTTACACTAAATCAACTAAGTATCCCTATCTCCTTCTCTTACTTAAGGTTTCATATTATTGCATGCTTTTTTATTTTCATGTATTGTAAATTTATCACTTGTATATAATTAGTTACACTAGTTACTCCAAAATTACGATTTAATTCAATTTAGATTAAATCATTTGGTGAATTCCCCACTCTTGATTGAACACCGAATCATTATTTTACATATGCTACCATTTTTTCCTCTCCAAACCATTGGTTCTATTTGTACCATGGATCCTAAGGTTTCTCAAGTCTCTTTTTATGAATTGCTTCAAATGTACCCACCTTGTAAAGATGTTCTCCAAAATCCATAGAAACTATGTACCTCCCTCGCAATACGCCACCTGCACAAGTAAGTTCCATTTTCAATCATCTCTCCGATGACCTTATCAGTCCTGATACCACAACCAATCAATCCATCTTCGAGTCCATTCAAGATTTGCACCATTTATTTCAAAACAATTTTTAAGCTATGGAAACCATGATTACATAACTCATAGCTGAAATCCAACATCTCAAGGCTACTTCTGGGCACATGCTAATTGTTCTTCTGCACCTCATTCTAATCCCATGTCTACTACATGTGATATACAACTGAAGTAAAATTCTTATTGATGCTAGCAGACTCTCAATTTTTATCTAAATGTTAAGGAACGTGATATTCTTCACAAGCTCCTTAATCATCAGTTGATCAACTTGCCACCTACTCATTACTACCCTCATTATCAGCTTACACAATACAAATGTCACCCATTTTGTAATTAACACAAAATTAATGGAAATCATGAAAATGATTGCATTCTTTACAAAAATAAGAGGCACGTTAAGCATTACAATTTTATTTCATTTTCTACACAACAATGCTACATGCTCATGTCCAATTGCTCGATCCTATTAGGCTCAAAAATCTTCTCCATTTATGTCTAATGAACATCGTGCAATAATTACTAATATTCCTTCTCTCGGTAAATCAAGAGCCACCCATCCAACGCAGTACCATACCACCTTTAAAAATAATTACCCCACTACCTCCTCATATTAATTCATTTACATTATTACCAATCCCAAATAAGAAACCACCTTTAAATATACTTACCCCATTACCTCCTTCTATCAATTCATCTTCAACATTACCAATCCCAAATAACAAACCACCATCCAAGGAAGCACCACCAATTTTCTCACCACAGCCCAAGATCCCGCACTAGCCTCCTCCAATTAAATGCATAATTTCTCCTTTCACTCAGGATAATTCTCATATTGATGGTAGGGACACATTTCAAAATCCGCCACTATAGAAAGTGCTCTCTCACATCATCACATAGATCTCCATCACTCACACACTTGGGGACATCACACTTTCTCCCCCTTCCATCACTATCAAGATGTCTCTAGTATTTTATTATAGCTTCTTTTATTCATGATCCATGCTTCATGTTTATCTTTCTACGAATTCTCACATATTTAGTGCACACATTGTACCATCCTTAACCAATGACACATTATAGTGCTACGGTGCACACATGATCAAGTTAAGGGAACACTTCATCAATGAACCACACATCATCTACTCTTGCTACACTTTGAGATTAATTCTTAGAGATACATATTTCATAACATCTACTATTCTCTATTGCTTCACGCTTCATGACTATCTCTCCGAGCATCACCACATCATTCGTTCACATACTTTCTCCTCATTACCTAATGACACATTTTAGTGATACCATTCATACTTGACTATTGAGGGTCCAATTCTGAAATAAACCTCGCATCATCTACACTTCACGCTATGTGTTTCACAATACATCCTCCCTAGCATCTACTCTCAATTGCATATAACACCTACATTTCCTGATGATGTACTTTTGTTCTATGGATCATTCTTAACTGTTAAGGGTGAATTTCTAAATGAACCTCATCTCGTACACATCTATTGGGGGAAATGTGGATCCTCCTCTCTTCACATCTTACACATCATCTAATTCCATCAAACTCACACATCATTCACATATCTTGATTGCATTTACTCTTGTTATCTTATTCTATGTACATGTTACACTTTGTTTCCTATGCGAGACAAATTCATAGTATGTCAGTATATTTTTTCTATATACACATGCACATTGAATTGGTCTCTTGAGGTGAATGCATGACCTTTAATATATAGACATGATGCATGATACTCGACAAATCTCTTTACCAATCCCACCGAGGCTCCTGAGGGCATCTAATTTTTCTACTCTTATACTTCATACATCACGGGTTCTATTTTCATTACTGTCACTTTACTTTTCATTGATCTATACATGATTTGACATACTATTTAAGTATATAACATGATAATGGGTGCTTCATGTGTAACATTTATCTTGCAGGATCAATACAACCATGCTTATCTGTCACTTCTTGCTTCTTATAGTGTTTTATTGTTTTACAGGCTATGCCATATGCCTTGCTTGTTCATTGTTTGTCTATGGCCATTTCTACACATGATTGTATTCTAACATTGTGAGCGATGTCCTATGTATGAAACCCACTTTTTCAGTCCATATTTTCTTCACACTTGTTAGTTACATTGTCTTATATTACATGTTATATTATTTTTACTAACTCTTGTTACTAGCCTACTTTGTTTGCATGTGCCTTGGTTTCTACCATGCACATCCCCTACCCCTTGCAAGTATCCACTTTCAGATATGCATATCAGCTTTTAGTCCTCTCCTTTGGACCACATTATCCTATAGTTTTTGCATGCACCCCAAATGGGGGCATTAATTGGAGTGAAAAACTCACCACGAAAGCAACTTACAACTTTAGTATAACATAGAACAATATAGAATCAACATAAGAAATAGTTAAATATTAGTTCATAATTAGACTTGGGCCCAAAATACAGAGTAAAAACTAGCACCCAATCCTAGAAAGTAGTGTTGGCCACTTGTGTCCCCCTAGGGAACTTGTGTCTTGGGGAAAAAATAGTCAATTTCTCAATTTATCATAATTCTCCAATAGGATGCACTTGCCTCCAATTATAGAATGCATTCTATTGGTTATAATTGGTTACAATCATGAAATAGGAACAACATGAAAAAATCATGGGTGTACCATCTGCAGTGGTGCTTATTGGGAAGTATCATGAAAGGAGAGATGTAGTGATTTTTAATCCTATCACAAAAGGAAGGAACCCCATGCGCGTTGGCTTATCACCCAAAGATAAGATGAACGCTCACCGAGGCACGCGCAGTACCGAGTTTCTCTTTTATGTGAGTTTAGTGGGAAGCATCAATTATGATTAGTGTAAGAGTTTTGATGAGGAAGGTTCCAATGAGAAAAGGACCATAAGGCTTAGAATAGCCTCTAGATCCTTGCAGTCACCTTAGACTAAGTACTATAAGAACCCAAAACATGCATTATGACGAAAGAATTATACAAGCATTCATACATAGCATGAAAGGAAAGATAACTCATATGAGAGAAAAGTGCAATAAAACCATTGATATCCATGTCTATTTATATCGGGTAACCTCATTATATTCATTGATTCATTACAGAGTGTCACAGAGAGTAGAACAAAGTCATACATATCACTTTGGATGTATATAACTAAGCTAACAAAAAAAGAAAAATTATAACTCCATGCTTAGTGCATTCTTTCCTGAATACAAATATCCACTGCAGTAATTTTGTAGAACTCCTCTCACTTTGTAACCTGCTATACCTCCTACTTCTTATATATTTTACTCCACATGCACTTGTATTTATAATTCTCCTACACTTGCCAACTCACCTTCTAGTATCCTCAGATCTGGTGCCAAGTGTCGAATGTGGTCCATGCGAGTATGCTTCTTTAGGCCTAAGATTTCAACTTTAACTCATGATGTTCTTCTAGAATATTCCATCCAAGGCATGCTCTTTCTTGGGCTAGCCTATCTTGGTGACATCTTATCCACGTGTAATCGATCATGCTTTTCATGTGTTCTACCACAGGCACTCAAATTGACTAAGCCCGAACCTCCTTTCTGTGTTGCGCGTCATGCTATGTGATTTCCTAAGCCTTTCTCTCAAACTCTTTTCCTTGCACACCTTTTTGTAATTGGGACCTTGCGCGCCCACGTGCCTTCATAATTGGTTAAGATTACAGGGGTCTAACATCACCCCACATTACGCTGTTCTCTATCCTTAGAAAAATTTCACTTGACCAAGATGCATGTTGTCCAGGGAACCAATGAATCATCTTAAACTTTACAAAAATAATAAGGAATGAAAGAATCGAGAAAAGAATGAAGATTGGGAGGGGAGCATCAACTCAACAAGCTAGAAATATATTTTCAGAGGTCTGCCTCTAGCTTATTCCATACTCCGACTTAGTTCATAATTATACTTGGGCCCAAAACATACTCCGACATAGTTAAAGATTACTTCATAATTAGACTTGGGCCCAAAATACGAGTAAAAACTAGCACCCAATCCTAGAAAGTAGCGTTGGCCACTTGTGTCCCCCTAGGGAACTTGTTTCGGGGGAAAAATAGTAAATTTCTCAATTTATCATAATTCTCCAATAAGATGCACTTGCCTCCAATTATAGAATGCATTCTATTGGTTATAATTAGTTACAATCATAAAATAAGAACAACATGAAAAACTCATGGATGTACCATCTGCAGTGGTGCTTATTGGGAAGTATCATGAAAGGAGAGATGTAGTGATTTTTAATCCTATTACAAAAGGAAGGAACCCCATGCACGTTGGCTTATCACCCAGTAGAAGTTGAACACTCACCGAGGCACGCACGGGTACCGAGTCTCTCTTTTATGTGAGTTTAGTGGGAAGCATCAATTATGATTAGTGTAAGAGTTTTGATGAGGGAGGTTGCAACATACAAGGACCACAGGGCTTAGAATAGCCTCTAGATCCTTGCAGTCACCTTAGACTAAGTACTATAATAGAACCCAGAACATGCATTATGACAGAAAGAATTATACAAGCATTCATACATAGCATGAAAGGAAAGAGAACTCATATGAGAGAAAAGTGCATTAAAACCATTGATATCCATGTCTATTTATATCAGGTAACCTCATTATATTCATTGATTCATTATAGAGTGTCACAGAGTAGAACACAGTCATGCATATCACTAGATGTATGTAACTAAGCTAACAAAAAAAGAAAAATTACAACTCCATGCTTAGTGCATTCTTTCTTGAATACAAATATCCACTCGCAGTAATTCTGTAGAGCTCCGCTCACTCTCTAACCCATTATACCTCGTACTTCTTCTTATATATTTTACTCCAGGCACTTGTATTTATAATTCTCCTACACTGCCAACTCACCTTCCAGCGTCCTTAGATCTGGTGCCAAGTGTCGAATGTGGTCCATGCGAGCATGCTTCTTTAGGCCTGAGATTTCCACTTTACCTCATGATGTTCTTCTAGAATATTCCATCCAAGGCATGCTCTTTCTTGGGCTAGCCTATCGCCAAGCTGACATCTTATCCACGTGTAACCGATCACGCTTTTCACATGTTCTACCCTAGGCGCTCAAATTGACTAAGTCTCGAGCCTCCTTTCGTGTGTTGCGCATGTTATGTGATTTCCTAAGCCTTTCTCTCAAAATATTTTGCCTTGCACACCTTTTCATAATTGGGACCCTGCGCGCCCACGTGCCTTCATACTTGGTTAAGATTACAGGGGTCCAACATCACCCCACACTACACCTATTCTCTATCCTCAGAAACATTTCACTTGACCAAGATGCATGTTTTCCAGGGGAACCAATGAATCATCTTAAACTTTACAAAAGAATAAGGAATGGAAGAATCAGGAGAAAAGAATGAAGATTGGGAGGGGAGCATCAACTCAACAAGCTAGAAATATATTTTCGAGAGGTCTTCCTCTAGCTTATTCCATACTCCGACCTCGCCCTGTGGCTTCTAGCAGAGGTCTCCCACCAGGGTGCTCACTTCATCAAAACTCAAGCCAACTCCCTAGGTGCCCAAAACATCCACAATCTACTCCATCTCTTTGCCTAGGTCCTCAATTTTATCCATCCTTCTAGTGATCTGGGGGTATAATTCCTTTAGCCGGGCCTTAATTGAGCTCCTTAAAGCTTCAATTGCCTCTAATTTCTTCTCTACTTCAGCCAGGACCCTATCTCTCTCCACCCTGTTCCCCTTGTTCTTTTCTTGGAACTCTTTTAGCTCTACTTCAAGTATGGCAACCAAGGAGCTCACCACCTTATCTCTGCCTGCACATGTATTATATGTGGCTTTTATAGACTGGGCGGTGACCTTAACCTCCATGAGTACTTGGTTGTACTCTGCAATGAGTGCTACCACCTTCAATCGGTCCTCATCTTTCAAGCACATGGGCACTTCTTCAGTAGACTCTAGGGCCAAGGGTCATCTCTCCATAGTGAGGACGCGCGTTAGGTCTTCCATACACTCTAGGAGGGATGAGTAATTTTGTGTAGGTGGCACTAAGTCCAGATCTTCAGGAGGATGGCACCCTTAATAGACTCCATTTTCTTGTATAATTCCTAAACCTTTACTTTTTCTTCCTTTAACTCACACCTTAACTATGCGCTGATCAGTTCCTCCTACTTCAAGCTCTTGGCCTTCTCCACCAGTTCTTCCTCCTTCTTCCCTAACTTTTCCTCCAGCATTCTAATCCTTTCGTTGCACATAAATAATCTAGCCTCGGTCTCGACCACGACCTTGTTCAGTGCATTGCAAACCTACTCATCTGAGAGCTCCTGAGAATTCACTAAGGGATTGACCCCCTTAGACTCTGGCAATGTGATGAGCGCTCCTTGGCAGACTTTAAAGTCTAGCTCATCAACGTGGGACTTGAATGCCCAAGAGAGCATCTTCTTGGTTCTGGGGTATGCACCATCCTTCTCAAAAGACCCCATGGCTATGAGCCTTTCCATGGGTATGGTGCTCTGGAATCACGTGTGTAACACATTACTTATGTCATCAACATATCCCATTACCTATCTCGTTCTACATCCGAGTTCTTCTACCCAAGTGCATGCATTTGGGGAAGCTTACTATTAGAGTGGGGCCTCCTAGGCTATCATGTTATTTTTCAATGTTCTCCTCCTTCCCCTCCTTTAACACTATGTCTGTGCTACGCTCCAACTCTTGGTCTACCAAGACCTTGAGCATTCTTTGTGCTTCTCTCTCTGCCACCTCTCGTGATCTACTCTTTTGTAAAACTTATGGCTCCCTCCTTTTCCCTAGACAACCTCCTCATCCTCCATGTCTTTGGCATCTTCCTCATCTTGTGTGCCCTTACACCATGTGAATACAAACTCTTGCTTCTCATCTCCACTCTCCTCTCCCGAGTCGTAGATGCTAAACACATGTGGATCTTGGTCTTTCTCTATCTCTTCTTCCTTTCCGCCATCTTCTTCACTTTCATCCCCTCTTCCGCCCATGTATTTCTCCAAGCTATCGGTTGCCTCCGAGTCAGCTTCTTCATCAACCCTCTACTTTTTCCTGAGAGGTGGCTCCTGATCAGGGGATTCAGCCTTATCTTCTTCCTCAGGTGATTCTTCCTTGGAGATGGGTTACCTAGGTGCCTCTACCTTCTAACATCTTCTCCTTTACCAGAGACTTATTTCTCCACATGTAAGTGCTTGGCTGAGCACTCGTGGATGGCATGCTCACTATCTGAGTAGTCTGCACAATTGGTGCTTCTCCTTCTCTCCCTCTCTTCCTTGACACGGGCCCCTTCTTACCCAAGGGATCTTCAGGTATGGAGACTTCATCCTCTAGATACACACCCTTCTCAAACTTCAGCCTTATGCACAAGTACACGCACATCGCTGATCCTCCAGCGATGGGTAGTGTCATCGGCCTTGTCATTTGAATCTCGTGTGATACGTACTTATCCATGTAATTAACCTTATTTCTCATCTCCCTGTGTTCCTAGTCTAGCCTACCCAGTTCCAGTCTTAGCTTCTTTGACTCTTTAAACCTATTCACTCCCGCTTAGAAGTATTGGGTAGTAAATGTGAAGGGGAGCTTGCACCAAGGGCTCCATGATTCACCTATCAGCTTGAATTTTCCCAAGCAGTAGTGTTGGTAGACCATGAATTCAACTTCTCCCTCAGTGGATGTTGGGAGTTTTAATGGGATTCTCCACTCTACCCTAAATGCATTCCTCAGGTGTGTGTACCATTTTTCCTATCGCGCCTTGTGGGGTGTTATCATTGTATCGTAGGCATATTTTTCAAACCTCTTTATAGGTGAGGGATCTTCAGCAAGGTACTCCCATACAAATTTTTTTGGTGCGTCAGGCACCCCAATCTCCATGAATACAAATGTGAGCAAGATGTTTCCAAAAGGATCCTATCCCCTTCCTTAACGTAACTGACAATTTCCTCTACAATGTATGTGGATAGGTTATATATAGTTCCCTCTACAATATTTCAGTAGATATGTAGCTAGGGTTTGTTAACTGTGTCCATCTTTCCTGGTCATTCAGCTTAGTCACTAGATGCATGGCCATTTTTATTACGGGGTCCTTGATGTCTAAAATTTCATAATACCATGACCCTTTCTTACAGGAATACTTGGTGGTGGTCTCTTGAATAGATTCCTTGTTGCCAAGGTCATCTTCTAGGCTATCTCCTCACATATGATGCTTGTAAATTGTGAAATCATTGGGGAGTCACACGTATCTTATGCCCAACAAAGTGGAAGTAGTCTTCGTGCACCCATGACATTAACCATTGGTACAGTGCTCTGGCTTTCCAAAATAAGGAAACTCATAGAGTTGCAACAACCCTACCTTCTCCATTTTAACCTTAACATCATCATCGTATATAGGTAAACCCTTAGGTGTTCATTTGTTGGTGGGGTGTACTAACTCTAGTGCCATTTCCTTTTCTATTGTGTTCGTGTAGTGATTATAGTCACTAATAGGTATACTTCTCAAGTGGGATTCCCATTCCTTCCCCATCATCACCCCATCTGGGTATTGCATCTCTGCATACCATTCTTCATTTGTGTCTACCACGGGTTACGGTTGTTTAGCTTTAGCTTTTCCATTTCCTTTCTTAAGTGCCATGGTCAAGGTATTTTTATTACTCCTACCCTATCTTTGTTATTATATCTTAATTCTTCCAATCCTTTGATATCGATTCGTGATACAACTCTTTTAACCCGTGCCCTAGTTTTTCAAAACCTAACTAGGATAAAATCTACACAAGACAAGCATTTCTTCACTCTCTCCACACCCTTGTAACCCTTCTGGTTCACAAATTCAAACTGGCTACTTCAATCTCAGAGATATTTCTTCACTTAATCTAATCTGAAAGCCCTAGTTTATGGAACTTACTTATATCTCAAACTCTTCTATTTCGCAAGGTAAAAATGAGAGTGCCCCGACCCTTTACTTATACTTTTTCTCTTTTCTAAACATTAAATGCTACTTCAACGACCACCATACTTTGTTCATTTAATGCAGCTTTTCCAAAAAATCCCATCTTCAATGCCTTCCCTTACGCACCCAACCTACATGAAAAATCCTCCAACCTTCTGGCGCACAACCAATCCATCTTGATAGGAGACTCTTGTGCATGCGTAACCCACACCAAAGTCACTTATTTTGTCCTGATCCTTGTTCTTGCCTACCTTTTATTGCTTTCAAATGTAATTTCTCCTCCTTAGTATGTGGGATCTACAAGTAGCTTTACCCTGGCACCAACCATTCTTCCATCTTCCTCTTTATATACCTCTTTCAACCTAGCTACTCAACAAGGCTTTTCAACACAACTTCCTTGGTACTTTGATCATGCGCTTCTTCACCTTTCTCCACCCCACACTTAAAGTGATGTGCAGTCCTCTGTGCACTTACAAATTCTCAAAAAATAGAAATAAGGTTACCGGTGCCCAAGGTGCAAAACAAAACAACAATGCGAAAGGAAACACAAGAAAGGGAAAATGCATAAAAGAAACTTCTAAACTAAGTGGAAAAACTACCTTATTTACAAACACCAAGAAGACTTATTTATAGTAAGGCTTCAACCTACTTCCATCAAAGTTCCTAGGCAAATTCATCCCATCTAGCACTTGTAACTAACACGCACCCAAATTAAGGATGTACAAGATTGTGTAAGAACCCAACCAATGGACTTTCAACTTCCCAAGATGGTGTAGAAACTTTCAATCATATAATAACACAATATTCCCAACCTCAAACTTATTGTTTATAATATGGTGATCATGCCAATCCTTTTGCTTTTCCTTTTTCATTGTTTGGCTCTATCGGGAAAGTGATCGTCTCTCATCCAGTTTCATTAGCTCATCAATTCTTTCTTCTAGCGCTAGTTCATCAGCTAACCCTCCTATGCACGCTATTCAACTAGCAAAATAGCTTCCATGCCAAACACCAATTGAAAAGGTGTGGCTTTGTTTATTATTTTATATGTTGTCATGTAAGCCCATAGTTTTGTTGATACCTTGTCATCCTAATCAAGTCTTCCAAAATCACAAACATTGGTCAAGGTATGACTTAGTTTCTTTTTAAATTCTTCTGCAGTTCCATTTGCTTGTGGATGATAGGGCGTAGTCTTGTGATGAGCTACCATGAACTCTGATAACAGGATCCTGATGGTCTCATTCAAGAAATGTGTACCTCTATCATTGGTCAAACTCAACAGACATCCATACCTCATGATAATGTTTTCCCATAAGAACCTTACCGCTATTGCTTCCTTGTAATCTTTAGTTGGGGCTGCCTCTTCCCACCTTGTGAGATAATCTATGTAAGTGATGACATAACGTGACCTGGTCCTATGCATTTCTGGTGTAATAGGTCCTACAAAGTCTATCACCCACTTTTCAAAAGGCTCCACACTAGGAATAGGGTGCAAAGGAATTTCATCTCTCCTTCCTGGTTTTCCAATGCACTGAAAATGGTCACACACTTTACAATAATTTGTAATCCTTGTACAAGGTTTCCCACCATAAACCTACCATTAATATCTTACACACGGTGGCATCACCGCATAATGCCCACCCACACTTCCTCCATGTGCTTCCTCCATGATGGCTAGGTGCTCATGCTCTAAGACACACCTGTGCAAAACTTCATCATGTCCCAATTTGTATAAGTCTCCATTGATTTAACATTTAGGGTGTGGCACGTATGGCCAACTACTTCTTTTCCAATGTCTTCATTCCATCCGGCACCACACCTTTCTTTAAGAATATTGTAATCTCCTCTAAATCCAAGGGCACGTGCCGTAACCTAAATAGTTGCGCATCTAGCATTGCTTCCTTAATACTCTGCATGTCCTCCCCTGAATCAATTCTTGACAGATGATCAGGTCCATAGTTGATTTTTCTAGGTTTTACTACAATAGTGAATTCAAACTCTTGAAACAACAACACCCATCGACATATGCATCCTTGTAGAACAGGCTTGTTCACTAAGTACTTCAATGCCATGTGGTTGGTGTAGAACACAAAGGGTGTTGCCAACAGATACTACCTAAACTTGAAGAGTGTGTAGATCATTGATAATGCCTCACACTCGGTTGTGGTATAATTCTGCTCTACTGGTGTTAGCTTCCTACTTGCAAAACAAAGAGGATGATCAACAATCCCTTCACTGGCTGTACAAGCACTACTCTAATGGAGGTCCTTGAGGCATCTACATGAACATGAAAGGGCTTGTCCCAAGAGGGAAACCATAAAATAGGTGCGGTAATAAGCCTATATTTTAATGTATCAAATTCCCTCTGTTGCGCCTCTCCCCAATGGAAGGAACTTTTATGTCTAAGAAGCTCCTCTAACAGCGCGGTGATCTTGGCATATCCCTTAATGAATTTTCTATAATATCCCGCATGCCCAAGGAATCCGTGCACTGCACTCTAGCTAGTAGGCTCCCTTAACCCCATAATAACTGCAACTTTAGTGGGATCTACCAGAAAGCCCTCCTTACATATGATATGCCCCAATAAATTCCCAAAGGGTGTAGCAAACACACACTTCTTAATGTTGAGGGATATCCTCAACTACCTACACCTCTCAAACATTAACCTCAAATTGTCACAATGGTCTTTAACTAGACCATATACTATCCAATCATCAAAATAGACCTGAAGAAATTTATGGATGAATTCTGGAATGCTTGCACCACTATGCGTGAAGAGACAGCTGGCGCATTCTTCAACCCAAAGGGCATGACCGTATATGCAAAACTTCCCCACTCGGTGGTGAAATTTGTCTTTTCCTGGTCTTCCTTTGCAATCTAGACTTGGTGGTACCCTGAAAATCCATCTATAAATGAATAGATTTTGCACCAATGACTCCTAAAATTTCCTCAGTGAAGGGGGTCAGAAATGGATTAATGACACAAACTACGTTCAATTCCCTATAATCCACACAAATTCTAATATGTCCATCCTTCTTGATGTTGATTACCATTGGACTTATCCACTCCAATTCTTCCACTACCTCAATGATCCCAGAAGCTATCATTTTTCTATCTCCTCCTTGACCTTTACGCGCAAGTTGGGATTCATTTGGTAGGGCCTTTTCCTAACCGGGCACACACCATCCTTCAATTTTATCTTCATCTCCCCTAAGGAATGGTGAACGCCTTTGAGCTCATGATACCCACGTGGAAATAAATCCTCAAATTTATGCAATAGATCAATGATTTTTGATACTTCCTTCTCTATCCAATAATCCCCAATAATAGCTTCCTTAGGTTCTTCTTCTGAACCGATGTTAAATTTCTTTGTCTTTAAAGGCTCATGGTAGGCACGCGCGTGAGCATCTGCACTATCCACTACCTCACACGTCCCTATAGAATGGCTAACATCTAAGATTTTGATTCCTCTCCATCAATCACATATACCAAATTTCTATTTTCTTTTTCCAAACACGTGCACTCAAGCTGTAACTCTTCTATTTCCTTTTATTCTTCAAAACATGCCTCCAATCCTAGTTCACCTAGTAATTCCAACAACCTATCTTCTGTCTTGGCACTATCCCCCATGGTAAGGTGCTTGATACCCTGCAAGGCCTTATCAACCGATGGCTTGGTACTCTAATATTTAAAGGTTTGAATAAGGTCAATCGTGAGTTCTTGCCAATTCCTTGTTTGGCAGGGTGTGTCCGAATTAATGTACCAGGTGTGCATGTGACCCTACAGTGTAAAATACAACTTCTGCACCCAGAGGGATGGTGGAAAAGCTTCTGCACCTTCTCTCTAGACCCGTTCACACTCCTGGATATGGAAAGAGGTAGGCTCCTTCCCATGGTACTCCTTGATGATGGTGGGTACATTGCTCCTAGAAAATATAATGAGAGAGAAATTCTTACCTCACACCACTCTAAAAGGCTCTCCTAATGTGTGGCCCACCACCGAGCTGTTATTTCAAGCAATACATAACTTAACATCTCCCTTTGTTCCTTCTCATCCTTCCACTGAGCTTTTACCTCCTGTAGAAAGATCTTAGGGAAGGGTCCTCCTAAATACTTGGGTAGTTCTTTTCCTCCAAGGTGCCTAACCGTGCATGCCTTTGTTACCTTGGTCACTGACCCTCTCAACTTCCATCCCATTAATTTGTAAGTTCCATGCACCCAATTTTCACATGCCAAACTGGTGGTATCACTCACTGACTGAGCATCTTTAAACGGGATAACCCAGTTAGTAGGGTGTATCGTCTCAGGGTCTCTAATTGAGTGCACATAAATCTTATCCAAAACATATTCTCCCAAAATTTCAATATAGGGTGTCAACTTCCCATCAACCAGGGGTATAATGACCCATTCCTCCTTGTTCTAGAAGCTGATGTACCTGTTTCACCTAATTCTAGATCATTTCTTTGAAGTATTGACAAAACAGATAGGGTAACGGGTGTAGGAGGAATACCTATTAAAATGTTGGTTGATGGTTTGTTATGTGCATATGACTTCCAAATTCACAACTAATTGTGAGAGATTCCTTTTGGCTAGGAGGAACTACCTGTAATGTAAAACAAGATCACCAGAAGGAGTTAAACAATATGTGCAATGAACTTCCTAGCGTGTGCTAGATCCAGGAAGTGTGATACTTCCTAGATGGCTATCAGTCCATTGTTTTAAACAATTTAATGTGGTAAATAAAGTAAATCCTATTGTAATTCAAAATGATTTAGGTATCTCACTTAAAAACAATAAGAAATAGATCTAATCTAACAAAGCTAGGTTAGAATAGGATTCGAAGGTCAAATAATTGGTTTTGGGTCTCTACAGGTCTTACAGAGGCCTCAGGTAGATCACAAGTGAATGAGGGTGAAAGGTAATTAGGTGGATAGGTCACTGTTTTGGGTTGTATGGGAAAATATAGAGACCGATGTTGGTTAAGGGTGACCGATGGTGGTTGGGTGTAACTAGTGCCGGTTACTATGGAAAACTGGGAATGCCATAGAATGAGATTTAGGTCTCCTTTGTGATTGCACAAAGGACTTTGGTTGGTCAGGATGAGGTATTGGGTGATTTGGGTAGGATTTGGTGAGGTTTTAATGGGTATATGGAGGGTGAGTGTTGGAGGAGTTCAATGGGTAGCTAGGTAAACAATAGATGATAATATAATGATGAAATGGAATGAACCAAAGAAGTATAATGTTTAGTTACTTGGATTCTGGTCTTGGATGCCTGTGAGTGAGGGATGGAGGTGCTGATGAGAGGTTGAAGGCTGTAGGTGATCACCAACTAAAGGAAATCTTCTGCATGGAATGTATATACATTCCTTTTTACTTGGTTAGATCAGATCATTATTGGGATGGCTGTGTAGAAAAAGATGTTTGATCTCCTTCCTTGCATGTGTTTTCTCGCTGAAATTTGCTCTCAAAAGATGTGATATCTCTCTGGAATGGCTAATGTTCACTAAATTTTCCAATATTTTTCCAACCTTCTGCAAACCTTGAGAATAAGGTTGTTTTGGGGTTAAAAGGGTAACCGACGGCGGTTCCGACTTAACCAACGATGGTTAGGGGTAACCGGCGTCGGTCAAGGTGGGATTTCCTAGGTTTACTAAACTAGGGAGATCCTCTTGATTTCCTCGGATCTTGTGCCATTAACCTGTGGATTAGACTGGGAGCTTCTTGTAAGCATGTGGGAATGTGGTTAGAGAGAATGTAGGCATTGATTTTTAGGGTTTAGGTAAGTCTTAGTTAGTTATGGTAACTTACTAAGAATAGGTTTTAGAGTGAGTTGGCTTAGTGAGGTGTCTAGGTGAAGTGTATGTGTGGATATTATTTAAATTAAGATCTTTAAATAATAAATATAGTGAGGATAATGAATTAATTTAATTTAATTAATTAAATTAATATTAGTGGGGTGAAGAGGGCCATGGCTAGGTGAATGTGATGAAGGGTGCTTGTTTTTCGAGGGACCAAAGGGGAGTGTGACCTAATTTTAGTGTCTACATTTTTCCCCTTTTTTTACGTAGCTTGTATTGGTAAGAGATGCTAACAAAAATAAGATGTGGTTACCCCATGTGTGGGTGAAGGTGATCCCCCTCAAACCAGGAACTGACGAGGTAGAAGGTAGAATCAGTGAGTGGTTTGACAAAAGGTAAATGTGATGAAAAGGAAGGTGGGTAACAGGGAAAAAAGGAGCCATGTCTACTCGGGTAATCTAGGTAATGGGTGGGTCAAAGGTAGCAATAGTCAAATGCACACACATGTATAAATTGTAGCACGCTACCGGGTTGAAGAGAAGGTAAACTCTACATCGTCTAAGGTCGATAGGTTTATCCAAACAAGGTTGAAGTGATTCCGGTATCCAAGGTATAGGATATGGTTAGGAAACACAACGTAGGTTAGGCACAGGAATGTTTAGGTATGTTCGGTACACCAAAGGTAGGGTCAGGATAAATGGTCATGAAAATAGGCTAGGTAAGGTCATTAGGCCAACAACACAGGTAACAATGCCATAAGTTATAGCAAACACATGAGGTCATAGGTCACTAGCGATGGTCCAAGTCTAAATATCGAGGTCACGACACATGTAAGGCCAAGGTAGGGGTAAAATAATGAGTCCCCAAAGGAGGAAAAAGGGAGGTAGTAAATGATGAGGTTAGGAAAGGTGAGGTAAATGGGTAGGGTAAAGGTGGGGTGAGGTAAATGATCAGGGGGAAGGTTGGGTGAGGTAAAAAAAGGAAGTAGGGGTAGGGTAAAAGGGTAAAATTTAGGGAAATGTGTAGGTGATGGTGACCGATGCCGGTCATGGATAACTAACGTCGGTATAGGTAAACCGATGATGGTTAGGTAGGGCACACGACCGATGTCGGTCAAGGGTAACCGACGTCGGTTAGGTCGGGTTTGTTATAAAAACAAAAATTCATGTTTTTGTTATTCATTTGTTATTTTACAAAGTGATAAAGCTGACAAAAAAAGAGAAAAAAGAGAGAAAAGTGTCCGGCGAAATGGAGCAGTGAGTGGTGGTGTGAGTGACGAGTGATTTATTGGTGAGCAGTGGGTCCATAGGATTATTACGAGGGATTATATTGGTGATAGGTTGCAGGTAGCTATTCGGTGATGACGGAGATAGGAAAGGGATCGGGAAGGCCACCGAGTACGGTGGCCGAGAGATGTGCCACCTAGATGGTGGTAGCACGGCAAGGTAAGTGCCCTACTCTACGTTGTTGATTTGATAGATTAGAGGATTATTTTAGTGTTGGTTTAGGTTTTGTTTTTTTTTTTGGTTTGGTGGGTGGGCACAAATTAAATTTGGGAATGGGGGAAATATTGGGTAAAAGGAGGAATGGGGAGGGTAATAGATGGGATAGGGGAGGTGGGTGGAGGTCTAAGGGTAGTTTAGGTCATTGTAGGGGGCTCAAAGGGGAAAGGGGAGGTTTTTTTAGAGAGGGGGTTTTGAGAAATTGTGGGATTTTTGCGCAATGGTAAGTCGATCGAGGAGTCACCAAGGTGTCGATTCAATTAGGTGGAACCGATATCGATCACCAAATAGTTGACCAATGCCAGTTAAGGGGTGACCATGGTTGGTAAGGGTGAACCGTGCGATCGGGCCACCAAACAGTGACCGGTACTAGTTAAAGGGTGACCGGGGTCGGTTAGGATGAACCGAGTTTTGTCAGATTATTGGGCACAAGGTTCCAAAAGTGATGTGACATAGGTAGCTGAGATGGGTAGGGTGAAAATAGGTTATAGGAAAATGATAATGGTTGAATATGGATGATACATGTAAATTAATGTTGTGTTTGTATTAGATGCAGGGGAGAGTGCAACTACATATACGAGACAAGGTTCTTCCTCTCTTTGGTGACAATACGTGGTGCATTGATCCCGACAGAATTTGTAGCATGTGGAGGTAGTTGGATTGAGTTGGGTTCATCACTATAGACATGTATTTTGGTAGCCTAGTTTGATGGTCACGCTCATTGATAGATGGGACTCCGCGACCAACACATTCCACGTGCCGACGAGTGAGATTACTATCACCCTGGAGGAAGTGTTCCAGATTCTTGATTACCCATATTGGGTGTACAATTTTATTCTATCTCCTCCAAGGCCTCCAAGGAGCTAATTGTGACTGTTTTTGGAGAGGGGATACTGATCTAATATATCCATGTATATTTGAGATACACATTGATTATATGATGAGATACATGCTATGATTTGATTTTTTTGATGTGTTTATGAGATATGAATTTTTATTTTGATATGGATGGAAATTAGGTGAGTTAGGAATGATGGAGTCAGGTTGGTATAGGCATGAATTGAGTCAGGTTGGTTTAGGCATGGATCGAGTCAGGTCGATTTAGGCATGGATTGAGTTAGGTCGGTTTAGGCATGGATCGAGTCAGGTCAATTTAGGCATGGATCAAGTCATTTTGGATTAGGCATGGATCGAGTCGATTGGTTTAGGCATGGATCCAAATCAAGTCGATTTAGGCATGGTAGAGTCAAGTTATAGGCATGGATTGAGTCGAAGGTTGGTTTAGGTATGGATTGATTCGAGTCAATTTAGGCATGGTTGAGTTAGGTTATAGGCATGGATTGAGTCAGGTTATAGGCATGGATCGAGTCAGGTTGGTTTAGGCATGGATCGAGTCAAGTTGATTTAGGCATGGTTGAGTCAAAAGTAGGTGAAGTGGTGATTCATTATTTTATGCAATGAATGATAATATGGGTCATATGTGAGATGTGGTATAATCTATGCATAGTGATGATAGAGAAATGGTAGGTGTAATAAATGTATGTTGTGATAATATTTAAAATATGAAACAATTTGTTATGTATGTGGTTTAATTTCCAATTTTGGGTATAAAAGGGAAACAAAGTTAGGTGTGATGTAATGTGAGGCACATGGAAGATGAATTGTTTAGGGTAGAGGATGGCCGAGCTAACCTCCAAGGGCCCCATACCCTCAGAGTGTTGCCTACATAGTCCAATCAAAAAGGAACCTCGGACTCAATGTAGTTCTACCATAACCTAGGGAAGAATATGAGGAGGTATGAAAATGAGTTGGCAGGTTTTTGGGAATGTTGTGGTTTAGGCTTATTAGGTGTGGGTAGATTATATGTAAAATGATGTAAGTGAGGGTGATTGTGGCGAAAGAAGAATATTACCCCAAAAGTAAGCATGGAGGACCAAGTCCTATATAAGGTAATCAAAACGTAAAAAAAGATGGTTAAAAGATAAGAGGGGGCAATAAAGCCACCTGATTGGGTAGGATCATACCGAGTAGATCATACCTCTGCGGAGGTGATGAACATAAGACCCTAAATACATTACATGATGTACTATTATATGGTGAAAAGTAGTCACATGATCACCAAATGTCTAAGTTCCAAGAAGTCCCTTGAGGTAGTAGGAAATGAGAGTGGGCATGGTTTGAAGGGTGAAAAGTGGGTAATTTTGCATATGGTATAGGTAACATGTGTTTTGAGTAAGAGAACCTAGATCACAATGGGAAAGTCCATAACAAAAAGGTTGAGTGTTTTGACTTATAGTTGAGATAGACTGATCGATGTGGGAAGTCTATATGGGATGAATAAAATTTAACTCCTTGAGGTCTTCGTGAAGTTGATCGATGCGGGAAGCTTCGGTTGCTCTCATTTTTTAGAGCTTTACATAGCTGTCCTTCTAGGGAGCAATCTATTTATAGCAGCAATTTGTTGAGAGGAAGATGTCCTTTTGAGGGATTCATCATCTTTTTAGTAGAAGTTTGACTCAAGGAGTTTGGTCCCATGTGAGGTCTTGAAGTCATGGACAAGACCAAGGTGGAGAATAAGACTCTTGTTCAAAAGGCAAGGTGAAATGACCATGGGATCTCATCTAAAGGTAGATGAAAAAGTATCCATGAGAATCATAATATGTGCAGCGTTGTGGTACACATATTCAAGAGAAGATAACAAGTGATGGGTACTCACATGATTCTTGTTTAATTGTTCATGAGGTGTATGAAGTGAATAGCGCTCAAGGGATGAGCATGGAAAGAGACAAAATGTGAGGGAGAACTACAAGTCAACAATAGAATGGTCAAATATGTAAGGTGTTAAGGGGCTCAGGTTTGGATTTACCATCGAGTGATGATAAACGATAAGCACCTGATCTATAGGTATGAGTCACGATGTATGGTCCAAGCCAATTAGGAGAAAATTTGGCCCGTTTACTTTTTTCTGCTTTGGTTACGTGTTGATTTTCTTTCAGGAAAATGTCACCGAATTAGAAGGTTCATTCATGGACATGTTTTTTTGTAGGCATGTTTGATAATTTTTGGTAAACTTGAAGGTGATCTAGAGTGTTAAGATGACATTCATCTACAAACTCTAGCATGTGCTAAAAGGTCTTGATGAAAGTTATCATCAGTGAGCATGTCATGGAGAGAAATGTGGAGTGAGGGAATCTAGACTTAGAGAAGCGAGGACTTCCTTTATACCGTAGACCAAAGAAAAGGGGGTGGCTGCAATGGAAGTGCGAATACTAGTGCGGTATGCCCATAGGGAAAAAGGAATGTGCATATGCCAATCCTTCCTAGTATCATTAACCACTCTCATAAGAAGAATATTTTTGAGGATTTTGTTAGTGTATTTGGATTGGCCGTTGGTTTTGGGTAATAAGGTGATGAGAAACTAAGTTGAATGTCGAAGGCATCACAAATTTTTAACAATGTTTTGTTTTTGAATTGTTTCCCATTTTCAGTGATGAGGTGATGAGGAACACCAAAGTGACAAATGATGTGATGGTTAATGAACTCACATATTTTCTCAACTTTCATTGAGATGAATGGTATGGCTTTCACCCATTTTGTATAGTATTTGGTAGTAGTGATGATCCATTGATGGTGTTGGGGAGAATGAGAATTGATTTCTCTCAAAAGATCCAAACCCCATTGAGAGAAGGGCTAAAGGTCTCAAGTGACCTGTAACACATGACTAGGTGTATGATGAAGATTGGAATGTTGTTTGAATTTTACACAATGTTTGACGTAGTCGCAACAATCATAGTTAAGGGTCACCAATAATAACCTAGGTAAAGAATACACTTAGCAACATCAAGGCCACTGAAGTGACCTCCACATATGCCATCATGAACTTCCTTAATGGTATAAGGAATTTCAGAACTTGTGAGGCATCGTAAGAGAATACCATCAAAGCTACACTTATAGAGGAGGACCCCTGCAATTACGTAACAATAGACCTTTTTAAGCAAGACACGTTTTCCATTACATGATAGATCAGGAGGTAATATGGAGAGAGAAAGGTAGTCAAAGTATTGTTTATACCAAAGGTCACTCAGGTCAGGGGTAGCAGTTCCGATTGAGTAAACATCATGAGGTAAATAAGAAGGTGATTACAGTCATTGTACGATGACAAAGATTATAGAATCGGCGGGTGAAGCGGGTATTTGGGAAGCTAAGCAGGCCATGGTATCTACAAACTTATTGGTTGAACGTGGGATGGTTTGAAGAGTGTAACAATCAAAGGTGATAAAAAGTATGTCTACATGATGTTTATACTTTTGAAGTATCTCATTACGAAATTGGTACATACCATTTACTTGGTTGACGACCAATTGAGAATCACCAAAGATGTTGATTGATTTGACATCTAGGGCATAGGTGGCTTGGAGACCTAGTATGAGCACTTCGTATTCGGCAATATTGTTGGTACATTCAAAATCTAATTTGAATGACAAAGGCATGGGTTCACCATCAAGAGGAATGAGGATAATACCAGCCCCACCCCTAAACTGACACTTGGAACCATCTGTTGAAGAAGAGTGTCATTTGGTAATGGGATTCATCCAAGGAAAGGGTAGTAATTGACTCATCTGGAAAGTCAAAATTAGAGAGTTGATCCTCAGAAATAGGTGCATCGGCCAATTTTTCAGTGATAGCTTGGCCTTTGATGGAATTTTGATGCATGAATTCGAGGTCAAGATCAGCTAAAAGCATAAACCATCGTGCGACATGCTGATTTTGATAACTTTTGGTGTACATGAAGTGTAAGGGGTTAGTGTTGGTCACAACATAAGTTTTGTGGTTGATTAGGTAATGATGGAGTTTGGTGGCAACAGAAACTAAGGCTAAGAAAAAAAATTTGAGGTGGGTGTATTGGGTTTCATAGTCCAAAAGATTATAGCTTATGTAATAAACCGCCTACTCTCCGTGTTGTTCATCGTGATGAGCAAGCATGGCTCCCAAGGAGTGATCAGTAGTTGAGATGTATAGGTAAAAAGGTTAATCGTCTTTAGGTGGAATGAGTACATATGGTTGGAGTAGGTATTGTTTTAAGGCCTCAAAATATTTGTGGCATTCATCATCCCATTTAAAGGAGACATATTTCTTGAGTAGATGATGAAATGGTTGACATCGAACAGATAATTGTGAAATGAAATGAAGAATAGACTAAAATTTACCTTGTAGGCTACATATTTGTTTAAGGTTAGTGGGTGGAGGAATTTTAAGAATGGCCTTGACTTTAGTAGGATCAACCTCTATACCATGTAGGGAAATGATAAATCCTAGGAGCTTTCTTGAGAGCTCTACGAAGACGCACTTCTTAGGTTGAAGTCAGATGTAATATTTATTGAGACGATCAAATATGGTTTTGAGCATGGTTAGGTGCTCAGAGCGGCATTTAGATTCGGCCAAGAGATCATCCACATAATCTTCCAATATGCGATGCATAATGTCATGGAAGATGTAGGTCATAGCCCCCGTTGATACGTGGAACCAAAGTGTTTTTAAGGCCAAAAGGCATGACTTGATAGCAGAAGGTCCCCCAAGGGGTGATGAACGAGGTCTTGTGTTTATCTTCTTGGGCAAGAAAAATTTGGTTATAACCCGAGAAACCATCCATGAGAGATAACATCTCGTGACCAATGGTAAGGTCAACCAGTTGATCAATACTGGGTAAAGGAAAGTCATCCTTTGGGTAGGCTAGGTTGAGGTCACAGAAGTCCATGTAAATGTGGATTCCCCCTGTCACCTTAGTGATAGGGACAATGTTAGAAATCCAATATGGATAATCAATGGGTAAGATAAAGGAAATGGAAAGAAGGCACTAAAGTTATTCTTTGACCAGAAGAGCGAGGGTGCATTTTACTCATCTTTTGTTTGCTAGGTTTGGCATCGGAAAGCGATTACGATATTGTGGACCACTATGGTGGGGTCAATACGGGCATGTCTATGTAAGACCAAGAGAAAGTTTGGTTATGATCTCTCGAGAAAAGAAGTGATGGCTTCCTGTTTAGCAACATCTAAAGGTTTCTTGATCTTTAGGATGTGCGGGTCATCCTGAGTATGAATGTTGATCTCAATAGTTGATTCATTCAACATGGTTTACGTCTCAAAGGGTAATGACCGATGAATATATGAGTCTTTTGCACTAAGGTAGGTGAGTATAGATTCATCATCCTGACATTGAACGATGTTAATTGAAGGTGTATCATCATCGATCATTTCAGGATACAGGAAGGGAAGAGTGGAAGGGGCCTCACCCTCACGTTGATAATTCAGAGGCCACAAGGAAATATTTTTATGAAAAAAGTTAGGAGGGATAGATTCAGGATCCATCAACTCTATTGGTGAGGGTGGTGATGAAGGTGGAGTGGGTGAAGAAGGTGGAGAAGAGCTAGTGTCCTTAATGAGTTCAATGTGGGCTTGTTTGGTAGGTGGTTCAAGAAATCGATACCACTACGGTCATTATATTTTCAGGTGGTACATGGAATAACACTATGGAAACCTTTCTCATAAAATCTAAAACCAAAACCCTTCCATGCACATTAGTGTAGGAAGGTGTGGGTAAAACAGTGATTAGTAAGTGATTGGAAGTCAACGGAAAAGGGGTGAGTTTGTGGTGGTGGTTCACGTGTGTAAGTGGTAGCATCAATTCCCCTATAGGTGAGACTGGTATAGAGATGAGGAGTACCATAAAGAAGGTGTTCTCCTATGCAGTGATCATAGTGAGGGTGTTGGTGATGGATTCCATACTCTTGTGGAGTAAGGAATGTGTTGACACTATATAGGTGGTACTCCCAGAGTGAGGCGTTGAAAAACACCTTCCAAGGATCGAGTGGTTGGTATGTAGGTAGCCGGAATGGATGATGTTTGAGAGGTCAATGTGGAGGTGGATTTAACAAATTGGAAAGCTAATGGTTCAGCCATGGAGGTTATGGAAGTGATATAAATGAAGGAGGTATGTGCGGTAGAAGCAAAGTTGTTGTACTTGGTAAGTGGAAGTGTAGGTGAAGAAGTAATGGTTGCGGAGGTAGTCAGCTTAATAGGTATGAGCACATCAATGGGTCAGTAAAGCATGTTACATGTTTTAAAAGGTGATGGGTCAACTATAATGGTAAGGGTATGTCCTTCATGTTCAAAATTTACACAACGATGCCAAGTGGAAGGAATGCAACCCATGACACGAATCTAGGGTCTGCCAAGCAATAGGTTATATTGGAATTCCCCTTCCAAAATGTAAAACAATTATAGAACACTGCAGGGGCCCACGCGAATGTGGACAATGGTGGTGCCTAGTGTAGAGGTGATAACATCATTGAATGAATGCAACATGACCAGATGTTTATGCATATAATTATCAGGTATGCACATTTGAGTGAATGCATGAGATGAAATGATGTTAATACTAGCACCCCCATCAATCATCACATGGCATACCCATATGTCATTGATGTGGACAGAGATGAAAAAGGATGGGTGCAGGTCATCATTTTGGTGTGGCACGATCTCTTCCTCGAGAAGTGAAGGGAGGCCACTTGGTGAATAGGGTGGGGTGAAGATGAAGGTGGTAATTTTGTGAGAGAGGATACATGATGGGGTGTGATGATGGAGGCTACGGGTGTAGGGTCATTGGGTAAAATGTCAATAGATTAAAGAACCTCCATGAGAGCATGACAATGGGATTTCAAGGTTTAGATGAGGTCATATAGGGACATTTTGAGGGGAGACTGGTGTAATTATTTGAGCATGGTGCGATGTGTGACACCATTAGAAATGGGGTACGTGGGGTCATGGATAGTGATTTTAGGTATGGGTGTAGATGGTATGTTGGGTATAGGATTGGTTAGTGGGTCAGTTGCCTTTTCTTTACCCTTATCCTTCTGAGCATGTGTAGTGACATGAATCATGTTGATTTGAGGGGAGTTGGCAAACGGAGAAGGTGTAGGGTGAGTGGTATAACGACACGATGGGAAAAAACCTACCGGAGGAGAAAAACCCTGTGAGGTGAGTTGGTGCAATGACATTTGGGTGGTGGCGTGGCAAGTTCTCTAATGCGAACCATGTTAATTTCAAATCTTGGGGGTGGATATAGGAGTTGTGTGGGTGGAGGTTGTGGTTTTGAGTGGGCAGTGTGGGAATGGGTGTTGGTGAAGTAGGATCCTCGTCGAGAAGTTTGTCAAGTTGGCTTCGGGGATATAAGCTGGATAAGGATAGTTTTCAAGACCTTGTAGTTTTCCACAGCATACCCTGACACACGATGGTAGGCACAAACTTTAGTATCATCAAACCCTTTTGGCTTGGGTTTGAGGGGGTCATAAGGCCTAAGTGGTGGTAATGTGATGACAGAAGTCTCAAGGAGGTTGGTTAAAATTTTGTTATAAGACCCTGCTAGTGGATCACAATGGGAAGTGAGCATGGGTTTGGGTGTAGGTGTGGTTGATTGTTGAGGAACAACTTTTGGAAGAGGAGGAGTGGGTCAACCTATGGTTTTAGGTGTCGATCGTGTTGGTTTAGGTATGGGTATAATAGCTGAATGAGTAGGAGGGTGTGTGGTTATTTTGACTACCTTATTGTGGGGTAGTGGAATTTTGTTTTTAGATTACACCTTTTTGGGTAAAGGTGATATGGGTGTATGAGGTCTAGAAGGAAAAGTAGATGGGGGAAGAGGTTGAGTTACCCATGGGGATAACGGGGGTGATGTGAAGGTAGATGACGCGGGTCATGCTTGGGGTGTGAGAGACATCGACTGAAGTGTAGTGGGTAGTGAAGCAAATGCGAGGGTATTGGAGCTATGGGTAGTAAAAATGTTGCAGGTGTGGGTGTAATTCATGTTGGGCGTCTAGTTAGGTTAGAGGTTTGTGAGGAAGGAATGGGTTGTTGTGTTTTTGGTGTATTGGTGGGTGGAGGTTTCTTGACCATGTGGGGAATGAGATCCTAAGACAAACGGGATAGGTGCGGTGTGATTATCACGGTCGGGGTATGAATTCTATGGGTGTGGTGCTTCTGTTTGGGTGTCAAAGTAGGTGTGGTGTTGTCTTTGGAGGATGTAGCTAAATCCGGTTCGATAGGTGGATGAGTAAGGCTCATAGTCGGGGTGACCCTAAAGTTGTAACAAGTTTAGTCGAGGATGATGTCATAGGTGTGGGTTTGGGTTTAGATATAGATTGGGCTATGGGTAATAATGTGGTTTGAGCTATGACGGGTGTCGTGGAAGGAGTTGTGATAGAGGTGGTTATGTTTGGTTAAATTAGTCGAAATATTTTGGGCAGTTAGTGGAGGTATCAGCAAGTGACCTCTGCATCTGCGTTGAGATAGGAAGCAAAAGGCATCCCAATAGTAAGGCTCTATCCACATAATCTAAGTAATTGGCCAAACACAAGAATGGAACATCTGTAGGCAGAGTTGATGAGGACCTAATGGCAATTCCCATAAAATGTGTCTTAGAGATAGGAAATTGGCTAGCTTGACACGTGGGTAAGAGAGTGAAAGTAGGTCTAGGGTATTGGGTAGTGGATGGAGAATGCTCACCAAGAGGAAAAGGTATCTCAACTAGGTATATGGTAGGTGTAGAAGGTGATGGAAGCTCCTCTGCAAGTGGATGAATGGATAGGTTCTCCTCTGGTGGTGGAGGAGGTAATGGGTGCTCCTCTATAGGTGGAAGAGGTACTATGGGTAAAATTTCTCTAAGTGGAGAAGCCAAGGGTGAGATGGTCTTGATGTTAGTGGAAGAATCCTCTATAGGTGATGAAGGAGATGAAAGATGATCCTCTACGGGTGGAGGAGTAGGTGTTGTGAGTTTTAACATGGAAGGAGGAGTTCGGGATAGTATTTCCTCTATGGAAGGAATGTGAGGTAATTGGGAGGTGACGGGTATGTCATTAAAGATAGCATGGACCTCGCAGGTATGGGTATCATGAGTTGAGGTCTCACCGGTTTGATCAGACGAAGGGGCATGGTTGGGAAATGGTTTCTTGAAGATGTGTAGGTTTTGGTTAGTAGGTGCATTAGGATTATCCATGGTTAACTCACCTTTCTCGAGCATTTCTTGGACAATATTTTTGAAAGTGATGCAGTTTCCATCACTATGACCCTTTACTCGATGATAGTTATAGAATTCATGTTCTTTATACCATATGGGCATGGGGTGAGCAGGGTCAAAACCAATGTGTGGTTTTATGGATGGAAGAGTGATGGCTCCGACTTTGATAAGATAGAAGAGTAAGGTTTCCCAATTGGGGTGTATTTCCACTACTCTCTTCTGAATTGAAAAGTTTAGATGGGTGAGAGATTAGATGAGGGGGTAGCCTAATTTGACAGATGAGCTAGGTCAGCCTCAAGTACCATTTCCTTAGCAATGCCCTTAGATTTTGAATAATTGTTTTGTGGTTTGGAATAAGAAGAGGTATCATTTGATTTGAATGCTGAATTTTTATTGCATAATTGGATTTTCTTCTCTTTGATGGCCCAAATATCTAACCTTTGTGCCATAGTGAATGCTTCATCAAATGTTCAGAAGGTTTGGAGCTGCAAGTTCGGTGAGATATGTCTATCACAAGCCCATGTGAAGAGCTCGATGAGTTCTGTTTATGGCAGTTGGAAGGTGAGTTGGTTGATCAAGCTACGCCAATGAGTGACAAAATCTGCGATAGATTCATGCTCATATTGACGCGTGGAGTATAGGTCGGTCATGGTAACCTTCTTGACGATATTGATATAAAAATGATCCAAAAAGGCTTGGGCTACCTGATTGAATAAGAATATAGAGTTTCTAGGTAACCCACTATACCAATCCAATTTAGGTCCAGTCAAAGACATGGGAAAGGTTCTCAAGAGCAAGGCATCATCATGAGTGATCAGATAACACCCATGTTTGAATGACCACAAATGTTGTTGCTGTCTTCTTTGCTATTGAAATGATTTAATTTAGGCATTTCACAATGCACGAGGTATGGGCGGATAGGAATGGATGGGTGGATGGGCTCGTTGCAAATCTTGTCGTAGGTGAGAATGTTGCGGGATCTAGAAACCGATGCCTCTAATGTCTACATCTTGTCCAACATCAATTTGATTAGGTCGTTGGTAGGTTGCAATGATTGGGTGCCTCTTGTAGCGTGAGAGGGTTGGTTTTGGGCATATAATGGGGGTGACACTCCATTGTATGGTGTTGCCATGTAGGTTGATTGGGAATAAGGTAGTAAAATAGGAGGTACGTATCTGGAGGGAATAATAGATGAAACAGGAGGTGGCTGATAGTATGTATATGGAGGTAGAAGGGTCGTGGTGACCCTACTAGTAATTGAGGTAACGATTATGGAATGAAAAGGACCACGTTCTAAAAAGGGGTAGGGGTCACTGACACCAGAGGTGGTAGTGTAGTTACGGGTATGTGTGAGACATTAGGGGTGGATGAAGTTGCATTGTGGGTAGTCGTCAAAGGTATGGTGGATGTGGCGGGTGCCATGGAGGTGTCGATGCTGTGCGAGTCATATGGGTATAGGACTTAGCTATGAAACGACCGGGGTGAGGTAGATGCGGGTGGCATAGTGCCAAATGGGGTTAATGTAGGAGTAGGAGTGAGATTCGGGGGATAGATACGAGCATGCCATATATTAACCGACCCAATGCATCTCAAGTGGAAAAGTGGGAAAGTGAAAAATGTAAAGCGACGGGGTTTTGGTCAAGGAGTTGTGCGAACTCCTCATCTCCGGTAGCGATAGTGATAGGTTGGATGGGATCCATGGCTGGTGATAAAATGGATGGTGGTGAAGGAATAGGTGGGAGTGGTTCACAACTGGCATGAAATATGAGTGTGCTTGCTTATCCTTGGGTCAGCACCATGTGAACCAGTATTGATCAGGTAAAGCTATTTCTTTGTAAATGACACAGAAAATAGTAGGAACAGGTGAATCTAGCGGAAAAAGTGTATTTGGTACCAAATGTAGGCTGGAAAGTGAAATAGGCTAACCAATACCGGTTCAAAGCCAACCAACCGGCCAAAGGTAACCGCCGACCACCGTAGAAAATAGTCGGTGAGTGAAAAACCGGGTAGAAAGTTGAATCGACAGATTATGCCAAATACGATGGTGTTTTACATTGTCAATGGGAATGATGGAAATGACAGAAATATGAAATGTGGAAGATTATGAATTAAAATGTCCTTTTGGGTAGGTTAACAAAAGGACCTGGAACCGATACCAGTTGGGTATAATAGACGATGGTCAGGGGGTAACCGATGACGGTTACTATGAAATTGAAATAATGATGAAAGAATAGTGGTTGTGAATTAAAATTTGATGTGGAATATTCGGGTGAAGCTAGAATACACCAGATGTGATGAGGAGCGTGCAAAGATGATCAAGAAAAATGAAGAACATGATCTCTCACCTAAAAACACAAGCCATGTAGAAACACTAAGAAAAATGTGATTCTAGGAGTGCCTTTTCTATTATGTTTGTTTAGCTTATGTTATTTAAGGACTACCACATGAATTTTGAAATAGATTTTTTTGGTGAGGATGGCTTCCTACAAAGAAGGAGATCTAAAAGGTGAGGTTTCAGGTATGTTATGGTGGGGGCGGGCTTCGCACTGAAGTATGACTTGCCGCAGAGCAGCGAGCTAGGAGTACCAATCAATCCTCATATCGGTGCGATTATTGATAGGCGTTCCTAGGAAAGATGTTATTTAAGAATATGTGTTTATTTTGAATTTGTGAAATTTGGCAAGACTCGGGAGAGAGAGAGAGAGAGAGAGATGTGCTTTCTACGATTTGTTTTTCAACCATCAGCTGGTCATGACTTCCAGCGTATAGGTTTCCCTCAATTAATGTGAGCTAATGTGATAAATCAAAATGCAATGCACTTATTTTTAAGCCCAAATCGAAGTGTGAAGTTGAATGACACAATAAGTTGAAGAGGAAGAGGGATGCTCTTTCACTACAATTTAGAAAACATGAAGAAATGGTTCTTTTTAACTACACCAAAAGAAAAGTTTCCTTTAGAGAAAATAGAAATAAAAGGTGGGTTACCAAGGAAGAAAATTAATGTGTATGATTTTCTAAGGGAAACAAATAAACAATATTTCCTAGGAATGAATGAATATGCAAGGAACCCCTGGATGAACTACATGTAATGCAAAGCAAGATCACCATTAGGAGTTAAACAATATGTGTAGTGAACTCCCTAACGTGTCCTAGATCCGGGAAGTGTGATACTTCCTAGATGGTTGTCAGTCCAAGGTTTTGAACAATTTAATGTAGAAAATAAAGTAAATCCTATTGTAATTCAAAATGATTTAGGTATCTCACTTAAAACACAATAAGAAATAGATCTAATCTAATAGGCTAGGTTAGAATAGGATCCGAAGGTCAAATAATTGGTTTTGGGTCTCTACAGGTCTGACAAAGGTCTCAGGTAGATCACAGGTGAATGAGGGTGAGAGGGAATTAGGTGGATAGGTCATTGTTCTGGGTTGTATGGGAAAATATAGAGACCGATGTCGGTTAAGGGTGACTGAAACGGTTGGGTGTAACAGCCTGATTCATCGTGGAAAACTGGGAATGCCACAGAATGAGATTTAGGTCTCCTTTGTGATTACACAAAGGACTTTGGTTGGTCGGGATGAGGTATTGGGTGATTTGGGTAGGATTTGGTGAGGTTTTAATGGGTATATGGAGGGGTGAGTGTTGGAGGAGGTCAATGGGTGGCTAGGTAAACAATAGATGATAATATAATGATGAAATGGAATGAACCAGAGAAGTATAACATTTACTTACTTGGATTCTGGTCCTGGACACTGTGAGTGAGGGATGGAGGTGCTAATGAGAGGTTGAAGGCTGCAGGTGATCACCAACTAAAGGAAAGCTTTTGCATGGGCTACATGTACATTCATCTTTGCTTGGTTAGATTAGATCATTACTGGGATGGTTGTGTAGGAAAAGATTCTTGATCTCCTTCCTTACATGCGTGTTCTCATTGAAATTCGCTCTTAGAAGATGTGATATCTCTCTGGAATGTGTTAATGTTCACTAGATTTTCCAATATTTTTCCAACTTTCTTCCAACCTTTAGAATAAGGTTGTTTTGGGGTTAAAAGGGTAACCGAAGGTGGTTCGGGGCTATTCGGCGACGGTTAGGGGTAACCGGCATCGGTCAAGGTAGGATTTCCTAGGTTTACTAAACTAGGGAGATCCTCTTGATTTCCTCGGATCTCGTTTTGTTAACCTACGGATTAGACTCGGGAGCTTCTTATAAGCATGTGGGAATGTGGTTAGAGAGAATGTAGGCATTTATTTTTAGGGTTTAGGTAAGTCTTAGTTAGTTATGGCAACTTACTAAGAATAGGTTTTAGGGTGAGTTTTCTTGGTGAGGTGTCTAGGTGAAGTGTATGTGTGGATATTATTTAAATTAAGATATTTAAATAATAAATGTAGTGAGGATAATGAATTAATTTAATTTAATTAATTAAATTAATATTAGTGGGGTGAAGAGGGCCATGGCTAGGTGAATGTGATGAAGGGTGCTTGTTTGTCGAGGGACAAAGGGGAGTGTGACCTAATTTTAGTGTCTATAGTACCCTTTGTTGAATCAAAGGTCTGCATTGTTTTTGTAACACCAAGGATGCCCAAGTAGTCTTTGAGAAATTTTTCGCCTTAATGAGCACCAAGAATTAGAAGTCCCTAGTAAACTTAGCTCCCTAGATAGTAATAGCTACATCCTTCGTAACGTCGATGGGTATTTCCTAGTCTTATTTTCCATATACAACACATTGAAAGATGGTTGTAATGTGGGTCTTCCCATCGATGCTAGGAATCCAAAGTTAGAACATTATCCTCTACACCTATGTTAATGAGGATATTTCGAGGAGCCATCCATCTACAACTACATTCAATTAGTCTCCTTGTCATAGTCGAGAAATTTGTGAGGGGGAAGGTTCGCATGTAAGACCTATCTCTCGCACTCTTCTCCAAAGATGCGGTACCTTCTCTCTCAACCAGATCTAAGAAAGGGAATGATATTCTCCTACCTTATCATTTAACACACCTCCTTGATCTCATCTAGGTCATCCTTTTGCACCTCAACTCTCCTTCCTTTTTCCTCCCTCCTGGAGTTTTCCTTTAGACACTAGATCTCCCCTTGTAAGCTCCGAATAACATCCATCGTGTCCTGATATATCTCCTTTTGATGTGCGGGGTATGAATACTTTCCATGAATGACCTCCTCCCTTGAAACTGGGGTTTTCTGTCTAGGTACCTCTCTCATTCACATGGATTCTTCCCTTGTTGTTACCAAGACAAGCTCCAAACCTTCATCCCGTGTTACCCGAGGCATCCACTATATGTCTTCCTTCTTAATATTGACCATTGCAATGCCCTTGTCCTTCCGGTGCTGCTAATTCATATGCTCAAATAATTCCAGGCACTCCTCATACTTATGCTTCTTTCTACACCATGAGCACTACAACAGGTCTAGGAACTCACATTTGTAATGTTCTATAAATACATAGTTGAAACATGTTCCACACAGAACTCACTCCCTCCTCCGCGGTTACCTTGACCGTAGAATCCTCCTTGAAAACCTCTTCCACGTGTGCCTCCATCTGCACACTCCTCATAATGGCAATCATTATCCTTAGAACCACTGGAAACGTTAGTTTGGTGCACCCCATGATCAATGGCCTTATGGATCTAATCAATGAGCCTACAATCCTTAGTGTCATGGGTTGTAGAGGTGTAAATTTTGTAGTAACAAGATACATTCTTCCTAATCGCGCACTACAGCAAGGGACATCTACTTGCATCATGGTCCCCATGACAAATTTCACAATCCATTGTCAAATCGTGTATCATCCTTTGGGGGAAATTATTTTTAACGTGTCCCTCTATTTCACAATTTATGCACAAAAACCACTACGGATCTCATGGGCTATGTTCACAGATAATTTTTCCAACTGTTTTTCCATAGCAGCAATTTGAGCCTCTAAGAACGGGCTAACACCAGATCAATACTACCAATGCCTCGGCGTGTAAGGAAACTTCCAATGCTTTACATGGGTCTCGTAAAAGTTTTATGAGACAAGGTCCTTCTAAAAGTGGTGATCAATCCTCCAATAAACCACTTTGTATGCTGAGAAGGATGGATATCATATGATAATTTAGAAAATAGATTTTTAAAGCATGCATCATACTCCCACACACTTTTTTCTATTACTTGTTGAATTTCCTTTAAAGTGTTGATGCTCTTCTACTCGAACTCAAGGATGTGGAACTCTTCCAAGAATTCATTCTTTAAGGTAGTATATTCCACCACTATTTGATGAGGGTTGTACTTCCTATACCATCTATGCACACACCCTTGCAACATGGTTACAAACTGACTAGCCTTCCATTCTAGGGTTGTGATACCCTTCACACACCATAGTAGTACACACTTGTGAACATGTTCTACAACATCCTCAATGCCCTTGTAATCTGGAAAATGTAGAGACATTTCAAAGAATACTTGAGGTGGTGGCTAGGGTCCCTATCCTCCTAAGCTTAAGCCTTGGTTCCCTCCGGTGTTTCCTCCACCACCTGATCCACCAATTCTTGTGCCTCCAAAGCCACTAGATCCACCATAACCAATGGGTCCAATAAGGCCTATAAGAGTTGTGCCAAGCACTCTTATGGTTTGTGATAGTTCTCTGCTACCACTACTTTGTCCCACGCCACTCCTTGATGCGAGACCAAAAGCTTGTACTCTCTCCTTGTCCAAAGACTCCTCCAAATACTGGAATATGTGCAGCCATAGAAGAAGGGACTGTAAAATTATATCTCCTAGGCATGGATTTGTCTCTTCCATCGATATCAATTGGGTCAATAACACTTCTTCCTGGTTCGGGAAATTCAAGTGCTAGGGCTCGGTCACTGGGTGGGTTCAGATATGTGCCAACGATTCTCCTTTCTCTGTGTGATGAACTCTCACCAGAAGCCGAAAGGGTCTCCCACACGTGCTTCCCAAGATGGGGTAGCACAGAATGCTCAGGTTCCATGTCCTCCACATGTACCTCAACTCCTTCCCATAATGTCTATCTCCTAGATCCATCACACTAGCATCTTTTCATCATCTAGAAATCTCCCTTTCATGCGCTTCACTATACTTGAGCCATCTCTCTTCCCTCTCCTTTTCTATCATGATATCTGCCATCTTCATCCACCCAAGTTCCCTTACCCAAGACTCGAGAATGCTTTAGATGGCCATTGGGAAAACCTCAAAACTAATCGTAACCATCGGTATCTTCATAGCTAGGGGAATAGCACATAGAAACATTCCTCCGGGTTCTCACAGAAATTCATACTTAGTAACCTCCAAACAAGAATACATGAAATGGCATATTCCAAAGTGTAACTAGTCGGTACTCTTCCCCAAAGAATGATCTACAACATGATTCCACATCAGATCTGCATCCCGTAACCTTTGGTAGTCTTCTTTGGCCCATACATGCGATCCATAATACCAACTTGATCTAGACATATAGGCTAAAATCCATTCATATAGTTATACTGGGAAGTAGCAGAAGAATGTCTCATACAAATCATGGTAGAGGTTCTCTTCTACCCATCTACATGCATTAAACTCAGGTCCATTAGTGTATCTCTCGAGAAAATTCATCCTCCATGTCTTTGTTGAACCACGATTCAACAATTTCCAATGTCAACCGCTTTCTGTCATTACTCATTACACAGATCATGATGTATCTTATATCCCACTACAACTTCGAATAGAGGTCCCTGCAATGGAACCAATATGTAGTCATTTTTACTCCTATCAAAAAAGGAAGGAACCCCATGTGTGTCGGACTATCACCCAACATAAGTTGAGCACTCACTTAAGGCACACGTGGGTACCGAGTCTCTCTTTTATGTGAGTTTAGTGGGAAGCATCAATTATGATTAGTGTAAGAGTTTTGATGAGGGAGATTGAAACATACAAGGACCATAGGGCTTAGAACGGCCTCTAGATCCTTGCAGTCACCTTAGACTAAGTACTTTAACAGAACCCAGAACATGCATTATGACATAAAGAATTATACAAGCATTCATACATAGCATGAAAGGAAAGAGAACTCATATGAGATAAAAGTGCATTAAAACAATTGATATTATTGTCTATTTATATCAAATAACCTCATTATATTCATTGATTCATTATAGAGTGTCATAGAGAGCAGATCATGCATCATGCCTATCACTAGACATATATAACTAAGCTAATAGAAAAAGAAAAATTACAACTCCATGCTTAGTGCATTCTTTCCTGAATACAAATATCCACTTGTAGTAATTCTACAGAGCTCCACTCACTCTCTAACCCACTATACCTCATACTTCTTATATCTTTTACCCCACAGGCACTTGTATTTATCATTCTCCTACACTCCCAACTCACCTTCCAACATCCTCTAGATCTGGTGCCAAGTGTCAAATGTGGTCCATGCAAGCATGCTTCTTCAGGCCTGAGATTTCCACTTTACCTCATGATGTTCTTCTAGAAGATTCCATCTGGGGCATGCTCTTTCCTAGGCCAGGCTGGCATCTTATCCACGTGTAACCGATCACACTTTTCTCATGTTCTTCCCTGGGTGCTCAAATTGACTAAGTCCTAAGCCTCTTTTCATGCCCCACACGTGCTATGTGCTTCCCTAAGCCTTTCTCTCGCACACTTTTCCTTGTGCATATTTTCATAATTGGGACCCCGCACGCCCACTTGTCTTCATACTTGGTTAAGATTACTAGTGTCCAACAAGAGAAAAACTAGAATTCTCTCCCTAACACTCCACTTTTGGCATTAGATCACCAAAAACTTTCTCTTGGCATGAGATTTCCCAAAAACTCACCTTTGGCATGAGATCACCAAAAAACTTGCTCTCAACGTGAGATCACCAAAAATGTCACCATCAACATTCAAATCCAACAACATCTCTAAGAAAAATAGGACATATTTATATCTTTTACTCTCTTATACATCAGGTGCACACTTTCCTTTTACATACTATTACTTACTTATACATACATTACTTTGTTTTTTCATATATGAGTCTTTGAATACTTTCTCACTCTTACTCTACAGGTATTTCCTCAATACACAATAATAAGAAGCTCATATCAACAATCACAAGCTCCAATTTTACACCACTATGCATACACATCACCCCTAGTGGTCTACTTCCCTTCCACGCTTCACATTGCGATCACTTTTTCTTCACTTGTCCACTCAGCATGTTATCAGAAACACTCTTCTCTATGGGATTACAAGGTACGTATCTTCTATCTACTTTATGTTATCAAGTATTCACTAAAGAACATAAATTGGGCGTAAATGTAGACAAAAATCTATACACTTGGGTAAATTTCTAGGTCCTAAAGCATACTAATGTATATATGATTCCCAATCAAGAAAACTAGTGGTTAACAACTCCTTTTGGCTTGTTTTTTTATCTCTTGCCTTCTTTCAATGTTACACATCTTACAAACCTATCAGAACTTAACTTATCTATCTTTTATGGCCTTATACACTAACGCCAAATTAGGATAGAAGCACCCAAGAGATCCTTGGAACTCCTGACCATTTCTATCCTTTTCTCACTCTTTTGGGTCTCTTTAACTTTTGGGTCATCTTTCACAACTCGGGTCAACCTTTTAGTTTTCTATTACAAAATTCAAAAAGGGGAATTATATATACATATACATAGTTATGGCTCTCATATACGGGGCCAACACTAAGCATTATTTACTACCACCTAAGTTTAAATCCAAAGAAAAAATATCATCACAAATCATCCATCTAACACATCCATACAAGGGACAAGGGTTTCATCACTCTACATACACAACATAGAGGGAAGTCTATTCTATTTCATCTCACACATTTGCATACTTAGAGCATTCTAGATCTAGCCCTCTATCATAGTGTAACTTGTACAGGGAAACCTAGGGAATCATTACACATGTATTCACATTGAACTACATAGAGTTTGAAATGTGGCGCAGCAATTAGTACTAACTTCACTCTTCGAGTGACCACCAGAGGTTAGTCTGACTCCACATTTTGTATATTTTTTATTATATTTGATGTGGTTTGTGAGCATGTGCAGGTAGACAATTTTTTTACATGTTACATGTACAATCGATGGTCTAGGAGTAAAACTAGAGTGATGAATAGAGACTAAAAGTGAATCTCTCTTGCAGATAAACACAAAAATTGAGCATCTAACTTGAAACTAGCACCCAGATCAGTCACTAGCACCTGGTTACTCATGTCCTCACATGGGCACTCTTTTCCTACACATTTCTGGGTCTCAAAACCTCCAATGATCCTTGACGATGTTGCTTCCATTCTATTTCATCTATTCACCTACCTAGATCATCCTCAAAGTTACACGAAATTAGGTAAGTCACCCTATCTCTTTCTCTTCTTAGTGTTTCATATTATTACATGGTTGTTGCTTGTCCATTACTATACATTTATTATTTTTATATCATTAGCTATAGTGGTTACTATGAAATTAAGATTTAATTAAATTTATATTAAATTATAGATCAAGGTGATCATGATGGTGCTTGACCATTATAAAGCATCACGATGTCAAGACTATGATGATTAAGGATGATAGTTCTTAAGTGCAGATATAAATTTCCACAACTCGATACTTAGACTCATTTGTAAAGAGGTAAAAAAAGACAAAGTGGATCCAAATAAGAATTATTTGGAAATTTGAAAGAGATAAAAAGTGAACCGAAATAATGATTATTTAGGAAATATTGAAGATAGGATAAAAGTTAGAATGTAAGATATGAGTGTGGAACACAACTCACTAAATGAAAAGAAAGAGAAAACAAAGTTTTGTTTTATGGATATGTTTTGGCCTCCACCTTATATTGGATTGGTTAGTGTGTATATTCCTCGGTGGTTATCTCAACTAGGTGTTAGCAGATACCAGAGTGTGTGTGGTGCTATTGTTAACTATAGGATTTACTTTATCCCCTTTGAAAAAATGAGAAAAGATATTGCTCAAAATAATCAAACTAGGGTCACCACTAACGATACTTTTTATTCTAACTCGTAAAGGAACATTAGTCAAGTAGGATGGGGGTACCTATTTCATCGTCTAGTTCCCTCAATTTTTGACTACTTTGGGGTTTCTGTGGTACTCATAATGATTTTTATGGCTTAAATCAAAGCACTTCCCATAACTAGAGTAGTTGAGCAATAGCCTAGTCAACTGCACCTACAAATATAATGTGAATGGTTCATTTTATCTTGATTAGAGATGAGATTGTCTTCATTTCCATTCTTTTACCAAGTTAACTTGTAGTTAGTAAGATGCTTTAAAACATCATTCAAGGTAACCTGAAATTAGTAGTTTAAGAGTAATTTCCTCTATAGTTGGTTCTGCAAACAAGGATTAGCACATGTTCTTGAGGTGGAGAGGACAAGATGAAAGAAGCAAGTTCACATTTTTATTTCTAAAATCTCTTAAAAAGTACAAGGAAAGAGCATACGCATGAGGTTTCTTTGATTAAGAAAATAAAAATTAATTCCTAAAAACACATAAGAAATGATCACATTTCTGATTTCTAAGATCACTTAGGAAGTGCAAGGAAAGAACATATGCGTTATCATTTCATGATATTAGCCTTGCACAAAAAAATGACAACAAAACGTAAACAAAAAAACTACCACAAAGCATTAATGACGAAGGCACAAATGAGTAAACATTTACAAAGGGTCTCAAAAAATGAGTTTAAAGGGATAAAACATCCAATTACCCTGCACAAACAAGTTGCACAATTAGTCTAATTCAAGAAAAATGCTGAAAATTAATGAAAAGTTCCTAAGTTAGTTGAAAAGGATGAATTTAATTAAACAAACTAATTAATTACAAAAACTAATTATGATTAAAAAGGGGCTTAATTAAAGTAAAAGACATAAGTTAAGTAATATAAGCTAATTAATTGATTTAAACTAAACAATTCCAAAAAAAAAAAAATTAATTTTATAGAATAGAGTAATTAGCTTGAAATCAACTTAAGTTAAACTAATTAAAATGAATATGGACAAATTTAAAGAGGTGGGTAGGTTTATTTGGAAATAAATTTGTTGGGAGGGGTGTAGCTCCTTAGGAGCCTCAAGAGGTGTTGTCACTTTGTGGGATCCTAGAATTGTGCAAGGTGTTCTGATCCTTTCTTCCCCTGGTCATGTGGTCATGAGTTTCACGAAAATTATCTCTAAAAAATCTTGGTATGTTTCTAATATTTATGTTCCCAATAAACTCAGTGAAAGAAGGAAGTTTTGGAAGGATCTTTCGAGTTTTAGACAACTATTTAAAGATAAATATTGGATTATTGGAGGAGATTTCAATACCCCCTTTCCCCTGGTGAAAAGAAGGGGGCTTGATCTCTTATTCTGAGAGTATGGAGGATTTAGTTGATTTCCTTGCTAGTAATGGTCTGTTTGATTTAGAATTGGAGGGATCCAAGTTTACTTGGGAAAACAGGAGGATGGGACCTGAGCTCATCTAGATCAGATTGGACAAGTTTGTGGTGAGTCATCTTTGTATGATCAATCAACTATATTCTCTAAAAATCTCCCCAGAATCGGATCGGATCATAACCCCATTCTTCTTGATTTGGGGATGAATCAATTGAAAAAATCTAGACCCTTCATATTTGAAAAGATGTGGTTAGATCACCCTAATATTTTCAACAGAATTCAAGAATGGTGGGACATTCAGGTTTTTGGGGTTACTAGTTTCAGATTGTGTTTAAAACTGAAGCATATTAAAAGTAACCTTAAAAGATGGAATAAGGAGACTTTTGGAAATATTTTCGGAAAAAAGTAGAATTGCTGAGGATTTAAGAAATATTGAGGAACTTATGGAGAACGATGGTCTTAATATAGTTCTCACGGATCAACACCAAAACTCTGTCTAAGTACCATGAGATCCTGGGTAAAGAAAAGGTTTATTGGAGATAAAAATCAAGGGTGAAATGGCTTAAGGAGGGTGATAGGAATACTAAATTTTTCCATTTCTCTACCACCTCTAGAGCTAATCTCCTTAAGATTAATGAGATAAGAAGTGAGAATGGTGAGATTTACTCGGAAAGTAAGGATATCAATATGACTATAATAAATTACTTCAAGGATATTTTTAAGTAGGGGTAGAGGGTGGAGGAGTTGGTTCAGAATAAAGTTCTGGATCTATTCTAGAATGTTATCACCCCCTTGAAAATAGAGATCTCTTAAGGATTCCTTTGGAGGAGGAAATCTGTTTTACGGTCTTTGATATGGAACCAGATAAATCTTCGAGCCCAGATGGTTTCCCCACCTTCTTCTTTCAAAAATTATGGGAGGTGATAAAGCAAGAGGTCATTGAAATGGTCCAATAATTCTTCAACAATGGTCATCTTCTGAGGCAAATGAATAACACCTTCCTGGTCCTAGTGCTGAAAATTGTTGGAGCTAAAGAAGTTAAGGATTTCAGACCAATAAGTCTTTGTAACACCAGTTATAAATTATTGACTAAAATCATAGCTGGTAGGATTAGAATGGTTCTTTCAAACTTCATCTCGGGAAATCAAGGGCTTTTGTTCTAGGAAGGAAAATCATTGACAACATTATTGTGATTCAAGAAGCCATACATTCCATTGAAAGCTCTGGTAGATCGGCTATGTTTCTTAAGTTGGATATGCATAAAGCCTATGATAGGATTACATGGTATTTCCTCCAAGATATCATGTTAAAGGTTGGTTTTGATAACATTCGGTAAATATGATAATGACCTGCATATCCACTGCTAGTTATTCAGTTTTGGTGAATGGTAAACCGGAGGGTTTTTTCCAAGCAGGTAGAGGTTTGAGACAAGGTGATCCTCTTTCACCTTTCCTTTATGTTATAATGGTTGAATCTTTGAGTAGAATCTGTCAACATGCTATGCTTTCTAACTGTATCTAGGGTATAAAAATCTCTAATGGTCTCCCCTCTATCTGTCTCAATCAGTTTGTGGATGATAATTTTATGATGGGTAAGGCCTCTGTCCATGAAGCCTCCAATTTTAAGGTGGCTCTAAATGATTATGAATTGGTTTTGGGACAAATGGTTAACTTCCATAAAAGTGATGTTTTTTTCATCAATGTGGAGAATCAGGTTCAAGCTATATTAGCACACATCCTGGGATGTAGGATTAATCATTTCCCAAATTCTTATTTGGGTATACCCCTGATCTAAAAGAAGCCTGACATTTCAGTTTGGAATGCTTTGTTGGAAAGAGTAAATAGTAAACTTTCATCTTGGAAAGTTCTCTTGCTTTCTCAGGCTAGTAAGATCTAATTGCTTCAAATCTCCCTTCAAGGTATTCCCATTTATGTGATGTCACTTTTCAAGCTCCCTACTAAAATTATTGGGTTCTTGGAGAAAATATATAAGAGATTCCTTTGGATGGGTGTTGTGGAGAATTTTAAATTCCCTCTTGTGGCTTGGGAAAAGTCACTAAACCAAAGATTTGTGGGGGTTTGGGGTTAAAAAATATCTCACTTATGAATGAGGCCTTGATTTCCAAATCTGGTTGGAGGATTGCTAGAGAGGAAGGTCTTTGGGTGGAAATCATAAAGATGAAATATCTGCGGAATATAGGTAGAATGGAGTCCTTTTTTAATCAAGACAATATTCCTAGAGGGTCTTATTTTTGGAACTATTTTGTGGCCTCTAAATAAATCTTAACCAAAGGTACTATGTGGGAGATAGGAAAAGGTAATAGAATCAGTTTCTGGTATGATAGTTGGATTGAGAATTTCCCTTAGCTAACCTAGAAATCTGGAAAAGGGTTGCTCAGTTCTATGAGGAAAAAGGAAAATTCTAGATAAGAGACTTCTGGATTCAGGAGGATACTGTCAGGTGGGAAACCATTGATCCTCCTCCAAAATTTGATGGAGATATCCAACCCTTTCGGGTTCTCAACAAGAAATTAAGGGATTTCCATATCCCCATTTTTCATACCAAGGAGGATTCCATTAAATGGAAAGAGGGAGATTCAAAAATTTTCTCGCTCAAATCTACCTATATGTTATATTTCAAGGATGATCTACAAAAAGACTATCGGGGTAAATTTTGGGTGAAGGATATTATCCCTAAGGTTAATATATTTTACTGGTGAGCTGTCCAAAATAGAATTCTCATTATGGAAAATCTTAGGAAAAGGGGAATGAATCTTACCAGTAGATTCTCTCTTTGTAGAAAAGAGGAGGAAAATGTTAACCATATTCTCCTTCACTTCTCCTTCTCCATGTTGTTTTTACTTCCATTCTAGATCATTCAATATCGAATGGATTTTTCCTTTGACTATTGAGGACTGATGTTTTCAATGGCAAAGTCCCTTCTACTTTCCCATCTTGACCTGGGACTGGAATATTAACCTCCCACATTTTTTGGGGGGGTTTATGGAAGGATAGGAATAATTATATCTTACGAGACTAGAAATCTCTTCTCTTGAAAGTTAAACAAAAAAATTTGGTAGCCATCAAGGAAAATATCAGACTCTTTAAAGGTAAGGCAAAGAAACCCTACCCAAAAGGGGAGCAGAAAGTTCTTGATAAGTTTTCACATGGACCGATGGAATTACACAAACCTAGAAAGAGCTCCATTTGGATCAGGCTCGAGAAAAATATTGTTAAGATAATTTTTGATGAGGCATCTAAAGGGAATCTGGGTCAAGCTACGGGGGTGGGATTTTAAGAAACAGTGAAGGTAATTGGTTGTTTGTTTATGTTGGTCTGTTAGGATGGCATACAAACAATATGGTGGAAGATAGAGATCTCCTATGGGGGGTTTTGTTGGCTAAAGAAAAAGGTTTCAAGAACATTGATTGAGGGTGACTCACTCATCATTATTAATGCTCTTAACAATAATGGATCCATTAATTGAGCCTTAATAAATATCCTCAATGATGTTAAGGAAAATTTAAAATATTTTTTAAAGGTTTCTTATAATCATACTTTTCTTCAAGGAAATAAGTGTGTGGATAAGATGGCTAATTACAGAGTTTATAGTCATGATTATAAGATATGGTATAAAGGAGATGATTTTCCCATGGACATTAATGAAGTCATTATTAGAGATAGAGGGCACTAAGTTTGATGATGTTGGCACAAGTGAGCTCCGATACTGTGACAACTTACATAAAAATATTTATTCATCAGTTTTTGTTGGCATGAAAGGGGGTCTTAATTTGAGAAGTGTTTGCAAACATGGGAAGTTTGGTTTTGTCAAAATGGGTGGTGATAGAATTAGGGTTAAATCAAGCTGCCAAAGCACATTGAAGCTTTTAATCAACATTTTTGGAACAAGCTTAAGATTGGGGGTTTTAGTAATTTCATTACTAAATTACATGGTCACGACCCTCCTCCCACAAAGGAATTTGTCGAAATTGGAAAGAGGAAAATTTCAAGGTCATAGGAATGGAAATTGAGGTTTCAGATTCCACCATTGCCCTTGTGACAGAGATGAAAATGGATGGGCTCAAAATATTTAAGGATAGAATCTACAAAGGACATGAAATTGAGTTTTTCTTCGTGGGTAAGGAAAGGTGCTCTTTCTTTACTGATGGTATTTCCAGGTCGTGTATCCTAGGAATATGGAGAGAAGTGTGCCTTAAAATCATGAATTATATCACTCTGGAAGGCAAATACCAAAAAATCTATACTCATCATATGACCCTTCTGAATATGTTTCACCATAAGGTCATGGTGAGCATTCCTTTTTATGTCTTTGACTAATTCTTTGATGGAATTCTAGCAAGAGAAGGTGGAGTTTCCTTTGCATGAAGGGATCATTCTCATGTTGTTTAAAAATGGGAAACCAATTCTCAACTCTTATCTAAAAGATAAGGTAGAGGAGGACGATCTTACTCTTGCATAATGCCTTAATAAGATGAAGGATGGGAAATGCAAAAATTTGGGGAGGATTCTAAAAATGAGAAGAGTGAGGAAGGTCATGGTAAAGTGAGCACCTCGAGAGAGAGGGGGTTGTGATGGAAATTTTAAGGGCTTCGGCGCAAAGTGGAGTAGAAAGGTGCAAGTATTTAAAGGGGGGTACCAGCGATGGAGGAAACCACTTTGTTGGTCAAAGGGAAACCATATTTGATGTCATTATTGTTTTAAACCAAATAGTCTCAGCTCAGGGTGAAGTCCAAACAAAAGGTTATAGAGCTGGATTTTTAGGTCAAAAAGTTGAGTGATAGGTTGGAAGGGATGGAGGAAGGCACTAAAAGGAGGAATTTCAATTTGCACATCAGTAGTTGTGAGGATTAGCTGGAGGAAGACATGAATGAAAAAGGTGTTGAGGGTGTTGCGATCAAAGAAAATCATGCTAAAAGTAGTGAAGTTTTTCCTAAAAATTAGCTGGGTTTTCTGGACTATTGGCAGACTTTTGGTGAACTTTTGCAGTTTGATGTTTTAGGGCTGGTTTCTTTTCTCTATTTTACTCTCTGTCCTTTTTTGGTTAAAGTCTTGATCTTCATTGTCTGAGTTAAGCATGTTTAACTCCTTTTGAGGACTTTTCTGTTTCTTTCTTGCTCATTGGTTCTTGTTCCTCCTTTTGTAAGGCCCCTGGGAGCCGATCCCTATTTTTACCTTATCTAATAAAAACTAATTCAATTAAGTAAGAAAATTAACTTAATGAAATAAACTAAATAACTTAGAAGAAATTTAGCCTAAGGTTTAAAAATAAGTCATGAACCTTATGAAACTAAATAAAACCCTAAAAAAATAAAAGTGTGTGTGTGTGTGTGTGTTGATTTTGTGAAGGTTTTGGGATAAGTTTCATTATTTTGTGGATTTGTGTTTTATGTATGTTGGGAAGCGCGGAAGGCTCGGGTTCCAGCTTTTCATTGAGGTTAGTGGGGAGAGAGGTGTTTCATGGGGTTCGGTGATTGGCAAGGTGTTGGGAACCATAAGGAGGGCCTTGATACAGTGGCATAGTCAGTGAGGGATACACAAACGATGAAGACGTTTGGATCCGGGGTCAGTGGCAAGTGTACTACGGGTCGTTTGAGTTTATGGATAAAAGAAGTGAGTGGGGACGATAGAGTTAGGTGGGCATCGAGATGCTAGAAGGGAGATGGTTGGTTGGTATATAGATCTTGAGGGGGTAGACAGGGTCCAATGTGAATGGATTCAGGCTCGGCTTGGTTGAGTCACCGCCCAACCCTCGTGACGTTAGGGAGTTAGCTTAACGAGCTAGCTCGCCAAGATAGGTAGGCAATGAGAAGGGGTTAGGATGGTAGGTGGGGAGTGAGGGTAGTTTAGAGAGCTACCTCACTAAACTAAGGGGGAGTTATGGGGTGTAGACATAAAATCACTTAGTTTCCTACATTTCTAGGTCCTAACAACATATTTGCATTCATATGATTCCTAAGAGAGAAAACTAGTAATTAACATCTATCTTTGGCCTCTTTGCTTTGTTTCTTGTCTTCATTCTTTCCTTTTACACCCTACAACCTAGTTGTTATTTTAATTTTTTATCCTTTATGACTCTAGACACTAACACCTAGGTTCCCTTGTCCCCTCTGGGCGCCCCTAACCTCTTTCTACTTTACTTGCTCTTTCTAAGCTTCTTTTATCTTTTGGGTATCTTATTTTCTTATGGGTCATCCTTCCAGTTGTCAATTATGAAATTCAACCAAGAGAATCATATAAATACAAAGCTATGTGGACAAAATAAAGGACCAAGCTCTAAGTATATATTATCATTACCTAAGGTTGCATCCAAAGGCATCTAAGAGCATCAAAGGCATCCATCTAGCACTCATACAAAGGAAAAGGGACTACATTTTTGCATATAATTCATAGGAAGGGGAAGTTCATTTTTCCATCCACACATATATTTACATTGGTACATCTAGTTATCACACACTATCAAGTGCAATTATACAAGGGCTTCCTAGGAACATTTCTATCACACACGCACAAGAACTATATGGAGTTTGATATGTAATGGATTGCTTGGTTATTAGTTCACTAAGTTGGGTGACCACTGGGGTTAGTTTGACTCCCCATATTGCATATTTATTATTTGGATTTGATGTAGTTTGAGGGTTTTATAGTTAGACATATCTTTGCAGGTTACGAGAACATTCAAGCAATCATATTGCAGCATATATGTGACCGACAACAACTATATGCGACATTCATGCAACACCAAAAAAATTAGATTCTGACCACTTTCGCAATCATGTGAACCCAATAGCAAACTCTAGTGCCTAGGAGCCCCAGACCCAGTCCATGATTATATGACAAATCTAGATTTTACAGAGCACAATTGTAATGAGCAGTGTGCCCTTCTTGTTCATCGATTAACTAGTCCATATTTGTTCCAAGATCAAGTGCAAATCAGCTAAGTCATTTTCTCTCTCTCACACTTAGGGTTTCATACTTTATTATCTTATTTCTTGTGTCAAAATCTATACTTTAGCATTTATTTATCATACGTGACTATACAATTAGGGTTTTACATTATTCTATTTTTTTAATCATTTGGTGAACCCGATCGCTCATACCCTACCTTCTAAGAATGTGTTGTAATCATCCTCCTTCTAAATTTATGGATCAATCTTCTTATCCTTCTTTCACCCTAAGGTTTCTGGCATGGCTACTACCGTTGTTGATTTTATGCAAGTTCATACTCAACATCCTCCCCGCTTCATTACTCCTATGGTTGATCCAACTATCAATGTAATCATTACTAACACTAGTCATCCTCCTAAGGATCAACCCTTTTTCTCCCACTATGTATCACTTCTACAACTCCCACCACCACTTCTAAGGGTTATGACATCATATAAAAACTTAAGAATACACCAAAAAAACTTTCTTTGTGATTTATTTCATAATGAACCGAATTGTCATCAAACATTAGAGGCTTTTGTTCGCTCTAGTCACATTGAAATTAATAATTCATCGGTGGCCTTCACACATCTCATTTAATCTCTCAAAAATATACCACATGCTATATCATTTAGTGATAAGGATATTCCGCCATCTACTATTGACAATCCATTTACACCTTTTCTTATCACCACTACCATTGGTACCATTTGTATCAAGTGTGTACTCATTGACAATGGATTTGCTATAAATCTATGTGCTCACTCCCTTCTCAGAAAATTGGTATTATTGATAATATAATTACTAAAAATTCTACTCTCATTCATGGCTATGATTCCACTACTCACACATACCTTTGTACTATTAATTTACCTATGCAACTTGGGCCTATGATCGTTCATATGGTTTTATTTGTTATTGATGCATTATTTCAATTTAATGTCCTGCTTTGGGTAGACTATGGACTCACACATTGCAAGTTGTCCCTTCTATAGTCCATCGAAGTGTTACATTCTTACATGATGGAAATGAACATACCAAAGGTCTTTGTTGACCCATATCCATTCAAGTATTTCCACATAGAACTTGTTATCGCTATGACTATTCCTTCACATCGCATATTCCATTTAGCAATATTGGTACTTATGATGTTAGAAAATCTAGTGCTCCATAGTTTTCTTCCACATCTGTAAGTGTACCATCCATTCCCACTCATACTATTGATATCATTTCACCCACCTTGTCTACTTCCATAGTCACCACTATTCCGTCTATCGATAATCCTCTCACTCCTACATCTGAATTTGCTCCTACCAATATCCCTGATATTGTTATTCAAGATGAAAATGACATCATTGATGATTATAGAGATGAGGTTAATACCATGGAGCTTAATGATAACACATTGTCAAATATTTACTTTAATCCTTTAGAGATAGATGAGTCCTACTTCAATGATACCTTTTTTGTTATTGGCCCTAGTGAATATCAGTTCAAGAAACCCCTCCTTCAAATAATGTTGTGATATGTTTTTAGGGGTATGTCCATACATTGGACATCATATCATTGACCTCATCTCAGTCTACCTTAACATTACATCCTTTCACATGCACGCTTTTCATACATAACTCTTATTGGCATCATATTTCATTTGATCCCACTTTCTTTGACACCATTTGCACACATGATGACTTAGCCTAGATTTGTGATGATATTCACCCACTACCTCATTCTCCTCATATTTATCATGGATGTGTCTTTATTACTGTTTCTTATGGCCTTTGGGTCTTCCATTTATCAATATTTGTTACACGTACTCCTCGTTCCTCTCCACTTACACTTGGGCAGTCTTGGCTTGACTACATTAGTGGCACTTTGGATCCTAATCACACTAGTATCACATTCCCCATGCCTTTTGGTCACGTTTCTATTTGTAATGATTCATTTCTCAGCTACACTCAAAATATTACATGCTAGTATATGCATGATTTTCAGAAACCACCCTTCACTAATGAAGAATATTCTATGCACATGTACCATTTGCACCACAATGGCTCTTTATATGATCAACCTCATATTATTTCTTACCAAGTCTCTAATCCAGAAAAAATTAATTATGATCTTGACAATGATGATCTTTTAGATTATGTTACTTGATTCTTATACACATCATACACTTGAAGGGAAGCATGTTTACTTATCTTCCCCCCTCCCAACATAATTAGGTGTCTATCATTTCTACTCTTACACTCCATCCTTCATACTTTCTATTTCTAAGTAATCTTACACATTGATACATCTTATATCATCATTACCCTATGACGTACTCTAGTTCCATAGTTCATACATGACTACTGAGGGTATAAATTTGAAACGAACCTCACCATAATCACACTCTTCACACTTTGTACTTCATTGATCTATCTTTATAGTGCACATTATCAAAACATTCCCCAATGACACACTCTTGTTCTATGGTTCATTCTTTTTTTTTTTATTAGAGGTAAAATTTAGGGTTGAGGGGAACCTACCCCCTTACAAGGAGTTACAGTATACTTCTATATTGGCCAAAGTATTAAACTTAAAAGGCCATACTTGTTCCAAAATTCAAAAAAGAGATTACAGTATATGATATCCATTATATAGCATTTACAGTATATAGCAGTTTGAAGGATTAAACTAACAACATGAAGGTAAACAAACAACAAAATCCAAACCATTGACATTCCTTAATATTTGATCAAATCTTCCACTATCTCCTTGCAATCATTCCATTCTTTGACCAGAGTTGTTATAGTCTCCTTCTAGTACTTGTAGTTAGGTTCTTTGATCACCACCTTTGGCCCTGTACCATCCTTTTCCTTTTCTTTTTCCAGTTCCATGGACTGGATCATTTCAGCCAACAATTTGAGATGGTAGATAGTACTTTTCACATTGAGAATATGTGCATATCTGATTTGTATTATAATACCTTTCATTTTCAGCAGCTCATTTTCCATTTCCATTCTTCTGGCATTGGTGTTATTGGATTTTTTCGTTGTGGATGAGGGAAGACATTTTATCCATTTTGTCATGCAGCTCCTTAAGGTCCATAGAGATCAGGCTGATTTTGTGCCTATTTATATCAGTGTTCAGTTTGTAATTTTCAAAATCTCTCATGAAGGCATGGGTTTTAATAGCCGATTCCTAGGCCGAGAAAAGTTCCATCTGAGCCATTTTAAGATTATGCAAACTGTGGATAGCTTCCTCTAGTGTTCTTGGAATTCTTGTCCTCTGAATACTCTTGATCTTTTTTTTTTTCCTCTGCCTCACTGCTCTCAGTTTCCCCTTTTCTTTGTCAAGAGAGAAATCCTTCTGGGTTGGGTTTTCACCAGGGCATTCATCCGACACATATGTTATGTTATCCTCCTCAGCCCGTCCAAGATTCTGCTCTTTTCTGTTCTGATTCTTTTCACCCCCTTTACCCATGTTTGACCTAGTGCATTTGGCCACAGGATTCCCTGGACCACAATCATCCCCGTAATCCTCCTTAGGTTCCATACTCCCTATCCTTTTACCCAGTGTAGAGTTTCAAACTGAAGCCCCAAATTTTTCTTTTTTTCCCAACAAAGGAGTTCTCAGCCAAATGATTGTTTTTATCAAACCCTGGTGTAAAGGGAGAATGAAAGTTCCTTTCTTCACCATTGTTATTGATTGAGCTAGAGAAAAAATAGGTAGAAAGGAAATTATTATGGTTTGGAATTGAGAATATGATTTAACATTGGGAAATGATAGCCATAGATAACCTTATATCTTCCTTCTAGAGTAATGTAACCTTATATTTGTTCTATGGTTCATTCTTAATTGTTGAGGGTTATTTTATAAATGAACCTCATCTCATACTCATACATATTTTTTAGGGGGAACACTACTCCTATCACATTCACATTGCATACCATTCCATCTCATTCATACACAACATACTACATATCTTGGTTACACATACTCTTGCTTTCCTATACTAGTTACATATTGCACTTTATTAACTATGTTAGACATATATCCAGTATGTCATTATCTTTTTCTATATACACATATGTGTTCACTTGGTCTTTAGTTGTGAATGTATAATTTCTACAGATCTTTACACATAGCAATGATGTTTGGCATTGTACCTCTTACCAGTACCACCGAGGATTCTATGGGAATCTAAATTTACTACTCTTCCATATCATAGGTGTTATTTTTTCATTATTTACTACTTTCTATTCTTCCTAGCACACTAGTTATTCTATTGATATATACACTCTTTTATATACTCTTTATCTTTCTAACATGCTAACGAGTGCTTCGTGTGCAATATTTTACTTGCAGGAACTATTTTCCACCATGTTTGTTTGTTACATCTTTGTTTGACATTTTTTTCCATTGTATGTTATTGTTTGTAGGATATGTCCTTTGACTTGTATGCACATTATATGCTTTCAAATGATTTAGCCCCGATTATCTTGTGACATTGTGAGTTATATCAACATATATGAAACACACTTTTCTAGATCTCTCTTTTGTATCCATATTTTCTTCTTACACTTTTTTATGACATGCTTTCTTATTTTTCAACTAAAAATTATTACTATCCATCTTGTTTACATGTGCCTTAGTTTCCACCATGCACATTCCCTCCTCGCAGGGTATATAGTTTAGATCAACATCAAGTCCTATCTTTAGGCAGCATTCTCCTAGTGACATCACATGCACCCCAAATGAGGGGGACATACATTGGGTGAATCAGTTACCCCATACAGCAGCTTAGAACTATAACACAATACAGTTCAGCACAGGAACATAATAGGCTACAGTTTCATAAATAGCCCAGAATATGACTTGGGTCCTCGGTTCAAAGCATAGACACCAGTGCCTAGCTATAGACACTAACACCTTGGCACTCTGACCTCTCTTGGGTGCCTATTTCATGGGAGAAGATACAATTAATTTTTCATATAAACATAATTTTCAGCATGTTACAGATCATCTTTCATAGTACAAGCATAGTCCTCCAACAAACAAAATACATTCTTTATCCATTTTTCTATGCAAAAATATGGAACTAATATAGTACATCTCGGATATAAACACATATCACACCATCTAAAGTGGTGTATAAATTCAGGAAGTAGTCATGGAAGGAGAGTAAAACTAGACCTCTCTCCACAACACTCTTTTTTGTGGCGTGAGATCATGTAAAAACTCACATGTGTTATGAGATCGCCAAAAAAACTTTTTCTTAGCATGATATTTCCCAAAATACTCTCTCTTTGTGTGAGATCACCCAAAAATTCACTCTTCTACAACATTTCAAGACATATTTCTATCCTTTTACACTCATGATCATCAGTGCACACTTTCCTTTTACTATTTTTTCACATGTTTACATACTTTTACAGATTTTTCATAATACATGACTTTGATTACTCTTTCTCTCTTCTTTCAAAGGTTTGCCCTTAATATGCAAAAATAAGTATCCCTACATGAAGAACAAAAATAGGTAAAACATAGTACAACACAACACTCTTCACCCCTAGGGTCACTTCCTCTTTCTTAGCTTACACACTTAATTTTTATCACTTCATTCTTTCACTTGTCTCCTCGACATGCTATCATCATCACATTCTACATTGATATCTGGTACACATCTCTTATCTACTTTATGTTATCAATTATTCACTCACTAACATAAAATGGTAGAAAATGTAGACACAAAATCATGCAATCAGGTACATTTATAGGTCTTAAAAGCATACTTGCATTCATATGATTCCTAAGTGAGAAAGATAGTAATTGTGAGATATCTTTGGTTGTTTTACTTTGTTTCTTATCTTCTTTCTGTCCTTTTACACCCTATATGTCATTCATTATTTTACATTCTTATCCTTTATGAATCTAGACACTATCGCTTCGGTGCCTTCCTCCCCCGGGTGGCCTTGACCTCTTTCCACTTTACTCGCTCTTTTTAGGATTATTTTATCTTTTGGGCATATTATTTTCTTATGGGTTGGCCTTCTAGCTATTAATTAAAAAATTCAACCAAGGGAATCATATAAATACAAATCTATGTGACCAAAATTAAGGACTAATCTCTAAGCATCTATTATCATCACCTAGGTTTATATCCAAAGGCATCTAAGAGCATCAAAGGCATCCATCTAGGACTCATACAAATGACAAGAGACTACATTTTATGCATACACTTCATAGGAAGGGGAAGTTCATTTTTCCATCCACATATCTATTTACATTGTGTAGAAACCTAAATTCCACTTTTGCAATCTTATTGCCAAATGCACACAAATCACTCTCATTCTTACCATTTCCATTATAATTAGTGATTTCCATTAATTAACTAACATTTCTTACCATTTTGGTCAATTAACAATGCTTTTTTGATTACCTAACCCCTTTCACATTCAAGATGCCACTTTACGACAAATCGTAAGTCAAAATCCTCTTCCAAATAGACAATTAGCAATTATTAGCTAATTAAGCCTGTTTGCTCATATTTTGGTCAATATACCCTATTATTTACTCAAACCCCTCTTCCAACCACTCAAAATCACCATATTTCCTTCCACAACATCTCATCAAGATTCAAAATCTTATCATAGCCTTCTAATTGACTCCTAAGTGTTTGATTAAGGCTCCTCACATCTTAATCACTTGTTAATTCACTAATTATGATTAGAAATCCTTAATCTAATTTTTACTTTTAGTCTCACATGCACCAAAATACTAGTTTTCCTCAAAGATAAAACTATAAAAAGGACTAACGACGTACCTTTAAACTTTATACCATGCTTTGATTTGCATCTCATATAAGGAATATGATTTATAGCCAAACTCAATCCTTGCCTAAAGTCTTCAATGGGGTTAGTAGATAGGTATCCAATATGATCTTGTAGTCATTGTTGGAGATACCATATCACCTCTCTTGGAGTAGAAAAAAATCCAAGTTGATTTCCCTCTTAGATCTATTTAGGTCTATGTTAGTTTAGCAATTCATACATAGTAAGAATTATTTTGTAGATTAATGTTTAATTCCATTTAGTTTACATTCATATCATAATTTCAATCTTTAATCATTAATGTTACATATAGTCCTAGCCAAGTGCGCTCAAATTTCCCTTTCTTTTCATAGTTCTTATAGGTGTTTTTTCGATTCTCTTTTAACACCAGGTCTCCTACCTAAAATTGATGAGGTATGACTCTTTTATTGTAGCTTCTCTACAATAAATCCTTATACACTTTAAGGTGATTGAGGGCATGAAGTCTTTTCTCATCTAATAGCTCAAAATCTACTAGTTGAGATACTCTATAGTCATTCTCTTCATTTACATAATCCTTTATCTTAATACGCAAAGAAGCGATATCAATCTCTAAAGGTAGCATGACTTATGTGTCAAATACTAAGGAGTATGGAGTGACACCTGTAGGGGTGAAGATTAAAGTTCTAAATACCCATAGGGAAAGGTGAATTTGTAGTTGTCATTCATGGCCTGTCTTTCTCACCATCTTCTCCATATTGTGAATGAGGGTTTTATTGGAAGATTCAGACTTTCGCATTACCTTGTGTAACACCCCTGAATCTGTTGTTACTTTCTCCTAAGCATTCAAGTGTTGATATGTGATTTCTTGTAAAAGGATGTGTTCCTCGATTCAGAAATCATGCTTGATATGTACTGAATTTCTTGCAGATTGCAGATCTTGACTGAGTCAGAATATGATTAGACTCTTTTATTTATTTCATTTTGTGTCTGAATATTAATCTGATCACGGAATGAATTATAGAGATATTCATCTATAATATCTAGACTTGGATCAGTGGAATTGATCCAAGTAATGCTTTAAATCTGTTTGTGATAAATTAGATCACAGACCTTGAACAGGTTGCAAGGTATGGAAGCATTTATTAAGCTGGTCAGGAGTATGACTCAGGCTGATCTTGAGAAATGAATTGGTTCCCGATATGGAGGTATATCTGGAAGGTCTCGGACGTGGACCAAGTAATAATTCTGTCATGTATATTCCTGTAGCCTAACGGCTGTATAGGAGTGAATCCTGTTCGGAGATGCATGATTTTGGGTCTTTTCTTGGCATATAAAATGTTATACCTAACTGGAATTATTAATGGTTAGTAACCTAAAAACTAAAACCTAACCTAGGGGTTAGATTATTGTTAAGCTAACCTAGACCTAGGCTATGTGTTAATATCCTAAGTTAGTATCTATGTGTAAATTGGTTAGTATGGGTATTACCCTAAATTCTAACCTAAGATGCTAACCTAACTAATGAGGAGATTATGAAGGGGCCTATGGAAGGGGTGCGAACCATGGGCGGCGTTTTCTATGGCAATTAATGCTGGGGATAAGGATGAGGGACAGGTCATGGCGGAGGTTTAGGCGACGGCTAACCTGTGCAGACGTGGCAGGTCGCTAAGTTTGGAAATGAGCATGAGTTGTAGTTGGACTGTCGCCAATTCTGGCGGTCGGTGGAAGTTGAGTTTAAGCGGGAAAGTTGGTTTAATGGCATTCAATGTTCTAGGGAGACGAGCTCGGAACTCGCGAGAAGGCATGCAAACGGGAAGTTGAAGGTTTGTTTGGTTTGTCGCGATTTTCGGTCTTCTCTCTCTCTCTGCTTGTTTACTGGTTCTTCGCACCAGTTCTCCTTGAGTTGCATGGCAAGAATGAATTTCTCTGGCTCTTTTCTCTGTCATGGAAGATATATATGTGATGGAGACAGCGAAATTTTGTTGGTCGCTTTATCTTGGAAAAAGAAAAGGAAGTTTGAGCTCTTCCAGTGGTCTGCTTCGGAAATTTGATCAAAAATACAGGCATGTTAGGCCCTAACCTTTAAATATCTTGCTGTCTTTCAAGTGATTTCATTAGAACAACTCTGTTCAAATGTTTTGAGAAAATAAAGGATTTTCTATGGAGATCTTGTTTAAATTTTGGTACTGTATCTCTTCTGGTTCGATTTTTCAATTTCCTCTTGATGGGTGTTTGTTAAATTCGAATTGTGGCTCTATTCCTTTGTGTATTCTTTCTGGTTTAAATATATGAGATATTTATATGTAAAGAGCATGAAAGCTCGGCCTGTTTGGCGTGAGCCCAAAGAATATACTTGTGTTGTGAATAGACCACTGTATGTTGTTGATTTGTGGTCGCTGTTTCTTGTTGTGGAAACTGTATGGAATGATTTTGAAGAATACTGTAAGATTGATCAGTATTATTGCTTCTTTGGAAACTCTGTCGTGGGTTTTGTTGACAGTGTTTAATGATACTTTTTGGGTTTTCATTGTCTTCTAATTTTGCTAGGAACAGGTAACTGTTGTGTTACCGTAGTTTATACGACCTAGCGGAAGTTGTTTTCCTTGTTATTGTGGTAACGGGATTACTTGTTGACTGTGTATAATATAGATACATCTGTACTTTATTTTATCGACTCAGTGGAGTCCATGATTGAATCGTATATTGCTATCTATTGCTGAGAATGTAGATTCATCCATAAGTTTTGTGAATTGATTTTCGTGGAAGCCTGGTAAGAAGAAACAGGTCTTTTGATCACCGTTATTTGAATGAATAAAGGATATAGACTTCCTAGGTATGCATTTGCATTTCCTTGTGTAAACTGTTCGAAAGTTTCGAAGCGGCTCAGTTGATTTCTTTGCTTTGAAAGGGGTATTCGATTTGCTTACACTTGTTTTTATTCTGAATGTTTGCCATAGCTGGCATAGAAGGATTCATCACCAATTTCATAGTACGCTGCTGTAGGGTTCAGCGGTTATGGGTATAAACCCGTTAACAGTATACAGCGTGTGCATATATATGTATATATTTACAATCGTTGTAATCTGAACGACTATGAGGAGTCGATTGTATGTTTTATATTTGAATCTTATTCAAGTTGAATATATTTAAATAGTTGGTGATTGTTGAACCTGCGACTTGAAGGAATAACACGTAATAGACCTCTGTTATTTTCGGGAATTACTCTTGTGTTGCATGGGTTTTGTGGTACAGAATCTTAGGTGAACATTTACGTCTTCGACCTGTACAAATTTGTGTAAAAAGATTGGCAGAGTTCAGTCGGGTTCTTGGTGTGAAATCAGAGATTAATTTGTTTGTCTGATTCTTATTATGCTTCGTTGATGAATATCAGTATGAATTCATATGCATTTGCTTGAATTGTTACCTCCGTTTGAATCATTTGGAATTCTGGAAAGGTAGCTGGTACTTCTGTCTCTTTCTGAACTTGACATTGGACACTGTCTTTGTCACTGTTTGAGATCCTTGAGTATGGATGACTGTTTCGTGTTCTGACCTTGTTTGGGTAAGTCGCGAATACCACACTAAGACTTGCATGCGCCAAGGTAAGGATCGATTGGTTGTATTCATTTCTTTTACTTCAGTCCGATTTTGACTGAGCAAGAATAAGTATGCTATGTTCTTTTCCATTTAATCAGTCCGATTTGACTGAGCATGATTTGGAAATACTGTGTGGTCAACATAGCATAGTCTCTAGGAAACCTCAAATTGCTTGATGCAATAAGGTTGTTGTTTTCAGCGATACGCTTGTAGTTTCTTGTTTTCAACTTGTGTCAAAGCCTTACTGTGTAAAAGGAACTAGCATTGGGCTTAGGGTTGATACATGAATTGCTGATGTGTTAGTTGCTGTACAGGAGTTTTGCTGTGTTTCTATTTCGTGATTTAGAACAGCGATCTTGCTTGCGGCTTGTCTAACTTGTTCATTTATATACTGGATAAATGTTTTCATAGGAGAAGACGGTACAGTGATGAATTTATGTGAAAGGAAGTATGAATGGATTGGTTCTTTCTCTTCCTTTATTTCATATTTGTTGATATTTGTCTAACAGTGGGAAATTGTTTTGTAGCATTTTGGTAGAATCCCGAATTGTTATGTTATTTCCCTTTTGGAAGAATGAAACAATCTGACCAATGTTGTGATTTGGATTCAATGATTGTTTGTATACATTCGTTCCTTGATTTTTAATATTTGATGAAATATTAGAAAGTGATTAAGACTATTTTGTAACAATGATAGAGTTACATATTTGTAATCATTTTGTATTACAAGGACATAGTCTGAATATGTTTACTTATTTGGATATTTGATCTCATTTAAACAGGGTGTTTAATGAAAACAATTGATGGATTGCAATTGTTTTAAAAGTTAGTGCTTATCATGCTCAGTTCATTGAACTGACTCATGTTGACTATTTTTGCAGATGGTTACCGTAAGAGGTAAAAGCAATGCAGATCTGACAGGCTGATCAGATTGTTTATTTGATTTATAATGAATTACAGCTTGATTTTATAGATGTACTATATGAGAAAAGATGTTTCTTTTCCGTTAGCATTATATCAAGTATGCGTTGTTGCATAAAATGTAATTGTATAGTTTTGAAAGGAATGGAAATAAGTGTTTGATACTTATGTGTTGTATTCTATTTCTGAAAGTTGACCTTCTTCGGTTTATGTAACGAAGGGGCATTGTTATCATTGTATAATATGGATGCTTTTGTGATTGACAATGAAAGCTTGCATGAAAATGAGATTGAATTCTTATGAGTGTTTAGTAGTTCTAATTTGTTCTAGCAAAAGCAATATTGGATTTAAATAATTGTCTTTCTAGAAGATAGGTTAAAAATGAGCCTAAGGAGAACACTAAACAAGCTGGATTAAATTACTAATCCCTAGTCCTAAGTATGACAGGACAATATTAAATTGGATTCTTAATCATTTATATCTTTATACTAGAAAGTATGATATAAATTCAGTTAAGAGAACTGATATTCAATCAAATGGAGTTCAGTTGGCAATCTCAAGCAAAGGTTATGAGATACTGTCCGATTCTGTTGCTTTAGAATCAGGTGTATTCTAATGACTCCTTGATGGGAACTTGACCGTAATACCTCTACCATGTAATGGGTTTTAATAGAGGAGGGTCATCTTAAGACGAAGAATCCAGGGATTTGGAAAGGCTAACCTTAGGGAAAAGTCTTTAAAAGTAATTTAAACTCAAGTGCGTAACGCTTGTTACTGAGTAGATCTTTTCGAGGTGGATTTAAAGGTTGACGACATAAGTCAACTGCAGAGTTGTACCTCCGAGAAGATTAGGATCTTCTCGAAGTTACAATAATGCAGATGACTTATGGCGACACCCTTTGCATTGATCGCTAAGATTTACACTTGATTTATACGAGTTACCCTGGGACCGATTAAGAACGTGGTCATGTTATAAGGCTGCCTAGGAGATTCGGGGTATCATGACACACTGGTTGAACTGCAAGGTTGAACCAGTATGTCATCATATCCCTAATCCTCGTGGTCATCCATATAACATTATCACCTTGTTAATCTGCCTCCGAGTGATTCAGTTGTGAAAGGAAGGACTGACAGTAGTCAGTATAAGACATTCTATATAACATATGAATGGGGTGAAGGACGTATTCTAGATTGACGAGTATGCCGTTAAGGAATACGAGACATGAACAGTATGTTTCAAATCTTTGGCCAAAGTATCGCAAGCTGCTGATTGCGTTGTCCTAATTCACCTAGTCTAAGGGATGAGATGCCGATGAATAATGGTAACAATTATTCAGTTAGATTCCTTGGACAGAGCATTCTGAATCCCAGATTAGGGAAGAGAACCGCAAGAGTAATGTGTTAAATAAAAACACCGGCTCTTATTACTCATGAATAGATCGGTAGATTACCGAGTCATGGAATGAATAGATCGGAGGTACTCCGAGTCATTACAGCTGCATATGGTTGTCTGTTATATAAATGGTTATTTGAATTGTGAGTTCTAAATTATGTATTTAGAACCAGTATGCAATTATCAAAAAAAAATAAAAAAATTGACTTGTTCTATTGTCTAAAATGAGGATGTTACACCTTGAGGGTACTATGGGGTCAAAAACTTAAGGGATATTTGAAAGCATTTGTAGAGTGTGATGGGTCGTTGTATTCTTCCAATCATTTAACTGACATAATATTTGTCAGTGTCATTCTAAACCAGGGTTGTGTCCTAGGCAGTATGCAATGGAGTCTAGGGGAACCAGTTATACGTTGGGTCTATTGGGGGGTTGTTTAGTTTAGTGACTATTCTATGAAATGTAATTCAAATCTACGGAAATTAAATACAATTCTATAGAATTCAACTATTTGCGATGAAAGGAAATTTAACAACTAATCTTCTGCTGTAAAATGAAATACGCACACACTATTCTTAACAAATGAAATCACAATTGTATAAATGGAACTTAGCAGAAAGCAAGACTATTCATTAACTAGATTTGCATAACAAAAGCATCTATTCTAAGTGAAAGTAGTAATGGAGAAAGTAGATATAGTTAATCCAATCAAAGAACTGTATGCATGAACTCAAAATAACCTCTTATCTCCTCGGTCGAGTGGGCCCTTTCTCTTCCTCGGGATAGAGGGATTAACAACTTCTGATTCTCAAAACGTCATGGCTTTCATTAACTAAAAATAAGTTCATAACATAGACAGTAAAAATAATCAAGAACTGGATGTAGATAATCTCCTTCAGTATATCAAAAAGTGGTACTACCAAGTTCTGAAGATGAATTCTTCATATAGATACTATTGGTTACAAGATCCACCATATCAGGCGGCATTAAACACTATCCACAAAATTCTAATTAAAACACATAAATCTCTATGGGCCGTTAGGAACAAGCCCAGGCTAATAGGTCAACTTGATGGAAATAGTCTTCTACTACATGCTTCGAACTCGAGCTCCATAACTACCAGCAACTTCCATCATTTCTGCACACATCATCACGTTTGATCTCACAAAGACAGTTAGTAGGAGGTTCATGTGATAATTGGTTTTCATAAACTATAGCAAGGAAAATGCATCAAACCTACTAAGATATAACTACACAAAACATCCCCATGTATTAATAAGTCATATCAAAAAGAGTATTTTCGGCTGAAGAAATGATATTAATGAGCCAAACATGCACTCATCGAGTGCTTTCACAATATTATTTTTAAATGTCTTACCATTATCAGTGATAATAGTAGAGGGGATACCATATTGATAGATGTTATGGTTAATTATAAATTTAAATATGTAGGCACCTTCAACATAGTTATGAATGGTTACTGATAGTCATGCTTCATGGTAGGAAAATAGTAGCCTACTCTAAGTATTTTCTTTTCAAGTAAAATTCCATTAGTATGAGCCCCAAATATTCCTTCATGCACCTCTTTGATTTCTTGGATAGACTCATCCAAATTTAAATAATGCAATGGATTCCCATTGTAGCCTTGGCGAAGAGGGTTCCCAAGTAAGGTTTAGTGGGCTATACAGTGGATGAGGGTTCATTTTTCATCATGGGAAATTTTAGTGGGAAAGGTCCCATTGTGGAGGTACTTAAAGATTTCAACACACCATGGGGAAAAGGGACCAGCGATGTCGCACACCAAATAGGAATCTGGTATGTCTTATGCTAGCATTATTAAATGTTCAACGAAGAATGGCATATCATTATTCATTGGCGGAATCTGAACATGGATCCTACTATAGCCATAACATATACTTCTCTATTATTGGATCTTGGTATTTTATCAAATTTTATTTTTTTGAAGAACTCCTTCAAAAAAATTAACCATCCTTTAGTATGGAAGAATTTTGTCATCTTTGACCTTGTATTCATATGTGACTTATTTTATAATGAGTATTAAATCACCAATGCAATTTATTCATATGATATCCCACTTGATGGCTAGCTTCATCCCTACGATGAGATATTTATACTACGATATATTATTTGTACATGGGATATGGAACTAGAACGCTTGGGAATCAAACATATGATACAAACATAAACATACAGATTAAGCATGATATCTCATCAACTAAAGATACATCGGTAATCCATCAAATCATCATACATCATCATAAATATAAATGTCCATGTACAAAATAGTTTATCTCAAAAATGCATTCGATACTGATGAGCCATCGTGGGAATCTATACAAAAATTTACCTTCATCATGAGGCATAATAAAAAACAATACATAACGTACATCTGTACAAAAATGTTCCTTCATCACGAGGCATAATCAAAAAAATAATACATATACATCTATAAAAATTATACCTTCATATTAAGGAGTACACAAAAATTATACATCTAATAAATCAATAAAATAATCAGCCTCGAAAATCACCCTCTCTAGGACTACGACCTAGGGCCTTGAGGACGAAACTACTAATGTGATGGTCCTACAATGGTTTCTTGGATCTCTTTGCATTGTAGGTTGTTGAACTGATATGGCTGATCATGAGGTCCTCTGGGATCTAGATCTGGACCTTCTAAATTCTAACTAGTTAAAAGGGGTTACCGTTTGTCCCTCTAGAATGGCCTAGTGGTATAATTCCTTGTAGTAGGAGGGCTCTCCACTGGCTCTCATCATATATCCTAGTATGTTAGGCATCCTAGATGTTGAAGATGACCGTAGTAGAGAATCACACTCTCCTATCACTCTAGCTATGTCTATCTAAACCTACATATACTATGTTGTCCATTGAACCCGCTCGACCACTAGTTGATCCCTCTTTATCATGAGTTTCTCCCCCTCATGATACCTTGGTCTCTCTTTTTAATATCCTAGTTTCTTTGTGTGATAGCATGGTCTCTTTGTGTAATATCCTGGTTTCTCTGCGTGATAACATTGTCTCTCTATGTGATATCCTGGTCTCTTTGTGTAATAATTTTCTCCCTCTCAGTGGTAACCTAAAGTTATAGGGATATAACTTGTTGTAGTTGTTGATACTGAGGAAACCATCTTCCTGTAAACCTATACATCCTCCTCCATATCATCTCCACCCCCACAATCTCCTCCACCTATGGGTGGGTTGTGTGGTGGACTCACGTGAGGGGGTGCCTGTAATGGTGCCCATAATGGATCCTGAAGGGGAATCCGTGGTGCCAATACCCATGGCAACACCACTACCTATTCTTGCATTAAAACCTTCCACTAGACTAGCACGTGTTGTGTTAGTACCATTATATGTGGTCCTCCTTATAGACCTTCCTATGCCTAAGCATGTTCACGTGCCTTAGGATGCGGGCCATATCCCCCCTGTGTTGTTGCATCTAATACCTCATGTGGTATGTTCAATATCGTGGAAGTCTTATTGTATACCATTCTACATAATCCATGGTTGTCTCTGGATCCACTATTTTTGCCCGTTGTACCCAAGGCTGTGGAACCACTTGTAAAAAGCTAGTACGAGCTTGACCCAACCTGATCTGAGGCCCCATGTGGAAGGCCTCTCTATATCTATGTGCATACCACATCTCATCACTAGGAATCCCTAGATGTTACCAAACTACCATTGGACCAAGTTCACTCTGAACCACTCGATGATATGGCTCATGCTCCCAAGAATTAAATGATCAACTACACTGGTACTCAACTCGACTACATCATTAGGCCAATAGTATAACCTGTATGGCCGTTATATGATCATGTGAGGTTATACCTCGTCAAAATCTCACCTACAGTAGTTAGTTTCCCCCATGTGGCCCTGAATATCATTTCCATCTAGAGCTCATCCCATGATGGAAGGCTCTCCAATAACTCAAGCTCTCAATGCTCCTACAAGGTGGCCTATCGCAATATGATCCGAGGCCCATATCTATAGAAAAGTGGTAGGACCCACTAAATTTTTCCCATGGTAAGAAATCAAATACAAATCATTGTATAAATGAGCTAGTATACACATGACCCCAGTAGTAAACCTCTCCCTGAAGTAGGTCATGAATCACTCTAATAAGTCCCAAAGGGAATTGAGCACTAATATTGTTAGGAAACAAAATTTTGCTAACAAGAGCTAACATAAATACAAGGACCTGTCCCGACCACTTATCAGCCATACACCTCCTAATGAAGATAGTCATACCCCTGTGAGGTATGTCTTTCACCACAAACATCTCGGCTATACATCACTCAATACTGGTCCAGGATGACCATTATATGTGATGAAGTGAACCTAAATAGGAACTCATAAGATCGGCCACATGTCCTCCATCGTGACGCTCATCTCCCCTATGAAAAGGTGAAACATCTGACTCTCACTCTACCATCTCTAATCTAAGGTTGTCGTCTAAAGTAATCTATTGTCTGTGGTCCATGTGTCTGCACCGAACACCTCTAATGTGATCTCTAATAAAATATGGTCTTGGCATCTAAATGTTACCTCATAGGCCGAGATCCGTAAATGTTTCTCTCATGTCTCTAATACCTCTAAGTCCATCTACAACGTCATTTGGGTCATTTATTAAGATCTTGTTCTTCTAGTGTAAATCCAATTCTTCTATTCTACCATTTAATTTTTCTAATCTATCATCTAATTTTTCTACTCTACCATATTATTCTTCTATTCTATCATTAAATTCTTCTATTTTGTTATATAATTCATCTATCCCTACCATCTAGGGTTTCTAAAACCTTCATTTTCTTCTAAAAACATTCTAAAAATGGATTTTTTCACGGGCTCCCACTGGTGGCACACGTGTACCCCCAAATGCATATGCACCCCAACACACCAACACACTCCTCAATGCATCATCACCCCCATCCACACATAAGAAATATCCTTTATGTCTATTAAAAATCTCTCAATGTGCTTTGATTCCTTTTTCATAGGCATGCTCAAATTTTACCATTAAAAACCTCAATGCACCAGCGTATTCCTCTATGCATAGGCACATATGCACCCCTGCCTCACTACTAGAAATGCATGAATATCCTTATTTTGGCACTAGCATGTATGCGCCCATGTTTACCTGAAAAATATGCATTAGCGCACCCCTCGAGTGCACTAGTATGTACGTGTCTAGGAATGGACAAGCATAGGTATACCCCATGAGCACAAGCATGCCCTAGGGGCCACGCCTACACCTTTTTCTACCCAAAACTACCCTAATTAATGTTATTTTTATCAAAATTAAATGCTTTTAATTGACAAGAGTAAAAATCTCATATTTTTGTACCTTTGGGTCATCCGATGGAAGTCTTATGTAGTCTCTCATGTAGTCATCACGGTGTTTCCGGTTCTACACCCTCACCATTTCTTCTCATAGGTCAGAGCTTAATCACCAGTAAAAAGGTAAGTGAATTTGGTAAATAAAATTTCCGCGATGGTTTATGTACCCATTTTTACCCATCGCAGCATTTTTATTGCCCCAAGGTGCCCTAGATCCATTGTGGTTCTTCTAAATTCTTCTAAAACTCGTCGTGATGATTATTTTTAACAAATAACTATTTTGTGCCCATTTTTCCTATGTTGGGGCATGTTTTTGCTTCCCGGTAGCCTTTTTAATTCCTGGGGCATATTTTTTCTTTACGGTGACTTTTGATGATGTCTCATGACTTCGTTATTTCTTCTATAATATTTTCTTCTATCAAAATAAAAAAATTCAAAAAACCCAAATAATTCAAAAAAATTAGTAAAATCATTAAAAATCCAAAAATTGCAAAAATTGGTAAATAACATGCATGCAGTTGAAGCCTATATCAAATTCATTATCCTCAAACATTGAAATTTTTCCTACAAAAGCATATTTCTTAGGTTCTTGCTTGTTCTTGTCTCAAATGACTTGCGGATCATCGTGATCTACCTCCATTAACAAAGTTGGCTTGCTTACTATGTTGGTACTCCCATGCAATAGTGAATTTCCAAAGACTGTGTCATAGTGCACGAATTATTTCCATGGGGATACTTGTGTCCTTATTTTCCCCCTCGTCGTATCCTTGTTTGGGGAACCATTTTTAACCCTTTTCATTCAACACATACATTTGAGAACTAAAGCTTAATAACGAAAACATTGGTGTAATTTTCTTGAACGTTGTTTGTTTGAGGACGTGTGATTGTACTTGTTTCTCGTTAGGTTAATTGGTTTACTTTCTCATATTGCATTGCATTATTAATGTTGCATGGAATTAAGAATCATTTTACTTTCGTCTTGCATTGCATTATGTATGTTGCGTGGAGTTACACAATTTTAGCAATGAACAAATGCTAGTAATTTAGCTTTTCATGTTATCTTACACTTTTGTTTATTTTAATAAAGGCCAATGATGTAGATCTAGGGGCAAAATGATACAAAAAAATTACTTATTGAAAGATTGGATGCAAATATTTGGTTGGTCCTATATTCTACATTATCATTTATTATCACTACTAATTTTTCTTCTAAATCACCTAGCGAAATAAACAACCACGTTTATCCCTATCCTTACTTCTTCTATCCATTTCAATCATGTTTTCAATCATCGATTGAATTCTTCTATCACCCCATTGACACTCGAGGGGTAATCCTTCATTCTAATATTTTTCTTCAAAAAATTTATTGTTTATGCTTGTATACTATATTTTAAGTGGAGTTACTTACTTCACCTCAAAAAGCGGTAAATGTAGCACCTAAATTCCTCTTTTGCAATATTATTGCCAAAAGCACACAAATCATTCTCATTCTTACCATTTCCATTATAATTAGTGATTTACACTAACTAAATAACATTTCTTACATTTTGTCAATTAACAACGCTTTTTTGATTACCTAACTCCTTTTGCATTTAGGATGCCACTTTTACAACGAATCGTAAGTCAAAATCCTCTTCGAACAAAAAAATTGCAATTATTAGTTAATTAAGCCTATTTATCTCATACTTTGGCCAATATTCCCTATTCTTAGCTCAAACCCCTCTGCCAACCACTCAAAATCACCCCGCTTCCTTCCACGACGTGTAAGCAAGCTTCAAAATCTTATGTTAGCCTCTAATTGACCCTAATCGGTTGATTAAAGCTCCTCACATCTTAGTCACTTGTTAATTTAGTAATTGTGATTAGCAAAGCTTGATCATGATTAGAAATCCTTAATATAATTTGTTCTTTTAGTACCACATGCACCAAAATACTAGTTTTCCTTAAAGAGAAAACTATAAAAAGGACTCACCACATACCTTAAAACTTTACACCATGCTTTGATTTGCATCTCATATAAGAAATATGATTTATAGCCAAGATCAATCCTTTCCTAAAGTATTCAATGGGGTTAGTAGATGGGGATCCAATATGATCTTGTGTTCATTGTTGGAGAGACCATCTCACCTCTCTTGGAGTAACAAAAATCTATTTTGATTTCCCTCTTAGATCTATTTAGGTCTATGTTAGTTTAGCCATTCATACATAGTAAGTATGCTTTTGTAGATTAATGTTTAATTCCATTTAGTTTACATTCATAGCATAATTTTAAGATTTTATCATTGATGTTACATTCCTAAAACTTAGATCTTGACTATAGGTGGAAATTTTATTATCCTTTCCTAATTAGTCATATTATTTTCTTTGTAAAGTTTTGGGTGTTATCACATTGGTACATTTATATATCATATGTTATCAAGTGCACTTGCACAAAGGCTTCCTTAGACATGATTCTATCACACATGCACAAGAACTACATAGAGTCGAGATGTAGTGCAACACTTGGTCATAAGTTCACTCGGTCGGGTGGTTGTTGGGGTTAGTCGACTCCCCATATTACATATTTATTTTTGGCATTTGATGTATTTTGAGGGTTTAATAGGTAGAAATAACTTTTTAGGTTATAGGTGCATTTAGTGATCATATTGTGACATCTTTGGAGACCAACAATGACATTCATGTGACACGGAAAAATCAGATTCGACCACTTTCGCGGTATAGGCACCCAGTAGAAAAATCTAGCACCCAAGCATCCCCAACCCAATCCGGATGCCTTAGTTAGTTATGATAGTCTACCCTTATTGTTCGTCAGTTTTCCTTTCCATATAATTTCCAAAATCAAACGCAAATAACCTAAGTCCTTCTCTCTCTCTCTCTCTCTCTCTCTCTCTCTCTCTCTCTCTCTCTCTCTCTCTCTCTCTCTCTCTCTCTTGCACTTAGGGTTTCATACATTTTTATCTTATTATTTGTGTCAAAGTCTTAACTTGAACATTTATTTATCATATGTGACTACGAAATTAGGGTTTATCATTATTCTATTTTTATTAAATCATGGGGTAGATGTGGTAGGGTTGTTAGGTTTTAGCTAGGGTTATCTAGGGGTTAACTAAGGGTTAGCTAATATTTTTAGCATGGAATTTAGATGTGAAGAGATGGACATGAGAGAGGTGGAAGAAACAAGTTTTTTTTTCTTTGCAATAACAAGAAAAACAAAAGGATTTTTAAATCTACCTCTCAATATGTCGGAATTTCAGGATGTATTCCAAACCCAGATTGTTTGTTAAATTTTAGAGAGGAAAACCTAATTGTAAAAAAATAGTCTTGTGATGTTAAAATTGATTTTATTTTTGCATTCAAAAACTACAACAAACACCTATAATCATCAACAAATTGTAAAAACTAGCAATAACAACAAGATGTTATTTTATTTTTGTGATTTCATAAATGAATTTCTGCTTTGTTAAAAATATCAGAATGCATCTTGAAAAAAAAACAAAACAAAAAACACACTAAAAAAGTGTTAATCACACATTAAAATCTTAGTGAAATGTGGAGAAAAAAATATTGAAAAATGGTTGGTCCCACTTGGCGTGCTAGAATGAAAGCACAGAAAAATATATCTAAAATGGAAGACAAGTAAATAGATATGCAAACCTTCATGTTATTTCTTCCTTACAACCTCAAATAAGGTTGTGAGAATATTTTGAGTTTGTGTAACCTTGTATACGGTTGAATTTGAATGATCTTGATATGAATCTCCAAAGTGGATTTATAAATCCTATGAGAAAATTTAGGAAGGATTCAAACAACAAATGGGAAGAGCTTTGCTATATTTTCTTATGGGTTTTTGAGGATAATTTTGCAAAGGAAATGGCCTCCTCTTATATCTAAGGGCAGGAGTTTGAAAGGTGGATGCAATTTTGACTAAGCTCTAGGTTAATTATGGTAATTTCTTGGGAATAGAAAGTAGACTGAGTCTATGAGTTACAAATTTGAAGGGGTAATAGAAATTTGGAATGACAAAAGTTACATCTAGAAATTGAATTTCATGTACAAAGAAATCACCCCATACTTCTAGGAATCTAGAAGTGGAGTCCAAGTGGAACAGAGGAGTGTAGTTCAAGTGTAGTTAACTATAATGAGGAAGTGAAGTCCCAGTGTAGTTAACTAGGATAGTGAAGTGGCAGTTGACTAGGAAAATAGGTGTATTTTCCTAATTAAGTAACTAATTTAATTAGCTACAGTGTGCAAGATAATTAACTAACCATTTATTTGATAAATGTTAATTAACCTAGCTAAATTAAATGATAACACCCCAAACTTTACAAAGCAAATAGTATGACTAACTAGGAAAGGCTAACACTATTGCCACCTATAGTCAAACTCTAAGTTTTAGGAATGTAACATCAATGATCAAAGATTAAAAGTTATCTATGAATATAAACTAAATGTAATTAAACATTAATATATGAATCATCCTTACTATGTATGGATTTCTAAACTAACATAGACCTAAATAGATCTTAGAGCAATCAAATTGGGGGTTTCTTGTTACTCGAGGAAGGTGAGATGGTATCTCCAACAATGACTACAAGATCATATTTGATACCCATCTACTAACCCCATTGAATACTTGAGGCAAGGATTGAGCTTGGCTATTAATCATATTTCTTATATGATATGTAATTCAAAGCATGGTGTAAAGTTTAAAGGTATGTGGTTAGTCCTTTTTATAGTTTTCCTTGAGAAAAACTAGCATCTTGGTGCATGTGGGACTAAAAGCAAAAATTAGATTAAGGATTGTTAATCATGATTAAGCTTTGCTAATCACAATTAGTGAATTATCAAGTGATTAAGATGTGAGGATCCTTAATCAACCACTTAGGGTCAATTAGGAGGCTAGGATAAGATTTTGAAGCTTGTTAAGATGTTGTGGAAGGAAGTGGGGTGATTTTGAGTGGTTGGAAGAGGGGTTTGAGCCAATAATAGGGTATATTGACCAAAACAAGGGTAAAATAGGCTTAATTAGCTAATAATCACTAATTGTTTGTTCGGAAGAGGATTTTGACTTACAATTCATCATAAAGTGGCATCCTGAATGTGAAAGGGGTTAGGTAATCAACAAAGCATAAATATTTGACCAAAATGGTAAGAACCGTTAGTTAATTAGTGGAAATCACTAATTATAACATAAATCGTAAGAATGAGAGTGATTTGTGTGCATTTGGCAATAAGATTGCAAAAGTGGAATTTAAGTGTCTAAATTTGCCCATGTTTGAGGTGAAGTAAGCAACTTCACTTCAAATATAGTAGACAAACATAAACAAGCAAAGTTTTGAATAAAATTAGTAGAATGAAGGATGCCCCCTCAAGTTTGATGGGGTGATAGAAGAAGTTAATTGACAATCAAACACATGATTGAAATGTATAGGAGTAAGGATGGGGATAAACATGGTTATTTATTTCCTAGGTGATTTAGAGGAAAAATTAGTAGTGATAATAAATGATAATGGAGAATATAGTACCAGCCCAATCTTTACATCAATCTTTCAATAAGCATTTGTGTTGTATCATTTTCCCCCTAAATATACATCAATGTCCTTTATTAAAATAAAAAAGTGTAAGATAACATGAAAAGATAAATTACTAACATTTTCTCATTGTTAAAAATATGTAACTCCATGCAACATAGATAATGCAATGTAATATGAGAAAGTAAACGATGCTTAACTCCATACAACATACATAATGCAATGCTATATATGAGAAAGTAAACCAGCTAACCTAATAGATAAGTAAGTATAATCACACTCAATCAAACAAACAACATTTAAGGTAGTTGCATCAATGTTTTTATTATCAAGCTTTAGTTCCCGAATGTTCGTGTTATAATAACAAGGGTTAAAAATGGTGTGCCAAGTAAGGATACATGTGAGGGGAATAAGGAGGACATAAGTAGTCTCATACAAAGAATTTTTGCATTATGAAATAGTCTCGGAAACTCATTGTTGCGGGAGTACTAAAATAGTAAGCAAGCCAACTTTGTTCTTGGATGTAGATCACAATGATTTACGAGTCATTTTCTACAAGAACAAGAAAGAACCTAAAAAATATGATTTTGTAGGAAAAATTTTGATGTTTGAGGACAATGCATTTGATATAGGCTTTTGTTGCATGCATATTGTTTACCAATTTTTGAAAAAATTGAATTTTTGCAATTTTTTGAGATTTTTTAATGATTTTACCATTTTTAATTTTTTAGATTTGTTTGATTTTTTTATTTTTATAGAATAAAATATTATAGGATAAATAACAAAGTCATGAGACATTGCTAAAAGTCAGCGTAAGGAAAAATGTGCCAACAAGTAGAAAAGGCCAGAAAAGCAAAAATATGCCCAAGCATAGGAAAAACATACGCAAAATAATTTTTAAAAAAAATAATCATCATGGTGAGTTCTAAACAAATTTAGAAGAACCAAAACAGCTCCATGACACCTCGAGGGTCAGAAACATGTTTGAGGGGTAAAACATGGGTACATAAGCCATCACCGCAAGTTCATTTACCCCATTCACTTACCTTTTCTTGGTTATTAAGCTCTAACCTATGGGAGAAGATGATGAGGGTGAAGAACTACAAATACCATGTGTATCATGTGAGAGAATACAAGAGGCTTATAATAGATGGCATGTATGTACACAAATTAAAACCTTCACTCTATCAAATTAAATCATTTAATTTTGGGTAAAAATGCATTAATTAGGGTAGAAAAATGTGTAGGCATGGCCCTTAGGGCATGCTTGTGCTCATGTGGTGTGCTATTCATGTGCATGCATTGGCGTGTACATGCCAACACATCGAGGGGGCACTCATGAATTTTCGGTGCGGTGTGGGTGTGCATGTGCTTGCGCTTAAGGAAGGGTTCCTATGCAAAAATTGACCCAAGAAGCGGGGCATGTATGCACTTGTGCGGAGAAATGTGCCTATGCATATGACATGCCTTAATGGAAAAAATTTGGTGTCCTACGTGTGGATGGGGGCACCCATACACTAGGGTTGCCTTTGGTGTTTCCAAGTGGGTCCCATGCACTAGGGGGTGCACTAATGCCATCGGGCGCTAGTGCACAAAAGACACTCTTAGAATGCTTTTTAGAAGAAAAAGAAGATTTTAGAAAACCCTAGATGGTAACAATAGATGGATTAGATAGTAAAATAGAAGCATTTAATGATCTGATAGAAGAATAATAAAGTAGAAGAATAAGATAATAATAAATGCTCGATTGACCCTACAAATGGACTTAGAGGTATTAGAGATGGGGGAGCAACATGGGTGGCTTCGGGATTACGAGGTGAAATTCAAACCCCGAGACCATATTTTCTTAGAGATCACACTAGAGGTAACTAGTTTAGTACACATGGCCCACATGCCACATATTACTTTAGACCACAGCCTTCTCACAACCTTAGTTGAGAGATGATGGAGCGAGATTCAAACATTCCATCTTCCTACTAGTGAGATAAGCATCACTTTAGAGGAAGTGTGGAAGATACTACAAGTTCTTATTCAGGGTCACTTGATCACATATGATGGTCACCTGGACCATATTGAGCGATGTATAGCTGATATTTTTGAGTGTGAGACATACCCTATCAAGGTATGATGGTCTTTATTGGGAGGTGCATGGCCGATTAGCGGTGGGATAGGTCCCTGTATTTTTACCTTTTTTCGGTGAAATTTTTTTCCTAACAAGGCGATGCTCGGTTCCCTCTAGGCCTTATTGGAGTGATTCACAACTTGCTTGAGGAGAATTTTATTGTTGGGGTCATTGTATCTTTGGCTCATTTATGCATTGATTTGCATATGATAGCTTACCATGGATAGAATTTTGTGGGTCTTGCCACTTTTCTATATATATGGACCTAAGATCATATTGCAATAGGTCACCTGCGGGATCATTAAGAGCTCGAGTTATTGGAGATACTTTCGTCATCGGATGGGTTCAAAAAAAGATGATATTTAGCGCCACATGGTGGACACTAACTACTATAGGAAAGATTTTGATGATGTATAATCTCACATGTTCACTTGGTAGCCATCTGATTATACCATTAGCCTCGGGATGTAGTTGAGTTGAGTCTTTGCTATTGTGGATCATTTCATTCTTGGAAACATGAGCCATATCATGGAGTGGTACAAATGGGACTAGGTCAGCGGTAGTTTGGTCTCATTTAGGGGATTCCTAGTTATGAGATTTGGTATTCACACAGATATAGAGAGGCCTTCCACATGGGTCCTTAGATCAGGTTGGGTCGAGCTCATACTATATTTTCTGAGGTTGGTTCCATAGCCTTGGGTACAGTGGGTACAAAAAGTGGATCTAGGGACGACCCCAGATTATGTAGCATAGTATGCGATAGTTTTGCCATGGATATTAATCATACCACATGAGGTATTAGATGCAACAGACGGCACAGGGGGGATAGGGAAAAGGCATATTCTCAGGAACATGAAGGTCCACAAGGAGGACCGCATATGGGGAGTACCATCATGATAGGTGTTAGTCCAATGGAATGCTTTTACTATATAGCAATAGGTAGTGGTGTGACCACAAGTATTGGTACCATGGATGCCCCTTCAAGTTCCATTATGGGCACCATTGTAGGCACCTCCATTACCCCCTCAAACAATTCCACCACATAGTCCACTAGGAGGTGGAGGAGATGGCAAGGTGGAGAGGATATGGAGGAGGATGTACAAGTTAGTAGGTATGTGGCTGCCTTGTAGCAATAGCTTCGACGGAGTTGTAGCCCTACGACTTTAGGATATAATTAAGAGAGACCATGCCATTACATAGAGAGACTAGGCTACCACATAGGGAGACTAAGCTATCACATATAAATACCAAGCTATCGCAGAGGGATCAGCTCATGACAGAGTGAGATCAAGCCAGGACAGAGAGAGTACATACCGTGGTGAGTGAGATCGGAGATTACGAAAGGTTACTGTTGTAGGGGGAGAGAGATCAACTAGTCATCAAGCAAGTTCGGTGGACAAAAGAGTGTACACGAGGTTCAAGAATACATAGCCGGGTGACATGAGAGTGTGATGCTCTACTATGGGAATCCTCAACATTTGGGATACTAGACATACTTGCAGATCTGATGAGAGTGAGTGGAAAGGCCTCTGCTATAAGGCATTGCATCATCATACTATCCCAAAGGGATGAGGGCTACCCCTTTTAATCAATTAGATGTTTATAGGTCCAGATCCATATCCCAAAGGACATCACAATCAGCCGAGATCAATTCAATCACCTATAGTGCAGCAAAGCATAGTGGTTTCTGCAAGACCATCACATCAACAGTTTCCTCCTCATGGCCCAGGACTAGGAGGTCCCAAAGAGGATGAGAGTTGTGTTTGAATCTCTTATTGATGTATCAGATGTATATTTTTGGTGTATCACCTCGATATGAAGGCATACTTTTTGCATGGATGTATATGTACTATTTTTTTATAATGCCTCATGATGAAGGCACATTTTTGTCTGAGATGTACGTTATGTATTATTTTTATTATGCCTCTTGATGAAGGAAGCAGTTTTGTATAGATGATCATGATGGCTCATTGTATCGACGTATGTACTTTTCATACACACTATCTTGTAAATAGACATTTATATTATGATCATGTATGATGATTTTATGGTTGATGGATGGATTACTGATGTATCCCATTGTTTTATGAGACATCATGATCAATATGTATGTTTATGTTTGTATCACATGTTGTTAGATTTATGAGATATCCTTAGCTAAGGTCATATTACATGTTGATGAGATACTTTGAGTAAAAAGTGTTTTTATTTTTATATTGGTGTGGGGGATAGATTTTTATCAGTGCAACCCATCTTGCCCCATTTATGATATTATGATGATTAGCTTGTGTGTGTGTGTGTTGTGTGTGTGTGTGTGTGTGTGTGTGTGTGTTGTAGACTTAGAATTTATTGATATATGATGTATAGATGTGATGTTTTATTTGATATGATGATGAAATGATAACAAAATGTACAATTAAAAATAACAAGCACAAGTTAAAAATTCTAATCAAAGTAACATGTTTATCTACAAGTATGCAAGATAAAATGAACTCAATGCAATTAACCACAAATTAAAGTAACATTCAATCTAAAAAACCAAGTGAATCTAACTTAAAGCACACAATATGAAAAAAAAATGAAACTAAAACTATGTAGACCAACAAGCTGAAACTAAGCAAACTACTACTTTATTTTTGTAGGACTATTTTGGGATGTTTTTCATTTTTTTGGGTATTATCTTGAGATAATTTTATATTGTTTTGGATTTTTATATGAAATGAATTTGAATTTTTTTAGGTTTTCAAAGTTATACGAATGTTTTTGATGTTTTCTAAGAAGTTTTCCAAAACAAACGTGCAAGGAAACAAAGAAATTTGGAATCCCCTAGCATCATATGGGATGTACAAGGTAAGAATACCATGTGTTATGTGCAAGAAGGGATGATGTGAATTTTCCCCTAGCATAAGCTGGGAATATTCAATGTCAAACTCTTTGTATTCAAAATTAGGATTAGTTGGATTAGGGAAAAGAGGGACAATCCCACAATGGACTCGGATGAAGGTAAATACTAGCTTAGGAAAAAGCTATAATACTCCTTAACTTGAAATTTTTGTCAACAATGGACCCTCTAATGGCTCCAAAAACCGATTTTCCCTAAAGGACTTGTCAAAAGTTCCACCATTTCCTCGTTTTCACTATTGGGCCTTTTTGTTTATTTTTCTTTTTCTTTTTCTATTTTTATACTTTTATACTTTTCTTATTTTTTAGAGACCCCACACTTAAGCATATAAACACTTAGGATGCATTACGTTCTTGGGTTCTTGAATCTCTTCGCCATATGAATAGGCAAGATTACGGGAACTTGAACCAAACTTAGAAACCACAACATATGGTCCTAGTCAATTGGGCTCAAATTTCCCTTTCTTTTCATGGTCCTTATTGGTATTTTTATAATTCTATTTTAATATCAATTCTCCTACCTCAAATTGATGAGGTATGAATCTTTTATTGTATATTTGCCACACTCGATCCTAATACACTTTAAGGTGATTGAGGGTGTGAATTAATTTCTCATCTAATAGATCTAAATATTTCAGTCGAGATATTATGTAGACCTATTTATTTATGTAATCCCTTAGCTCGATACACAAAGAAGGGATCTCGATCTCTAAAGGTAGTATGGATTCAGCGCCAAATACTAAGGAGTATGGAGTGGAACTTGTAGGGGTACTGAGATAGAAGTTCTAAATGCCCAAAGGATAGGGTGAATGTTTAGATGTCGGTCATGACTGTATTTCTCACCATCTTCTCCATAATGTGAATAAGGGATTTAATGGAAGCTTTGGCTTTCCCATTACCTTGAGGGTAATAGAGGGTCAAGAACTTAAGGGAGATTTGAAAGCATTTGTAAAATGATTTCACATTTTATTTTTAAATGGCTTGCCATTATCGGTGTGTTAGCAAGAAAATTTGTCTTGTGGAAAAATTGGTGGGTTTCAAGCCAACACTATGGGAATATAAGTCCCTCTACTTGAACGGTGCAGCTTTTGTATGTGTATGCATGAAAAAGTAGATTTCAATGGTGGCCTTTCGACCATAGATCCAACAGGGGCACTCCACTGACCTTGTGATAAAGCTAGTAATTTCTCACTAGAGAAGAAATTTGTCTAAGAAGGGGAAAGGGAGTGAGAATGGAGGTAGGAGAAACTAATGTTGTGAGTAGAATATTAGATTCCCACACATATTAATTAGAAATTTCATTTACATGCATTTATAGTTAGAAGAAAAAAATACCCGCAGAAGAAGCTACAAGACCGAATAAAACTCATTGGTCGCAAAGTACCAATCAATCCCTCAATCAAAAAGGAAAAAATTCCTTCTTTTATTATTGAAGCTTGAGCAGATTTTGTACATAGCTTGAGAATGGAAGAAATTTGAGGAAGATAAGAAAAATAGAAGCAATGTGGCATTTTTTTGTCTTTTCCAGGTAAAAAGCACTTTGGTCTTTTTTGAAATCAATCACCAGCCCTTGGAATGACATTGAGAAGCCATTATATTCTTCACAAGAAACCATTACAACTTCACAAATCTTCAACGCCTTTTCAAATTCCTTTGTTGTGAAGAAAATGCTCATGGCGGGTTAAAAACCAAATCTTGCAAAGAAACCATTACATTCAATTTTCTAGTTTAAATATAGACCATTTGATTTGCTCCTCTAACTCTAAAATTGGGTTGTCCACGTGACGGGGAAGGGATTGGAGCAGTTATGGGGAAGCCTTTCGTATTTTGTGATTTTTCATGAGATTTGGCATTTGGAAAAAATGGTCCATGACCACCGCTTTGACTTTTCAAATTAGACACGTGGAACATTCTTATTAGAAGTGGGATCGTGGCCCTTTTCTCAACATTTTAACCTTTTTTGGAAACAGGGTCAAAAACTCAAAGTTCTCTACTGGTCCGCTCCTCCACTTTGACTTTTTAACGTAGGGCCCGAGACCTTGGTGGAGTCATGGGGAAAATTAGAACTTTTACTTCAGTTTTGGGAATTCGGTTAAATTTTCAAAATTTCCCTGATGACCCACTTATCTACTTTGACTTTTCAATAGTGGGCTTCACCTTTGAGTTTCTCCATATGGGCTTTAACTTTGACTTTTTCCCTGCGGGCTTCAACTTTTAATTTTTCCCTTTAAAGCCTGATCGGGGCTACAATTCGATTTTAACTTTTCACCTTTTTTGCAAAGAGGCTCGAAAGCTCAAATTTCTCTGTTGTTCCACTCCTCCACTTTGACTTTTCAACGGTGGGCCTGAGACCTTGGTAGAGCTACAGGTAAAATTTACCCTTTTTCCAAAAGTGTTAATTTTATCAAAAATCCCATTCCTCCCCATCTAATAGGATCTGACCACGTACCTACATTCATTGGGGTCAAAATTTGACAGGAAAAGAAGCCTGTCATCCCAACTGTGGAAAATACATAGAGAAAGAAAACTTCATCGTTTTGAGTCCAATTTTTGAATTTCCTTCACGAACCAGAGGCATGGAGGCAAAACAATGATTTTACAACCAGGACACATAACAAGTGAATGATTTTGATCAAAAATGGAGGTTGCAAAGAGTATATTACGTGCATAGACCAGGAAATGGAGGATTTCTAAACATAAGCAAAACAGAGGTTTAAACAGCTCTAGGGCATGACTTTTGCTAAATTCTTGAATATATAACTTGGCTTAAACACCAATGAAGAGCATGAGCTCAAAAAAATTGAATTTGGCTATGAAAACACAGAGTAGGTTTTGGGAGACAACAACTAGCTCTAGCTTGGGGACATGGTGTGAACTGGGCATGTCTAGGGCATGACATGAGGATCTAGAATCTCTAGTTTCAAAACATATTACGTCAACTAGTGCCTTATCCATTGGGACTTGTAGAGTCATGTAAAAATTTTAGAAATAATGGAAGAAGAAAGAAACACAAACCACACACAAAAAAACCAAACAAAACTAAACCAAAACCACACAACAGAAAAGGGAAGAACACACCTATGAAATAACCTATGGTACAAGATGGGGACAACCACTTTCACCGATGATACAGTTTCAATTATATGCCTTAGAGGTAATTCCAATGGCGTTCTATCCAATTATGAGAGGAGAAAAACATTCTCACCATAAGCTCCATGAATTTGGAATGGGTCAAGCCATAATGAATCAAACTTTCCATGGCTGCCCTTTGGTTCTCTTCTCTTGTCCCAAAGCAGGAAAAAATATCCAACCTTGAATTCTCTTTCCTTTTCCCTCTTGTCAAAGATATTCTTCACTTTCAATTGGTGTTCTTTAATTCTATCCACCACTTGGCATCTGCTTTCCTCCAGCTTCTCTAGGAAGAGGATCCTCTTGTCAATGGAGTCTTTGTATTGACCATCTTCTATTTCTTGTAGCAACTTGAGAGCTGACATCTCAATTGTGAGAGGAATATTTGCCTCAACTCCATACAAAATTTGGAAAGGTTACATACCTATTTCCTTCTTAGGAGTGATCTTATCAGCCCACAATGCATCATATAACTTCTTGTGCCAGTTCCTTTGATTCTCATCTACCAGCTTGCGAACAATGGTCACAATGTTCTTGTTGTTTGACTCAACTTGACCATTTCCCTATGGATAGTAGTCAAAAAGAGTGAGATAAGGAGATTCCAAAACCATAAAAAAACTCAGTGAGCTCCTTTGAAGAGAAATAGGTGGCATTGTCTACAACAATCTTCTGTGGTACTCCAAAACGGACAATGATATTCTCCTTGATGAAGTTGTAGATTGTTTTGGAGCTGGCTTACTTGGTTGGAATGGATTCCACCCATTTAGTGAAGTAATCAGTTGCAGTGAGTACATAAATATTCCCTACACTTGAATGAGGATTCAAAACACCAATGAAATCTAGCCCCCATTGCTGAAATGGTTCCTCAATCACTACAGGCTTGAGTGGTAATGTAGCTAGTTGTGGTTTTCCAACAAATTGTTGGCATGCTTTACATTTGGAAACCCAATCTTGAGTGTCTACAAATATGGAGGGCCAATAGTATCTCCCCCTGAGAATATTATGTGTAGTGACCATTGCTGAGAAATGTCCACCACAAGCTTGATCATGATATGCCCTGAGCAACTTTTGTTGTTGCTCCTTATCCACACACCTAAGGAAACAACCATCTAGACCTCTCTTGTAAAGTGCATGATTCCAGATCACAAACTTGGCTGCTTTCAGCTTGAGGGTTCTTTTTTTGTAATCAAGATGAGGAGGGAATTCTCCATAAGTGAGGTAGTAAGCAATATCATCATATCACTCATCAGTAGTGGTGACAAAGAGCACTTTTGGACTGTCTCTTGAACAAGTTGATCAAACATCATCCTTTTCCCCCTGCTAAGCCCCGAGAGATTCATCTTCGAGAAATCATCTAGTACAAACCATTTCCTCCTACTATATTAGATGGCATAATCTCCAATTCATACTCTTGGTTCTTTTCAATCCAACTTCCTCTCTTATCCCCAGAATCTTGTTGAGTCAAAATGAACTTGATTGCACTTCTAGGGACCATCACCATTATATGGGAAATGAGAATGCAAAATCTGAAACTTTTAACAGCTTTAACCACTAAGTAGGCATGTTTCTCCAATTTTATGTACTTCATCTCATGATTTTTCAAAGGATAGCTCATGAAAGCAATGGGTGCTTCCAAAACTTCATCATTTTTCTCAATAAGGACAAAAGAGAGTGTATGTTCTAATACATAGCAATACATGATGAAATCCTTGTTGAAATTAGGAGATACAAGAGTTGGAGCTTTGGAAATGGATTTCTTGATATCCTCAAATGTTGTTTTTCCTTCCTTATTCCACTTGAAGCTTTCTTGAGGCTTCATCATGGAAGTTATATGCTTAGTCAGTTAAGAAAACTTGGGAAAAAAACAATGAAGGAAGTTTACCTTTCCAAAGAATGAATGAAATCCATTGTTACTAGTTGGTAAGGCTAGTGCTTGGATAGCTCTAATCCTCTCAGGATCAATGTGTGCTCCATGTTTGTTCACAATGTTTCCCAGTAACTTACCTTCTGTGACTCCAAAAATGCACTTCTTTGGATTTAGAGAAATGCCATGTTTCCTACACCTTACAAGGACTTTTTCCAAATGACAGATATGATCTCCCCTCCTCTTTGAGAAAACTGTGAGGTCATCAAGGTAAATGAAAATGCAATATTTCAAATCTTTAAATGTCAAGTCCATTGCTCTCTAGAAATTGGCCCCAACATTGATCAAGCCAAAAGGCATTCTGTTGTAGGAAAAAGTTCCCCAAGATGTTGTGAAGTTTGTTTTGTTGCAATCCTCTTCTGTCACCTTGATTTGGTTTTACCCTGTGAATCCATCAAGCAAAGAGAGCATTTCAGATTGAATAATTGCTTACAAAATGTGATCCATGATTGGAAGAGGGTAATTTTCCTTGAGAGATGCCTAATTCAAATTTCAGAAGTCTACACAAATCCTTATTTCTCCATTCTTCTTCCTTACTAGCACAATGTTAGGCCACCCATGTTGAATGGTGAATGGGGAAGATGATTTTAGCATTGAGCATATTTTTCACCTATTCTTTGATAACATTAGCAATCTTTGGATTGTAGGGCCTTTGTTTCTACCTAAAGTTATTATCTCCTTGCTTCAAAGGAATGGAGTAATGCATTTCCTTTGGATGAAAAGATTTGAGTTCATCGTAGGAGTAGGCCAACACATTTGAGTACTTTTTTAGCAGAGAAACATACTTTATCCTCTTCTGGTGAGCAACATTTACCGATGTTAACCATCCTTGGATTCTCTAAAGTGCCAATGTTTTCTTGATCAAAATCAGATGGACACCGAGAAGACTACTTTTCTTTCTCTTGGATGAACTTGTCATGCTTGTCAAAGAGATCTTCCAAAGAAACTAGGCCTTTGGGATTTTGTTTCCTTTCAATTTGATTACTCCATCAATTCCCTTAATTCCTTCTTTCTCTTCTTTGGGTATTATTTCAGGGTGTGGGTTTTCACTTCCCTAAAAGAAAATATTATTGAAGTTATCCCTTTGTTCTAAGAAGGCTAGGATATGATTTTCATCATTGAAGACCTGCCAGTGATTTGCATTGTCTGGTACACTAGGTCTGAAAACCATCTCAATGGTCACTTTATCCTTGTGAAAATAAGGATGAGGTGTCACTAAGGAAGCTGAAACTACTAGAGAATCAGCCTTTTCATTCTTCTCCCTAGGGATAGCTTCAATGGATAATGCATCAAAGGATTTAATGCAATCCCACACTCTGTTTCTATAGTGCTTGAGTCTGGGGTTTTTCACCTGATATTGTTGGTGGACCTACTTTACCACAACATTTTCATCACCTTTTCATCTCAACTTCTTGATTCCCATGTCCTCTGTTGCATTCATGCCTAAGAGTAATGCTTCATACTCTATTGTATTATTTGTATTGTCAAATTGCAACTTGTAGGAAAAATGATATACCTCATTGGAGGGAGAGTATAATACTACACCAGCTCCTAAACCTACCCTGAAATGAATTCCATCAAACTCCATTATCCAAATCTTATCTTCTTCTTCCTCCATGAGGAGTGGAAAGTTCTCTTCCTTTTGTGATGTAAAGAAGTAGTTTCCTAGCCCACAATCTTGAAAGAGGATGTTAGCTCTTGGATCATCATATTTCCTTACTTTGAATTTAATTTTGCTAACTGGAAATAACTTCTTCATTTTTTCTTTCACTGGTATAGTTGCAGATGACCAATCCATTTTTATTTCTCCACCTAGGTCTCCACAAAAACTTCTACTCAACAAGCATACCAAAAGAGGTTGGGATGTCTACCACCAAGATGGTCAGGAGTATCTTCTTGTCCGGATAATCAACTAGTGCAACCTAAGCATCCTTGATTCTTCCTACCAATGGAACTTATTTGGATTCCATTGAATAGCATGTGATGTTTTACCCGGTCAAAGTTATCCCAATAGCATTTACAACTTTTGTTGGCATCACATTATCTGAGGCTCCAGAGTCTATGATGTAATTGTTCAACTGGAAGCCTTTGATGAGAAGTGATAGGTAGAAAGGCTCAACTCTATTGGTGTTGGAGGCACTGAGGGATAACATGTTTTGAGAAGGTGATATGGATGGTGTGGGTAATAGGCCTTTAGAGATTGGGCTTGAAGAAAAAGGGTTACTACCACGAACTGCCTTGATGAATCTATTAAATTGCGCAGGATGTGTTTGTAGGTATTCAATATCAGAGAGTTGAACTTTGGTTTTTCTTACATGCTCCACAAAGTCAAATGGATTTATGGTAGCTGAGGAAGAGATTCCAACAGTGGTAGTGGATTTAAATGACAAGGTTTTTGTTACTTTTGGTGTTGGGTTCTCCTTTTCAAATGTAGAAATTGGATTGGAAGAAGGTGAGGGTATAGCCTTTGATTGAAATTTAGATGTTCTTGTAGGACCAGTATTTAGAAGAGAATTTCTCTTAACAAGTTTTGAGTTAGGAGAAGAATCAGATAACTTAATTGGCACAACAGATGATCCTTAGAAACCCGTGAATCTAGTTTCTCTTTGGCTGATTCCATGGAAGGTGATAATGGTGATCCCCTGTTGATAATATTGTTTAGTGGAGGTTTGGGAGAGCTATCTTCTTTGTTCTTCCTACTCTCATTTGCAACTACTGAGGCTGAAACACCATTCTTGGATTGTGCATGAGTGAAAATAGCACATGAAAAACTTGGAGCTTCTTCATCACTTTCCTCCTCATCAAGCAATGTATTCAATTAGACCATTGTGCATGCCAACCTCTTCAATTTCAAGATAGTTTTCATAGTCATCCATGCTTTCTTCTTCAGTTTCCTCAATGTCTTTTCCTTCCTCTAATTCCCCAATGTCATAGATGGCATTGACTGGTGGTGCTTCAAGAAAGAATCCTATGAGGGGGTGGAGCAATTATTGGTCTATTAGGAAGATTTGGTCTCCTTGGAGCATTCCTCATTGTTATTTGTGATAGATGTTTCTTCAAAGAAACTAGGTCATTTACCATTTTTTGGAACATTGGATCAGTGGTGAATAAATTTCAATTTGACCTTTTTGTTTCCCATTTGGTTCTTTAAATTTGCTAGAAATAATTAGATCATCATCAGTCTCAATTGCAAAGTCTTTAGATTCCCTCAATGTTCTTGGTTGGGCCCATCTGAGGAAGAAACCAACTTCTGATGGCAAAGCACTAATGAATAACCTTTTCAAGTTGTTCTCAGAGGGTACCAAATCTTCTAGTGTCCTTCTTGTAAACCTATCATACCTTGATACAAGATATTTCATTGATTCGGAGGTCTCTTTCTTCATCTGAACCAACTGGACCAGGAGATTGACAATCTTTTGTGCTCTTGAACCTATGTTCAAATGCACTTCTTATATCTTCCTAGCATGTGACAGATCTTGGGGGCAACATGTAGAACCATTCAACAGCCTTTTCTTGGAGTGACTCCACAAATATCCTAACTAAAACATCTTCATCTTCAACTCCCAACACTCCACAAGTAGTGATGAATTCTACTACATGTTCTTCTAGGAGCTGAGAACCATCCCCTTTGAATTTTGGGAAGTTCTTTCTTGAGCCTCTTGGGAGGTCATGAAGTGGTTGTGGAAGAGAAAGTGGACCAGTATTTCTTCCCCATGGTACATTAGGCCTACGTACTTCACACTCATGATCACCCATTCTATTCCTATTTCTAGCCTCCGGTCTTGCTAAGGTTGCTTCTGCTACTGCTCTTTCTTCTGCTTCAATTTGGAGTCTTTCTATTTCTTCAAGTTGAGCCCTTATCTCTTCTTCAGCTCTTGCCTCTCTTTTAAGATCTTCAAATGTGGGATCAACTTGTCCTCCTTGTCTCAGTTGCTGGGTGTATCTTCTATCAGCCAGCTTGAAAGTTTATGCTCTCCTGGGGTGCTAGAATTTGTCTCTACCTTCCAATTCAACAAAGACGTTCCTCTTCTAGGTCTAAAATCCTTATGGAAATGAATTAATGATTGAAACTTTGTATATTATTCTAAATAGCTTCTCTCAAATGAGAAGTAATGCCTTCTTGGATGTGAAAGAGTAAATCAGGTCTCTCAACGGGAGGATTTCCCAAGATAGCCATGATTTACATCCATGTAGTTTGTGTGATTATTTCAATCTCGAAACTTTTCCTCTAGAATAATTTTTGTATTTTATGACCTTTCCTTCGGGGTATTCATTATATTCTTCGCAATAAACCATTACAACTTCACAAATATTCAATGCCTTTTCAAATTCCTTTGTTGTGAAGAAAATGCTCATGGCGGGTTAAAAACCAAATCTTGCAAAGCAACCGTTACATTCAATTTTCCAGTTTAAATATAGACCATTTGATTTTCTCCTCTAACTCTAAAATTGGGTTGTCCATGTGGCAGAAAGGGATTGGAGTGGTTACGGGGGAAGCCTTTCACATTTTGTGATTTTTCATGAGATTTGGAAATTTGGAAAAAATTGGCCCGCAGCCCCGCTTTGAATTTTCAACTTCGACACAAGGCACATTCTTATTAGAAGTGGGATCACGGCCCTTTTCTCAACATTTTAACCTTTTTGGAAACAAGATCAAAAACTCAAATTTCTCTACCGATCCGCTTCTCCACTTTAAATTTTCAACGGTGGGTGCGAGATCTTGGCGGAGTCGTAGGGAAAATTAGAACTTCTACTTCACTTTTGGGAATTTGGTTAAATTTCCAAAAGTTCCCCGATGTCCCACTTGTCTACTTTGACTTTTCAATAGCGGGCTTCACCTTTGAATTTTTCCTGTAGGCTTCAAATTTAACTTTTTCCCTGTGGGATTTAACTTTGACTTTTACCTATAGGCTTCAACTTTAACTTTTTCCCTTTAAAGCCTGATCGAGGATGTGGGTCACTTTTTAATTTTTTTCCTTTTTCGCAAAGAGGCTTAAAAACTCAAAGTTCTCTACCATTCCACTCCTCCACTTTGACTTTTCAATGGCGGGCCCAAGACCTTGAGCCGCGGGGAAAATTTACTATTTTTTCCAAAAGTGACCAAAAGTTTTAAGTTCACAAAAAAAATTGTTTCCCCCCATCTAATAGGATTTGACCACGTACCTACATTCATTGGGTTTAAAATTTAACGGGAAAAGAAGCCCATCATCCCAGTGTGGAAAATACACAGAGAAAGAAAACTTCATCATTTTTAGTCCAATTTTTAAATTTCCTTCACAAACTAGAGGCATGGAGGAAAAACAATGATTTGATGACCTAGGACATAGAACAAGTGAACAATTTTGATCAAAAATGGAGGTTGCAAAGAGGATATTATGTGCACAGACCGAGAAATGGAGGATTTCTAAAAATGAGAAAAACAAAGGTTTAAACAGCTCTAGGGCACGACTTTTTCTAATTTCTTGAATCTCTAACTTGGCTTAAACACCAACAAAGGGCATGAGCTCAAAAAAATTGAATTTGGCTATGAAAACGTAGAGTAGTTTTGGGAGACAACATAGTGATAATAGAAGAGGCGATACCATATCGATAGATGATATGGTTCATTATAAATTTAGATATTTGGGCACCTTAAACATAGGTGAGAGGAACAACCTCTACTCATTTCATAAAGTATTCAATTTTAGTAATGATGAATTTATGGCCAACCAAGGAGATAGGGTTAAATTTTCCTATTAGATCAAGACCTCATTTTGAGAATGGCCACCTATAGTGACAGCTACAAGGATTGAGACAACATATGTATCAATTTTTCATACTTTTGACAATCCACACACTTCTTCACATGGTTACAACATTCATGATCCATGGTAGGCCAATAGTAGCCTACTATGAGTATTTTATTTGCAAGTACGATCCCATTAGTATGAGCCCCACAAATTCCTTCATGCACCTCTTTGATTGCTTGGATAGACTCATCCAAATTTAAACAGTAGCAACAAATTCCCATTATATCCTCGATAGAAGAGGGTGCCCCCAAGTAGGGTATAATAGGCTATACACTGGATGAGGGTTTATTTTTCAGCATGGGAAATTTTAGTGGGAAAGGTTCCATCATGGAGGTAATTAAATATTTCAATGTACCATGGATAAAAGGGACCAACAACGTCACACACCTAACAGAATCGGTATGTCATATGTCAGCATTCTTTAATGTTTAACAAAGAATAGAATATCATTACTCCCTAGAAGAATATTCAATTTGGATCCTCTGTATCCATAACATTTTTGCTCTATTATGGTCTCTTGGTATTTTCTCAAATGTTATCTACTTGAAGAACCCCTTCAAAGAATCAACCATCCTTTATATGGAATAATTTTCTTATCTTTGACATTGTATTCATCTGTGAATTATTTTATAATGAGCATTGAATCACCAATGCAATTGACTTGTCTGATATCCCACTTGATGGCTAGCTTCATTCTGTGATGAGAGATTCATACTCCACTATATTATTCATGAATGGGAACCCAAGCCATAACACTTGGGGAATCAAGTCTCCCATGGGAATGATTAACACAACTTTGGCACCTAAACCATGAAAGGTAAATGAGACATCAAAATATATTTCCATATGATTGATTCCTCAAGGTACATGATGGATGCATCTGGTAATTCGAAACTCAAAGGTTCAGTACCTAGTACGGGAGCTTTTGTTATCTTATCTACTAATACTTATCCTTTTATTGACTTTTGATGTAAGTACTAAATGTTTAATTCACTTAATAAGATTATCCAATTAGCCATCTAACTTGTGAGTGTGGGTTTTGACAATAAGTATTTTATTGGATCCACTTTTGAATAAGCTTGAATTTATTGTTGAAAAAATAGTGGCATAGTTTCTAGAAGGTAAAAACTATAGCGAGGCAAGCCTTTTCTATCTACGGATAGTTGAGCTCATAAGCTATCAATTTTCTACTCAAGTAGTACACAAATTTTTCATTTTCTCTTTATCATATTGGGCCAACAATGCCCCAATTACAAAGTGTGTAGCAGAAATTTAGTGTAGTAATAGCTCTCTTATCATGGGTGGCATGAGAACAAGGGGTTTAACTAAGTATTCTTTTAGCAAAGTAGAGGCTAGTTGTTGTTCTAGCCCCCATTTGAAATTGACATATTTTTTAAGAAGATGCATGAATGTATGAAATTTTTTGCTAGCTATGAAATGAACCTATTGATGGCACGAATCTTTCCTTCTAAGCTACACGGATTGTTTATTATTTTTCGAGGGGAAATTTTTGTGATAGCAATGACCTTTGTAGGTTCTACTTCTATTCCTCTCTATGACACAATGAATCCTAGTAGTTTCCCAAATAGCTAAAAGACACATTTCTTTAGGTTAAGTCAGAATTTGTAGTCCCTTAATCGCTAAAAGATGCGTCGTAGAATCTTCAGTGCTCTTCCCAAGTTCTATACTTTGCTAATATATCATCTATGTAATATTTCATGATGTCACTAATCATATCGTGAAAGATTACAATCATCGCCCATTGATATGTAGCACCTACATTCTTGAGGCTAAAGGGCATGACTTGGTAGCAGAATGTCCCCCATGGGGTAGTAAAATTTGTCTTGTGTTGATCTTCCTCAACTATATTTATTTGGTTATATCCTGAGAATCCATCCATGAGTGAGATCATCTCATAACCTATTGTAGAATTGATGATCATGTTGATGTTGGGAAGAGGAAAATCATCCTTAGGACAAGCTTTATTAATATCTCAGAAATCGGTACACACTCCAATCTTGAATGGATTTTTACGAGCAGTACCACATTATAAATCCACTTTGAGTAGTTGATCAACCTGATGAATCCTACTTGTAATAACCTTTTAGCTCTTCCTTAACTAACAAGGTGATGCGGGATGCATCTTACGGATATTGTACTTTATGGGCTTGGCATCCAAGTGTACAACAAGATTTAGCACCACTAATGCAGGACCAATTCATAACATGTTTGCATAAGACCAAGTGAATATATCTAGATATTCTCTCAAAATCATGTAAATTTTTTGTTTTCTTGAGCTGAGAGTGAAACTCCCAACTTAACCATTCTAGGAAGCTCCTCCATGTCGATGTTAACATCTATTGTCTCCTTCACCGGTAGCTTGGATTTTTATTCCATGCGTGTAGGATCGGGAGGAGATTGATATTCTTTTATACCCAAGGTGGTTCGTGGAGATCCTCATCTTTAGGTGGGTACAATATATTGTTCATAGGTAGTTATTCTTGTTTGTCAAAAAGTGCCTCAAAGAGGTTTTCACTATAGGACTTGGAATTTTTCTTTCCATAAGGATTTTCTATATGACTTTTTCCCTTTCTTATTTTCTTACTTAAGAGACCCAAAAACTCTACCTCCTCTCTGAAGTATGCACATACATTGAGTTGAATGAAGAATCCTTTCTTGTGTTCATTTCTCGAAATGTTTTCTCTAATGCCAAGGAACTCGCTAATAGCCTCATTGTTATCAAAGACATAAATGGGTACGTGCATGTTATTGGTCCCAATTCATGAGTGATGGGTAAATTATGTCCAAATTTATAATGGTAAAGGGTGTACTAGGGGTTATGGTAAGGATATCCATGTTAGAGAATAGTTTTGTGGAGGCGAGGTCTTTGTAAAGACTACACAAGGAATCTATTTCACTTTCATTTTCAAAAAAACTATCCTCATGCTCTGAAGAAGTATACTCGTCATTTGAATGGTGAGAATCATACAAATGGGTGCCAAGACTAGATTTTCCCATTATACAATGAAGTATTAAAAGAGATTCTAATGAACCTTGTTTTTGACGGACACAACCACGTCCTTTATACCTCATAGTAAGAATTATTGATTAGGAATAACATACCTAGGTGACTTGTAACATAAAGCCATTTCATCATCTTGAGGATGAAATACAATATCTTTGAGTATCCTTTCATCTTCTAGTAATCCACCTAAAGTGAAATTATCGAAAGGGCAGTTCTTCCTTCATCTTTGAAATTTATATCACGGTCTACCATGTGTTTGGGTTGATAGAGGAATGTTTTGAACCATAAGGGATTTATGTAGATTGTAATCTCCAAAAACTCTTGGTCTTACCTTCATCTCCCATGTAGCAAAAGGACTTTCTAAGGTGGAAGCATCATTTTCATTGGTAGAAAAGGCATCTAGATCCACTTGTGAAGTGAGGGCCTTTGACTAAACATGAATAATGATATCCATAGAGGGACACTCATAGATGGTAGGAAAATAGCCTGACAATGCTCTGTAATGAGAAAATGGTTGGGCATCCTGTGTATAGTAATTTTATGTCCTTCATGTTGGAAGTTTAAAAATGATGATATGTTAACGATGTGGCTTGCATGGCATGAATCCATAGGTGAGCGAGTAAGATGTTATAAGTAAGCTCCATTTCTAAGACATGGAACTTTGTCTCATGGGTTATAAGACCAACTTCCAATGAGAAAGTGATCTTTCTAGATATTTTCATTCTTCATTATCATACGCATTTTGATGACCTTTGTCTCCACATCAGCTTATGTGTACCCTAGTTGGTGAACTAGTTTAAGAGTACAAATATTTAGATATGATCCACCATCGACAAGAACTCTCTTGACCTTATTATGCTTGATTATTAATTCAATGTGCAAGGGTGGGTTATGGGAGGGATTTTCTGCTAAGACTTTACTTGGACTGAAATTTATGTGTTTTATAGGAGTGATTTGTGCTACCATGTCATGTAAATACATTGGGTCAATATCGATAGATAGTTCCGATCCTGTAAGGTTTTGTAAAGTATATCCTTATGGATATTAGAAATATTTAGAAGATCTAAGATCGAAATATTAGTTTTGGTATTCTCTAATTGATCTAATACATCATAGTGACTCTCTTGAGAAGTAGGGGGAGTGGGTTTTGAGATAATAAGGTGAGCTTGTCGCATTTTCACAACGTACTCTCTTGTATTAATTTTAATTGTGTTTAATTTCTCAACTAGTGGATCGACACAACCTATCAAGGCATAAAAATGGTATGTGTTTGACACATAGTTAGTAATATTATTTTGAGACAACTATCCATGATCCTTCTTTTTCTTTCCCTCGTGTTTGGGAAAAGCTTCTTTGAAGATCCCCAAGTTTGTGCTTGGAGACTTGGTGGTGGCAGAAGAATCTACCTCTATATCACCATTGTCAATTAGGAATTGAATGTAGTGTTTTAATTTCAAACACTTGTCGGTTTGTGACCCTTTACATGGTGAAATATGTAAAAATCATTATCCCTAAACCATGATTTCTTAGGTGCATCATCCTCATAGGGTTGTGTTTCTAGGTATCGAACCACTTTTATGGCCTCTAACTACTTTAGGATGGATGATATGGATTCAGATAGAGGGGTGGAAGTATGACGTTTATACTCCGTAGGATTTCCCTTTGCAAGCTTCAAAGGTGTGTGGTTTTAGATGGCTTGTACTCACTTAGATTCTAATATCCCATCATTAACAACGTTTTTATTCTTATTATGAACAAAATTTGTTTTTTTGTTTGATTTACAATCTCTATGATCGTGGAAGAAAGGTTTTAGAGTCTCCCTAGATAACAAAACTTCTTCATTTTGACTCCCTTTTTCAATTACCTCTTCAAACATGTTGCCACAATGCATTTACAAGTGGAATGTAATGTCAGGGTGGAGGTTGGGAACAAATATACTTATCAACTATTTTTCATTTATGGAACAAGGAAAATAGATAGCTAATCCTCTCTATCATTGCAAGAAAGCAACAAAGTTCTCATTGTTTCATTGTTTGGCATTACAGAGATCTAACATGGTGATGTCACTCTCAAAATTGAATGAGAAGTTTCATACAAAGTTTTCAGCAAATTCTGGCCATATAGATATATATCCCTTGGGGTTGTGTAGAAACCACTCTAACACCTATCCTACCAAACTTCGTGGGAAGAGGCGAATGCGGTAGTTGTCACTATATGCAACCTATTGAGAGGAAATATAAAAAAAAATTGCTATGGTCACAAGGGTCACCTTTTCCCTTATACTTGTCAAATTTTAGAAAATCAAAGTGTCTTGGGAAAATTACTTGTAACATGGCTCTATTAAATAGATAAGGGCATAGCTCATCGAAGTGATACTTGTTATTGTTGCAGTTTTTTCCTTCTTGCAAAGCTAGAAGGGAATTCTTCATCGTGGACCACTCTTGATTGAAAATATGGTCTTGTATGGGTGGTTTAGGTCTATACAAAGGGTTAAATCTAGGTGTATTCACACCCCTGTTCTCTACGATAAATTCTTCATAAGGATTTTTCTATGTATCTCATTGAGGAGAATTTATTCGGAACTCGTGAAATTAAGATTTAGGTTTTCCTTCGATATAGCATGTTTTAAATCTTTTGGTTGTTCTTTATTTATGTGTGAATTTAGACTTACCAACTAATAAGTAAGATCTTGAACTTGTTCTTCTACGGTTACTTCTGAGTGGATATTTCAAGATCTGATCATTTTTAGGAGGAGATTTATCATGATGAGCATGGTCCTCATGGTCTTCACAGTGTACTCTAATAACAAGTATATGATATTCTTTTCCGTTTTCAAAATTTATCTCCTCATTATTATGTCATCCAAAAGTAGAGGCATAACCTAGGTTTAATATGTCATTAACAGTGCAACAAGGATGTTCCACTTCTTTTTCTCCCCGAACCATGCCAATGATAAGAGAAGGGTCAATTGTGGAAGGTAACTTAGCTCCTAGTTCAATAACATGCATAAGAACCTCATGCTTATTTTGAAACAAGTAATCGTCAAAATGGGTGGGAGGAATCTCTACATTCATATGAGAAGAATCCTTCTCTCCACCACTATGGTCAATCATGATATTTTCCTCTAAAGGAGTTATCACCTCCAAAGAGATAGACTTATAACTTTTGTGACCCCATTCTTGTAGTAGGAATACTAGAAATGGGAGCTACAACGTGAAATATTTCCACTAGGGTTTACTAAAAGGAATTCTAGACAAATTTTAAAAGTGTAAAAAGCGTAAGTCATCACAAAAAATGGTGATAGCCACAAATAAAATTTGTCAATATGAGCCTAAGGACCAAAAAACAAATAATAATCTACCCTAGCAAGGTATTATAAGACAACTTTTTCTAGGACAATATAATGATGTGCAATACTCAAAACTAGTCATGAAAAAAAGTTTACTCCCTATGTTTATCCGAGATAGGTTTGAAACCAAATATTGACAACACAATATCACTAGTTAGGCCAAGTTTTAAAAAACAAGACCTAAATTGTAATGAAGTGTTGATGCAATCTTCTAACAAGGTATACTAAAAACAATTTCTAAACACTAATAAATTATAAGTCTTGGAAAATGGATGATACAAATGTGAGGAGTGTAACAACACTATTTGGACACGTAATCAAGATTTGTAAGAAAAAAATATTTAAGCATAAAAATGATGTTATAACGATGCTTAAAAATTAACCTCAACACTCACAAAATTCAAGACAAAGCTAGGATGTAAAAACTATACCTAACTACATCAAGGAATTACAGTGTGTGCAAGCAACGTAACAATACAATCTAGATATTTAGGCTAAGTTTCACAATGCAAAAAAGACGTAAATATCACAATTGTAAGGCTATAATACAAGTATCGTAACAACTCAAAAGTAGTCAATGATGATATCACCTAACTAAAAATGATAATAAGTCTCAATATAGGTTTTGAGACAAGGGGGGCTACTAGAACTTGATGACGTACCATTCACACTTTCAACTCTTGCATTCCAGCATTGTAACTTGGTCATGCAAGAAGACTACAAAAGTGGTGGACATGATTATTTCTAGTAGGTATCTGTATATGTTTGTTCTTCTTTTGTCTCCAAATGAGAAACAAGAAAACAAAGGAGTAGACCAAGTAGTGATGAAAAATACTTGGTGTAACTTTGGTAGAGTTTCTCCTTATCTGAAGACAAGTGAAAAACTAGGATAGAGTAACACTAAACAGATTTCATGATGAAATATCACGTGGTTACAAATTTAATAAATTCTTCCCCTTGTTCAAAAAACAAGAGTTTGAATCCAACAAGGTTTTCACTTTGTGAGAGCTCTCAAATATAAAAACTAAGAAAAAATTAGCTCCAAGCTATCAAGTTTTCCTTCCCATACCTTCTTCACCTTCACCTTCTTCACCTTCGCCTTTTCTTTCTCTTCTCATAATCAACCACCTCTCTGTCCAATCCTATGTTATCTTTCCACTCTTAATCATCACTTCATAATTTCCCTTCCTTTTTGACTCTTCTCCACCTCTCTCTCCTCTACCATAGTTTTCTTATTTTCTTAGCTCTATCATCTCTTTTTCTTCCTTACATTCCTCCTCTAACTCATATCCCTCCTTTTTTCCTTCATTTTCTCCATCATCTTCTACATGTTGTCTTTTTTTTTTTTAATTTTGCACATATCTCTCCCATTTTCACCCTCTAATTTTTCATCTTTTCTCTTCTATTTCCCTTTTACTTTTCTTTGTTTGTGTGTCATACATCCCTTCATGTTTCCTCTAATCATCCTTATCTCTTCCTCTTTTTCCATCTTCTTCTTATCCATTTTTTCCCTCTTTCATTCCTTATTTCTATTTCTCCATCCCCATACAATTGGTTTCCTCTTCACCCGACATCATCATCATCTTCCAATTATTGTCGGTCTTCCCTTAACATTCCTTAACTGTCATAGCCTCTACTATCCCCCACTAACCTTCTCACTTTCATCATTTTTCTTGTCATCCTTCCCCCTCATCTCTTTACATCCTATCTTCTCCTTCTCGTTTGTCCTTCCTTATTCCTTTCTTCTCCTTTCATCTTTCTTTATTTTATTTTTTTCAGGCCTCTTGTTCCCTTCTCCTCCTACTCTCTTTATTTTCTATGTTTTCTCATCTCTTTCCCACATCCATCTCTTTCTTTTCAACTACCTTATTATTCCACATCTCTTTCCCTCTTCTCTTCCTTCACCTGATATTTTCTCTCTCTTCCTTTTGGGAGCAGTGTCATCTCTTCTATTCTCGTCTACCCTCTCAAGGGGAACATCATCACATATATCCCTCATCACATCTTCCCTTTTCTTGGAGGGTATTGTAATGGTCATCATTTATCACCTTCTATTCTTCCTAAATGACATTTTCTCTACCTTTTTCTTTGTAAATTAGAATGAATTCTTCCCCTCTTTACCAAAGAAAAAGGAATGCTTTGTCTTTTCTTCATCTACTCATCTTCCATCAATTGAGAACCTTTCTTATGAAACATGTATTCAAAATCATATTTACCCCCTTGGGGCATTTTATCTCACACTTCTATCCAATATACTCTTCATGTCTTCCTTTGTGGATATACTCATTCCCCTTTGGGGCATTTTATTTACACATCCATCTTCCACTTTATCACTTTTGTGCCATGTTTTGGGAATTGTTATTTTCATCCTCATTATTTTTGTAGACACATGAGTTCTCACTTGATTCCTTGTATACGAAGTATTTCACATATGTTTCGCATTTATTTTTGCATACTTTGATGTTTTCCTCTCGACCCATTAGTCATCGTGGTTTGTATCCATATTGTAGTGGTCTTTACCCACTAACTGGTCTATAGAACGTTGTCACGCATCTCTCTTGAGACTGTAATTGTCCTCTACATATGTGATATTGGAGTCATCACCATATCTTTCACTGTTATTGTGATCCTTTTTATGCAGGGTATATTTTCTTTGTTATGTGTCTCGTTCATCATTTCATCACCCACCCGATCTTTACCATATATCTCTTTCAAACTCATGCTTAACTTCCTTTCAGGTCACTCACAAGTTTTAGGGGGAACAATCAATAAGTAATATTTCTATGTTTTTTATCTCATGGTTTTCCCAACGTAAACCATTCATCAAAAAGGGGAAAATGTAGACACCATTTTTGGTGTAGCTCCTCTCCTTCACCCTTTGTTTGCCCACCTTTATTTGGCTTACCCATTCAAATCCATTTTCCCCCTCAATTCAAACAAATCTCATTTCCCACCAAAAATACATGTTCAATTAATTAATCTTAATTGATTAATTAATTCCCTTTTAAATACCTAAACCTCATTATCTAAATATTCCAAATTAAGGCATGTCATTCAAAAATGATTTAAATCACGAACCCCACTCATGATCTAAATAATGTAGAGTAATCCTTAACATGTCCATTATTTCACCTAATCATTCAAATCATGATCCCCATTCAATCAAATCAAATCCATGGTTTCACCTAATCCCTTAAATCATATCCCTTAATCAGAGTTACTTTTTCCAACCCAAGTTACCCGATAACCCCTAAACTAACCCCATATCTAGGCTATAAATATAGGCCTCCCCCCTCTTTGGAACAAGTTAATAGTGATAGAAAGCCTCTGACATTGTATCCTCTTGATTATCATAATAGTTCCTTAAAAATTCCACTTGAATCACCATAATACCATCCTCATGCTTTTGTGGTTATCTTATCTTAGTGTTCTTTGCATTCACTTTGATCGGATCGGTAGCTTCTCTATACATCGACATTTTCAGGTTCTATTATTTATTATTTTCTACATGTTATCAATTTATTGTTCATTTATATCATTTTATCTTATCAAATAGGATTTGACATCCACATAAGGAAGCCGTGCTTCTTGGAGTTGACTTCTTCAGTAGCCACCGCATATACCATCTAATATATTTTATTCTTATTTGCCTATGTTTTACAGGTTTATCTAGCTCACAATGGAGATCAGTCACTTTTAGCGCCTATATCCACCATATCACATCTGAGGTACCTTAAACCCTCCATCATTCAAGGTTGTTTTATTTCTTGTTTATCTAGCTCACTAATCGAATAGGGACGAAGAAATCCGATCAAAAAAATGGGTATATCTTACAAAATTCACATCATGGAAACCTAATTTTTTTCAAAGAAATATGACACATCCTTATAACATTTTCAATCATCATAATGTCAAATCTATACGTCAGTCTCTCCATTCATTAAGACTTACCAATGCTCACATGTTTGTTCTTACTTTGTAGAAGCTAGGGTCAACTTAAAGAGTGAAATAACTAATCCTAAAACCTATGAAAAATGACCCAAAAATACTTTATACATCAAAACATACCTGAATTCAAGCATACATTAGCTTATATGGCTCAAAACCAAAGTCTCACACCTTATGGCTACCATACCTACTCCCAATGAGCACCTGTAACATAGTGAACCACCTATATCTACATCATGCCATTGTTGTGAGTTCCCAAGCACCCTCCAAACCTGTTATTCATCATTTCAACATTCTTCTCAAGCATCCAAGAATTGCCTACCTCCATGTAACATCACCTAGGCACTTGAATGGGCTTACAAGAGAAAGCAATCTTCATTGAATATCACAATAGCATCATGAACACATCTCGAACCAATGTATCAACATCATTTACATCATCATATGATCACAATCCAATAAGCACTTTTTCATTAATGTGGTTTTTCATCAATGACAACACCTATTATGACCACATGCCAAAAATAAAAATGATCATGTGTGAAGGGTGTGTCTGCTTAAAAAAAAAAGGTACATGTGAGTAGAGTGGGTATGCGGTAAATTAAAGGAATGAGGTATAAAAATAATTTATGTATAAAATTAGCCTTAGATGAAAAATATTGAGTGTTGAGTAGATGATTAGAAGAGAGTGAATAAAGAGAAAATTGAGGAGATGAATGAGCTAATATAGTGGTCACTATTAGTTGTATGAGACACTAGTTTTAGTGTGACAAAAATTGATAATGTCTAAGTAGCACTTAGCATGTGAGGATTTGTTTCTTCCTATAAGTTGAATTTTACTAAATTTTAGTTGTTGCAGAACCAATTTTTTGGGAGTTGAAGCTTCCAGACAAGTAGTAGTTTGTCAAAGACTAAGTAGAAGCTTGGTTAAATTTTGGAGTTGCAACTCTAGGTTGAGTTAAAGCTCAACCATGAAATCATGTAACATTTACAAGAAATTATTATCCTAATCTAGTTCTTGTTTTCAGTGGGTTTTTTCCCAGTTTTTGTTTCCCACATTAGATTATGTCTTTATGTGTTAGATCTCTTTTAGTTGTTTGTGAATGTATATTTGATCTTAATGATACAAATTAAGTGAATTGTTTTATGAGGTAAAAGTTGAACAAAAACTAATTCACCCCCTTTCAGTGTCCTAATTTCCAAAAATAGTACTCAACATAAAGGAATCCTGTGAATATTACAAAATCACAAGATATTTATTTAGTGAAGCATCAACCCCTATTAGTAGAGAACCCACTCTATAAGGACGATACAACCCCCAAAGATGACCAAGAACCAACTTGGCCACTTGAATATTAAGATCACTTAGCCACATGAATATTAAGGTCAATTCATGAGCTTATTTCTCAACCAACTGATTTTGATCACTTTTTTAGCTCTCTTCACTCAAAACTCTATCAAATTTCTCTCTCTCCTTCTTCACTCATCTATGTACCAAAGTATGCTAATTAGGTCAAATGAACTTGAGGGTATAATCCTATTCTATTCTCACCTTCTCATGCATCTTTTGTGATCTTAAGTAGATCCCTTACAACACTCTCACACACTCGTCTTACTCACTCAAACCTCCATCTTCTTCACTAGCTCAAATGAGCAAATATATCTTCATTTATACATGGTTCATGCCACAATACCATATATGTCATAAAAATAGCATATGAATATATAAGGTTAGTCATAAAAAATGAATACACAATCTACACATTCATACAAGTTACATAAAGGGACCTTATAGGTCGACATAATCCTAACAAACACAAACATGACAATGCTTCTTAGTTAGGCCTAGAAACAAATTCTTCACTCCATTGAAAAATTATTGGACTTCAAGGGAACATAAAAATCCATCATGACTCCATCATCTCTAGACATGACATGAACATCCTCTCAACGCCATATACAAGCATAAGAAACTCTGCAACCTCCATCTTCAACATGGATCACTCCATTTGACAAGCACAACCACTTAGGTCTCAAGAACCTAATTATCTCTCTCTAAAAGAGAAAAAATTCACACCTAAAAACATCTCTTCAAGACACATGTGACACATCACTAGAAATATCTCATCTTAAGAAATCTCATACAACTAATAGAAATCTCCGATTCAGAGCATAACACTCCAAAACACCTCCTTCTTTGAAACTAATCAAATCTACATATAGATCTTAAGAACCCATATTGAGATTATCAAGCCCTAAAAACTCCATGGGAGCTTCCAAACACTTATATCACTTGAAAATTTTCACTAGATACTCCACAAACATGTTCATGCACTTACATTCATATCTCACACTCATAATTTCACACTTGCATACATTTTCCTACCACCTTCTTAACAAGCATGATAGGGATGATTACGCCATTATAGATTTAACATGAAAACACCTCATCTTATCAAACCATGAGATCAAAAACTCATACCATACTTATACAATCTATCCATGCTAATATATCACTACTACAACATTCATTCCATCACAAATTCTCTTGAACCTCTATCATTGGTTTTGACCTCATTAGACCATTAGCGGTAGGCACCTTTGGAAGAAGGGTTTCACACAATTTTTTCATATAACCTATCTAAATATTTTCATGAGAACGTAGAACACACCTCAAACTTGAGGAATTCATTGGTTTCACTTCATGAACCCTACAACACATACCTGCACCTACAAATTTTCACAAAATAGAGGTTTTGTTTTAGCTTATTATCACACATGGATTATTTGACCGCTACAAAAATTAGATCTGATTAATTATCTACATACATGAACCTTCATACTATCCTTCCCAAATCATTACATGACAAAACTCTTCATATTTTGTCTATTTCTCTTATACTAGGTTTTTAGGAGGGTTGAAATCCGCTTTGCTTCTTAAAATGGCTCATAAAAGTATGAAGACCAAATGAAACCATTCCATTTCGGAATTTTTCTTAGTTCCATGCCCTAAAATCCACAAAAACACTATGTCCCCATGCAAAGTACAAACATGTCGGTGAACATTAAAATTTGACCATCGAGCTTAGAATGCTAGTTACGAGATCTCCATAGAGCTCAAAATAGGTTTTCATTCTTCTTTCTTTGAATTTTGACATGAAACTTTGCATACATATTTGTAATTCATGTTCAACCACCTCTAAAATGCATCCTGCGCTACCTATTTTTCACATGCTTTACTTGTTTAGTCTTCTTGCACTTTCCTCCAAGGACCTTGAACATGCACTATACACCTAAACCATGACCTTGTACACCTTCCACACATGTTATGCAATGTCAAAACACTCCTCACATGCCCATATTGAATTTCCTTGGTTTACTTCGCTTCATACCTCATGCTCCCATACCATATGTTTTCACTAGGCCTAGTTAGGCTTGCATCAACCCATGCCATACTAAAAATGACTTGTTCTCCATCCTTCAAGATCACTACCAACTTTACGACCTCACTTTGTATCTGTTAGACCATATAGTAACTTTATAAAACCTTTAGAGCACACACACTATTCCATACAAGATGAACCATACACATACACCTAAACACCATGCCACTTCATGAATGCAACACTTCATGATACCAAAACATGACACTATTAATCAATCTGTCATGTTTCTTGATGATTGAAACCTCATGATGATTGCTATGCACATCAAGACACCCTTTGACATCAATGACACTATGTCCAACGCCACTTTTGAGTACAAGTTGAAGGTAATAATATATTTTATACATTTTTTCTTTCTATTATTATCACAATAAGCTAATAATAGGATTTTTTTTTTGTGCAAGTATTGCTAACTCTTCTAAATCAAGAAGGGGATTATCTATGTAATTTATTCCAAATACATTTTTAGGCCATGATATAATTTTTTCATGATAGGATAGTCTTATAAGGAAGACAATCAGACATCCTATCTTGGGTTATTGTCTACATCATCTATTCTCTAAGTTTCTAAAAAAATTATTGGTGTACAAATATATCCAATAAGATAAAACATGATTTTTCATATATTGTTTGTAATGAGACGCAACATTATCATTTTGTAACAATATAATTACATTATATTATGAAACCTTTCATGAGTTACACTCATAAAATACTAATATTGATTGCACTTGATGAAAAGGAGATTAATCTTTCAAATGATGAGCAAGAGGTAACTTTAAAGTTTAAGTTATTATAAGATAACTTCATGTATTTATTTAAAACATGGAGCTAATTTTCAATTTTCTTTTAAAAGAAAGAAAGTTCTACAATTAAATTCATCATTTATTCCAATTATTGCTCTTTATCGATCTATCAAGCTATGAATAATGGAACACTATTTTAATTATTCTAAGTATTTCTACTATCATCTGTCAAGTTATGAATAATGGAACAAAAGTATTTTAAATTTTTTATTAATAGAACTATAGTTTTTTTTAATCATTACTGCATATTTACCAATTCCTCATATAGTTTTCATCAAACTTCACCACATCAACATGAACTAACGAGAATCCGCAAGGATTAAACCACTGAAAGAGGAAGAAAATACACCTAGACATACTCTTTAGTTAAAAATGATCCATCAAATATAGATGTATTATTCAATCAATCTCTTTCGGTACCATTATAGTAACCAATTATTAAAATTATAATGTTTTGGATGACATATTAAATAAGTTGGAAAATTAAAATGGTGAATCCCAATATTACTATAAAAATGGGTGAGAGAAAGAAAGCGTTGGTGTCATTGCAAATACTAAAAATATAAAGTTGTCATAATTTTAACTCATTCTTTGCATAAAAATTTTATTTTTACATATTTTAAATTTTTAACGAATAATATTTCTTTGTTTAAATGTAGTCAAAATATGAAAATTGAAGAATGAAGTCTTGGTCTTGGATATTTATCTCAAGCATGCAAAAAAAAAAATTCAATGATGTTATTTCACAAAACAACACATCACAAAACAAAACAATACGTTAAAGAAAATAATTAAGGACCATGTCATGAATCCGAGAGATATTGGTCAAGCAAAAATCGAGATACGGATCCTACTTAATTTTCAAATGATGCCGCCAATCCAAATAGGAAAATATTACCGATATCGATGTCATAACTAACGATCTAATTAAATCAGAGCACTAGTCACCTAAGATACAAGGCCGAGTTCTAATGAGTGTTGATTATAATTCCTTATATCATATAACTATAATTGTAATCTTGAGAAGAATTGAAATGTAAAGATAAAATTTCGATTGATATATTTTTCAGTTTTGTAAATTGTTTTGAATGAATATGAATCGACACTTTATTAATATTTTTTTTTCATAATATCCTTGGTGTTTTTTCATAAAAATGTAAAGCATAATATTGGAATTCTATTCATAATTATTATTTTCATATCTTGTATTGCATAAAATTATAAGAAATAAGGATACTAAAATCATTTATCTAAAAATACATACATAACTATAACAATTTCATATGAATTTTTATATAGGAATAAATATTTATAAAACATACCTCTTACCAAAATAAAATCCTAAAACTTGGGAAACTTAAACAATCCTTGAGAAATCCCATTTTTGTAGAGACATTTGTATCTACTATGTTAGCAGAGCATCCACTTCTTAGGTTAGTATTAAGATCATATTTGTTTCTCATTATATTAGTGACTCCTCTTCTTTCAGTAAGTGAATTCCAAATGGAAAGTGCCCTTTCATAAGGAAATACATCCACAGGATAACATGAAACATGCAATCTCAAACATGTCTCTAGATTTTTATTCAACCTATTTTGGAGCCTTTATTTAACAAAATATAATGCACTAAAGAACCATTCATCTTCCACTCACTAGTCCATTCAAGATGAACCATGTCAAAACGTTATATAATTGATAACGTGAAATGTGTTAGTGAGATTGAATGATGGATAACATGTCATGTTCCATGAAGCATGTGTTGAACAAATCCATTCTAGGCCTATTCCTAGACCTAGTGCAAGTAGATGGTATGGTAGCATAAGGTATGAAGAAAATAAGGCAAAGGAAAGTCATTGTAAGTATGTGAGGAGTATTGTGACATTATAGATCAAGTGTGTAAGGTTTACAATGTCATAGTTCTGGTGTATAGTGCATATTCAAGATCCTTAGAGGAAAGCGCGTGAAGACAAGGAAATAAAGCATGGGAAAACCATGTAGTAAGATGATTTTTAGAGGTAGGTGAGAATGGATGAGAATTGGAAATCATGGAGGAGGTAATTCTAGAGGTATGGTCCAATTTTTAGGTTAGGATTTTAATGAAAATTAATGAAAACCTTCTTTGAGATCTACCGAGCTCTCAAAACTATCATTCCCAGCTCGATGTTCAACTTCAAGTACTCACCCACATGTGTGTACTCTACATGGGGAATAATGATTTTTTTGGATGTTAGTGCATGAAACTAAAAAAAAAATCCAAGTGGAATGGGTCCATTTTGTCGTCATACTTTTATAAACCATTATTAAGAATCCATGTGGGTTCAAACCCTTGTAAAACCCTAGTCTAAGGGTGATAATAAAAATATGAATATTTTGGTCTCCAAAGGGCATGGGAAGGCTAGTATGAATGTTCAAGAATGTAAATAGCTCTTAAAATATTATTTTGTTGATGGTGGCATACTCCAGAGTGATGGTAAGTTATAGAAAAACATTTATTTTGTGGATATTTGCAAATACCGATATGTATTACAGGTGTCATGGTGTAAAACCAATATATTTATCAAGTTTGGATGTGTAGACACAAAACCACATGCTAACTATTATTTATCATACCACAAAGTATGTTTTTAATATATGGATCTTGTGTAAGAAAAATATTCATTGATGACCCATTCCATAGTCCATCCACTTGTCTTTTTGGTCTTTATTTATTTTTCCTTCCACACTTGTCACTCATACACCTAATTTTGTTCAGGTCATAGGGATCCCTATTTGTAAATCCTCACTCATTTTTTGTCACTTGTATCTGAACACTAGCACCCGAGGATAAGACACTAGCATTAGGTTCTCCTATCCATACCGGGAGCTCGTGTCCTCTTTGTGTTTGATCTTATTTTTGACATTTAAGGTTAGTTTTTTCTCTCATATCCTGAGGTACTATTCAGCATGTTGGGTCATTAGTGTTGAAATTAAAACAAAAGATCCCTATATAAACACCACATATATACCATTATATGGGAGGACAATTCTTATCAAGGGATAGCTATCTACATAGATCAAGGGACTACATTTGGGCACATTAATCTACATACACACTGCATATGAAGGGGAGTTCATTCTATTCCATCCACACATTTGAATTTTATCTAGCTATTTCCTGCTATCTTGGTGTCGTTGGCATGATGTCGACCTAGGATCACTATTACACACACATAACTACATTGGGTCTAAGATGTAGTTCGGAGTTCGATTGTAAGTCCACCATTGTGGCGGCTGAGGACATTCTGACCCCTCATTTTGTATCTTTATTTTTAGGATTTGATGTTTATTTGAGGGTTTTATAGGTCATTATTTCATTGTAGGTTTATAATAATTCTACGATTATTGTGTGACCTTATATAAATAAAAAGAAAAGAAGTGTGAAGCCCTAACATCACTATTAGAACCAAATCCGAAGCTTTTATGTAGACTTAGGAACCCATAATCAGTACCTGGGCACCTATAAGTGCACATGTCCCTCTCCAGGTACACCAATCCATCCATTCCCACCTCATCTACATTTTTATGTGGTTTGTTGCGATGGTCCATGCTCCTGTTTCATCACATTTTCCAGTCTAAACTCATTGCGGGATAAGTGAAATTAAGATAAGTACCTTACCCCTCTCATTTCCTTTCATAGTTAATATTAAATAAATTGTTTAGCATTTATATTTCATTGTATATCATTTATAGAAGATCTTTGCATTTATATTTAAATAAAATATTCATATTTTATTAAATCATTTTGATCGTATCATAAACATTTTTTCCCTAGGATCCACTAAAACCCTAATGGATAAGGATATATCTTCTACTCCTAGGTTAGGCATTTCTCATGTAAGCATTAATCCTGTTTATGATGAGGCCACCATAGCTGAATCCACACTCTGTATAAAAATGTCATTCTTCCAAATGATACTCAAAGGAAAATCTTAGCTGGTGAATGCAATGTGCCTACTAGCTTCGATAATTCCACCATTAGCATTGTTGATGATCCGAGAAAGATTTACTCATTGTACACCTTGTTATTCATTTATCCATGCTCCACCTTCTGTTATTTCTAATAAGAACCTAGATGATGATCTTATTAGTTTCATGCTTAATCTTGATGACAATAAACATGTGCATGCTTCTATTACTCATACTAGTTCAAATGATTCTATAGTTGCATCTCATACTCCTTCCATTTCTGAAAATGCTTCGCATGACACATCACATACTAGTTCTCCTCCTCCTTCATTCTATGTTGATGATACACTTAATGAAATCCTTACATCTGAATCTTTGTTCAATCTTGATGAGACACTTGATAGTCATGATTCTACTTCTCTGCATACTACTGAATGTGAATCCCCCACTCCACTTTCATCTTCTTTTGATATTGTCTCTAATAACATGCCTGATTCATCTCCTTCTATCACTTCATCTCCTAATGATGTTGCCAATGTTAGTCCTACACCTTCTATCAACACTCCATGTTCTTCACCACATATTACTTCTTCGACACCCATATCTAGTGTTCCCTTAGCATTGGCATCTTCTATGTCTCCTCTTGACATTCCTATGATCACTCATAATGGAAAATTGTAACCACTCAATACACTATTGCCATCTTCTACCATTCCTCCACAAGACATATTATCACTCATGCATGCTATTGGCCACTTATAACCTTAGGTATAATCTCATACATTAGAAATCAAATCCTATTATTCTTCCATTGATAATAATTCGTTGCATGGAAACCCTATTCTGAAAAAGATCCACAATTCATCATCTCCTAAGGACTTAGTTATGCCTACCTTTACATTTTTGATGGTACTGTAAATCTATATTTACATCTCAAACATTATCATCTAGCTATGGCTCCTTATTCTAATGATCGATTATTGCTAAAATATTTTTGCCATAGTCTTACTATTGACACTCTCCAATGGTACACTCACTTACCTTTTGGATCTATTAGTACCTATTGTGAGATGGAAGAAGCCTTTCTGTAATGCTTTATACTCAACAATGGCCCTAAAGTCACATATGATCATCTACCTGGCTTACACCAAGGAAAAATAGAACCTATCATTGATTATATTTTGTGCTTCAATGCTTACATGCATCAATTAGTCTTCCAACCCATTGACCTAGAAAATCAATTCATCTTCTATCGTGGCTTGATTCCCACTTTAAAGGAGCACTTGCAATATGATACATGTGAATCATTCACACTCCTCTACTATAAGGTCATTGATTTAGAACAGGATCTCATTGTTGCACATATTATAGATCCTCCTCCTAGTTCTCCTACTATTGCATCACCTAGTTCTTCTCTTCCATCTGTTCATTTTCCTCCTAGGACTCCATCTTCTTCACCTCAAAAATAAACTTAGTCTTCTCCATTGCATAAGTATCCTTTATCTCCTCTACCACATCATGCTCTACCTCAAAATTCTACATCTCCTTCATGGGATCCTTTAAATTTTTATCATCATGTTAGATCTCATGATGTGTTATATGTATTACTTGACAAGCGTATGATTATCTTACCTTCTACTCAACATCCTCCTCCTCATAAATTGTAATGCCAACGTGATATACCAAACTGCAATTTTAATCGTATCAATGGTCATTGTGATAATGATTGTTGTGCCCTTCTTGACTACTTATAGCAATTAAAAGAGAAGGGTGTCATTTCTTTTTGCCCTCACCCTCATGAGTGGTCTATCTCTCCACTCCCACATAATCATGTGGTTACTCTGATTTATTTGTCTACATTTTCTAGTTCTAAGGTCATTATTCATCCGCCACCACAAGTTTTTGCTCATGTTTACTCTCCATCCCATCCATCCATCACTACACCATCTCATTCCCCATGTCATACTGCTACTACACATTGGCTTCCATAGCCCTTAACATCTTCACTTCCCACCGCTGCATCACCCATCATTGACACCATTCCACATGACATTCAATTTGGATCATACACTCATGTTTCTTTCATTCCACATGCTTTGATGCTCCACGCCGATTGGGCTCTAGTAGGTGATTTCTATCACCTTATCCCCCAATGAAGCACTCATGTTATTTTGGGTCTTACATGACTATTGAGGATCTGTTACAATAATAACCTCATCATATCTTTATGCTACACATTATATAAACATATATATCTAGCATACACTCTCATAGCACGTCCCGATGACACACCCTTGCATTATGGTTTATTCTTGACTGTTGAGGGTCTTATATAAATGAACCTCATCATCTACACACTAGAAGGCATTGTTATTTTCCTCCCCCTTCATCATACTAACACATGATTCATTAAACTATTACGACCATTTCATATTCTTTCACATTATTCATTTCTATTACATCATTTATACATTACACCTTTTCATCATTTATCTCTTACACATCACAATTGCAATACATGTATCATATATAATTATATACACTATCTCATCATTAATCATCATCAATAACCACACATTTATAAATATATATCAAATAAAACATTGATCACATTACCACACATAGAATATCACAACAATAATCAACAAATCAAGTACATAAAATGTGCCAATATTCCATATATATAAATATCAATCACCATCATAGTTAAAAAATACCAATATTGGGGGTAAATCCCTCATACATCACTACATGAGTACATTTATATCATATCTCATCATCGCTATCACTATCTACCATTGCAAGAGCTCTAGAGCTAGAATCTTCACCACTCAATCTACTTCGATCGATCGTGGCCCCTATATCTCTCTATCTTCCTATGCAATAGTTTTTCTCCATCGATTTATCCACATTAAAAATTGTAATGCCATAAATCATGCAAATACATCCTTAGCTAGAGAACCTCCACCACAACCTCTCTATCTCATTGTGTCTCCTCACACGCCTCATCCCTCTCACTCAATAGCATGGTACACATCAATGTTCCTATCACTACTAGCTCAAATAAATGGGCATGCTCACCTACAATATCATCTACATGCTCCAGCATACCTCCACCCATAAGTACATCGGTGGGCACATTCCATGTCAATGTGTGGATATATGTGTCCACAATCACCTACCTATATGCATCCCCTGCACCCATAAAACAAAAAAATTATATAAAAACACCATAATATATCAACCAAATAACAAATCATCAAAACATAATTAGAAAAATACTCACACTCCGCTACCTCTTCTATTATGCTATAGAGGGAATTATTTTTCCCCTCTACTCCTCCTCCTAGTGGTAATCCCACTACATTGGAAAAAACTAGAAAAAAATTACCCATCGATGTGACACCCACCATATATGGTAGGCCTCTATACACATCACATTATCTTTATCCACCGGCTCTCGTGTAGAGCTCTATACCAAATTCATCCTTTCATCATGTTAATGACATTCAAAAGCATGCATACAACCTAACTCACTATTTTGGACACCTTAGTTCTAGGTTTAATATTAGCTAAAGTTATAGAATTTTATATTTCAAGTAATATAGGAGTCTATCAAACCATACCCTATTCCTCCATGTTCAATTTATGCCAATACAACTGATGAAACAATCAAACGTTTTGTTAAACTTCTATTATTCACCATTACCTTCTTAGTTACTCACAAGCCTTGTGAAATCTTGTTCCACTTAAAGAAAAAAATAAATTTTGGACCTTCAAAGTTAATCACCACATCATGCCCTACTTCACTCTTCAAATATACTTCATCCTACTTTCAATCATCTCCTCAGATGACTCAATATTGTAAGAAAATATCACTTGTCCAAAATTACCTACTTGTTCAACTTTTGGCTTAACTTATTCTTGAATCAAGGATGAACTTATTGGTATTTATAAATCACCATAATTTTTCCACTCTCCTGTAACATCACTCCACTAAAAATACTTCTAGAATATTCATCAAAATGGTGTAAAATCTCCCAAATTTTAACTATTGTTATCTTTCCCAAAATGGTCTTCTTGTGCCCTTAAGATAGGTTATTTGGATCAACTATGCATTTACACTTCCATAGCAACCCAGAAGGATTTCAAGGATTTAATAGTTAACTTTATCTATCCTAAAACACTCTCATAATCTCAAGTTCCAACTCCTCCTACAACTCCCTATACTTCACTTGTTGCAAGTTTTTATCTAGAAGAACTATTAGCCCAGGGGAAGTTCTACAACTCACCTAACATCTAGTATACACCCTTTCTTGACAAAAAATCAGTCCTTCTAAGTACCCATTATTAATTTACTCAAGCATGTGAAATATCAAGCTTTAACTCAAACCACCCCTTCATATTAGGTTGTTTCAAGAAATTTCCTATATTAGGTGAAAGGGTCCTTTAACTATGTCTAGTTACTTCTTGAAACTATAAAAAAATAGGAAATTTGAGCCCTTAGTCCCTTAATAATTTTGAATAACCTCCTTCTATAGTCCCTTAGGAATATATCTTGAAGGTTTCAAGGTAAAATATGATGATTAAGTGCCTCAATTTTTAAACCCTAGCTCGATTGATATAAACCCTCCGGATGAGCCCGAGAGAGGAATTTCATCACACCTTTCACACAAACTAGATGCAATGCACAAAATTACTTATGGCAGACTGTTTCAAAGAGATTCAACTTTAAAATTTACCAGAAGCTCATGGTATGAAGGTAGATGCTTATTTCATGTAACAATTATCTTGAGAAAATGTGTAAGAACAAGGGATTTACTCTCAAATGCCAACTGTGAAGTTTCAATTCTCTTCCAAGGAAATGAGATAGATTTCCTTGATAGAATACATAAAATACAATCTCCAAGGATCCTATTATAAGATGAAAAAGTAGAATAATACAAGGTATTCTAGTTTCAGTTACTCTTCACAAATGTATGCAATTTCACATAGAGCATAATCAAGAATTCATTCTAATAACCCCATGGCCATTAAACTAAACTTACAACAATCATTCCAAATGATTCAAATACCTTTCTTACTTGTCATAGTTATGATTTTAGTTCTAAAAAGGAGAAAAAAATTCAATGAAGCATAAACTATAGTAAAATTTGCCAAAGAAAGATAAAGATAACTATAAATTTTCTCAAAACTTCATGCAAATAAATACCTCAATCAACTCTAAACCATAGGTGTAATATCCATAATTCCCTTTCCATACAAAAAAATATCCCGATTATACTAATACATGAAAAAAATCACTACAAGGAAAACACATACAATTTTCATACAAAAATATAGTTTCCTTCCACAAAAATGCCTAAAACTACAAACTTGCAAGTTATTTTCTTCCTCTCCACGAGGAATGGGTTACAAAACTAACTTCCTCTTATTATATTCAAGATTCTATCTTTTCATATATGTACTAACTACTCATATGTAACTTAATTTACAACACATTATGATTGACACACAGGATACCCTTCAAATTTTGTTCTCTTTAACATATATAACTTCCTAACTTCATCATTCTAAGCATCTTAATTATGCCTTACACACATGTGACTTACACATGTTAAAATATCACCTAGAATAATATTAACACACATAATAACACTTGATTCACCCTTTATACCTCATTACACACCTTAAAAGTGTTTGAATTTTCAAACATCCCTTTTGGAGGAAAAACACAAAATTTCAATTTTCCACCTTCCTTACTATCTTTAAATCCCTCATCTAACTCATTAGGACTTCTAGAGCTCCTACAAAACACACTTGAATCCCAAATAGCTTGAAATTTTGTAAATGATTTTTTTCTCAAGGATGATCCTACATCATACTCTATCACCACATTAGCCTCATCTAGTTCTGGAGGTACTAGTTGTGCTCCTATGAGCCCTGGTCTAGCTCCAGCCATCCTCATTACTTTAATATCCCTTAGCCATGTATGTGGATCCGGGGTCACATCTTGTTCCATACCAAACTATCGTGATATGCATTACACCTGCAATAACTCGGACACTCCGGAAACTTATCCCCTAATCACATAGTCCATCATATACACATTAGCTCTACTACATCCTCTAGGCGTTCTCTGTAGTCTCGATATTCCCTCCATGTCACAAAATCTAGCCCCATACAATCTATCATCACTCTGTAGGTGTCTGTATCCATATTCATTCCATGAAGTCCCACCCATATCCAAGTAAATATGTCTAGTCTCACCCACTCTCCTCGTGGACCACCCATCAACCTCAATATAGCAATATGCTCATAGGCCCATATATGTAGTAATGTCGTAGCTCCAATACCACATGCATGCTCCTCTAGTGTGAATCTATACAAATCCTTATACAAATGGGAAAGTACACATCATGCCCATGCATACCTTGTGCTCTTTTCCTCTATCGATGACAAATATCATGCATCTTATACAAGATGTTAGAACCACCACCCTCCACTTTGTAATCAATGATGTAATCACCATGGCAATAAACTTCCGCAATCATGGAACACTTGATCTCATAATAACATCCAAGCTAATATGGTCCTCTATCTGTACTCACGACCATATAGAATATCACCTAGTGGCCCTCATCCATTTTTGCATCATCCACGGCCATCACATGAACCCTCTCACCAACAATAGGTTATCGTAGTATGTGATACATATCCTCTAGAGTAATTTTCACCTCTCATGTAGGTAGGTAAAAGGTGCATGTATCTACACACCACTTCTCCCATAAAGTTGTGAGCATAGGCATATTATGGGGCACATCTCCCATCCTCACTATGTGTCATAAGCCAACACGGTCTAGAACATCCCACTCATCATCTAACAACCCAATCCTAGAAATGTACTCAAATGATGGCCACCACAAAACTCTCAAATAAATGTCCTCTCTGCATAGCATAAAATTTCAAAAACACAACCTTAGAACACCATAGAAATACAAATACACCTACCTATAACATCAACAAACTCCAACTTTCACATCTATACTACTCTGGGATTAACCCAAGATTTATGGGATGCCAACACCTAGGATCAAGACTAGGGCACCCAGGAGTAGGTCACTAGCACCTATACTTGGTAACTTGTGTCCCAAAGTTCATTAACACCTTCATTGCTATTATCTTGGTCTAAAATGATGAGAAAATCAAAAACAATTTTTTTAAAAATTCACCAAAAAGGACCAATTTCAACACATTTTTCAAAAAAATTACACTCGACTAGCTCTCTTGTTGTATGTGATGCCATAGTTGTGGCCACCATCTTGAATTGACTCAATCATGGTGTTCTCACTTGAGGTATCTTCACACACCTAGAACTCAAAATCACACTCACACAATTACCAAATGAAATACCTATTCACTTTTTCTATTTACTATTTATAGTAAATCTTCATTACTTACCACACTATAGTCATTATTCACACTTATTCTTCACACCAATACACCTCATATGGTTTCCATCATATCTTGAGCATACTTACTCCGATTCTTCTCTCATTTACAACGTTCTCTTCAAAATTCCATATAATACCATATCATACATATCTCACACACTTTTTGTGACATATCTGATCACTATTATTTCATTACACGCTTCCTTTTAACTTAGCATTCATTCTCATCATCTCTCTTCCTTTCACAAAAAGGTGGGCATACAATTGGGGTCATCCTATAATTTCCCTTACACCATTACATGATCAATTTACATTTATAACACATTATTATCGAACAATTTCTCCTACACCATCCGACATTACACATCACTTTCCAGCAACTCCCCTAATGACCTATCCTAGGGGAAACAAGTGTAAAATATATCCATGAGTAAGCAATTAATCAATCACACACATTCAAATCACAACAATAAAATTTCAAACTTGCATTCATAAATCAACACAACACAACATATTTATCCTCCTAGATGACCTAACATGGGAAATTACTTTACATTTTGTGATTGCTTACAGATGACCTAAAATGGAAGAAATACTTTTCAGTGACACCCATGGAGTGGGGGAAATGAGACGTTATTTCATTTCCTATATTTCTCCTATATGTGTTATCATGTTTTAAAACTCGATATGGATCCAAATAAACAAAATCTAGTATTTTTCATCTCTGCGGTGGCTAGATCTTTTGGGGATGTAGTTAAAGTTTGAGGGTAACACTATAATTCTCTCCCTATACTCTTCCTCTGGTGGCAGAATGTACAAAGCCTCGTTTTCTCACACACACACACAATTAGGTTGGAAATTTATAAATGCCTACACCATCACATCTCCATCGATGATAAAAATAAAATATCTTATAATTCAACATAGTGATCATCAATCTCACTTAGCGCTCCTCGTAACGGTCCCACATCTCTCATTGTGTCACATGGATTGACTTGTCGATCCATGGTTTTTCATGCTATATGTTCTCACTCAAACACGTACTTCTACCACATTTACATGTTCTTCGTGACATGGGATTCTCCAAACTTCTCTTAGGTATACATCTCTAACTACTTTATGTTATCGAGCTTTCACTCACCAACATAAAGTGGGGGAAATGTAGACACAAAATCATGCACTTACTACTATTTATTATACCGCAAAGTATGTTATTTTATATATGGATCTTGCATAAGAAAATTATTCACTAATGACCCATTCCATAGTCCATCCACCTATATTTTTGGTCTTTATTTCTTTTCTTTCACATTTTTCACTCATACACCTAGTTTTGGTCAGGTCACAGGGATCCCTGTCTATCATTCCTCACTCATTTTTCATCACTTATCTCGAACACTAGCACTGCACCGAGTGCTCTTGTCCATACTAAGAACCCATGTCCTCTTTGTTTTTGATCTTATTTTTGACATTTGAGGTCGTTATTTTTGGTTTTTCCTCTTATTTCCCAAGCTACTAGTCGGCATGTCAATTCATTAGAGTTTAAATTCAAACAAGATATCCCTATATAAACACAACATACATACCATTATATGGGCAGAAAATTATTATCAAGGGCTAGCTATCTACATAGAGAAAGGTAATGCATTTGGGCACATTACTCTACATACACACTACATAGAAAGGGGATTTCATTCTATTACATCCACACATTTGCATTTTATCTAGCTATTGCCCACTTTCTTGGAATCATTGGTGTGAGGGCGACCTAGGAGAAATGTTGCACACACTAGCACATAGAAATAAATTAAGTCGAGATGTAGTGCAGTGATTAGTTATAAGTCCACCATTGTGGCAGCTAAGGACAATCTAACCCCTCATTTTGCATCTTTGTTTTTAGTTTTTGATGTCTATTTGAGGGTTTTGCAAGTCATTATTTCATTACAGGTTTACAATAGCTCTGGTGATTATTGTGCAACCTTATAGTGACAAAAATTAAATAAGTGAAAATATATAGTAACAACTGTCGAACTAAATCTTGATATTTTCTGCAGACTCATGTACCTAGAATCGCACTGGATGCCCGCAGGATTCCCTATCCCTTTCTAGGTGCCCTAATCAGCCATTTCCACCTTTTTACATTTTTTCGGTGCCCCTGTGATGGTCGGTGCTCTATTTCATCACATTGTATAGTCCAAAATCACTACATGATAAGTGAATTTTAGATAAGTACCTTACCCCTCTCATTTCCTTGCATAGTTAATATTAAATAAATTGTTTAGCATTTATATTTCATTTTATATCATTTATAATAGATCTTTGCATATAGATTTAAATAAAATATCCAAATTTTATTTAATTAGGATTTATGCTAGATTTACTTGAAAATAATTGGATAGATTATGTGTGAGAAATTGGCAAAACCTTTATCCAAAAGGTTCCTACTGCTAATGGTCCGATGAGATCAAAACCAATCTTAAATTTCTAAGAGGGTTTGTGATGTTTTTCATGTTTTACTAGTGTATTATGAGCATGAATAGTTTTTTGAGGTCTCATATGATGTTTTTAATTTCATGGTTTTTGTTGTCCAAGTTTCTTAGTCCGTGCTCAAATTAATAAGCTAGCTACTAAAAGAATCTAGAAACTCAGGATATGGATGGTTTATAGTACCTCAGAAGCATGATAGACGTGGATGGATGGGTGCCAAGTAATTGATCCTTGTTGCGCAGTTGATAAACCTACAAATAAGAGTGTCTAAATAGAAGAATGATTAGATAATATATGTGGGGGTTACCCAAAAAATCCAGCTCCAAGAAGTGTGACCTTCCTTTCGCGGATGTGAATCCCCATTTTAAAGAAAAAGTGAAGCAAAGGATGAATTAGAATATTGCATGCAAAAATAGAGATACTGATGAATCTAAAAGTAATTGAGATCTGGTCTAGATACTAATTTAATCTAAATAGATGAAAATTAAATAATACCTTGTCAGGGTCTCCAGTGACCTAGACTATGTAGAAGTAGGTCAACAAAAACTTGGGAGTGAAGATCTGAACAAGTGAATATGAAAACCCTACAAGATTGAGATGTAATCTGGTAACTACAGAAGTTTTTTATACTGGAGTTAACCTATAGGACAAATCTTAGGGATAAAAAACCAAAAATGGAAAAAAAAACTTAAGGATTGGAAAAGGATAGATTAAGAATCATGACCCTCATTAATGATGACTAGGGTGGGGTGACGGTGATTGGCATGCATAAAGATTGATTTTAATGCAACATAGATATTGAATGATGGTTTTAGAAAATTTAGGCATAGACAAAACTCATGTAGAAGCTAGAGATGGCTCTATAATTAGAAAACACAGCTATAGAAGGATGAGTCGATGGAGACTTGAGCTAGGTGATAACGACTATAGAAGATTTGCAGTAAGGCTAAATAAAAACAACCTAAAAAGGAAACCTCCAAGTAAGGAATTTGGAAGAGAAGGTTGATAATGGAGCTTTAAGTGCTGGAAGGATGATTTGGTCCTAGAAAACTATAGACAAGAGACAATTAATTATTAAATTATAATAATTAAGTGAAGCAACATAAAGACAATAATAATCTCATGAAGGATGATTTTGAGTGATGCAAACACATTCCAAGGAGGTCTAGGAGGTCTGTAACTATTGCAGAATGCTCAGGCACAAGATTTAGTTCACAAGTCACAAGAAATATCCAATATTCACATGCATCTGATGATTATGGAAAGAAACAACTTGGTTATATAGGGTGGATGGAGACTGCAGTGGATCGCCACCAACATTGAGGAAAGTTTCCCGATGGGGTGAATTTTGTTCTTTTAGGGAGGGAAAAGTGATTTAAATTGTATGTGTGGGATTAGGTTATTTACTGATGAATCATGGGTAGTTAGAAGATAGGAATGGGTATAAAAACATAAGGATTTATATTTAGGATAAAAGTGTCCTAAATAGCAAGTTGATCAGGTCAACTTAGAGATATGGATATTAATTAGTTAATTGATTAATGGGAATTAATAAATTAATAAAAATTAATAAGAATTAAATTATGATAGTATAATAAGTGGGAATTTTATTAAATATTAAAGGGGTGGATTTAATTAAAGGGGGGCCTAGATAGGACCATAGAAAAATATGTGTATTTCTAAAGACCAGGTAGAGATACTTGAATTTAGGTGTCTACATTTTTCCTTTTTGTTGAGTGGTTTGCGCTAACAAACCATGACACAAAAATAGTGAGAAAAGAGGAGTATGATGAAGATTGAAGGAAGGTTGATGATGAGCTCCCTCTCAAATGGGCGATTGATAATGCCAAAGGAAATTGATGATTTTTTTGAAAAAGGTAGATGATAAAGGGTGGTGGGTGAAGAAATATGGGTAAAAGGATAGCGTAAGGAAAGATGCCCCAAGAAAAAGGATTGCAATAAAAATAAAAACTATGGTGGTGACTCCGATATCACATGGGTAGAGGGAAAGTTGCAGTCTCATTGGAGATGGGTCATAATGCTCTACAAGATAGTGAGTGGGAAAAAATCACTACAAAAAGGAGAGAATCCAATGGGAAATCTCTCAAATGGATGCAAGCCGAGAATGATCATGGGGTCATAGGAAAGCATCAAAGTATGCACAAATAAATGTAAAAATTATGTGAAATCCTTTGTACATGAGGAATCGAGTGAAAAATTATGTGTCCACAAGGGACAAGGATGAAAATAATGGTTCCCAGTACAGACACAAAAAAGGCCAAAAAGGCGAGTAGTGAAATATTATGCCCCAAGGGAGAGATAAGTATGGCCATGAGGTGGAATTTGTGCACAAATTGGATAGGATTGTAAAATAAAATTCTGAGGGAATAAGTATGGCCACGAAGGTGGAATTTGAGATCAAAAGGATAGGATTGAAGTATTGAAACTAAAGGGAAAAAAAGATGGCCACAAAGGTGGAATTTGAATAATGCCCAAGAAGAGGTCATAAAAAGGATCAGGGAAGCCAAAAAAAAAAGTATGTCAAGGCAAGTTGACAATGATGAAGGCCAATCGACGGTGACCAAGGGGTCAATGACAACCAGTGTCGGTGGCTATATAAGCCTTGGGGTCGGCCAAAAATTTCATTTTCACATGCAAAATTGATGAGAGAGATTAGAGTGATTAAAGAGAAAATTGAGAAATGGAGGCTATAGGAGATGTAAGGAAATACCAAAGGGTGCGAGAGGATGGTGAGTAACAAAACTCAAGCTTGTTTTTAGTTTAATTTTATATTTTATTTTATTTTTTTCATTTTTTAGAAAAAGTGGATGATGTCAGGAGCGGTTGGCGGTGACCTAGCCGGTTCGACATCAACTAGGCTCTAAGGCACATTGATCGACCCTTAAACATGTTAACCCGACATTGGTCGGCGTCGACTAGGGTTAGATTAGATATGTTTAGGATTAAATTAGATTTTTAATGAAATTTAATGGATTTTGATTTGATTGTTTATTTTTATCTGATGCTTGCATGTTTTATTTTTTTATTACGAGCGAGAGAGACCCTATGTTTGAGAGACCGAGTGCCTTCTCTATATGAGAAGATTATAGGACATGTGATAGATACTGAGTGGGATCATATGTTTGTAGTGGGTTTAGGGGGTTTAAACATTATCGAGGATCCCATGAGGTGTTAGGTTTATGATCTCTTTGGTGGAGATATGTGACTAATCAGATAGGTATTTTTGGTTTAAGATGGGGTGACCATCACCCTAGAGGATGTGTATAGGATTCTAAGATTTTCGATATAGGGGAGTTCCCATCATAGCTGATAAAGCAAGCTTGTAGTTTTGACATGCTATTTGTTTGGAACTAATGTTCCCCATAGTAGATTTTCTTCCAGGAGTTTTATTATTAAGCGAGGTACGAGGAAGCCGTCACAGCTGATTTATCTTCTTGGTGATGATGGAAGTGTCTTGTTATGATTTTCCATACTTAGGTGGATCTTGGTTTCCATGGATGTTGGTGACGTAGTTACATATATTGTTGAGAACCAAACATTGTTCTCATTTGGGAATGCCTTGCTAGATCAGGTGTACCATGAGCTACCAATTTATAGGGTAGGCGGGAGATGAGGGTTAGATATAGGATTCTTACTTCATTACTAGGCTTACAAGAATTATGTTTTTATTATACCACAGGGCTTCCATGGGTCACAAGAGACAATGTAGAGCTTGTAGTAGGATTTTTGAGATGGAGGGCTGATCAGGCTCACAGAGAAGGGGGAGATAGGAGTGGACTTGTATGTGGATAGGTTTATAGAGCTCGAGATAGAGCATATCATATGGTGTCCATATAGGGACTTTCCCACATGGCTTGGGGTGGATGCAGAGTTGGCTAGGATGAGGAGGAAAATATGGGTGTAGGGTAAAGGACTAGAGATTATAGAAGTGTGCATTTTAACTAAGTGTGACTACTTTTTGGGTTCATCTAAATGGTGCCTAGGGATTCTATTTTATATAGGATGGAGGAGAAGAAAGGGATTTGTCATGGGTCCCCGACATTGTAGATCCATTGGAGGAGGAAACACTACCTTGGGATGACAATGATGACATGGGAATTAGAGCAAGATTTGGTGATTAGATGACAAAGCAACTTGGGAAAAGTAGGTTCTTTGGGAAGAGAGGAGATAAAGGAGATAAAGGTTGAGGTAGAGGTGGCTCTAGGATGCGAGAAGAGATGAATATGGAGGAAAGGCCGCTGAGGTGGCTTGATTACGTATAGATATGAAGCAAATGATCATTAAGAGAGACAATGTGATCCAATAGAGGGATGTAGTTGCATAGGATAGGGAATAGTACCAAAGACAGAGGGAGGCCTACAAGGACCATTTTGGATATCTTTAAACCATATTGACTACCGATGCTATCAATGGAAGATAGGAAACACCATAGGAAGGAGTAGAGATTACACCTCTTGATATGATTTCCATAAATAGATATAGATCCTTAACCATAGAGGCTAATTATTATGAGGGGATCTTGATCGGGAAGCTACCACAGACACTCGATAATGGGAACATATGCACGGGATAGTGGTAGGTGGAGTTGGGTCGTCGAGGAGCACAAAGTGATTATGGCATAGCCACATCAAGGAGAGGGCCATGGTGGAGGTGAAAAGGCCAATAGATAGATAGAGAGGAACTTGTCTCATAGGGGAAATATTTTAGGCTCTCTAATGTTAAATTTACTGATTTTGATAGTATTTATGCTTTGAGAGAGCCCCGTTAGAGGGTGATGATGTATTGATACACTTTATGATATATATATACATATGATATGATTTTTTCATGGTTTGGTATATGTGTATTGTGTAATCTTGATTATTTGATTTATGATGATGATGATGTGAATGGTTATGTATAGCTACTTTGGATTTGTATATGTATGGATGATTGATGATGTGAATTTGTTGTATGGTTAATGAGGATTACATGTTAGTTTTGAATTTGAGCATGGTAATGAGATGAATGGATAGAATGTGATGTGGATGGAAAAGTAATGTGGATGTGATTATTGATTAATATAAGTAAATGTTGACGTGTTTAGGATAGATAGATAGATTGATAGGTGATTGAGATAACAAAAATGTGTTTAAACATGGATGAGAGATAGATGTGAAAAGGATTGAGGAAATAATGCAACCAAACGATGGTGACCTATAGGTATGAATGACATTACATTGTATCAAGGAACACATAAATAAAATATTCCTCTAATTATATTGGAGGTAAAAAATAGTGGATCCGAATAACGCAAGGCACATGTGACCAAAACATGTGTTAGAACATAACCAACAATAGTTAGTTATATCAAAGATCATAAAGAGACAATGGATGTAAGGAACTCATAGACCTAATGTCGACTTCACAAAGGGGTTTGAAATGTGACTTATACATGGGAATAGTTTTCTCCATTTGTGGTGTTCCCTAAATCTATGCCCCATCTCTGGGAAAGGGGGAAGAGCAATGATTGAAGAAATTTGATCAATGTGGGAATATTTCTTAGGATGCTAATAAAATGGAAATATGATCAATGCGGGAAGCCTTTGATGCCATGATAAAAATAGTAGCCATCCTTCGAGGGTATGGTATACTTTATACATATGTAATATAGATGGAAAATATAATATATATATAATAGCCTTCATTCGAGGGATGGGTCTATTTATTTGATTTGACTTTAATTCTGATTGATCTTTTTACATGAATAGTTATCATTTGAGGGAGTAATTTTTTTTAATGCTCTTACTTTTGATTAGAGAATCCTTTGATTTTGATTTTGACATGGGGAAGAGCTAGGAATAGCTAAATAGACCACTTAGGAGGGGACAATGAATGTACAAGAGACACCCCTGGACCCTTTACATGGTTCCAATAGGTGAATGAGAGGGTGATGGATGTAATGATCACAGAGTTATCACCAAGATCAGAGTACTTATCCATAAGAATATGCTACAAGAAGGGCCATGGTGCTCATAATTAAGGTCATATCTAGGAACGTTACAGATGACCACATGATTCCAAATCACTACAATGAAAGATAGAAGAGTCTAATGATGGAGGGATGATCTAAGGATATGAATAAGAGCTCACTAGAAGACATGCTAAAATTAGAATGGTTGAAAGTGTAATGCATTAATGGGTTCCACTTCTAGTGAACCATCAAGGGAGGCCAAACGATAGGCTTCTAACCCATACTTATGTGTGATAATGTATAGTCCAATCCAGTTATGGGATAACTTTCCATGTTCACTCCTTTTTAGAGTAGTGACGTTCTGATTTTATTTGAGAATGAGGTCATTGACATTAAAGTCACATTATTTGATGTGCTTGTTATAATCATGTTTAATGCACTCTTGATAAACATGATTGAGTTAAAAATTGAGAAGGCGATGATCATCTAATAACTCTTTCGAAATGTGTTATACATGTTTGGCGATAGTATTCATCGAGAGATGAAGTCACAAAGGAACACGTAAAAGAAATAATTTGAACTTTGAGAGGAAGGATGGCTTTGGAACCATACACAAGAAAAATGGTGTAGCCCCCATGGAAGTATAGATGCTAGTCCAATAATCCCATAAATCAAAATGGAAATGGAGATGCCAATCATGACAATACTAATTAACGTTTTTGCAAGAATGTTTCAAAGATTTTTATTAGTGGATTTGGCTTGGCTGTTAGCTTGAGGATAGTATGGAGAAGAGAAGTTGAGTTAGATGTTAAATGAGTTGCAAATATTCTTAATATTTTTTTTTAAAGGACTTTCTGTTTTCCGTGATGAGTTTGTGAGGAACGCCAAAGTGGAAAATGATATGTTGGTAGATAAAGTTAATGATTGGACTAGATTTGGTTAAAGTGAGGGGAATTACTTCCACCCACTTAGTGAAATATTTAGTTATAGTGATGATAGAGTGATGTTGTTGTGAATATCGAGGATTAATAAGATTGAGACCCCCTTGTCTATGACAGGATTTTGGGTAAGAAGATAGATGGAAAGGTTTGGTCAGGACAAATTCGAGTTTAGGTAGGTTGAGATAAGTCAGATAAGGATCATGAAGCTTTAGTAAATACACGTTTTCTTGGGAAAAAAAGAGTAATAGTTACTAAAGTGATTTTAGGATGAGATTATATGGCCATGATGGTGGACCTTAGATAGAGCCATGGTGCTCCCAAGGGAAGCACGAAATGGCCACGAAGGTGGTCCTAGGAGGAGAAGATGATGGATAAAACTAGATGATATGATTAGATGAGATGAGATAGATAGGATAAGATAATGTCAGGTATGGAGAGGATCTAATCCACAAGTAGACATATCCTAGAATGAAGTCCCCCAACGTTAAAGAAGCTACAGGATAGGATGATGAGGAAGAAGATGTGGAAGAATCAACAAAGAAGGGGAAGGTGCTCCCCCTAGTGAGAGAGATGTGGATGAGCTAGTGGATGTCAGAAGAAATGGGATGGGATATGTGGAAGGGATGTCAAATATAGATGGGGTATAGGGTTGAAGATCATAGGGATGGTGTATCAAGGAAAATTGTATCAATGAATAAGGGAGGACCCTCACTAAGAGGAGCGGTATGTGAAGAAGTGGTGGATGAAGGAGAAGGACTAGTGGCTCCTATAGATGGAGAGGCGTAAATGGGAGTTGAATTAGTCTTTGATGAGATAGTAGATGGAGAAGGATATTCCTCAATAAGGTCCTCTCTCTGTATAAGATCGTGGATGATGCTTTGTAGGGCCTTTCATTGTTCAATTTCATGACCGAGGTACAATGGTAGGTGCAAATGTAGTGGATGTCAAACCATGATGGATTCAGATGGTATAGATCAAAATTCTCGATAGATGAAAGTGCGATGGAAAAATTTAGATTAAATGTTGTAGGACTTCCACATAGGATTTGATATATGTGTCAGGAGATGTTTTGGATGTCAAGGATGAGGGTGGATTGTTTCAAGATCTTGGTTTTTTTTTCAGTTTTGACAGTGATTGGTAAGCTAGAAGAAGAAAGGTTTGATTATTTTGGTGTAGACTGGTAAGTGGATGGGATTATTCTCGATGAAGGAGCTGGTCCCGGGAGGGATTCATACTATTTGGGCTTGGATTGGTGGATTGATCTTGATAAAGGAGGTGGGCCTAGGAGAGATGGTTGTGGCCCCTAGATGGATGATGTAGGTTTGGTCTTGGCTTGAGGAATGTCCATATTTTTGTGGGGGCACACAAGGGACCACTATGGAGGGGATGAAAATGATTTCAACTGGTGGATCTGAAGGTGATGTTGTGGTTGATGCGGGAAGTGATTTTTGTGTGATTTAGTCTAAATAGGGTGAAGAAATGTCTAGCTTGTAAGTTATAATGCTCTCAATATTCTTCAAATTATGTGGGAAGAGAAGATGATGATGTAGGAGATGTGGTTATGATGTTCGATGTGGTAGGTGTAGGTAGAAGTGCAAAAAGAGGAACTAGGATTGATTCTATGGATGGTATGATGGGTAATGGTGGAATAGATGTGGATGGGGGAGTCACATCTGATGAAGTGGATGAGGTAGATGTTGGTGTAGAATTGATGACATGCATAGGTGTGGATAGAAGAAGGGGTTTTTAGATCATGTGGTTGATGAAGTATATGTGAGAGGAAGATGATGCAAGTTTTGGATTGTTTGATGTGGAAATGAGGGGTTTTGTGGAAGAGGTATGAATGCCTTCGAGTGCTTGTCTTAGGTGTTTCAGGAGGCATTGTGGATATGTTTTTGGATTGAGGAGGTGTGATTGGTGTGATAGTAGATGTAGATGTGGGAATGGTGGATGTGGGAAGATTAGGTGTGGAAGAGTGGGGTAAAATTGATGATGTGGGAATGGGTAAATAAATGTGTGATAATGATGTCAAGACATACACGGGTGGATTTGTTGGCATAGTAGATATAAGTGTAGTGATGGGTGTGTTTGGGATAGATGTGGATAATGGGATAGTCATAGTAAGTTGGGGTAGGATAGGTGTGGATGAAGAGGTGGGTGCAGTCGAAGCCAATGCGGATGTGGTAAGAGCAAGATTGGATGTAGATATGAGAGAAGCGGTGGAAGTTAAGGTGGTAGGTAAGGAAATGGTGGATATGGTTAATGCGGGGATAGTTCTCAAAGGATCTATAAGAACAATATCAAGGATGGGAGTAGGTGATGATGAGATAAGTGGGATAGATACAGAAGGAGGTGTCGATGTATGGTGTTGATTGAAAATGGGTTATATTTTTTTGGTTTTGTTGGTGAAAACGTGTGTTTTAGTGGTGTGTTAGGAAAGGGTTGTCTAAAAATGTTGGGGAGTTTGGATATCATATTGGTTGAGGGGATGTATGATATTGGGAAGGAGGAACATGATAATATGGTTGGGATTGGATGGGAAGATCTGATACATGAGGGATGGGAATGTCAATAGGTGGGATAGGCATGGTGAGGGATGGTATAAGGAAATGGGGATGGAATAGGATCTACTATTCGTCATGATCTATGGAGTATGAAATCACGAATGGGGCTAGAAGGAGACAAGGATGAGATATCAATTGTGGTAGATGTTTGTGCAGAAATCTTTGGGGGAAATTTTGGTTCCATATTTAAATCAAGAAAATCAAGTAGACAATTATTTTTTTGTTTTTAATTAAGAAAATGTGAAAAATAGAAAAGGGAATGGATAATGAGGTACCTAAGAGAAGGAAATCTATATTTGGTTTCAAGATTATTTTGGCTTGGGAGATTTTTAGGTGGTTTCCTATTATGTGATGAAATTACAATCACCTCTTTGGGTGAGAGGATGTTTAGATGTGTTGATTTGAATGTGTGAGTTTTAGGTTATGTGTGAGGATTGTGAGATGTAACAAGTTAAACTCCTACTTAGAGACTACGTGAGCAAGAAGGATACAGAAATTATAAGATATTTTTACACCAAATATAATTTTGATCTTTCAATGAGAACACACACAAGAAAGGAAATGCGATGTAAAAATGAGAAAATAAGGAAAAATTAGGAATACCTAGATAAATATTTTCCTTTTTATCTAAACTTTAGTGGGAAGATAAATCCAATAGCTGAACTAACACGAGTAAGCAAGAAGATAACCCTTGCGTTGTAGTGCTAGTAGAATATATAAGAAGAAGAAAAATAGAAAGAAATGAAAAGGGATCACCTAACCGGTAGTCTCACCGGGCGTTCCAAGAATGTTGTCCAAGTTTCTTCATTCGTACTCAAATTAATAAGCTAGATACTAAAAGAAACTAGCAACTCAGAATATGGAGGGTTTATAGTACCTCGAAGCGTGATAGACATGGATAGACAGTGCTAAGTAAATGATCCTTTGCATGCCGATAAACCTACAAATAAGAGTGTATAAAAAAAAGAATGATTAGATAAGATATGTGGGGTCTCTCGACAAATTTGGCTCTAAGAAGTGACACCTTAAGAAAAAGTGAAGCAAAGGATGAATCGAGAAGATTGGATGCAAAAACATAGATACTATTGAATATGAAAGTAATTAAGATATGATTTAAATACTAATTTAATCTTAATAGATGCAAATTAAATAATACCTAGTCTGGGTCAACGGTGACCTAGACTATGTAGAATCAGGTCCACGTTGACCTGGGAGTGAAGATCTGAGCAACAAGTGAATATGCAAACCCTGCAAGATTTGGATGCATTCTAGTAATTGCAGAAGTTTGTTTATGTTGGATTCAACCTACAGGAGGAATCTCAGGGGTAAGAAAATAAAAAATAAAATAAAGAAAGGATTGGAAAAGGATATATTGAGAATCAAGACCCTGGTTGATGGGGACTAGGGTGGGGTGATGATGAATGGGATGTAGATAGATTGATATTAATGCAACAGAGAGACTGGATGGTGGTTTTAGCAAGCGGGGGTAGAAAAATAACACATACAGAGGATGGATATTTCTCTAGAAGTAGAAAACATAGCTGGAGAAGGCCAAGTTGATGATAAATCAAGCTAAGTGACGAAAAATATAGAAAACTTGGAGTAATTCCAAAGAAAGAAAACTGAAAATGCAACTGCAAGTAAGGAAGCTAGAAGAGAAGGTTGATAATGGAGCTCTGAGTGTTATAAGGATGATTTGGTCCTAAAAAACATTAGACATGAGAAAATAAATGATAATATGATAATAATTAAGTAAAGCAACAAAAAGATGATAATAATCTCACAATTGATGATCATGAGTGATGTAAGCATGTTCCAAGGAGTGCAGAACTATTGCAAGAATGCTCAAGCATGAGAGTCCGTTCACAATTCATAAGAAAGCTCCAATATTTGCATGCATCTAATGATTATGGAAAGAAACAACTCAATTTTATAGGTTCAATGGTGATGGGTTGGGTCATCATCGACCACATGGAAATTTTCCCAAATGGGGTGGATTTTGTGCTTTTAGGGATGGGGAAATCACTTTCAATCTTATGTGTGGGATTATGTTTTTAGGGATGAATCATGGGTAGTTAGAAGATAAGAATGGGTAGAAAAATCATAGGGATTTATATTTAGGATAAAAGCATCCTAAATAACAAGTTGATCAGGGAAAGTTAGGGATATGGATATTAATTAATTAATTAATTAATGGGAATTAATTAATTAATGTGAATTAATAAGAATTAAATGATGATAGGATAATAAGTGGGAATTTTATTAAATATTGAAGGGGATGGATTTAATTAAAGGGGGCCTAGATAGGACCATAAAAATATGTGCATGTGGGTAGACAAGGGTAGAGATACTGAATTTAGGTGTCTACGGTTTGATCGAGATGAGGTGTTGTCATGTTAAATTCCTAATGGCCTAATCATCCCAATTAGGCTTGTGAAGAAGGCTTTTGGAATAGGTATGAAAGTGTAATATTCTTCATATGACATATCCATATGACTACTTAAGGAATAGTGTCGGGATTCCATTGAATTGTTCCAATTGGTGGAATTATGTGGAATTTTCCCTAAAGATGTTGGAGGTTAGATAGCTCAAGACTAGTTCTTAAGTCTTATATGCATATTTGAAAATTTTTATAGAAAGAGGTTTTTGGAGTGTTATTCCCTAAATTGAAGGTTACTATTGGTTGCATGAGCTACTTGAGGATGAGATATTTCTAGTGATGTGTCATATGTGTCTTGAAGAGGTTATTTGATGTATTAACATGCTTCTTTTGCACACCTATTCTTGAGCATTATCAACATGCTTAAGTGAGGTAAGAGAGATGGATGATTTGAGGCCTTATTCCCTATTTTATAGTATATCATAGATCTAGATATTTATATAGGATAATTTTGTATAATTACATGTGCTCAATAAGTCTTCACAACGTAATTTGATATGATAACCTATTCACTTTTGAAGAGTGACTTATTAGGTTCATAGACCTAATGGGTGGTGCTTTCCCAATGGAGTGATCCATGTTGAATATGGAAATTATAGAGTTACTTATGCTTATATATGGTATTGATATGATTTTGATGAAATTTATGGTGCTAATGGAACTTGGGTGGATTTTTTATGTTTTCTTGAATCTCAAGATATGACCGTTAAGAGTGTAGACCTAATTATTAAGCCTAGTTGAGTAAGTTTTTGTTTTTAAGGCATATGTCGAACTAAAGTTTCATGTAATATAATTTTATTATGTTTTTAATGTGTTTTATTATGTTTTTTATGACCCAAATTTCATGTTCTCATGGTATTTTCCAACCTATAGTGGTTTTTGGCATGAGTCATGTATACAAAGCAAAGCGTCAAGCTTATTTGAGTAAGTTAAGAGGAATGGAGGTTTGAACGAGTAAGAGTAGTGTGTGAAGAGGTTAGAGGGCTCAAGAGAAGAGTAAATAAGAGGAATGAGAATTTTAGAAGATCATATGAGTAGATATTCAAGGTCATAAGACTGAATCCACACTTATAGTTGCATGCATGAGCGAAGAAGGAGAGAGAGAGTAGTTTTAGAGGGTTTTGAGTGAATAGGGCTAAAAAGTGATCACAGTCATTTGTTTGAGCAACAAGGACATTAAGTGATATTCATATCACGTGGATAAGTGAATTCTTTGTCATCTTGGGGGGTTATAGTCTCCTTGTAGAGTGGATGCTCTACTAAATAGGGGTTGGTTCTCCTTGTGGGGTTGGTACCTCACTAAAGTTGTAAGGTTTGGTGTTCCTTGTGAAGTGGGTGCTTCACTAAAGAAATCTCTTATGTTTTGTAATATACACTAGAGTATTTTGTGTTGAGTAATATATGTAGAGGTTTAGTGGATTTTCTTCCCCTTGAGGGTTTCCCACATATATCTTGTGTCATTTGCTCATGTGTATATTTTAATGTGCATAGTCTAATCATCTTGATTATTACATGTTTATAATTGTGCATGGTTAATTGAATGAAAGTTTTAAAGTACTATTTTGCACCCCATAATTCATTTTTCTTCCAACAATTGGTATCAGATAAAGGTCCTTATGAAGTAAGTCTAACATCTTGGAGGAGATCATTGAAGCACAAGTATGACAGGAAGTCTAGTTCAAGATGAAGTAACACCTCTAGCCAAAATGAGATCATAATTAAAACCATTGGGATTTGATATATGGAAATATATCCTTGATGTAATCTCTCCATCCTAATTTTTCCATGTATTTCTGCTAAGAAGAGTTATAAAGATGACAAATAAGTTGAGGAATATCATGATGAAGAGAAATAGTTCAATAGGTATAGCAAGAGCAAGAAGAACTTTAAAATTTTCAAGGGAAAAATATTTCTCGGGACAAGAAAATATTTTATGCAATATAACATAGTATTTCTTATAATGATAGTGAAGCTATTGACTTAGAGAGAGAAGATGATGATGTCAATTTTGACACATTTCTCATGGTTATGGAAGATGGCATCCGTTCAAAAGGAAAGGAATAGGTTGGTGAGGATGATTCAAATGAGGAAGAGGTAGGAGTCAATCTTGAAGTTGAACTTGTTAGTGCCTTAGAATATCTACAACTCACAAGGAAGAAGAATCAAAGGTTGAGAGAAACACTTAAGGAGCATGAACTGCAGATCATTTTTCTAGAAAAGAGACTAAACAAGGAGGAAGAGTATAAAGAAATCAACAAGGAGCTTGAAGATCATCTAGAGAAAGTATAGAAGCCAGAGAGGAGGATTGTGCCAAGCTGAGTGTAGATTTGGAGACCTTAAAAGAAGAGCTAGAACTAGCCTCAAGCAAGTTAAAGATGTACCAAAGACTTGAGAAGAACACTAGTGATCTTGATGATTTGTTGAATATTCAAATACCCTCTAGTGACAAATCTGGTTTGGAATTCAAGGAAGAAATAAAGAAGGAAGAGAAGCATCTTGAGCCAAGTCAAGGACCTATTAAAGCTAAGGAGGATATAAAGGTTCACAAGAATGTCATAAGATAACCTAATGTAATGAGGTTCTCAAGTAAGTTCAATGGTTATTATTACTCATGCGACATTTTTTGTCATACTGAAGAAATTAATGTAAAAGGGAAGTCAAGAATTATTATCCATGGAGCAATGGTATAAATGACCACTCATATCAGTTAAGAGATAATATCTGCTATATTTTCCATAATAAGGGTCATATTTCTAGATACAGGCATCAAGAGTCACCTAAACATAATTAGAGATATGAATCCCCTAGAGGTAAGAATCCTATATTTTTCTTCAATTGTAACAATGTTGGGCATATTGCAAGATATTGTAAATGGAGGAAGAATAACTATGAGAAGAAGGCATATGTAAGGTCTAACCATGTTGAGAAATCAAAGGAAGAACCTAAAGTAGCTTGCTCTAGTCATGATGGGCCTATTGGTCAAAGAATTTTGTTTGTTATTGAAGAACCTCAATAAATCCTTCTATCAACACAAGAATACTACTAGGTAGATGATGGAGAGATGAAGACACTAAACCAAGGAAGTGGATTTTTAAGTATGGTGACCTATCCCATGAGGACATGGGTGTTTGTAATTTTTAAATGTATCTATTTAAAAGGAGTTCCTCCACTACGCTTCATTGAGAAATATTCCTATCATTTTAAGTGTGATTATTTCTTGACATATCTATGATTGATAAGTGTTCTAAACTATGTGTTCTAGTATTCCTCGAGAGCTAAGAGTGGCATATGAATCTAAGAGGATCGAAGTGTAAGATAGATGAAACAAACCTATTCCAATATGTTTTAATGAGTATAAAACATGGATAAAGGGGGATTTTATATCATAAAATAGTAACAATGACCATAAGTGTGAAGAAATTTTCATCTAGCTAAAGAATATATTGTAGGTTGTTATCACTAATCCACAATCAAGGAATAAGAGAAGGAGAGGTATTCATAATCAAAGGTATATAATATAATCTAGTGATTATCATTTCTTCTACAAGAAATATGGACATAGGATTGTGAATAATTTAAGGAGGAGGATCATTTAAATATTTAAGGTTGATTGGTAGTGTGTTGTTTTGGTGTTTTGAAGTGTTGTATCGGTGTAATGGCATGGTGTCTTGGTGCATTTTCATGGTTTAGTGCATGGTTTAGCTTGTTCGACTAGTGAGTGATCTTTGTAGATTTTTATGAAGGTGTTATATGGTCTAGAAGATGCAGAGTGAGGTGGTAAATGTGTTAGTGAGATTGAAGTATGGAGAACAAGTCATGTTCCATGAAGCACGTGTTGAAGTAAGCCATTATATGCCTAGTCCTAGACCTAATGCAAGTAGATGGTATGGTAGCATAAGGCATGAAGCAAAGAAGGACAAGGAAATTCATTGTAAGAATTTAAGGATTATTGTGACATTTAATATCATGTGTGGAAGGTGTACACGGTCATGGTTCAGGTGTATAGTGTATATTTAAGGTCCTTTGAGGCACGTGAAAGAAGAAAAAGTAAGAATTCATGGGAAAACTAGGTCATTGAATGAGTTTTAGTGGTATTTGGGAATGGATGAGCATTATAAATCATGAAGGGGGTAATTCCATTGGTATGGTCCAAGTTTGAGGTTAGGAGGTTGATGAAAAATCATGAAAATCTATTTTTAGCACTACCAAGCTCTCAAAATTGGCATTCCCAACTCGATGGTCAAATTCAAGTACTCACCCACATGTGTGTACTCTGCATGGGGACTCGATATTTTTATGTATGTTATGGCATGTAACTAAGAAACTTTTCCAATTGGAATGGGTTCATTTGGTAATCGGACTTTTATCAACCATTGTTAAGAAGCCAAGTGGGTTTAAACCCTAGTCTCAAAACAATGGACAAAATATGAAAGGTTTGGTCTCCAAATGGAATGTTAAGGTGAGTATGAATGTTCAAGCATGTAGATAAATATTTAGAGATTATTTTGGTGATGGTAGTATGCTCCAGTGTGATGGTAAGCTACAAAAAAAACCTCTATTTTATCGAGATTTGAATATACTTACATGTTTTGCGGGTTTCATAGTGTAACACTAATTGATTTCTCAAGGTTTGGAGGTATGCTAGATGAACATGAAAATAATTGGATATTATCTATGCAAGAAATTGGTGAAACCTTTCTCCCAAATGTGCCTACCACTAATGGTCTAATGAGGTCAAAACTAGACTTATAGTTCAAAGAGGGTTTGTGATTTTTACATATTATAGCAGCATATTATAAGGATGTATAGATTTTTTAGGTCCCATATGATTTTTTAAAGATCATGGTTTGATCAAGATGAGGTGTTGTCATGTTAAATTCCTAATGGCCTAATCAACCCAATTAGGCTTGTCAAGAAGGCTTGTGGAATAGGTATGCAAGTGCAATATTATTCATGTGACATATGCATATGAGTGCTTGAGGAGGAGTGTTAAGATTATGTTGAAGTTTTCAAAGTGGTGGAAGTGTCTGGAATTTTCCTAAATATGTTTGAAGTCATATAGATCAAGACTAGTTTTGAGTCCTATATGCATATTTGAGTAATGTTAGAGAAGGAGATGTTTGATTGTTATGCATTGAATTGAAGGTTACTACTAGTCGCAAGAGCTTCCTGAAGATGATATATTTCCATTGATGTGCCACATGTTTCTTAAAGAGGTTTTTATTATTAAACCAGCTTTTTTTTTAATACCTATTCTTTAGCATTATCATCATGCTTAAGTGAGGTCAGGAATATGGAGGATTTGAGGTCTTATTCTATGTTTAATAGTGTATCATGGATTTGAAGAGTGAAATAGAATCATGTTGCATCAATACAGGTTCTGAATAAATCTTGACATCATGATTTGATATGAGAACTTGTTCAATTTTGAAGAGTGGCATATTAAATGCATAGAACTAATAGGTGGTGCTTTCCTAATGGAGTGATCCATTTTGAATATGGAGGTTCCAGAGTTACTTATGCTTATAGATGGTGTTGAGAGGATTTTTATGACATTTCTGGAGCTAATGGAACATTGGTGGAGTTTCTATGTTCCCTTGAAGCTCAAGACATGACCGTTAAGGGTGTAGGCCTTACTATTAGGTGTAGTTGAGCAAGTTTGTGTTTGCAAGGCTTATGACAATCTAAAGTGTCATGTAATATCATTTGATTATGTGTTTAATGTGTCTTATTATGTTTTTTATGACCTACCTTGCATGTTCTAATGGTATTTTACGACCTAGAGTGGTTTATGTCATGATTTATCTATATAAATAAAAGTGTAAATATCATTTGAGTAAGTTGAGATGAATGGAGGTTTGATAAAGCAAGCTTATTTTGTGAAGAGGTCGAGGGATCAAGATAAAACTAGAGAAGAGGCATGAGAAGTTACTAAGAGAAGAGGAGTATATATTTAAGGTCATGATACCTAATCAACACTCATAGGTGCATGCATGAGTGAATAAGGAGAGAGAAAGAAGTTTTAGTGGGTTTTGAGTAAAGAGGGTTGAAATAGTGATCACAATCAGTTTGTTGAGAAGCAAGGAAATTAATTGATCTTCATATTAGGTGGTTAAGTGGATGCTTTTTCATCTTGATGGGTTTTAACCTCTTTTCGAGTGGGTTATTTACTAATTAGGAGTTGGTGCTCCATGTGTGGTATGTGCCTCACTATATTTGTAATGGTTGGTGCTCCTTGTGAAGTAGGTGCTTCACTAAATAATTCTCTTATGTTGTGTAATATACACAGAGTCCTTTGTGTTGAGTAATATATATATAGGATTAGTGTTTTTCTTCCCCTTGTGTTTTTCCAACATATATCTTATGTCATTGTGTCATTTTCTCATGTGTATGTTTGAATGTGCATGGTCTAATCATCTTAATTCTTAAATGTTTATAATTTTGCATGGTTAATTGAATGAAATTTTTAAAGGACTAATTCGCCCTCCCTCGGTCATTGTGCTTCCAAAGCATTTACCATCGATTACTCCAATTTCAATTTTCTAGAAATCTTTTAGATGTGTTAGACACATATGCATGGAAGTCACAAATAATCTCTTTGACTTTCACAACCCTCTCAAATGTGCTAACTATAGTGTATGCAAGATTCATTATATGCACCATGTAATGGATTGAAATCATATATGTAGAAACAATGGTTTGTATTCAAATGCAAAGATTATTTATATTCCGATTCATTATTGATATACCATCTATACCAACGCACCCTAGTGTATTCGTGATAGTATAACATATGTCCCAAATATATCCCTCAAACTTGAAATAACCAACTTGTAAAGATTCTCGACATTGTAATTTTATATCAGTTTATGTATTGCTAATAAATTAGGTTATCTTAAATGGTTCTCAAAAGTATAAACATGAATGCAAACCCATGATGTGTTTTCAACTGTTGTGACCTCATCAATAGACAGTGAGATAAATCATGCATTTTTACTTTTTATTTCAAATCCTCCTTCTCAATCATTGCTAGACATTTTTCCATTTCCCAAGCACTTCTGACCAATGTGATTGTGGAATATTAGGGAATCCATTATGTTGAAATAAAATTTTATAATCTAGAAAATCAGAAATAGGTCTACCCTTTTTAGAATGTGGTAAATAGTTGAGAATTGTATATTTTTGGCACATAGATTAGACTAAAAACTTTTCCTAACTGAGTTGTAATTGTTCCTCCTTTCTCAACAAGATTTTGTAGTTGTTTCTATTCATTTTCATACTTTGTTACATATCTTACATGCATGCATTCTTTTACATTTTTCCATCTATGTGTTCATTTTATTTGACCATATTTTTGCTTAACTGATACATATATTTTACCACAATGTTTCTCAATTGTGTCCATCTTGAGTTGCATTTTGTGATCCTTTCCAAGTTTCCAACTACAAATTATACATTTACATTATGTTGGAGTATCATTACCTTTTCTGGCTCTACTGGTTCAATGAATGGATACTTAGCTTCCCAGTCAAACTTAAAATACCTTCCAATGGTCCATCTACTTCTCTTTATTTGCACAAATTTTTGTGTTGTATTATCACTTGAAATAGGTGTTTGATCACTATGTGTAGAAATATATTTTGTTTGGTGGATCTCATCATTGGGAATGTCGTCTATTATCTTCCTTTTCAAATAATTGACATTAGAATTTCTAGCTGAAGTTAGTGTTTGATGATTATAAATGTATTCTTCTTGTTCCATATCATAATCATGAATCCTATTATCATCCAATGTAGGCACATAATAAGGATTTTCCTCAATTAGAGGCATGTGTATTCTGTTTGTTGCATATCATAATCATGAATATTGTCTAATGTAGGCACATAATAAGGATTTTACTCAAGTGTAGGCATGCCATCATCAATAATATTTTGAGGTATTGACAAGTTATTGTGATTAATTCTTTCATGTGGAATATCACTATCAATGGGTTTTGCATAAAAAGGGGTTTTTGAAATTTGTATTATTAAGTATATTATTACAATTTGTAATTTGAAAATAAATAAGAAGGCTTAATTATTTAGTTAATACATAGTACCTGTATTTGGTGTGGATTTCGTTTGCACACTGCATGATCCTCTTTTGTGGATGGATAAAATAAGATAAAACATTCCTTGTTTTTATAATTTTCCCACCAGAGCCACCACATTTTGATTATCAGTCAAACTTGGAATAGGTATTAATAGACATTTAAATTGATGGGTAGGTGTCTCTATTGCTCGAGCGGGCATCTTGAATATTTAGTCAAGGGTCTTGATTATGTAGTCGAGTGTCTCGGGTTATATAGTTGAGCATATTTATTATGCTTTTGGTGTCTAAATTATAAGGCCACACAAGTATAATATGTAGTAAAGAACATATAATATGTTATGTGGCATCCGTATAACACACAGTCAAGCATATAAACTATATCATTACGCGTATGGAGTATGCAATCAAATTTCTAGACTGTGTATTCAAACTCATCTATCGAGAATATTTTATGTAAAATCTTGATGGCATTTGAATTTTGCAGATGGTTATATTTTTATTATTTTATGTTGGTGAATGTGTTGGTACTCGATTTAATCTCCTTCACAACTTGACCAAAGCATCATGGATTTTAAAAGACACTCGAGGCGGATAAATGATTTATATATCGCTTTTGTAGCCGAGGAAGCAATTTATCTGACTTTTTAGCACTCAAGATTTGAAGAAGTGGGTAACACCTTGAAAGGATTTTGATCTAATCCTCACTATTTTAGGTTGTGCCTTTCAACCAAGGTAAGAGAACCTATATTACAGCCTCTATTTTGTGAAGGAGGTGGAGATATCCTTATACTGTGCATATTGTATGGAGATGACCTTGAGAAAACATGATCAATTTTCCATTATTCAAACTCAACAGAGTTGTCACTACTAAATGATGGAAATGCTTTCAAAACAAGGCTAAGGCTACTAGAGACATGGTATGATCCTGATTTTATTTTTGCATTTTTGTAAATAGATTATGTTATTTTGTTGACACATAATGCAATGCAGGGGTAGGATTAGTTATTCTGAATGAAATTTGGGCAGGATATTTTATAAAAGACTAACCAAAATTTGCCAAATTCTTTGAGGACCTTTGCAAGAAATTTGTAAGACCCACAGAGTAGAATGATTTAAAATGGTTGAGATACTCCTTCAACCAGGATATGTGCACCAAATGGAGGCCCATATCTACACTCTTCCACATAATATTTGATAACCTGCCACAAAATATTGAAGTAGATGAACAAACAAAGAATTCATAAATATCTATTTTATCATGACCTAAGGTGAACCCAAAGGTTTACAACAATCTCAAAATTCAAGGAAGGTAAAGTGATTTTAAATATGTTTATCTCTTTATCAGATGAAATATCTTCTGAATGTGAGACTGCAGATGCCACTAAACTATCAACAAGAAATGAGACCATGTATGATCAAAAGAGTTTTCAAACACAAGACTACAATAGGAGAAAGAAACACAAATTAAAAACATTCTGGAACATAAGTGCATGCAAATTTTGCCAAGAGACAACACAAAATAATCCATAAATGATCAAATTTATCAAGTAGGGAATGTTATAAGAACAATCTCAAAGCTTGTTAATGGCTTTACAACTGAAACCAACTCAACATGATACAAATCTGATGCAAAATGAATTAGAAATGGTTCTCAAGTGGTTTCTCAGAGAATGGGCTTCTTCCTAGATTTTCCCATGAAATTCTAAGTTTCTTCGACCATTTGCATTTCTCAAAAATGCATTATATATCTCTTGCCACATTGGAGCCTTCTTTCCCAAGCAAAGAATATGCCAAGGGATCAATTTTGTTACAACAATTCCTCATGATTCACTGAAAATGACATTTAACAGATTTGCAACAAAAATTGCCAAGTGTTTAAAAAGGTTGAATCATTACAAATATTCAGATCATTATCCTTCCGGAGGCACGATTTTTCATCATCAAGGCATGCAGATGCCTTTCCACTCATCATTTCACCCTTTTTCCTTTCCAAATTACCTCTGCAACTTTCAATTTGACATTTCACGTGTTTGGACAGATTAGGGAAAAGTTTCATTTCAAAAACATCTCAAATCTACAAATTAAGCCATAAAACCACTTGCATTGATCTTTGTAGGCACAAAGGACACAAATTCACCAAAAATTTGATGAAAAATGATGCAAAATTCACATTTCCACACTTCCTAGAGCAAAAATGGTCACAAAAATGAAAATGTATAGTTACCCTTTATCTACTCTTTCTCCTTCAATCTGAGCCCTCCACGTGTCAAAATATGGTTGGGAATGAATTCAGGCTCACTTATTGACTTTTTAACATATTTGAAAAAATGGAAAAATTTGACTTTTTCCTCCACCCCCCCACCCTTGAATTTTGGTGATGACACATGGCACATGGTGGGTCCCATTGGGGTTGTGCTTCAAATTTGCACATTTTGACCTTTTTGGAAAACTTGAATATTTTCACTGCTTCCCCATGGGTCCGAACACCCGATTTCTCCCTTGCCATGTGTCACTTGATGATTCGTCATGGGGCCATGCCTTGAATTTTTCATTCCAAGTCTTTTTACAAAAGGGAAAAAATCTCCTTTTTCCTCCGTCGCCATGCGCTAACCCGCTCTACCTTCGCCATGTGTCTCCCTATGGCTCATTCATGGGCCCGTGGCTTAATTTTTTACTTTAGCTCCTTTTGCTAAAAAGGAAAAAATCCCCTTTTCCACTATGGCCTACACTTCCCCGCTCTGCCACCACCCCCGCCATGTGTCCACTCGTGATTGGCCACAAGGCCACACTCTAAAATTTTACCTTAATATTTTCTACCTCCAAAGGCAAAAAAATTTAAGAACCTTCTCCATCCGCATCTCCTCTGCCAAAAATTGATTCCACATGTCCTCCTCTGATTGGAGTGGGGATGAAACTAATTTTGAAACTTTAGAAAAAAAGAGCTAAAAAACTTTAAGTCCCTCATCATTCTGCTCCTCCCTTTTTTATCTTTAGGACACGTGTCCACTCCCGATTGGCTATGGGGTTTCGGGCCAATTTTTTACTTTTTAAAATTTTATAAAATAAAGTCTAAAAATTCTAAGGGAATCTGACCACCCGCCATCCCTCGGCCAATTAGAACCTACCACGTTGCCAATGCATGCTAAGGAAGAAATTGATGGGCAAATGACACTTGTCTGACCGTCAAAATAGAGAAAATGCTAGGGATGCCCTAGAAATTGATTTTTTTCACCAAGGATGGAATTTTTTTGAATTGGAACCAGACAAAACATGATTCCGAGCATTTCTCGACCTTGGGATTGAATTTTTGAAGGCATATATGTATAAAATGATCAATTTTGATTTTTCATAATCGGGTAAAAGGGAAAACACGCGACATAGCCCGCACATTTTGATAAATTAGGGCACAAACAAGGCACGCATTGATTTTTCTCTCAAACTAGGGTAAAATAATAAGTTTGTGAGCATTTTTAAAAAATTCGATTTGGAAGGGACAAGTTTTAGACCATTATTTCAAAAAATAAAACATTTTTGAGCAAGTGCATATTTGAAAAATTAGGGCAACACAAAGGCAAGCTTTAGTATTATTGCAAAATGGGGCATGTCAAATGATTTTCAAATGGACTAAGGCATGGGAACAGAGACAACAACTTCATTTCACCCATTAAAACTGTAGAAAATGTTTCAGGAAATGCAGAGTGAAAGGAAAATTAGGGCAAAAGCATAGAGGATCAAAATGGACACCAACATCAGCTCTCCTGCTCAGGGATGGGCACTCCCAGTGAGTGCCACAAGAACAATAAGTAGACCAAGTGCCAAAATAATCCATTGGGCAAAGGATTCATGAGCCAAAACCACCAAAAACCAGTTGAGAACCGACAAAAATGGCTGCCACACACCAAGGCAAACCACAAACCGACAAAACACTAGAAAACAGAGCAAAAATCCAAACACTATACACTATACAAGTGGTGCATAAATAAAATTTGGGGATTAATCTAAGAAATGCTTGATGCCCTGCCATTAACATGCGTTCAAGCAATTCCCCATCTAAATCTTTGAGAAAAAGGTATTCTCACCAATTTTGATATCAATGGAGTAAGGGCCCATCTATAATGCATCAAATTTTCCATGTTTTCCCTTATCTTCATTTTTGCTATCCCACAACAAAACCAGATCTCTAATATTGAAGGCCCTAGGAGTGACCTTCTTATCAAACAATGTTTTCAATTTCTCTCTAAATCTAACATGCCTATGGTGGGATGCCCTTCTCTCTTCATCTAGCTCCACAATCTGATTAATCCTTGCTTCATATGCACTGACCTCTTGATCCTCAAGTTGTTGAACAAACTGAAATGAAGATAATTGAATATGTAAGGGCAGTAGAGCTTGAGTCCCATACACCAACTCAAATGGGCTCTTACTAGTAGCTCTCTTAGCAATAATTCTATCATCCCAAACTGTAAATTTCAATTGTTCACCCCATTTTCTCTTCTTCAACTCCAAGGTCCTCTCGAATGATATTTAACAAATTCTTATTGTTGGACTCACTTGTCCATTCCCTTGGGGGTTATAGTTTGAAGAATAAGTCAAATTGGTTCCATACTCCTTGCACATTGTCATCAAAGGTTTAGCTCTGAAACACATGGCATTATCAGCCACAATTTTGACTGGCACACCAAATCTACATATGATATTATTCAACAAGAAGTCCATAAAAATTGGTTTGTTGCTTTCTTGGTGGGGGTTTCCTCTACTAACTTGGTGAAGAAATATGTGGCTATAAGGATCCATTTATGTCCAACACTAGAAGGGTCTGAAATCTCACCAATGAAGTCCATCCCCCACTATTTGAAAGGAGCTTCGATTGATACATGATGCAAAGGAAGGGATCCTGAAGCTTTCATTCTTCCAGAGAAACGTTGGCAACTTTCACATTTTCTAATCAGCATGGTTGCATCTTTGAAGAGAGTATCCCATCAATAACCAGCTCTCAAAACTTTGTGTGTTGTAACCCTTCCAGAAAATTGTCCTCCACAAACTCCCCATGGAAATCAACAATCACTTTGGGAGCTTCATCTTCAGTTACACACTTCAAGAGGACACCTTCAGGATTCTTCCAAGCCAGCCCAAAGTCAGTGATGATGTACTTTTGAGAAGCCAGCTTGAGGGATCTTTTCTTATTTTTATTTAAATGATCAGGACAGCATAGGTGTCTGAGGTAGAATATTATATCCTTGTACCACTAAGAACTTAGCAATTTCCCAAGGAAATCTTCCCTTTCTTCCTCTACCTCATTCACTTCCACAGTCTGCAAGTTTCTCTCATCCTTGAGCTTAGCAAGACCCAAACCTCTTACCAACTTTGTGGTTTGGATTTCCATATCATACTCTTGCATTTTGTTCACCCATCTACATATTTTACTTGAGATCTCCATCTCTGATAATATGTCTTTTACCATGGTGTGGGGAACATAAGAAACAACTTTTGAACTTAAAATATAAGGCCTGAAAACCTTTGTTGCTTTCACCAAGGCAAATGCTTATTTTTCCATGATTGTATACTTTAACTCAGCAGCTTGTAAATCCTTTCTAAAGAAGGAAATAGGCCTCTCAACCCCATCTTCATCCTTTTGGAGCAAAACAAATGCAATAGTATTTTCAGAAGCAAAGGAGAAGATTTGGAAAGGCTTCTTGTAATTTGGAGCTGCCAAGACAGGTGCATGTTTAAGTTCCTTTTTGATTCCTTCAAAATCTTGAATAGTAGCCCCCTCCCACTTGATAACTTGACATTTCTTTAACATGCATGTGATAGGAAGAGTCAACTCAAAAAAATTGGATGCAAACCTTCTAATGAAGTTAATCTACCCAAAGAAATATTGGATGCCCTTCTTTGTTCTTGGAATTGGCACCTTGTTGATTGCTTCTATTCTCTTCGAGATCAATCATAACACCAACCTTTGAAACAATATGACCAAGCAGCTTGGCCTTTTACACCCCAAAGTGACACTTCTTTGGATTGAGATAGATTACAAATTCTCTACATCTGATCAACATTATTTCCAAATGCTACAAGTGATCTTTTCTGCTCCTTGAAAATACAGTCACATCATCCTGATAAACTGCAATGAAGTCATTTATATAACCAGAAAAAGCAACATCCATTTCTCTTTGGAAGGTAGCTCTAGCATTCATGAGACCAAAATACATTCTCACATAAACATATGTTCCCCAAGTAGTGGTAAAGGTAGTTTTAAATCTTTCTGACTCCTTGAAAACAACTTGATTGTAGCTAGAGAAACCATCCAAGGTGGACAACATTTCAGATCCAGTCACTAACTGCAGCATGTTCTCCATGTTTGGAAAAGGATAATTGTCTTTCAATGAAGCTCTATTCATATTTCTAAAGTCTACACAAAGTTTGATATCTCCATTCTTCTTTCTAACTAGCACAAGGTTTACAACCCAAGATGAATACCTTGTGGGCTGAATAATCCCTCCCTCCTTCAGTTTCTTCAATTCATCTTGCATTTTCATGGAGAGGAGTGGATTAATTGTCCTTTTCTTTTGTTTGAATGGTTTGGCATTTTTCTCAAGAGGGATCTCATGCTGAAATAAGTCTTCTCTATATGATTTCAGCTCTGAATATGACCAGGCAAGGCAAGTCTTGATATTGTTTCAACAATTGGAGGTAGGACTGTTTTTCTTCTTTGTTTAAACTGCTGCCCAACCAAACTTTTCTTGGTTTTTCCTTTGTTCCCAAGTCATGCTCTTCCACATCCCTTGAGGCAGATATGTTTCTATTGATGATGTAATCAACATTGCTAAAATTTGACTCAAGAGCAACAAGACCTCTAGGAATGGTGTTAGTTTTCAATTGGATAATATATTTTCCAAACAAATTCTCTCTTCCTTCAGTCATACACACCATTGGTTCCCAGTTAGTATGCTGATCCACAAACTCACCTTGATTTTGTAAAAACCTTTTCATTTGAGAATCATCGTCAAACACTTGCCAATGCTTGATGTTGTCAGGGATAGCTGGCCTAGTTAACACTTCAACATTATACTCACAATAAGTTGAAATGGTACAATCTCCAAATCTTGACCCCATCACTACCAACTTGTCGCAGAGTATTTAAACTTCTATCATGGTGCACAATATTGAAGGAATCAAACATCTCAATTAGATCCCAAACCGCATGTTTATCTTGCTTCATCCGTTGATTTTTGTAGGATATAGTTTTCTTGTTTGTTTGACAACTAGCTCTAAATATCCCTTTGTAATGATTTCCTCGACACCATACTTCCATGCAATTCTCGGACCCAACACCAAGGCTTCATACTCAGTATTTTTTTAGTACATTCAAAATCAAGCTTGAAGGAAAAAACAAATTCTTCCAAGCTAGGAGAAATCAGAATTACACCAGCACCATTTCCAAATTTGGAGCAAGCTCCATCAAATAGCAAGGGTTAAGGAGAACATACATGTTCAAGGAACTTTGACTGATCCATCTTGTGTTCTTTACCATCAGCAAAACCAATAAAATTATGAGCATCAACATCAACAAATAATACTTCATAAGAAGCATTCTTTGGGTCCTCAATTAGATGCAACATTTTCTTTTCTCCATAAAGCTTGACAAGGCTGCCTTCAATGGAAATGGTGGAAAAAGACATATCCATTTGAACAGTCCCTCCAACACTTATAGCTAACTTTCTTGATAATAACATACCCTATTTGGGCAGGCAATCAACAATCACAACATCTGATTTTAAATTCCTCTCAAGATAAGATGCAAGCTGCACAACCAAACCCTTCACACAACCAACAACAAGCACTTCTCTTAAGTCCATGGTAGTATATTTTCCAAAGAATTTTGTCACTTAGATATCCAACTCATTCATGATTTCTAGAGGCATGAAATTACATGATGCACCGGAATCAAACATATAATTGTGAAGTAGCCTATCCTTTATGATCAAAGTTGTGAATAATGGATCAACATTCAATTGGGAATCAACCAAATATGTCCCCAAATATACCTCAGGTTTCTCTCCAAGATCCTCTATTGCTAGTGGTGTTTCAAGGTCAAAAATAATTTGAGGAGGAGTTTTAACAACATTTACATTTCTCGCTCGGATTATTCTTCTCTTCTTTCAACCCTAAGTACTCAAATGCTCTCTTCTTATGCTCAGGAATTCTATGCAACTCAATGATTGGAACACTCACTTTGATTTGGATCAATACTTGGTCTATGTCATAGGGAACACTCTTTGGCAAAAAATCATTGGAAGGGAGGCAAGAAGATTCATTTGATGGCAAGGAATTCTTGGCAGTTTGGGCATGAGGAGGACTATAATTTTTCTTGGGATAGCAGAACTTTTGGAAAAAAATTCTCTCTAGGAGCTTCTTTGGGAATGCTTGTGAGCAAGGGTGTTTTAGGTTTGACTTGAGGCCCAACTCGCTTAACAACCTTGCTTCTAATGCTATAATCTTTCTCTTGAGCTACAACAACATTCATCAACAATTGTCTATCTTCCTCCAAAGGAATACCGCCATCATACTTCTTAATAATCAAATCTCTTAAATATTCAAAGTCATTGTTAGGAATTTCAAAAGCTTGCACTACATTAACTTCAAGAGTATGAGGGGGAAGGAAAACTTGTACCTGTTTGATGCAATCCCAAAAGGTTGCAGCTATCCTTGCACTTATCACTTCAGTAGATGTTTCTCCTCCTTGTGAGCTTGAAGAATAGCCCACCATGTAAATATCATCATCAGTACCATCATCATTATTAGCTTCACCTTCTTGCTGGCCCACTTCACATGGAGGATGGGGTTAAAAAACCTATCACACTAATCAATATCATCAACTTCATCAATAACAGCAACCCCAGTAGTTAGGGGATCAGGTAACACTCTTCCTTCATGTGCTTTAGGATGTCTATTTGTAGACCCTATGGGTCCTTTTCCTCTATCATCTTCCCTTTGATCACCTCTAGGATGATTGGAAAATCTGTAATGGTTTTGTGCTCTTGGCTGACCTTGTGAAGTTTACCCAATTCCTTTCTCATCTCTTGCCAACTTATATGAGATTTCTTTGACAACCCCTACCAAAGTTTTCACAACCTCCTCTAAATCAGCACCCTTGCTAGCTTGAGGTTTTTCAGGGTTTATCAACTTTACACCATCTCTCTTGAGAGGTTTCCCAATTGCTTTGATATTTTTTTCAATTTGAAGTGCCATGGTGAAAGCTTGTCTTAGATTGGTAGGGTTCTTGTCTCTTAAGTAGTAGGTTGCCTTTTTATCAAATGCATCTACATATTTGATTAAACAAGATTCATCACAAGGCCTTAGATTAACTGGTAGCCTTCTCAAAGTTTTGTTAAACCTTGTGTTGAAGTCATGGACTGATTCATTGGGATTCTTCTTGATATTCTCAAATTCAGAAAAGAGAAATCTAGGATCAGTCTTGTCACCATATTGCAATCTAAATGCATTCTTCATCTCAGTCCAAGAATCAATTGAATTATCAGGAAGAGCCTTGTACCAATCCCTAGCATCCTCTTCTAGTGTATGAATGAACAATTTAATATACACATCTTCAAACTCTATCTCAAAATCTTCCATCATGTTAACAAAAGTTTGAGATGCTAATCACCAGTTATTGCATTGTTACCTTGGAATTTTGGCAATCTATTTCTGACATCTTGTGGGACAGCATTTGGGTAACCATTCATTCCTCTAAAGTCTATAGGACCAAAGGTGTTAACAACAAATGGAGGTCTAGGTTGAGCCATATTGTTTTGTGGAGATGATCTTGGGGTGACACAAGCTGATGAGGAGTGCAAGGTCTTTGGGGCTCAAGAATGTGATTCACAAGACTGGTATTCTCTAAGTGTTGATTTTCTTGGAAATTTTTATTTGAATTGAAACACAGAGGTGCAGATTGAAGAAGTAACTTACCAAGTATAGCAGAAGGACCTTCACTAGCTAAGGCAAACAAGTTTATGAGAGGATTGCTTGAATCAGAATCACTTGAAGAAGAGTGATAATCCTCTACCAAAGGTTGATCTCTCTCACCAATGGATATATCTTTTCCTGATGTCTGACCTTTAACGACTTTCCAAACTCTTCTCCTTCTAACTCTGAGTTTCTTGAATCTGTAAACAAATTCTTAGCAAATTCCCTAGTGAAGAGAGATCTTCTTCCTTCTAGTTTTACAAAGATTAGAAACACAAAATAAATGACAAAAAGCTTAAGACACTGGTATTTATCAAGATCAGAACAACATGGAGTCACCACTAAGGACTTCACCCTAGTTGTGCAAATGCACTAAAATACTCTATCAAATATCTATCCACACTGAGAACTTTGCAAAACTTTATAGATCAGACCTTCCTTTCTTTAAATTAATCAATCACAAATGCAAATGAAGTGCAACTACTACTGGAAACTGATAAAATTGCAGGAAGAACTTATATCTTCACTTAATCCTTACAAATCTGATTATAAAATGATGTTTCAACAATGTATTTGCATGCAAAATTTGCAAGGGACTTTACCGGGGTTTGATATGCATTCATATATCTCAAATATGTATGCACATGGATCAGATTGATCTAAGAGAATATCAAACTCGAGAACTCTACTCTTCATTCCAATCTTACAAATTTGATCGAATATGATACTCAGATTTTGTAATTGCACATAAATCACACAAGAAGTATTACCAGGATCTGAAATATTGAAATCGAATAATGTCCCCGAAACGGTGCCATTTGGGTGTTGGTATCTAGATTTAATCTCCTTCAAAACTTGAGCACCATCATAGATTTTACAAGACACCTGAAAGGCAAATAAATGATTTATATGTCATTTTGTAGCCGAGGAAGCAATTTATCTCGACTTTTTAGCACTCAAGTTTTGAAGAAGTGAGTAGCACCTAAAATGATTTTGATCTAATCCTCACTATTTTAGGTTGTGCCTTTTTGACCAAGGTAAGAGAACCTATATTACACCTTTGTTTTGTGAAGGAGGTGGAGATATCCTTATACTGTGCATATTGTATGGAGATGGCCTTGGGAAAACATGATCAATTTTCCATTATTAAAACTCAACAGATTTGTCACTACTAAATGATGGAAATGCTTTCAAAACAAGGTTGAGGCTGCTAGAGACATGGTATGATCCTGTATTTCTTTATGTATTTTGTAAATAGATTATGTTCTTTTGTTGACACACAATGCAATGTAGGGGTAGTATGGGGTAGGCTAAGTTATTCTGAATGAAATTTTTGGTGGGAGATTTTAGACAAGACTAACAAGAATTTTCCAAATTCTTTAAGGACCTTTGCAAGAAATTTGTAAGACCCACACAAAGCAGAATGCTTCAAAAAGGTTGAGATACTCCTTCAACCAGGATATGTGCACCAAATGGAGGCCTAGATCTGCACTCTTCCACACAATATTTGATAACCTGCCACAAAATATTGAAGCAAATGAACCAAAAAAGCATCTAGAAATCTCTATTTTATCATGACCTAAGGTGCACCCAAAGGTTTACAACAATCTCATAATTCAAGGAAGGTAAAGTGATTTTAAATCTGTTTATCTCTTTATCAAATGAAATCTCTTCTGAATGTGAGACTGCAAATGCCACTAAACTATCAACAAGAAATGAGACCATGTATGATCAAAAGAGTTTTCAAACACAAGACTGCAACAGGAGCAAGAAACACAAATTAAAAACATTCTGGAACATAAGTGCATGCAAATTTTGCCAAGAGACAACACAAAATAATCTAGAAATGATCAAATTTATCAATAGGGGAATGTTATAAGAAAAATATCAGAGCTTGTTGATGGATTTATAATTGAAACCAACTCAACATGATACAAATATGATGCAAAAGAAATTAGAAATGGTTCTCAAAGCAGTTTCTCGGACAATGGGATTCTTCCTAGATTTTTCCATGAAATTCTAAGTTTCTCTGACCATTTGCATTTCTCAAAATGCATTATATATCTCTTGCCACCTTGGAGCCTTCTTTCCCAAGAAAATAATATGCCAAGGATCAAGTTTGTTACAACAATTCCTCATGATTCATTGAAAATGACATTTAACTGATTCGCAACAAAAATTGCCAAGTGTTTAAAAAGTTTGAATCATTACAAATATACGGATCATTATCCTTCTTGGAGGCACGTTTTTCATCATCAAGGCATGAAAATGCCTTTCCATTCATCATTTCACCCTTTTTCCTTTCCAAATTACCTCTGTAACTTTTAATTTGACATTTCATGTGTTTGGACAGATTAGGGAAAAGTTTTGTTTCAAAAACATCTCAGATCTACAAATTAATCCATAAAACCACTTGCATTGATCTTTACAAGCACAAAGGACACAAATTCACCAAAAATTTGATGAAAAATGATGCAAAATTCACATTTCCACACTTCCTGGAGCAAAAATGGCGGCCAAAAATGAAAATGTACAGATTACCCTTGATCTGCTCTTTCTCCTTCAATCTAGGCCCTCCACATGTCAAAATATGATTGGGAATGAAATCGGACTCACTTATTGACTTTTTAACATTTTTGGAAAAAATGGAAAATTTGAATTTTTCCTCCACCCCTCCGCCCTTGAATTTTGGTGATGACACATGGCACATGGTGGGTCCCATTGGGATCGCACTTCAATTCTACGCATTTTGACCTTTTTGGAAAATTGGAAAATTTTCACCTTTTTCCCCCCGCCCGCACACCCGATTTCTCCCTTGCCATGTGTCACTCGATGATTCGTCGTGGGGCCATGCCTCAAATTTTTCATTCCAAGTCTTTTTGCAAAAGGGAAAATTCCCTTTGCTTATGCCAACCCACTCTTCCTTCGCCACGTGTCTCCCTATGGCTCATTCGCAGCCCGTTGCAGACTTAATTTTTTTCTTTAGCTCCTTCTGCTAAAAGGGAAAAAAATCCCCTTTTCCTCCATGGCCCGCACTTCCCTACTCGCCACGACACTACCATGTGTCCACCTATTATTGGCCACATAGTCGCACTCCAAAATTTTATCTTAATATTTTCTACCTCCAAAGGTAAAAACTTCAAGAACCTCCGCCATCCGCATCCCCTCTACCCAAAATTGATGCCACGTGTCCTCCTTTGATTGGAGTGGGGCTGAAACTGATTTTGAAACTTTAGAAAAATAGAGCTAAAAAACTCTAAGTCCCCCATTGGCCCACTCCTCCCTTTTTTATTTTTAGGACACGTGTCCACTCCCGATTGGCTGTAGGGTTTCGGGCCAATTTTTACTTTTTTAAATTTTGCACAATAAAGTCTAAAAGTTCTAAGGGAATCCGACCACCCACCATCCTCGTGACAATTACAACCCGTCACATTTTCAATACATGCCTTTGAGAAAGAAATTGACAGAAAATGACGCCTGTCTAACCGTTAAAATATAGAAAATGCAAGGATGCCCTAGAAATTGATTTTGTTTTGGCCAAGGATGGAAATTTTTTGAATTGGAACTAGAAAAACATGATTCCAAGCATTTCTTGACCTTGGGATTGAATTTTTGAAGGCATATATGTATAAAATGATCAATTTTGATTTTTCATGATTGGGCAAAAGGGAAAACATGGCATACCCACATATTTTGAAAAATTAGGGCACAAACAAGGCATGCATGGATTTTTCTCTCAAACTAGGGTAAAACAACAAGTTTGTGAGCATTTTTAAAACATTTGACTAGAAGGGACAAGTTACAGACCATTATTTTGAAAAATAAAACATTTTTGAGCAAGTACAGATTTGAAAAATTAGGGCAACATGGTGCAAGCTTGAGTATTCTTGTAAAATGGGGCATGTCAAATGATTTTCAAATGGACTAAGGCATGGGAACAGAGGCAGAAACTTCATTTCACCCATTAAAATTGTAGAAAACATTTCAGGAAATGCAGAGTGAAAGGAAAATTAGGGCAAAAGCATAGAGGATCAAAATGGACACCAATAGAATGTACCATATTAGTGTTTTAAGGCAATGGCGATATACATGCATAAGTATGAAATTTATTTTAAACACTAGATGAGATGACCTTCATAAGTAACTTGCATCCTCGAAACTTCATGCGAAATTATGCTCCATACGACTCCTCAAAATTTCCAAATGCAAATTTAGAAAATGTAAATACTTTTGAATTAGTGAAAATTAGTCACTAAAATTTACCCTTCCATTCACTCTGCTCTTTTTTGCCAACTTCACATTTTCTTGCTTTTCCCTTGGTTCATCTTACAATTCACTTAGATTGGATTGGAAGCTCTTCTTGGTTGGATTTCTTGCACTATTTTTTCATCTATAGTGATTATAGGATAGGAACAAGTGTTCCCCTTCTCCACCCAATAGTGATTCTCTCTCGGTGTGTTGCTTCTCTTAAGAGATATATGCATATGCAACCACCCCATAGGTAATTTTTCTAACTCTCTTTGTCATGCTGAATAGATTAGTTCATTCTCATTCCCATTTCTATATGTTAGATTAGTATTATATGTACATCATTCATTGTTAGAATAGTGGTCTTATATGATCATCTCTCGTAGCTCTTCTTTCCTTTATTTCAGTTGTATTTCAACTACATTACCATAGTGTATATTGTAAATGCTTGACTTATCCCCCATCAATCTATATCTCTCCCCATTTACTAATATCCTAAAACGGTACTCTTCTCTATCTAGATCTGTGAGCCTTAGAAACCATGGGTTGATGGATTATGTCATATTTTAGGGTTTAAACACATTAACCATGAAATGAGATTCAATATTAATTAAATTAATATAATAAACATTAGCATAACATTATAACAAATGCAATAAAATAAAATAACACAAAAACATAGATTTAACATAAAAACCCCAAGGGGTAAAAAATATGAATAAAGGTAAGATTTTCATTAATGATACACTCTTCTAGTATATCTCCATTCCCCTCACGTATCTCTTACATGAATTCTTCACATGAATTCTAAATTCATTACATTTGAAATGACCCCACAGTCAATATAAATAAATCAAAGGGGTGTGACTTCTCACGAAGTACCCGTAACCATTAATTAATTTTTAAATAATCAATTAACATAATAAACACGTAGTTTATATTAAATAAATTAAAATATTATATATTCTAATTTATTTAATTATAAACTATATTTTATTTATAAGAACACTTAATATTAAATTTTCTAACACTCCCCCTTAATATTAAGTGGGGAACATATGCCAACATTACTTATTTATACAACATGATTTACAAATCTATAAACCATAGTGAAGGTTTAGGCTAGCATATAAAATTTGAAGGATTTATACACCTTCATAATGCTCATCTTACCTTTTGGTACAAAATGATTTAGAATACATAAACCAAGAATGATTTACAATAAACATGATTTATGAGACTACATTTCACATTTTCTCATGGAATATATTAACCAAAGCATCTCTAGGAACCTTTTATAACACAATAACCTCCTTTACAAAGGATGTAACACATTGGACTAGACACTATAAACTTAGAGTGATAAGTTTACAAAGTTTAGAAAAATATGTTTTTATAATGGAGTAGAAGTATAGAGGAGAATGAGATATCACATGACCGACCATTATGAGGTGACATTGCCATGCATAGTACCCATCAATAGAAACTTTGAAATTCCAAGAATTACACAAAACTTGCATAATTTTACAACACATAATAGCTTTATAAACATATCTACAACTTTATCTTTAATCGAGTACTACCGGAGATCTATATCACCTGTAGATCACCTTCTCTTAGATAAAATGCATATGAATCTCTATATGATTTGTTCTCTGATGTTGAAATGGATTCATAGAAAGAGAAATACAACTTGAAATATCACATACAATAGGATTACTTCCTTGAACTTCCACGTGTATGTATTCCAACATCCACTTTAACCACAGGTATTCTTTTACTACTTCCATTGCACTTCTATAATTTTCCTTAAGTACAAGATATGGAAATGGTTGGCTTCTTTTTACCACTCCAATTAATGACATATGTACCAAACTTGAATGCATATCCAACATTGTAGATTTTTTATCTACCATGATACCAAAATGGTTAGAATCATAATATCCATATAACATGTATTATAAGAATAGTATAAATCATTATTGATTTCAATTTTAACCATCTATAATACTTACATTGATAAGTTAAATACAAGTTGTGTAATAAATTAAATAACAATATGCTTAGCAAATAACCATGTTATATTATTAGTATGTTGAACAATTTCAACTTATTAATCTTGTAAAATATATATTAGATGCAATCAGTATTGGATGTCTCCAATACAAGAACAAAGGTGTCCCTAAGTGTCATTTGATATCTATGTAATACTATTTTTAGTAATCACATACTAATGTAATCAACTATATCTTGATTTCAAATTCATTAACTAGTCATCGACAAAACTTATAGTTTATAATTGGTTAAAATTACTTATAATAAGTAAGTAATTTACATAACTAAACAAGATTTGAGAATACTCAAATTGATGATGATATTTCCATCTTTATCAAGGAGATTAATTGCAACTTCAGGTTTGTGACCAAGGCTTAGTAGTATTAAGTGGGCCACATATGTTAAATACTAACCGAATTTATTAATAAAAGTGCATATAATGATATTTGATCAAGGAAAGTAAATAATATAAAGTTATAAATTGATTTAATAGGCCACAAACATTTCACAAATCTAAGGGCTGATAGAGGGACACGTGGCGTAATTCCATTGTATTTTCAACCAAATGTATTTCATGGACCTCAAGTCCACAGAATAAACTGAGTTTCAAATAAAAGGTTTTAGATCCAACAAGACATGTGGAAGGTAAAAGGTAGACATGAGGGAAAGAAGGAAATAATCACAAAGTCACACATAGGAAAACCTGAAGCAAATCAGAAGTTGTCACATGTCAACTTGTTGTTCCTCTCGAGATGCACAACTTTAAATGGCCATAAATTTCTCTCCACAACTCCAAATTAGGAAAAATTGGTCTTTTTGGAAAGGTCTCTTTGAGCCCTTCAATGTAACATCATCAGATTCAATAATTGATGGAATTTTATGTGAGAAAAAAGGAAAAACTGTTTAGGTATTAAAAACATAGTTCCAGACTCCCAAGCACCAGATTAAATTAATTTATTTATTTGAAACCTTTTGAACCTGCTCTGATACCATGTTAGATCCAAGGGTTAAACACATTAACCATTAAATAAGATTCAATATTAATTAAATTAATATAACAAACATTATAAAAAAATGCAATAAAATAAAATAACAAAACACACAAATTTAACGTGGAAAAACCCCAAGGGGTAAAAACCATGAACAAAGGTAAGATTTCCATTAATGAGAAACTCAGTCCAGTACATCTCCATTCCCCTCACTTCTCTCCTCCATGAATTCATCACATGAATTCTGAATTCATTACATTTGAAATGACCCCACGGGTCAATATAAATAAATCAAATGGGTGTGACTTCTCATGAAGTACCTCGTAACCATTAATTGATTTTTAAATAATCAATTAACATAATAAACACATAGTTTATATTAAATAAATTAAAATATTATATATTCTAATTTATTTAATTATAAACTATAGTTTATTTATAAGAACACTTAATATTAAATGTTCTAACATACTTCCCTCTAGATATACAACCTTAGTTATTATTGTATCCCCTTTAAATCAAACCATTGTGTGTTGGTTCATGTGTGTATCCTATTCGCTTCCTAAATACCCTTGTAGAAAAAAATATGAGTGAAATCCATTGAGACACGTTCTTGAATTTCCATAGATTTATGGTGAATTTGATGTGAATCCTACATACCTCTTAATCGAGCACACTCATTAAAATAATCCATCTCCAATTTTGACCTCAATTCAAAATCACTAAAATTATGAAAACCCCTAAATGATCTCTGGAGGATCCTTACTATGAAACATTCCTTCACAACTTGAGAAAGACAATGTATTTCACAAGACAGTCAGAGGTAGATAAATTATTTATATGTCATTTTGTAGCTGAGGAAGCAATTTGAAGTGGGTAGCACCTTGAAAGGATTTTGATCTAATCCTCACTATTTTAGGTTGTGCCTTTCAACCAAGGTAAGAGAACCTATATTGCAACCTCTGTTTGGTGAAGGAGGTGGAGATATCCTTATATTGTGCATATTGTATGGAGATGGCCTTGGGAAAACATGATCAATTTTCCATTATTCAAACTCAACAGAGTTGTCACTACTAAATGATGGAAATGCTTTCAAGACAAGGCTAAGGCTGCTAGAGACATGGTATGATCCTGATTTGCTTTGTGCATTTTTGTAAATGGATTGTATTATTTTGTTGACACACAATGCAATGCAGGGGTAGTATGGGGTAGGATTAGTTATTCTTTGAATGAAATTTTGGTGGGAGATTTTAGATAAGACTAACTAGAAATTGCCAAATTCTTTGAGGACCTTTGCAAGAAATTTGTAACACCTAAACAACAGAATGCTTCAAAGGGTTAAGGTACTCCTTCAACCAGGATATGTGCACCAAATGGAGGCCTAGATCTACACTCTTCCACACAATCTTTGACAACCTACCACAAAATATTGAAGTAAGATGAACCAACAAAGTATCCAGAAATCTCTATTTTATCATGACCTAAGGTGCACCCAAAGGTTTACAAACAATCTTAGAATTCAAGGAAGGTAAAGTGATTTTAAATTGTTTATCTCTTTATCAGATGAAAGCTCTTCTAAATGTGAGATTGCAGATGCCACTAAACTATCAACAAGAAATGAGACCATGTATGATCAAGAGAGATTTTAAACACAAGACTGCAACAGGAGCAAGAAACACAAATTGAAAACATTTTGAAACATAAGTATATGCAAATTTTGCCAAGAGACAACACAAAATAATCTAGGAATGATCAAATCTATCAGCAAGGGGAATGTTATAAGAACAATCTCAGAGCTTGTTGATGGCTTTACAACTGAAACCAACTCAACATGATAAAAATATGATGCAAAAAGGAATTAGAAATGGTTCTCAAGTGGTTTTCAAGAGAATGGGCTTCTTCCTAGATTTTCCCGTGAAATTCTAAGTTTTTTTCCTCCTTTACAATTTCTCCAAAATGCATTATATACCTCATGCCACATTGGAGCCTTCTTTCCCAAGAAAATAATATGCCATGGGATCAAGTTTGTTACAAAACAATCCTCATGATTCAATGAAAATGACATCAAATAGAAAAACATTCGCAGTTGCAGGTGTGCCCAAAAAGATTAAATCATTACAAATATCTGGATCATTATCCATCCTGGAGGCACGTTTTTTCATCATTGAGGCATGCAAACACCTTTTACTCATCATTTTCACCTTTTTACCTTTTCAAATTACCTCTGCAACTTTTGATTTTGTCATTTCATGTTTTTGGATGGATTAGGGAAAAATTTATTTCAAAATCACCTTAGATCAAAGAATTAAGCCATGAAAGTGATGCCAATGATCCTGGAAGGCCAAGATACACAAAATCACTATAAATTTGATGAATTTGATGAAAAATGTGATTCCAAGCTTCTGGAGCTCCCATGGTGTCAAAACAAATGGATGCACAACAACCATCGATCTTATCCATCTTTTAATCCTAGCCCTCCATGTGGAAGATGCGGACTTAGAAATAAGCTTGAGTTACCTTTTTAATTTTTGGATAAGGTCGACACGTGGCAAAAAATGATTGGATTGGGCCCAGTTTTAAAACATTTACTTTATGACCTTTTGAAAATTTGGAAAAAATTTCATTTTTCCCCCTCCCTCCTTTGAATCCTGGACCCGCCACGTGTCCATATGTGGGCCCCATTGGAATTATGGATCAATTCTACATATTTTACTCCTTTTTTGGAAAAAGGAAAATTTTCCCAAAACCTCCCATGGGCCCACCTCTAAAATTATCCCGCCACGTGGTGCTCTCCTGATTCATTGTGGGTCCAAGTCTTTTCTTCCTTCAAACCTCCCTTGCAATTTTTTAAAAAATTCAAAACTTCCTCCACGGCCTTCGACCCGCCCCTTTCCCTTACCAACACTTCACCTTCCTGGACCAATGGCTTAGGCTTAATTTCATTTTTACTTTTAAGCCAAAAAGGAAAAAATTTAACTTTTCCCTGTGCCACATGTCCACCTTGGATTGGCCATGAGGTGCTTCGCTTTTCATAATTTTATTATTTTGCTCCTTTTGAAAAAAGGCAAAATTTCCTTTTTACCCCGAAGCCTCCATTTCCCACACAAACCAAAAATCGGGGGCTCCAAAATTTCACTTTTCCATTTTGCCAAAAAGGCAAAAAACCTTAATGACCCCCAAAGCTCCATTTGTCCCCTTAACATAAAAATTTCATTCCTAAGAATGAGGCCATTTTTTCCATTTTGAGATTTTTGCCTCCAAAGGCAAAAAAACCTCAAAAATTCCCAAACCCGCCTTTCCATTTAGCACAAAAATGTTCTCTTTTTTTTAGGGAAATGTGGGCTTCATCAAAAATTATTCATTCTTTTTTCCCACAAAACAAAAAAATTCACCAAGTCCTCCATCAACCCCTTCCCATTTTTCTTCCATGTGTCCCCCTTGATTAGAGGGAGCCATTTTTCATTTTTTACTTTTTAGACAACAAAAAAAAGTCATAAAATTTTCCCCACCCCCTTCTTTCATTTGAGTGGGGCTAGACACGTGTCCTTTTTGCAGAGCTTTGGCCCAAAATTTGCAACTTCTAAAATTTGAAGTTAAAAACTTCAAAGTCACCAAAACCTCCCCCCCTCATATTGACTTTTCCTAGGACACGTGTCCACCTATGATTGGCCGAGGGATTTCGGGCCAAAAATTTACTTTAACACTTTGAGCCAAAAACACAAAACCACTTAAATTTTGCAAAATAAAGCCAAAATTTTCAAAAAAGATCCCCTCCTCCACCCCTCCCCTCGGGGTTTTGGGAAAAAATTTTAAAACAAAATGCCAAAACTAAGGAGAAATAGGTAATCTCCTTAATCAAAACATGCCACGTAGGCAATTTGAAAAAGGTGGAGCCATGGAGCCAAATTTGCCACTTTGCCAAAAATCAAAAAATGACAAGTTAGAAACATTTTCCCACACCCTCGGCCAATGAAAACCCGCCACGTTGCCAATACCTTTTGAGGATGAATTTGATGGGAAAATGATGCCCGTATGACCATCAAAATGCAAAAATTCAAAGGATGCCCTAGAATTCAATTTTTTTCACCAAGGATGGCAAATTTTTGATTTTAAATCAACTGAACCATGTTTTTTACAACATTCCCGATCTAGGATTTGGATTTTCAAATACAAACAAGTATGATTTGATCAATTTCAATTTTTCCATGATCTGGCAAAGGGAAAATGACATAGCCCACAAAATTGGAAAAACTAGGGCACAAAAAAGGGCAAACTTGGATTATTCTTTCAAATTAGGGAAAAACAACAAGTTTGTGAGCATTTTTAAAGCATTTCAACTGGAGGGGAAGAATTATAGACCATCAAATCAAAGGATAAAACATTTTTTGAGAAAATATAGATTTGAAAATTTAGGGCAACATGGTGCAAGCTCAAAAATGGCACCAACATCAGCTCTTGCTTGGGGATGGGCACTCCCAAGTGAGTGCCACAAGGACAAAATGTAGACCAAGTGCCAAAATATCCATTGGGAAAAGGAGTCAATATGCAAGGCAAGTCAAAAACTAGAACCATCCTTCAAAAATGAGCTAAGAAACCGACCAGAATGGCTGCCAAGAACAAGGGCAAACCACACACCAACAAAACAAAAAAAAAAAGCAAAAACAAAGACTATACAACTGTATAATTGGTGCATACCTCAATTTGGGGATTAATCCAAGAAATGCTTCAAATGTCTACCATTAATAGGTAGTTCTAGCAATTCCCCATCTAAGTTTGAGAAAGAAGGTATGTTCACCAATCTTGATATCAATGGCATAAGGGCCCATCCATAATGCATCAAATTTTCCATGCTTTCCCTTGTCTTCATGCCTACTATCCCACAACAAAACCAGATCTCCAACATTGAAGGCTCTAGGAGTGACCTTCTTGTCAAACAATCTCTTCAATTTTTCCCTAAATCTGACATGCCTTTGATGGGATGCTCTTCTCTCCTCATCAAGCTCAATAATCTGATTGATCCTTGATTCATATGGGCCAAGCTCTTGATCTTCCAACTGTGGGAAAACTGAAATGAAGATAATTGCAGGTGTAAGGGCAAGCAAAGCCTGAGTTCCATACACCAATTCAAATGGGCTTTTACTAGTAGCTCTTTTAGGAGTTATCCTATCAGCCCAAACTACAAATTTCAATTGTTCACCCCATTTCTTCTTGTTTTTGCTCCAAGGTTCTTCTAATGATCTTCAACAAATTCTTATTGTTGGACTCAACTTGTCCATTCCCTTGGGGGTTATAGTTTGAAGAATAAGTCAGATTGATTCCATATTCATTGCACATTGCCATTAAAGGTTTGGCTCTAAAGCACATGGCATTATCAGCTACAATCTTGACTAGGACTCCAAATCTGCATATGATTTGATTCAACAAGAAGTCCATAACTATTTGGTGTGTTGCCTTTTTAGATGGGATTGCTTCTACCCACTTTGTAAAATAATCAAGTGGCTACAAGAATCCACTTATGGCCAGCACTAGAAGGATCTGAAATCTCACCAATGAAGTCCATTCCCCATTGTTTGAAAGGAGCTTCAATTGATATAGGCTGCAAAGGAAGGGAGCCTGAAGCTTTTAGTCTTCTAGAGAAATGTTGGCAACTATCACATTTTCTAACCAGTTGGGTTGCATCTTTGAAGAGAGTAGGCCACCAATAACCAGCTCTCAAAATCTTATGTGTTGTTACCTTCCAGAAAAGTGTCCTCCACAAACTCCCCCATGGAAATCAACAACTATTTTGGGAGCTTCATCTTCAGTTATGCATTTCAAGAGGACACCTTCAGGGTTCTTCCAAGCCAGCCCAAGGTCTGTGATGATATATTTTTGAGAAGCCAGCTTGAGGGCTCTTTTCTAATTTTTATTTAAGTGACTAGGGCAGCATAGGTGTCTGAGGTAGAAGATCACATCTTTGTACCACTCATAACTTACCAAATTTGCAAGCACATCTACCCTTTCTTCCTCTAGCTGATTCACTTCCACATTCTGCAAGTGCTCTCTCACCATGAGCTTAGCAAGGACCAAACCATGTACCAACTTTGTGGTTTGGATGTCCATATCATACTCTTATAGCTTTTTCACCCATCTACATCTTTTTCTTGAGATCTCCATCTCTGATAAGATGTCTTTCACCATGGTGTGGGGAACATAAGCAACAACTTTTGAACTCAATATATAAGGCCTGAAAACTTTGTTGCTTTCACCAAGGCAAAATGCTTGTTTCTCCATGATTGTATACTTCAGCTCAGCTACTTGTAAAGCCTTACTAAAGAAGGAAATAGGCCTCTCAGCCCCATTCTCATCCTTTTGCAGCAAAACAGAAGCAATGGTATACTTCAAGAGGCAAAGGAAAAGATTTGGAAAGGCCTCTTATAGTTTGGGGCTGCTAAAACAGGTGCATGTTTAAGTGCATCCTTAATTCCTTCAAAATCTTGAATGGCAGCCTCCTCCCATTTGATAACTTGGTCCTTCTTTAGCATGCTTGTGATTGGAAGAGTCAACTCAACAAAGTTGGAAACAAACCTTCTAATAAAATTAATTTGACCAAAGAAAGATTGGATGCCTTTCTTGGTTCTTGGGATAGGTACTTTGCTGATTGCTTCCACTCTCTCAGGGTCTATCATAACACCATCTTTAGACACAATATGTCCCAAGCAGCTTGGCCTTTTGCACACCAAAATGACACTTCTTTGGATTAAGAGAAATTCCATACTCCCTACATCTGATCAACATCTTCTCCAAGTGCTGCAAATGATCACCTCTCTGCCTTGAAAACACAGTCACATCATCTTGGTAAACTGCAATGAACTCATTGATGTAACCAACAAAAGCAACATCCATTGCTCTTTGAAAAGTGGCACCAGCATTCATCAAACCAAAGGGCATCCTAACAAAAACATATGTCCCCAAGGAGTAGTGAATGTTGTCTTAAGTCTTTCTGATTCTTTGACAACCACTTGATTGTATCCGAGAAACCATCCAATGTAGAAAGCAACTCAGACCCTATCACAAGCTGCAACATATTTTCCATATTTGGAAAGGGATAGTTGTCCTTCATGGATGCTTTGTTTAGATTTCTAAAATCCACACAAATTCTGATGTCTCCATTCTTCTTTCTGATTGGCACAAGGTTTGCAACCCAAGATGAATATCTAGTGGGCTGAATAATACCTCCATCTCTCAACTTCTTTAACTCCTCTTGCATTTTCATGGAGAGAAGTGGATTAATTGGCCTTTTCCTCTATCTGAATGGCTTAGTCTTGGCCTCAAGAGGGATCTCATGTTGAAACAAGTCTTCTCTATATGCTTTTAGCTCGGAATAGGACCAAGCAAGGTAGTCTTGATATTTTTTCAAGAGTTGGGCATAGGACTGTTTTTCCTCTTTACTTAAATTGCTGCCCAACCAAATCTTCCTTGGTTTACCATTAGTGCCCAAGTTATGCTCTTCCACATCCCTTGAGGTAGACATGTTTCTATTTATGATGCAATCAACATTGTTAAAATTTGACTCAAGTGCAACAAGACCTCTAGGAATGGTGTTTGTTTTCAATTGGATGATGTCTTTCTCAAACAAAGTTTCTCTTCCTTCATTCATGCATACCATTGGCTCCCAATCAATATTCTGATTTGTAAACTCACCTTGGTTTTGTAAGAACCTTAGCACTTGAGCATCATCATTAAAAACTTGCCAATGTTTCACATTATTAGGGACAACTGGCCTAGTTAGCACTTCAATGTTGTATTCACAATAAGGTGAAATGGTGCAATTTCCAAATCTAGAACCCAACACTTACCAACTTTTCAAGAAGCAAACATTGAGACCTCTGTCATGATACACAATGTTAAAGGAATCAAACATTTCAATTAGATCCCAAACTGCATGCTTATACTATTTCATACGCTGATTTTTTGTAGCATATAGTTTTCTTATTTGTTTGACAACCAGCTCTGAATCTCCTTTTGCAACAATATCTTTCACTCCATACTTCCATGCAATTCTTAACCCCAACAACAATGCCTCATACTCAGCAATGTTGTTAGTGCATTCAAAATTAAGTTTGAAGGAAAAAGCAAACTCTTCCAAACTAGGAGAAAGCAGAACTATACCAGCACCATTCCCAAATTTGGAGCAAGCTCCATCAAATAGAAATGTCCATGGAGAACCTACCATATCAAGGCACTTTGATTTTTCCATCTTATTTTCTTTTCCATCAGCAAAACCAATGAAATTCTCAGCATCTACATCAGCAAACAACACTTCATAGGAAGCATTGTTGGGATCTTCAATTAGGTGCAACATCTTCTTTTCACCATAAAGTTTAACAAGGCTTGCCCTCAATGGGAATGGTGGAAAAAGACATGTCCATCTGAACACTGCCACCAACACTTGCAGCCCATTTTCTTGACAAAAGCATACCCCATTTGGTAGGGCAGTCAACAATTACAACATCAAGTTTCAAATTCTTACCCGGATAGGCTGCAAGTTGCACTACCAAACCCTTCACACAACCAACCACCGGCACTTCCCTTGAATCCATGGTAGTACACTTCCCATAGGCTAGCTTGTCACTTTGATATCCAACTCATTCATGACTTCTAGAGGCATGACATTACATGATGCACCGGAATCAAACATACAATTGTGAAGTAGCCTATCTTTTATGAGCAAAGTTGTAAAGAATGGATCAACATTCAATTGGGAATCAACCAAGGATGTTCCCAAATACACCTCAGGAGCTTCCCAAGATCCTCCAATGCTGGTGGTGTTCCAAGGTCTGCAATGATTGGAGGAGGGGTTTCAACAATGTTCACATTTCTATTTGGGGTACTCTTTTCTTCCTTCAATCCCAAGTATTCAAATGCTCTCTTCTTGTGCTCAGGTATTCTAAGTAACTCAATGATTGGAACACTCACTTTGATTTGGCTCAATACTTGGGCTATGTCATAGGGAACACTCTTTGGTAGGACAACATTGGAAGGGAGACAAGCAGATTCACTAGATGGCATGGGATTCTTGGTAGCTTGGGCATGAGGAGGACTGTAATTTTTGCATGGGACAACAAAGTTCTTGGCAAGTGTTTCCCTTCTAGGAGTTTCTTTAGGAATGCTTGTGAGCAAGGGTGTCTTAGGCTTGGCTTGAGGACCAGCTCCTTTAACAACTTTGCTTCTAGTATTATACTCTTTCTCTTGACCAACAACAACATTCATTAACAACTGTCTATCTTCCTCCGAAGGGATACCACCATCATATTTCTTGATCATCAAAGCTCTTAGATATTCAAAGTCATTATTAGGAATTTCAAAGGCTTGAACTACATCTACATCATGAGTTTGAGAAAGAGAAAGAAGTGGTACCCACTTTATGCAATCCCAAAAGGTTGCAACAGTCCTTGCACTTATTACCTCTGTTGATGTTGTTGCTTGTTGTGAACTTGAAGAGCTGCCCACCATGCAAATGTCATCATCAGTTCCATCCTCATTATCATCCTCACCAACTTTCTGGTCCACTTCACATGGAGGATGAGGAAGAAAACATCTATCACACCAATCCATATCAGCAACTTCATCAACAACAACAACCCTAGTAGTTAGAGGGTCAGGAACCAATCTACTTTCACGTGCTTGGGGTTGTCTATTTCCCCCTCCCATAGGTCCTTTACCTCTATCATCTTGTCTTTGATCACCCCTAGGATGATTGCCAAATCTATCATGGTTTTGTGCTCTTTGCTGACCTTGTGAACTTTGGCCAATTCCTTTCTCATCCTGGGCTAATTTGTATGAAATTTCTTTGACAAGCCCCTGCCAAAGTTTTGACAACATCCTCCAAATCAGCACCCTTGCTAACTTGAGGTTTTTAGGGTTTATCTAACTTCACACCATCCCTCTTGAGAGGTTTACCAATGGCTTTAATATTGTTTTCAATCTGCAGTGCCATGGTAAAATCCTGCCTCAAATTTGTAGGGTTTTTGTCTCTCAAGTAATAGGCTGCCTTTTTATCAAATGCATCTACATATTTGATTAAACAAGATTCATCACAAGGCCTTAAAATAACAGGCAAGCCTTCTCAATGTTTTATTAAACCTTGTGTTGAAATCATGAACCATTTCATTTGGGTTCTTCTTGATATTCTCAAACTCAGACAAGAGGAATCTAGGATCAGTCTTGTCTCCATATTGCAATCTAAATGCATTGTTCATCTCTCCCATGAGTCAATGGAATTATCAGGTAGAGCCTTGTACCAATCCCTTGCATCCTCTCTAAGGTGTGGATGAAAAATTTTACATACACATCTTCAAACTCTATCTCAAAGTCTTCCATCATGTTAACAAAAAGTTTGAGATGTTGATCTCTAGTCATAGCATTGTTACCTTGAAACTTTGGTAACCTATTTCTCACATCTTGTGGGACAACATTTGGATACCCAACCATTCCTCTAAAATTGATAGGACCAAAGGTGTTAACAACAAATGGGGTCTAGGTGGAGGATGAGCCATGTTATTTTGTGGTGGTGATCTTGGAGGAGAAACAAAATGATGAGGAGTGAGAGGTCTTTGGGGAATGGGAATGAAATCTTCAAAATAGATCTCTCTTAAGGGCTCTCCTTCTTGATGATCTCTAGAAAATTTAGAAAATATAGGAGCAGATTTAGGAGCAAGCCTTTCAAATGCACAAGAAGGTCCCTCACCTGATGGGGAATTCAAATCAGCAATAGGATTGTCTGAATCAGATCCACTTGAAGAAGAATTGTAGTCCTCAATAACAGGTTGCTCACTTTCAAACTCAACAATAGGGATCTCCTTTCTTGCAGCCAAGTCTCCAACCACTTTCCACACTTTTCTTCCCTCTAACTCTGAGTTTCTTGAATCTGTAAACAACTTCTTAGTAGAGTCCTTGATGAAGAGAGATCTTCTTCCTTCCATTTTTAGATTTGAGCAACAAATTATAAATGACAGAAAGGTAAGACAACTGGTATTTTCAAGATCAAATCAGCATGGAGTCACCACTAAGGAATTTCACCTTAGTTGTGCAAAAATGCACTAAAATAATCTGTCAAATGTTTTCTAGCACTGAAAAATTTGCAAAGCTTTATAAATCAGACCTTCTTCTTCTTAAATCAATCAATCACAATGCAACCAAAGTGTATAAACTGCTAGGAAATGAAAAAGGGCAGACAGAGCTTGAAACTTTTGCTTAAAACTTACAGATCTGAAGCATAGAATGATATTTTAACAATGTAGCAGCTCAAATACTTGAATACACAAATGCTCAAACTCTTCAAACACTTCAAAAACACCAAGAAATTCCAAGAAGTCCCCAAAAATGGTGCCACTTCGGTGTTGGTACCCAGATTTAATCTCCTTCACAACTTGAGCAACATCATGTATTTCACAAGACACTCAGAGGTAGATAAATGATTTATATGTCATTTTGTAGCTGGGGAAGCAATTTATCTGACTTGTTAGCACTCAAGGATTTGAAGAAGTGGGTAGCACCTTGAAAGGATTTTGATCTAATCCTCACTATTTTAGGTTGTGCCTTTCAACCAAGGTAAGAGAACCTATATTGCAACCTTTGTTTGGTGAAGGAGGTGGAGATATCCTTATACTATGCATATTGTATGGAGATGGCCTTGGGAAAACATGATCAATTTTCCATTATTCAAACTCAACAGATTTGTCACTACTAAATGATGGAAATGCTTTCAAGACAAGGCTAAGGTTACTAGAGACATGGTATGATCCTGATTTGCTTTGTGCATTTTTGTAAATGGATTGTATTCTTTGTTGACACACAATGCAAATGCAGGGGTAGTATGGGGTAGGATTAGTTATTTTGAATGAAATTTTGGTGGGATATTTTAGATAAGACTAACCAAAAATTTCCAAATTCTTTGAGGACCTTTGCAAGAAATTTGTAACACCTAAACAATAAAATGCTTCAAAGGGGTTAAGGTACTCCTTCAACCAGGATATGTGCACCAAATGGAGGCCCAGATCTGCACTCTTCCACACAATATTTGACAACCTACCACAAAATCTTGAAGTAAGATGAACCAACAAAGTATCCAGAAATCTCTATTTTATCATGACCTAAGGTGCACCCAAAGGTTTACAAACAATCTCAATAATTCAAGGAAGGTAAAGTGATTTTAAATCTGTTTATCTCTTTATCAGATGAAAGCTCTTCTGAATGTGAGATTGCAGATGCCACTAAACTATCAACAAGAAATGAGACCATGTATGATCAAGAGAGATTTTAAACACAAGACTACAACAGGAGCAAGAAACACAAATTGAAAACATTCTGAAACATAAGTATATGCAAAATTTTGCCAAGAGACAACACAAAATAATCCAAGAATGATCAAATCTATCAGTAGGGGAATGTTATAAGAACAATCTCAGAGCTTGTTGATGGCTTTACAACTAAAACCAACTCAACATGATAAAAATATGATGCAAAAAGGAATTAGAAATGGTTCTCAGGTGGTTTCTCAGAGAATGGGCTTCTTCCCAAATTTTCCATGAAATTCTAAGTTTTTCTCCTCCTCTCCTTTACAATTTCTCAAAATGCATTATATACCTCATGCCACATTGGAGCCTTCTTTCCCAAGCAAAGAATATGCCATGGGATCAAGTTTGTTACAAAAATCCTCATGATTCAATGAAAATGACATCAAATAAAAAAACATTCGCAGGTTGCCAAGTGTGCCCAAAAAGATTAAATCATTACAAATATCTGGATCATTATCCATCCTGGAGGCATGTTTTTCATCATTGAGGCATGCAAACACCTTTTACTCATCATTTTCACCTTTTTACCTTTTCAAATTACCTCTGCAACTTTTGATTTTGTCATTTCACATTTTTGGATGGATTAGGGCAAAATTTATTTCAAAATCACCTCAGATCAAAGAATTAAGCCATGAAAGTGATGCCAATGATCCTAGAAGGCCAAGATGACACAAAATCACTATAAATTTGATGAATTTGATGTAAAAATTGTGATTCCAAGCTTCCTGGAGCTCCCATGGTGGTAAAAACAAATGGATGCACAACAACCATCGATCTTATCCATCAACTTTTAATCCTAGCCCTCCACGTGGAAGATGAGGGACTTAGAAATAAGCTTGAGTTACCTTTTTAATTTTTGGATAAGGCCAGACACGTGGCAAAAAAATGATTGGATCGGGCCCCATTTTAAAACATTTACTTTATGACCTTTTGAAAATTTGGAAAAAAATTCATTTTGTCCCCGCCTCCTTCCTGGACCCACCACGTGTCCATATGTGGGCCCCAGTGGAATTGCGGATCAATTCTGCATATTTTACTCCTTTTTTGGAAAAAGGAAAATTTTCCCAAAAACCTCCGTGGGTCCATACCTCCGAAATTATCCCCGCCACGTGGTGCTCTCTCTATTATTCATGGGCCAAGTCTCCCTTTCTTCCTTCAAACCTCCCTTGCAAAATTTTTGAAAATTCACAAACTTCACCACCATGGGCCCATGCTCCCCTTTAACCTTTAAAATGTGCCACGTGTCTCACTGGATTGGTTATAGAGGCATGCTTCCTTTTCATAATTTTAACTTATTTTGCCAAAAAGGAAAAATTTCTTTTTTCCTCAAAGGACCCATTCCCACACAAACTTCAAAACTTCCACCCTTGATTTGATTTTTCAGGGCGACATGCCAAAAAATTTTTTTTAAACCATTTTGCCAAAAAAGGAAAAAACCTTAATGACCCCCGAAGCTCCATTTTCCCCTTTAACATAAAATTTCATTCCTGGAGTGGGAATGGGACATTTTTTTTTTGAGATTTTTTCCTCCAAAGGCAAAAAACCTCAAAATTTTCCAAACTTCTCGATTCTCCATTTAGAAAAACTGTGTCCTTTTTTGATTGCTTCATCGGGCTTTTTCAAAAATTTTACCTTTTTTCCCCCTTTTCAAAAAAAAAAAAATTCACCAAGTCCTCCATCGCCCCATTTTTCATTTTTCACTTTTAGCCTTCTGTGTCCACATGTGTCCTTTCCTAATTTCCTTTTTACATGTCCTTTCCTAATTTGAGCTTTAAGCCCAAAATTTGTCTTCTTTTTGAGTCCAAAAAGTTAAAAACTTCAAAGTCACCAAAACCTCCTCCTCTCGGGAATTTGGGCTCCAAATGATTTTTGACTTTTCTTGGACACGTGTCCACCTCCCGCCTCCCACATTTTGGTCAGGGATTTCGGGCCCAAAATTTTGACTTAGGAAATTTTACAAAATAAAGCCAAAATTTTCAAAGGAGATTTCAACCCCCCCTCTCCTTGGCCAATAAGAACATGCCACGTAGGCAACTTTGAAAAAGGTGGAGCCGTGGAGCCAAATTTGCCACTTTGCCAAAAATAAAAAAATGACAAGTTAGAAACATTTCCCGCCGCACCTCGGCCAATAAAAACCGCCACATTGCCAATACCTTTTGAGGATGAATTTGATGGGAAAATGATGCCCGTATGACCATCAAAACAAAAAATTCAAAGGATGCCCTAGAATTCAATTTTTTCACCAAGGATGGCAGATTTTTTGATTTTAAATCAACTGAACCATGTTTTTACAACATTCCTCGATCTAGGATTTGGATTTTCAAATACAAACAAGTATGATTTGATCAATTTCAATTTTTCCATGATCTGGCAAAGGGAAAAATGACATAGCCCACAAAATTGGAAAAACTAGGGCACAAAAAGGGCAAACTTGGATTATTCTTTCAAATTAGGGCAAAACAACAAGTTTGTGAGCATTTTTAAAGCATTTCAACTAGAGGGGAAGAATTATAGACCATCAAATCAAAGGATAAAACATTTTTGAGTAGATACAAATTTGAAAATTTAGGGCAACATGGTCTCCAAGATAAACTTAGCTCCCTCCTCACCAAACACAACCCAAATTATCCAAATATCCATCAACCTTACCACGTGTCACAAAAGTATGTGGCCCTAATCCACCTTGGATTATTGGCCACCCAAATATAAACATGTTGCCCTTGAGCTTTACCCTATCCATGTGGGATTTAATCCCAAAATGGGTAATAGAAGCATCGGTGGAGGCTATTGTGTTTGACCCTCTAACTAACCTTTTACTAAAATTAAAGGGTGTCATTGAGCCACAAAGAGTTGATAAGTTGTAAAAGGAGTGAGTTTTCATTTGAATGGGGAATTTTGTAGATCCGTGTAATCGTAGAGGGAATTTTAGAGAGATAGATACATTATTAGAGGATATATCCAAAAGAGACCAAGGTTTATTTTACAAATAGAACATTGTGATAGGTTGAGGAAGATCTGAATTGCCTTGTACACCAATTTGTAAGTTCTTGAAGGTTATTTCAATATATCGGTCCCATTATTATGGATCCGAAAGTGTAGGCTTCATGCCAAATTTGTTATCAACAAATTGTGTCATTGTTTTCTTCATTTCTTTATAGTATTTTTTTATTTTCATATTCATATTGTATATTTTGATTAATTATTAAAATTACATAAAATCATAATGTTTAAATTTAATTTAAAAATCATGTTTAAAGTAATTTTTATGTTGTTTGTTTCAATTTTGTTTTATTACAAATCATCTAGTATCGAGTTGTTCTATGATCAGTTTAATATTTTCTTTGGATTGTAAGTTTGTGTTGTATGTTGACAAGGTCCCACTCCAAAAAATGTGAAGGATAATTAGTAGGATTTGATCTAGAAATTGGAGCGAAATGGGCATGAAATGCAAATATGTCCAAGGATAAATAATAATTTAGACAAACCTTCATGCAAATGAAAGATATGGTAGAGGAATTGTATTGAGATCAAAGAACAAATATGGAGAAAGAGTCTAGGAAAGGTAAAAGACTTGAAAAAAGAGTCTTCTTCTTTATTTGAATCTGGTTCTCCCAAAAGTGGTAAAAGAAAATCTGATTTTCTTCCTTCATTAAAACTAGATACTAATTTTGAATTTCTAATGTATAAACTATAATGTAGATATTAATGCATAAAAGTTAGATAATTGGATCAAGCATATTGAATTATATTACGAGTGTTAAAAAAATGATGACGAAGAAAAAAATCATCTAGAGACTCTTCAAATGGTTGGCACAAAATTCATCTAGTGGGAAAGTAAGCTTTAAGATAATGGTGATAAAAAGGTAAAATACGCTCTTCTTGGAATGAATTTGTTTCTAATTTAATGCAGCAATTTTATCCTTTGGGTTATATGTAATAAGCCATGATGGATTAAAAAATTTTAAGGAAAACTAAGGTACAAAGCATTCAAGACAATATAAAAGAGTTTAGAAAAATGGATCTCATTTTGTATATTCCTATCCATATAGAAGAAACATTTATGAAATATATTTATGGGTTACATATCTATTTGAGACATATGATTCTCATGCTTAATCCTACTAACCTTGATGCGATTGTCTATGCAAGATACTCATTTGGAAGAAAGAGGGAAAATGACCAAAGAGTCATCTTTGAAAAAAGAACAAGTAATTTGATAGTAAAGAGAAAGGTTGAAACAACAAGGTAAAGGAAAGGGTAAGAAAAATATTGATTCTACTATTAAAAAAAGAATATAATAAGCCATTTTTTAATCATTATAAAAATAATCATGATGAATCTAAGTGTTGGAAGCTACATCTATAACTTAAGACTCAATGGTTCAATAAGAAAGGGAAATAAAACAAGACTAATGTTGTGGTGCAACAGGATCTTGGATCGGATTATGGTGATGAAACTAAGATCGTGGAAATGGGTTTACAAGGTTGTAATTCTTCCTCTTTTTCGAGCACTAGTTCATCTAAGTTAATCTAATGTTGCATCTTCTTCTAAACAATAATCTATGCATGATGAGAAGAAAATAAATGAGATTTTCCACCTTAGAGTTGTTTCTAAACATACTAAAATATACACTCTATTTGATAGTGGATCTCAAGATAATATGATTTCAGAGGAGGTTGTGAAGAAATTGGGACTCCAAACCAAACCACATCCTAAGCCTTATCCTTTGGGTTGGGTTTGTAATGATGCAAAATTATAGGTAATGAAAACTTGTAGATTCAGATTTTCCATTACTAACAAGTTCATTGATGAGGTTAATTGGGATGTTGTTCCATTCGACATTTGTGGTGTGATTTTGGAAATTCTATATATTTATGATCGTAAAGAAATATTATACATGGAAGAGAATAAATACTTTCTTATCAAATATGGGATTGAATATATTATTATATCTCATCATGTAAAAATAGGTCTTTTTGTTATTCCAGGCGGATGAAAAGGCTTGTAAATTAAAGAAATAAATTTGTCTTGATGGTGATAAATCCAAAGAGGAATAACATTCCAAGGCTTTTGAGGATTTTTATCTTAAACATCCTAATGAATTTATTAAGATTATTTCTAACTATAACTATGTGTTTTGGAATCCATAAGATCTACCTCCTAAAAGAGGGGTTCAACATGAGATACAGTTGTTGTAGGATGTGCATCTTCCTAACATTGGTATGTATATATTATCGTGTTTGAGATTGAGGAAATAAATAAAAATCAATGGAAATGTTGGAAATAGTGTTCTATCCAATTTCATCTCCTTGTGGTGCCTAAGAAAGATGACACATGGTGGATGTGTGTTGATTTTCGCCGTGAACAAGATCGTGGTGAAAAATTAGTACCCTCTTCCTTGCATTGATGATTTATTGGATCAGTTGAAAATTTTTGTTTATTTTACTAAGTTAGACGTAAGAAGTGGTTATCACCAGGTGAGAATCAGTGAAGGAGATATTTTTAAAAATTCTTTTAAAACAAAACAAGGTTTATTTGAATGACTTGTTATGCCTTTTGGATTGTGCTTGATGTCTTTGGATACATTCATGCATGTGATGAATGATGTTTTAGGCCATTCATTGATGATTTTTGTATAGTCTACTTAGATGATATTACGATTTTTAGTAATTCATGGGATGATCATGTTATTCATATTAAAAAATTATTAGATTTTTTGAGAAAATAGAAACTATATTTAAAGATGTCTAAATGAGAATTTGGGAAAAAAATTGATGTATTTAGGTTATGTTGTAGGACATGGTAAATTGAAAATTGATCTTGCAAAAGTTGAATTCATTTTTTTAGCTAGCCTACACCCAATAATGTAACAAAGGTTAGTAAATTTATTGGTGCAATTCAATATTGGAGAAATTTATTGTTAAATTCTCATTTATTGCATCTCCTTTGCATTCTTTGACTAGCATTAAACATGTATTTTAGTGGGGAGGAAAACATCAAATATATTTTTATACATTAAAAGAGAAAATAAGTCTTACTCTTATCTTAGCACTTCCAGATTTACATCAGTCATTTGAGATCTAGAAATATATTAGTGAATATGCAATGGGGTTTTCTTTATGCATGACAAGAAGTCTATTTGTTACCATTATAAAACCTTTACAAGTATGGCATGAAACTTTCCAACTTATGATAAAGAGTTGTATTCTTTACTGCAGAGTGTGAAAAATAGAAACACTACTTGATGGGAAAAGAAACAATAATTCATACATATCATTATCCCCTCTAGTATATCCCGATCATAGACCAAGTAAAAAACAGTCTAGAAACTTCAGTTGGATGGGTTTCCAACAACATTTTCTGTTAGGCCCTGAAATATTGGCTAAGTACCAAAGGGCACATGCACACATGACTAGTAAGAAAAAGGGTGCTCTTGGGAAATTACGCAAGACAAGGGGTTTACGAAGGGTTTAAGTGAAACCAGGGCGCACACGGGATGTAGAACATGAGTTTAAAATACTTAGCCATATTTGGAATTCTAGGGACACTTGGGGAAAAGTGTGAGGACTTAAATGGGCGTGATGAGTGGATAAGGTGCCAACCTAGAACGTTGGAGGTGAAGAAAAAAATATTCCTCGCAGGAATATTCCCGAAGACATCATTGCAAAAGTGGAGGGTTTGCAAAGGGATAAGCATTCACCAATGGAGGACCACATCGACACTTGGCATGTGATCTATTTAGGAGAGAAGGCATGGTGGTGGGTGTTGATCCTATAAAAATAGATGCTCCAGCTAGAGAAATGTACAAAGATAGAAAACAAGAGATGATGGGAGACAAAGAGAATGCTAGAGAAAGAGAAGAAGAGTACAAAGTGTTATAGTAATGCTAGGGTTTAGAGCACTTAGTGCTAAGGGTTATAAGGGATTCCATAAGCCTCTGTATGGAACTAGGATCTGTAATAAGGGTTAAAATGGGAAAATTATAGCTAGGGTCTCATATCAGAGAAGCTTATAGGAGTTAAGTCTCTATCATTTAATATGTATGGTCTGAGATGACCCTTTTGACTATAATGTGGCTACCAGAACTATTTTAAATCAATATATATATGGGTTCGTTATGTATATCTTGTTTAAGGGTGTAAAACCTTGTGTTATATGACTATCATGGCTCAGATCTAGTTTATTATGCTTATTAAAATGTTATTTAGTTTCTGTAATGCATTAAGGTGTGGATCTTTTAGTTGCTCCTTCTACCTTTTTAAATAAGTGAATGTACTTCTACTTCTGCAAATCATCCTCCATTAATGGCAGAACCTTCTCACAAATCTCACATAAAGGAGGGTTTTAGCACATGTGCATGCCTTGGGTGAGCACCTAGCACCCATTGGGTGATAGGATGATGCGCTGGGGTTAGAAAATAGTATTAAGGGTAAATAAATGACTACATCTTGGTTCCGTTTTGGGACCTCTTTTTGAAGATGTTGTGAGAATGGTGTGTGATGACAGAGTGCTTAACCTTGGACAGTGTCGAAGCATGGCTTAAAAGAACAGAGGATGAGTTTTCTCAAAGATTTAGTGATGGACCTGAGTTTGACGCACGTAAATGGGTAGAAGAAAATCTGTATCATGAGCTATATGAGACCTTATTTTGTTGTTTTCCAGTGGAGTTGTATGAATGGATTTCAATGTATGCATCTAGATCAAGTTGGTACTATAGACCTCACATATGGACCCAAGAGGAGTATTATAGGCTGTATGATGTTGATCTGACTTGGACATGTGTTATTGATCATTGGTGGAGTAGAGTTTTGACAAGTTACACCTTATATTACGTGATTTTTACATATTCTGTCTAGAGATTGTTACGTTTGATTTCTTGAGGGAGCCAAGAGGATTATTCTTGCATGTTATCCCTTTAGCTATAAATATCTTGATCATTACATTGAGTTTGGAATCATTTCCTATATCCGTCTAAGCTTTTTCTAAGCGTTGAGTGAGAAAGCTAGGGTGGAGGAAGATGGCAGACGTTGCAATTGAAAAGGAGAGGGAAGAGAGATGACTCAAGTATAATGAATCTCGTGAGAGGGAGTTAGATAGAAAATGTAAAGTTATAAGAGTGATGGATTTATGGAGGCAGATGTTGCAGTAGGAATTTAGGTTCACGTAAGAGGATGTGGATCTTGAGCAATTTGTGCTACCCCATCTTGGAAAGCGCAATAGAGAGACCCCTTTAGCTTCTGATGAGAGCTCATCACTTGAAGAAAAGAGATCTATCAGTGCACATCTCAATCCACCACGGTGACCAACCCCTGGCACTTAGTTTTCAAAATCCAAAGATAAGTATTACTAACCTAGTTATTATTGGTGGAAGTTGATAATCAACACCTAGGAGGTATAAATTTTCATTTGGCACATCTATGGTTGCACAATCATTTCCTATGTTTGGAGGTATATTTTCTGGAATGAAATTTGGGAAAAGTATGGGTACACAAAGCTTGGGTATCACATCTGGAAGTGGCACATGACACACATCTAGTAGCATTACAATATCACAAACTATTGGCACATAGTTCAGTGTGACATTGGGGATATAAGGCATAACCACTTTAGGACCTTTACCAGCTACGGGAGGTGCATCTAGTGGGTCAGGAGGAATATTCATTGGTGGATCTAGTAGATCTAGTGGTGGAGGAAACACTAGAGGGAATATAGGTTCTGGATCAAGCGGATAAGGGCCTCAACCACCTCATTAAGTATTTTTGAAATGTCTTTGCATCTACCAGATTACAAAGGTGTTGGGGATATTTTAGAGCATGTATACAAATGTGAGTTATTATGGCACGTGAAGGGGATCACTACCCTAGAATGGAAGGAAAGTCATTTTGTAACAACGTTGCAAGGATGCACACATAGTTGGTACCAGAAATATGACCCCCAGCATGCAGTGGTATATTACATCACCTTTGTGTAATTCCTTCTTAGCTGAATTTTCTTGAGTTTGAACAGTAGATCATTAACACACAAAAGGAGATTCAATAAGGTATGGCAGAGAGTGTTTGGGAATATGATGCATGTTTTAAGAATCTCTTATCAAAACTATCTTATGATATTCATCCTTCTTAGCATACTCAATGATTTTTTAAGGGTTGATAACACCTTTTAGGAGAGCACTTTCACACAAGACTTTCACAGACCCGCATGAGGCCTGGAGGCTTCCCCCGCGCACCGAGGTCAGTAGTAGGAAGTGTAGATACTAATGTTATCCATTTTCTTGAAGCTTAGATTGTTGTAATGGAAAAGTAGCTGGAGAATTTATCTATGAACTCGGTGCATGAGACTGCAGTGGCCTATGGTGCATGGATTATGAGGTAAAGGGGCATACGAAGGACAACTTACGGGAGATCGATACATGCCATAAGGTAGAGTATGAGATTTACCATAGAGATCATGATGCAAATAGGTGTCTTCTACTACAATTCACGATCTGTAAGAATGTGTCTTGTTATTTCAATATTTATACCTCCAATACTCATGACACCAAGGATTGTAGATTTATTTACTAGATACATGATACCATTGATATTGGTGTGTGTCAGACTAGCATTACAAAAATTCCAAGGATGATAGTCATCACTATGAAGGGCACATGGATGGAGGATCCAGTGAAATAATCTTCCATGGAGGATTTTGAGGTCGAGGAAACCATGGAGGTGGAAGAAGTGAGTTCTCTCATGTAACTTGTTACAACTATAAGTCTATGGAGCACTATAAATGCAATTTTCATGACCTACTACAATGGTCTTGGTGTGGAAAGAAGCACAAGTATGAGGAGTTCCCAGAGCTATTTGAAAATATGATCCAACAACACTAGAAAGACAAGGGCATCGAGATGGTAAGCATTAAGAAATCAGACTCACAATGGATGCCAAGGGTAACGCATGAGTCATAATTAGAACCTTTACTAGTTATAACGTGATATGAGGTTGCACGCATTAGGGAGATAACAAAGAAAAGAATATTGATTACAAGAGAATAAGTGGTGTATGGGAAGTATCTGGGCCCTACCCATTAGAAGGAAGTCTATCAGGAGACCATGGATGTAATCAGGAGTCTTTAAGGGAAAATTCAATGTCTGAAGGAGCAATCCAGGAAGTTGGGAAGAAGAAAAGCATTGAGGTTCCTCAGTTAGATATAGATAATGTCATAGAGGTGTGTAAGATGTTGTGCCAAGAGAATATCATTCCTCTGTTATGATAATGGTTGAGTAATATGATACCAAGCATTGAAGAAGAGTGTGAGAGGTAGGTTTTTCATGCTAACCTTCCTCCCCACATCCTTGACTATGTTAAGGAGATTATCTTGAATGAAATTTTTGATGGATGGCTCCTATGAAATATTATGATTCACACAGGTGTGGAAGTCAATGTTCTCACCCTGGATGCTTGGAATCAAATGGGAAGGCCCCATTACAACCATATTCAAATGTGATGTATATGGCTAATAAGACAAAGACAATGCCCATTGGTGTTTTATAGGATGCTTTTATCACTATCCAAGAGGTGAAATTCACTGGAGACTTAGAAGTCTTAGTGCTTACTTGGGTGCCCCTGGTGTTATAAGAACAATGTTGACTTATGTTTCAATAAGGGGTATATAAGTTTTGAGAACAAAGAGGAACATGTTATCATTCCTTTGACAAATGGGAAATTGACACCCTATATTGAGCCTTTAGGAGGAAGACCTAGATAGAATTTACATGCACACTATCCGGGACCCTGAAGTTGTGCAACCAAAAAAATAAGGGCATTATTCAGCTAGAAGATTCTCAATCTATAAGTGATACAACTAGTGTGGCATGTGAAAATTAGGTGCATGTGACACGTGAGATTTTCATAATACTATTAAGGGCTCTATGATGAGAGTATTAAAGATGCACTCGATAAGAGTCTAGGAGGAACGAAGGTTCCAAGTTATTCCAGAGGAGCTGATCCGACGTTTTCCTATGAGAAATAGAGACCCATTTGAGAAATGAGATTGAAAGGAGAATGATGTTCAACTATACCTTTCTTTGGGACTGCAACACGTTGGTGGGAGACCCATCGCGACGCTAAGATGTAATTTCCAATAGTGACGCTAAGTGAGAATTACATTCTCTGTTAGGTTTGTTATCCAAAATTCACCCCCCTGGGTAATTTTGATAACATGCATCAGAATATTCAAGTCCCAGGCACATTGATCGATTCAGAGCAAACATCATGTTTCTGAGGTTCCCTCAGATATTTTTCTAACTCCCTGGCCGAAGAAGGAAGGAGCAAGCTCTGAGAAAATGTGGAAAAGTTGCAGAAAGGCAAGTAGGCTGATCCAGAAAAAATCATGAAAATTGGCTAAGTCCTGCTCAAGGTCGCCTTTGGGACGTGTGGGACAGAAAGACACGGATCGGCCGAAAAGCCTCCAGGCGGCCCAAATTGCATTTGGGACAATCGGGCTGTAAGGACGCGCGGGCGCAAAAAGCCGATCCGCCAAAAGAGAGAAAATTGGCTAACTCGCGAGGACAGTTTGGACATCCTGGGGACAAAAAGGCCCGAACCGGTCCGAATCAGCTGAAATGAGCACAAAGTAAAGTCCGGAAGCAATTGGGACATCTAGGCCGCGAGGACACAAACCAACCGAACAGCGAAAAGAGTCGAGGCAGTCCGGAAGCAACAGGGACATTTGGGACAAAAGGTCCGAACCGGCCGGTTCGGCCGAAATCAGCACAAGGAGCACTGTGCCAAATGGGACAGAGGGACGCGCGGGACGTGGAGAGCTGAAAATCCCGAAAACCAATGAGAAGCTGCCATGTGTCCTCGCAAGAGAAAAGTCCAAAAGTCAAAGGGGCGAGTTTTCGAGCACTGATCCGAACCAATGAGATAGCGCCACGTGTCCCAAAGCTAGGGCCCACAAGGAAATTTCAAAAGAAATCCCACCGAAAGGTGGAGGAGAGAGAATTTCTCAGCCAATCAATGCATGCCACGTGTCATCCAAGTGGCAGAGCGCGGGAAAGATTTCAAAACACGTTTTCACCTGTTTTGTGCCCTAAAACTTCAGACCTCCATAACTTTCGATCCAGAGCTCGGATTTGCACGTTCTTTATATCAACGGAAAGCTTATGAAATTATCTACATGATTCTGGGATCAATCTCAGGTTTTGGTGTAGTCTGAAGAGAGAAAATTGAGAAACAGCTCTGACGCGTGATAATGGCCAGAAGTGACGTTTCAACAACCTGTTTTAATGCTAATGGGTCGCATTCTCCTCCAAAATCACTCAAAATGATGGTAGGGTATGGGTTGGTAAGATCCTCCATGCTGATTTAATGCATCTGCAGTCAATGAGGAATGGGCTTGCATGTTTTCCCACGTTTCTGTCCCCTGGGCTCGACCCATGCAATGTAAAAAGCCAGATTTGGCTCATTTTAAAAAAGTGGTTCATCTTTTCTCGCTCGCCCTCCCTTCTTTTCTTCTCTAGGGTTGAAAATGGAGTTCGAGCCTCCTCCCTTGCTCTGTAATGGTGTTTTTGCCTCTTATTAATGGAATGATGTTCTGGTAAACTTCTGGAGCAACAAAACGTGTTTTGTGATGCATCCGTCCATCCTTCCTCGTTTTTGCTTGTTCTCTTTCGCCTCTCTTCATTGCAGTAGGTATCTCGTGCATGTTTGAATGTTCATTGCAGGTCTGGAGCTGTGTTCATGGAGTTTTGGGACATTTTCTGTGTGAAATCTATCCTTGGGCCTGTGATGCATCTGTCCATCCTTCCCATTGCTCACCTCTCTTTGTCCCATGGCAGTTTTGATAGATGTCCAACATTCTCCTTCTCTGGTGTATCACCGTTTTAGTGTAGGCTTTTGCTATTTTTCCCTTCTCTCTCTCTCTCTCTCTGTCTCCTTGGCATGGTTAGATTAGGATTAGATTAGCTTTCCTGCACTGGAATAGCTTGTGGCAGGTAGTTTAGGAGCAGGAACTAGCCTTCTCTAGAGATTCCTCTCTCGGTTTCACAAGTCCCACATTGGAGAGAGGTTTCCATGTTGTGCAATCACACTGGATGCCTGAGTGATCAACCTAGAAGCCTGATCTGCATCCAGGGGTGCTGTGATTTTCACCAACAGTTTTGGCATGTCGGGTGGGACATCACAGAAGTTAGAGTTTCATCTTTCAGAGGTCTCTCATTATCAAATAGAAAATCTTAAGCCACCGTGCGACCACCAACAGTTTTGGCACGCCCGGTGGGAGATCACAGAAGTTAGAGTTTCATCTTTCAGAGGTCTCTCATTATCAAATAGAAAATCTTAAGCCACCGTGCGACCAACAACATTTTTTACATGCCCGGTGGGACATCACAGAAGTTAGAGTTTCATCTTTCAGAGGTGTCTCATTATCAAATAGAAAATCTTAAGCCACCGTGCGACCACCAACAGTTTTGGCATGCCGGTGGGACCTTAGAGGTCTTCCACTTCATCTTTTGCAGGTTGATGTGTTCCTGTGAAGATTTCAGCCTTTGGAGGCACTTGCAAACACATCTGGCGACTCCATCTGGTCAACAACCCATCTCTGAAGTTGCAGACCTTCCCTTCCATTCATTTTCATCCATTTTCATCCATTCTTCCTTCCATCTCTTCCATCATTCTTTCATTCTATGAAGTTGTGCAATCATGACTTCATTTCCATCATGGAATTCACATCAACAACAACAGTATATTCCACCTCCAACATGTTTTACAAATCCTCCAAATCAGCATTTTGAGCAGATTCAAGATCAGCATGCATACTCATATGAACAGCAGTGCCAAAGTCAGTTTGGCTATGGAGCTTTCCAAGAGCAAGAGTATGCAGACAATGAAGACCATCAGATCCAAGATGCTGGTCTGTTGGAGAAAATCCAAAAGATGGAGGAGGGGATGGTGCAGTCCAGGGCTCAAGCACAAATGAAAGCTTTTGGAATCGGTTGTGGAGCACCCTGTCCATGGGTGGGACCTTTTCCAAGGCATTACAGCCCTCAGGAGAAGCTTGACTTCATGATTGCAACGCTGCCTTTGCTTGCAAAGTGGATTGAAGAAATAGAGGTGTATGAGAGGAGTATTCAGCAACCTTGTCAATGGGTAAGCACACCTTCTCATACCTTTTCTTTTCCTCTTTCCCAATCTGTATCATTTCAGCAATGTCAAGTTTCAAAATCTCCATCTGCTGTCCCAAGTGTTGAATCCATCCCTCCATCCCTCGGTCTTCCACCACACCTCGATTCTTCTTTCCTTTTCCCTTCCAAAAGGTCATCCCCTCCACAAGAGCTAACAGAAACACCCCCTCCTCTAAAGAAACAAGAGGTTTCACTACCTCCACCACCACAAAAAATTGTAAAATCAATTGAGTTACAACCCATCTCTCCTCTTGCATTCCCAAATCCATGTTGGGAGGATGAAAATCAGAATGCTAGTCAAGGAAAACAACAGCAAAAAAAAAGGCCAAACAAAGATGAAGAAATTCAAAGTCTCAAGAGTTGGGCTCTTAGATTTGGGATGACAAAGATCCCCTTGATGGTTAAGCCTACAGAAGAGGCTAAGGTTGAACAAATTGTGGTCATGACTGAATTTGTTGCAGATGAAGAAGAGCAAAAGGAAGAAGTAGATCAGCAATCAGTTTTCTCAGAATGTGGTGCTGATCCAATTCAATTTGCACAATCAGCCATGGAGGAAGAAAGCTTTGAAGAAGATCTTGCAGTCCCAACTTGCCCTCTAGAGCAGCAGAATGAAGAGTTTGACTTGACAAACTTCATGCTAGAGGAAGAGTTTTTTCAAGGGCAAGATTCTCTTCAAGTAGTAGAGGAAGGAGAAGCTGCTCCAAATCCAAAAGAAGAGGAGCACAATCTAGCTGTGGAGGAGAAAAGTGCAGATCCAAAGGGTTTGAGCACAAAGCAGGTTATAGAAGAACCTTCAGTTCTTCTCTCTACTTCATCTCTCTCAAGTTCTGGTACTGAAGAAGAGTTTGCCCCCGCAAACTCAATGTTGGAGGATGAAAGAAACCATGGTGATCGAGTTGCAGATCAAGAGAATGCCATGGGAGAGGTTGAACATTTGCAGCAGGACAGCAATGAGGCAGTTTACCTGTCAGATTTGGAGGACTGTTTTGATGGAGAAGAGCCGGTTGAGCTTTCACCTTTCTCTCTTTCATCACCCACATCCCAAACACCAGAGTCTGCTGCCATGAAGGAGAGCTTTCATTTGCAGCAGCCTGCATCTTATAGCAGCTCTTTGGAATCAAAATTGGAAGATTTAAATCTTCCATGTTCTTCACCGGAGGAAGAGAAAGGACAGAAGGATTCCACCATTTCTTCCACATCATCCACCTCGAGGGTCTACAAGAGAACTCCATTCTTGGAGTTGAAAATCAGAGCTATGGGCATATCAAACGGATCAGACCTTGCCCAATCAGGTATTTGGCTTCATTGGAGCCAAAGGAGAAGCCACAACCGGTCATGCTCACTTCTGGGCATGAGGATGAGCTACAAAGTACCAAGGATCAGCTGCCATACCTCTTCAATCCAAATGCAGAGCAACTAAAAGAGGTATTGGATTTTTAGTTGATACCTTGATGATTTGGATAGAAGACCAGCTTCTTGTTGATTTTCCATCCATCCAAACAGCCATGATCAGTGCCAAATCAATTACATGGCTGCCAATTTTGAAGAAAGGAAGCTATTTCTCACAACCAGTTGCAGGGTTTGTTTAGCTTGCCTTTGCTTCCAGTTAGAGTAGAGTAGCTAGGTTTGCTTTCAGCAGAAGAAGTGCTTGTGCACACTCTGCATGTTCCATTTGGGGCATGTATGATTTTCAGTTTTGTACATAGTTTTGGTGTTGCTGGTTCTCCGCTCTTGCACGTTCATTCAGTTGGCATTTTGGTGAGAACAACTCCATGTCCGGTGGGATTCAAGTGGCTCAGAGGGAAGTTTTCAAAGTTCAGATCAGTTTTAGGCTTGCTTATGACTCCATGCCCAATGGATTGCTTCAAAGCACGATCATTCATCTAGCAGCAGATGACCCATTGAAGTCGCTAAATCGTTATCCAAAATTCACCCCCTTGGGTAATTTTGATAACATGCATCGAAATATTCAAGTCCCAGTGCACATTGATTGATTAGAGAAAACATCATGTTTCGAGGTTCCCCGATATTTTTCTAACTCCCCGCCGAAGAAGGAAGGAGCAAGCTTTGAGAAAATGCGAAAAGTTGCGAAAGGCAAGTAGGTTGATCCAGGAAAAATCGTGAAAATTGGCTAAGTCTTGCTCAAGGTCGCCTTTGGGACGTGTGGGACAGAAAGACGCGGATCGGCCGAAAAGCCTCCAGGCGGCCCAAATAGCATTTGGGACAATCGGGCCAGAAGGACGCGGCGGGCGCGAAAAGCCGATCCGGCCAAAAGAGAGAAAATTGGCTAACTGCTGAGGACAGTTTCAGACATCTGGGACAAAAAGGCCCGAACCGCCGAATCGGCTGAAATGAGCACAAACAGTCCGGAAGCAATTGGGACATCTGGGCCGCGAGGACGCGAACCAGCCGAACCGGGCGAAAAGAGTCGAGGCAGTCCGGAAGCAACAGGGACATCTGGGACAAAAAGGCCCGAACCGGCCGGTTCGGCCGAAATCAGCACAAGGAGCACTGTGCCAAATGGGACAGAGGGACGCGCGGGACGCGGAGAGCCGAAAATCCTGAAAACCAATGAGAAGCTGCCACGTGTCCTCACAAGAGAAAAGTCCAAAAGTCAAAGGGGCGAGTTTTCGAGCACTGATCCGAACCAATGAGATAGCGCCACGTGTCCCATTTAGGGCCCACAAGGAAATTTCAAAGAAATCCCACCGAAAGGTGGAGGAGAGAGAATTGCTCAGCCAATCAATGCATGCCACGTGTCATCCAAGTGGCAGAGCGTGGGAAAGATTTCAAAACACGTTTTCACCTGTTTTGTGCCCTAAAACTTCAGACCTCCATAACTTTCGATCCAGAGCTCGGATTTGCACGTTCTTTATATCAACGGAAAGCTTATGAAATTATCTACATGATTCTAGGATCAATCTCGAGTTTTGGTGTAGTCTGAAGAGAGAAAATTGAGAAACAGCTCTGACGCGTGATAATGGCCAGAAGCGACGTTTCAACAACCTGTTTTAATGCTAATGGGTCGCATTATCCTCCAAAATCGCTCAAAATGATAGGGTATGGGTTGGTAAGATCCTCCATGCTGATTTAATGCATCTGCAGTCAATGAGGAATGGGCTTGCACGTTTTCCCACGTTTCTGTCCCATGGGCTCGACCCATGTAATGTAAAAAGCCAGATTTGGCTCATTTTAAAAAGTGGTTCATCTTTTCTGCTCTGCCCTCCCTTCTTTTCTTCTCTAGGGTTGAAAATGGAGTTCGAGCCTCCTCCCTTGCTCTGTAATGGTGTTTTTTCCTCTTATTAATGGAATTATGTTCTGTGCAAACTTCTCGGAGCAACAAAACGTGTTTTGTGATGCATCCGTCCATCCTTCCTCATTTTTGCTTGTTCTCTTCTTCGCCTCTCTTCATTGCAGGTATCATGTGCATGTTTGAATGTTCATTGCAGTGTCCGGAGCTATGTTCATGGATTTTTGGGACATTTTCTCGTGTGAAATCTATCCTTGGGCTCGTGATGCATCTATCCATCCTTCCCATTGCTCACCTCTTTGTCCCATGCATGAGTTTTGATAGATGTCCAACATTCTCCTTCTCTCGGTGTATCACCGTTTTAGTGTAGGCTTTTGCTGTTTTTCCCTTCTCTCTCTCTCTCTATCTCCTTGGCATGGTTAGATTAGGATTAGATTAGCTTGCTTGCACTGGAATAGCTTGTGGCAGGTAGTTTAGGAGTAGGAACCAGCCTTCTCTAGAGATTCCTCTCTCGGTTTCACAAGTCCCACGCTGAGAGAGGTTTCCATGTTGTGCAATCACACCTGGATGCCCGAGTGATCAACCTAGAAGCCCGATCTCGCATCCGTGGGTCTTTGTGATTTTGCACCAACAAGGTTTTCCCGAGTAGTACACCTACTATCATACAATATTATCATGGGAAGGAACCCACCTCGTTTCACATCCAAGCATGTGAGAAGGCCTAGATGGAAGGTGTGGAAGCCTTACCACCTTCTTTATGGGTGCATAATTTGTACTCCTCCTTACAAGGTTTTACACACGTATGGTACATTCACTTAGAGATGCACCATCAGATAGGAAACTAACAGGAGTTGGCGGATGACCTCCTTCAATCTTTCGAATATTGGAGTACCAAACCATCGGTAGATGAGGCGTTGCATGTTTTTAATTTCCTAAATATGAGGGATAGTGCCATGACAGAGGATAGAATACTATAATTATTGGTTGAACCTGGCTTAGAAGTGTGCTTTAATGAGAGAGAATCATAGGAGATACATCTTGATCACACATGTATGGAAAAAGAGAAAGGAAAATTGGTCTAAGTGATCAATGGTGAAGAAGTGGAAAATATGGATGTTAACTATACTATGGGTATGCAAAAAGTTATGGATTATATGATGAGAAAATGCACACCTACCATGAACTCGATCCATGGTAGGTGTGCATTTTCTCATTGTATGCCATGGTAGTTATGGATTGTCAAGTGCCAGGAGGAAAGAAGGTTCCAAGTTATTCCAGAGGAGCCAAATCGATGTTTTCCTATAAGAAATAGAGACCCATTTGAGAAATGAGATTGAAAGGAGAAAGATGCTCAACTATACCTTTCTTTGGACTGCAACATTTTGGTGAGAGACCCATCACGATGCTAAGGATGTAATTTCTAATAGTGACGCTAAGTGAGAATCGCGTTCTCTGTTAGGTTTTCCTGGAGCAATACACCTACTATCATACAATATTATCATGGGAAGGAACCCACCTCGTTTCATGTCTAAGCATGTGAGAAGGCCTAGATGGAAGGTGTGGAAGCCTTACCACCTTCTTTATGGGTGCATAAGTTGTACTCCTCCCTACAAGGTTTTACATGCATATGGTACATTCACTTAGAGATGCAATCGGATAGAAACTCGATAAGAGTTAGCGGATGACCTCCTTCAATATTTCAATTATTGGAGTACCAAACCATCGATAGATGAGGCATTTCATGTTTTTAAGTTCCTAAATATGGGGGATAGTGCCATGACAGAGGATAGAATACTAGAATTATTGGGTAAACCTGGCTTAGAAGTGCGCTTTGATGAGGAAGAATTAGAGGAGATACATCTTGAGCCCACATGTATGGAAAAAGAGAAAGGAAAATTGGTCTAAGTGATCAATGGTGAAGAAGTGGAAATTATGGATGTTAACCATACTATGGGTATGCACAAAGTTATGGATTATACTGATGAGAAAATGCACACCTACCATGAACCCCTAAAAAACCAAGAAGGTTAACATTGTTTTTGAGGCTGAACCTAAGGAGACTACTATTGGAAATTACTAGATAGGAAAAGAGGTTTCGAAGATCATCGATCTATTGCACAAGTTTTAGGACTTATTTCCATGCAGGTACCATGAGCTTAAAGGCATTCATCACTCCTTGGAGGAAATGAAAATCAAGTTAAAGGAAGGTGTGTGCCCAATTTGGAAGAGACCTTATCAAATGAATCTGAATCTTTGCATGAAATTCAAGGAGGAGATTGACAAGATGATCCCATCAAGCATCATTGAGGTTGTCGAAGAATCAGAAAGGATAATCCCAATGGTCATCATAATTAAGAAGGATGGGAGGATAATAATTTTTGTTGATTACAGGGATTTAAATATGGTATGTGTTATTAACCCTTTTCCAACCCTCTTCATTGAGGATATCCTAGAAGGAGTAGTGGGCGTGAGATCTATTCTTTCACAAATGAATTCTTAGGATATCATCAGGTTAGAATTATAAAGGAAGACCAAGAACATATAACTTTTACCACTGAATGGGGAAGATTTTTCTACTGATCATGTCTTTTGGATCAAGAATGTGCATGTTGTGTTTTCATGCATTGTGGTGTAGCTATTGCAAGACTTCATCCATAAGTTTCTTCAAGTATACCTTGATGATTGGATGGTATATGGATTAGTAAGGGATCATTATGACAATATGAGGTTTATGTTTGAAATATGTCGGTAGTTGAGGATATCTCTCAACATTAAGAAAGGTGTTTTCACTACGCCATTCGTAACCCTTTTGAGGCATATCATATGTAAGGAAGGCTTTTCGGTGGATCCTACCAAAGTTTCCATTATTTTGGAATTGGGAGAGCCTACCGCAGCGAGCACGTGCCGCATGGATTCCTTGGGCATATGGGGTATTACAGGAAATTTATTAAGGGATATGCCAAGATTGTTGTGCCATTGGAAGAGTTACTGAAACACAAAATTGCATTTCACTTGGGAGAGGTGCAACAGATGTCATCTTATACATTAAATAATAAGCTTATCATTACACCCATATTATGCTTTCCTTCTTGGGATAAGTCATTCCATGTATATGTTGATGCTTTGGGAAGGAGATTTGGGAAATCTTAGCACAACCCAAAGATGGATTTATTGACCTCCCATTGTGTTCCACTAGTAAAAATATAACACCGATAGAACAAAAATATATTACTACCGAGTGTGAAGCTTTGTGAATGATCTATGCACTGCAAAAATTTAGGAAGTATCTCGTTGGTAACATCCTTCATTTTGTAGACAAACCACATGACATTGAAGTACTTAGTAAACAATCCTTTTTTACAATGATTCATATGACGATGGGTTCTATTGTTTCAAGAATTTGAGTTTACGGTTGTTTTGAAACTAGGTAAGAGTAATTTTGGACCTGACCATTTATCGAGGATTGACTCAAGGAGGACACGTAGAGCATTGAGGATATAATTCCAGATGTACAACTATTTAGATTGTGGTACACACCCTCTAACTTAGAATATATTGTTGTATTTCTCAAAATGGGTATGTCACTAAAGATAATGAAGACTTTGGAAAGGAATTAGTTAGCCATATGCATCGTGCCCTAAATTTTAATTGGTGGAGACTTATATAAGCTAGGTTGTGATGAAGTTTTTCACAGGTGCATGTTAGAGCATGAACAGCGTTGCAATCATGGAAGAAGAACATGGTGGAATTGTAAGAGGACACTATGCAGGGAATGCAACCACGCGCAAGATCCTTCTGGTAGGGATTTGGTGGGAAAGCATCTACCAGGATTGTATTGATTTTTGCAAGGCCTGTGACCATTTTAAGCACCTTGGAAAACCAGGAAGAAAAGATGATATGCCCTTGAAACCCATAGCTAGCGCAGAACCATTTGAGAAGTGGTCAATTGATTTTTTAGGACCAATTTCAACTGCCACACAAAGGATTGGTTCGTGCTATGTCATTACTTGTACTGATTACTTAATAAGGTGGGTAGAGGCAGCACTTAAAAGGGATTATAAATCGGCAACAACAACCAAGTTCTTATGGAAAAACATAATCAGCAGATATGGATGCCCACTGAGTTTAACAAGTGATAAGGGTACTCATTTCTTGAATGAGATAGTTAGGATTTTGTTGGAAGAATTCATGGTATCCCACCAAAAAACTACCCCTTATCACCCCCAAGATAATGGAACTGCTAAGGCATTTAACAAGATATTGAGTCACATGCTGACCAAAATTTATGATGTAGGAAGAAGAGATTGGGATGATAAATTTTCTATTATGTTATGGTCATACCAGACTACTTATAAAATAATGAATAAGGACACACCTTTTCAATTGGTTTTAGTGAAAGTGGTGTAACCTATTGAATTCATGTTACCATCATTGCGTATATAGCACACATAATAGGGTTAACTAATGAACAAGTGCTTGAGGAGAGGATTGATAAGTTGATGCAGTTAGATGAGAGGTAGGATATTGCTCACTGGAGTCAAAAACCAAAAAAACCAAGTTAAAGGAATGGCATGATAGACACATCAAGAACAAAAAGTTTGAGGTTGGGAAGATGGTTCTATTGTATGATTCCAAGTTTCTACGCCATCCTGGGAAATTCAAATTCCATTGGATGGGCCCATACATTGTATCCTATATACTTGATTTAGGCACTTTCCAATTACAAGTGTTGGATGGAACACGAGTTACTAGGACATTTCAATGGGAGTAGGTTGAAGCCCTACTATAAATAAGTCTTCCTTGTGTTTGTAAATAAGGAAATATTGTCATTTATCCTAGGATTTACCTTAATGCATTTCCTTTCTTTTTGTTTCCCTTTCTTATTGCTTGTTCCCTTTCTTTTTATTGTTGTGTGTGCATTGTGTGCCAATAGCCACTTACAAGTTTAAAAATTTCTATGCACTGAGGACCACGCATCTATTTTTATGTGGGGTGAAGTGATGCAACAAGCACTGGAAGCTGGTATTGGAAGTTGTGTTTTGATGGCCCAAATCAAAGGATCAAAAGCACATAGTTTGGAAGAGCGTGCATGGAAAAGGTGAACATGAGGAGTTTGGTATCAAGAAGGCTTTACAAAAACCACATACAAGGGTGAGAATCACAAGAACAACATGAGGTAGGTGATGTCAAAAATCAAGATAAAGACAGAAGAAGTGCCTTTCGCTCTAAAAGCACACATGTAAGGATCTTCGGTCAGTAAGGGTTTTTACGTGCCAAAAGGTTGTAGAAGTTTTCATGCAGGATTGGGCATGGGGTAAAAGTGTTGAAGGTTGGCATTAGGAAAAATCCACCTTTATTGCAAGAGTACATTGGTAGGTGGCATGATATTTATCATAGGAAAAATAAAAATCTATAAGTAGAAGGTCCAGGAGTGCATTATTATTTACCTTACATTTTTGTTATCGAAGAGCTCTCGCAAACTAGGGCATCCTTGAAGAAATTTTGTGTGAAAAAGAGTTGTGAATATTTGCGTGCATAGCCATTTTGATTAGCAAACCGAAGTGGAAAAATGAGTACACTAGCCTAAGTGTAGAAGATTGTGTGGAAGAATCCCGTGGGGTGATTATGCCATCTTCGGAAAATGGGTTTTCTAGGTTAGGGTTTTGTAGCTAGGGCACATGATTGAGGGATTTTTGTAAAGGAGTGGAGCCGCAGAGTTGAGAAGAGCCAGGATCAGGGGAAAGGAAGAAATTTTAGTGACCCGAAGGAGAAATGGCACCAAGGAAAGTAGAAAACGTTTCACCAAAGAAGGGCAAGGGCAAGGGGAAACAAGCCATTTCCACTAGTTTCAATGAATAATGGTACACAGGATGCAATATCCAGATGGTGTATTGCTTAGAAAATAATGGGTGTCTCATGTTAGAAATATTGATCTGAGTGACTACAACCATCGAATGAGCACCACAGAGAATGAGATGACATTAGAACTGGTTCACCCTATAGATAAAAAGACACCAGATGGAATTCCTATCTACGATGATGAAGTAAATGTGAATGTGGATAAGGCCAGGTTATTGCAACTCTACGACTTGCCCTATTTTGGAAAACCTAAGCAACTGTACCAGAGGTTAATGTCACGCATACATGAAGGCCATTTCTACTTCGTAGGATGGAGGATGCAAATAAATCCCAAACTGATTTCTAATTTTACAAGTCTTTTCTGTAAAGGAGAATATTTTGATGATGACTTGGATGACAAGGAGGCCATCAAGAAGACTGTTGAAGCCTATGACTACAAGAAGGGTTCATGATACTTTGATATTTCTATAATTTCTGACTTGGTAATGAGGATGGATGCATGTTTGGTCAAAAAGATGAATGGGTAGGAAAGATGGACACAGATCAAAAAAATTTGGTTGAAAATTTTTCGTAAGATCTCAGAGGGGACCATCTATAACCTCTTGGATTTCATAGCAAAAGAAATCATCAATTCCCACGTGCGATGGAGAAAATATCATGTTTGGTAATTTCCTCCTTACCATTGTCTTTTTAGAGATTGGAGTGCCCGATGGGCCAGATAAATTTGTGTGGGAATACCTAAATGAGAACCCTTCCCCTGCCAAAATATTTGAGAAGTACACTTGTGACACCATGACGACCACCCACAAGGCATGCCTATAAAAATGGTATAAGTGGATGCGTGACGCATTCGGCACTGAGTGGAGAATACCTGAGCAGTTACCTATTTTATTGCAACATGAGGCTGAATTTTTCATGTACCAACATTTTTGTATTGGTAGGTTTACTCTGGCAGATGGCACCAAGGGTCCTTGGTGAAAATTTCCATTCTCCTTCACAACACAATACTTCTAGGATGAAGTCAATTAGTTCAAATATTCAAAGAAGCTAAGGTTTGACCTTAGCATGGTAGACCAGATTACCATGAGCTATGCAAAAATTGATATATCCAAAGAAGCATGCCTATGTGGAGAAGTATGTCTCCCATGATGTACATATGTTGAAGCTAGTGACATTGCCTATTGCTAGGAGGACCACAACAAGGGTATACCTATGCATAAGGCCTAAGTATGAGAAGGGAGCTTACATTGAAAATGATGTCTCTATCCCAGAAGACCCCACCATAAGGAAGAAGGCCACACTAAGGAAAAGGGAGAGAGAGGAGGCCCCTAAGAAAAAGGAACCAAGTACACATACATCATAGTCTGTAGGCACACAAGAATCGGGCACAAATTCAAGCACCTATACACAGAGGAAGAAGTCCCCACATAAGAGAAAGAGAAGACACCTGAGGAAGAGGCACCAAAGCAAGAGAATCCCCCGTGAAAGAAGAATCACCGGTAAGAAAGGAGTCACCTAGGGAAGAAGAAAAAGAAGAGTCTCCTATATTGGAATCACCAGTTAGGAAGAAGCAAAGAGTAATAAAAAAGGTGAACTCAGAAGAAATAGAGAGCATGGAGGAAGAAAAGGAAAACAATGAAGATGAAGAGCATGGTGAGGCTTAGGACTATCCTGTGTATGATGTACACAAGTCAAAGGAGGAGGTAAATGAAGAGAAGGATGAGGATGGAGGAGGCGCTCAGGGAAAGGGGGGAAGTAAAGAATTCAACATGAAGGATCAGATGAATCCAATCTAGAGTAAGGAGTAGATAGAGGATGCTGCAGAGAGGGAAGTAGCAGACATTATAAAGGACTTGGTGGATCAAGAGGTGGAGCATAGTACCAAAGAACTAATAAAGGAGACGGAGCAAATAAAAATTATGGGAAAGGAGTATGGAAGCATGGGTGGAGATCCCATCTTAGCAGTAAGCTTCCCAAAGGTAGCGTGTATAGGTGTAAAGGGTATGACAGCAGTGCAAGAACAAGGAATGACTTACATAGACAATCCAAATAAGGTACTATGTGTGCATTTCCAAAGTACCGTGCCTTCAAACCAACTCATTGCATGGTCTTCTTCTTTCAATGAATAGGGTGTGGACTCACGCATGAGGAAGATGTTGTCTTGGGATTTTGAGTCCCATGTTAATGAGCCCGAATTTAAAGTCAACCAAGAGGCGTTGATGAAGATACCAAATGCCAAGGGAGTAAACCCTCTGGTGAATTCCCAATAACTATCTGATGAGAAAGTTTGTAATATACTCAACAAAGTATTGGTAGAAGTTGAGGTGAGGCTCTTCGAGAAGAAATGATAGAATAAGGGTCTTGGAGGAAGATCTTGAAAAGAAAAATGAAGAGATCGTGAAAAATATAAGGAGTTAAAGTAGGAGGAATGGATCAACACATAATTAAGGCACAAGTTAAGGGAGGAAAAGGCAAAGGTGTGTGAGATCCATAAGAAGATAGAGATTATTTTAGATGTCATAATCTTGAAGCACTCGAACCTAGCCCACCTGAGCAAAAATATGAGTCAACCATGTAATGCTTGGAATAATTGACCCACATTCTCACCATGGAGATGTGGCCACTCGCATTAGAATCGGAAGAAGAGGCAATGACACACCAGAAGGAGGAATAAAAACTAAAGATTGGGGAGATAATTACTTAGTATTCTGAGCTCCTTGCCACTGTAAATACCACTACACAAATGGTTGAGGCTATTTATTAAAATTGCGTTGATAGAGACAAAGTGGCACACATATTAGTTGTTATGCATGAGGTAGATCTAAAGGAATTTCAATAAAATAACAAAGGAAACAAGGTAGAGTGTGATAATATCCTAGATGAGGTTGAGAAAATTTTGGAAGTAATCAAAACCTTGTGGGGTTTGATTAAGAATCGGATTAAGGAGCTATATCCCTAGGTCACTCGCAGAATAGACGCACTAGACGATCTTAGCAAACATCTAGAAGGAATTGTAGATACACTGAATTCTAAGAGAGTAAAAATCATTTTTGATTAGGTGAGCACTCTAATACGTGACCTAATTCAAGCGGAGTGCAGGATGAGGTAGATTCTGCGTAAAGATTGAGGCAATAGTGAAGAAGGAATTCCCACTCCTCCTACAACAATAGTAGAAGATTCTTCTATTCTTTCATTATTTATTCAGATTGTCCTTGTTCCACTATTATTTATTCTTTAAAGAAGCAAGATGTTTCCAAGGATAAATAACACACTTAGTGTGGGGTGATGTTGGGCCCTAAAATATTGGCTAAGTACCAAAGGGCACATGCACACATGACCAGTGAGAAGAAGGGCACTCAGGGGAAAGTGCATAGGAAAAAGAGGTTTAAGAAGGGTTTAAGTGAAACCAGGACACACGCAAGAGGAAAAACACGTGTTTAAAGGACTTAGCCATATTTTTCATTCTAGGGGCACTTGAGGAAAAGTGTGAGGACTTGACTAGGGGTGATGAATGGATAATTTACAAGACTGGAACCTTAGAGGTCAAGAAAAGAATATCCCCGTAGGGAATATTCCCAGAAGACATCATTATAGAGAGTGGAGGGTTTACAAAGGGATAAGCATTCACCAATGGAGGACCACATCGACACTTGACACATGATATGTTCAGGAGAGAAGGCATGACAGTGGGTGTTGATCCTATAAAAAGAGATGCTCGAGCTAGAGACAGGATGAAGACAAAATACAAGAGATGATGGGAGATAGAGAGAATGCATAGAGAATGCAAAGAAAGAGGAGAGTAAAAAGTGTTGTAGTAATGCTAGGGTTTAGAGCACTTAGTGCTAAGGGTTGTAAGGGATGCCATAAGCCTTTGTATGGCACTAGGATCTGTAACAAGGGTTAAAATGGGAAAAGTATAGCTAGGGTCTCATATCAAAGAAGTTTATAGGAGTTAAGTCTCTTTTATTTAATATGTATAGTCCGAGTTGTCCCTTTTAACCGTAATGTGGCTACCATAACTATTTTAAATCAATATATATATATATATATATATATATATATATATATGGGTTTGTTATGTATATCTTGTTTAAGGGTGTAAAACCTCGTGTTATATGACTATCATGGCTCAGATCTGGTTTATTATGCTTATTAAAATGTTATTTAGTTTCTGTAATGCATTAAGGTGTGGATATATTAGTTGTTCCTTCTACCTTTTAAATAAGTGAATGTACTTCTACTTCTACAAATCATCCTCCATTAATGATGGAACCTTCTCACAAATCTCACATAAAGGAGGGATTCGGCACTTGTGCATGCCTCGGGTGAGTTCCCAACTCCCGTTGGGTGATATTCCGGCTTGCTTGGGGTTAGAAAATAGTATTAAGGGTAAATAAATGACTACGAGTTTCACCTCATGTTCAAGTATAAGAAAGGTATAAAAATTAGTTTTCTCGATGTGTTATCTAGACCTCTAGTTGTTGTTGCATATGTTCAATTACAACATAATTCTATATTTCATTGCATAGATTACAAAGAACAATATGCAATGACGTTGAATTTAAAGAAGTGTATGAATATTTGATGAGTGCTAAATAGGTAGGATAATTAGACTATCATGTGCATGATGGAATATTTTATCATTTTGATGATAATTTTATTCGCATGATGAAAGAGTGCATATGATTAGGAATCTCACACCTATCTTATATTTTTCCATTTTAGTGTCCATAAGACAGTTTGCACATTTATAGATGTATTTTTATTGGCCTTGTATGCATGAACATATTTCCAGATATATAAAGGGATGTGTTCTTTGTGCCACGAGCAAGCCTAACAACATGAAGTTAGGAATTTAAAATCCTCTTCCCATCCCTACTCATCCTTGGGAAAGTATTTCCATGGATTTTGTAGGAGGCTTTCCCATGTCATGGAGAAAACATGACTATCTATATGTGGTTGTGGATAGATTTAGAAAAATGTGTGTTAATTCCATATACTAAACAAATTACTGGTGAAGGGACTGCACAATTATTCTTTCAGTATGTATGGTTTCATTTTGGTTTTCCCACTTCTATTATTTCTTATTAGGATTCTAGGTTTCTTGAGGAATTTTGGTCAACTTTTTGGGATTTGATGGACACCAAGATGAAGAAAAGTATTGATTTTCATCCATAGACCGATGGTCAAACAGAGGTCGTAAACCACACAGTGGTACATCTACTTAGAGGTTATTGTGGTAAACATCCTAAGTTGTGGGATGAACATTTGTATTATGTTTTGCATGCTTATAACCATGCATTCATTCTTCTAATATGAAGTTTCCATTTGAGGCTTGTTTTGGTTATCTACCTAAATCTCCATTAGATTTATTTTTTGGACAAGAAATTTTTGTTAATGGACATAGTGATATTGAAAAAGCTAAGAATTTTGTGCATAAAATGCACCTAGTCTATCAATTTTCCTAGAATAATTGGAGAAAAGTCAAGAAAAATACAAGGATATGAAAGATAAACATCAAACTAATCACAAATTTCAGGTGGGTGATTCAGTTTAGCTTCACATCAATAAGGAAATCTTGACAGTGAAGGAATTTTTTTGAAAACAACTTGGTATGGTCCATTCTGAATCTTGGAAAAAATTGGTAATAATGCTTTCCAGTTAGATTTACCTCCTTATATACATATTTATTACATTGTGAATGTTGAAAATATGAAATTATATGAGCCTCCTATGATTATAGATCATGATGATATCATTTTTGTACCTTCTATTGATGATTTTTCTCCGAGCATTTGGATGAGTTAGGAAGACATCATTCTAGACAAGAATGTGAGAACCTCGCGAATGGATGATGTTTAATATATTCATGTGGATTTGAAGGAATACATCCAAATAAGGCCAAATGGATGGAAAGAGAAAGGGTGAGGGAAAACCACCCTCACCTCATTACCAATTAAAATTACTTTTAGAGGTCCATAAGTTTTTCATTGGGGAGATATGATTTAGAGTATCCTTACTAAGACATGACTATCTACAATCTTCCTAAATCTATTATAATTAGTTGCACTTCATAGATCAAGTCGATATCTTTCAAGAGGTATATTAAATGTGAAAAAGAGAGGTTATATACAAAAGTTATGGCCCACTAAAATTTTTAGCAACTGGAAAAAATATGGGATTACGCGTAGGTTCAAGATGACTTGGATGCATGCACACTCACCATGTGGACCAATCAAACAATGATAAGTGGAAATGTGGTATGGAAGAAAAATTTGTTTTGTACTGCTTCTTCGACACTAATTATCGACGAATAATGGGCCTACTATTTTCTAGTGAGGGCCCTCACTAGGTCCGACACACTATTTTTGGTGAGTGGTGACTTTTCCTCCATTTATTCATATCACGTATTAAAACTTCTTTATTTAATTTCTCATGTAACTCACCAAATTTTTCATATGGGACTAATTATGTACTACAAAATATACCATGTATACTATTAAGGACCAAGTTACCATATAGTTCCAACTTGACTCACTAAGTCACCAACCGCTTGGCTAACCTTTCACCTCACCAACTTGCCATTCCCAAACCACTCGGGACCCATTCCCCAACTCCTTAATTCCTACCGACTCCACTCAACCAACCCTCCGAGATAAACTTATCTCCCTCCTTGTCAAACACCAGCTAACTTAGCCAAATATCCATCGGCCCTACCACATGGCACAAATAAAATGTATCCTTAAGCCACCTTGGATTAATAGCTACCCAAATATAAACACATTGCTCATTCATTACCCTATCCATGTGGGATTTAATCACAAAATGGAATATAGAAGTGTTAGTGGAGGTTAGGGGTTTGACCCCTAACCAAGATTTTGCTAAAATTAAAGAGCATCGTTGATCCAAAAGGGGTCGAAAAGTTATAAAAGGATCGAGTATCCATTTGAATAGGGAATTTTGCAGGTCTATGTAATCCTAGAGGGCATTTTAGAGAGTTGGAGATATTTTTGGAGAAAATTTCCAAAGGAGACAAGGGTTTATTTTACAGATAAGAAATTGTGACAGGTTGAGATAGATTTGAATTTCCTTATACACCAATTTGTAAGTGTTTAAAGGTTATTTTAATAGATTGGTCCCATTATTAGGGACCCAAGGATGTAGGTTTCATGACGAACTCCATTATCAATAGATTGTGTCATTGTTCTCTACATTTTTTTGTAGTTTTTCTATTTTCAAAGTCATATCGTAAATTTTAATTAATTATTAAAATTACGTAAATTCGTAATATTAAAAATCAATCTGAAAATCATATTTAAAGTAATTTTTATGGCATGTGTTTGAAAAATTTTTAATTATGGGTCACTAAAAATTATTTTACATAAACATCATCGCCGGAGCAATCTTTTGTATTTTAACATATTTGACTCTAGGACCTTTTTTCCCTATGTAAATTTCTCAACATGGTCGATTCTTTCTATTTCAGTAAACTTTCCTCTTGACGTTATCGACCCTATGTAATATTTCTTACATGGATAATTACATCTATAAGCCCCACTTCTAGACTTGATCTTAGTCAGATCATCACTCTTTCACAAATTATCTAAGTCTAGAGTCTTCTTATTCTATTGTGCAAACATTTCTCGAAACCTTTCATCATGAAGTTGAATTCCCATTTTGTATGGACTTTTGTGTCATAGGAATACCTAGAAAGATATATCTCATCCGACGCAATGTCCTATTTGGGGATGAAGAAGAAGGAAATAAAAATGAAAAAACTTTTGATCATCCTCTTGAGATAAAAATTCCTCGTGTAATTTCCTCAATACAAGGATGAATCAAAATAAATGCTTGGAAAATGTCTCCTTGAATTTGTCTCTGAACAACTTGAAAATAAGATAGAAAAAGGGAAAGGTCTTGAAGTAGGTTAATTTTAGAATACCTTCAATTATTACCCAACTAATGTATTCTCCAACTTATTGATAGGATGAGCCAACAACAATCCACTATTATGGCTCAACTCCTTAACATGCAAGCTAATATGACTCAACTAGTAAATCATCCTATAATGCACTCTTAGGGAACCATGCCCCCATCCTTTTCCAAATGGGCATAATGGGGTTCCCATCACCCAACCTCCTATCCAAAACAAAGTCTTAAGAGTAGCATGATAAGAGCCTCTAGCGCCTTACATTGCTAGCATGGATATTAGTGGCATTTATCCTTCTATCTCCTATGATGGGTCATCTAATCCCACCCTTGACTTTAAGGCCTTTGGTAACCTTTACAAGGAATGAATTAGAAAAAATTCATATATTTCCACCAAAATTTTATCTACGAGCATTACCAGAGATGCTTTAGATTAGTATCATACCTTAATTCTTGATTCCATAGTTGGGCTAGAGTCCTTGGTGAAAATCTGTTAGTGCAAATTCACAACACCCCCAAATGAGTTATGGATTTACTTTTCTAAGGAAAAGTCATTTGGTGTGATTGCACAACATTGAGCTTTCCCAAAGTGTGGGACCTTTGCAAATGGGGAAAGCTCTCCAGAGAAGGTTGGTTCCTCTTCCTAAACTACCTGCCATAAGCTATTCCAAAGTGCATGCAAGATAATATAACCTAATCTAACTTCCAAGGAGACAAGGAGAGGAAGAAAACAAGGAAAACAGAGCCTACACTAAAATGGTGATACACTAGAGAAGGAAAGTGTTGATTATCTATCAAAACTGTCATGGAACAAGAAGAGGTGAGCAATGGAAAGGATGGACAAGTGCATCATAGACCAAAGATGGATTTCACACAGAAAATGTTCCAAAACTCCATGAACATAGCTCCAAAACCTGCAATGAACATCCAAACATGCACAAATACCCTATAATGAAGAGAGGTAAGGAAAAAAACAAAGAAAACGAGCCAAGGATGGACAAATGCATCACAAAAACACATTTTTTTATTGCTCAGAATTTACAGTGCATCATTTCATGGGTAAGAGGAAAAAATGCCATTACAGAGTAGGGGAGGAGGTTCAAACTCCATTTTCAACCCTGGGGAAGAAAATAAGGGAGAGGCAGAGAAGAAGGATGAACAACCTTTTTCAAAATGAGCCAAAATTGGCTTTTATCACTCGAACAAAATGAAGGAAATGAGAAAACACGGGAAAATCAATTTTAAAAATCCAACCACCAATAAGATCCATTTAATTAGCCTACAAAATGATGGGTTTCCATGAAAAATCCCATACTTCATCGTACATTGCTTTGTAGAGCAAGAAAGAGGCCCATACTTCATTAATTTTGGTGGTTGGGGTTGTTTTCTGTAATTTTTCCATGTCGAGACGTTTTCCCATTTTTCTCCCACAAAACTCCATCAAAATTTAAAATTGAAGTGTCCATCATGTAGAGGATTTCAATAGATTTCCATTGATACCAAAATCACAAAAATCCGAGCTCTAGATCGAAAGATATGGCCCTCTAAAGATTTAGGGAAAATATGGCAAAATTAGGGCAAAAATCGGGTTTCGGGCCAAAATTTGACCTTTTTCCCCTTTTCGTGAAATTAGAAAATTTTCCAAAAATCCTCCACATCCCCACCGCTCCGATGACACGTGGTGCTTTAAATTTGGTCCGCGGGTCTCAAAATCACATTTTACCCATTTTACCCGCAAGGGCAAATTGTTCCAAGGTCTTCCGTCGGTGAATTCCACACCACTGATGTGGACACGTGGCACCCTGTGATTGGCCATAGGGATGCGGTTCCATTTTTTACTTTGTGCTTTTCACCACTTTGCCAACAATTTTGAAATCCTCCTGACGCCCTGATCCCCACCGATGAATGGACACGTGGCACCTTTTGATTGGTCGGTAGGGATGGACTTCTATTTTTTCCTTTGACACATTCGACCAAACACCAAAAAACTAGAAATCCCTCTGATGCCTACCACTCCACCTTGACACGTGGCATCATTTCATTGGCTACGGGCCTTAAGTAATTTCATTTCCTTTGTGGGCTCATGGGAGCGCAAATGAATTTTTCACTTTTAGCCCAAAAAGTGCTAAGTTCTCAATTTCTTCCTCCACTCCACTGGCCCGAGCCTCTTTGGCACAAAACTCTCCCAAGCTCCATGGGCCCGCCTTAGGAAAATTTCCCCTCCAAACTCCCGAGCCATAACTCAAAAAATACAAGGATTTAGGAGGAATTCTTTACCTTTCTAGAAAGGGGAAGAAAAATCCTATCTGATGAAGCCATTTCTAGAATCTTTTGAGTGCTTGCAATGTGTGAAAATTGAATTTGAAGCACAATGAAGGAAAGAATGAAGGAAAGTTAGCCAAAATAAGCAGGGGCTCATTTTGGATAACAATTTTGGCGACTCAGAGGGGTCATCTACCTACTAGATGAATGATTAGTGGCCTTGAAGCATCCATTGGGCATGGAGTCAAGCCTAATAACCAAATTTGATCTAAACTATGAAAATTTGACCTCTGAGCCACTTGGAAACCCAATGAAACTTGAAGTCGATCTCCACCAAAAGCCACTAAATGCACTATGCAAGAGCAACCAAAACAACACCAAACAATTATATCTACCTACTAGATGAATGATTAGTGGCCTTTTGAAGCATCCATTGGGCATGGAGTCAAGCCTGATAACCAAATTTGATCTAAACTATGAAAATCTGACCTCTGAGCCACTTGGAAACCCACTAAAACTTGGAGTTGATCTTCACCAAAAGCCACTGAATGCACTATGCAAGAGCAACCAAAACAAAGCCCCAAAAAATTATGGACAAAATTGGAAATCATACATACCCCAAGTTGATATATAGAGTGTGCACAAGCATTTATTTTGCTGAAAAAAACCTACCTACACTAATATAACCAAGAGCAAAGGAGCTCAAACAAAGCCCGCGGTGACAGGAGAAATAGCTTCCCTTCCTCAAAAATGGCAGCCATACAACTGATTTGGCACTGAACATGGCTGGCTGGATGAGTGAAAAATTGAAAATAGGTCGGTCCTCCACCCAAATCATCAAGATATCAGCATTAATGGAAAATACCTCCTTAATCTGACCTGCATTGGACTCCTGGAGGTATTGATGGTGACCCTTGGTACTTTGATGCTCATCCTCATGCCCTGAAGTAGGCATGAATGGTTTTGGTTTCTCCTTTGGCTCTAATGAATCTAAATACCTGATTGGGCAAGGTCGATCCGTTTGATATGCCCATTGCTTTTATTTTCCACTCCAAAAATGGATTCTTCTTGTGGACCTTCTTGGATGAATGGCATGAGAGAGATGATGACATCCTCCTACCTTTTCTCTTCCTCCTCCTTTGAAGAACATGGAAGATCAAGATCTTCCAACCTTGGTTCCAGAGGGTTGTTATGAAGTGTAGGTTGTTGTTCCTGAATGTTCTCCTCCATGGCAGTAGGTTCATGTGCTTGGAAGATGGATGGAGGAGTGGATGATGTAATCTCCATGGGCTCCTCTTCATCAAAGCAATCTCTCAAGTCTGACAAACAGTTTACCTCCTTGTTCTACTTCAAGTGTTCCACCTCCTCCATGGTGCCTTCCTGATCTATAACTTGATCACCATGGCTCCCTTCACTCTCAAACATGAAGTTTGAAATATTAAACTCTTCTTCAACATCATATCTTGAAGGGGATGAAGTGGGAGGAAGAACTGAAGGCTCCCATGTAGCCTGCTATATACTTAGAGCATTTGAAACTGTATGGTCCTCCTCCATCATGGGTTCATCAATCAAATCAGGCCCTTGAAATGAAAGCAAAAAATATTCAATGATGCCTTCTTCATTGAGTGGCCTCAACACTGATTTGATCTCTCCCAACTGCTCCTCTTCAATGGGGTTTGGGAATGATTTTTCTTCCTCTTTTTATTTTTCTTCTTCTGCTGCAAACTTAGCCTCAGCCACCACTGGTTCTTCAACCTTGACCTCCTCTCGTAGGCTTAACCATCAAGGGGATATTTGTAAACCAAAACTTAGCAGCCCAACTCTTTAGATTATCTATCATTTCTTTTCTTTTAGGCTCCTCTTCTTGTTGTTCTCCTTGATTGGATTCTTGATTCTCTTCCCAACATGGGCTTGGGAAAGAAAGAGGAGTGGCAGGTTGGGGTTCAACCAGCTTTGTAATTGTTTGTGGTGGGGAGGGAGGTGGAATTTCTTGTTTGTTCAGAGGGGATGATTGTTTGGAAGGGAAAAGGACAAAAGAATTGAGATGAGGTGGAAGACTAGGGGATGGAGAAATGGATTTCACACTTGGTGAAAAATTCAATGGGAAGCTTGGAAATTGAATCCCAAATTGAGACGGTGCTACTTAAGGAGTAGAGAGAAAATTACCAGATAATGGTGTAGGATTTATCCATTGACAAGGTTGCCTAACACCAAGTTTATAGGCATGTATCTCCACTGTCCATTGTGAAAGTTGGGGCAGCATCCCAATCATGAAGTCTAACTTCTCTTGAGGGTTGTAGTGTCTTGGAAAAGGGCCTTCCCATGGACAAGGTACCCTGAACCAATCTCAAATGCCCTCATTTGAATTTTTTTCCCTTAATTGAACCATGTTTTACTCCATTTTTTTATCTTCTCCAACATCTCAAGTATCCTCCATTTGATTGTTGTCATTATATGCGTACCCCTGCTCTTGATGAGCTCCATGGCCAAACTAAATTTGACTCTGCTCATATGGGTAAGCATAATGGTCTTGGATCTGATTATAATGTTGATCTAGAGGAGTTGAGAAATACATTGGAGGTGGACTATATTGTTGTTCTTTGTAGATGTGAATTCCATGGAGGGAATGAAGTCATGATTTCACAACTTCATGGAATGGGAGAAAATGTAAGAGATGGAAGAATAAAATGGATGAAATGAGTGGAAATGGATGGAAAAGGTCTCGCAACTCGAGAGAATGGGTTTTTATCGATGGAGTCACCAGATGTGCTTTGAATGTGCCTCCAAAGGCTGAGATATTCACCAAGAGAACTTCAAACTGATGAAGTGAAGTGGTAAGGTGCTTGAGACCTATCCCACTGGCATGCCAAAACCTGTTATTGCAAAATCAAAACACCCCCAAATGAGTTATGGATATTCTTTTCTAAGGAAAATTCATTTCGTGTGATTGCACAACATTGAGATTTCCCCACAGTGTGGGACCTTTGCAAATGGAGAAAGCTCTTTAGAGAAGGCTAGTTCCTCTTCCTAAACTACCTGCCACAAGCTATTCCAGTGTAGGCAAGCTAATCTAACCTAATATAACTTCCAAGGAGATAAGGAGAGGAAGAAAACAAGGAAAAATAGAGCCTACACTAAAATGGTGATACACCAGAGAAGGAAAGTGTTGATTATCTATCAAAACTGCCATGGAACAAGAAGAGGTGAGCAATGGAAAGGATGGACAAGTGCATCATAGACCAAAGATGGATTTCACATAGAAAATGTTCCAAAAATCCATGAACATAGCTCCAAAACCTGTAATGAACATCTAAACATGCACAAATACCCTGTAATGAAGAGAGGTAAGGAAAACAACAAAGAAAATGAGCCAAGGATGGACAAATGCATCACAAAAACATGTTTTTATTGCTCAGAATTTACACAGTGCATCATTTCATGGGTAAGAGGAAAAAATGCCATTACAGAGTAGGGGAGGAGGTTCAAACTCCATTTTCAACCTTGGGAAGAAAATAAGGGAGAGGCAAAGAAGAAGGATGAACAACCTTTTTCAAAATGAGCCAAAACTGGCTTTTATCGCTCGAACAAAATGAAGGAAATGAGAAAATGCAGGCAAATCAATTTTAAAACTCCAACCACCAACAAGATTTGTTTAATTAGCTTGCAAAATGATGGGTTTCCATGAAAAATCCCATACTTCATCGTACATTGCTTCGCAGAGCAAGAAAGAGGCCCATACTTCATTAATTTTGGTGGTTGGGGTCATTTTCTGTAATTTTTCCATGCCAGAGACATTTTCCCATTTTTCTCCCACAAAAATCCATCAAAATTTAAAATTTAAGTGTCCATCATGTAGAGGATTTCAACAAATTTCCATTGATACCAAAATCACAAAAATATGAGCTCTAGATCGAAAGATATGGCCCTCTGAAGATTTAGGGCAAAACAGGGCAAAATTAGGGCAAAAATCAGTGTCTCGGGCCAAAATTTGACCTTTTTCCCCTTTTCGTGAAATTGGAAAATTTTCCAAAATCCTCCGCATCCCCGCCACTTCGATGACACGTGGTGCTTTAAATTTGGTCCGTGGGTCTCAAAATCACATTCTACCCATTTTTCCCGCAAGGGAAAATTTTTCCAAGGTCTTCCACCGGTGAATTCCCCACCATTGATGTGGACACATGGCACCCTATGATTGGCCGTAGGATGCGGTTCCATTTTTTCCTTTGCACTTTTCACCACTTTGGCAAAAATTCCAAAATCCTCCTGATGCCCCGATCCCCGCCGATGAATGGACACGTGACACCTTTTGATTGGTCAACGGGGATGCACTTCCATTTTTACCTTTGACACATTCTGACCAAATGCCAAAAACTAGAAATCCCTTCGACGCCACGCTCTTTCTGCCTTGACACATGGCATCATTTCAATGGCTGCGGGCCTTAAGCAATTTCGATTCCTTGGCGGGCTCGCGGGAGCGCAAATGAATTTTGTGCTTTTATCCCAAAAAGTGCTAAGTTCTCAATTTATTTCTCCGCTCCGCCGGCCCGAGCCTCTTTGGTACAAAACTCTTGCAAGCTCTGTGGGCCCGCCTTAGGAAAATTTCCCCTCCAAACTCCGTCGAGCCATAACTCAAAAAATATAAGGAGTTAGGAGGACTTCTTTACCTTTCTGGAAAGAGGAAGAAAAATCTTATCTGATGAAGCCATTTCCAGAATATTTTGAGTGCTTGCAATATGTGAAAATTGAAGTTGAAGCACAACGAAGGAAATAATGAAGGCAAGTTAGCCAAAATAAGCAGTGGCTCATTTTGGATAACAAAAACCTTGGTAAATGAATTTAAATATTATGATCTACTTAAAACAATATCAATACTTTCATTAACTGCCAATAATCTAAAAATGAATAAGCACAAACTTCTATTAAGTGTTGGAAGACCCTATCTACACGAGTGAAACATAATATTCCTAATGATAGCATCTTCTATGTTTTCTTACGATATCTTGAACCTCACCTCTAATACAAGGTTAGGTATTTCTCTCCCACATCTCTAGAAGAAGCTTTTGAGAAAGCTAAAAGACTATATTATATCATGAGGGAGCTTGAGAGAGTTCCTCCTAAGAAAAAAATAATAAACAAGTACAAATCCTTTATATTCCCAAGAAAAAAATGCCACAGATGATGACGAAGTCTCTAATACTCTCCCTCTTATTACTTCTTCAAATAGGACCATATTTAACATTTATCAACAAAACAATAACAAAATACACCTAACTATCATTACCCATTGAGAAAGGAAGATTTTAAACGTCACTTACCTAATCCATTTACCATGATCTTATATCCTTCTTGACCTTTTCCTCAATGACATGATGAAAGTAATGTTTTTGGTGGCATGTTAATTTACATCACTCTCATGAAAATTGTCATGTGCTACAAACAGATGCCATCACTTTTTCCTATGTTCCCAATTTAATCATGATATCATCACTCAAGAGTATTTGAATGAAGTGGTCAAATCCCATGATGTGGATCAACAAAAATGTCTCCATGAAGCAATCAACCAAGCTAGTGAGAAGCTACATATATTCTATAATCTCATGCCTAACCATAATGCTGGTAATATTTATAAGAAGTAACATCATGTTACGACTAATATAATTAACATAGACTATCCTCCAAAAAATATGGTTTTCATCAATGATGTGAAGTGTGTCATAGATTATGTAGAACCTGAATATGCCACATCATTCCAACCTCAAAATCACAAGGTTATATATCCCTTTATACCTCAAAACTATGCTTCCTAAAATAATAAATTGTCTCTCTATAAACCATCAACCCCTATGAAAAATATTCTACAAGGCTGATGGTACTTGAAACTACTTTTTTGGATACATACACCATTGGCCCCTATGAAAATAAAACTTACAAGGCCGATGGTGTAGAAGATGAGAAAAAAATAATTTTAGAAGTCTCCCTAGATATCCCTACTTCTTTCGGCTATATTTTTTATAAATCCCATTACTCTCATCCTACATTGCATCTTAGTCATGATGAGTGGGATCCTCTTGAAGCACTTTCCTATCTTCCTATCTAGGTCCACTTTTTAGAAGTCATGTGACAATTTTTTTAACATGAACATTCCCTCTCCTCCCTATTTGCACAGAGTCCCACATTACATGGCTCGGAGGAACGCATCCTCCATCAATGTGAGGGTCTCTCCATTTATACTGAACTTTCCATGGATGCTCAGTTTTGTGCATTCATTTGTAGATATACTTCATGTTCCCTAATGATCGCTTTCTCCACATAGATGATCTCGCCTCTTTTCATTTTAGTTCATATTGGTCACACTATGGTCAAGTTTTCTCTCATTGATAAAGGATATGGCATGTTTGTGGCCTCATTAGACTTCATTAAGGCTCTTGGTTACTCCATAGATAACTTGAAATCTACACGTACAACTTTCTAAGGGTATAATCATCGACATGATGCCCTCATGGGATGCATCTAGTTTCCTATCATTGTTCTTCCTAGAATTGTCCGTGTCAAATTCATGGTCTTTAAATTTCATATATCTTATAATATTATCCACGGGGAAACCTTAGACTTATTACATGCATGTTGTTTCTTCTTCCACATGTCGGTGTGTTAAATTATCTCAACAAAGAGATATTTATAAGATTCGAGGGGATCTTAAACCTGGAGATACTATATAAAAAAGAAAAGGGACATACAAGCTCCCAATACTAGACTAATTATATCCTATCCCCTTTCAGGACTATCAACATTTTAAATATCCTATAGATTCTCTTCGTGGAAATTTTGGTCATCCCAAATTGGTTTGGTACATGCCTCCCAGTCTTTTGGAGTTAGATGACGACGATCCCGATAAGGCCACACTTAGAATCAATACCTCCAATCTTCCCGAAATAATCGTATCCCAACAGTCTCCTTACTTACAACCTCTTTATCTCAAGAGGGAGCCTTTTGGTTCCCACAATCATCTCATGTACGCCACAACCCCTAGTTAAGCATGTGGTCCAACTAGATACTCTAATGGAATCTTGTACGGTGGATGCCTCCACATAATTTTATGATGATGGTTACGTTTTAGATGATCCTGTGTAGCTAGCTATGCCCAGATTCATGATAGGGATGTCTTACGTTATCAAGAAACCCTTCACACGCAACACGTTCATGACATAAATTTCATCCTCTTGCAAGAAGACTCCTCAAGTATGATCAAGCCTTCTCCTAGCCAACCAAAGTGCTCGAGCCTCAAATTACTCAACCGACATATTCACCTCATCTTAACTCCACCACTCACCCATTTGACCCATCTTCCTTATATAATTGGACAATCATGTTGCTAACTTTCACTATGAATCGATGACCTTATGGGTAATTATCATAGCTATTATGCCTTCACGACTTAGACGTAAGTTACGTTATCGTCACCCATTGCATCGAGCCTTCCTTTCTAACTCTTATTAACACTTCACATCCTCCCCTACCTATTTCACTTATTGTACCTTGATCCTCTACGAATGATCCATATTGTACATGACACAAGGCCCCATGGAATGATGTTTCAGACTATAGATCCAATCGACGCCACATGAAGAAACTCAAAGCCGAGGTTAAACGAGATCAAAATAGGAAGGCTAGGTAATCTTCACTTTAGCTCCTTCTTTTATTCTCACCATGGATATTATATGTACACCGATGCCGACTATCAAATTTTATGTAGCAAGATTCCGATTCTAAATCCTATTCCCACAATAGGAAGCATGCGATTAATTCTTCTTAGAAATAACTACCTTCTTCATGACTACCTAGACCACAACCTACTTATAGACCACCACCTCAATCTGATCCTAAGCCCTCCATAAATGATATTCGACATGAAATTATCACTCATATGGAGGATCAAATTGATGACACCTTATTTTCCATGATATCTAAAGTTCATCTAAGTAGCTATTACACAACATGTCATAGAGGACCTCATGAATCATGCTAGAAGTTATATCTTAAATCAAGTTAAAGAAATCATTATCGATACCTTACGATCTTTTGCCCCTTATGACAAGATATATCTATAATACCTTGATGAAATTTTTCTTTCCTTCTTTGGCCTAAGCTATCGCCTTCGCTTGGGTTCTCATCCCCCATTTGGGTTTTCACACACTCCCTTATATCTCCCTACATCCTTGTTTGGGATGATTACCCCGCTTGGTTTTATCATATCTTTTTCCTTAGCACCTCCTATCATTAGAGTTCTATGGTCTTGATTTCGCTTATCTTAGATTTGATTTGCTTTAATCTTTCCTATTGGATCGCCACGGTATTTTATGCATCCTCGCTTAGACTTACTTATATTATTTTACTTGTCACATCCCGCAAATTCAATTTGATTATTCAATAGGATAGGCTATATAATTCTAAGTGGTTCATAAAGGCAGGAGAGTTTTCCCTATTGCGTAGCTAGGTATACGATTGCAGATGCACAAACGTATAGTTTCATGCGAAACCACAAAACAACGCTTGCTCCCCTTTGTTCATAAAACATTTGGTGTATATGATGTATTGTTGTCTTATCTTGTTTACAATTTATGATGGTTTGGGTATTTCATATTGCATGACCTAACTTATGCCCTTCGCACTTGCATATCATTGAGATTTGATAACTATCGATAATACTTGGTATCAAAACTATTGATAAATGTTTTGAAGGATGACCTAAAGCCATGTTGGAGGATACTAAATCATTGAGTTTATAAGAAAACACTATTGAGTGTTAAAATTGTGTTGAATTATGTTCATTATTTACTAAAGTTCTTTAGACCTTGTCAAGACAATTTGATATATGGTTTTAGACCATACTCCTTATTTGATATTATATGATTTGGATTTAGTGGCATTATGAACTAATCATATTTGATAGCAATGAAGGTCATTTGATTATCTAAAGGATTGTTTTAAAACATTTGTGTTTTGGTCAAATCGACTATGTAAAAGTTCAAGGTGGAATTGAGTTGTTAATTATCCATGAGTCGACCTCATCATGGTTAATTTTTAAGGTTTGATTATTCTATAATAATGATGGATTTTTATGGCCAGTTGACCCATGCAATTTGGAATGTGATTATGGCTTGGTTAAATATTAGGACCTTATGGTTAATCCTGCCACCGCCAATTTGGAAATAAATTAATATTGGTCATACGTGGCATAGAGCATATATTGCATAAAATTTATGGGGAAAAGAGTGAAGCTTCATGAAGAATATATAAACATGCAAGATAATTGTGTTTTGATGTTTTGGTTTAGTTATTTGAGAGGTTTTTTAACTCCAACTCGATCCTGAGCCACGTGTAATGATTTGTGCAAGAAGGCCCTCAAATTATACATACTGGTTTTCTTGTAAAGATTCAGCCGACCTAAATCTGGGATGTTTAATAAATATGACACAAATATTTGGGTAGAATATTTGATACGTTAATAAGAAGGTTCCGGAGTTCAAGATTTGACATGGAGGGAGCTTAAGGAATGATTAATGAAGTGGGTAGCTACCGGAATCATTCGAATCTCAGGAATGAATTGTCTCGTTCCCTCCTTTAAAACTTGTGTTATTTACTATTTGTTTTTATAGAAGCTCTGCAATGAGTTCTTCATTTGTGTTACTGGTTGAACTATGATTTGGATATGTATGATAATGGGTTTCGTAGTTTTGTTTCAAAAATGAAATCTAGAAAAAAATAATGAATCGTGAGATACAGTTAGTTGTAAATTAGCTCTGTTGTTTTGTGGGTTTCAGTAAATCCTTACCTAGGGTTATGTTATTATCTTTGTGATGAATATTTCTACGAGTCTGGGTCTTACCCAAAAGAGAGGGATATCATATCCTCTGTGATTTGTCGATTACTGTATTTTTGGTAACTTGTTAAAAGACAGGGAAATCCCATGGCTATACATTTTGGAGAAAACGTATCAGGGTTATTTATGAGGTCGTTTTTCAAAGAATAACTCTATGCCAAATGACTGTTGTAGTTTTTCAATCGTAGGCTTAAAATACCTCTTTTATTCCCCTGGAGTCTTCACATCAGTTTCTTTGAGGGGTTCTAGATCGACCCCTTGTACTTTCTGGGGAACCCCTCCCTCCTGGATGCTGTTTTTATAGCAATGAATCAATTGAATAGGGTTCTGATATTTGCGTTTCATTGATGAAGTACATACACACTTTTCTTGTATTCACGATTCACTTATTTATACCACTCCACAACCCTAGTAAAAGAAGGTGAACTCTAGAATAAGGAGTAGGACTTTGAGGTATGATAACTTTTGCATTTAATGGTCTTCTCCTTCGTATGCAGGCTACAGGTGTAACATTTTTATTGGTTAAGGTAAATGAAAATTTACCTTAATTACCGTGAATTAATACAAGACAGTTCTGTTTTTGTAAGTAAACTCCCCACATGTATGGTCATGGTATAGTTTTGCTCTCTGAACTCGTGACACGAAGTTATTTGAGCCTTTGGTGGTTGTGGTGTTCATTCGAGTTTGGTTAATCAATGGTGGTTTGTGTCCTTCGAAATTTTTTTAAGCTATCTTAATGTAGCCAAATTCCAATCATTGTTACCTGTTGATGATGTGACTTTTGCTTGATTGTTGTTTAGACTTACCAGAGTGGATATGACCCCGTTCATGTGAATGGGTGATACCACGCACTGATATAATCTGGTGTTCCATTTTCTGCTTTAGTATAGTAAAAATCTATATAAATGGGCTAATGTGTGGATAGCTTGATAGATTACTGTAGTAAATAGGCAGTTTAGGAAATTATTCAGGTAGCGGTCGGTCACCTTATATTAAATAATCTTGCTGAGTATGAGACAAGTTGTTATTGACTTATATTCAATATATATAATGACAGTGTACTGAAGGATAAGCATGTTGTACTATATTTGGTTATGTATTTGTTCCTGCCAATTCTATCATTAAGGAATTTAAAAATTAAGATAGGGAATAGTTATCTGATAGATGCAACTTAATTATTCTAAGTGGTGATGATTGATTCTCTTCATTATTTGTATTATTGTTGTGATTGTAATGTTGCATAATTTCATATATGTAAATATTAAATGATACGAGTTGTAAAGCAGGAAGCTGACTTTTCATTCCAGTCATGTTGGACTAACCATGTGCATTTTTTGCATTAAAATTTTCAGTTGCAGGTTCAAGGATCTTCGGAATGGTGAAACAAAAGGATCAAATGACTTAATTATTTTTACCAAATTTTATGTATGACAATATTGAATGGAAATGTGAAAGGATGTACTATTCTACATGAATGAAAATATTGTATTCTTATTGATCTATGTGAAAGACATATCTTGAACTTATGTTTAGATCAGGAAGAATGAAATGTAAAGATGGCTAAGAATCATGTTGTGATAAATTAAATGAGCCCTATTTAATATGGCACCTTTGACTTCAACAAAGAATTGTTGTTGATGTATTGTAAATAAAAAATCGTATACATTTATATAATAATATGAAGTTTAACGAGATTACTTGATACACACACATACACACTTGTATTGTTGTTCCAACCATGTATCTTTTGATAAATTATAATATGGGGTGATATAATAATAGTATGATTTGTGAAGAGATGAATTAAGAAGTATTCACATGTTTAATATAATTATATAAGGGCATCTACATAGTTAGATTCCCATTGGATTACATTATGTCTTATTACCGATATGAATTAATGATATAGATTACATTATTGTGCTTCCAAGATGAATAAAAAGATACAAACAAAGATTGGTGAAGGAAAATAGGTCGATGCAAGTAAAATGATGATTTTGGTTGATGTTTCCAACCAAGAGGTGCTCTAAAGGAGTTAAAATAATATGAATAATTTATTCTCATGCATGTAATTTGTCATTAATGTAAAAAGGGGAGAAGAACAAGGTTGTTTTTTATCAATGACAAAAGGCGATATTGTAGGCATGAGTGAGTTGGATTGTTTTCATTGATGTAAAAGCTCATTAATGACAAAGAGTATGATATATGAGTTTTATAATATCCTTGTTGTGATGGCGACATAGGAAAAAAGGGTGTGGCTTGATTGCAAGAGTGAACACAATGAGAATAATTCGACCCAAAGAGGCTTAATCACGAGGCCTAATAACTAGGATGACTTGGCATGATGAAATGAAGACATAAGGTGGCTTGAGGATGATGGTAGAAGCATGGAAATAATGAGGAGAGTGTGTCAATACACTCATGATAGCTTTAGAGTACTGGGTATAGGTTGAGTACATGGTTATAGGTGCTCATATAGACTCGATCTAGGTGTTTAAAGGCTAAATTGAACATGAGAGTGAGTTGTATGGTTTTGTGAGCTCATGGAAGCATGTAGAGGTGGGAGACATGATGTATCAATTGTGTCAAAAACTTTTGAAGAGTTTCATATAAAAGGTATATGTTGAGAGAATGTTTTGTGGGTCTAACCTAGACCTAGTCTTTAAGCATGGAGGCCTAACAAGGCACGATAGTCACTTGCAAAAGTGTGTGATCATTTAGAGATACTCAAGAAGGTGTTTCATATCATATTAAAAATTTATAACTAGTTTTTAGTGGTTTTATGTGTGGTTATTTTGTTAGTTCACTTGGTTATGACCTAAACCATGCAAAACCCTAGGCCTAGTCATGAAAGTCCTAGTGTGGAGAAGATGTAGACCTATTTATGAGAAAGTGAGCATTGGATATGTTATCTTAGAGTGTCATTGTGTTATGGGAAATATTTCAAAGTCCTATGATGAATATTTTTCAAGATAAGGTATTTTGAGTCTTATCAAGTTCTAAAGAGTACATTTTCCATCTCGAGGTGAGAGAAATATTCTTTGTTGGCACGTGTAATGTTTTCATGGGACCCAAATCCTTTAAAAGATGTTTTTTCATAGAGTTTAGAAGACCTTAGAGTTATAATGAGATCAAATGAGGTCCAAACATTTATGAATGATTGCTAAGAAGGTAAGTTGCTTTTTATGAGCTTGAAACCCTAGTTTGCTAGTGATGGAGGAAAACTTATTTTTTGAGCCCAGAATGGATTAGATCATCAAATGTGATGATTGTATGATGGATTTTATTTTCCCATATTTTATATGGTTGTATTTTTATGTCATGACACTTAGTGGATCCCACACAAAATCCCTTATTTTCAGGAAATAATGTTTTACTCTCAGGTTTTCCATTAGAACTCGTGACTAAATTAGTGTTATGATATGTATGGGAGTCATGATACATGTTTTGAGTCATTTTAGAGATTTGTGATGCCATTTGATGACTTACACAGGTCAAAATAGGTTGATTGGTTTTTGGGCCTAAAAGGGAAATTTTGCAATCATGGTGAATGGAAGTACTTGAATAATTGTGTGCATGATGATGAAGTTTAATGAACTTGGAGGTGTTATATAAATACTATGTGATATTTTGGATGCTTTGGTTGAGCTCTGGAAGTTAGATGAGGTGGCATGAAGAAGGTCACAAGTTGACCTAGTTTGACTAGTTCAGACAAAAGGGGTTTGGTATGAAGATTGATCTAAAAGACCAATATATTAGCTTAGTTCATGATGGATATCCATTGGGTAGTGAATAGGATAATTTTTTTTCCTATTTGATACATTTAGAGAGCTTGAAAGTGACATAAAGGGTGCATGATGGTCTCATCTCCAAAAATGTTTCTTAGGCGAGTTCAATTTTCAAGAGGATAAGTGATTCGATTTTATTTGATGGTTGATTATTAATGTATAGTATGATTAGAATTTTTCTACATGTCAATTTATTTCCAATTCGTGGTTACATGGCATACTTAAATTTTTGTGTATAATTTTATACTTTGTTGTTGACGATTTGGTTCCTAGAGGTGCTCGATTTGAGTAGGAAAGCTGTCTCTACTTAAGGGTGATATGAAGAAAATGGGTGAAACATAGTTCCATGAGTTGATGAAGGATGTTTATATATATTTTTTTAACATGTGTGAATCCTTTAGAGGCATGACATAGCTGGAGTGAGTGCTTGGATTCCATGGTGTGCTTGGCGATGGTATTTTTGGTCTTGGGCTAAGTGAGAGCTTGTTGGATGTCTTGATGCATTACTTGATCCATATGGGTCTTTAATGATGATTTATATTAGAATGTATCTTTGGTTTTGAGTTGGTATCACTAACCTATAATGGTCATGGTCGATGTATTTATGTTTTTGAGTTGAGTCGTGTATTTAAGTGAATGTAATTGTTCATTTTGAACTAGTGTTGTGAGATGGGAAAAAGTGTGAGCTAGGTGTGAGTGTGAAAGTGATATGAGGCCATCAAGACAGAGATGAGTGTGTGTGTGAATGGATGAATAGTGTTGTGAAAGCGAAATTTATTTGAGCTAGGTGTGATTTTGATGTGATATGAGGGCATAAATATAGACTCGAGAGAGTGTGAATGTCTCAAGAGTATTGAAGAGCTTGTGAGCAAGGGTAATTGTATAAATTAGCCCATGAAATAGTAAGATTGAGAAAAGTAAGAGAAGGTTAATTTGAAGAGAGTTTTTGAGGTGTATGAGCTGAAATTGGATCAAAATAAATAGTGTGAATAGAATATCATTTTTATCATTCATTTATAAAATATATTATGATGTGTAATATTCATAGGAGTCCTTTGTTGTGAGTCATATCAACAAAGGTTTAGGGGTTGGTGTTCCTTGTGGGGTGGGTGCCTCACTAAAAAAATCTTACAGGATGTGTAATATTCTTGCAAGTCCTTTCTTTATGTAATATAAGCTAAGGTTTCAATGGTTTTTCTTCACTTTGGGGATTTACCACATATATTTGGTGTCATGTGTTCTCTCTTTTGATTCTTGCACTTGTGAATGTTTAATACACACTTAATAAGATCACATGGTTTATGGATGTTGAATGGTTAATTTGAATGATGAAACTAAGAAATGTTAAATGAAGTTGAAATTGTTGTATGAATTATTCACCCCCTTAGTTACTTATGTTTCAACACACTCCTCTATAGGTAGATCATGTGATTTGAATGCACTCGCAAAACAACAAAAAAGGAATCAAAAATCGAAAATCAATTTGGCATACAAAATCAAAATTCGTAACTCATTTGATAAAATAATCCTACGCCATGAGCCCCTAAACAATATTATCACCATCCTTATTCCTTCAAACCTCTTAATTTAGGGTGGTCTATGGAATCGGCCAAACGTGACCGCAAATTTTCAAAAATTCAATCTAAAAAAATGATAATATGACAAACCCAAATTAAAATTCCTCCCAAACACACTTGTATTTTTTCCTAATCTACCCTATGATGTAGTTTTAGACAATAATAATACCCTAATGACTTCAAAAATGTAAAATGACCAAATAACACCTAATCTACCCAACAACATTAAATACTTACACGTGGTCGTGCACCGCCTCATTGTCTTCTTTTGCCACCTCATATTTGCACCTGGTCTTTAAAATACACTCAAGTTTATTATTCTAGAGTTATCTCAATTACAAAAATATCAATAAGCAAATAACAACCAAAATGACTATATAAAAATAACATTTATATTCAAAACCGGTCATGATAACCCTAAATCTTCAAATGACTTCCATTTTTCTCCCAAACTTTGCAAAATGCATCATTTGTTTCATCTTGATTTTTAATCATGTCATTCACTTTGACTTATTACATGTATACATTCAATGAATTTAATTTTTTTTCCTATTTTTGACACCATGTCATTATGATACTATGACACGATAGCCATTTCATGGTCACATAGCTATGTGATTTGTCTTATTTACTGATGATCCTCCAGTGTTTGCTTTCGTTTTACTTCTTTAGGGTTCTTACAAAGTTGATTGCACCCACACATGGTAGGATAAACAACACTATCAAGTACGCATTGGTGGGTATATTTAATTTTAGCTAGTCCTTTATGTTCTTACTTTTAGTATCTCGCTTTTAATTTCAAAGTGTTATGGAATATTTCTTTCTATTTACACCCCATGTTTTGTTATTGTGACACACAGTGATCAATGGTTAGGGCATATGTATACACATAATTTTTCACTTTCAACCTTTCATACTTATTACTAACACATTGTAAGTGAAAAATTATGTGTACACAAAGAGATTGCCACTATGCGGTCCTTGCCTTAGTTTTCACTATGTATGCACATAGTGGTACTTTCAACCTTTCATACTTATTATAATTTTTGTCTCGTGTATTGATGTATCTATTTCTTAAGTGGGTTCCTTCATGGGCCCGACAGAATGGGGTATGACTATTCACATAGTCATTATGGGTTAGAGATAGTACACAAAGAGAGTATCACTATGTGGTCCTTGCCTTAATTTCATATGTCCTCATTATTTTATGTTTCATACACATTGCACTCCCAATACATTTCTTGCATTTCATCATTTGGCACCTTGTTCTCCCATCTTTATCCATGACACCTATTTTTCAATTTACATGACATTTAGATATCCATAGATGATACCATCGCCCATGGAAGATGATGTCGGAATATATAAAAACCACACCTAGACATTCAAAAGAAAGGAAGCCGTAATCAAAGGAAATATCCATTCATTATGCTCTTTTATGCCAACTTTGCATCCGCTTGCTTTGTCCTTAGTTCATATTACACTTGACTTGGATTGGATTGGAAATTGCGTCTTGGTTGGATTGCTTGCACTACTTTGGGTCATGTATAGTTATTCTAGGACAGAAAAATGTTCCCATTCTCCACCTAATAACAATTATCTCTCGGTGTGCTACTTTTCTAGAGAGATAGATGTATCATCGGTCACCCCATAGGTAATTTCTCTTAATCTCTTTGTCATTTTGCATATATTAGTTCATTCCCCTTCCTCATTACTCCATGTTAGCTTAGTATTATATTTGCATTGGTACTAGTTAGCATAGTGTTATTATATGACCAAATCCTTAGCTTTGCTTTCCTTTATTTGAGATGTATTTCAGTTACATTGTAGTAGTGTAGATTATGAATTCTTGACTTATCCCCCATTGATCTATAATCTCTCCCATCTACTAATATTGTAGAAGGGTATTGTCATTTATCTTGATCACGGGCATTGGAAACCATAGGTTGACATAGTGTAGGAATTACCACCCTCTAAATATGTGACCTTAGTACTCATTGTAGCTCCTTTAAATCAACCCATTGTATGTCTCTTATTTTTGGCTAAATACCATTGTAGAATGGAAGAGTTATGAGTGCAATCCATTAAGACACATTCTTGTCCCTCCATACAAGGTTCAATATAAAGAATAAAAGGGGAACATATAAGAAGATCATAATATAAATAAACCTAAAAGGAGGAAAGAGTGGGTGGAAAGCATAAGTCAAGAAAAATGGGGAATGGTGAAAAAGATACAAAAGAGTATGGTCCCATGAAACGAGATGAAACTTGTTACAATGGATAAATAATTCTAATACTCAAATATAAATAAGTGTGCAATGAATGAGAATCTATATGAATCATTAGGTATTCAATGTCTCATGGATCTACCATGTGATATTTATTTGTGGGTCCTACTCCTATTGATGGTGTGAGTAAATTGGAAGAAATTAAACTATTGTAGGCCCCTCTAGGGGTATTTTTCAGAAATTCATTAGTGAAGGTTGAACATCTCCCAAAGGAAGTGTACTAAACATATTTGGTTTTCATAGGACGTGTTTCTAGAAAAATCCATGCGAATCTTTAAACAGAAAAATTAACCATCCTCTTATTGTTTTTTTTAATTATTGGCAGATAGTTTTTTGAAAGGGACTATACCCTTGTACACTAAGGCTCAGAAGCTAGAATTGAAAGTTAAAGCACAAGAGAAGGATCAAAATCCCGATAGAACAATTAAGCCTGACTGCAGAAAACAGACTGCAAAGTAAAAACCAACAACCGACAAAACAACAACAAAAAAACAACTGATGTACAACAATCAAACAACAATGGCCTATCAACACCATTGGAAGCAATCTGCTATCGGCTAAGAAAAATGAGACCAATGAAACCCCAACCAATAACAAAGATGAGAATCATCAAGGCGAAGTGTTACCCTTCAGAGTGGTAGATTTTTTCTTTTTGTTGACCGTAATCCACCCTGATGGAGCCTTCGTGGTTGGAGAAGAAGACAAGGGAGGAGTATTTTCCTTAGTCGCATTTGTCCCATTTGGAACAGCCACGTTGTTATCCAGAGAGAGATATTTATCATTTTCCATGCTGCCCTCAACAACTTGTGTATAATGAGAACATATGGAAATAAAATGTTCACAATAATAATATATAAAGAGAATATATTAAAAGTATGATGCTCCCAAGAGATATGGTGGTATATCTCAATGCAACATAAATACAAGAAAACTTTAAGATGAGAAATATTAACACTTAGGAAGACATGTAATTGGATATTAATGTGTTTTAGGGTTTGGACAAACCCATCAATGAAATGAAGATATAAGTTCAATTAGTGTTGAAGTTTTTAAGAAATAAAATCTCTAGGATAAAATTATATTGATGATAGGTAGGTGGTATAAATCTAGGTATGGAATCCCATTTTCATCCATGTCGGGAGATATAGAGCATCCACTAAGAAGCCATGCAAGGGTGGTGTATCAAATCAATATCAATGATGGAAAAAAATGAGGAGGATCTTGTTTATCAACATAAATCAACCCCATAATATTTTTGCTACATATAAAACATATAAGAAAGGCATGGACACATATGGAGACCATTCTAGGTTCATCTAATTATCTATGTTTGTGAATCATTGAAAAACTATGAAATATCATTGAAGCACTAAATGAGGTTGTGCCAAATTCTATAAGGAATGTTGTGAGGGATTGATATCTTTTCATTAATATGTTTTGATCACATCGTGGAAATAACTCTCTCTATTTGAATTTGATCCCCTACTCAAGATATGGTGTGATCAATGAGTGAAATTTAACTTATAAGAGACATTCCTCAAATCTCATTGTCATCAAAAATTTTATCCACTATAATCATGTGAATTAGAACTAAAACATCCATAGGAATGATTAGTTACTATATGTTTATCAATTAGCATGGAGTATAAGTGTAAATCAATTTTTAGGTTATCCAACAAGTGTACAAGGTTTTTGGTAATATCTCCTCCTAATTTGCATCTTCAATTCCACACTTCCAAATCAATTCAATGATAACTTTGTTTCTATTGATAGAGAAAGAAATATTTTATACTCATTTGTCAAGTGTCTAATAATTTTTTTGAAAAAGTGACCCCATGTGTCCCTCATGATCTTTTGAGCTATCCATTCTTGGGTCAAAATTATATCATAAATATACCAAGCAATATTTTGTTGTTTTGTTTTTGAGATCCGTGATTTTTACTACATATAGTGCAAATAATTTCATCAATTGTGTCGATTTCACATTATTTTTTGTGTGTTTGTTTCTTAATTTTTGATGCAAATATTGTACTACATTTTCACCATCTGACGTGAAAATTTTAACTCACATTTCCCCTTTCCATTTAATATTAAGTTATGTCTCATGTTTTTTTCTTATTGTAAAATTCCCCCAATACAAAATCAAAGCATCTTCAAGAACATAATAAGAATGTAAGGTTTATGGAAGTCCATTTTTCTCTTATTAGAACACTTTGTATTTTTGGATAAAATGTACAACTAAAATTTAGATTGAAAATTGGGGGTTATTTTTTGGGAAATAATGTGAGGGGTTTATTGTTTTGATATTATTTCTTAAAGAAAATATTTCCCCCATAAATTGAAAATTTTTTTCTTCCAAGATTGTTTTCTATATTTTTCCTAAATTTTACAAGTTATTGGATTATTTTTATACAAAATGAGTTCTTTGGGTTCATGATGTATGAAATTGGTGCTCTTTTGGAAAAATATGTAGACAATAGGAAATGTTAGGCACTTAGAAAATTTGCATGCATAACCCATTATAACCAAACAATACTTGTAAATGATGAAGATAGAGTTTGATGTTATCCCACCATTATTAGAAACTATATTTACATTTTCTCTTATTTTCATATTTGCATTTGACATAAATTTTTGGTGCATTCCTTTCTTTTTATTGTAAAATCACACAATACAAAATTAAGGCATATTTAACTACATAATTAGAAATAAGGGTTTGTAGAAAACTCAAATTTTCTCTTGCTATCACACTTTGCATTTTTGTGTAAACCTATAATTGTTTAAACAAGTGGTTTACTATTTTGTAAATATTATGTCATCATCTAGTAGGTATACATCATCCCCTATACATAGGTCTACTTTTGTATATCTGAGTTCTTCATCTATGTTGAAATGCACTTTCCTAGAACACAACTCTTCATCAGTGAGTATAGATGTTGTGCATGAGTTGGTAAGTAATTGTAATTTTGCATAGAAAATTTTAATTTTGTGTTAATATAAGTTATTTTTCATTTCTATTTATTTTAATTTTATGTTAATATAAGTTATTTTATTTTAATTTTATGTATAGGGAGAGTCATCACAATCTCGTGGTCGAGGTAGGTAGACACCTAAAATATATTACATTATACATAGTCTAAAGGCACTCAAATCACATTAATACTTATCTTGATTTATTGATTAATGAACTTCCGTTAATTAATTAGAAGCGTCCTTCGATTTTAATTAAATACATTTCATTATTTAAAATCTATTTTGTTTGTTAATTATTAGCCTATTATTAATTACTAGAAACCCCTTCTTCTATTGATTAAGGTTACTTAATTAAATAAAACCCACTCCAAATCACCTCTAAAATCTCATCAATTTACTCTAAAAACATCTCAAATAGATTTTCCAAGCTAATCTAAGCACATTAAATAATTTTTAATTGATTAATTAGATCTCTTTTATTAATATCCAAATTCTATGTAGCACTAATAAAATTTAATTTCTTTAAATCCGACTTAAACAAGCTTAATATTAAATTATAATTATCCCCCATCCATTTAGATTGACATTATTTGCAAGAAGGAAGGCTATAAAATCAACCCTCTACCCCATCCCAAAACACACCATGTACTTGTAATATATATACATCTATTATCTCATACTAGGCTATTGCAAAAGATCTTAAAGCAAAAGTGAGAAAACCCTTGCTTGTTGAGGTAGTAAGAGGAGAATCAAACATGGATTTTGGGCCATTTTGAGGAGATATCTTCCTTCACCAAGATCCCTCCTTGGATCAAAATTGTTCATAGATTTCAATCACCTCAAAATGATACCCATACTCCAAAGAAAATCCAACATCGAATGAAGGTTTGCATTTTTGATGTGTATGTGTATGTGTATGTAATTTGTTTTTCTTCCTTTCTTAGCTTCATCATGATGTATTTGCATTGAAATTAGAGTATGGTTTACTTGGTGTTGTATCCTAGCATAGTTTTATCTACTTTTATTTTTATGCATACATATGGCACACTTGGTGGGACTCCCCTTTGTCTCGCATGCAATTTTTGTTTAAGTTCTTTGAATTTATTTCAAAATTGCATGTATTTGTTGATCTTTTCATGTGTTTGGTAGTGATTAGTTTTTTTGAAAGCATTAAGGAGGCTAGGTGCTACAAAAATTTAGACTTTGGGAAAAAATGTCATTTTTGGTCTTTAGTCTTGGTTTCCATCCTGCCTTTTTTTAGCGAGACTCACTATGATAAACAACATATTCACTCTATTTTTTTCTAGAAATGTGTAATCTTTTCAATATCACTATATTTTGTAACAGATGATCTCTTTTCTACACCATATCAATTACCTTTGTGATATTTTGTAGTGGATTTACTCTATTATACACCATATCAATGAACTTGTAACATTTTGTATTGGATTTTCTACATTCTACACCATATCGGTGACCTCGTGACATCCCGTAGCATATTTTGTCTATTTTTTCACGATATCAATGACATCATGACATTCTATAGTTAATTCACAAATTTATTCACTTTTCAATGACATGTTTTGCACCTATCAATGAACTTACCCGTGGTTTGGATGACCTACCTTCCAGAGGCCATAAATTTTGATCCCAAACTCAAAATGATGCCATTTTTTATAGAAAGGTATCAATACAAGCTATCCAATGAAAATGTCAATTTGGGATTACTCATTATAGAAAATTTAGGTAATTATATTATTTTAAATCTTGTCATTTTCCTTACACATTGGATTTGTTTTTATTTCTCCAAATAACTAACACTTTGTGCACAAGTTTCCATATTCACTTGTCAAAGATCATTATTTTCAAAATAAGAAAAAACTTAAAAATAATGAGACCAAAATTTCATGCTTATACTTTATTTATAATTTGGTTGTTTTGATTGGGAAATCACACTTTCATTTCAAATGTTTGTATAACATATTATATTAATTATTTCCTTAATCAATTAGGTTTCATACAAAATACTTATATATTAGATTAAAATTTTTCTTAAACATATTTATTAGGGTGTTTGTTTCCCTTCCAAATATTTGATTTCTGGTTTATACCTCATCTCAAATATGTATGCTCTTTCCTTGTACCACAAGGTGATCTTGGAAATAAAAAAATTAGGTGTTTTTTTATTTTAATAGGGTTTGGTGGCTAGGAATTCATTACCTATTCATTTGGAAAAATATCATGTGTTGGCGAGTAAATTCGTAGGAATACCATTCGTTTTTGGATAAGTATGATTTTGCTTGTACATGACTCCTATGAAGTGAGGGGTGTATTTTCCTCCAATAAATAGGCCTCATATTGGACCCCATAATAAAAACTATCATTTTTGTAAAAGCTCCAAAAAATTGGCATAAGTAAAGGGAGGGAGGATTTCACCCTTCAATCCATATCTCTAGATAGTATTTCCTAATTTCACAAACTATTTCCTCACATACCGAAAGGTATGTTGAGGACACCGAACAAACTTGTTTATCCTAGACAAAGTTGCGAAATGAGTATAATTTTTTCTTGATTGAATATCCCAAAAATTATGTGAAGAAAACAAAAATACATTATTCTATCCAAGTAAAACATTGATTTTCAAAACTCCATGAGGTGAAACTTTGTGTGAATTAAACCTTGTTTTAGTAATAAAACAAGGTGAGACTCTATTTGATTTGAACAAAAAGTTATCTTACATGGTGAAACTTTGTCTAAGTTGGACCAAGTATTATCTTACATCAAGACCTTACACTCTATAGAAAATTTCCTCCATTATTCAAGCACAAGAACCCAAAACTATGCCAAAGTTTGACCAGCCATTTTAACCTCCAAAGTTAAACTTTTCCAAAATTAGTTGTTTGATATAACTACTCCATTAGGCTACCAAATTTTACCTATATCACTTATTAATTTTTCCTAAACATCTCAAACCCTAAGCTCAATCCCACATTTTGCAATTGTTACACCGCCCAAAGTTTCCTAGATCTCCCTTCAATATGACACCATTTAATCAAACAATCTAGGTTAATTTTTAAAATTAAACAATGACATCCATCACTAAATATATGATGCTTCATCATGTCACCTTTGGTAACGGGAACCCATTCTAGATCTCACTTCCCAAACTTTATCGCATAATCAATCCTATCCACAAACCAATGTTACTCGGACCCTTGAGTCTCACCTAATTGACTTTCTCCTATAACATAATCAGTCACCCAACCTACATTTTCCCTCATTAAAAATCCATGTCAATCAAAAATACTTTAATCAAAATTCTAATTTGACCCCTATGTCATGATCCAATCCACAATAACCCCTTCTTATATTTGGACTAAACCATATTCTAAGAAATCCAATACAAAATATCCCAAATATAAATCTAATTCAGCCCTTGAGCCATCCCAATCCACAAAATCTAATTAAACTCTTGTGTTATCCCAATCTAAAAATATTAATTTTTCCCTTGAGTCATCTCCATATACTAATCCAAATCCAATCTCTCTTTCTCCCTTAACACATCTTAACCATGCCTTATTCTATCCTCACCAATCCTTTAAAGACCATCATTTATGTCCATGTAGAAAAATTAACAAGCAAAGACGTGCTAAGATATCTTCTCAAAGAACTGTCAAGTTCTTTTGTGGAAACAACAAGGTCAAAACCACCCAATCCCATCATCTCCATCATAAAAACTTCTAAATCCCAAACACTTGTTGGACCTCTTCCTTCAAATCAACCCTCTATCATCGACCAACAAGGACCTCCTCTTATCCTCCCATCATCTCATTTCCCATTACATGGAGAAATGAATAGTTATATCCTTGATCCATCTCTTATCCTTTCATCACCTAATCATCCCTCACATATCACATCCCCTAAATCAAAATCTATCCTTGTGTCACCTCTTTGTCACCCATTACCATCTATCCTTGATCCTCATCTTTCCTACCCATTACCATATATCCTAGGGCCACCTCCTCATCTCGAATCACCATATATCATTAGGCCACCTCTTATCCACCCATTACCATATACCATTGGGATCTCCTACTATCCTATCACAATTTATCCTTGGGCCACCTCTTAGTCACCCATTACCATTTATCCTTGGGCCACCCCTACTCGCCCATCACACTCTATCATTGGGCCACCTCCTAGTCACCCATTACCATCAATCCTTGGAAAACCTCCTATCTATCCATCACATCATCCCTCTCCTAACAACTATGAAAAACACAACCTCATCCCCAAAAATCCTCTCATTAATCCTAAACATCTAATTTCTTCCCACATTTCCTAGGACCAATAGAATCACACATCAACTTATAGGAAGCACAAACCATTTCTTCATAAAAATGAAAATAAAAAATCCAAGAAAATCTAAGAATACAAAATAAACCCAACAACCAAAAATACAAAAATCAAATGTAGTTCAAAATACCAAACAAGTACAAGCACCAAACATGATAAAAAGTACAAAAACATAAATATAAGGAACTCAAGGTTCCCCTACACCATCTAAATTTCACAAAAATTTAAATCACTTTTTGAGTATGATCTTACCATGATCATCAAGCTTGGAGCCGATATCGCTTATGATAAAAACCTCTTGGTCATCCTCATAAAATAAATTGCAAACATCATTTTTGGGTCCTATGATAACTTGTGATATTGTTGGTCAAAAATCCTAACTCCATCCCATCTTGAATCCTATATATCCCTATTCCATCCACTTTCATCGTCTCCCTTTATGCTAAAACATGTATTCTTCCTTTGCATTTTCTCTTTGCACATGGTCTAAAATCCAAAACATTAAAACATTGCAAAAAATAAAAACATTAAAACATTTCAAAAATCCAAACACATCACAACATTTAGAAAATCCTAAACATTGTATCCCAAAAAAAAAAATATCCAAAATAAAAAAATATAAATATATCCAAAAAAGTAAAAAAATCACCACATCAACCATAACAAGTAAGCCCTAACATGTAAATGGATGTTATTACCTTCCTTTCCGTTATTCAAAATATAACCCATCATTTTCATCCCATCAATGATATTTTGATTAGTCTATCCACACTCATTGTGAGGCATCCGTATCTATCATAGCCATTTGACCTTAGTCCTTCATTGTCTTGGTCAATTAAAGAATAACTATCTATTTAGAGATATTATCACTATCATACACTTAATAACCTTGTCATGAAGAATTTTGGGCATATCTGTTGACACTAGCCAATGTCGTCAACACCATGACTTCCATTTATCCATTAATGGATCTTAAAACCTTTTCAAAATAATCGAGAGAGCTGAAATAATTTTCAAAAAATAAAAACTAATCAAAATAAAAAACCATATAATTTTTTTTTATATCTCTAATGGTATTTCCAAGATCTCTATTTAGGCTATGGACACCTAGCTAACATTAGAGAAATTTTGTGACTAGAATCATATACATATCCATCGTGGTTAAAAACATCTGTTTGGTAATATAGAAATTTATGAATCTCCTTCCACCCTCCATTCACCAATAAACTATCAAAACCAATCATTCTTAGACATTGGCTATTTTTTCTTCACTTAAGGCTTGTTAAATCTTCTTTTCAAGAATTCACTCACTTTCATGCACCTTTGAATATCGATAAGAAACATGACTAGTATGTTACTAGGTGTTATTTGTACCTTGTTCACACTCCTCCTTTAGTTCATATTTTTTCTCATGATTTGTGTCTTTGGATCACCACTTGTTCATTGAAAATATTCACACTATTATTTTTCATATCCATTCATAAAATTCACATGTTCCTTATATTTCACTCAAACTATCCATGTGCACCTATTGGAATTTTTATCACCATAGTTGGGGAAACTTTTTTCCCATTTCAATAACACATCTTGTAAATATTTCTACTATTTGTTTATTCACCATTTTTTCCCACATTATTTTGGAGAATCATGCATCCTAAAATCAACATGTCACATATACCACGCATCCCAAAAAGGAAAAAGGTGTTTTCATTTTAAAAACCAACAATCCTAATGTTTTCATGTAAATATGTGGCATAAAAATTCAAACTTTCAAGCATGACAACTAATCCAAATTTTAAAATTTTGCTCCCGAGTATTCCCAAACCCCTATCTGGATCAATTATCCTTATGTGTCATGCTCATGCTTCCTTGTAGGTTATGCTCATGTGTTTAACAATATTTCCCTAATTTTTGAAATGATGTAACAATGTCATTCATCCCATACAAAGAAGGGTTTCCAAACATGAATTCTCTGGTAGGCCAAGAAAGGCTTATTTTGACCTTTTCAGATTGATGTGCATCCTCCGGGAATGATTTGAAAGATTAAAATAATATGTAAGTTGTATTGGAGAGTTATAAACATGTTGGAAGTGAATTAGGATATTTTAGGGAATATTTTGATTTTTAGGGAAAATCGTGTAACAATGGGTTTCTAATGTGTGAGGAGCATGCAATCTAAATTGGTACTTGAAATTCAATGGATGATTCTACGGATCCATAAGGATTTAGGATAAAATAAAATATTCATTATAAAAATAGCATAATTCTCTAAGTTTTGGAAGCTTCACATTCTCAAAAGATATGTTTACTTATCATGGTAGCTTAATCTGTTTAGATACACCCTGTTGTCCTAAAGAAAATGGAGCCATTTCATGGAGTTTCAGGAACAATTGAAGGTTTAGACCCATTAATTTTTTCATATATTGACCTTGGGAGTAAAAATAATATAATGGTTCATCAAAACATACCTCCCGAAGCTATGACAATCACATCCTCAAGTTTTCTGTCTCGTAAGGTACATTTTGCATACTTAGTCATTTTTGTTGAAGGAACTTGTCACCTCCAAGTTGAGGCACAATCTTGTGTCCCTATTGTCCCAATTCCCAAGGGGAGATATGGGAAATAAAAAAAATTCCCTCCTAGTTCTCCATTTGACCTTGCCCAAAACTTTGAGGGGCGTATTAGACTTGTCTCACCTCCCCATCTTGCATTCATGTTGTGCCACATGGCATCATTTGATGAGGGTGAATTTTTATGTCCCTATTATCCTCATTCCCAAGGTAATAGAGGGGAGACCAAAATTATCCCCTATTTAGCCCCTTCTTTGGTTCCTCGTATGATAAAAAATCATCTCCCATTTGCTTGGTCTAGGCTTTTCCCCATCTCCTCCTCACTAAATCTCATATGGCCACTTTCCTTCACCATGTGAGGGAAAATTTTTGTGTCCCTCTTGTCCCCATTCCTAAGGGGATAGAGGGTAAAAAAAAATCATCCCACTCTAGCCCCTCTCATGGTTGTTCATATGACCTAAAACCAGCTCCGCATTGCTAAGGCTAACCTTCTTCCATCTCCTTCTCACTCCATCTTATAGTGACACTTGTCAGCACTAGGATTATCTGAATTTTATTGCTAGTATTTTACCCATTTACAAGAGGATAAAGAGGACATAAAAATTTCCATATTCCCAACCATTAAAAACCCTAACTATTCCCTAGTTGTTTCTACTCTTACATGCTCCAATTTGACTTCGGGTGACCTTCAAAAACACAAATAACTTGTTTTAAATAATATATCTTCACATATTCTGAGTTTCCATGCATATTTGAGGCCATGAAACATTAAAATTCATCAAATCACACCTGATATGCTTCCCATCACATTCCAGGGCATACTTGATTGCTAAAATGAAGTTTTTATCATTGTCAACAAACCGAAAAGATGATTGTACCAAGGGTTTGAAATATTTTTTCTCGTTTCAAGAATCCATGAGATCACTATAACTTATATACTCCATTAATGGATACCAAAATAAATTCAGACATGAAAACCTTTGCCTTAATTTTTTTTTTTTTGTTTCCAATATTTTTAGCAGTGGAAAACAACAAATAGTGGAGCACGAGATCGTAATGAGGTGCCGAATTCAAAAATGATTTCTCGATACAAACCAAGGCCAAAATGGACACTTAATAAAAATAGAATATTCCATGACCATTCACATGGTAAAATATTAAGTACCTAAAATTTCAAGCTTTGATCACTCAACTCATCTGGAAATAGTGCAAAACATATAGCATGATAAAATTGGCAATTTTCCCAAAATAACAGGTCTAGAAAAAGTAACCTACTAAAAATAGAAACTTGATGAAAAGGTAACATAATCATCAATGAAGTTTAATTGATTATTATAAATGTTTGAGAAGATAAAATTTTAGAAAAACAAGTAAAATATCCCAAAATAATAGGTCCTGGTCCTACCTACTAAAACAGAAAGTCTCAGTTTTGGAAGTAAAAAGTTATAATTGGCTCTAATTTCACTCATCTCACTACTATTTGACATCTTCACAAGCTTCTAAGGTGGTTACATATCTCAAACAAGGAAATTACCTCTTCATAGAGATTGTGAAGCATCATTTTGGTCACAATTGTGTCTAGGATCAAGAAAAAACATCTTGAGGCATAGCGGGTGAAGGCCAGAGACTTTGTATAGTTGGAAAAGATTTGAAAAAATTCAAGAGATCAATTTAAATTCAAGCTAATGGGTTCATCATAACTTATCGGTTAAGTTGGATCCACCATCATCTTTTTAAGGTGAGATGGTTTAGTTGATCTAAGTGAGTTGTTTGAGTTGATATCGGTGAGCTAGTTGACTTAAGATGGTTGAGTTGGGATTGGTGAGAAGGTTGAGTTAAGAAAGTTGAAGTGAGCCAAGGTGAGCTGGTTAAGGTGAGCTAATCAAGTTAGATGAGTACTCAAAATCACCGTGCATGAATAATTTGAGCTAGTCAAGAGCTCATCCTTTCCTATAAATGCACATGAGAATTGAGGTATGTAAACATCATAAATAATCAAGTTGAGAAAGTAATGAACAAAGAGCACAAAGTGAATCCATATTCCGGAGAGTTTTTGAGTAGGAAATGCTCATTATAGATCCCACAAAATTTTTTTCTAGGAAATATCGTTGTTAGTGCTCCATTAATTATGTGAGTTAGTAAAATATAATATTGTAAGTAAGTTGTTAATATAAATTATGTAGGAGAATGAGGAATGATTATAGGGATGTGCATTATTAGAAAAAATCACCTATATTCATGTTAGTGATTATAGGAAAACAAATATATATTTGTAACCAACTTTGTATGAAAATTAATAAAGTTTTTTTTGTTTGATCTGTTGTTGTACCAACATTTGGTATCGAGTGATTTATGTTCAATGGAAAATCATCAATGTTAATTATTTGAAAGAAAAGCCTCATGGTTTTCATGATTTTCATGAGGTTAAAAATTTGTGTGGGTTTCAGAGTTTAGTTTTAGAGTATTTTTCATTCTTCTTTCTTGATTGTGTGAATCTCTATTGGCTTGATCAAATTTCATATTGATTAATATAAGTGGATACAACGAATTTGTATGTAAAAACAGTCATATTTGTGTATACCTAACATCTCGTATATGTTAGATCTCTTCTTCAATCTCAGTGACTTCATTGGATCATTGCATTATCTAAAACAATGCATACATGTGTGTAATCTATGAATGTGTATACTATTGATATGCATACTTTTAGATATATCAAACATTAGATACTTTGGTAGATCTTCCTCACCACCCACGGCTTTAGTAAATGTGGAAGTTCCTTCATCATAAACTAAAAATATCCTACATCCACACCATAATATCTTAATGTAGGTTGTGACTATTGGTCCTATGATTGAAAATTTTCAAATACGAAGCTCCTTAGGGAACCTGATTCTCAGCTCAACCACAAGCTTCTTTGTCAAGATTTTTCATACCCTCACCTTGGTAATCTCCTCAGATGTTGCATTATCTCCCAATGTAATATAACTTTATGTCAAATTTTTTGAGGTCGATATAGTTCTCGTGGTAGTGCAACAAACTTATCTCTCTTATAAAAATAAATATATTCATTTTCATACTTGGTCTGTTTAATGTCATACATGGGATTATTTTCTCTATTAGGTTATTCAAAATTGTCTCTATTACCTAGTATTTCATAGCCATTTGTTTTAATATTTAAAGTATTTATTTATTTATTTATTGATATTTTAATAGCTTAAAGTTATAAAGTCAAGGTGAATTTAGTATAAGAGTGTATAGTTGTTCAAGAGTCTTATATTTTCTTGTGGTTGGTATAATCAATAAGTGAGAAATTTGTTGAATCAGTATTATGATTCATTAGATTTTAGATTGTGTTAGTTTTAAATTTTCAATTTGTCTCATGTGTCATTATTATTGTCATCGCATAAAACAAAGTTAAATAGGTGATCTTAGGAGGATTATTATTGTCTTGTTTAAGAGTCATTTTCATTTAGTATGACAAAATATTTGTCATAGTTATAGTTGTCTAGTCAAAAGTGTCATAAATTAAGTTTTTTTGTTAAAAATTTGTCAAAATAAAAAAAATTTGCCTCACTTTTCAAGAATTGGAGTCATTTTCACTTGTACACCATGTCCATCTTGTGAGGATAAATTATACAATGAGCTCTATGATCAAATCTAGCTGAGTTAACAATACACTAACTGGAGGTCAAAGGAAATGGAGGAAGGAGGCCATTCAAGGACCTCTCATAAGTCACCAATGATGGTGCCACATATCAATTATGGTGACATTATTTTGGTGTGATTATTTACTTTCAATTTTTGTAGTGTGTTTCTTTTCAGAGTTCCTATTTTGTATGGTTTTAGATGTTGGAAAAGAGTTGTGTTAGAGTGCAAATGACTGTCAATGATCCTTTGACTAACATGATCCTATGACTTTCATACTTCGTTAGAAGATGGTCCACTTGTGAATATGTTCACTTGCAATGGTGACCATGTGTAGCAAGATCCGGTCGGTTGTATGTCTTGGATATAGTTTTCTTCTCAATGTTTGTATGTGGAAATTTCACATTATGGGGGGAACATGACACCAATGTTCCATTTCCATTATGATTTTAAAACAAATAAAGTCAAAGTAATCTTTTAGTGGAAGTGGTAGTTTCCTACGTTGTTCGAGATCGAGTGATATCGATCAACAATAGTTGTTGTAATTAAGAACATTGTGATTCTTATAGGAAGTAATGTGAAATATATTTATTGTATATGTTATGTTGTGTAGTTTTTAATAAGCAAGTTGTGCCTATATACTTCCCTAATGTATAATGATAGTGGCAAACAAAATCACCAGAGTAATTCTTTTCATGGATCTTGAAAGGGTTTGTAGAAGGATCCAAATAACCACATGAGGTGGAAAATCGATGGGGCATGTTAACATCAAGGTTTGTGGTAAGAATCTTTAAAACCATGGAAGGAGAGAGCCTTTCTTTTAATCAAGATCATGAGTCACATTGTAGGACATGTTTCATAGGGGTGATCATATTATAGATGAGTGTGTGGATTTTTTTCTACCATGTTCACACTAAGGGGGAATGTTAGGAAATATCTTTATTAGTGCTCCATTAATTATGTGAGTTAGTAAAATATAGTATTATAAGTAAGTTGTTAATACAACTTATGTAGGAGATTGAGGAGTGATTATAGGGATGTGAGTTTTTAGAAAAAATCACCTATATTTAGGTGAGTGTTTATAGGAAAACTAAAATATATTGTTAACCATATCCATATGAAAATTAATAAAGTTTTTTGTGTTTTATCTACTATTGTACCAATAATTTTTGAGTCAAGCATTGTAAATTCCATCTCTTCAAGGTCATCTAGACATGTTTTACCTAATGGTGGAGCTTTCCCATGATGAATAAAAGGTGATCCTACATCAAGCTTCAAAGTGCTCCGATGACCAATATTGTGTTAACTCCGAAGAGTAATTACCATGGATTCAATGAATTCTCGAAAGTGAGCCAAGAATAATGTAACAAGTTGTCATCCCCAACCTTGAAGAAATCTCAAGAACCTTGAAATCCAAGTGAAGAAGAAGACAAACAAACCTTCCCTCTTCTTCGGTGGCAGCTCAAGTAACCGAGATGTAGATGTTTCTAGGCCTAAGAATGAAAATCCTGTGGAGGAGATGAATCTATCAGACTATGAGTTGATCCACATATCAATGGGTCAAGAATTATATGAGGGTGATTCTCATTTTTGAAGGAATCCTCTTCCAACCTCCTTTCTTGGAACAAAGGATACAAGTGAACAATTGAGAAATTGGAGGAGCAAGTAAAAAATATTAGTGCTCACATTCAACCCTTCTTCAAGCCCGATTCAACATATTATCTTCCTATCAAAGACATTACTTTGATGAGTAATTTTATCCTAAGGTGACTAAGAAAGCATGAGGTTACATGATACAATATAAGGCCAACAAGAGGTGGATTGATAAGATCGTCAAGAAATGAAAGACGTTATTTCAATAGGTCATCTCTTTGATTAACTACATTGTTGTCACTTTGTCAGAAGTATAGAAATAAAAGGAGGATATTGCAAAAGGTATGATCCACTTGGATGAGGTGTTCCTACTTGTATATAAGAGGATATCCTTCAACTTTGACATTCTCATGAGAAAAAATGTGTTTGCATCAACTACCGATGATATGTCTCAAGTTCAGATCCACCTCATAGACACAAGATATTGGATTGTAGTCATTTTTACTCCTATCACAAAAGAAAGGAACCCCATGCACGCCGGCCTATCACCCAGTGAAAGCTGAGCGCTCACCCGAGGCACGCACGGTACCGAGTCTCTCTTTTATGTGAGTTTAGTGGGAAACATCATCTATGATTAGTGTAAGAGATTTCAAAAGGGAAGTTTAAGACATACAAGAACCATAGGGCTCAGAATGGCCTCTAGATCCTTGCAGTCACTTCAAACCGAGTGTTTAACAGAATCCATAACACGTATTGTGATGAAAGAAACATACAAGCATTCATACTTAGCATGAAAGGAAAGAGAATTCATAAGAGAGAAACATGCATCAGAATCATTGATATTCATGTATATATTATGACAGGTAACCTTATTACATCCATGGAACCATTACAGAGGGTCACAGAGAAGCAGACCATAGTCATGCATTGCACTGGACTTAATGTAACTAAACTACAAAAATAAAATTTACAACCCCTAGGCCTAATGCATTCTCTCCCGAATACAACTATTCACCGATAGAGTCCTCGTAGCATTTCTACAGAGCTCGCTCACTCCCTAGGTGTCTATATGGATACTTGTATGTATACCTCCATATGTATATCCCTCTATGTCTATATGTATATATATATTTCTATCTCTGCAGGCACTTGTATTTATAGCTTTCTGGATCGCCAACTCTGTCCTCTAAAGCACCCTCATATCCGGTGCCAAGTGTCCGAATGTGGTCCTCCATGCAAGCATGCTTCTCCAGGCCTGAGCTCTCCACCTTATTCCATGATGTTCTTCTAGAAGATTCCATCACAAGCATGCTCCATCCTGGGCCAACCTGTCACTAGGTTGGCATCTTATCCACGTGCAACCGGGTCATGATTTTCACGTGTTCTACTCCGGACGTCCAAAATGACTAAGTCTCGATCCTTTCACGTGTCACACGTGCTACATGCTTCCTTATACCCTTCTCTTGCATGCTTTTTCCTTATGCACCATTCCATAACTGGGACCTTGCGTGCCTACGCACCTTCATACTTGGCCAATATTCCAGGGGTCCAACATCACCCCACACTACACCTATTCTCCGTCTCGGAAATAATCTACTTAGCCAAGAATGTAGGCTTCCTTAAAGAACCAAGGTGTATTCTTACATTTTGTAAAAGAATAAAGGAATGAAAGAATAGGGGAAGAATGAAGAATGGGGGGCATCAATTCAGCAAGCTGGGAAAATCCCTCCGTAAGTCTGCCTCCAACTTGTTCCAAATGTTGACCTCACTCTGTGCCTTCTGACAGAGGTCACCGACCAAGATGCTCACCTCATCAAAACTCAGGCCAATTCCCTAGGCACCCAAAGTGTCCACAATCTTCTCCATCTCCTTGCCTGGTCTTCGAGCATGTCCATCCTCCTAGTAATATGAGGATATAGTTCTTTCATCAGGCCTTGATTGAGCTCCTTAAAGCTTCAATCACCTCATATTTTCTTTCCACTTCAGCAAGAACCTTGTCCCTCTCTACCTTGTTTCCTTTGTTCTTCTCCTAGAATTCCTTTAGCTCTACTTCAAGTGTGGTGACCAAGGAGCTTGCTACCTTATCCCTATCTATGCAGGTATCATATGTGGCCTCAGCAGATTGGGCAGTGACTTTAACTTCTATGAGCACTTGGTGTACTCCACAACAAGCGCTACCACCTTCAACCTATCCTCCTCCTTTAAGTGCACAACCAATTATTCTGCAAATTCCAAGGCCAAAGGTCGTCTCTCCATAGTGAGGACACACATTAGATATTCTATACATTCCAGAAGGGATGAGTAACTTTGTGTGGGTGGTGCTAAGTCTGGGTGCTTTAAAAGGATGATACCCTTGATAGATTCCATTTTCTTGTACACTTCCTACACCTTTATCTTTTCTTCCTTTAACTCACACCTTAGTTGTGTGCTGATCAGCTCTTCCTACTTCAAGCTCTGGGTCTTCTCCGCCAGCTCCTCCTCTTTCTTCCCTAGTTTCTCCTCCAATACTCTTATTTTTCATTGCACGTGAAGAGCCTAGCCTCTGTCTCGACCATAACCTTGTTGAGCACATTACAAACTTTCTCATCTGAGAGTTCTTGGGCATTCACCAAGGGATTATCTCCCTTAGACTCTGGTACTATGATGATCGCTCCTTGGTAGACTTCAAAGTCTGGCTCATCAATGTGGGACTCAAATGCCCAAGAGAGCATCTTCTTCATTTTGGGGTATGCGCCCTCCTTCTCAAATGACCCCATGGCTAAAAGCCTTTCTGTGGGTACCGTGCTTTGGAACCGTGCGCGTAGTACCTTCCTTGAGTCATTAATGTATCCCATTACTTGTCTTTGTTCTGTATCAAGGGCCCTCCTACCCGAGTGCACACCTTTGGGAAAAAGTACTATTAGAGCGGGACCTCCTCCCATGCTGCCATGTTCCTTATCAATGTTTTCCTCTACTTCCTCCAAGTCTTATGTCGGCGTTGTGCTCCAACTCTTAGTCTACCAAGGCCTCGAGCATTCTCTTTTCTTATCTCCCCACCACCTTAGTGATCTACTCCTTTGTAAAGCTTATACCTCCCTATATGTCCCCTCTAACCTCTTCATTCTTTTCCATGTCTCTGGTGCCTACCTCATCTTGTGCACGCTTGCGCCGCGTGAATAGGAACTCCTGTTTCTCTTCCCCACTCTCTTCTCCTGAGTCATACACACTAAACACATGTGGATCTTGGTCCTTCTCAGTCCTTCTTCCTTGCTATCATCTTCTTCATTCTTGCCTTCTCTTTTACCCATATATTTCTCCAGGTTGTCGGTCTCCTCCGAGTCAGCTTCCTCTTCCACCCTCTTCTTTTTCCTGAGAGGTGTCTCCTTGATGGGGATTCGGCCTCTTCTTCTTCCTCAGGTGACTCTTCCTTGGTGAGTGGTTGCCTAGGTGCCTCCACTTCTGGTGTCTTCTCCTTCACTAGGGAATTTTTCCTCCGCATGTAAGTGCTTGGCTTGGCACTTGTTGTTGGCATGCTCACTATTTGAGAAGTCTGCACACTTGGTGCTTCTTCATCTTCTCTTCCCCTCTTCTTGGGCGCGGGATTCTTCCTACCCATGGGATCCTCAGGTATGGAGACCTTGTTCTCTAGGTATGCACCCTTTTAAAATTTTTTTCCTTATACTAAAGTACATGCGCACGGTGGATCCTCCTGTAATGGGTAGTTTCATCGGCCTTATCATCTGGACCTCATGCGACACGTACCTTTCTACGTACATGCGCTTGCCATCGGGGTAGTTTAATATTTTCCACATCTCTCTATGCTCCGGTCTAGACTACCTAGTTCCAACCTCAACTTCTTTGATTCCTTAAATCTGTTTACTCCCGCTTGGAAGTATTGAGTAGTGAATGTGAAAGGAAGTTTGCACCAAGGGCTCCATGACTCATCTATCAGCCTGAACCTACCTAGGCAGAAATGTTAATAAACAATGAATTCGGCTTCCCCTTCAGTGGCTATTGGGAGTTGTTTAGGGATCCTCCACTCTACCCCGAATGTGTTCCTTAGGCATGTATACCATTTCTCTAGTCGTACCTTGTGGGGTGTTGTCATTGTGTCACAGGAATACTTCTCGAATATCTTTGCGGGTGAAGGATCCTCAGCAGGGTACTCCCATACAAAATTGTTTGGTGCGTCAGGCACTCTGATCTCCAAAAATACAATGGTCAGGAGGACATTGCTGAAGAGGATTCTTTCCCCCTCCTTCATGCAACTAAAAATCTCCTCTGCGATGTAAGCAGAAAAGTTGTAATGGTTCCTTCTACAATTTTCCTACAAACATGTAACCAAGGCTTATTGACCTGAGTCCATCTCTCTTAGCCATTCAGATTTATTACCAGATGCGTGGCCATTTTCATCATGGGGTCCTTGATGTCTGAAATTCCATTGTATCTCAACCCCTTCTTGCAGGCATATTCATTTATGGTCTCCTGAATTGCCTCCTTGTCACTCAAGTTGTCCTCCAAACTGTTTCCTTCACATATAAGGCCTATGAACTGAGAGATAAGCTGGGGAGTAACATGTATCTTGCACCCTGCAAAGTGGAAGTAATATATATGTACCTGCAACATTAGCCATTGATACAAGTTCTATGGTTTTCCAAAATAAGGAAACTCATAGAGTCAGCAGCAAGCCTTCCTTCTCCATTTTGACCTTAATGTCATCATCGTAGATCGATAAGCCCTCTCGGTGTTTGTTTACTCATGGGATGCACTAATTCCATAGCCATTTCCTTCTCTATTGTGTTTTTTTGGTGGTTATAATCACTTACGGGAACATTTATCGGGAGGGATTTCCACTCCTTACCCATCATCACTCTATCTGGGTATTGCATCTCCACATACCATTCTTCATTTATGTTTATGTTGGGTTCTTGTTGTTTGGCCTTGGCCTTGGCCTTTCCTTTTTAGGTGCTATTTTTGAGGTCTTCTTATCACTCCACTCCCTCCTTGTTACTCTATCCTACTTCTTCTAACCTCCAGTCTCAAATCCGTGATATAAATTTATTGAACCTGTGCCCTAGTTTGTCAAACCCTAACTGGGATCAAATTTTCATGAGACAACGCCTCCTCACAACTCTTTTCATGCCCATGTAACCCCTTCCTTATAATTTTAAAACTCAAACTGGATGCTCATGCTTCAATCTCACAGATACTTCTTCACATGATCGAACTGGAAACCCTAGTTTATAAATCTCACTCCTTTCTCTATTTTGCAAAGTGAAAATGAAAGTTCCTCGACCCTTTACTTATAGTTTTTTCTCTTTTTGAACATTAAATGATACTTCACCTACCACCATAATTTTTTCATTTAATGGGGGATTTTCATACAAATCCCGTCTTCATCATTTTCACTCATGTGCCCAACCCGCACAAACACTCCTCCAATCTTCTGGCATGCAACCAATCTAACATGATAGGAGACTCTTGCGTGCGTGTAACCCATGCCGAAGGAACTTCTTCTATCCTGATTCTTGCTCTCACCTACCTTATGTTGCTTAAATGTGCATTCTCCTCCTTAGTACATGGGATCTACAAGTAGCTTTATCTTGGCACCAACCATTCTTTTTCCATCTTTTCTCCTCATACACCTCTTTCAACAGGCCATTGAATAGGGCTTTTCAACTCAACTTTCTTGGCACTCTAATCATGTGCTCCTTCAAATTTCTCCACCCCACACTTAAAATGATGTGTGGTCCTCTGTGCACTCACAAATGCTCAAAAATAACAATAAGGTTACCAGTGTCCAAGGCACAAAACAAAACAACAACGCAAAAGGGAAACACAAGAAAGGGAAAATCATCAAGGAAACTTCTAAACTAACTGGAAAAATTGCCTTATTTACAAACACCAAGAAGAATTATTTATAGTAGGGCTTCAACCTACTCCCATTGAAGTGTCCATGCAACTTCATCCCATCTATCACTTGTAACTGACACGCATCTAAATCAAGGATGTACGAGATTGTGTAAGGACCCACCAATGGACTTTTAACTTCCCCGGATGGCACAAAAACTTAGAATCATATAGTAACACCATCTACCCAACCTCAAACTTATTGTTTCTAATGTGGCGATCATGCCAAGCCTTTTTCTTTGCTTTTACTATCATTTGGCTCCACCTGGCAAGTGATTGTCTCTCATCTAGCTTCATTAACTCATCAATTCTTTCTTCCAAAGGTGCTTGTTCATCGCCTAACCCTCCCGCACATGCTATTCGTAGAGAAGATAACGTAAATTCAATCTGGAAAGATAGCTTTCGTGCTAAACATCAACTAAAAAGGTGTGGCTTTTTTCATCCTTTTATACGTTTTCTTGTAAGCCCATAATACTACCGATAATTTTTCATCCCAATCTTGTCTTCCGACATCACAAATTTTGGTCGTGGTATGACTTAGTAATATGTTGAATACTTCCATTTTTCCATTTTCTTGTCGGTGATAGGGCTTAGTCTTGTGATGAGCCACCATGAACTATGATAACAAGATCCTCACGGTCTCATTCAAGAAATGCGTACCCCTATCATTGGTCAAACTCAACGGGCATCCATACCTCATGATAATGTTTTCCCATAATAACCTTACATTTGTTGCTGCTTTGTGTAATCTTTAGTCGATTGCCTCGCCCACCTTTTTAGGTAATCAGTATAAGTGATGAAATAACGTGACCCTACTCTACACGTCGTTGGTGTAATATGTCCTAAAAATTCTATTTACCATTTTTCAAAAGGCTTCACGCTAGGGATAGGGTGCAAAGGCATTTCATCTTTCTTTCTTGGTTTTCCAAGGCACTGACAATGGTCACACACTTTACAATAGTCTCTACAATCCTTGTACATGGTTTCCCACCACAAACCTGCCATTAATATCTTACGTGCGGTGGCATCACCTACATAATGCCCACCCACACTTCCTTCGTGTGCCTCCTCCATGATGGCCAGGTGCTCATGCTCTAATACACACCTACACAAAACTTCATCATGTCCCAACTTGTATAAGTATCCATTGATTAACATGTAGGGCATGGCGCGTATGGCCAACTACTTTTTCTCTAAAGTCTTCATTCCTTCGCCACCAAACCTTTAAAGATACTGCAATCTCTTCCAAACTGAGGGGGTGCACACCAAAATCCAAAAAGTTACATGTCTAGCATTATTTCCTCAATACTTTGCGTGTCCTCCCTTGAATCAATTCTTGATAGGTGATCAGCTCACAATTGCTTTTTCCGGGCTTCACTACAATGGTGGATTCAAATTCTTGAAACAACAACACCCATCAACATATGCGCCCTTGTAGAATAGGTTTGTAAACCAAATATTTTAATGCCATGTGGTCGGTGTAAAACACAAATGGTGTTGCCAACAGATACTGTCTAAACTTGAAAATCACATAGATCATTGAAAATGCCTCGCGCTCAGTTGTGGTATAATTATGATTTGTTGGTGTCGCTCGCTTGTAAAACATAGAGGATGATCAAAATCCCTTTATGTAAGCACTTTGTCCAAGAGGCATCTACATGGACATGAAAGGGCTTGTCCCAAGAGGGAAAACGTAAAATAGGCACAGTGATAAGCCTATATTTTAATGTATCAAATGCCCTCTATTGCGCCTCTCCCCAACGGAAGGAATTTTTATGTCTAAGAAGCTCGTCTAAAGGTGTGACGATCTTGGCGTATCCCTTAATAAATTTCCTGTAATAGCCCGTATGCGCAAGGAATCCACACACTGCGCTCTAGCTAGTAGGCTCCCTTAACCCCAAAATAACTGTAACTTTAGTAGGATCTACCAGTAAGCCCTCATTACATATGATATGCCCCAATAAATTCCCAAAGGGTGTAGGAAACACACATTTCTTAATGTTGAGGGATATCCTAAATTGTCTACACATCTCAAACATTAACCTTAAATTGTCACAATGGTCTTTAACCAGACCACATATTGTCCAATCATCCAAATAGACCTCGGAAAATTATAGATGAAGTCCTGGAATGCTTGCACCACTATGCGTGAAAAGACAACATGTGCATTTTTCAACCCAAAGGGAATGACCGTATATGAAAAAATTCCCCACTTGGTAGCAAAGGTTGTCTTCTCTTGGCCCTTCTTTGCAATCCGGACTTGGTGGTACCCTGAAAATCCATTCGTAAAGGAATATATTTTACGTCCTGCGACTCTTTCTAAAATTTATTCAGTGAAGGGGGTCAGAAAGGGATCAATGACATAAAGTACATTCAATTCCCTATAATCCACACAAATCCTAATCCACCCATCCTTCTTGATCTTTGATTACCATCAGACTTATCCACTCTAATTCTTCCACTACCTCAATGATCCCAGAGGCTATCATTTTGTCTATCTCCTCCTTAACCTTCACACAAAAATTGGGATTCATCCGGTAAGGCCTTTTCCTAACCGGGCACGCACCGTCCTTCAGTTTAATCTTTATCTCCCCCAAGGAATGGTGAATGCCTTTGAGCTCATGGTACCCATGTGGGAATAAATCCTCAAATTCACGTAATGATCAATGATCTTAGATACTTCCTTCTCTGACCAGTAATCTCTAATAATAGATTCCTTAGGTTCTTCTCTTAAACTGATGTTAACCTTCATCATCTTTAAGGGATCATGGTAGGCGCGCTCGTGGGTATCTTCACTATCTACTACCTCGCACGTCCCTACTGAATGGCTAACATATAAGATTTTTAATTCCTCTCCATCAATCACATACACCAACTTTCCTTTTCTTTTTCCAAACACGCGTGCTCAAGCTGTAAATCTTCTATTTCCTCTACTTCTTCTTCAAAGCATGCCCCCAATCTTGGTTCACCTAGTAATTCCAATAGCCTATCTTCCGTTCTGGCACTATCCCCATGGTAAGGCACTTGATATCCTGCAAGGCATTATCAATCGATGGTTTGGTACTCCAATACTCAAAGGTTTGAATAAGGTTATCTGTGAGCTCTTTCCGATTCCTTGTCTCGGTGGCATGTCTCGAATGAATATACCATGTGTGTGCACAACCCCCGTAGTGCGAGAATATAACTTGTGCACCCAGAGGGATGGTGGAAAAGATTCCGTGCCTTCTCTCTAGACCCATTCACACTCTTGGATATGGAAAGAGGTGGGCTCCTTCCCATGGTACTCCTTGATGATGGTGGGTACATTTCTCCTAGAAAATCTAGCAGAGAGAGCAATTCTTACCTCATGCCACTTTCAAAGGATCTCTTGATGTGTAGCCCACCACCAAGGCTCTGTCTCCAAGCAAAAATAACTTAACAATCCCCTCTATTCCTGCTCATCCTTCCACTGAGCTTCCACCTCATGCAGAAAGATCTCAGGGAAGGCTCCTCCTGAATACTTGGGTAGTCCTTTTCCTCCAAGGCACTTAAATGTGCCCACCTTTGTTACCTTGGTCACCGACCCTCTCAACTGCCATCCCATTAATTTATAAGTCCCATGTGCCCAATTGTCACATGCCAAATTAGTGGTATCACTCACTGATTGAGCATCTTCAAACTAGATAACCCCATTAGTAGGGTGTATCGTTTAAGGGTCTCTGATTGAGTGCACATATATCCTGTCTAGAAAGTATTCCCCCAACGGTTCAATATAGGGTGCCAAATTCCCATCAGCCAAGGGTATAATGACCTGTTCCTCCTTGTTCTTGAAGTTGATGTACCCTTTGTTGAACCAAAGGTCTGCATTGTTCTTGTAACACCAAGGATGCCCAAGTAGTGCTAGGAAATTTTCCACCTCAGAGAGCACCAAGACTTGAAGTCCCCAGTAAACTTGGCTCCCTGGATAGTAATAGCTACATCCTTTAAGACACCAATGGGCATTACCTTAGTCTTGTTTGCCATATACAACACATTTGAAGATGGCTGTAATGTGGGTCTTCCCATCTGATGCCATGCATCCAAAGTTAGAATGTTAACCTCCATGCCTATGTCAATGAGGATATTGTTAAGGAGCCATCCATCTACAACTGCATTCAACGTAATATCCTTATCATAGTCGAGGTTGTGAGGGGGAAGGTTCGCGTGTAATACCTATCTCTTACACTCTCCTCTGGCACATGGTACCTTCTCTCTCAACCATGATCCTAGCAAGGGAATGATATTCTCCTACCTTAGCATTTTACACACCTCCTTGACCTCATCTAGGTCATCCTTTGTGCCTTGACCCTCCTTCCTTGTTCCTCCTTCCTGGATTGCTCCTTTAGACACTAGATTTCCCCTTGTAAGCTCTAAATAACATCCATGGTGTCCTAATATATCTCCTTTTGATGCGCGGGTTTGGATACTTTCCATGAATGACCTCCTCCCTTGAAACCAGGTTCTTCTATCTTGGTACCTCTTGCATGTGTGGATTCGCCCTTTTTTTCTACAAACATAGGCTCCAAACCTGCATCCCGTGTTACTTGAGTCATCCACTGTATGTCCACCTTCTTGATACTAACCATTGCAGTGCCCTTGTCCTTCTAGTGCAGCTGATTCATATGCTTAAAAAATTCTAGGCACTCCTCATACTTATGCTTCTTTATGCACCATGAGCACTGCAACATGTCTGGGCATTCACATTTGTAATGCTCTATAGATCCACATTGAAACAAGTTCCATGCGGGAACTCACTCCTTCCTCCTCCGCGGTTACCATGACCATGAAATCCTCCTCGAAAACTCTTCCACGTATGCCTCCATCTGTGTGCTCCTCATAATGACAATCATCACCCTTGGAACTACTTGTAACGTTGGTTTGGTGCACCCCATGATTGATGGCCTCATGGATTTGATCAATGAGCCTACAATCCTTAGTATCATGGGTTGTAGAAGTGAAAATCTTGCAATAACAAGATACATTCTTCCTGATTGCACACTACAGCAAGGGACATCTACTTGCATCATGGTCCCCATGAAAAATTTCACAATCTACCGCCATAGTGCGTACTATCCTCTGGGGGAAATTATCCTTAATGTGCCCCTCTATCTCACAATATGTGCACCACAAACCACTACAAGTCTCATGGGCTAAGTTCACAGACAATTTTTCCAACTTCTTGGCCATAGCAAAAATTTTTGCTTCCAAGAACAGGCTAACGCTAGTATCAACACTACCAATGACCTCGAGCGTAGGCGGTCTCTAATGTCTCGTGTGGGTATGTAATTTTTTTATGAGATAAGAAACTTCTAAAAGGGGTGATAAATCCTCCAAAAAACCACTACGCATGTTGTGAAGGGTGAATATCATATGATAATTTAGACAAGAGAGTTTTAAAGCATGCATCATACTCCCACACACTCTCTGCCATTCCTTGTTGAATCTCCTTCAAAGTGCTGATGCTCTTCTACTCAAACTTAGGAATGTGGAACTCTACCAAGAATGCATTCTTTAAGGCAGTATAATCCACCACTGTCTAATGAGGGTCATACTTCCTATACCAGCTATGTGCGCGCCCTTACAACGTGGTTACAAACTAACTAGCCTTCTGTTCTGGGGTTGTGACACCCTTTGCGTGCCATAGTAGTTCACACTTGTGAACATGTTCTGCAGCATCCTCAATACCTCTATAATCAGGAAAATGTAGAGACATTTCAAAGAAAACTTGTGGGGGTGGTTGGGGTCCAAATCCTCCTACAGCCAGATCCTTGGTTTCCGCCTATGTTTCCTCCACCACCGATCCACTAGGTCCACTAGGTCCTAAACCACTAGATCCACCAGGCCCACTAGGTCCTGAAGTGGTCATGCCAAGGGTTCCCACAGTTCCACTGAGCTACATTCCTACGGTCTACGATAATGCCCCACTACCAATAGTATACCCCACGCTAATTCCAAACGCGATACCAAATTCTTGTGTGCTTATACCTTGCCCAAAAAGTCCTAACACTGGGCTAGTGTTTGTAACCATAGAAGTACCAAATGAGAAATTATACCTCCTAGGCATAGAATGATCACCTCAATGTAATCAATTAGATTAGCAATATTATCCCCCTGATCTAGAAAACCAAGCTCCAAGGTCCGGTCACTAGGTGGGCTCGAGGATGTGCATCAATGGTTCTTCTTTCTCCGCACGACGAAATCTCATCGAGAAGTTGAAGGGGTTTCTCTCATGCGCTTACCAAGATGGGGTCACACAGAATTTTCAAGCTCCACGTCCTTAGTTTTAACCTCAAATCCTTCCCGTAACGTTTGCCGCCATATATCAATCACACCCACAACCTCGCGTCATCTATCAAGATCCCTTTCACACGCTTCACCATACTTGAGTTGTCTTTCCTCCATTTCTTTCTCCGCCACAACATCTGCCATCTTCCTCCACCCTAGCTTCCTCACCTAACACTTAGAGTGGTTTAGGCCATTGGGAAATACTCTAAACTCATTGTAATCATCAAGATCTTCAAAGACAGAGGGAAAACATGTAAAAATGATCCTCTGCGGGATCCTGCGCAGAACTCAAACTCAAGCAACCTCTAGACAAGAACATGTGGAAATGACATACTCTAGAGTGTATCTAGCCAATAATCCTTTTCACCAATGATTCACATCATGGGTCCATGTCGATCTACATCTTGTAGCCTTCGGTACTCTTCCTAGGTTCACACATATGATCTATAATGCCAACTTGATCTAGATGCATAGGCTAAGAGCCATTCATGCAGTTCCACAGGGAAACAATAGAAAAAAGTTTCATACAGATCGTGGTAGAGATTCTCTTCTACCCATCTACGTGCATTAAACGCAGGTCTAGTGATGAATCTATAAGGAAATTCATCCTTCGTTCTATTGAACCACGATTCAACATTTTCCAACGTTAACTACTCTGTCATTACTCATTACATAGATCATGATGTATGCTAAATCCCATTGCAACTTCAAAAAGAGGTCTCGATAACTGAACCAAGATGTAGTCATTTTTACTCCTATCACAAAAGAAAGAAACCCCATGTGTGCTAGCCTATCACCCAACAAAAGCTGAGTGCTCACCCGAGGCACGCGTGGGTACCGAGTCTCTCTTTTATGTGAGTTTAGTGGGAAACATCATCTATGATTAGTGTAAGAGATTTCAAAAGGGAATTTTAAGACATACAAGAACCATATGGCTCAGAACAACCTCTAGATCCTTGCAATCACTTTAGACCGAGTGTTTAACAGAATCCATAACACGTATTGTGACAGAAAGAAACATACAAGCATTCATACTTAGCATGAAAGGAAAGAGAATTCATAAGAGAGAAACATGCATCAGAATCATTGATATTCATGTATGTATTATGAAAATTAACCCTATTACATCCATGGAACCATTACAAAGGGTTGCAAAGAAGCAGACCGTAGTCATGCATTACACTGGACTTAATGTAACTAAGCTACCCAAAAGAAAATTTACAACCCCTAGGCCTAATGCATTCTCTCCCGAATACAACTATTCATCAAAAGAGTCCTCGCAACATTTCTGTAGAGCTCCACTCACTCCCTAGGTGTCTATATGGATACTTGTATGTATACCTCCATATGTATATCCCTCTATGTCTATATGTATATATATATTTTTGTCTCTGCAGGTGCTTGTATTTATAGATTTCCTGGACTACCAACCTATCCTCCAAGCACCCTCAAATCCGGTGCCAAGTGTCTGAATGTGGTCCTCCATGCAAGAATGCTTCTCCAGGCCTGAGCTCTCCACCTTATTCCATGATTTTATTCTAGAATATTCCATCACAAGAATGCTCCATCCTAGGCCAACCTGTTGCAAGGCTAGCATCTTATCCATGCTCAACCGGGTCATGCTTTTCACGCATTCTCGCTCCAGACATCCAAAATGACTAAGTCCTAATCCTTTCACGCATCACGTGTGCTACATGCTTCCTTATACCCTTATCTTTCATGCTTTTACCTTACGCACCATTCCATAACTGGGACCTTGTGTGCCTATGTGCCTTCATACTTGGTCGATATTCCGGGGTCCAACATGGATGCTCAAAGATTCCATCTTTGAATTTTAATCTTGCGAGAACACATTATTTTTAGATCTTGAATGAGGTCTACAATCGTATTCAGAAACTTGGGTTCCTTGACTCACCGAGAATTCATCATTAGAAAAACTCATTGTTTCCTTCTAGGAGCTGATAAAGAAAGAAATTTATCACTCTCTCTCCTTCAATAAATATACCTTAGAGTCACCGCCGATTGTCAGGAGGATGTATCTCTAACATTTTAATAGATATCAAAAGATGGCTTGATCGGTGCAAGAACATTAATTATGTTCTAAAGGCATAGATCAAGGTGTTGAGCTGTGTTTACATTCTATAGGTGGATAACGTTGAACCTCCAGAGCCTAATTCAACAAAGAATTCAAAGGACAATAGGCCAATCCGAAACTCTTTATCAAGGACCGTGAATCAACATGTTCTTCATTAGATATTTCAACTCCTTCCTCCTTTTCTCCTTCTCTCTTCTCCTTCTTTCTTATCCCCCTTTTTTAATTCTTCATTGTACATAATCACGGTATTTTTCTCATTCACTTAAGTTAATTTCTAAAGTTGAATTGCAAAATTCCCTTTCATTTATAAAAAGGTAACTTATTTCTCATTTTTGAGGAATATGTAAATTCACAAGTTGAATGAGAGCATGAAGAATCATGTGGGGGTAGGTGAAGAGTATATTCAAAATGTTATAAATTGGGATGGATTCTCCATTCCAAATGATGAGGAAATCCTAGATCCTGGATTTTGAAAGTTTAGTTTTTATAGAAATGTTGGATTTTGGTTTGGATGTTGATCTTTGTATCACTAACACAAGAAATGAAAGCTACATTTATTCTATTTTACTTTCTCATTTGTTATTCTATTATCTCTCTTTTCTACACTTTACAATCATAGTGAACAAGAAGGAACATTGCATCCTTGAATATATGAATCTAAAGAACTATGTCTCTAATTTTTTTGTATCACTAATTGCATTATTTGTTTCCTCTAATTATATGTTGAAATACTTTGGTTATTGTGTGTGAAATGTTTTATTTCCTGCTCACAATAATAACCCTCTCTTCTTTAAATTCTCTCCTTTACTCCTCATCATTGTAATTACTTCCCTTTTACCCCATTAAATAACTTTGCCACAGGTTCAAAAAGTTTTCTGTGTGAGCCCTGAATTAATTTTGAACCCCACACAATTTAGATAAAATTAGGATAGTTTTCATTCAATACCGGATCTTACCATGCATAAGAAGGAGGGGTGTAGCCTCATGAGCATTGGTGGATACACATAATTTTTCATACAACAAATTATTTCAACAGTAGTTTTTAGTGACTCAACCGAGGAGAGATCTACCCTCATGCACTGTAAAGATCTCTGCAAAATATAAAAATTATGTATTTTAAAAACTAAAATACACATGTTTCAAATAAAAATCAGATTTTGAAGGTGACTCTATCAAGGAATGAATCCTGTCACATTTTTTTCCCAAAGCAACATAATGACAATATCAAGAATGGTGTTTGATACCAATGAGTAAAAGAAGAAGAAGAATAAGAAGACCCCGATACCTAAATCTTTGATACTCCATAATTTTGGAACATCTCTTACAAATTCAAGAAAGCTAAGGGAAAGGAGGTCAGTTCATTTTTTCAGTAGAAGCCATGAAAACATTTTCAAGAATGTATAAAATGATTTCTTGTGAAGATCCTATCATCAACACATGGTAGCTGTAATTAGAGTGGGTTGTTGCTAAAGGAAAGAGAACATGAATCACACTTTTTAATGATCGAGATCTAAGAAATGGATAAGAAATATTTATAATAGATATGAAATGTTGTATGAAGGGAATTCAGGTGAATATTCTATGGGAGGTAATATTTTCAACTTCACATAGCTGACCAAGAAACTCGAACATTTTCTTTCATCTCCTCCCTCTAGATGATTTCCTTGCATATGGAGATGAAGAAATGGATGTCTTGAGAAGAGAGTTTGTGCAAAATCTTCTGAGTGTAGAAGAAGGATATTATGATCCTAAATCCTACCATGAAGTTTGGAATTATGCATTGGCCTTGCAAATAAGGTATGAACATATTGAAGAACTTCATAATGTTGAGGAAGAAGAAACTCAAGAAGATTCTAATTATTGTATATATCCATTATGAAAAGGAGGGAGGAGGAAATTTTGGAATCTCCTATGGATATTCTTACTCATGAAAAAAAAACCTCCTCTATGGAAGTTGATAGAAAGGAAAATGTTAAAATGATTAGTATTGAAAGCAATTGTTCCAAACAACAAAGTGAGAATATGCAAGAGTCTTACAAATAGGTTCGAGAATCGATTGCACTTACCATTTTTAAATTACTTTCTAGTTTTGAAGATGAATCCATTTTGTGGTGTTATCTCAAGGATGATGAAGACCTTTGTACCAATGATGTGGCCTCTATTTTTAAAATCAAATTTCCACAACAAAAAAGTGAGAGGTTCGAAGAAGTTGTTGAATGGGAAGAGAATCATTTTTTTCTCACTTCCTTTAGGTTCCTCACTAATTCAAGAAATTACTTCATGTTATAAAATCCATTTAAGGATAATGAATGTTTTCATGGAAAATCAGTTATTTAATTTTTGATAACATGGAGGAATGTCTACAAGCATTCACAAAGCATTAAATCAAGTTGTAAAAAGAAATGATTCCAAATAGGTAAAAAAATTTAATGTAAGAGTGTTCTCGGTATAATACAAGTATGAATATGGAATCATTGTCTCTCTTTCTTCTCAAACCATGTAAATTCATCACGAGAGCATGGCATGATCAGATAAATGTATTCAAGCTTCATATTTTTAAATTTAGTTTGTTGTTTCCATGATTTGTTTGTTATAGGTAAAACGGGGTTTAGGGACCCCGCCCTTATATAGAAGAGATCCTATAAGAGAAGATAGGAAAATAAAAATAATCTCAAAAATAACATTTAAAATTCATATAAAGGATTAGCTCCTAACAGAGCATATAATTAAGTTCATAACATAACAAAAATACATATATAAAACCCTAAACAAAGCCATAATAACCATAGAATAAACTAACAACAAAAATTGGATCTAACAATCAACATCATAGTACTCATTTCTTAGATTTTTCCAAATTGGCTAACAGTTTAGCCCATTTCTTTGACAAATTCTCAATGTTGGCTCCAAGTGAGGTGAGGTCGAATTCAGTAGTGTTTGTTTTCTATTTCTTCAAATTTACTTGTTAATTGAATTTCTGTAAGCATTGCCGATTGCCCGAGGGTTCGAAGGTGCTACTGAGTATACTTCACAGTAACAATGCTCCATTCCATGTAGCTATGCAATATGGCCTTGATTTGATCCACATCATTGTTTAATTTTTTAGAAGTATCTTTCAAAATATCTATATTACCTCCATTTGTGACTTTGGCAACATCCTCCACCTGCATTCTCATGGAATTTCAATCATTTAACATAAAATGAACAATAATTTTGGTAAGCCTCAACTCACCCTTCAATTCATCAATGTCGGCATCCATTTTAGCAATATTATCAACCTGTTTAGTACCCATTTGACCCATTACCTCGACATGTTTCTCCATCCAGGTTTGCACATGTAATTGACTTGATTCCCATTTTTCCATTTTCCTAAAAGAAAGTGTCTCGCTTCTCCTTACTCTGAATTGTGTCAATTTCCACCATGTCTTGATCATCCCCAATATTGTCCCCCTCTTCCGAAGATTCACTAGAATCATCTTCCTCTCGATTTTGTTTCATCTTCCTCAACATATTCCTCCAAGGATTTGGTTAAATCACCATTCCTACCAGCCTTCTTATCCATGTCAATAATAGATATTTTCACCAGGGCTAGAATGAAACCCCGATGAAGAGGGACATTGATTTTACCATTTTTAAACTGAGCAATAGAGGCACATAGTGACCAAAAAAGGAAATAAGGGAAACTAAAATTGTGTCTGTGTCTAATAAAATTCAACATAGGAAGGTGGTAGGCATAAATGCATTTATGGCATCCCTCAAGGGTCAGAAATTGAATGAGAGTAAGGGAAACTTCATCAAAAGGGTGAGGTAAGGAAGTTCATAAAAACCAGCAAAGTGGGGAGTTAATTTCTCATTACCTTAGAGGAAGAGATTCATCTCTTCCGTAGATTCCTTCTTCGGCTTGTAAACCTTGCATTTAATTATCAAGAGACCCATGACATGCACAAATGATTCAATGGAGGCCTCAATCTACACTCCCTTCAGCTTCATGATTCCACCCATTTTTGTTGATTTCCATGTTGAAGAAAAATCTTTGCTTAGGTGTTCAAAATGAACCTCAAAGATTTTTAAAAAGGAGGAAATCCCCATCCATTCGAAGACCTCCATCTCCTAAGGCTTAACACGATGTAGATCCCATGGCTCAATTATCACAAGATCACCCCCCATTTTCACTTCCAAGAATTTACCAACAATAGCTCTCTGTTTGATATTCTTTAGGTTGATTCGCTCTTCCCAAACAATGTCACTATTAATATAAGAATTTGAAGTATGATTAATATGCTTACATGAGTGACTCTAATTCCCCAACTTTGTGTAATCCCTAATCCTAATCACAAATGCCTTGGAATTATTTTTGATAAAATCCATATTATGTGAAGGGTATTTCCATAACTTTTAATGATTATCATTAGGTGATGTGTCCATCTTGTTCCCTTTTTAGGTGTTTTTGCACCTTGGGATTGATTTCTTCCACATTGGTAATCAAAATCATGCCCTGACTAGATACACCTTTATTAGCAAAGTAATAAGCAATTCCATTGGCCTCCTTATATATATGTTTAAAACCAATTTCTTTGAAGTTATAAACCATCTCGTTTATGATAGCTATAGAATTTTGAATAGAGATAGATATGGTACCTTTATCAAGTAAGATATTAATAATATTGAGGGAGTCACCCTCCACTTCCAATCTACTGAAATTTCTTTGATGAGATATTGAAACACCCCATAAGGAAGTTGTTGCTTCAGCTACGTGGTTTGATTAGATTCCCAGATTGTAGTGGTAACCCAATATAAAGTTTCCCTGATGATCATGAAAGACCCCTCCATAAGCATATCTACCTCGGGTTCCCTTTAGATGCTCCATCAAAATTTATTTTTATCCAATCCATGCTAGGTTTCTTCCATCCTTGCAACCTGGGATTCGGGGAGAAGAAACCTTTTGATTGGGCGTTAAGCTCTATTTTTTAGATATTATACTCTCATTCTAGAGGATAATTTTCTTATTGGAAGAAATTATAGAAAAATTAGCATTAATGGCATTACAACAACAAGCCACAACCATTTTTTACATCTCCTTTTTACCTTTGAAAATTCATCTATTCCTTTCCTTCCATATTTCCCAACATAGGTGCATAAGTGTTAGAGTCTAGAGATGTTTGAGCCCTTAACTCTTAAATGGAATATACCATTGAGTCCACAACTACTTTAGGGATGATGGGAAAGTCCATTTTATTTCAAAAAGGTTTAATAGCGTGTTTATAACAGTTTCCAAAAAGGGCATTGGAGAAATAAGTACAAAGAATCTTCTGATTTCCTTTTCACAAAGAACACACCTATTCACCATATGAAAATTTATTTTATTGAGGTTGGCAACCATTAAAATTTTATCATGAAGAACCAGCCACCAAAACATGTTGACCTTAGGGATTACCTCTTTAATCCAGACATTATCCCACTTAAAGCTATCAGGTACTTCTTCCCCAATAAAAAAGCATTATAAGCACTTTTAACCAAGAAAATCCCACTTTCTTCCTTGGACCAAGTATAAGCTGTCAGGATCTAATATTCTGCTTACAATAACTCCACTTAGTTTTTTGTTGATAGAGGTGATCTCGTTATTGTTATGGCCTACCAATTCAATAGTTTTCCATAGTCTTAGGGGTCCTCCAAATTGAAGTAATTACTCACCTTAGAACCATACTTAACAACAACATCTATTTGAAGGTTTGGGTAGCTATCTTTTAGAGGATTATCATCTAACCATTTTTCCTCCAAAAAAATTTCGTACATACCCATCCACAACCTTCCATTATTTTCCTTAAAAACAATGTTCTTAGCCCAGTTTATAGACTTCTAGAAAGTGGATCCATCAAATTCAACATTGTTGAAACACCATTCATTAGCCCTAAGATTTTTCCAATATTTGTGCCTAATGATAGAGGTCCACACACTCTCTTCCTTAACCAACCTCCATAGAAAAGCTTTATTCATATTTTCCTAGTCCCTAATGCCAAGGCCACCAAGTCTTTTGGGTTTGCATATTTTTCCCATGCTAAGAGGGGAATTCTATCTTTTTGTTCAGAGCCACTCCATAAGAATATTTTTGAATGATTCCAACTTATTAGCAATAGAAGTGGGTAATCTATAGATTTACATGGTATACACTAGTAAATTTTGAATGGAGCATTTGAGAAGAATGGCTTTACCAGCTTGAGATAGTAGTGATCCTTTCCATCCTTCCATATTTTTGAGGAATCTATCAATAATAAAGTTCCAATCAGCTGTCTTTGGTCTCTCCATTCCTATGATCATTCCAAGATACCTTGTGGGGAAGGTTTTAATTTTCAAGTAAGGTTTCATAGCCAAGTATACCTTCTATCTTAGAACATCTTCTATCAGGAGTGTTGATGAAGAAAAAGAAATTTTACCAAAATTGATGAGTTGATCAGAAACTTCTTCATAATCAACCACCAATTTCTTAAATTATTTTTCTTCTGGGATCGTATCCTCTCCCACCAAAATGGTGGCATTAACAAAATGTTGGTGAACAACATTGGAACTATTAATAGTAGATGAGATACCTTTGATTCTTCCTTCATCATTAGCCTTGTTTAGGGCCCTGCTTAGAGTTTCTGCCATTATAATAAACAAGAAAGGAGAAATATGATCTCCTTGTCTTAAAACTCTAGTACTATTAAAGAAATTGCATGGGGTGCCATTGACCAAAACATAAAATTTAGCGATGGAGATGCATGTTTGTATCAAACTTATAAAGTCATCATTGAAACCAAACTTGGTTAAGAATTTTTGGAGAAAGGTCCATGAAACACGGTCATAGGATTTTTCCATGTCAAGCTTAATGATCATTGCTTCTTTCTTATTTTTCTTAACAGAATGCAAAGTCTCTGGATGGTAACTATGCTATCTTGAATCTGTCTTCCCATCACAAACCCCCTCCTGCTGCTCTGAGATAATGGATGGAAGAAGAATTTGGACCCTTAAAGCAAAAATTTTAGAACACATTTTGTATATGTAATTACAAAGACTGATTGGCCTGAAGTTTCTAAAATCAGTCGGATTGTGATTCTTGGGAATCAAAGCAAGAAAGGTGCAATTTAGTTCTTGAAGCATCTTTTTTTGAAGAACTCTTTTATGGCAAGGCAAATATCATCCTTAACAATATCCCAAAAAAATTGAAAAAGAGTGTCGGGAAGCCATCCAGGACCTAGAGATTTATCAAGGCTCATAGTTTTCAGCATGAATTCAATTTCCTCATTAGACGAGACCTTGGTAAGCATGCAATTGTCAACCTCTGTAACCAGTTGAGGAATATAGTCTAGGAAATAACCTTCCTTGATGTTGTTAGAAACATTTTTTGTTGAAAGAAGTCTGCTATAAAAAGAGGTAGCAACCTCTCTATATATCACTAGATTTAGTTAACATCTCCCCATCATCCCCAACTACACTCAAAATTCTGTTAGTGCCTCTTCTTTTCAAGGTCGTGATGTGGAAGAACTTTTTGTGTTTTTGTCCCCCTCTTTTAACCATTACACCCTTTATTTCTATCTCCAAAGGTCTCCTCTTTTAACAGAATGTTATGGTAATTTGCCAACAAATCCCTCTCTTTCTGTTGACCTTCCTGAATACAGTCACTTCGAGATCCTCCAAGGATGCTTGTAATGTTGTTAATTCATTCTCCAAAGATTTATTTTTCTCAAAAATATTGCCAAAACTTTTTTTGTTCCACCCCTTCAAATTGTTCTTGACATGGGTAAGTTTTTAGTGACTCTAAACATAGTCGTTCCTTGGATTTTCACATTCCACCACTCTTTCATAAGATTAGAGATCTCCTCATTTTGTAACCACATATTTTCAAATATGAAGGGTTTTCTTCTCCTCTCCTTTTCTTTGATTTGAAAAGGAGTGGAATATGGTCTGAACCTATCCTAGGAAGAGAGAAGAGACAAGCTTCTTTATTCAGCCAACCCCAAGATGTAAGATCCTTGTCTAATTTGACTTGAATCAATTAATCCCCTTTTCTCCTATTAGACCAGGTATATTTACTACCCTTCAACTCAATGTCCATGAGTTTTTTTACAAAATAAAATCCTGAAGGTCTTCCATGCTATCAGTTAAGTCAATGTTCCCTCCTTTTTTTCCCCTAGCATCAGAGGAGTGTTGAAATCTCCCAAAATCAGCCACTCAAGTGCCCTTTATGATCTCTTGAAATTTAGATAGATGATTCCAAAAAAAAAATCTTTCCCCTTTATTATTAGGAGCATAAATACTTGACATAACCCATAATTCCTTGGTTTTCTTATCTTTAAACAACATAGCCAGATGATTGCTTCTTTTAAGAAGATTTGTACCTTGGGATTTTTCAGCATTCCATATGATAGCTATGCCACTAGAAGCACCTATAGAACTAACTTCCACCACTTCGGTGTTTCTCCAACAAGTTTTTTTAACATCCAGAAATCGTCCTTCCTCCATTTTTGTTTCCTGAATAGCTATAATATCAGTTTTATACTTAGAATCAAGTTCCTTTATTAATCTCCATTTCACTTGGTTATTCAAACCCCTTGCATTCCATGAGACTATATTCATTTAAACACTTGATTTTTAGTTCCATCATCAATGTATTGTTGGCTTAGCTTTATTCTAGTAGCATGTTTATTAGGTCTCCTTGAACCATTTTTTCTCCTTATGGGAGATGTCATTTTTGCACCCCACTAAGAACAAGGGAGCCTCATGCACACCAGCCTATCACCCAGCAGGCACTGGGCACTCACCCGAGGCGTGCAAGAGGGAGCCGAGTCTCTCTTTTATGTGAGTTTAATGGAAGGAATGCTCATGATCTTGACTTAGTGATTTAAAAGAAATGAAAAATCTATAGACCTCAGAATGACTTCTATACTCTTTCGGTCGTAATAAAAGAAAAGCACGCAACAGAAGTAATAGAACTAGGAAGTTGTAAATCCACAATTATACATAACATTCAAGCGGGATTCATGATTATACAAGAACAAAAGTACAATAGAAATATGTAGGTAATACAGAGAAAGATTCTTAATACATTTGTCATGGTAACCTTATCACATTCATTCATAGTATTACTTATAAGAGATTACGAAGGCAAACCGTAATCATGTGCCAAGTGTGGATTCATACATGTATTCTCTCAACACAAAAATTACATTCCCCATTTCCCCATTACATCCTTACTAGAATCCTTTACCCATTTTCATCCCATAGTTCTCGTAGTAATTCTGCAGAGCTCCATTACCTCACTTATGTATCTTTTCTTTGCCAAGGGCATGCATATAAATAGGCCTCTGAGCTCTAACAAACTTCTCTGCAACCTCAGATTTGGCCCCAAGTGTCAAGGTGTGGCTCACCCCAGGCACATGCATCTCCATGTCATGATTAACTTTTTGGATCTTTCTATCAAAAGGTATATTCCTTCTAGGACACCCTGTCGCTAGGTTAGAACCTTATCCAAATGGAACACATTCTTCATGTGTCCTACCCAAAAGGCCAAAAATGGCTAAGTCCCGAATTGTTCTTCATGCGGCGCGGCGTCGGGTTCTTTAAGAAGCCTTTTGATTACTACCTACGAAAACCTTAAATTCCATGATTTAATGGTTCCATGCGTGTTTACGTGCCCTTAAGATTTGGAAGCTATATCAAGGGCCCAACATTACCCCACACTTCACCTATTCTCCACCCTTAGGAACCTTCACGAAAGAATGCAGACAAAAAGAATGCAAGGCCTTTCCTTGGAAAAGAATCGGGGGAAGAATAAAGAATGGGGAAGAGAAAGAATAGGGGAAATTTCGTAAAGAAGAAGAAGGGGAAAATTTTCTTTGGAGGTCGGCCTCCAGTGCACTCCAAGTGTTGACTTCCCCCGTGCTTTAGTGTAGATGTCGCCAACCAAGGTGCTCACCTCGTCGAAGGTTAGCCCTTCCCCTTGTGTGGTAATGGTTTCCACCATAGTCTCCAGTTCTTTAGTGTGATCTTCCAGGGCATCCATCTTCCTTGTGATGACCTTGTAGAGCTCTTTTAGCTGGGTTTTGATTGAGACTCACCGGTTCTCAATGGCTTCGGATTTCTTTTCTACTTCGGCTATGATCCTTTCCCGCTTGACTCTATTGCCCTTATTCTTTTCTTTGAATTCCTTCAGCTCAGCTTCATCATTGGCAAGTAGTATGCTTGTCACTTTGTCTTGATCTATGTAATGGTCATAAGTTACCCCACGGTTTGTGCAGCTGTTCTTATGTCGGCGAGCACCTTTTTGTATTCGGCCATGAGTGCGACGACCTTCAACTTATCTTCTTTCTCCAAGCGCGCTGCTACCTCGTCTGCCGGCTCTAATGCCAAGGGCTACCTCTCTATGGTGAGGATCGAGTCAAGTCCTCTAAACATTCCAGGGAGGATCTATAATTTTGTGTGGGAGGGTTAAGGTCTGGGTGCTTTGTGCTAATAGATTGGGAGATGAGCTCCACCTTCTTGGAAACTTCACATACCATGGAATTTTCCTCCTAAATCTCCCTTTGTAGTTGAGCATTGATTAATTTCTCGAGGCTAAGATCCTTCGTTAGCTTCACCACTTCTTCCTTCCTCTTCTCAAACAGGTCCTCCAAGACTCTAACCCGATCATTTCGCCGAAGAACCTAGCCTTGATTTCCATGGAGACTTTGTTGAGAGTGTTACACAATTGCTCATTCGATAGTTTCTACGTGTTTACAATGGGGTTATCCCCCTTTCGTTTGGATAGCTTCAATACTGATCCTTGGTTAATCTAAAACTTAGGCTCATCGAGATGGGAGTTGAATGCCCATGACAGCATCTTCCTCGTTCACAGATATCCACCCTCAGGGTCAAAGGACTCCATGATAGTGAACTCCTTGGTGGGAACGGTACTCTGGAAATGTGCGTGCAAAACTTTGTTGGGGTCATTAATGTAACCCATCGTTGCTCTTCCTCCTTCCATGCATTTACTTCCCATGCGCACGCCCTTGGGAATAATTCTGAAAGAGTTGGGACTTTTGTGCTACTTCTACTCTTCTCCCTTTGTTCTTTCTTGAACTCACTGAGCATGAATAATCTTCTCTGCCTCCCTTTTCACCTTCTCATTCACGTTCTCTGAATGAGCTTAGGAATACCTGGCTCCTTGGTACTAGCTACTTCACTCCTCTCTTTTTGTGCACACCTTCCTCCCTTTGGGTGCACTTCCTCCTTAAAAAGATGAAGGAATCATTTGTATCCTCTCGCTTCCTCTCCCTTTGAGTCATGGACATTAATTAGATCTTGATCCACCTATAACTCTTCCCCCTCAACATCATCCTTTTTGCCTTTATAGGCATTCGGGTCATTGCATCTTCAGACCCTTATTCCTCTGTTCCTTTTCTTCTTCCCCCATAGAAAACTCTGGATTCGGGGATGTTGTCCTCTCTTCATCTCGAAGGTCCTGCGAGGGATGGTGGCTTCACAAGCTTCCAGGTCTTCTCCTAAGCACTATTCTTCTCTTCTTTTTGACGTAGGTACTTGGCCCTGTGGTAGTTACATTTTGCCTCTCCACCACCCTTTGTTCTTATTATTCTTCTTCTTCTTCCCTCTCCTTGTGCTTTGGTGTGGGATTCTTTCTTCCCATGGGGTCACCTGGAATGGATATCTCATTCTCTAAGTATGCGCCCTTTTCAAACTTCAGCCTTATGTGTAGGTAGATCCTAACAATTGCTCTCAGCAATGGGTAAGGTCATGGGCCTTACAATGTTTACATCCTATGACATGTACCTTTCAACATACACATGCTTCCCTAGGTATACCAAATTCTTTCTCATTTCTCTATGTTCACTATCAAGGGTGGACAGGTCAAGTATTAATTTCTTCGACTCCTTGTATCTGTTTACCCCTGCTTGGAAGAATTGGGTAGTAAATGAGAAGGGGAGTTTGCACCAGGGACTCCAACTGATGTCCACCAAGATGAATATGCCAATGTAGAAGTGCTTTGGTATCGTGAACTTTACCTCACCTTCGGATCACCACGGGGAGTTGTTCAAGAATTCACCATTCAGCCCCAAATGCATTCCTGAGGTGCGTATACCATTTATCCAAGCGCACCTTGTGCACCCCTATCATTAACTCACAAGTGTACTTCTGGAACATGTATGTGGGTGAAGGGTCTTGATCGGGGTACTCCCATACGAACTTATCAGATGCATTCGAAACCCCGATCTTTGAGAACACAATGGTTAATAATTTTTTTCCAAATAATATCTTCCCTACATTCTCTGCGCTGCTTATGATCTCGTTTGCTATGTATTGGGATATGTTGTATACGGCACCCTCCATGACCTTTCTGTAGACATTCAACTAGGGCTTTCTCACCTGGGTCCACCTATCTTTCCCATTCAGCTTGGAAATGAGGTGCGTGGCCATTTTCATCACCGGATCGCTGATATCCATGATGTCGTAGTACCTTGATCCCTTATTATAATCCTAGGATGCAATGGTTTCTTTAATTGCCTGCTCATCCTAGAGGTCATCTATGATTACATCCCCTTTATAGCCTAGGCCTATAAATTTTGATATTAAATAGGGAGTTATGCACATTCTCGTGCCCCTGTGAAGTAGAAGAAATCCTTGTGCACGTGTGTCATTAACCATTGGTACAGTGCTATGGCTTCCCAAAGTATGGAAATTTGTAAAGTGAAGAAGTCATGCCTTCTCCATTTTCACCTTAACTACGCCATGTAGATCAAGCATCCCTTCGGTGTTCATTTGTTTGTGGGGCGCACCAGCTCCAGTGTCATTTCCTTCATAATTATACTCAACCGATGATTGTAATTGATTACAGTCATCTGTCTGATATGGGACTCCCACTCTGTCCCTAGCAAAACCCCGTCCAGGTATTGCATCTTTGAGTACCATTCCTCATTGGTATCCAAAGGGATTTCTTCTTCTTTCTTCTTTCTTTTTCCCTTACCCTTTCCTTTTTGGATTGTCTGCAGATTATCAATTGGTTTTGTGGCCATCATTTTACCCTTTACTTTCATTCCCTGGTTACTTTTGAGTTATTTGAGAGTTTTCCTTGCGTGCCCCGTGCCCTAGAGTACAAACCCTAATTTTTGATTTTCCTCCTTCGATCACAGCATTCTTTCACAACGTTCCCCACACCCGTGAATCACTTTTGCTCCGGTTTGTAGATCTAGTGGACCGATTGCACGTGAGTTTTTGAGATTTTCCTTCGCACGAGTTATCTCTTGAAACCCTAGCTCTTGAAAAAAAATCATTCTTCCTATTTTCACAAAGTAAAATAATGAACTACCCATCCTTGTATTTATAGCTTTTCCCACTTTTTTGCATTAAAGGATAGGCTACCTACCACCGTACGAAAATATTTAATGTGGTATTTTTCAAAAAACACGACTTGAGTGATTTTCCTTGGACACCCAATCGTTGCGCGAATTTTTTTTCACCCATGCCCAATCCTTGTGTGAAAATTTTCCAACCTTCTAGTGCACAAACAATCCATCTTGATATAAGACTCTTGTGTGCGTGTTACCAGCACCAAAGGCACCTCTTCCATCCTCATGATTCTTTCTTTTTCCTACCTCATGTTTTTGTGCTTTCTCCTATGTATGTGGATTTCCAATGTAACTTTATTTTTCCACCCATCTGCCTTCTTTTCTCCTAATGCATCTTTTCAATGGGGCCAGTTCGAATGGTCTACCAACCCAATCCTCTTACAAAATAACTTCATGCTTTTATTTTTATCACCTCACCCCACACTAAAATGATGCGTGGTCCTCTGCGCATTCATAAGTCAAAAAGTAATAAGGTTACCGGCGCCCAAGGCGCAAAACATAACAACAATGTGAAAGGAAAAATAAGAAAGGAAAAGCATAAAATGAAATGCTAAATTAATTAGTAGAACTTCCTTATTTACAAACACCAAGAAGCATTATTTATAGTAGGGCTTCAGTCTAATCCCATTGATGTGTCTAGGTAATTTTGTTCCATCCAACGCAGAATCGCATGCACCCAAATCAAGGATGTATGAAATTATATAAGGACGCAACCAATGCACCTTCAACTTTCCAGGATGGCATAGAAATTTTGAATCATATAGCAATACCATTTGGCCAACCTCAAACTATTTTTTTCTTAATTTGGCAGTCATGCCATGTATTTTGCTTAGCTTTTTCAATTGTTTGGCTCCAACTTGATAGTGAGTGCCTTTCATCCAACTTCATCAACTCATCTATTCTCTCTTCCAGCACTTTTTCATCATCCAATCCTCCTACGCGCGCTATACACAAAGATGGTAGCATAAATTCAACCGGCAAAACAGCCTCCGCGCCAAACACTAGTTGAAATGGTGTGGCCTTGTTCAACCTTTTATACGTTGTTCTATATGCCCAAAGGACTATCGACACCTTGTCATCCCAATCCTACCTACCCATGTCACATATCTTCGTTAATATGTGACTAAGGATTTTGTTAAAAGGCTCTACAGTCCCATTTTCCTGAGGGTGATAAGGGGTAGTCTTGTGATGGGATACCATGAATTCTTCCAATAGAATCCTGATTGTTTCATTTAAGAAGTGAGTTCCCTATCACTTGTTAAACTTAATGGGCACCCATACTTGCTGATAATGTTTTCCCATAAAATCTAGTAGCCGTGGCTATGGTACAATCCTTATAGGGGCGGCCTCTACCCACCTTGTTAGATAATCAGTATAGGTAATGATATACCGCAATTTACTCCTTCGCACAGCTGGTGAGATTGGTCTAACAAAATATATTGCCCATTTCTCATAAGGTTCTGCACTAGCGATGAGGCGCAAGGGCATCTCATCCCTTCTTCCAGGTTTGCCAAGCCACTGGCAGTGGTAATAGGCCTTACAAAACTTGATGTAATCCTGGTGAATCATTTCCCACCGAGTCTAACGATTAGGATCTTGTGCATGGTTGCATTCCTTGCATAGTGTCCTCCAACAATCCCACCATGGGTTTCTTCTATTATAGCTACGTGTTTATGTTCTAATACTGCACCGACGCAAAACCTCATCGCGACCCATTTTATATAAATCCCCATTGATTAAGATGAAGGGTGTGGCACGTATGGCTAAAATTTTTCTTTCTAGAGAATTCATCCCTTCGAGTGCCACATGTTCCTTTAGAAAATTACAATGTCTTCTAATTCGAGGGTGCATGCCATAACCTGAATACTTGCACATTTGACATGGTTTCCTCGATACTCTGTGTGTCCTCTCCTGAATAAATCTTGGATAAATGATCTGGACCACAATTGTTCTTTCCCAGTTTTACTACCACTTTGAATTCGAATTCCTAAAATAAAATTACCCAACGGCATATGCACCTTGCACCACTACTTTATTTACTAGATTCTTCAAGGCCATATGGTCAGTGTAGAATATGAAGGGAGTTTCTAGTAGATATTTTCTAAATTTGTAGAGCATGTAGATCATTGATAATGCCTCGCGCTCGGTCATTGTATAATTCTTCTCTGCTAGTGTCAAATTTCTACTTGTAAAACACAAGGTATGATCAAAAATCCCTCACTGGTTGAGCAAGGATGACTCCCATTCTGTACAGAGGCATCCACATGGACATGGAAAGGTTTATCCCATGATGGGAATCATAGAATAGGTGCGGTTATAAGCCTTTCCTTTAGAGTTTCAAATGCCATCTACTGCACCTCTCCCCATCGAAAGGAACTCTTATGTCTGAGAAATATTTCCAAAGGCGTGGCAATCTTAGCATATCCCTTAATGAACTTTCTATAGTACCGGTGTGTTCAAGAAATTTTCACATGCGCTTTGGTAGTAGGCTCCCCTAACCCTACAATAACTAAAAATTTCGCGGGATCCACCAAGAAGCACTCTTTGCATATGATATGTCCCAACAACATTCCAAAAGGAGTTGCAAAGATACATTTCTTGATGTTGAGGGAGATCCTCATCTTCCGACATATTTCAAACATCAACCTCAAGTTATCACAATGGTCCCTTACCAATCCATACACTATCCAATCATTAATCGAAGGAACTTGTGGATGAAGTCCTTAAATGCTTGTACCACTATGCATTAAAATATAAGAGGCACATTATTCAACCGAAAGGGCATGACCGTGTATGTAAAGCTTCCCCACTCAGTGGTGAAAGTTTTCTTCTCTTGGTCTTCCTTGGCAATCCTTACTTGGTGATATCCTGAGAATCCATCTGTAAAGGAATAAACTTTGTGCCCAACAACTCCTTCCAAAATCTCTTCAGTAAAAGGGGTGGGAAAAGGATCTATGATACAAACAATGTTTAATTGTCTGTAATCCACATATATCCTAATCCGCTCATCCTTCTTTATGCTAATCACCATTGGACTTATCCACTCGATTCCTCCCTAGCATTAATGATATCGGATGCTATCATCTTGTCTAGCTCTTCCTTAACCCTCATGCACATGTTGGGATTCATATTGTAAGGCCTCTTCCTGACCGGACACGCACCATCTTTCAAATTTATCCTCATTTCCCCCAATGAGTGGTGGACACCTTTCAACTCATGGTATCTGCGTGGGAATAAATCCTCAAATTTGTGCAAGAGATCAATGATCTTTGATACTTCCTTGTCCGACCAGTAGTCCCCAATGATAGCCTCCTTGGGCTCCTCTTCCAAGCTGATGTTAACCTTCTTGGTTTTGAGTGGTTCATGGTACGTGTGCACACATGCATCCGCACTATCAACTAATTCACGTGCCCCAACCAAATGGTCAACATTCAAGATTTCCATCTCCTCTCCATCAACAATGTATACCATCTTTCCTTTCTCCTTTTCAGCACACGTGCACTTGAATTGTATGTCTTCTGGTTCCTCCTCTTCAAACCGTGCTTCTAAGCTAGGCCCACCGAGTAAGTCTACTAACTATCTTCCACCAAGGTGCAATCCCCTAGAGTGAGGTGTTTGATAGTCTGCAATGCCTCATTAATTGGTTACCTTGTACTTCGGTACTCGAATGTGTGAACCAAGTCAGCCGATAATTCCTACTAACTTCCCATTTGGCGGTGTGTTTGAATTGATATACCAAGTTTGCACACAACCTTGTAGTGTCAAATATAGCTTATGCACCCAAAGGGAGGGTGGTAAAGATTCGTGCCCTCTCCTGCACCCTCTCACATGCCTGGATGTGGGAAGAGGTAGGTCCATTGCAATTGTAATCCTTGATAGCGGTGGGTATGTTACTTTTTGAGAATCGAATAGTGAGTGCAATTCTAACTTCGCACCATTCAAACAAGTTTTCACTATGCGTGGCCCACCACCTTGCTATCATGTGTGCCTATTAAAATATAACCTAACATACTTCGTCACTCGTCCTCCCTCCAAAGGTGAGCTTCCATCTCTCTCAAAAATACCTCAGGGTATGCATCCCCAGAATACTTGGTTATTGCCTTTCCTCCCAAGTGCCAAATTGTACGTACCATGGTTCTTGATCCTTTTAGATGTCACCCAATCAATTCATAAGTCCCATGTGCCCAATTATCACATGATATACTGGTAGTATCATTGATGATTGAGCATAATCAAAATGGATGACTCCTTTCGTAGGGTGGATGGTCTCGGATCTCTAATGGAGCGCACATATATTCTGTCTAGGACTTCCTCCCCAAGGGGTTCAGTATAGGGGGTGGACTTCCCATCAACCAGTGGTATAACTACCCACTCTTCCTTATTTTCAAAGCTTATGTACCCATTGTTAAATCGAAGATTTACATTATTCTTGTAGCACCACAGGCACCCAAGTAATCTTTGGGAAGTTATCTCGCCTTGGCTAGCACCAAGACTTCAAAATATATAGTGAACTTAGTCCCCTAATGGTAACGGTTGCATCCTTTAATACACCTATGGGCATTGCCTTTGTCTTATTTTCCATATACAACACATTTGACAATGGCTGTAATGCAGGTTTTCCCATTTGATGCTAAGCATCCAGAGTGAGAACATTAACCTCCGTGCTTGTGTCAAAGAGGATGTTGCTAAGTAACCATCCATCCACTACTGCATTAAGGGTAATATATTTGTCATAATCAAGGCTATGAGGTGGGAGGTTTGCATGCAAAGCATCTACCTTTCATGTTCTTCCCCGACATGTGGTACCTTTTCCCTCAACCATGCTCCTAGAAGGGGAATAATATTCTCCTACCTTAGTAGTTTACACACCTCCTTAACCTCGTTCAGTCACCCTTTGGTGCTTCTACGGTTATTATTTTCTCATCCTTTCTATTCTACTCTTTTAAGCATTGGATCTCCCCTTGTAAACTCCGAATTACGTCCATGGTTTCCTGGTAGACTTCTTTCTCGGTGAGCTGAGTTTGGATACTTCCCATGTACTAATTCTTCCCTCGAAACAAGAGGTCTCTACCTAGGTGCTTCTTTACACACGCAGACTTCACCCTTGTTGTTACCATATGAGACTCTAATTATGATTCATGTATTACCCACGGAAGCCATTGCACATTAGAATTCTTAATACTCACCATGGAAACGCCCTTATCCTTCCAAAGATCGCTGACTCATATGTTCGTATAACTCGGGAACTCTTCATACTTATGTTTTTTCCACACCGGGAGCATTGTAGAAGATCGGACATTCGCGCTTATAATAATTTGTGGCTCCACAATTAAAACATGTCCCACGTGGTAACTCACTTCTTCCTTCGTGGTTACCATGACCACGAAATCCTCTGTGAAACCATCTTCCATGCACATCTCCATCTCTCTACTCTCCATACCCATGATCATCTCCTTGGAATTGCTTTGGCAATGCCGATATATGGCGCACACCAAGATCAATTACCTCATGAATATGGTTAATCCATCTACAATCCTTGGTGTCATGTGTGGTTGAGGTACATATCTTACAATAATAAGATAAATTTTTGTGGATCATGCTGCCGCAAAGAAGGGGCACCTACTTGCATCATGGTCCTCATGACATATTTCACAATTTACCGCTATGTGACACACCGCCTTCTAACTACATATACCACCATTATCCTTTATGTGCCCTTCTACGTTATAATCCATGCACCACATCCTCTCGTAAATCTTTGGAACTGTGTTGGTAGATAATTTCTCCAATTGCTTAGCCATGGTAGTAATCTGAGCCTCTAGAAATGGGCTAACACCAGTGTCAACACTACCAACTGCCTCAACGCGTAAAGTAGCTTCTAACGATTTGCGTGGGTCCATGAATGTTTTATGAGATAAAGACCTCCTAAAGGGTGTGATCAAACCTCCAAAAACCACTGAGCATGTTGTGAAGGGTGGATATCATAAGACAGTTTAGACAATAGAGTTTTAAAATGCGCATCATATTCCCACATGCTCTCTGCCATTCCCTGTTGGATTTGTTTGAGAGAGCTAATGCTCTTCTGTTTAAACTCAGGTATGTGGAATTCTGCCAAGAATGCATTTCTCAGCGTGGTATAATCCAAAAAAGTCTGATGAGGGTCATACTTTCTATACTAACTATGCACACATCCTTACAAGGTCATCATAAATTGACTAGCCTTTCGATCTTGGGTCATGATTCCCTTCATGCACCACAGCAGCTCACACTTATGCACATGTTCCGCGGAATCTTCTATCCCACTGTAATATGTTAAGTGTAGATACATCTCAAAAATGACTTGAGGAGGTGGCTGAGGCCCCTGTCCTCCTAATCCAATCCCTTGGTTTCCTCTGGTGTTTCCTCCTCCGCCGGATCCACTAGATCCTGAGCTAGCAGCTCCACCACTTCCACCTACGGATCCTCTTGTGTTAGGTACAGGGCCTATGTTTGTCGTGCCGAATGCTCTTGTTGTCCCACCGAATTGTGTGCCAATAGTCTGTGAACTAGTACAACTCCCAGTCATATTTCCTCCACCACTTCTTAACACACTTCCAAAACTAGCTGTATACGTGCCTTGTCTAAACATTCCATCAAATACCGGGATAGTTTGTGAAGCCATAGAAGTCCCAAATGAGAAGTTGTATCTTCTAGGCACTGATCGGTTGCTTTCATTGAAATCAAATGGATCAACTATACTTTTCCCTTGTTCGAACAAACCAAGTGCCAAGGTTTTGTCGCTAGGTAGGGTCAGATGCGTGCCAATGAATCTTCTTTCTCTACATGACAGAATCTCATTAGAAGCTGCAAGGTTTTCTCTCCCACACTTACCAAGATGGGGCACCACAGACTGTTCGGGTTCCACATCCTCCGCGTGAACCTCAACTCCTTTCCACCAAGTCTAGCTCCATAACCAACTTGTAATCCCATGTTGTCTATCGATCTCCTTTTCATGTGCTTCGTTATACTTGAGCCATCTCTCCTTCCTTTCATGTTTAGTCGTCAGATCAGCCATCCTTTCCCAATGTGGCTTCCTCACCCAACACTCGGTGGTGGCTTATCTAGCCATAAGAAATTCCTCTAAAATCATAGTTACCATCAAGATTTTGATCACAAGGGGAATAACATGTAGAAATGATCCCCTCGGCTCTCACAAGAACTCAAACTCAGCAACTTCTAGACAGAAATACGTGGAGATGACATATTCCAGAGTGTAGGTAGTCAATACTCCCTTCCACCAATGATATATAACACGGGTCCATGTTAGATCAACATCTTGCAGGTTCGATACATTTCTTTAGTCCAAGGGTGTGATTTATAATGCCACCCTGATCTAGATGTATAAGATATGAGCCATTTGAATAAATCTAATGGGAAAGAGTAGACGAAGGTTTCATACAACTCATGATAAAGAGTGTCTTCCACCCATCTTCGTGTATCAAACCTAGATCTAGTACTAAATCTATGAGTGAATTCATCCTCTGTGCTTTTAAACCAATATTTAACACCTTCAAGTGTTAAGTGTTCCGCCATCACTTTTTACAGAGATCATGATATATGCCATGTTCCACTACAACTTCGAAAAGAGGTCCTAGCAACGGAACCAAGATTTAGTCATTTTTACACCTCACTAAGAACAAGAGAACCTCATGCGCGTCGGCATATCACCCAACAGGTGCTGGGAACTCACCCGAGGCACGTAAGAGGGAGCTGAATCTCTCTTTTATGTGAGTTCAATGGAAGGCATGCTCATGATCTTGACTTAGTGATTTAAAAGACATGAAAAATATTTAGAGCTCAGAATGACTTCTATACCCTTTCAGTCATAATAAAAGAAAAGCACGCAACATAAGTAATAGAACTAGGAAGTTGTAAATCCACCATTATACATAACATTCAAGTAGGATTCATGATTATACAAGAACAAAAGTACAATAGAAATATGCAGGTAATACAGAGAAAGAGTATTAATACATCTGTCATGTCAACCTTATCACATTCATTCATAGTATTACTTATAAGAGATTATAGAAGGTAGACCGTAGTCATGAGGCAAGTGTGGATCCATACATGTATTCTCTCAACACAAAAATTACATTCCCCATTTCCCCATTACATCCTTACTGGAATATTTTACCCATTTTCATCCCATAGTTCTCGCAGTAATTCTGTAAAGCTCCGCTACCTCACTTTTGTCTCTTTTCTTTGCCAAGGGTGCACATATAAATAGGCCTCTGAGCTCTAACAAACTTCTTTGTAGCCTCATATCTAGCCCCAAGTGTCAAGGTGTGGGTCACCCTGCGCATGCCTCTCCATGTCATGATTAACTTTTTGGATCTTTCTATCGCAAGGTATATTCCTTCTAGGACACCCTGTCACTAGGCTGTAACCTTATCCAAACGGAACACGTTCTTCATGTGTCCTACCCAAAAGGCCAAAAATGGCTAAGTCCCGAATTTTTCTTCACGCGGCGCATGCATCTGGGTTCTTCAAGAAGCCTTTTGAATACTACCCTGCATGCCTTAACTTCCATGCTTTAATGGTTCCACGCACATTTACATACCCTTATATTTGAAAGCTATATCGGGGCCCAATAGGAGGCCTTAGAAGTTTCCCCTATTTTAACAGGTGTTTTCATAACAATTTCCTTCTCTATTTTTCAAGTATCCATTTCCTCATATATGTCTCGTTATTTTTATTTTCCTTAGATGGAGATTTCACCTCTTGTATTATCATTTGGATTTTATTAAGAATGGATGTTTTTCATCTCCTTTCATTAAAATTATTTCATTCTCTTCTAATCCCATTAGTTTATCAAAAGGATTGGAAAAAGGTCCCAGGGTTTCATCAAGACTTACTTCCTCTTATTTCTTACTTGGGATCTCTCTACCATTATTTCTCTATACAATAACCTCCTTTAGAAGAGCATCTAGGTTTTTGATGATAAAATCTTATCAACCTGGACACGAGACTTGGCATCCTAAAAATGAGGTTCCGATAAGGATTTTTATGATTCTTTCTGTTCTTCACTTCTTTGAAACCATCATCATTCAACTTTGGAGTGTGAAAATGGCTTTCCATGACTTTAAACTCATTTGATCCATCACCATTCTTATCATTAATGACTATACCCTTATTTGGGTTATGATTCTTAATATTGTGCTCAAAGGTCTTTAATTTTTTACCTTTATCTTGTCCCTTTTCCAGCTTGGAGACTTCCTTATAGACTATGGATACCGCTATTTTATACTACTACTTTACATGCCCCCATCCCTGGAATTTCTCTCATTTTTAGGGTATTTCTCAAACTCAATATTTTTTTCCCACTTCCCCATGTGAGATCTTAGGGTTTTGGACTTAGGTAATGAAGTTCCCATCAAATAATAAATACAAAATCTAGCATGATCGCTCTAGATTTTGATAGGGTTGCATTATCAACAACAACATAAGTTCCTAGAGTATTAACAATCCCCTTTATAACATCTACATCCCACAGTTCCAAAGGTAAGCTTGGTAATCTAACCCACACAGAAACTGGTTTATATTTTCTTTATCTTGGTTAAACATAGGTGTCCACTTATTTATAAAGAGTCCTAACTCCTCCAAAAATCATGTGCCTTCATTTAGGACCCTCTAAGGATCTTTCAGATTGTTAAAACTGAACAAAAATAAACCATTAGAGAGTTTTGTCCTTTTGGCTTCCATTTTTTTATAGACCAAGATCTTATTGTTTCTCTGTTTGGTTTACCTCCAATAAGCTTTCCAATGAAAGCGTTCTCCATATTACTCATTTTTCTATCAATGATGTTATCAATGATATCTAGATACATACCCATTTCACATTTCTTAAGTTGTGGAATGATCCCCATGCTCTTTCATTCCCAGATCTCAATATTCTAGCATACATTTGGGGGCCATTTTCCATATGAGACTCAAGCAAAGGACCAACCTTATTCTTACCTTGTTCTATCGAAGGTTTTTCATCATCAGAATCGACTCCCCTCCCAGCAGGATCTCGTCTATTTATAATTTCCCGCCCATCACTATTTGAAATTTTTTCTCTCTCATTGAGCTCCTCACCGCTCCCACCCATATCACCAACAAAATTTTGTTATTTCCATGATGGTTTGTACTTCTCCCAACATATTTCTAGGTATGTGTACATTCTTCCCCACCTCTATACATATACCTCCCCGTAATATAGTTTTCATTTCCATTGTGTGGTGTTTTCTACTTTTGGTTTGTATCCCTTTCATCTATGTTTGTTTGGAATAAATGAATCCATAATCCCAATAAACAAGGCACTCGATCCACATAGTATCTTGAGATTATGAGGTTCCCGATTATACTATACTCACTTTGTTTGATCCAAAACAATTCCCAAAGCTAGATCCATATTCTTGTCATCCAAATGTATGGCATAAAATTTTCAAATTTCTAGCATGACAACTAACCCAAATTTTAAATTTTTTTCTCTTGAATCTTCCCAAACCCTCATAGACACAAAATTTGGGTCATAATCCCAATGGTCCCCTTTAATTAATTAACGTAACATATTCACCTACCCATAGCTCCTTACCCCATATTCATATTAATTTAATTACTTATAATTGAATTAATGCTCATCCTCACACTATTAATTAATTTACACCTCACCTAGCCACATCACGTAGAAAACTCATCATGGACTTATTCTTAGTCTATTAACTAACTAGGAATGAGTCTCCACTTATCTTAACTAACTAGGACTTATTCTAACCCTAAAATTAAAGTCTTATTCCTTCTCCAACAATATTCTCGCTTATCTAAATGCTAACCCTTACTTAAGACCCGGAATGACAATCAGAGCACGTGAAAAATAGCAAGGATTTTCCTATTTTTGCAAACCTAGGATCTCCCACCTTAATTGACACAGTTAACCCTTAACCTACGCGATCGACCTAACCTTTTTCGATTACCTTATATATAATTTTGTAACCTTTTACTTGGGTTGGTCATTCTGAGTTTTGAGAGATCTCTTGCATTCAAGCACGAACCAGAGACTTCTCAGCATCCAAATGATGGAATACACTCAATCACAGGCTCAAGCAAGCACCTGATACTTGTCCAAAGGCATTAGCATTCATGGGAGATCTCCAGGAAGTATTTTCATGACACTGACCATATAATTCTTCATGGATCAACCACTGCCATCCTTCACCAACTAGACCTACAAATACAAGTAAGTGTATTTGATTTGCATCATTCGGTACTTAAATTAATAGGTTATTTAGCTAATCTATCCAACCTCCCACCCACACCTTCTCGGCTCTCCATATTTGATCTTTAGGCATCCCTGAGTCTTCCTAACTTTATTACGAACCCAACCATCCTCCCTCAATTCCTTGTGCAATCACAAAGAAGTCCAAAAACTAGGTTTATTTAATTACTACCATTTTTCCCCTACCAATGCCGGTTACCTTAACCATCATCCATTTATCCTCTTCACCGGCATCAGTAACTAGACCGACGTTGGTCACTGTGTCTCCTATCAAATTTCACTAAACCTCCCCTAATATCCCCCAAATCTCACAAAAACTCACCCAAACTTGATACCCTACCTACAACCTCACCACAGATATTCCCAACTCTTTGTTTAGACACAGAGAGAGCCTAAACACCCACTTTTGACATTCTTCCATTATCCATAGTAATCGATATCGATCATCTCGGACCATCATCTATCATAGCCCGACCGGTGTCGATCTCGTGCTTGGTAAATTGCCTTAACTAGGAATCTTCCTAACCATCCAAAATCAACCCATAGTACACTAGATCTTACCCAAACTATGTATATGACTCAGACCTTCACCAGTTTAATTATTAAACATTTAATTAGATTAACACGATAGTAATATGGGATACCTAAATAAGAACACTAGCATTGGATTCTTTTATTTTCATGTTTAGTTATTTTATATTGAGTTATATATCAGTGGATTAACAACCATCAAGGAAGTATCACACTTCTTAGATCTAGCTCATGCTAGGGAATCCACTAACCCTTTATATCAAATATATCATGTGGTCTTGTTTTGTATTATAGGTAGTTCTTCCTAGCCAAAAGTAATCTCACACAATTAGTTTGGATTGGAAATCGAAACACGCACACTCAACCTTCAAACACGTGACAACAATTATTCCTCCTTGGCCTATTTACCCTTATATTTTTCATTATCTACAATAATTTGGTGAAACATTTTGGCATGCCGGTGGGACCCATCAGGGGTTCTTTTGCATTTGTTCATTCCTAGGTAAAAATTGTGTGTTTATTTCCCTTTGAAAAGTATTCACATTAATTTTATTCTCTAGAATCTTCTCCTTCTTTATATTGTCTAAAATAAATCATGATTTGGTGCTTTAAAAAGAACATGTCTTTCTTTCTATTGCATTGCATTAGTGAAAGAACATTCCTCTTCATGTTCTCCATTTTCTACATTGAACGTAATTGTGGATTTGGGCTTAAAACATTTGCATTTCATTCTGGTTTGTTGCATTGTAGCTCACATTAATTGAGGGAAACCTATATGCTAGAAGTCATGCCCACTAATGGTTGACTAATCCAATCATAGTTCACTTTGCACACTCTCTATACCAAACCAATTAAATAATTTACACATCTTCTTAAACATCATCCTACATGGAAGAAGCTATCAATGATCACACGATCAGAGAATTCACAGTGGGCACCTAGTTGGTTTCTCTATCCAGTCATTATCTCAGAGAAAGGACCACCCCCACCAAAACTTTACCTGAAACCATCCTTAGTTCTTTTATTTTCATAGGGTACCTTCTATCAAACCAAAAATATGTTCTAGTAATAAGTTGGTCCTAAATAACATAAGCTGGAACATAAAATTCACCCATAGGATTTCATGTTTGTTAACTTTTGCTTGATTTGTGTTTTGAGTTGTGAGGTCATGTTCTCCATTTTTTCTTTCTTCCTTTCACACTCCCCAATTATAGTTGGTGTATTCGAATTTTTTTGAGTGTGTTAGGGTCCATCAGTACCATACTCGGGTTTTGGGTTGGTATTTTATCTGATCTAAGTCACTAAAGTCAACTTTCTCCATCTTTTCAAATTTCACAATGACTAAAGATCGGTCCAAATGACCATCATCATTTTAATCATCTAACCATCATCACTTTACCTAACCATTGTCGGTTACCTACTTTTTTTTCATTTTACTAAAAACAACACTCATCACATTTCCATTCTTTATGGGGTTTCTCAGATACATCATCATACCTCTAGACCTTTGAAATCACTGTCAAATCCAGATTTTGTCTCATTTTCATTAGTTATTACCACATTTATAATTTTTTTTTATTCTATAGTAACTAGGTATTAGTCACCCTAACCGTCATTGGTCACCCTCTATCACCGTCATCGGTTAACCTAATCGTCGTTGGTTCCTATGTTTTAATTTTTAATTAAAAAAATGACCAGTTTTTACCTCTCGAAACATATTTTCTCCATTTCCTTTATGCCCTTGTTTCATTTACAAAGATCATATTACTAGTTTTATGTTAACTCACATGGTTTTGACTTGTATCTAAGTTTGAATCCCTTGTGTTCCATGCTAGCCTTCAGGCACTCCCGCCTAGCCCATCACCGCCATCCATTCTATCACCCATGGACCCCAGTCAACCTATCACCATCCACAATTATGACAAGGATTTTTCAAGACTCCTTAACCAAAACCCCATTGCCTTACAATATTATGTCACCCATTCATCCACTCGAGATTCATTAGGATAGCCTGGAATATAGCATGCCCGTGTCTCATTCCTCCTACCCTCACACCCACTTCTGCATCAGCTACTACTAGCTCAGCCTTACCTTCATCCACCTTACCACATGTGGTGTCACAAATTGACCCCACAACATCTATATCTGCTACACCTACAACATTTTTCACACCATTGACTTCAGTTTCTCTCATGGTGTCAACCATTCCCTTATCAGCCACCTTGAGCATAGCCCCGTCTGCACCCGCCACCTTGTATATACCTATTACATTGCAGCCACCCATGGTGTCAGTAACCCATCCAAAACATCATCCTCTCCATCCAACAATATTTACCTCTAATCACTACAAGATTCATTACATCCACCCCACCTACTTACACATATCACTAGAACCCCCTATCTCATTTATCGCCTATTCGGAATATTTACCACCCGCATATATTCCCCCATCACAATTCTCGTAATAAACACCACCATATATTGGGATAATTTCCTCATCATACATTCATCATCTACCCCCTTATACTACAGGGGGTGCCCAGTCATCACAACCTACCAATGACCTTATTAAAATGATGATGGAAAAATGCATACATTGGAAGCATCGATTTATGGCTCTTGTAACTCTTTGACATACGAAGAAATATGAAATGAGCCCATTCATCCTTATATTCCCATTCTTCCATACCCTATGCATTGGGAAATGCCTAAATTCAACCGGTTCAATAACAAAGAATACTCACAACAACACTTATGGTCTTTCAAACATGGGTATTATCTAATCACTCATGATGACACTCTACTCTTATGGGCATTCAAAATGTCCTTGGCGACAGAACTATATTGGATTTTTATAGTGGTTTATCTAGACATTCCATTTAGTCATTCAACCAAGTGCCTCAAGCCTTCTGGACCATTTTTCAATCAATATTGTTAAGAAGGTCACTATGATTGACTTGTACTCAACAAGATAATACAAAGATGAATCGAATCCATATTTTGTCACTTGTTGGTGAAACCTCATTAACCAACTCATATTCCAACTACCTCGATCGAGATTATAGAGTTGTTTACCAAGGCTTGTTCTGGACACATATAACTAACTCTCCAAGATCAAACATTCCACATGTATAACAATGCATACACCATTGCTAGAAAAATTTAAATCCATGTCATAGAAGAGAATAAAATTCAGTTATGTAACAAAAATGCCGCATTTAAGTCAAACGATGCCTTTTCGTCTTCCAAACCCCAAAACAATTATTCCAAATCCAAAGGATTTTCCAACATAGTAGTTTTAATAGCTAGCCCATATTACCCATCCAATCAATGAAAGCCTACTTCAAACCTTTCTCCTGTTCAATATTTCTAGTTCAGGCAGGAGCAATGAAAGTATACTCCCATAAGAGATCCCTATTCTTTAGTTTTAGAAAAAAATATAAAAGTCAAAGAAATTACTCTTTCACCCATCAAACCCCAACCCCTCTTGTCCTATGCTTGGATGGTATAATGAACATGATTACTGCAACTATCATTGCATTAAAGGTCATAACAATGTTAATTGTATAACCTCCAAATTTGTTTTCCAAGAAATCTTAGATAATTTAAATCTCGTCTTGACAACCCAAAGCACTGGCTAATCAAAACTTACATATCTTTAAGAAGTTATTTCCTAATCACACCCCGTCATCTAAAAAAATTGGAAAATATTTGGCTAATGATAGTAATGTCTCGTGTGAAATTCATGTTGTTTTTGAAGTCATATTAACCCTTCCTCAATTTATTCTTATCCCCTCTATCGAGAAGTTTCTAGCATGAACTCCTTTACCCATGGAGGAGTATGTTTCATCTACTCCTTTACCCACAGAGGAGTCTCCCTTATCTCCCCTTCACCCACAAAGGAGTCCACAATATCAACCAATGTCATTTCCCCACACACCTCTCAACCTAATGAACAACCCACGGTGTTAACTCTCTTACCCACAGGAGAGTCATGCTCACCTTCCTCTCCACCAAAAGAGGAACCTACCTCATCCCACTCATCATCTCCCCTACCCATCAAAGATCCTTTAGAAGCACCACTACCTGTTGGTGAAAATTCCCCATTAGCCTTCCAGATCCTATTGATTTTCTCTTGGCTCTCTTACCCAAAGAGTCTGAAGCCAACCAATTCCTCATCTCACTAAAATTATTTACATAGATTACCACAAATTAAACATCATCTCCTCCTACAACAATGCCATTTTTCACGCCTGGCTGACTGCTTGGATTATGTTGATAATTCCATGCTTTGGGGACACCTTCAGCTACCTTTTTCAACCCAAATGAAAATTTCGTCTACTGATACCTCCACAATTTATCCAAAGGTGTTTCGAAAACCAAACCAACCATGCCCATACCAGTCATAATGACCTCTTCTTCATCACCTTCACCCACACCTAAACCCTTACCAACAATTGAACTTTCACCAACACCTAAACCTTTTCCATCACCCATACCTTCCCTTGCGTCCAAAACCATTACCACATTGGGTGTCATGCTGACATCAAGCCTAGTCCATCCTCATGTCAAATTGGATTTATCCACATCCTCACAAGCCCACGTAAAAACCATTCCTCCACCTAAAAGGAAGACCCAACCTTCTAGGCCACATACACCAGTTTTGCTACTACCCTTCTTTCACCTTCACCACTTCCATCTATCCTAGGACCTCACCCATCCACCTTGGCCAAGAAATCTCTTACCCAAGGTAAAATAAAAACACATCAGCCCATATCCTCATCATGAGCCTATGTTACACCTAGCTTACCGCACAACGCACACATTTTACGTCACTTGCAACCTTTTTACCACCTATACCTGCACCACTTCTAGTATTCTTATCACTACCTATGGTAATCCTAACTCTTCAACCAATATCCTCCACCTTTCCTCATCTAAAAACCTTCACTTGCACCTCCATTATAACCTTGGCTAACCCATCCCCTTCCTCCATCGGCCTTCCCTTATACATCACACCTCCTTCTTCACCTTTAGCCAAGAAGGTGAAATCAAAATCCAAGAGACCACTAGCCTCCGAAGAGGTAGTCAAACCTACAACACCTTCAACTACTACCTCATCTACTACACCTTTACCCAAGAAGGTAAAAAAACCCAAAACTCTGTACTACCTACCAAAATAGTGGTCAAACCTATTCCAATTTTGATTCCACCTCCTGTAGTACCTCTCCTACCAAAATTACCCACACTTCCATCTAGACCCACACTCTCCTCCCATTTTGACCCATAGGCAGTGGTATTATGCTAACATCTTAGAAAACCTTTTAGAGACCATTGTCATCACATTGCCACCACTTAAACCTTATGACCCACTCAAACCCAAACCAAAAAGGTTTGATGATACCAAAAGTTACACATACCATCATGTGCTAGGGCATGATGTGGAAAATTATAAGGCTCTTAAGACTGTTCTTCTCCAATAATGTCCTCCTAAAGAAAAATTTAACGATGCTTTGATCTTTTAGATGAGGACCCTATCCCAAATTTTCCTATCACCACACACCCTCATACTTTACCTATCTAATGACCTTCATCTCCACATCCATAACCTTTTTATCTACCTCCAACATTTGAGATCAATATGGTCCACATAAGAGAGCTAGCCAAAACCCACCAAAATGTCAGTGCACCCAACTTCTTTCACAAAAACATTGTCCTTCATTCTATTGCCCATCTTGTCGCTACACCTATCATGACTCAGTTGCTCCCTCACCCCATATTAATATGGTTAACATTTCCACTCATGCCCAAAAATACAAAGGAAAGGAGAAAACAACCAGCCCATCCACCAATCATGTTCCCAATATACCATTTGCACCCACACCAAGAATCACCATTCGAGGACCCACATACCCTATTTTTGATGAGGTCGCCCATCATACAATGATTAAACAATTGCACCAATCTCCTCTCAAAATGTCATTGTACAAACTTTTCCAAACCTTTGAGTCTCACCGATAGGCCCTCATGGAGGTTCTGCAATCTATTGAATTTTTACCTAATGAACTAACTCATGTGGCATCCATGATCACTCCTCACCATGTGGATCATCTCACCACTTCATCCCCTTCCTCTGCACCTACTACCACTCATCAAGTATTTACTCTTAGTTTCTCTAATGATGAGATTGTACCTCTCCAATCAGATGATCTTGATACCACCCTATTCATCTCTATCTACATTGATAACATACACGTTTGACACGTTATGATTTATGGTGGTGCTAGCATCAATATTATCTCCTCCCATACATACAACCAAATACGCATCCCTGTAAATTACATGCATAATAACCCAGTTATGTTGCATTCATTCAATGATGCCATAACTTCGACCCTTGGCACCATCATTCCCCACATTTACATGGGCCTCCATACCATTCTAGAATTATTCTACATCTTAGATAGGGAATTCTATTACAACGTGTTTCTTGTCCAACCTTTGATCTATGTCATGGGTTATGTTCCTTAAACCTTACATCACTATGTAAAATTTGAACATGAAGGACATAACTATACCATTCCAGCTGACCCTTCACCATTCAAAACTTGTAACATGTTGTATAGACTTAATGATGTCCTTATACCATTTAAGGCATCTACCACCACTACCACCTCTCCTTCACCCACGACACCATCCACCAACATTGTCTCTACCTCTCCCACACCTAAATATTCTATTCCCAATGCAACCACAACCTCTATAGCTAACCCATCCACTCCGACCCATCTACTTCTCAACCAACCAATGTTTCTTTTTCTTCACTGCCCAAAGAGTTCATCCATTTTCACTACCCACATACCGACTACCGATCCCTTAGAAGGTGTTTTTCAACGTCTCACTCTGGGGAGTATCGCCTGTCCAACATCATAACAGTCGTTACTCCTCAAGATTATGATAACCTTCACCAACATCCCCAATATGATCACCGCATATGCGAGGTTTTCCCTTACCATCCTCCCCACCTTCGCACCAACCTAATGTATGGGGGACTTGATACTTCTACTTATTCTCCCAAGCCACCTTCGCAAATGTGACCATTTTCATCTGACCTTCAATCTCTCACCAACCACCACTTCTCCCATGCCTTCCTCCATCATTGTGCATGGAAGGGATTTGGCTTTGGTTTCTTTGAACAAGGCCACCATATTGTCATCTCGTGCAACAATCCCGAACATAAAGAATGTAATAATATTTGCTTTTTCAAACCATCTCCCAAGAAGGCCTGAGTTGAACTCATTGAGGATGATTAATCTTCTTCACCCCGTTCACTATCTTCACCACCTTCTCCTATGGAATCTATAGATCTAGAATCCATTCCTTCTAAAAAAATCGTGAACACCATTTCCTTGGGACCTCTAACTTATCAATGAGATGGAGAGGCTCCCCTTCCCTTCTCTTCCGTATCCCGACATGGTCAATGATGATACACCTTCTATTAACGTTGTTTAATGTTAGGATGATGAGTTTATTCTCACCTACCTTGGTTCCAAATATTTATATATTCATCAATCATTACCTTCTTAGACACAAACCATGTTAAATGAATTGACCATTAAAATAAATATTAACACTCGGGAAAACCCACTTATTCTAAATATAAGCCAATCTTTAGATGTTGCTTTGAATAGGAAGATTTTACTTCTTTCATCCGGGACCATAACAATGATTTTTCTTGGTCCTATGATGATATGCCAGATATTGACCTAGACATTTTGGTCCACAATATCATCACTATTCCTGAAGCCAAACTCGTGAAACGAAGCTTCAAAAATTCATCCTCGCATTTCCGTTCTTGTCAAATAAGAACTCCAACACCTTCTTTTGGTTTCCTTCATCCTACCCATTGATTATCCCCAATAGATGTATAACATCTTTCATGTCACAAAAGTGACAGGGGCCTCCACATTTGCATGAATTTTGGTGACTTTAGCTTAGCTTTCCGTAAAGATGACTTTCGTCTACCTAGTATTGACCAACAAGTTGATCTCACCATCGACCATGAGATGCTATCACTCATGGATGGTTTCTCGAGTTATAACAAAATATTACTTGCCCTAGAATATCAACACAAAATACCTTTATCACTCTTTGGGGACCTTTTACTACCATGTCATTCCCTTTGGCCTTAAAAATGTTGGTGTTAAATATCAATGGGCTAATAATTATATCTTTCATTACATTATGCATCACATATTGGAAGATTACGTAGACGATATTCTTGCCAAATCCAAAAATTAGGCCGAACACCTTACCTACCTTAAGGTCATCTTTAACCATCTCATCAATTCCGTGTTCGCCTTCAACCTAAGAAGTGTATATTTTCCATTCTCTCCGTAAACCTCCTTGGTTTCATCATTTCTTTGCGTGGCATAGAAGTTGATCCCACTAAAATCAAGGCTATTATCAAAATTCCTCCACCTACTAACCTTCTTAAACTTTTTAGTTTGCAAGGTAAGTTACAATCTATTCGTCATTTTATTTCATAACTTTCCAACTGTTGCCACCCATTTCATCATCTCCTCAAAAATTATATCTCCTTCAAATGAGATGATGAATGCCACAAAGCCTTTGAGGCCTTAAAAATACCTCCTCCAACCACATGTGCTCATTCCCCTAAGGATGACCAACCATTTTACCTTTACATTTCTACTACTGATCATTCCTTGGGTGCCATGCTTTCTCATCATGATGAGAAACATAGGGAGCAAATGGTTTATTATATAAGCTGTACCCTTTTGGACTATAAAACTAGATACACTCACGCCAATGTTTTTGTTTATCCTTAGTTTTTTTCGGCACTAAAATTTTCCATTACCTACTCAACCAAAAAAACTTTGTTGTCACCAATATTGACCCCTTACATTACATGTATGCTAATCCCTACCAATAGTAATGTGTTGCATGTTGGCTCATGCTTCTTGCAGACCTAGACCTCAAATTCACCCATCAAATTTTTTTCAAAGGAAAAACCATCGTTGACCAATTTGTAGACACACCCCTCTCCGGAAATAAATCATCTAACTTTGATTTCCTAGATGAATCCATCACTACTCTCTCTTTAGATGATACCATTTACTAGATGAACTTTTTTTTGGATGGTTTCAAATGTCAGCGTGGGGGTGGTGCCAGATTTATCCTCATTCCTCTTGATGGTGAGCCTATACCATTATCTTTCAAACTATATTTTTATTGTACTAAAAATATCACTGAATATGAAGCACTCATATTAGATCTTCAAGCCACCATCACCTTAGATGTTAAATCAATTAATATCTTTGGTGATTCCCAACTAGTTCTAAAATAAGTGAATAGTATATACCAATGTCATAATGAAATACTTTAAAATTATAAGCATCATGTGGACATGATTTTGACTACCTGTGAACATTTTGAACTTCAAACCACTCCATGTTCCACTAACAAATTTGTGGATACCATGGCCCTGCATTTGCTTCTTAGATACCCTCTTCGCCCTCTGATTCAAAAATATTTGTCACAATACAAAGGTTGTAGTTAAATTCTTATCTTTTTCGAGACATAAACCTTGTTGGAACCATTGAAATTGACCCACGTGACATTTGGTATAAATAGTTTGCGGACTACCTTTCCCTTCAAATTCTTCCTCTAGATCTTACTCGCAATGGACAATGAGCCTTTCTTAAAAGTGTTTCTCCCTATATCATCATGGGTGGTCTTCTTTATAAATGTGGCTTTGATGGTATTCTCTTATAATTCCTTATAAGTTTTGAAGTTCCGTACACCATCATGGAATTTCACAATGGAATTTTTGGAGGTCACTTCGGTGGTTTAGCTATCACTAAATGCATTCTCCACCTAGGCTATTACTGGCCACCTTAAACCATGATTATTGTGATTATGTCAAACATTGTGTGAAGTGATAACAACATTCTAATATTCATCACACACCTAGTCACACCTTACATGTTGTATGAGACCTTTGACATTTCTCTCAATGGGGTTTGGATCTTGTTGTAGAAATCAATCCTCATTCTTCATAACATCATCAATGGATTATTACCGCTACCGAATACTACACTAAATGGGTTGAAGCGATACATATAATTTCTAAAAAGATGAGAAAATATGTGAATTCATCAATCATCGCATCATTTTTCACTTTTTTTGTTCCTCATCGCCTTATCACCGATAATGGAAAAAACAAAAACAAAACCCTATAGAAACTCTATGATGCCTTCAAAATTTAACATAGATTTTCTTCACCTTATTACCCTCAAACCAATGGCCAAACAGAATCAACCAACAAAACCTTTAAACAAAATTCTTATGAAAGTAGTTGATGATAATAGAAAGGATTGGCATACACACATTCCTTTTTCCTTATGGGATTTTGCACTAGTATTCGTACCTCAACTACTACCACGCTTTTCTCTTTAGTCTATATTATAGAGGTTGTTCTGCCTCTTGAAGTCCAGATTCCATCTCTTCGTATCTACTCAAAGAGATGCTCAACGATGATGAATTTCACAAGAACCATTTTTCACAACTTGAGTTATTAGATTAACGTTGTCTCAATTATCTTGATCACCTCTAAATATACTAAAAACGTATCAAATGTGCATACGATAAATGTGTCCATAAATGAACCTTCTAGGCCGGTGACCTCATCCTAAAGGAAAGTAAACATGTAACAAAAGAGGATAAAAGTAAACGGGTTAAATTTTATCCTAATTGGATTGGATCTTATATCGTTACTCATACCTATGGATAAGGTGTTTATCGTTTGTCTTCCTCAAAGGTAAACAAGAACTCGAGAGCATTAATGCCTTGCATATTTGACAATTCTATTGTTGAATCAAGTCTTATATCACATTCTATATAGTTAAAACACTTGTCCCTTGAGCACCATTCACCTTCCATTTTACCTATTTTAAGGATCAACGACTAAACAAGAATCATGTGATTACCCGTCACTTTTTCAGCCTTGTCTTCAATATGAGTACCATAGATCTACTCATGGCATGATTCTCATGGATACTTTTTGTATTTTTCAAGATGGAATCCCATGGTCATTCTTTCCTTCAACCCTCTCTTATATAGATAACCTTTGTTTGCTATGGGTTTGTCTTTAACAAAAGAGCCTATCTTTCTCTATAGTCTTTTCCATGACCTAAAAGTCCAAAAACAAAACAATTTCAAAAGTAAAATGGGATTCAACCCACTCAAGAAAATCCACCCATGCAAACCAATCATATCATGCAAAACCAACTAGGCACATGCATATGATGTGCTCGTATGCCCAAAGTTGTAGTTAAAAAGTGCATCACATCCCAAATCGCCACAACCTCCCATAAGCCCATAGATCCTTATATAGTTGAACTAGGAAAGTTGGTGCCCAAGAAAAGTAGACATGATCCCCTATCATATCCTAAATCACTCCCATTAGATCTTGTGGGAATATCCTACCCTCAGAATCTAGAAGAGAAAAACAATCTACCACCTCCATCATCACTATAGAAAACTTCATCTCCTGCGGTTAGGTTGCGTACATATCTCCATAGCTCAGGTTCGCATTGTGATACCTCATATTACCCATCGCCTCCCTAAAAACTACCACTATCGGATCCACCAATGCCTCCAAAGAAATAGAATATACTAGATCCCCACCTATAGGAATCTTTAAGATCCTATACACCTCCTCCAGGGTGATGATCATCTTGCTCATTGGTAAGTGGAAGGTATTGGTTGTGGAATCCCATATGTCGATGAGAATGACCATCATACTATGATCTCTAACTATCCAATTATAGCATCGAACCCCGATAAGTCCAACCTTGGTCATATGTGACCACTCCTCCGTGGTCACATTGGGTCGCATCCGTACCAATAGAGGTGGTACTCTATCCCGCATCCTAAGTTGATCTCTAGCTTGCATCATCAAACACAACCATGTCAATATTTTATGAACTAAAATCACATATTACCCAACAAACTATACCCAACCACATCAATCGTACCTACCCCCTTTTACCTAATTCACCTATAAACCTACTAACTCTTATCATTATTACCCATTCTCTCGGTTCACTTCACCTACTTACCTATCCCGTATCACCAAAATCATATTTTTACCCTCTTCTACCTACATTCATCTTCACCTACCCCTTCTTCACCTATTTTCCTTTCCTACCTAGCCTTTCTTACCCCTATTTACTCTCCACCTTAACCATCTCCGATCTTCATGACTGTCATCAATTTTTCTTGACCATCATCAGTTCCGTTTAATAGGTTTTGGTCACCTAATACCTAACTAATGTTGGAAAGAGCCAACCAATGTCATCCAAACCTTAACCGACATCCGCCTATGTCGCGACGTCAAAATTGAAAACCTATCCCCCATTTTCAAAAATTGACAAAAACTTACCTAAAACCCTAATCTACCCATCCCACCCTATCCTAACTTAATTCCCAAACCTATTTAACCTATGTGTGACCTTCCCACTCCTCATTTCCTTCATTTTTACCCAAAAATTCAAAATTAAAAAGACCACCCAAATTTTTAACTGAAACAATTTCAACGATACCATTTTCAATTGAATAACCGAGTTGTATTTCCTCCTACCTCATCTCAGAACCATCTTTGTGGTGGCACCTCTAGTCTCTATACCAATGGACCTCATGCACCTTCTCCCACCTCTTCCATGACCAAATCAACACCTCACCTCCAAATGACTAAAATAAACTAAATTGAACTCATGGACTCGCCAATCGAATGCCAATCACTCGTAATGTGGCTTGCCAACTCATCTCAATGCATTGTACTAACACTTTTTCACTCCTCTATCATTTTCTATAAATGAAAAAGTAAAAATGAATTTGTAAAACATATATTTTTCTTTTTTAGACCCAAATTGACATGACCAACATTGGTCATGTTGTGCCCTAGCCAACCGATGTCAGTTATACCATAACCAACATCAGTCACCTCCCCTTACCTTTTGACCCACCTAATGCCCATTTTCCTAGAAACAATATTTCTCAAACCACTTATGAACTTACCAACACCTATTATACCTCACCCACAAGCCTAAATTACATGTATATTTCCTTAATTGCATTTAGGGATGTGTTATTTACCTATACCCGGCCTTACCCATGCCATGAACTACAATACCTTGACTTGAACCACCTTTTGTGACATTGGAATTTGTGTACTCACTATACCTTGTGATGTTTTTACCCATGTTGTTTATCCTAATGACCTTACCTTTCTTATTTATGTGTTGTTTATCCTAGCCAAACCTTTGGTGTCTTTGGATCATACCTAAAAATTATTGCACCTGACCTAAGTTGTGTTTTCGGACCATATCCTATATCTTGGATACCTGAATCACTTCAAGCTCATTTGGATAACATATCGACCTTGGATGATATATAGTTTACAAGCTCTTCCACCTCTTACTATGTCACAATCTATATGTGTGCGTGCATTCAATTTCCATTACCCATTACCCGATATGACCCTTACCCATTACCCAATATGACCCTTACCCATTACCCAAAGTGCCCATACCATTCCCTATAACCCACCTACCATCACTTTCATCACTTACCCATTTATCAAACCACTCACCGACTCCGTTTAGCACCTCATGAGCTCATGATTTGAGGGGGATCACTTCCACCCACACTTGGGGCAGCCTCACCTTTAGCCCTACTTGGGGTAACCTTACCTTTAGCCCTACTTAGGGAAACCCCACTCTCACCTATATTTAAGGTAAACACTTTCTATTTTTGTCAGCATCACTTACCAATATAAGCTACGCAACAAAAAGGGGCAAATTTAGACACCAAATTTGGGTCATACTCCCCTTGGCCCCCTTGAATTAATTAGCGTCATGTATTCACCTAACCATGACCCTTACCCCACATTCATATTAATTGAATTACTTACAATTGAATTAATGCTCATCCTCACACTATTAATTAATTTAATTACTTTAATTAAATTAATTTACACCTCACCTATCCACATCACCTAGATACCTCATCATGGAATTATTCTTAGTCTATTAAATAACTAGGACTGAGTCTCCACTAATCTTAACCAACTAGGACTTAGTCTAACCATAAAATTAAGGTCATATTCCTTCTCCAACAATATTCCCTCTTATCTAAATGCTAACCCTCACTTAAGATCCAGATTGAAAATTAGAGCATGCCAAATATAGCAAGGATTTACATATTTTTAGCAAACCTAGGATTTCCTTCCTTAACCGACGCCGATTAACCCTCAACCGATGTCATTCAGCTTAATTGTCATTGGTTACCTTATATACAATTTTGTAACCTTTTACCCGGGTTGGTAATTCTAAGTTTTGAGAGATATCTTGCATTCAAGCATGAACCAGAGACTTCTTAGCATCCAAATGATGGAATACACTCAATCAAAAGCTCAAGCAAGCACCTAATACTCATCTAGAGGCATTAGCATTCATGGGAGCACTCCGCGAAGTACTTCCACGAAACTAACCATAAAATTATTCATGGATCAACCACTACCATCCTTCACCAACCAGACCTGCAAATACAAGTAAGTGTATTTGATTTGCATCATTCAATACTTACTTAAATTAATAGGTTCTTTATCTTTTGTTATTAGATCTTGTTCTTTCCTGCATTCCTCCATCCCACCTTTTACCAATCTAGCCAACCTACCACCCACAACCTTCTGGCTCTCCATATTTGATCTTTAGGCATCCCTAAGTCTTCTTGACTTTATTACAAACCCAACCATCCTCCCTCCATTCCCTGTGCAATCATAGAGAAGTCTAAAAACTAGGTTTATTTAATTACTACCATTTCACCCCTACCGACACTAGTTACCTTAACCATCATCATTTTCTCCTCTTTACTAAAATTGGTCACCGGTGACCGATGTTAATTATCATGTGTCTCCTATCAAATTTCACTAAACCTCCCCTAACAACCCCCAAATCTCACAAAACCTCACCCAAACCTAATACCCCACCTACAACCTCACCACAGACATTCCCAACTCTTTATGTAGACACAAAGAGAGCCTAGACACCCACTTTTGAAATTCTACCATTATCCACAGTGGCGATATCGATCATCCCGAACCATCATCGGTCATACCCTGACCGACATCAGTCTCTGTGCCTGGTAAATTGCCTTAACTAGCAAGCTTCCTAATCATCCAAAATCAACCCAAACTACACCAGATCTTACCTAGACCCTATCTGTGACCCTCAGACCACCTACCCAACCTGTAACTTGACCCGAGACCTTCACCAGTTTAATTACTAAGCATTTAATTGGATTGACATTGATAGTAATCTGAGATACCTAAATCAGAACACTAGCATTAGATTATTTTATTTGCATGTTTATTTATTTTATATTGAGTTATATATCAATGGATTGAAAACCATCGAGGAAGTATCACACTTCTTAGATCTAGCTCATGCTAGGTAATCCACTAACCTTTTCTATTAACTATATCTTGTGGTCTTGTTTTGTATTACAAGTAGTTATTCCTAGCCAAAAGGAAGCTCACACAATTAGTTTGGATTGGAAATCAGAAATGTGTGCACTCAACCTTCAACCACATGAAAAAAGTATTTATCCTTGGCCTATTTACACTTATCTGTTTCATGATCTACAAAAATTTGGTGAAACACCCATATGTGGATCAATTTGGATTCTTTATATTGCTCATGTTTCCATTTTTTTTCCTCATTATGTGTTGAAATTTTTTTCCCTATTTTTTAAAATGAGGTAATAATGTCATTCATCCCATCTAAAGAAGTGTTTCCAAAGTTGATTTCTATGGTAGGCCTAAAAGGATAATTTTGACCTTTTAAAGAATTGTATGCATCTTATGGGAAGGATTTGATAGACCATAATCATCTAGAGGTGGTATTTAGAGTTATGAACATGTTGCAAGTGATTTATGAAATTTTAGGGAATATTTAGATGTTTATGGATTATCTGTAACAATGGGTTTCTAAGGAGTGAGGAACATGTAGTCTAAATCACTACCTAAATTTCAATGAATGATTCTAGAAGCTCCATAAAGAGTTAGGATCTAATAAAATAGTCATTATAAATATATAAATATTATTTACATGTTTTAATCTTCACATTTCTCACAAGACATGTTTATTTCTCGGGGTATCTCAATCTATACGACACACCCATCTCGCTGAAGAAAAAGGTGTTGTCCATTGTTTGTTAGTTTTTTCATTGATGTCAACTCCATTGATTGAAAATGGTTTCATATGTTCATGTTATTCTCCATGATATTATATTCAGGTGTCAAGTATGAAGATTTAGTAGTTTAGTGAGTTCTATGCAGTCCTGGTGCATGGTGTAGGGTGCTTAAATCATGATGTGAGTCATATTTATTTAGTTGAAAAGTTTCATGATGTCATTCATATTCCATGAGGTATTTTATAGGTGTACATGAGTCTATATGAGGTCATAAAGGTCAAGTCAAGAGTTTTTAGTATTGAGTCAGGTCATTCCAGACTTGTTTCTAGCCCTGGAGCATGTAGAATGAGATGGAGATGTGATATTTAGAAAAAATCAGTCATGGTGAAGTATGGTAGCAGCATAACAGTAGTTTACCTAAGGTTTATGGTGAGTTTTAGGTCTGTATTTAATGGTTTGGTGCTTCTATGAGGTCCTTGGGAAGCATACAATGAGAAACATGTAGGTAAGCATAGGTAAGTTGTTGTGGTTGGAGAGTTTGAGATGCATTTGGGATATGTGGTGAGCTTTACCAGCTATTGGATTTTTTTCATGATGCTTCATGACAACTTTTAGGTTGAAATGATAAATTAATTTGAAGATATGCAAGTTTTGGTGAAACTGGGTAAGTAACAGTGTGTTTTTCTAACAAAAGTGGATCTTCTAGTGTTCGTTATGGATTGTATGCTTTTATAGGGACCTCGAGCTCTTTGGCACATCTTCTTAGGTTATTTATTCATCTTTCTCAAAAATAATGTGGTGGTTTGATCATCACATTTTTATGAATGATCCTTAAGAAGCTAAATTGGTTTAAAATCCTAGTCATGAGAACCTTGCGTAAAAGTGAGTATACCAGCCCAATTTTGATTTTTTTGAAAATTTGATGATTGGATGTTATAGAGGACTCTCCTGCATTTATAGAAAGGAATGTTAGAGCTTGTGACCATATGGGGACCCATCCCGAAAATGCATGTTTATGAAGAATTATAGTTTGTGGAAAAATTCTACAAATTAAGTAAAGACTAACTTGAAATTTATGATATCCATAGAGTTTTTATATATTTAAATGAAGGTTTTAGGTCATGGTGATACTGAAAAAATGCAAAGTGTGCAATATCTATAAAGACTAATTTTTGGGGTAGTTTGGAGCATAATTCATTAAATTTGACATTGGAGAAGCTAAAGAAGGTTTTAGAACTCCATTAAAGTTTTTTTTTTTGAAGAGGGTTTAGATACCTTTCCTATGGTATATCAAAAAAATTATATGGTATGCATAGGTCATGACTCATTCTTTAAGGGTCAAGTTTGAAGGATGTTTATTATAGCATGGTGCAAATGACTACATGATGTAATATGAGGATTATGATTTGATCAAGCTTGATGAAGGTTTTTTATGGATTATACATCATGTATTATGGTTTTACATGATTTATTTCAGTGTGGAAGTTTATTTTTGAAGTGATGGAGTGTGTTGAGCTCATACTCAGTTCTTGAGTCCTAGAAGGATAAAAAGATGTTTGTAGAGATTTGATTGATTCAAGGCCTTCGCTTGTATTTGGAAGGATTTATTATATGTTATGAAAATTTAATTTAGATATATTTCCAATTATATATGTATTTACTCATGATGAGGTGTTTTTTTGTCATCTAGGTCAATTTGTAAAGAAGTTTGTAGCTACAATTTTAGGACAGTTTTGTTCTTCCTGAAAGATTAAGTTGATTATTACATGAAATGGATAGGATGATGCTTTATATCACCTGTAAAGTGAATAGGGATTTATTTTCATCAATTTAAAAGTTTGGATGAATTTTATGTGTCAAAAATGGTGTTAACCATTGCATTTGTAAAACTACGTTTTAGGCAACTTGTTTTTGTGAAGACAAAAGTAGTTGTGGTTTAATCAGGTGGATGTTTCATGAGTTATAATTTGTATATATGTGTTTTATAGGTCTTGTTATTTCTACAGAATTTTAAAATTCCATATTTTATTTGATTTGAAGTCGTCTTGAGGCCCAAAGGCAAAGACAAGGTGCTGGAAACAACTGTTTTGAGAAAGTTATGAGCTAGTGGGCCCATTAAATGAAATAATCTAATTTTTTCAAGTAAATTGCGAACATGGTTGGTTTTTACATGTCATATTATTCATGTATGTTTATTTTTAGATATTTAATAAAAATAATTTTGGCATGATGGCATTTTTCTCATTCTAATGATGGCATTTTGAGGATTTTTGGTGCATGGATGAAGGTTTTTGTATGTCCGACCAATATGGGTCATACATGACCATTTTAATGCATTAATTTGAATTTTTTAAAGTTTTATGGGTAGAATTTATCATGAGGGACTGAAATCCTTTGGGTTAGAGAGAATAAAATCAAATAAAACCAAAGTTTGAGCTCCATTTGAGAGATTATCTTGTATGGGGCAAAAGTGTGACCTAGAGGAGAGTGTTTTGAAGGTATGAAGGAATGATTTGAAGGATGATAATATTTGTTTCAGGTTGAGGAATGTTTTTCATCATGTGTGTAAAGGTTTAGTAGCAAGATAAGTTGAGAAGGAAGAAGACATAACAAGAATGAAGACCTATGGTTTGAATTGGGGTTTTTGAGTTGAATATGTGATCTTAATCACTTGTGGTAGTATAAAAATATGAGATTAACAATATTCAGGAGGTTTATTTGGTTCTTAGTCAACCTAGGGCGTTTTATCCTCCTTGTTGAGTTATTTCTTCACTAAATTAGAGGTTGGTGTTCCTTGTAGGGTTGGTGCTCCTTGGGAAGTTGGTGCTTCACTAAATTACTTTGTTGTGAGTAATATTAGAAAAATTTCAATGGGTTTTCTTCCCCATGATGTTTTCCCACTTATATGGTGTCCATTTGTAGTCTTCTTTATCTCATGTTATTTTGAATGCTTAACACCCATCTAATATTCATGTATGGTTATGAACAGTAAATGGATGAATGGATTAATGAATGTATGCGTTGGTGAATGAATTGAAATATTTTTAGGATTGTTTCACCCTCCTTTTAGTACATTTTTCTTATAAGCATTTTTATTAGAGAAGGTCCTTGAGAAGAAAATCTAACAGCTTGAAGGAGATCCTTTGAAGCACAAGAAATAGGTAAGTTTTCAGATACTGTAGCAACATTAAGGATGAAGAATGAAGTATCTCATTCATGTATTAGTGTCTGCAAAAATCAAGTCAAGAAAATGGAGAAAGATCATGATCAAGCCATCAAGGGTTTGAAATCTCAAGTGGAAATTTTTCTAATTCCCTAAAGGAGAAAGAGGATGCTTGTTCTAGGTATGAAGAAAAATTGAAAAATCCTATAATCAGATTTGGAAAGTGTATCAAGTATATTGAGGTTATATGAGAGACTTGAGAAGATATAATATTCTCTTATGGGATTTTAGAAGGTCAAAGAGTCACATATGAAAAAAACAACCTAGGGTTTACAGGGAAAGCAAAATAATAATGGTGATGATGTTGGTCCTAGTTCAAAATCAGATGAGAATATGACTAAGAGGACTGATTTGAGAAGGTAAAATCCTATTAGACAACCTAATGCTATGAGGTATGGTACTTCCTTCAATGGATATTGCTTTTTTTGTCATGATTTTGGTCATAGAGCTAGAGATTGCAAGAGAAGGTCATTTGGAAATGAAGTAGGTGTTTTCAAGGGTGAATGTCACTCATGTTGTGAGTATGGGAATAGAGATAAAGATTGTGGATGGAAATTAAGTGTGTTTGAGCCTAGAAGGAAGAGGAGTGTTATTTGCTTCAATTGTCAAATACCTAGTCACATAGCAAGATTTTTCCAAAGAAAGAAGAATTTTATTGTGAGGTCTTCTCCTATGGTCAAGAGGGAGGTTTCTTAGGTCAAGAAGGTCATGAGAACTGATTATTATACCAATGTGTATTATATGAAGGTTTTCAAAGAGTATTCTAGTGCTATCATGGTTAGAACCATAGTCAATAATCCCAAATCAAGTCAAGGAAGCATGTTTGCACTTGTTGAAGAAGATCATATGTGTTTGAATGCCTTTCAAGATCCTATGCAAGAAAAGTTGAAGAAATTAGGTCTCTGGGACACTTCAAGGGTAATAAGGTATGGGAAATGATCCATTCATGAGTTTCAAGTTTATAGTATGTAAGTAGGAATTAATTTACTTTAGGATAGTTGTGTCTCGAGTCTAATATCTTCATGAAAAGTCAATGTGTGTGTGTCATGGTTGTCCAAGGCCTGAAATGTCTTGCCTTGATCTCTATCAAAGTGTTTGAGATAGTGTCATGTTTTGAAATAATTTTTCACTTCTAAATGTGTCTTAATATAATCTTCTAGGTTTGGTTATCTGTATATGTCTCTCTAAGTCAAAAGGATGGTTTGTTGTGCAAGATTTTGTTTAAACAATTATTATACTATGTCATTAAGCCATATGGAGTCTTGTATCCCCAACTTGTGAAAATATTTTAGGTATGTTAAGTAGGCTTGAATTAAAATTTGTTGGTATGAGTCTAAACATGATAACCTATTGAGTTATGATCATGTTTGTAGATGTGAGTTATTAGTGGTATGTCTTGAAATCATGGTCATTGTCAAGATATTGTCAAAAATTTCAAGGACATTATACGCACCTGATTTTGCATGTGCTACATTGTCATAAAATAGTTAAAAGTCCCCTATGATGATTACTATATTTTCCAATGGTGTTTGAGCTCATTTTCCTCTTTGAAACTTATATTTCTATCTTAGAATACTTTAATTATCCATTTCCTACTTTCTGTTATCTTTAAGTAGTGTTTTTACTTAGTTTTTGGCCTTAAGTTACGCAATTTACACCCTATTTCGGTGGAGGTTACGTAACTTCCACCCTACTTGGAAAAAGTTGTGCAACCGCCAATCTAACCTTAGCGGTGGTTGCGTAACTACCTCCCTATGTAGAATGATGGTTCTATGTGTTTTGACTGAGACTTCCTAGGCATGATTTGGACACATGTTAACTTAATCCAACTCACATATTGTGCATGTTTCTCAGTAAATTTGGTTGTTTTTAGGATTTATAGATGTGTGCCAACTTCCTCTTCCTCTTCTATTGTTAATTAAGAGTTAACTTCCCCTTCTTGTTGTGATGTGGCATCCCATTGTTGCCAAATGGGTTAGACCATTTCCTAGCTTATGTTATATAAAAAATATGCTTCTTCTTGAAGCATTGGCCAAATATTTTTATTGTGATTTTCAATATTATGCTATGGTGATCTTGCTAAAAATTACAAAACCAAGTAATGTTCTCTTGCGTTGTTCTTCTTCTACCTTCATTGCTACTAGACTACCGAGAAAGCCAACATTGCTCCAGCACCTTCTTCTTTGCTTTTATACATTCCCAGTGCAACTTCCTGGACTCATGTGAACACTAAAGTTGGAAAATAAACTGAGGGGACATGAAAGTAAACCAAAACTGAATTTTCCTCAACATTACAAATTCTAGGTTGGGGATGTACTTAGATTTCCTGAAGATTTCTTGAATATTTTATTTAATTTGTATGCACATTGTTGACTAGAGTAGTAAATCATTTCAATTTGATTCATTAAAATAATTAGATCATTTATTGTGGATTCCATTTCTTTTGTAAAGATTCTAGTGAAGAATAACTTCCCTACCTATCCTTATGGCTTTGCAAGGGAAGATTGTCTAGAGGAAATCTTCTGCATTAATTTAGAATCAACTACAATATCATTTCATTTGTAAAACCTCCATTTAATCCTTATTTACTTTTATCGGGGAAGTTATAGGGAAATAAAATCTTATAAGAAGCTTTGATTTCTTTTTGTGACTTTGAGGCAGAACAGAGAATTCACATCCACAATTACATTTTGGAAAATCTTTTTTAATTAGGATAGCTTAGATTTATTTCAACACATATAGATAATCACATCCGGTTATTTATTTGTTTAGGATATGTTAATTAAATTGTAGAAGCAATTTCTTCATTTATTCATATTTCCTTTGTTATTCTCTAGAAAACATAAAATACAAAAACATTAGTTTAATTTAATTAGATTGTTGTTTATTGTTTCATTCCTTTTTACATTAAAAAGGCACAAAAAATATATTAGATTTCCTTTATTTTTATTTCTTGCATTAGCTTAATTAAATACATGTCCCATATGACCATTCAAGGACCACAACAACCTAGAGAAGAAGTTTATGATCCTAGAGTATTTCAACCAAACACAACTTATTTTGATACTAACATTGACACGGGCCTCATGATTATTATCTTTAGATCATTACTCAGTTCCACCCGTCATCATCCAAAAATTGCACATCCTTAACAAAGAAGCTGAAAAAGTCTATGACAATTGGTAGAACTAGCACAGGTGGAATTAGTCGATAGCCCACTCATTTTTCCTTATTCATCTATTTTCTCTAGTATTTCCATGACCTTATTTGGAAATTTCTACAAGGAAAATGAAGGAAAATTTCCATGCATTCCACAACCAGTTGAGAGAGTTTTGCACACATACATTGATAGAATATTACGTGTGTGTATCATTCTTGACCGTACCATCACACATGTTCAGGTTAGAGAGAATTTTATTTCCCTAGATGAGAAAATACATTTAGTTCCTGTATAGGAAATTAGATTTCCATGATAACCTATTGACCACATTCACCCATTTTCAGTTATTTCATCCCAGTTTTCCATCCATTCATCCCACACTAGTTTTCCCAGCAAGACCTCAGGAGGTCAAGTGCACATGAAGGTCACATGGTGATTTTCACTCATACTGTACACTTGTCATAAGTAATCAATCTTATATGTAGGTTGTGTCCTATGTTCTTATTATCCTTTCTTTATCATGTATGGGTTTATCATTATATCATGTTGCTTTGTTCTTAATAAGTGTGAGTCTCTTGGTCTGTATGATATGTGTTTGTAAAGAAGTTTCAAATGTCGAAGTTGGTCCTTGTTTAAGATATAAATAAGTTGCAAGGTATGATCAAGACTAGAATGTATTGAATTATGTGTCTAAATCCTTAATACATAAATGAAGTTGGTTAAGGTGTTTCCAATCCAAGAGTGTGTTCTTTAAGTCTTTGAAATTGTGATAAAAATAAAGTTCTAAGTCATTATTGTTGGTCCTTGAGAAATCATGGTGTCTAACCAAGTATTAATACCTCATGTTAATGATAAGAAATTATTACATCATAAAAAAAAGATTTAAGTTCTTGATAGTCATAAGTTTAGTGTGTTCCCAGTCTGTTTCTACCCTCATATTTCCATGAGAATTAGTAAATAATTGGTTTTTCATGTTTGTTGTAGGATTGAAATAATGTAAGTGTCAAAATCCCTTTGTGAAGTCCATTAAAATAATGATTACGAGTCTATAAAGTTTGAAATCAATGTCAATGACCTTTTTAAAGGTTGAATCCTTGAATGTCTCATCTTGAGCGTTGGTTATATTGTTGTTGGTGAAATTTTCAATGTCTTGAGTCTAGATTATCTAGGTCTCTATTTAAGGGAGTCTATATTCACTAAGTGTGGATTCCTTAAAGTATGTCTATGCTTCAAGATCAAAGTAAAAGGTGTAATAAGTGTGATGTTGATTATTCAATATTTAAGGAGTGCTACAAATTCTATATTTGTGCAAGGATATATAGTAGTGTAAGTAATCTATGTATTGCACAAAATTAGGACATACACATTGTGTGGTAAATTCTATATGTGTTTTGGAATATGACAGAGATCAACATGATCAAGAAGGCATGTTAAAGTGTATTCAATAGCATTCATGCAATGTGGATTGTCTCGGTGAATTAAAATGAGAATTTTTTGTTGGTCCATGTGTTAAAATGTAGGGTATAATGATGTGTAGAGAAAAACAATGCACAAAAGGCTTGTATGAAAACTTTGATATGCTACATATACATAAGGTCAACATGGTCTATGTTAGTTGTCTCCAAGTATGATTTTATTGAAGTATAATTCTAATATGCCTTGAGGTGTGTGTCATACATGAGTAAAGTTTATTCAGAGATAATAAATCCCTTGATACCTACATGAAAACTTTAGGTGTGCCAAAGTATTCAATATGAGTACTAGTGTTCTAAATGCAATGAATACCTCATAAGGTTAGTTAGAGATATGTTTAAGGTATCCTAAATGAAGTTCTTGTTTTCTATGAAAATTTGAATGAGTTCTACAAGGTGAGGGCTTTATGAAGGTGAAAAGTGTTCAGTAGTATGAATCCAACTCATTAAAGGTTGCATAGGGTCTGAGTACTTACAGATCTTGGGTCATAGGCCATGATGAAAATGATCATCATGTGAAAATATGTTGGTTTGTGAAATTTTGAAGTCAGTAATACTATGCAAAGCTACTTATCAGTTTTCTAAATCATGATAAGGGTATTTTGAAATCAAGTAGTTAGCTTCGGGTATGCAAAGGTTAAGGTATCTCAAAATTCCTTAGATTTTTTGAATCTTATAGAAGTTTGGTTCAAAATGATTTCTTATAGAATGAAAATTCTAAAGGAGGCAGAGTGTAAGTTTTCATGGTTCATATGAATATTTTTACAACCTCTTAAAGCCTACAATCATTTTCAGTACCAAAGATCAATTAAGTATAGTCTGTGGCATTTTTAAGGTCTATATGTGGTTGTGTTGATTAATAATGAACTTATTAACAAGAGTATGGATCGTTGATGCTATTAAAAATTCTTAAGAGGTGTCTTGAGGTAAATCAATATTTGGTCAAACTCATGAGGGTCTAAAATTCCTTGTTACGGGTGTCTTGAGGTATATTTGGTCTTAAATGATGATTGAATTCCTTTTAGAGCACGAAGTATGCATTTATCACTCATCTCTTGAAGTGTTAAGGAATATTTCATCATGTATTGGTCCTACAAATGTTGCCAAAGTATGCACAATTATGATATGTCAAGGTAAGTTGAAGAATCGATTAGAGCTAAGATGTGAATGTTAAAGCATGTTCAAGTTTTAAGCGAGATCACTTAGGTCCTGTGTGTAGACACCAAAATTGGGTCACACTCCCCTTGGTCCCCTTTCAAACAACTAACTTAAGCACTTATACCTAACCATGACCCTTACATCACACATTAATATTAATTTAATCACTTTAATTAAATTAATACTCATCCCGACTTTATTCATTATTCATTATTTAATTAAACCAATTTCCACCTCCCCTAGACACCTCACCTCACCATATCACCTAGAAACCTCATTATAAACCTATTTTTAGTATCTATCTACTCACGATAACTAACTAAGATGTAGTTAAACCCTAAAATTCAATGCCTTTTATTCCTCTAAACAAATTCCTACTCATTAAAAGATAACGTTTGTTTTCATTCGTGTTAAATGGAAAGACCTAGCCCAAATGATTACAAGATCTATCATTTTTAGTAAACCTAGGGAATCCCATCTTAACCAATGGCGGTCATCTAGAAATTGACGTCGGTCAACCATAAACCATCGTCGGTTACCATATAACCATTTTGGTAACCGTGTTTAAGAGGTTGGATATATTCTTGAATTTTGGGAGAAAAAAGGAGATTTGCATGCAAGTAAGAACTAGAGATTTTCACACTTCCAAGAGGCCATATCTAACATCAAAACAGATCCAGATGTATCTCTCTCACACTAGAATTTTGGGAAGCACCACCGTGGCACCAAGCTCCATCCCACCGATAAATCATCACCACCACTTAGCCATTAGACTTGCAACATCAGTAAGTGCGTTTATCACATGTGTTATTCCATCTTTGTTCTATTTTAAATATTTGTTTCATCTCTATTATCATTTTCTATTAGCATCTCCATTCCCCCACCATTCACTTTCCTGCAAACTTGACCTTTCACCACCACACCATTTGATCATCTATACATGACCTTTATACATCTCTGAGTGTTCCTATGATCCCTACAGACCTCACCACTCCCCTTTTTATCTCTGTCTAACCTCAGACCAATTTCCACAATCGGGTCTTATTGAGTTCCTATCATCTCAACCATAACAACGTTACCCATGACCATTGTCGGTTCTCTCTAAATCGTTATCGACTTCAAAACCTAAGAATCTTCACCTAAGAAACCTAAGTGACCAAGAATCCAACCCTAACCAGTAATAGAACCCTAACCAATTACCGCATTTCTAAAGCCAATTAAAACCTAGCTGTTATATTTTATTTTCTTATTATATTTGAATGAGATACCTAAATCATATCAACTACAATAGGAATTTGTTTACTTACATTATTTCTCACCTTAAATTGTAATAAATAGTGGATTGATATCCGTCTAGGAAGTATCATACTTATTGGATGTAGGACATGCTAGGCAGTCCACTACCATATATTTTTTGACTCTCCTTTTGTGGTCTTGTTTTCTATTCCAAGTAGTTCCTCCTAGCCAAAAGGGATCTCTCATAGTTAGCATTGGATCAAGAAGTCAGAATGCGTGCACAACCTTCAAATCAACCATCGCAATAGGTATTCCTCCTCAACCCATACCATTATCTATTTTGTCACATTCAAAACATAAAGAAAATGGTGAAACATTTTGGCACGCCGGTGGGACCCTCTCTTGGGTTCATTGCATTTTTCTTCATATAGGAAAACATTTTTGTGTGTTTCTTTCATTTCAAAAATTACACATTTAATCTTCTCCCTGGTAATATTCCTTTCTTCTAATTGTCTAAACAATATTTGTCATTTGGGGCTTAAAATGAACCACTTCTTCTTTCTTGCATTGCATTAGTGAAAAAGCATCCCTCTTCCTATTCATCATTTGCTACATTGAATATCATATTTCGATTTGGGTATTAAAACACTTGCATTGCATTCTAATTTTTTGCATTATAGCTCACATTAAAAATGAGGGAAACCTATATGCTGGAAGTCATGCCCAACTAATGGTTGACATAATTGAACCATAAAAATCACTTGTTTCTCTCTCTCTCTTGCCAAACTGCACAAAAATTTGAATATACACACCTTAAATGACATCTTTAACTCGGGAGCATCTGTCACAACAATCACACAATTAGAGGATTGATAGGTAATCCCCAACTAGTTATCTTTTCCAAGTACCCCATTAGAGGAAAGACCACCCCCGCCATAACATAACCTGAAACCTCACCCTCTAGATTTCATTTTTCATAGACGCATTCCTAACCAAAAAAACTATTCTGAATTTGCGTGTCTTTCGTAAATAGCATAAGCTACAAAAATATAAAATTCACTTTTAGGACTGCATGTTTTCATATCTTTGTGCTTGACTTGTGTTTTGAGGTGAGAGGATATGTTTTCTTCATCTTTATTTTTCCTTTCACACTCTACCATCATAGTTGGAGTATTATGACTTTCTCTGAGTGTGTCAGGGCCTCATCCTATCATACCCAGGCTTTTGGGTTGATTCTTCATACAATCTAAATTCACAACACCTCATTTTTCTTCATTTTTAGATTTCACAGTAATTGGCATCGGTTTACATCTGACCGGCATTGGTCCCTTGTTTTGTTGGATCAGTTTATCCAAAGAACACTCATCTCACCTTCTTTTCTGTCTAAAAGTTTTTGTGTGTCACCATACTCTCTGTATTCTAATCATAGTCCTCCAATACCATCTCCCTGTCTAAAAATCACCAGTTTCTACTTTATTTTCTAAAATTGTTATTCTTCATAGTAATTGTCATCGGTCATCTTGTGGACCGACATCGGTCACACCTTAACCAACATCGGTTCTTGCAACCGACATCGGTCACCTTGTTTTGATTTTTATCAAAATATTTACCCAATTTTCCTCTTGAAATATATTTTGTCCCATCTCTATTGTCCCCTATGTCATTTACAGAGTATAGTTCACTTGATTTACGTTGATTCACATGGTGTTGACTCACATCCAAACTAACGCCCTCATGTTTCACACTAGCCGTCAACCACTCCCACCTAGTCCATCACTACTGTCCATTCTATCACCTATGGATCCGACTCAGCTTATCTCCATCACCACCAGCGATGAGGAGTTTGCGAGACTCCTCGACTAGAATCCTACTACCCTCCAGTACTACCTTGCTCATTCTTCCACCGGGATTCCTTAGGATAATTAATATATGGCATGCCTATATCTATCCCTCCAGCTCTAGCACCATTTCGACAAACACCATCATCCACTTTATCACCGTTGGTGTCTTAACTAAATCCCATAAGTACTATAACCACAACATATATGTCATCGATTATACCCTTGAAATCGATTTTCCCTCTAAGAGTCCCTATGAGTCTAGCTCCATCTGTACCTGCCATTTCCCATATACCCGTTACATCACAACTACCTCCGGTGTCAGAAACTTACACCCCTTTCTAAAACCTCATCCTTTCCATCCCATAATCTTTACCCCCAATCGCTACTAGAGTCGTTACAACTACCCCACCTACTTACACATACTACCAATAACCCCAACCTCATCTATCTCTCACATTGGCTACATACCACCCATATCTATTCCTCTTGCGTAGTTATCATATTCAACACCACCATATACCATAATACCACCTACCTCGTACCTTTTGCATCAACCTCCTTTTTTGCATGGGGAACCCATTCATCCCAACCTACTAATGACCTCATTAAAATGATGATGGAGAAAATGTAGAATTTAGAAGAATTTGTTTCGGCTCCCGTAACATATGATGAAATTTGTAATGAGCCTGTCCATCCATCTATTCCCATTCATCCTTACCCCAAAGTGCATTGGGAAATTCCTAAATTCAATTGCTTCAATAGTAAAGAAGAACCTCAAAAATACTTGCGGTCATTCAAACATGGGTGTTACCTAATCTCCCATGATGATGCTTTACTCCTACGAACTTTCTCAATTTCCCGATAGGACCAACATTAGATTGGTATAGTGGACTACCTCAACATTCCATTTATTCCTTTAATCAAGTAGCCAAAACTTTCTTAGACCAATTTTCAATCAATGTTACCAAAAGAGTCACCATGACAAATCTCTATTCAACTCCGACAAAGATTTAAGATGAATCTATCGTAGATTTCATTTCCCACTCGCGGAGTCTCATTAACTAATTGACATTCCAACTACCTTAGACTGAACTTATTGAATTGTTTACTAGAGATTGTGTCCAGACACATCTCACCAACTCTACAAGTCCAAACCTTCCAAACCTTTGATGAATCATTCACCATGGCCCAAAAATTGGAAATTCATGCCATTGAAGAAGAGAATATCTAATTACGGAACAAGAACAACCCATTAAAATCCAATGATTCTTCTTCATCTTCAAAACCATAAAATAAATATTCAAATCCCAAAGGATTGGCCAACATGGTAGTCCTCAAGGAAGGTCCACCTCATCCTTATAATCAAGCTCAACCTTCTTTCAATCTTTCTCCTATTCAGGATTTTTAGCTTTGGAAGGAGCAGCGGAAGTATAATTCGATTGAAGAGCCCTATTCTTCATTCTTGGAAAAACTTCTTAAAGATAGAGCCATTACACTTCCTCCCATAAAACCTCATACAGGTTTTGACCCCACTCGTCCTATGCCCGCATGGTATAAAGAGCACAACTACTATAATTACCATCGCATTAAAGGACATAGTGATGGTAACTGCATAACTTTTAAAAAATTGTTCAAGAGATGATAGAAAATGGAGACCTTTTCATAGAAAACCAAAACGTGCTCTGCAAATCACGATTTTCACATCTTCAAAAATCCATTCCCTAATCATAAATCATCATCTAATCAAAATAACAAACCTTCATCTAATGAAAACACCATCCGTGAGGTTCACACAATTTTTGATATCATGCCAACTATTCCTCAAAACCTACCTACTTCATCTATTAAGGAAATATTGGCACGAGATCCTCCACCCATAAAGGAGCATACCTCTTCTACTCCTCCACCCACAGAGGAGTCCCCCTCATCTCCCCTTTCTCTCACGGAGGAACCCACACTTTCTATCAATGTTATGTCATCATCTTCTTCCTAACCTTCTAAACCGTCAACACTTGTTATTCTCCCATCCACAAGAGAATCATCATTTCCTTCTCCTCCACCGAGAGATAAGTCTACCCCACCCAACCTATTATCTCTCCTACCCATGGGATATTCCTCAAACATTTCACTACCTGTCGGGGATACTTCTCTCCTAGCATCCCAAGACCATATTGACATGATCTCGGCTCTCTTACCTATAGAATCCAAAGCCAGCCGATTCCCTATCTCATAGACATATTTTATAGGTATTTCAACCCAAACCATTCTATCCTCTTCTTTTGTAGTCCCATTTTCACATTCGGTCAATCATTTGGATTATGTTGATCATTCCATGATTTGGGGACGTCTTCGGCTACCCATTTCAACCCAAATGCAAATGTTTCTGAAGATACTTCCATGATCTACCCAAAGGTATTTTTAGAAACCAAAATACATTGACCATGGTGATTGAAACAACTTCCTCTTCATCATCCCTACTTCCATCCAAAATTCTACCCATCACTACAACTATTCCCAAACCTAAAAACCTACCCACACTTATCTCCCCACTTGTATCTAGACCCATCACTACTTTGGGTGTTATGCCGACATCAAGCCTCACTCACCCACCTGTTAGATTGGACTTAGCCACATATTCCAAAGTCTATAGTAGCATTATCCTCCCACCTAAAAATAAAACCCAACCCTTTAGGCCACGTACACCGTCTCACCTACTACACCCTTGTCACCCTCCCCTCCCATCCATCCTAGGGCCTCATCCATCAACCTTGATCAAACAATCTCATACCCAAGACTCGGTCAAAATATAAACAACATAACACTTCATTATGAGCCATTATTACACCTCATTCACCAAAAAACCAAACTCCTTCATCCTCACCTATGCACTTATTGCTACCTATACCTTTGCCAATTACTATAACCCCAACCTTTCCTATATACAACTCCAACCAATGCCACCTACCCCACCTCTACTAACCACCTCCACCACAACTCGGTTTCCCCATGGGTAATCCATCCTCGCCACCCTATGCTTTTCCTCTTACATCCCATACTCCCATCTCACCTTTACCTAAGAAGGTGCAACGCAAAGATAAGAATCCTCTACCCTCCACTAAGGTAGTCAAACCAACCAAATCTTCCATCGCCATCTCTTCTATCCCACCTTTACCTAAACAAATGTTAGTAAAACCTAAAACCACTCCACGTACTAAATTAGTGGACCAACCCATTCCCCTATAAATCCTCTTCCTTCACAATCAAGAAACCCGTACTTAAACCCACACTCACCTCCAATTGCTATCCATTAGAGGGGTCCTATAGAAACATTTTAACCAATATCTTAGATAATTCCATCATCACATTACCACCATTTCAACCTTACGATCCTCTCAAACCCAAACCAAAAGTATTTGATGAAACCAATATTTTTTCCTATCATCGTGTGCCAGGACTTGATATTGAAAATTGTAAAGATATGAAGACTCTTCTTCTTCAACTTTGTCCTCCCGAACAAAATTTCGATGATGACAAACTTCTTGATGAGGACCATGCTCCACCATCACCGTCACCATACATCATTTTCCTTTACACATTATGTGACTAGAATCTCCACACCCATAACCATTTTTCCCACCTCCAAAATTTGAGATAAACATGGTCCTTATAAGAGAGTTGGCCAAACCACTACAAAAATGTCAATGCACCCTACTCATTTCACAAGGCTCTTATCCACCACTAGGATTTTCCCCTCATACCATTATACCTTTCATGACACACCCTCTCCATCCACCTCCCCTCAGATTAACATGGTTCATGTTCTACCCATGCTCGAAAGACAAAGGCAAAGAAAAAGAAACTAGCCCATCAACCAACCCTATACCCAAAGAGACCATCTCGCACCCGGTCTCAAAATCACCATCCATGAGACCTTCATACCCTATTTTTGATGGGGTCACCCATCATGCAATGATAAAACAATTACATCAGTCTCCTCTAAATATGTCTTTATATGATCTCATCTAGACTTTTAAATCCCACAAATAATCCCTTATCAATGTTTTACAATCCATTGAAGTTTTACCCAATGACCCAAAACCAATGGACTCGATTATCACCCTCACCATGTGGCCTCGCTAATAAAATCAGCTCCTCCTTCTACCCCCATGACCCCTCATGTCATCGCCCCTTAGCTTCTCTAAAGAGGAGATTGTACCTCTCCAATTAGATGACCCTAATCCTGCCCTATTCATTTCTATCTATATCGATAACATATGCATACAACACGTCATGATTGATGGTTTTGATAGCATTAACATCATCTCCTCCCACACATATAATAAAATGTGTATTCCTATAACTATATGCATAATAAAATAGTTATGTTATGATCATTTAACGATGCCATCACCTCCACCCTTAGCACTATTATCCTTCATGTTCGCATAGGCCCTCGCATTGTCCCGGAACTATTCTATGTCTTAGAGGGGGAGTTCCAATATAACCTATTGCTTGGTAGACCCTAGATTCATGTCATGGGTTGTGTCCCTTCAAATTTACACCACTTGTGTAAAATTTGAGCATGAAGGACATAATTACAATATCCCTACCGATCCATCACCATTCAAGACTCAGTAACATGTCAGTACCAGCCCAATGATGTACTTGTACTAGTCAAGGCATCTGTCACTATCCCCACTTCACCTTCACCCACAAGCCCATCCACCAAGGCAAAGGATCGCGTCTCCCACATCTAACCCTCGTTATTCCTACCGTAGCCACGACCTCTAAAGTTGACCCATATACCTACCAATCATCTAGCGAGGCATCTATCCCCACTACCCCCATATCAACTACCGATCCTTAGAAGGTTTTTTTCAATGCCTCACTGGGAGGGTACCACCTATACAATATCAACACATTCCTCACCCCAAAAGAGTATGGGAACATGCACCACCTAGTTATGACTACCACATAGGAGAGGTTTCTCCTTATGGTCCTTCCCACCTTCGTACTAATCTAACGTATGGGGACTTTATATTGCCACTTATTCACCTAAACTCCCATCCCAAAAATTACCATTTTCATCCGACTTACAATCCCTTACTAACCTCTACTTCACTCACACTTTCCTCCACTTTTGTGCATGAAAAGGCTTTGCCTTGGTTTTTTACGAATAGGGCCACCATATTATCATATCCTTTACAAACCATAAACAAATAGGCCATAGTGGAATTAGATTTAATGCAACACCTCCCATAACGGCTCATGCTGACCTCATTGAGGAAGAAAAACCTTATCCACCTCATTCACCCATGTCACCATCTTCACCCATAGAGTCCATAGATCCCGAATCTATTCCTCTTAACATTTTGTTTGTAATGCAATTTCCCTGGGACCTCTAACCTATAAATGTGATGACAAGGATCCCTCTTCTCTCCCATTCCTATATCATGACATGATTGATGACGATACACCTTCTATTAATGTCATTCAATTTTAGGACGATGAGTCTATCCTCACCTACCTTGGTGTGGAATATTCTTATATTCACCGGTTGTTACCTTTTGAGACACAAACCATATTGAAAAAATCGGCCATTGAAATCAACATTAACACTCAAGATGACCAACACATTCTAGAGATAGGAAAATATTTAGATACTACTGAGCACGAAGCTTTTGCCTCTTTCCTTTGGGACCATAGCAATGCTTTTTCTTGGTCCTATGCCAATATACCTGGTATTGACCCAAAAATTTTGGTCCATAATATCATAACCATTCCTGATGCCAAACCCATAAAAAAAAAGCTACAGAAAATGCATCCTCACATTGCTCTTCTGGTCAAAGAAGAGCTTCAGTTCCTTCTCTCAGTTTCCTTCATCCTACCCATTAACTATCCCCAATGGATTTCTAACATCGTTCTTGTCACAAAGGTGACAAGGGGACTCCACATTTACATGGACTTCTATGACCTCAACCTAGATTTTCCCAAAGATGATTTTCCCTACCAGGCATTGACCAACTAGTTGATCTCACCACCGCCATGAAATGCTATCACTCATGGATGGTTTCTTAGGTTACAATAAAATATTACTTTCTCTAGAAGATCAACACAAGACTTCCTTCATCACCCCTTGGGGGACCTTCTACTATCGATTCATGCCTTTTGGCCTTAAAAATGCCGATGCTACATACCAACAAGCCATGACTTACATCTTCCATGACATCATGCATCGCATATTGGAAGATTACATAGATGATCTTCTTTCCAAATCCAAACATCGAGCCAAACATATGACTATCCTTAAGGTCATCTTTAAAAACCTCATCAAGTGTTGTGTTAATCTTTAACCAAAGAAGTGCGTCTTTGTGGTACTTTTAGGATAAGTACTCGTTTCATCATTTCTTTTCATGGCATAGAAGTCGATCCTGCTAAAGTAAAAGCTATTCTAGAAATGGCTCTGCCTACTAATCTTCGTAAAATTTGAAGCCTACAAGGTAAGTTTAATCCATTCATCATTTTATCTCATAGCTTTCCGATCATTGTTAACCATTTCATCATCTTCTAAAGAAATATGTTTCATTCAAATGGGATGATGAATGCCATAAAGCCTTCAAAGCCTTAAAAAAATACCTTCTTCAACCACCAATGCTCATTCCTACTAAGGATGACCAACCCTTTTACCTATATATTTCTACCACTAACCATTCTCTAGGTGCCATGGTCACTCATCGTAACAAGAAACACAGAGAGAAAGTAGTTTATTACATAATTCGTACCCTTTTGGACTGTTTTCATCAAATCGTTGCACCCTCCGAATGGCCAAAATGTGAACACGACGTTCAATATGATTGGGACACATGGGATCACCTCTCAAGCTGTGGGACTTGGGATTGAGGTGAACCTCCAGAGAAGGCCAACTTCCTCTTCCTAAACTTGAATGCTTTACTACTCGTAGTGTAATAAAATGACCATCTAATCCTAAGCTAACATATTGCACCAAATTAAGGTTGGTGATTTTACAGAAATGAAACTATACTAAGGGTGGTGATGCACCAAATTAAGGGATGTTTAATATTTGGAAGGGTTAATGTGGGAGGGATGCTTGCATCATTGGCCACCTTCACCTATCGCAACTTGAAAGGGTACAAAATACCACAAACCAGGGCATACGTTCCTTCGTTAAACTTGAGCATACATAAGGATAGATCGAATTGGATTCAACACAAAATTAATTTATCATGAGGAAACCACACATGCATATGTCAAACATCTATTTTTGTAACTAGGGATAATGATGACATAACTTAATACAAAAGGAAAATAAGGTTTTCACAATTGACATAAAAGATAATCACATTATTCCTTCACAACATGAAATAGATAACCTAAAATAAAGGTAAGATAATCACTCACACTAAGGAATCATAAATTCACAAAGTAAACATTGATTAACCATTCAACACAATAAATCATATTTTTAATAGCAAGGTGTAACTTTGAATATAATTAAAAGGTTTTTAGAAATCTCTGAAGCACTCTTCCAAGATTGAAGAGAAACTCCTACCAAAAATAATCTATATCTACTAACTTGAAGCATTCAACTATTTATAAGTTCTTAGGCTGAGCCATTACAGCTAGGCCCTTAACTAACATTTTTATAAAAATATAAATGTCATTAAATTAAGGGAATATGATCCCATTAAAATAGCTAATTTATTACAAGGGTTTGACTCAGTCAACCCTGCAACTTCGACCGATCCAAATCTTGGATCTGACCCTCCATGGCTGCTCACTTTGGATTTGTTCAACTACACCTTCCTCTCCTACAAGTTTGTGTTGTTCCCATTCCCATACATCCATTCGATGCTTATACTTAATGAAGTGCTTGATTATTCCCTAAATATCTTCATCTCTAGGCCCACATGTGTAGTGATTCACTACATCTACCATTTCAATCTCCTTTTTGATCCTGGTTTGCACACTTCAAGTTTATTTGTAACTTTCTTCAGCCTCCCTATGAAATTTTGGCACAAGACTAATCGGTCAATGGAGTCACTATTGAAAGTTTTGGTGACCTCATCATCACACTTCACCAAATCCTTGAAATTTTCCTTAATTTGATCTTCAGGAAGAGCATCGATGTTTTCATTGAAGAATTTGCAATTATTAATATAAAATTCTTCTGAGATGTCATTCAGGGCATCCATGATTTCCACTTGTTTCTCATCTAATTTCTTGATTAAATCCTATAATACTTGGCACCGGAATTCCATGGCCTTTTGGTATTCAAATAATTTTGAGGCATCAATGATCACCTCTTCCTGAAGAAGCAAGTCGAGATCTTCTTCTCTGATCTCACTCCATGTTGCCAAATTTAAATTCAAATTATTATTATCTTTGGAAAAGGCCTCGTCCATTTTACAAATAGTAGCCTTCCCAACCTACAGATCATTATATATTTCGATACCCTCCTTGATTAAGGGATTAGATTCCTACAAAATTCTCTCCATCCATCCATTTACCGATATCCCTTTCTATCCTAGCTTCTCGAGCTCATGATAAGAAATATCATTGATTGTAGATGAAATCGTCATAGTAGTAGTAGTTGAGACTTATGTATATGGAGTGGGCTAGGTTACTTTGTGCAGCAATGTAGTGAGCTTCTAAACCTTGGCTTTGAGTTCATATTTGGTGTCATTATCTTTGTCATATTTTTCTAAAAGATCCCCAAGTGCATTTTTCACATCTTGTTTGGCTCCTTCATGAGTGGCCTTTCCCAATGAGAATTTTGAGATCCGTTAATCTGTAGCTATGATTATTTATTTAGTTTTCCCCTCAACATGGGTGGAACTTCTATCACTCGTTCTCTAGATGGCTTAACTTTCAAACTTGAAACAATTATTGGTCTCTTGGCTGCTTTCTTGGGCATATGCTCCAATATGTTGAGATCTATAACATCTCCTAGAGGAACCTTCTTCTTTTGCTTGGGAGTTTTCCTAAACATCCATTCTCGGTATGGCTAAAGCTGATGAAGATGGAGCAAAGTGGATCCAATACTTGAAACATTGGTTAAAACAAGATCACTAGAAACACTGGTTGGCATTTGAGTAGAAGTAGCAATGATGGATGGTGTGGATGTAAGGACAACCATATGAGTTGATAGAACGATGTTAGGGGTATGATTGAATAAAATGGAAGTGTTAAGGGAAGTGAAGAGGAAATGGGTGACCTAATATTTTCCCCAGCTGATAGAACTAGAAGTGATGAGAATACTTGGGCCATAGAAGGGGATGGGAAGGAAGAAATTATTGTGGAAGTGGAAGGAACTAATGTTGGAAGTGACAATGGAAGAGGAGGAAAGGATGGCTGATCTTGTGTGGCACCAGGAGAATCATTGACTCCCACTACTTCTGTTGTAGGTGTTACAGGAGACATAACCTTAGGAATAGGTGCCTTAGAAAAAGAATAACCTCCAACAACAAATGAAATCTTATTTGGAATTATAGGAGCCTTTTACATCGACCTTTTTCCCTTTGAAGTGGGTGTGGGTTGGCTTATTGTTGGTAGATATCTTGTATTTCTAGGTTGATCTCCCCTTTGAGTGAGATTCCCAAGGTGGCCAACCAACTGAAGGTCCTCTTTAGAATGGGTCCCGCCCTCTCCTTTGTATTGCTGCATTATTCCACATACCAATCAATCCATGGAAGTGGTTGATTGGAAACATTATCACCCTTGTATGATGAATCCAAAACCTCATCACTGTCTTGCATGTCCTTTGGTACATCGGCCAAACAAAATTGCTGAACTTCATCAAGGGTAAATCTTTCATAATCTCTTTGACGGATGATATACTCATCACAACAGTGAATCCAGATATCCTCTAATTGGGTCACATGGGTACTGGACCGACTTGTCTCGCCGAATTTTCCCCTATAATCAAAATTGGTCTATGGACAAAAATTTTGCAGTGTTACCTCAGCCATTTCTACATCAACATTTTTAGCCTTGTGAATATTTGGGCAAGTGTACCTACCAATCAAAATAGGGAAATGCATTCCCACTTTGTGATGCTTATTTTGGATTCGATGATAATCCAATAACTGCTGAACCAATTCCAATATAATCCATTTGTCTGTAGGAGACCTTGGCTATTTACTTGGGGCACCTATGAAACTTGGAATCTAGATGTAGGTGAATGTAGGGAATTGAAGGTAGATTTCTCCCCATTCCTGTACTTCTTTGAAAGCTTCATCATAAATCCTCCGATTATATAGTTCTTTATCAAAACGATAGAGGATGACAACAAAGAAAGTGTCACTGACTCTGTGGAAATGCCTACTTCCCTCATCCAGAGTGAGTTGGGGATAAAATTCATATATTTGGGAAGTGTTGTGAACACCTCTGGTATTTAAACCAGTAAAATATCCCATAGCAGAAACATCATATAAAGCAAAAGGATTTCATAGAGAAGCTATTTGTGGAAATAACCTTGATTAATTGATAGAAAATGGAGCTACTAATATGCTCCCCCATCGGATAAACTCATTTTTCTTCTTCATGGTAGAGATGTACAAAAACATCCATTCTTGGAATTCCTTTATAGAAGGGAGACCTGAAACTCTACTTAGTAGCATAATAAGATCACTGACCTCCTGAATAAAATTTGACCGATGCATGGTCATGAGTAATTTCACAAATCTCTCGGCTAGATAAGTTTTCATCATGATATTCATGTATACTTCCTCTTCCTTTTCCCAATGTTCCAATGCTAACTCTGGTGAAATTGTGGCATAATCTTGAATGTCGGGAAGTTTGAGTAGATCTTTGAAGAAGTCTGGGTCCAAACAGATTACTACCTTATCATCATTATCTCTGACTGACATGGAGTCTTTGTCAAAGTGGGTTGTTGTGGCTAAAACAAACTCTAAGAAATGCATGGATGTGGGAAAATCGGCAACAAGGGCAAGCCCACTATCGTAGATGGCTGCATCCATGATTTCTTGTTCGAGCCTTTACTCTTTCCTAGAAATCTAGAAAATCAATTTTCCCTAGGTCGGTGTCCCCTATATTCCCTAAGTCGGAAGATAGGCAGGAGTGAGGAGCAACCCCAAGAAATGAGTAATTCATATTTTCTTTTCCTTTGAAGTGGAAGTAGACATCAAGCCCCGTGTTTTGGAAGCTGAAGTTGGAGAAATTTTGAAGATAAAATATTCAAAACCCAAAAGAAAAACCTTCAAAGTCCGAGGCGAAAAGTTCCAAAGGAATCGCCAAACCGAGAAGTTCTAAATGAAATCTCGAAGACAAAATTTTTGAAAGAAATCTTCAAAAAAATTCTCTCAATGAAATCTCCTAAGCCAAAAGTTAGAAAGAAATCTCTAAAACAATTTCTTTGAATGAAATCTCAAGCCAAAAGTTCTACAAGAAATCTCGAAATAATTTCTCGAAAGAAATCTCCGAAAAAAAGAGGAAAAGGATTTTTTCCAAACAATACTAATTCCCAAACCTTGAAAAACGAGAATTGTTGAGAAGAAGTATGGGAAACTTGAGAGGATAATTCAAACAACTCGAATGCCTAGAGAAAAATCCAAATGCAAAACATGGTAAACAAAGGGTTTTTCATTTGAAAGATACACAGAGGGAGACCAAAGATAAACAAAACAAGAAGGAAAAAAATAAAATACCTTAAACCAGAAAGAAAAATAAACAAATCACCATACCTTGAAAAGGATGTTGTAAAGTACAAGAAACGAAATGTCAAAGTAAAAAATTAGGTTAAAATAAGAAAAATGTGACTTTAAATAGAAAACCTGATATTAATGGCAAAAAACCCAATCCGTACGGAGGTAAGTGAATAATTAATTACAGAGGACTCTGAAAGTCCAAAACCCAAAAGTTTGAAAGTCTAAAATTTTGGACTTTCAAGGTTTCAGACTTCAGAGATTGGGAGATGAAGAATGCAAATTATCAATGAAAACTTCCAAAACTTGAAAGCATGAAAGTCTGAAATTTTAGACTTTTGGACTTTTAGACTTTGAAAGTCCGAAAGGGAAGACTCATAAATAAACCCAAAAGCTTTTGAAACTCAAAAGCCCAAAAGTCTGAAATTTTAGACTTTCGGGGTTCGAGATTTTTTAAAAAAGAAAAATGCAATTCCAAACCTGAGAAATTAAACTCCTAAAGAGAAAAAATCTCCAAAGTCCGAAGTCTGAAATTTTAGACTTCGGGTCTTGGAGAATTCCATTGTACAAAGGATTTCTAAAAATTTGTCTGACATATTTTCTTCAAGGTAGGTTAAATGGCTAACATTTTTGGTGACCTCTAGGGAATGCTTTCCTGCTAAGATTTCAAACCAGTAGCCTTAATAAAAACATTGGGCAAAGGAGTCCTAAAAAAGAAAAAACTAAAACAGAAAACACACAAGCAAAAGAAAAGAAAAGAAAACGATGTGCAAAGAACTTGGAGGAAAAGACAAAGAACACTGTACAAGGTGGAATAACCTCAAAAGAAAGATTTGAGGTGTATCCCATTCACATGAATGGGTAATTCTTCTCCATTGAGTCTGGATAGGAGAAATGAATTCACCTCTTTGTAGCTTGTAATAACATAGGGCCCGCTCTAGAGAGCATCAAACTTGGCATGTCTGCAGGTTTGGTGTGATCTTCGTCCCATTTTAGAACAAAATACCCTCCCTAAACAACCTATAAGAGGATTTCTTGTTGAAGGATTTATTAACTTGAGCCTGATGTTGTCCCAACATATTCATGGCTGTGTTTCAAATTTCCTCTAGCTCCATGAGTTTAGCAAACCTCACTGTTAAGGCATCATCCTCCATAACTTCAAGCCGATAAGCCAAGTCCAAGGAAGGTATCTCTAAGGAAAGTGGAATTTTTTCTTCCCTTCCATATACAAGCATGAAAGGAGAAACCTCGATGGATTTTTTAGGTGTTATCCAATCAGCCCATAGGGCAATCTTGAGCTGTGTATGCTAGGTTCTTTTGTTAGCCTCCATCATGTGCTTGATGATTCTTATGAGATTCTTGTTACTGGATTTGGCCAACCCGTTCCCCTGTGGGTAATAGTTAGATGAAGTCTTGAGGTAGAATCCATTCTTGACGGCCCATTCACTTATCTTTATCCCAAGGAAAGCCATAGCATTGTCTGAGATAACAGAAAAAGGAACACCGAACCTTGTCATCAAATTTTCTAGAAAATCCAGAACAACCTTTTCATTACTTTCCTTTAGGGCCACTACCTCTGTCCAGTGAGTGAAATAATCTATTGTAGTAAGGACCCATTTATGTCCCTCGTTGGATGGAGGATTGATCATCTCAATGAAATCTAATCCCCATTGAATGAAGGGTTGATCCACCTGAATGGGATGTAATGGGAGAGCATCTAGCCTCTATTTTTCTTGTGGAAAGAGTAGACTCCTTAAATTTTCTTACCTACATATGAGAGTCTTTGAACAAGTCTGGCCAATAATAACCGGCTCGCATGATCTTAGTAGTGGTTGTTTGTGTAGAATAATGTCCTCCAGACAGGCCATTGTGAAATTCCTCTAATATCTTGTTCACCTGCTCTGGCTTGATGCAATGTAGAAGAACACCATTTAAATCCTTTTGGAAGAGAACATTATCTATCATGGCATATGGAATAAACTGGAGATATAAATTATGTATTCAAGATTTATCCATGTTTGGAGGATATACCCCGAGAGAAGGAAATTCTACATCTTGGTTGACCAATCAATCTGATCATTGCCTTCATCAGCATTCAGAAGCGTGACATCTTCCATATCTTTGGTCTCCATGTCCACAGCCAACTGCTGACATAACCCCTTTCCCTAAAAAGCTTAGTGACTTTGATGTGTACGTCATACTCCATTACTTTTGTAATCCACCCACATTTCTCATTCATCTCTTTATTCAACAAAAATCTTTGATGCCAGGATGAGAAACCATTAAGTGGACTTTGTTGTTAGACAACATATGCCTAAACTTCTTTAGGGATCAAATGACTGCAAAGACCTGATTTTCAATGAAGGAATATTTGAGTTCGTATTCCTTAAGAGACTAACTAAAAAAGGAAATGGGATGCTCCATTAGATCATCATTATGTTGAGTGAGGATTCCTAAAATACTTTCCTGACCTATGAAAGCATAGAGAATGAAATCCCTATCAAACCGGGATTCACCAGCATGGGAGCTTGGGAGATAGTTGTCTTGATGGCTTCAAATCTTTCTCTTCCCTCCTTTATCCATGAAAATGGAATATTATTTTTAAGCATGGCCATTAGTGGTTTTGCCAACATTGCAAACTGAGGAATGAATCTCCGCACAAAATTTATAGTTCCCAAAAACTCTGGAGACCTTTTTTATGACTTGGGAGGGATAAGGACATAATTGAATGAATCCTAGCTAGGTTGATAGACAATCCCTCTGTCAAAACAATATGCCCCAACAAATTTCCTTCCTACACTATGAAAATGCACTTCTTAGGGTTCAGTGAGACACCAAATTCTCTACACCTTCAAAAGACCTTTCTTAGATGTGTGATATGGTCTTCGTATTCTTAGAATAAACAGTTATGTCATCCTGGAAAACCAATTTAATATCGTTGATTAGTCCTTTAAAGGCCATATCCATGGCTCTTTGGAAAGTAGCTCTGCATTAGACAATCCAAATGGCATCTTGTTGTAAGCGTACGTGCCCCATTTAGTAGTGAAAGCCATTTTGAATTGATCAGATTCTTGAACTAGAATCTGATTATACCCGAATATCCATCAAGCAAAGAGAACCTCTGAGCCCCTGCCACTATTTGGAGGATTTTCTCCATCAATAGAAGGGGGTAATGATCCTTTAATGAGGCATGGTTTAAATCCCTGAAATCCACACACAACCAAATTTCTCCGTTCTTTTTCCTTATAGGCACCAAATTGGCTACCCACAAGGAATGTTTGATGGGAAAAATTATGCAGGCCTCGATAAGCTTGTTCACCTCCTTCCTCATTAGTGGCTCAATCTTAGGGTTGATCGGCCTCTATTTTTGGTGAACTGGCTTAGAGTTAGGGTCCATCTTGATGGTATTTTGGGATAAACCAGATTAAAACCACATAGTTCTTTATAGCTCCATGCAAAAATATAATGATACTCTTAACAGTTTAATGGAAGATTTCCTTTCCTGAGTAGTGCATACCTTACCAACTTTTTGTAAAAATCACTTTCCACTTTGACTTCTTCAAAATCCTCCTCCTTGAACACCATATTAGTAATTTTTCATTTGGCTTGATCATCTAAATTGAAGATGGATTCCAATGTAACCAGGTCTTTTGGTAGTTTTTCCCCTTCAAATGTATAATTTGGTCACTATAACAATTGTGCATTTTATCCGGATGCTTGGCAACAAACTCTTCCTCTTGTTGTAGGAAAAGAACAATCTTATGATCACTATTGAACACTTTTCAGCTACTTACACTAACTAGTACTACAGGATGAACCACCATTTTGACTATTAGTTTCTCTTCTTTCATGATGCCCGTAGGTACATCATACTGGGAGCCAATAGTAGCTAGCCTGTTAGCATCTTGATTTTTCTTTCTGGGAATTGCATGAATTCCAAATGCTTCAAAATCATCAATTAGATCCCAAACCTAATTTTTATATGACCTCAGTAGATCATTTTTTGATGCACTATGGGTTGTAACTTGGTGCATAACCAATTCACTATCACCAAAAATGGTCAAGGTTTGGATTCCTCTTCTTTGGGCCAGTTGAATTCCTTGTATAAGAGCTTCATATTCGGTGACATTATTAGTGCAACTGAACTGCAACTGAAAGGAAGAGAAATATTTGTCTCCTTCTAGAGAAATCAACATAACCCCTACACCAGATCCATTTTTACTTTGTGAGCCATCAAAAACATTTTCCATAGTCCCTTTGTATCACTTGATGTCTTAACAAGTTGAGGTATGATGGTATTTTATTCATGAATGCAATATGTACCTAACCCTATTTCTTCCAGAAACAACAAACCCGACTCCTCATTTGCAAATAAATTAGTATAGGGATCATATTGGTGGTTGATACTTACTTCATCAAGCACTATGTCAGGAACTTCCTCCATGAGAGTAGTTGGCTCATGATCTACATCTTCTTCATTTGGGTCACTAATGGCATAATTTCCATTTATGGGTTTGGTGGTGTATGGTTCCACATGATTATGAAAAATAGGTTCAACTCTTATAGTCACCTTCATCCCGTACCGAGTTCTAAGGATCATATGTGACCAGTCTGATGACAAATATCCACCCATCTTGGTAGTGAACTCCCATGATAAGCAAATGGAAAAAAGGGGAGGGAGATCAATAACAGATATGTCTTGCATGAATTTCAAGCTAGGACATGCATGGATAGTAAGCTGAAGTCCCTTAATGACCCCTATAGTTTGGACTGCAGTACCATCTAGTTGAACAACTCCTCTTGAAATTGGAGTATATGGAATTTGTAATATATCTGTGATCTGTTTGGGCATTATGGAACTACTGGCTCCAAAATTAATCATACAATTGTGTACCAAATGATCACTAATAATCAATGAGATATAGAATGGTGGAGGCTTGTTGGTCTTAGCATATACTTTTGTTTTGGGTTGGCATAAGTTGGTTGCCACTTCAACTTCTTGACCTAATGATCTATTGGTAGTGCCAAATTTGTTCAAAGCCTCTGTAGAAAGTTCCTCTAAGAAGGAATCGAGAGTGCATCCCACATTGTGACACTCAAATTGGTCTTCTTCATTTGCTCCACAATGATAAATGGAAATTTTTTTATTAAGGGAAAATAGTTTTGAAGGGACTATACCTTGTATACAAAAGGACTCAAAAGCCGATACCGAAAGTGGGAGAAATATCCTAGAGAATGGAATTGCCCCTACCTTGCTAATACCTTTTGGGGAATTGGAGTCTTCTTTTGGAAAATGCTTATTGGGCATTGTGATACTTGAAGTCCCATCCTTCTTTGTAGACTGATCCATGGATACTTCTAGTGATTTCTTTCCCATGCCTTTATCATCTGATATTTGTGTTGGGGACTAAGAAGTAGATTCCGATTAGTTTTAGAAGATTGTGGGTCTATTGCCCTTTTCTTGGAACGTGTGTTGGATGTTATATTGGAGACATCAATATTTAAGCCACATAAATCTTCTCGCTTTCCATTTTAGTAGTGTAGTTTCATCAGAAGGTTGGTCTTGACTTTTGTGAGTGGATGGTCTAGCAGATGATTTAGGTTGAACATATATCCCTGTAGACCATAAGGGTCTAACTTAGAACTCCATTTGGGAAAATATTTTGGTTATGAGGATGAGAACAAGGTGACACCACTCATAATCTTGAGTGAGGTTATTCTGGACTAAAAATATGGCTTTAGATGAACTAGTAATGGAAGGGTTTTGAAGTTTAAAGATTTACATTTGATGTTTGGCCTGGTAACCCGGTTCTAGGCCACGGTTATTTCCTTGAAAGGAGGGTAATTTGCTTGATATTGTGGACTCAAAACATCAAGCATATTGGGATTGTTGCCTTTTAATTGCTACTAGTTCATTCCCAAAGGTCAAGAGAAGCGATTTTACTTCAAATATATCATTTGAAGAGGCTGAGAATGATTGAGATGACTGGTTAGATGTTGCTGGAATAGGAACAATGATAGGGTGATTATTTGTAAGATCTAGAGAAAATGGCATGGGTGGTCGGGGAGCTATCTTTCCATCTTGGATCAAAGAATTTTCTACATTTATGGCTATGTCATAAGCATTAGGTAATGTAGTCCCTCCCATGTATTTTATCATCACTATCATATTACTATTCAAGGCTCACAAATAGTACAGAAATGCATTGTTTGGAGAGGGCTTCATAAGTGCTCAAATCCTATTCCACGTCCTATGAAATCGAGAAATTGAAATCACTCATGTACTCATGGGGAGCTCTCTTTATGGTGGTGAGTTTTTCTAAGAGTGATAGGTTATCACTCTTGTCTTCAAACTGTTTACAAAGCTTCTCTCCTAACTCATCCTAAGTGGTTATGCTATCGATACATAACCCTCAAAACCATTGAAGTGCTTTTCCCTTGAAGGAAGTGGCTAGAAGTTTGACAACAACATTATCCTCCATGATGTTGTGTACTACGCAGATGTTGGCTACATCAAGAATGTGTTCTACTAGAGTGACATGAGTTTCTCCTATGTAAAAGGATAAAATTTTGAGTGTCGCAACCGGTATAGGGTCACATTGAGCCAATAGAAGAGGACTACTTGCATTGAAAGGGGGAAAAACTTGGTTCCATGCCATAGCAGCAAGAGGTTGATTGTTCCTTGATGGAGGAAACCTTCCATATGGAGGAGTTGAATGACATCTATGAGATGAAGCTCCAGCTAATGGTGTTAAAACACCTCTTCTTCTTCTCTTGGGCGAGACATGGAAAGTTTGATATGTTGTTAACTGTTTCTTTGAATAAGCTCTTGTCTCAATTCGTGCATAAGTGAATGCAATGAGGTTGGAATCTAGAGATGTAGAGTCACTGTGTACTTTGATCTATGGTAATGAGAAGAGAAGTACCAACTTGTCCCATCAGCATGCTAAATACTGTTGTCACCGTACGTACCCAAAATTGTAGGGTACTGCACCACCGAAACAATGTTACATGTGCCCCAATGATGATACAGGTCTCCTCGCAAGGTGTTCAGATCTAGAAAAGCTCTCCAAGTATGCATTAACATCCCACATGCCCTACTTAGCCCTTGTGTGCTTTTATTTTTCCTTCCCCCTCTTTTTCTTTGCTTTTCAAAGTCTTGACGAAACCGCTACCTGCACAGGTGGCGGTCTCGTGACCACCGCCTGTGCAGATGGCGGCGGTCTTGTAACCGCTGCCTTGCTTAGGGCAGTGGTCCTTCACACGTTTTCCAGAATTCTCTTTTAATGTGACTCGTGTAAATTTTCAACGTTTACCAGCTTTTTTCACCACCTTTGCTTGTATTTATGATTCTAGTTCCCTGGAATAGTGTTTTTGCATTGTTTATGGTTTAAGAGATCAATTTGGTTTTCACCTTTGGGTAAATGGGATTTTATAAATAGCTAGCTTTTGCTCAAGAAAATGGCCCCTCAAATTTGCCTATAAATTTCTCATTTCAATAGCTTATCCTTTCAATTTTGTTTAGGATTCATAGTTTCATTTGTTGTATGCATGGTAGTGTTGTTTAGCTATTAGAAAGCCACATATTCTCCTTGTGCAAGTGCTATTATTATTTCATCCAATCAATTGGAGTAGGATAGTTTGATTTTCATTAGGAAGCCATTAAAGTTGTAGGTTATGCTCACAAATAGGATAGTTTCAGGTTCCGGATGTTTTATGTTGCATGACTCTCGCAATAAATCCCGCTAGGAATTGCATAGGCCAAGCTTTGTTCTCTTGCGCTTTCCATCTCCTATTCGCATTGTATTCGAGTATACATCCTAAGCTGTAATTTTCCCATATCTACTTGTTGATGCTAGCATTACATGCTTTTTTGGATCCATGTGAGCATGAAATAACGAGGAAATCACACTGAGGGGACAAGGCCACACACCATCAGATTCACCACTATTCTGCAAAATCTAGGTTCAAGCTTTCAAAGTTCTAGTTAAAGCATATCAAGTAGAGTAGCCAATCATTTCATTTCAGTTAATTTTACTTTTGATATTGCTAGGGAAGCTGTGGGGATTGATAGTTTCTGAGAAACTATGATTCACTCCTCACTTTTGAGGTAGGATTGAGAGTCTTTCAAATAGATTAGATCAGTTATCTGGTTACTTAGAATAGATTCAAAACTACACAGATAAGTAGCTATACTCAGCTGCTTTGTTTGTTTTAATTTCGTTATTAGTTTAGTTGTCAATTTCTAGATATATTAGATAATTGCTCTTTTAAATTCTATTTAGTAGCTTATCAAAATATCAGATTTAGAAATATACATAGATATATCTTGCGTAGTCGATTTATTTTGTCATTAGTTAGCTTTATATCATTTCCTTTTGCATGACAATCATGGGACCTAGGGAGCCCAGAGAATACGTATTCGATCCTATTGTGCCTTAACCCAATCTTGTTACAGCAATAACCGATATAGACCAGAATCTTAGAATCCAAGTCTTCCGAACAACAACAGACTTACAACAGATCAACTCACAGTTAAGAGAGTTAAACATAGAAGACGACCAAGCACACATATTCTGGTCAAACCAGCCAAACTATAGGTTACCCTAGATAAACATCTGCATGACTGTAGAAGGGCTTGAAAGAGAGAAAACATTCGGTTGTGATCCTTTGGTCCCACAGCCTAGACACAGGAGATACTCTCACTGATATAGACACTAGCTTAAGAATTTAGGTTACAAGAACACCTATAAGATACTCGAAAAGATTGCACAACTGTTAATTCTTAATATAGAGGCTGAAAAGGCATACGACTATTGGATACTAAGGATTAGGGATTGATTCCGCACATGACCATAGTAGGTCCAAAACAACCATGAATCTACGGTTGTGATTCACAAATCCCACAACCCAACGAGTCCACAGGTCAATCCAACGTTGACACTAGTTTATGCACATTAGTATTCAGATCCACTCCACTTCCACCTATTATCATCACATAGTTATCCCTGTTGGATATAGTAGCTAACGAAGCTAAGGATTTCTGGACTAGGCCGGAGAATCACCCGTAGAATCCACCATATCCATCATCCATCCTATGACCTTGTCTGGAGATATACACGAAACAATCCCAGGTCATTTTCCTCATATCCCACAACCTATAGATTGGATCATGCCAGAGCTCGATATTGATTAGAGCCTTCGAGTAGTCATCCTTGCTGACTGATCTATCATGCTAGTTTAGGTTAGGAGGGCCTTATTTTCCTTAGATTCACAAATTCCATTAGTGCGTGTCGAAGATATAAGATTTCCTAACTAGTTTACCCATACCCCACACATAATCCATCCCCACCGGCTATCTCGGCACGACCTCGGGAGGTCGGTGTGAGGAAGAGTTAGTTGTAGATTCCCATGCTCGCTTGTATCTTTTCCATCGTACAATCACCAAATCACAACACCCTCCGAATGGCCAAAATGTGAACAAGATGTTTGGTATGATTAGGACAAATGGGATTACCTCTCAAGCTGTGGGACTTGGGATCAAGGTAAACCTCTAGAGAAGACCGAATTATTCTTCCTAAACTACATGCTTTACTACTCCTAGTGTAATAAAAAGAACATATAATCCTAAGCTAACATCTTCATGAGTTTTAAGGAAAGATATATTTTAGAACCGAAACTATACTAAGGGTGGTGATGCACCAAATTAAGGGATGTTTAATTTCTATAACGGTTAATGTGGGAGGGATGCTTGCATTATTGGCCACCTTCACCTATTGTAACTTGAAAGGGTACAAAATACCACAAACCTTCCATATAGAGGGAGGGTGCCGACGGAATGCCCTAGCCGCCATTGATTCCCCCATATGGAATAGAATACGCCCTCGCCCCGGGAGTAGCCTTCTCCGCATAATCTCTGGATAGGACAGAGAATACTACCGGTGAGGGAGCCATTGGAAGTCGAGCTATCATCGAAAGCTGACTGAAGTGAGTGCAGAAATGACCCAGATATAGAAGATCTATAGGGAGGGGGCCGGGTTGGCAACTAACTCTACAGGACTCACGCCATATATATAGGGGTTGGCGTGGGGGGCCTCCCGAGATATATATAGTTGGATTCAATACACAATTAATTTATCATGAGGAAACAACACATGCATATGTCAAACATATTTCTTCACTTTCACATGTATATGTCAAAGATTAGTGAACGTGATATTGACAGTAACAATTTCTTCACTTTCACACTCTTCTTTTAGTTTTATTCATCTTCACTCCTTCCCGTTATTCTGCGGGTATTCATATACCCCGAATATGTCAAGATTCGATGCATATGGCAGACCTCCCTAGGTCTTGAGGCATACTACGCTTAACTACATCGATAGTCATCGCCCTCGCTCTCAGTATGGGGTGACAACTATTCAAACAACCAATTATCAACACAAACTCCACCTCCAAGGACTAGATATAGTTCGTCTTTCCAAATAGAGGAGTTGGATCAACTCACACAAATGCAACAAACAGAGCCTTCAAGCTCGAACAATATGACATTCACAGGAGAATCTAGTTCGTCTCCTCAGGTGTTTCTTAGACCAAAATTAGCAGACAATCAGATCCATACCTAGTTTTAGATGATGAACATTCAGTGCGTTACGCCAGGAATGAACAATGCTCTGGGAGTATGTACCCACCTATAGGAAGTTTACAAACATGACCCGAGGTCTCTTTTCAAGAAAACACCTCCATGCCACTACCTATAGGAAATGCCCTCGGTGAAACTTGGTAGGGAAATGATCAATTCATAGCGGGGTATCACATGCCTATACAACCTCAGAATATACAACAAATGCCACCAAGGAAAAATACTATGACTTCACCAAATGAAGTCATTTCGACTTTAGTAGAAAGAGTTAGAGGGTTAGAACTTTCTCAAGTGAGTCAAACATCTCAATTCATGCAGGTAGGAAATTCCAATCCTCCACATCATCCTAGCCAAGTAGACCTCCTCATAGGAATAGGCACATTGGGCATGCCTCCTCAGTATTCACAACAAACACCAACTAGAATTGCCACCTCCAACACCATTCGGGTGGAGAATATGATACCTCCGGTCTTGTACAACACAATCCACTCTTGGGGAATACTCCTTCATACTTAAACATGTACTCCAAGTCACCACAAGGAGATATGTTCTCCTCTCCCGGCATGCTTTCTCAACCACAGGGGCTTCCTTATGCCCCTACAAACACATACGCTACGCTGTATCAGAAAAACATTCCATCTCCTCCCCCTCAACAGGCACCATCAATGGTCGAAACCTATGCGATAGGGACTTACTCAGAGTATTTGAAGGAGCCCTTAGACTTCACCATACGAAGCACCATGCTTCCAAGACCTCTTATCGATTTACCCAAATACAAAGGGGAGGAAGACCCGAATACACACATTAAGGCCTATGCCACAGCCATTCGAGAACTACTTCCTTGGGATGGGGTTGTTTCCAAAATATTCCCCAAAACCTTGGAGGGCATCACCCTCGATTGGTATTACAGAATACCTGAAGCTTCCATCCATTTGTTTAAACAACTCGTTTTAGAGTTCATTAAATCATTTGACATGAACAAACTGTTAAGAACAAGAATCAAGGAATTCTTGCACATTAAATAAGAGCACAATGAATTTGTTGCTCATTTCATCCAAAGATGTCGTACAGTCCTTTATTCTTCGGCTAGTGCTCCAAACATGGACCAAATGGAGCTATGTGATTTATTCCTTCATTCTCTTAGTAGAGAGGTGAAGGAAGAAGTATAGAAGTTCCCACTAAGGACTTACGATGAAGTACTTGAGAGCACTCTCCAAATAGATCAAGCGGCAATAGATAGCGGTCGCAAGATGTATGGAGAAAATGGGAGGTTAATCACCCCAACTAATACTACGACTTACCCTACTACCAAAAACGTCAATCAAGGACCTAAAATCCTTAACAAAAATCATGGCACAACAACCGATGGGGTAACTGACCAAGCTAAAAAGGTCAATGTTCTAAATACTCCACCGCTGGTTAATAATCAACAAAACAACAACTTTACCCCAATAATCAATTTGGTGGATTTTAATCATCCACAACAACAACAAAAACAATGGCGGATCTAGACACAGGGTCCAAGCCAAAACTCAACTGGATATCAAAATCAGAACCAAAACCAAAAACAACAAATACAAAACTTTAATCCTAATAGACAACGGTTTGATCAGAGTTTTGGACCGCAATATATGCCAAACCAACAACCTAGAAATTACAATCCTAACTCGTATTGTGGTTTTCACAAGATTCAAGGCCACGACACTAGAACGTGCCATGACTACAATAAATTCATGCAACATTTGCTAGAGGAGCAAAGATAACTTTTCATAGATATGTTCTTGGCAGATCCTACATCACCAGCACCAAATACTTTTATAGGGGTAGTTTCCCCTCAAAATGCTCCCCTCAAGATCTTCAATGATCCGCTCCCAAGTCACAATAACAACAAATTAAATCCAAATGGGACGAACAAAGGTGTAATGGTAGGAAATAATGATTATGAAGCCTTGACTTCACTAAATCCACCTGTTGCACCACAATTAGGAAGTCAACCATGACCCAAGATAGTCGGTTTAGTAGAATTAGATACCAAACTACCTGTGGAAGCCGTAACAAGGACACAAGAGTATTCCTCTCAGCCAAGTCCAAGTTACTCGCTAGAGATAGATAAAATCCAACAAATATTAGTGAAACCCGTAGGTGCCTATGATCTAATTAATGATCTAACAAAAACCTTCTCTCACATCTCCCTTTTTGATTTTTCGAGGAAATCTCCCCGCCCATAGGTCTACTCTTTTAGAGGCATTAGGTTTAGGTCATTTAATTAACATCACTCCACCTCCCGAAACATAGGTAAACCATATAGACTTTGATATCCACCCTCTGGGGCAGCTAGATAGGGATACCGAGTTTATATTTGAAATAAACAAAATGCTAACAGATGCTGAGATTGCACGCAGAGGTGATCGGCCTTACATTTGCAAGTGTGGGTTTATAACAATTACGTTAAATGCGTAATGGTTGATGATGGGGCAGTAATTAACATAGTCCCCTTCTCTTTCCTTGAAAAGATAGGGTATGGAGAAATAAACTATTCCATGACTCAAAATACGATAAGAGGCTATGATAGACTTAAGGCCACTTCAATTGGAACTATAATACTACCAGTTACCTTAGGACCCAAAACAATCCTGACTGAGTTTTATATTATAGATCGAGAAACCAATTATAATATGATCCTCGGTGACCATGGATACACCGTATGAAGGCAATCCCTTCTATGTTATTTCAATAAGTAAGGTTATTGCACTTAGGAAAGTTATTCGTAGCCAAAGGTGATCCAAAACCATTTGATATACACCTAGCTGACTCAAAGAAAAGACTAGGAATTCACTAAGAGTTTGAACTCCCAACAAACCAACTTAATAAACTGACCAACGCGAAGCTAGAAGAAAAGTTGGTACCTACAACAAATCTTGAGACTATGAGCCTAATCAAGACTATTCCAGCCCTCAAGGATGAGACTAACATTGTAGAAACAATATCATTAGGAACTACTGCAAAGATTGTTGAATTACTAGAACAGGATCTACCAATTTTCCTACCATTTGATTATGTAGGTATGGGATATACCCTAGGTGTTGGTGCTCTTCCAGCAGAGGATCTCTGCATGGTAGAAGTAACCGAAGTAGAAGAAATTGATGTAGTGAATGTCCCAACGTCCATCTTCCCAACTAAATATTGGACTCTCCATTTTGATGGAGCAAGATGTCGTTATGGGGCTAGGGTAGGTGTGATCTTTACTTCTCCCAAGGGAAAGATCCTACCATTCACCTTTAAACTAAATTTTGAATGTACAAACAATGGCACGGAGTATGAAGCCCTCCTCCTTGGTCTCATCATAGCTAAAAGGCTTAGTGTTAATGACATCAGGGTGTTAGGAGACTCTCAATTAGTAGTGAACCAAGTCTCTGAGGTGTATGAAACCAGAGCTGAACACTTACAGCTCTACAAGACAGCGGTATTAACTTTGAGCAAAGAATTTGACTTCATATCCATTGAAGCAATCCCGTGAGAACAAAATCTTCTTACAGATTCTATAGCAACCTCAACATCACGCTTCACCCCAAATAATGAGTTAGAAGATACCCATTTCATGGTATCCCTTCGTACTAAACCATTAGTGAAAACAATGTCAAACCCTCTTTTAACGAACATAGCTGAGAACAACTCTATTATCCTAGACCACGTTGATAGTGATAGAGCCACTCTGGATTACTTAAATGCCTATGCAAAGTGTTACATCTCACCCATCATGAGGTAGATTTGTCCTTAATCCCACATTCATCTTCCTACTTTGGAAATCCCATGATAGAGCTTCCCCCACAAAAAGAACTCAGCATATACACAATAGAGAATGGAGACGATATGGAATTACCTCCATCACGCCTGAGTTTGAAGAAGGTAACACTTCTTTAATCGAAAAAACAATTGATACTAACATTGAAATGGAGGAAGACCCAAAGATCTTGAAACTAGGATCTTCGTTAACTCCAAGAAGAAATAGAAATACACAATTGAATCCTCAAAGAACATCAGAAGGCTTTTGCATTTAATTATAAAGAAATGACAGGGGTTGCACCACACATCGCAGTACATAACCTCATCACTAAATCAGATGCAAATCTAGTTAAACAAAAATTGAGACCAATGAAACCCAAGGTGGCTCTCATGGTAAAGGAAGAAGTAATGAAACTCCTCCAAGTAGGATTCATCAAGCTAGTCAATTACTCTCAGTGGGTATCTAATATTGTTCCCATTCTCAAAAAGAATGGGAAGATATGCATCTGCATAGACTTCGAGACATTAACAAAGCTTTCCCCAAGGATGACTTCCCATTACCATCCATTGACATCATCATTGATGCAACAAGCTAGATTCGAGCTTTTATCTCTCATGGATGGATTCTCAGGATACAATCAAATCAGAATATCCAAACAAGACCAAGCCAAAACCACGTTTATAACTCCTTGGGGAACCTATTGCTACGTTGTTATGCCATTTGGTCTCAAGAACACTGGCACTACATACCAACGGGAAATGACATACATATTTCACGATCTTATTCACAAGATCGTGGAATCCTATGTAGATGACTTGTTGGCCAAGGCCAGGAAGCATTGTGATCACCCGAAAGTTCTCTGTATCATTCTTTCATGTTTGATAGAATACAGAGTCACACTAAACCCAAAAAAATGCATATTTGGTGTGACAGGAGGGAATCTCCTTAGTTACATTATATCGTCATGAGGGATCGATGTAGACCCAGCCAAAATTTAGGTTGTTCTTGAAATGATCCCACCGTCGGATGAATTGGGAATCAGGTCGTTTCTTGGGAAACTCGGTGCAATCCAAAGATTCATCCCAAATTTAAGCTTTGTCATTCATCCAATCAACAATCTACTCAAGAAAGAGTACAATATCGATTGGACTAACGACTGCAACAACGCTTTTGAAGTAGTTAAGCATTTCTGTTGTCACCACCCACGCTAATGCCACCTAAACTAGACCGCCCTTTAATCTTATATTCACGAGCTACCAATGTCTCACTAGCCTGTATGTTGGCTCAAGAAGATGATGACAAGAGAGAACACGTGATTTATTTTATAAGCCACACATTACTCGATTATGAAACACACTATATGCAAGCAGAATGAGAGTGCCTTGCCATAGTCTTCGCAACCAAACGCTTAAGACATTACATGCTAAATCAAGAAACGAGGGTCATTGTAAAAACAAACCATTTACAAACCTTCCTCATGCAAGGGTCCTTGTCTAAGAAGGCTGGATGCTTTATGACCTTAATGGGTGAATTTGAATTAACTTTTGTAAATCAAAAGTCCGTTAAGGGACAAATCATAGCAGATTGGTTAGCTGACAACCCATTAGATGGAGGCGATCTAGTCGATTTGGACTTTCCCGATGAATGCATATATTACGTCAAAACTAGACCTCCCATCTCTGAATGTCCTTGGTATACTGATATTATTAATTATATCATAAACCATACATATCCAGAAGGTGCTATGCTGCAACAAAGAAGGTGGTTACGCATTATCATAGCTAAATACATTATTATAGAACAAGTGCTCTATCATAAGGCTTTCGATGGAATGCTTCTAAGGTGTGTTGACACAGAAGAGTCCAAGAAGATTCTCCATGAATCTCATAGTGGAACATGTGGAGGCCACTTCGGTGGTCATTCCACCACTCACAAAATACATCGAATGGGATATTTCGGACCACTCTAGAACATGATGCAATAGAGTTTGTATGTAGGTGTCATAAATGCCAAGAATTCTCCCACGAGATTCACATGCCGAAACAAGCTCTACAACCAATCGCTACTCCATGGACCTTTTCTATGTGGGGGCTAGATTTGATAGAGAATTCTCTCCCTCATCTACTGAGATGGCCATAACTTCATAATCACGGCCACCGAGTAGTTTACCAAATGGGTAGAGGCCATTCCTCTCACCACTGTTCTAGGTTCCATGATTGCCAAGTTCATTTTGAACCAGATCATTTGTAAGTACGGTGTCCCACAAATCATTATCACAGATAATGGGACTTCTTTTAAGAATGACGAGGTTCATGAACTATGTAATAAATTTAAAATAAGCCATCATATAGCCTCCCTGTATTACCCTCAAGCCAATGGACAGGCTGAAGCAACAAACAAAACATTGAAAGCCATTCTCCTTAAAACGGTGAAAGAAAACAAAAATATTGGCATTTAAAGTTATACCCGGCCTTGTGGGCCCACCGAACCTCAATAAGAACACCAACAGGAGTAACTCCTTTCTCGTTGGTATTCGGAGCGGAAGCAGTTCTCCCACTTGAGGTTGAAATACCCAGTCTCCGCATCTCATTACAAGGGATTCTAGATGAAGACGCTTATAGAGAAGCACATCTCTCCCAACTAGAAAGCCTAGATGAAGCCATGTTAGATGCTGAATAATAACACAAAGTCTATGCTAACTGGATGTGCCGGAAGCATAACAAGAAGGTCTATAAATGAAACATATATGAAGGTGATCTAGTTCTAAGACTAGACAGTTGGATCGATAAAAAGACCGGTGAGGGGAGGAAATTCTAGCCCAAATGGTTGGGCCCATACCAGTCATAAAGCACTATGGAAATGGTGCATATCTCTTATGCACATTGGAGGGTGAGGAATTTGGTGAAACTGTCAATTCCCTACAACTTAAGCGATTCTATGCATAAATGACCAGCACCATCTATATAATTATTTCTACATTACATCTTCATGTAGTTAGGTTCATTTAAATCCGCTTGTTTCGTACAAATCTTATGATCAAGGAAATTATTCCCAAAGCAATTGATTACAAGCTTCTGATGATATTGACATTAGCTTTCAAAACATACTTCTTCATTTTCATAACATCATCACCATTTCAGAATCATTTCATCCATACAAAGCTAGATATGACAAAGTCTTAATGGTAACCATACCAAGGTCTACATGCTTGTTCTCACTTTTGGTTTCTCCCTAGGATAGGTGTCTTGCCTATGGTCTGTTCTAGAAGATTCATCATGTCACATCTATCCCGTATGCATATCTCTTTGGAAGTAAGAACATACTGACATTTTTCTCAAATAAACAAGTCAAATATAGATCAAATAGAAAATTTAATTTTTACACATTTCCTTGCCCTACCAACCTTCGGTGATGAGCTTGCGTCTCTTACTAGTGACGTAGGGTTGGGAAAGGATGGGAAGTCCCTTACTCACTTGTACCTTGTCCATGGTGATAAGCCCATGCTTCTGACTAGTAGCATGGGGCAGGGTATGGGGGGTCCTCTTAACAATAAACGTTGAAGGTAGTCAGCAAACAATTCAAATGAACCTTTGAAATCTTGAGTCAAAAATGAATGAATTAGATGTCTAAAATTCCAAGAGAGTTCAAAACCCTAAAAACCAGATTTTTTAAACCATGTGGCCATCTACGGATCTAAGTCTAGCTAAACCGCAAAGAAAGTAGCATTCTAAACTATGGAGTCACTTGAGTAGAGTAGGTTTGTAGCATCCTAATTTGGTTCCACCAAATATTTTTCTATCTCTCATCACTACCATTCAAAAAATTTCACAACTTGTGCCCTTTCTAGCTCTCGGTGATGAGCCCTCATATATATAGTCAAATTTCCTGTACAATGCCATCATGCGTTAAGCATGGTCAAAATGCTCAAAGAGCCCATAAAATACAAATACATCATACAAACGATCTCAAACCCTATGAGATCCCTTTGAGGGTGCATTCCCACATCTAGGACTCTGTCTATGCTAGTGCTCTGAGTGCATGGAGGGCTCACGGTCCCGAGGAGTAGTTGCGGCCTCGCCATGAGAGTGACTCCTCGTCAGGCACTCTCTCTACCGTCCACACCCGCTAGCTCTGGTACTAAGGAGGCCACCATTCTGGCCACATGCCAGATAGGGGAAAAAATGTTGGTATGCCTACGGCTGCTAAGGGCTCCCCTACATCCACGGATAGCTCCGCATGGGTCTTCTCCATAGGGATCATCAGGGTATCAGTGCATACCCGGCGAATCAGGTCTCGCCACTCATCAGCAGTCTCTGCAAGAAAAGGAGAAAAACCCAATTAGAAATAATCAAGAGATAGAAACAAATGTAAACAAAAGGAGAGATAGCAACTAAGGAAATTCTAACTAGAAACAAACATTAAAAGGAAGGATGATAACTCACTCGGATCTCGGGCCTCCAAGATGGATCTCTAGGGTCGGCACCTACCACAGATGTTGCTGCTGACTAGTGCACTCCTCCTATGCCTGGGGCCACATAATGTCCTACTACGGACTCATCCTCTCCACCCAAGCCCTGAGAGAGTGGCTCCTCTAAAACCAGAGTCACCCTCTCCGCACTCTGCTCGCCCTCTCTACCTGTAAGATATCCTGAGTGTCATGCCACTTAGGATCGTTTCCTCCTCTCCGCCCGACTCACTGACCTCAGCCTCGGTCTCCTCCTCCATCTCCCCCCTGTGAACTCCTTAGACTCGAGTATTTGTCAATGGGGTTGTCACCGTGGGTGAGGCGGCAGGCAATTTGAAGCAAGGGTTCCGAGGAGCACCGACTTTCCCTCGAGCTCGTACTACCCTCCTAGCTACAATGGGGACACCAGGAGTAACAACTGTCCAACCCCGGCCTCTAGGACCTCCTCTAGCCTCTCAAACTGATCTATATACTGGTACCACTGGGGGAAGCATACCCACGTATGGAAGGCCAAACTGCTAGGGCACTCGACCAAATGGATGTATCTTTACCCTCCCCATCTTGTCAACAAGCTACCCTGTGGTGGAGTAAGAAATAAAAGTAAGAGCCTCCTCGCCCCATAAAATTTACATGGCCTGATAAGGTGTGGCCTCCATGTCATCAGTGGTCAAGGAGGCAACTGGCTAGTGAGGTGCTTTGAGCACCGACATGTCTGTCCATCTAGCTACCCTCATAGCTCTGGGATCTGCCACCTCTGCACCTCTGCCATAGGGGATGAAACGATCATAGACCCAGCTCATAACTAGGGTCGGATGGCTCAATGACTACCCCTATAAATAGATCACCTGGTAAAAATCATGATAGGTGGTCCTAATAATGTGGGCTCCCTGCATAAATCTAGCCATGCCCCTCAATGCGTGCAATGATGGGGGACCAAAAATAGAGTAAGGTGTCTCTCTCCTTGTCCCCGATCAATCTCGAGGTAAGGATCCCCATAATGGCATGAAAAATCAAGGGGATAGGTAGGCTAGGAATAGATCAGACCCTCACCCCCTTTTTCAAACTAGTGGAGATAATTGCATCTCCCATATATGAGGCCCACTGTGCTGTCTGAGTCCGTGACCTTGCTGCCTAAGAGTGAGCCATCTCCCAATAATCGGGACCCCAAGATATGGTAAACGTCCTCCAAAGTAATGGTCCACTCACCCCGGACCCTTGGTAATCAGAAAGTGTTCCGATCTGCATCCCAATATGAAAATAAGTCACAAAGTATGTGACTAGATGGTGCAACATGTGGGACCCATGATATGCATAGTATACCGGCCCTCTGAAGAGTGTCTTGCTCATCCTGAGAAAGGGCATCCAATACTACCGAGAAGCCAATCACACTCCCTCTCCTAACTCCATCGGATATACTCCTCCTTCGCCTACATACACCCAAAAACACACAAAATAGAGTAAGTTAGTATCCAAGTGACATTAGAAAAATCATGAAAGTAGGAAAGGATGCTAAAAATGCAAAAACAAATTCAAATAAGTATTATTTGTACATTTATGTGTAGGACTTCTGCCCTGAGCAGGGCGGTGGTTCCATAATCACCACCTTAAAGGAAATGGTATTGTAATTGCCACCTTGATCAAGGTGGTGGTCTCCTCAGAATCGCGGCCCGCTCGGGGTGGCGGTTGTGTCCCAAAACCCATGTGGGTCATATGCCCTAAAAGTGGCTAAAAATGCAAAATAAAGACCATTTTGACTCAAACAAATCCTACCTAGTAGGTGCCCCCTAGTTGACCCTATTAAAACTAACATTTTCAAAAATGATCCCCCCATGACAAATATTTCACCATTTTAACATTTTGAGGAAAAAATGGTAAATCGAGAAAAACTAACCTATGATCTCGTGGGTTGGTGTTCCACTCGTGGAGGCATGATCATGATCTCGTCCCAAACATTTTGACTATACTCTCATGAGAAACCGTCACCGTGGGTCCCAGAGCTCAAAATCAACCAAATCAACACGCACAAATGAATAGGAAAATGGGCCCACTTTTACATATATAGCAACCTGACTTGTTTTGAATGCCCCTTTTCGTAGGTTTGGAGCACCGACGGAGGTAAGTTCTTATCCCCACACAAATGGTACGTCCTCATTTCATAATATTTTAGTGTTTATTTTTCGATCTATTTTGTCTATCTGCACTTGAATTCTCTTTTCATTTTATAGGTGGCAGGAATTTTGGATGGTGTCATTTCGACACACGGACGTATCAGGTATAACTTCTAATTTCCCATTTCGGGACTACCATACTCGGACCCACCATTTTACACCTCTTCATGGCTAAAACGCTTCTCCGAGGGGGCAATATGTATGTACCCAAAATTGTAGGGTATCGCATGCACAACTGTGGAACAACGTTACTGCCCCAATGATGATACAGGTCTCCTCGCAAGGTGTTCGGGATCTGAAAAAGCTCTCCAAGTATGTGTTAACATCCCGCATGCCCCGCTTAGCCCCTGCGTGCTTTGATTTTTCCTTCCCCCTCTTTTCTTTTCTTTTTGGTCTTTAAGTGATTTAAAGCGCCGCCCGCTCACAGGCGGCGGTCTCGTGACTCGCCACCCTAAGCAGGCGGTAGTCCTTCACACATTTTCCATAATGCTCTTTTAACACGACTCATGTAAATTTTCAATTTTTACCAGCTTTTTCACCGCCTTTGCTTATATTTATGATTCTGGTTCCCTAGAATAGTGTTTTTACATTGTTTATGGTTTAAGAGATCAATTTGGTTTTTACCTTTGGGTAAATGGAATTCTATAAATAGCTGGCTTGTGCTCAAGCAAATGGCCCCTCAAATTTGCCTCTAAATTTCTCATTTCAATAGCTTAGCCTTTCAATTTTGTTTAGGATTCATAGTTTCATTTGTTGTATGCATGGTAGTGTTGTTTAGCTATTAGAAAGCCACATATTCTCCTTGTGCAAGTGTTGTTATTATTTCATCCAACCAATTGGAGTAGGATAGTTTGATTTTTAGTAGGAAGCCATTAAAGTTGTAGGTTCTTCTTGTCAAATAGGATAGTTTCAGGTTCTGGACATTTTATGTTGCATGACTCGTAATAAATCCCGCTAGGAATTGCATAAGCCAAGCTTTGTTCTCTTGCGCTATCCCTCTCCTACTCGCATTGTATTCAGTCTACATCCTAAGCTGCCATTGTCCCATATCTACTTCTGCTGATGCTAGCATTACATGCTTTTCTGGATCCACGTGAGCATGAAAGAACGAGGAAATCACACTGAGGGGACAAGGCCACACACCATTGGATTCGCCACTATTCTGCAAAATCCAGGTTCAAGCTTTCAAAGTTCTAGTTAAAGCATATCAAGTAGAGTAGCCAATCATTTCATTTCAGTTAATTTTACTTTTGATATTGCCAGGGAAGCTGTGGGGATTGATAGTTTCTAAGAAACTATGATTCACTCCTCACTTCTGAGGTAGGATCAAGAGTCTTTCAAATAGATTAGATCAGTTATCTGGTTACTTAGAATAGATTCACAATCGCATGAGACAAGTAGCTATACTCAAACCTTTTTTGTTTTAATTTTGTTATTAGTTTAGTTGTCAATTTCTAGATATATTAGATAATTGCTCTTTTAAATTCTATTTAGTAGCTTATCAAAATATCAGATTTAGAAATATACATAGATATATCTTACGTAGTCGATTTATTCTGTCATTAGTTAGCTTTAAATAATTTCCTTTGCATGAAAATCACGGGACTTAAGGAGCCCAAAGAAAATGTATTCGAGTCTATCGTGCCAACCCAATCTTGTCGCAGCAATAACCGATATAGACTAGAATCTTAGAATCCAAGTCTTCCGAACAACAATAGACTTACAACAAATCAACTCACAAGTTAAGAGAGTTAAACATAGAAGACGACCAAGCACACATATTCTGGTCAAACCAGCCAAACTACAAGTTACCCTAGATAAACATCCGCATGACTGTAGAAGGGATTGAAAGAGAGAAAACATTCGGTTGTGATCCTTTGGTCCCATAGCTAGACACAGGAGATATTCTCACTGATATAGACACTAACTTAAGAATTCAGGTTGCAAGAATGCCTGTAAGATACTCTGAAAATATTACACAACTGTTAATTCTGAATATAGAGGCCAAAAAGGCATATGACTATTGGATACTAGGGATTAGGGACTGATTCTGCACATGACCATAGCAGGTCCACAACAACCACAAATCTACGGTTGTGATTCACAAATCCCACAACCCAACAAGTCCACAGGTCAATCGACGTTGATGCATTGGTTTATGCACATTAGTATTTAGATCCACTCCACTTCTGCCTATTATCATCACATAGTTATCCCTATTGGATATAGTAGCTAATGAAGCTAAGGATTTCTGGACTAGGCCGGAGAATCACCCATAGAATCCACCATATCCATCATCCATCCTATGACCTTGTCTGGAGATATACACAAAACAATCCCAGGTCATTTTCCTTGTATCCCACAACCTATAGATCAGATCACGCCAAAGCTCGATATTGATTAGAGCCTTCGAGCAGTCATCCTTGCTAACCAATCTATCATGCCAATTCAGGTTAGGAGGGCCTCCGTTGCCTTAGATTCACGTGATTCCATTAGAGCATGTCAAAGATATAAGATTGCCTCACTAGTTTACCCATACCCCATGCATAATCCATCCCCACCGACTATCTCGGCATGACTTCGGGAGGTCGGGTGTGAGGAAGAGTTACTTGTAGATTCCCATGCTCGCTTGTCTCTTTTCCATCGTATAGTCACCAAATCACAACACCCTCTCGAATGGCCAAAATGTGAACAAGACATTCAAGTATGATCAGACACATGGGATCACCTCTCAAGCTATGGAACTTGGGATCGAGGTAAACCTCGGAGAAGACCGAATTCTTCTTCCTAAACTACATGCTTTACTACTCCTAGTGTAATAAAAGAACATATAATCCTAAGCTAACATCTTCATGAGTTTTAAGGAAAGATATTTTTTAGAACTGAAACTATACTAAGGGTGGTGATGCACCAAATTAAGGGATGTTTAATATCTAGAAGGGTTAATGTGGGAGGGATGCTTGCATCATTGGCCACCTTCACCTATCACAACTTGAAAGGGTACAAAATACCACAAACCAGGGCATACGTTCCTTTGTTAAACTTGAGCATACATAAGGATAGATCAAATTGGATTCAACACACAATTAATTTATCATGAGGAAACCACACATGCATATGTCAAACATCTATTTCTGCAACTATGGATAATGATGACATAACTTAATACAGAAGGAAAATAAGGTTTTCACAACTAACATAAAATATAATCGCATTATTCCTTCACAACATGAAATAGATAACCTGAAATAAAGGTAAGATAATCACTCACACTAAGGAATCATAAATTCACAAAGTAAACATTGATTAACCATTCAACACAATAAATTAGATTTTTAATAGCAAGGTGTAATTCTGAATAAAATTAAAAAGGTTTTTAGAAATATCTGAAGCACTCTTCCAAGCTTGAAGAGTGACTCCTACCAAAAATAATCTATATCTACTAACTTGAAGCATTCAACTATTTATAAGTTCTTAGGCTGAGCCATTACAATTGGGCCCTTAACTAACATTTTTCTAAAAATAGAAATGTCATTAAATTAAGGGAACATGCTCCCATAAAAATAGCTAATTTTTTACAAGGGTTTGATTCAGTCAACCCTGCAACTTCGATTGATCCAGAGCTTGGATTTGACCCTCCATGGCCGCTCAACTTTGGCTTTGTTCAACAACACCTTTCTATCCTGTAATTTCTTGTTATTCCCTTCCCATACAACCATTTGATGCTTATACTCAATGAAGCACTTGATGATTCCCTAAATCTCTTCATCTCTAGGAACACATGTGTAGTGATTCACTACATCTGCCATCTCAATCTCCTTTGTGATCCTAGCTGGCACTCTTCAAAGTTTATTTGTAACTTTCTTTAGTCTCCTATGAATTTTTTTCACGAGACCAATTAGTCAATGGAGTCACTATTTAAAGTTTTGGTGACCTCATCATTCACCAAATCCTTGAAATTTTCCTTAATTTTATCTTCAGGAAGAACATCAATGTTTTCGTTGAATAATTTCCAATTTGCAATATCAAATTCTTCTAAGATGTCATTCAGGGCATCCATGATTTCCACTAATTTCTCCTCCAATTTCTTGATTAAATCCTGTAATACTTGGCACTGGAATTCCATGGCATTTTGGTATTTAAATTATTATGAGGCATCATCGATCACCTCTTCCTGAAGAATAAATTTGAGATCTTCTTCTCTGATCTCACTCCATGTTGACAAATTTAAATTTAGATTATTATTATCTTCGGAAAAGGCCTCATCCATTTTGTAAATAGCAGCCTTCATAGTAGATCATTATATTTTTTGACAGCCTCCTTGATTAAGGGATTAGCTTCTTGTTGAATTCTCTCCATCCATCCATTTACCAATCTCCCTTTCTTGCCTAGCTTCTCAAGCTCACGATAAGAAATATCATCGATTGTAGACAAAATCGTCATAGTAGTAGTAGTTAAGACTTATGTATATGGAGTGGGTTGGGTTACTTTGCACAAAAATGCAGTGATCTGCTTGACCTTGGCTTTGCAAGCCTTATCTTTGTCATATTTTTCCAAAAGAACCCCAAGAGCAGTGTGCACATATTTCTTGGATCCTTCATGAGTGGCCTTTCCTAATGAGAATTTTGAGATTTGATAATCCGCAACTGTGATTGTTTCTTTAGTTTTCCCCTCAATGGGGGTGGTAAATTCTATCACCCATTCTCTAAATGGGTTAACTGTCAAATTTAACATAGTTCTTGGCCTCTTAGCCTGTCTCTTGAGCATATGCTCCAATATGTTGAGATATATAACATCTCCCAGAGGAACCTTCTTCTTTTGCTTGGGATTTTTCCTAAACAACCATTATGGTATGGCTAAAGCTAATGAAGATGGAGCAGTGGATCCAATACTTAAAACATTGGTTAAAACAAGATCACTAGAAACACTAGCTGATATTTGAGCAGAAGTAGCAATGATGGATGGCGTGGATGTAAGGATAGCCATATGAGTTGATAGAATGATGCTAGGGGGTATGATTGAAGAAAATGGAAGTGTTAAGGGAAGTGAAGAGGAAATGGGTGACCCAATATTTTCCCCAGCTGATAGAACTGGAAGTGATGAGAATAATTGGGCCATAGAAGGGGATGGAAATGATTTTGGAAGTGGAAATACCTGATGTTGGAAGTGACAATGGAAGAGGAGGAAAGGATGGTTGATCTTGTGTGGCTCTAGGAAAATCACTGACTACCACTACTTTTGTTGTAGGTGTTGTAGGAGACTTAACCTAGGAATAGGTGAAAGAACCTCCAACAATAAATGAAATCTTCTTTAGAATTATAGGATCCTTTTGAGTCGACCTTTTCCCCTTAGTGGGTGTTGGTTGGCTTATTATTGGTAGAGATCCTATATTTGTAGGTTGATCTCCCCCTTTGGGTGAGATTCCCAAGGTGGCCAACCAACTGAAGGTCCTCTTTAGAATGGGTCCCGCCCTCTCCTTTGTATTGCTACATTCTTCCACATACCAATCAATCCATGGCAGTGGTTGATTGGAAACATTATCACCCTTGTATGATGAATCCAAAACCTCATCAATTGTCTCTTGTCTTAGGAAAATAAATCTCTAAAAGAAATCTCCAAAACAAGAGGAAAAGGATTTTTTCCAAACAATACTAATTCCCAAACCCTGAAAAATGAGAATTTTGAGAAGAAGTATGGGAAACTCGAGAGGATCTTTTGAACAACTCTGAATACCTGAAGAAAACTTGAAATGCAAAACATGGTGAACAAAGGGTTGTCATTTCAAAAGATACATAGAGGGAGACCAAAGAGAAAACAAACAAGAAGGAAACAAAAATAAAATACCTTAAACCAAAAAGAAAAATAAACAAATCACCATACCTTGAAAAGGACGTCACAAAGTACAAGAACAAAATGTCAGAGTAAATAAGTCATGTGAAAATGATAGAAAAATTTGAGTTTAAATAGAAAACCTGATATTAATGGAAAGAAACCTGATCCGTACAGAGGTAAGTGAATATTTAATTACATAGAGGACTCTAAAGTTTGAAACCCAAAAGTCTAAAATTTTGGCCTTTCGGGGTTTCATAATTCAGAGATTGGGAGACGAAGTATACAAATTGGAAATGAAAATTTTGAAACCCGAATGTAACACCCGAATCGTTGTTACTTTCTCTTGGACATACAAGTGTTGATATGTGATTTCTTGTATAAGGATGTGTTCTCGAATTAGAAATCATGCTTGATATGTATTGTAATTTCCTTGCAGATTGCATATCTTGGTAGTCAGAATATGATTAAACTCTTTTATTTATTTCATTTTGTGTCTGAATATTAATCTGATCACGGAATGAATTATAGAGATATTCATCTATAATATCTAGTCTTGGATCAGTGGAATTGATCCAAGTAATGCTTTAAATTTGTTTGTGATGAATTAGATCACAGACCTTGAACAGGTTGCAAGGTATGGAAGCATTGATTAAGCTGGTCAGGAGTATGACTCGGGCTGATCTTGGGAAATGAATTGGTTCCCGATATCGAAGTATATCTGGAAGGTCTCGGACGTGGACCAAGTAATAATTCTGCCATGTATATTCCTGTAGCCTAACGGCTGTATAGGAGTGAATCCTGTTCGGAGATGCATGATTTTGGGTCTTTTCTTGGCATATAAAATGTTATACCTAACTGGAATTATTAACGGTTAGTAACCTAAAACTAAAACCTAACCTAGGGGTTAGATTAGTGTTAATCTAACCTAGACCTAGGCTATGTGTTAATATCCTAAGTTAGTATCTATGTGTAAATTGGTTAGTATGGGTATTACCCTAAATTCTAACCTAAGATACTAACCTAACTAATGAGGAGATTATGAAGGGGCCTATGGAGGGGTGCGAACCATGGGCGGCATTTTCTATGGAAATTAATGCTTGGGATAAGGATGAGGGACAGGTCATGGCGAAGGTTTAGGCAACGGCTAACCTGTTCTGACGTGGCAATTCGCTAAGTTTGGAAATGGGCATGAATTTTCATTGGACTGTCGCCAATTCTGGCGGTCGGTGGAAGATGAGTTTAAGCGGGAAAGTTGGTTTAATGGCATTCAATATTCTCGGAAGTCGAGCTCGGAACTCGCGAGAAGGCATGCAAACGGAAATTTGGGGGTTTGTTTGGCTTGTCGCGATTTTCGGTCTTCTCTCTCTCTCTGCTTGTTTACTGGTTCTTCACACCAGTTCTCTTTGAGTTGCATGGCAAGTATGAACTGCCATAGCTCTTTTCTCTGTCATGGAGGATATATATGTGATGGAGACAGCAAAATTTTGTTGGTCGCTTTATCGTGGAAAAAGAAAAGGAAGTTTGAGCTCTTCCTGTGGTCTGCTTCGGAAATTTGATCAAAAATACAGGCATGTTAGGCCCTAACCTTTAAATATCTTGCTGTCTTTCAAGTGATTTCATTAGAACAACTCTGTTCAAATGTTTTGAGAAAATAGATGATTTTCTATGGAGATCTTGTTTGATTTTTGGTACTGTATCTCTTCTGGTTCGATTTTTCAATTTTCCTCTTGATGGGTGTTTATTAAAATCGAATTGTGGCTCTATTCCTTTGTGTATTCTTTCTGGTTTAAATATGTGAGATATTTATATGTAAAGAGCATGAAAGCTCTACTGTTTGGCGTGAGCCCATAGGATATACCCGTGTTGTTTATACGCCTTGTATGTTGTTGATTTGTGGTCACTGTTTCTTGTGTGGAAACTGTATGGAAGGATTCTGTTAGATACTGTATGTTTGATCAGTTCTACTGCTCCTTTGGAAACTCTGTCGTGGTTTTTGTGATGTGACTAATGATACTTTTGGGTTTCATTTGTCTTCTAATTTTTGCTTGTGAACGGGTAATCTTGTTGTGTTACCGTAGTCTTTACGACCCAGTGGAAGTTGTTCTTCCTTGTTATTGTGGTAACGGGATTATTGTTGACTGTGTACAATATTGATACATCTATACTTTATTTGGACGACTCAGAAGAGTCCTTGATTGAATCGTATATTGTTGTCCACCGAGAGTGTAGATTCATCCATGAGTTTTGTTATTTGTCTTCGTGGAAGCCTTGTAGAGGTAACAGGTCTTTTGTTCACTGCTAATTGTAATGATTAAGGATATAGATTTCCTGGGCATGCATTGCATTCTTTTGTGTAAGCTGTTCGAAAGTTTTGAAGAGGCTCATTGTTTTCCTTGTTTTGAAATGGTATTTGATTTGCTTACATTTGTTTTATTCTCAATGATTGCCATGAATGGCATAGAAGGATTTATCGCTAATTTCATATTACGCTCTGTGTAGGGATTCAAATGGTTATTAGTATAAACCCATTAACGTATACAATGTGTATATATATAGATTTATAAATGTTGTGATTTGGACGACTCTGAGGAGTCGCTTAAATGATTTATATTATATTTGAGCCGAATATGTTTAAATAGTTGGTGAACGATAAACCAGTGGTTGGAAGGAATGACATGTACTAAGACCTCTGTTATTTTCTGGAATTACTTTTGTGTTGCATTGATTTTGTGGTACAGATTCTTTAGGAGAATATTTAGGTCTTCAATCTGTGCAAAATTGTGTAAAAGATGGGCAAGGTACAGCCGGTTTTCTTGTTTTGAATTCGGTAATCGGATTTGCTTGCCTGATGATTAAATAAGCTCCATTGTTGGGCTCGGATGTAATCGTATGCAATTATTTGTTTTATTGTTGTTCGGATTCATATGAACTTTTGGAAGGTATCTTGTATTGCTTGAACCTTATTGAATCTGATTTTCGGGACACTGTCATGCTTTTTCACTATTCCTTGAGTATGGTTGGATATTTCGTGTTCTGGCCCTGTTGGGGTGAGTCGCGAGTACCACACCTTAGACTTGCATGCGCCAAGGTAAGAATAGATATGCAATGTTCCTTTCCGTTTAATCAGCCCAATTTATACCAAGGTAAGAATAGATATGCTATGTTCCTTTCCGTTTATTCAGTTCGTTTTTGACTGAGCATGTTTCGGAAATACTGTGTGGACGTCATGGCATAGTCTTTAGGAAACCTCAGATTGCTTGATGCAATGAAGTTTGTTGTAAAACAGCAATCTTGCTTGCGGCTTGTCTAACTTGTTCATTTATATACTGGTTGAATGTTTTCATATGTGAAGACGGTTCAGTAATGAACTTATGTGAAAGGAAGTATGAATGGTTTGGTTCTTTCTCTTCCTTTATTTAATATTTGTTGATATTTGTCTAGCAGTGGGAAATTGTTTTGTAACATAATGGTGGAATCCCGAATTGTTATGTTATTCCCTTTTTGGAAGAATGAAACAATCTGACCAATGTTGTGATTTTGGATTCAATGATTGTTTGTGTACATTCGTTCCTTGTTTCTTAATATTTGATGAAATATTAGAAAGTGATTAAGACTATTTTGTAACAATGACAGAGTTACATATTTGTAATCATTTTGTATTACAAGGGCATAGTCTGAGTATGTTTACTTATGTGAATATCTGATCTCATTTAAACAGGGTGTTTAATGAAAACAATTGATGGATTGCAATTGTTTTAAAATTTAGTGCTTATCATGCTCGGTTCATTCGACTCATGTTGACTATTTTTGCAGATGGTTTGCCGTAAGAGGTAAAAGCAATGCAGATCTGACAGGCTGATCAGATTGTTTATTTGATTTGTTATGAATTACAGCTTGATTTTATAGATGTACTATATGTGAAAAGATGTTTCTTTTCCGTTAGCATTGTATCAAGTATGCTGTTGCATAAAATGTAATTGTATAGTTTTGATAGGAATGGAAATAAGTGTTTGAAACTTATGTGTTGTATTCTATTTCTGAAAGTTGACCTTCTTCGGTTTATGTAACGAAGGGGCATTGTTATCATTGTATAATATGGATGCTTTTGTGATTGACAATGAAAGCTTGCATGAAAATGAGATTGAATTCTTATGAGAGTTTAGTAGTTCTAATTTGTTCTAGCAAAAGCAATATTGGATTTAAATAATTGTCTTTCTAGAAGATAGGTTAAAAATGAGCCTAAAAGAGAACGCTAAACAAGCTGGATTAAATTACTAATCCCTAGTCCTAAGTATAACAGGACAATATTAAATTGGATTCTTAATCATTTATATCTTTATACTAAAAGTATGATATAATTTCAGTTAAGAGAACTGATATACAATCAAATGGAGTTCAGTTGGCAATCTCAAGCAAAGGTTATGAGATATTGTCTCGATTCTGTCGCTTTAGAATCGTGTGTATTCTAATGACTCCTGATGAAGAACTTGACCTTAATGTCTCTACCAAGTAATGGGTTTTATAGAGGAGGGTCCTCCTAAGACGAAGAATCCAGGGATCGGAAAGGCTAAACCTTAGGGAAAAGTCTTTAAAGTAATTTAAACTCAAGTGCGTAACGCTTGTTACTGAGTAGATCTTTTCGAGGTGGATTTAAAGGTTGACGACATAAGTCAACTGCAGAGTTGTACCTCCGAGAAGATTAGGATCTTCTCGAAGTTACAATAATGCAGATGACTTATGGCGACACCCTTTGCATTGATCGCTAAGATTTACACTTGATTTCACATGAGTTACCCTGGGACCGATTAAGAACGTGGTCATGTTATAAGGCTGCCTAGGAGATTCGGGGTATCATGACACACTGGTTGAACTGCAAGGTTGAACCAGTATGTCATCATATCCCTAATCCTCGTGGGCATCCATATAACATTATCACCTCGTTAATCCGCCTCCGAGTGATTCGATTGTGAAAGGAAGGACCTGAAAGAGTCGATTTAAGACATTCTATATAACATATGAATGGGGTGAAGGACGTATTCAGATCGATTGGACGAGTATGCCGTTAAGGAATACGAGACATGAACAGTATGTTTCAAATCTTTGGCCAAAGTATCGCAAGCTGCTGATTGCGTTGTCCTAATTCACCTAGTCTAAGGGATGAGATGCCGATGAATAATAGTAACAATTATTCAGTTAGATTCCTTGGACAGAGCATTCGAATCCTGCATTAGGAAGAGAGAACCGCAAGAGTAATGTGTTAAATAAAAACACCGACTCTTATTACTCATGAATAGATCGGTAGATTACCGAGTCATGGAATGAATAGATCGGAGGTACTCCAAGTCATTACAGCTGCATATGGTTGTCTGTTATATGAATAGTTATTTGAATTGTGAGTTCTAAATTATGTATTTAGAACCAGGATGCATTTAAAAAAAAAAAATTGACTTGTTCTATTGTCTAAAATGAGGATGTTACATCTTGGTATCAGAGCTGAAGGTTGCAGCTCTTGGACCTATTGAGTCCATAATCGATAAAACCTGAAGTTTTCTTGTAATGTAGAAAATGGTTAGAACAAGGGGGAACGTTATAATAATGCTCCACCGAAGGAGGAGCGGCAACAACCTGTAAATGGATGAGATCCTTGCTGCCCTGTTGGACACAAGAGATCGCTTAGTCGTGCTTGAACAGTGTGACGGGAAATGAGGAGGATGAAGAAGCTGATAATAATAATCAGCAACCTCCTGAGGACAACCCCGACACGGGTGTTGATGTTAATGCTGTGAATGCACCTGTGCAACCAGAAAACAAAAAGGCCGGATCGGGCAGAGAACTCACTAATGATATAAAAGGATAAGTCCACCTAAGTATGATGGCACCACATTAGGAGATGGAGCTTCGAGAATCGGCTTCAGCCGAAATGGAGAAGTACTTTGCAATAAGGAACTTCTCGTAAGAAACCAAGGCTATTTTAGGCAATGTTGGCTGCCACAACTTTTCTATGATCAGAAAATGACAGAATTTCAGAACTTAGCTCAAGGGAAGCTAACGGTAATCGAATATCGGGAGCGGTTTACAAAACTCCTCAAGTATGTACCGCGAGATCAAAGCGACGAAAAGTTCGTGGATACGAAATTCATCATGGGATTGAATCCAGTGATAGGGGGAGAGGTCGATGTTCACAGTCCAACCACTATGGAAGGAGTTGTTGAAAAGGCCATAAGGCAAGAACAGAAATTAAAGGCTATTTCTGCCATAAGGAGGAAGTGCGGAAGAAGACTGCAAACCCTTCTTCAACCTCTCTTGCACCCAGAAAAGGACCGTGGAAAAAGTTTGGAAACAAGAGTAAGTTTCCAGGAGAAAACAACAAGAAAGCAGCAGTAAATAAGCCTGCTGGAAATGTAAGGGATAATTTTGTTAAAAATTATAACAATGGGCAGAAGCCCTATGGAGGACAGCGTGACAATTACAAGGCTGGAGGTAATGCTGAGCCTAAGAAGGGACCTGTAGGAGGCTGTTACAATTGTGGCAAGGACCACTATGCGAATCAATGCCCTTTGAATAAGGATGATCGTAATCAAGACATAAGATAAGACATGCGCGAAGATGCAGACAAGCAAGTCGAAAAGCAAGCAACACCTATAGAAGTTTCATGTAAGTTATTCGGCATACCTGTCACTATTATTTTTGATACAGGAGCTACTGAATGTTTTATTTCTAATAAACTTGCTTCTAAACTTAAAAGAAAAGCTGGGAAAATGGATAAATCTTGGACTGTAGAGTATGGTAATAATTCTGTTCATACAGTGAGTATGTGTCTCTTTGGAGCAGTCCTTGATTTACCTAATTTCTCCACGGAAGTTGATCTCTATGTTGCACCTTTAGGATCATATGACATTATTATTGGTGTCAATTGGTTAGCTGACCATAAAGCAAAGGTAGATTGCTATGAAAAGAACATAAAATGTTTAGATGATCAGCTGGAATCAGCAGAGATTCAAGGTGTGAAACGAGAAATTTCAGTTAGAAAACTGTCAGCTATGCAGCTTAAAAAGGCTAAGAATAAAGGATGTACTCTTTATGCAGTAAAGATATCTGAATCTTCAGAAGAAGATGGTGATTACATGAAGCAAATTCCACTGTTACAAAGTTTCAGGGATGTTTTTCCTGAGGAATTACCAGGGTTACCACCCAAGAGAGAATTTGATTTTACCATTGAAATCAAGCCTGGAACTGAACCTATTTCCAAGGCGCCTTATCGGATGACTACTACTGAGTTAGTCGAGCTTAAGGCACAATTACAAGAGATTTTGTCTAAAGGATTGATTAGACCAAGTGTTTCACCTTGGGGAGCACCTGTGATATTTGTGAAAAAGAAGGATGGAACACTAAGGCTGTGTATTGATTATCGGATGTTGAACAAAGCAACAATCAAGAACCGATATCCACTTCCTAGGATCGATGATCTGTTTGATCAGATGCGTGGAGCAGTGGTTTATTCTAAGATAGACCTTCGATCTGGTTATCATCAGTTAAGGATTAAAGAGGAAGATATTCATAAAACAGCTTTCCGAACAAGGTACGGACATTATGAATTCACAGTTCTACCCTTTGGGTTAACTAATGCACCCGCAGCCTTTATGAATTTAATGAACAATATTTTTCAAGAATACCTGGACAAGTTTGTACTTGTATTCTTGGACGATATTCTCATTTATTCTAAAAGTGTTGAGGAGCACAATGAGCATTTGAAGATAGTTTTGGGAATTTTGAGAAAGAGAAAGTTGTATGGTAAGTTATCCAAATGTTCTTTCTTTGATTCAGAAGTTCACTATTTGGGTCATGTCATAAGTAAAGAAGGAATCACTGTAGATCCTTCAAAAATAGTGGCAATAACTGAGTGGCCTGCACCAAAGAATGTGCACGAAGTAAGAAGCTTCATGGGTCTTGCTGGTTACTATAGAAAATTTGTAAAGGATTTTTCTAAGGTAGCTGCACCAATAACTTCATTGCAAAAGAAGGATAAGAAATTCATGTGGAATGACAAGTGCGAAGCGGCTTTCAAAAGTCTGAAAGACCAGTTGACTTCTGCACCTATATTGGTTGTACCAGACCCTAATGGGAATTTTATTGTTGTAACGGATGCTTCTGGGGAAGGCCTTGGAGGTGTTTTGTTACAAAATGATCAAGTCATAGCTTATGAAAGTAGAAAACTTAAGTTACATGAGCTGAATTATGCCCCTCATGATTTGGAACTTGCTGCCATTGTTCATGCGCTTCAAGTCTGGAGACACTATTTACTTGGAAAACCTTTTGAGTTGAAAACTGATCACTTGGGACTGAAATATATTTTTACTCAGCCCAATCTGAATGCCAGACAGAGAAGGTGGTTAGAATTTTTATCACAATATGACTTTGATATTAGCTATATCAAAGGGAAGGAGAATAGAGTAGCTGATGCTCTAAGTCGTAGGAGGCACATTTCTGCTCTTATAACATTAAGAACTCAGTTTAAAGACGAGGTAAAAAGTGCCTCAGAATCAGATGCATATTTTCAGCAAGTAAAAGCAGCGCTTGCTGCAGAACCTAAAGATAAAAGGTATGAAGGTTTCCATTTTGATAATGAAGGAATCTTGCGTTATGAAAACAAGGTATATGTACCTATGTTAAACGACTTGAGGAAGAAGTTGTTAGTTGAATTTCATAATTCACCTTTCTCTGGACACCCAGGTATCACAAAAATGCTAGCTGATTTGAAACAACAATACTTCTGGAAAGGTATGAAAAAGGATGTGATAAATTTTGTGACTCATTGCCTGGAATGTCAGCGGGTGAAGGCAGAGCATATGCACCCTGCTGGACTGTTATATCCTCATAGCATACCGCAGTACAAATGGCAAGTAATAACCATGGATTTTGTACAAGGACTACCTATGTCCAGGAATAAGCATGATGTTATCCTGGTAGTTGTAGATAAACTGACTAAGGTAGCTCATTTCATCGCTGGAAATCTAAAGGATGATTCACCAGTGCTGGCCAAGAGGTTCGTACACGAAATTTTCAGATTGCATGGTGTACCAGAACTGATTATATCTGACAGGGATCCTAGAATGACGTCAAGGTTTTGGCAAACGCTTAACGCAGCCCTAGGAACAAAACTAAACTTCAGTTCTGCATATCATCCAGAAATGGATGGGCAAACTGAGAGGGTAAATCAAGTGTTGGAGGACATGTTGCGAATGTATTGCATGGATCAACAGTATAAATGGGAAGAGTATCTTCCATTAGTTGAGTTCGCATACAACAACACTTATCACTCATCTCTAAAGATGGCACCATTTGAAGCACTTTATGGAAGAAAGTGCAGAACCCCTGTAAGTTGGGACAGTGTTGAGGATAGAGTGGTAATTGGACCAGAGATTCTCACAGAAATGGAACAGCAAGTTAAGCTGATTCGTGAACGATTAAAGGAAGCAGCGGATAGACAGAAGAGCTATGCTGACCTTAAGCGGGTTGATAGAAAGTTTGAGCTTGGTGATAAGGTTTTTCTACGTGTTAAACCCAGAAAGAGTTCTATAACTTTTGGCAAGGCTGCCAAGTTGTCACCACGATTTGTGGGACCTTTCGAAATTGTTGAAATAATCAATCCTGTAGCTTATCGTTTAGCATTGCCACCTGCTTTATCTCGCATGCATGATGTTTTCCATATTTCTTTTCTTAAGAAATACGTTTCAGATCTGTCACATGTTTTAAATTGGAATTCCTTGCAGGTCTAAGACCTAGGAATAATCATGGTTAAACCCACACGAGTGCTGGAAACTCGCCAATTGCATTAAAGAAATCGTGATATACAGCAATGTAAGGTCCAGTGGGACCAGTTTAGCGAAGAAAGTGCAACTTGGGAAAATCTGGAAGAGATGAAAATTGCTTTTCCTTCTCTTTTTGCAATGAATGAAAATCTGTTGACAAAAAAATATACTTTTATGAACTGATTGTTTTTAAAGTATTTATGAAAGCCAGATTAAGGAAGACTTTATTCAGGTTGAATAAATGTGTTGTGACATTGATTTCTGGAACTATTTAATATGGAAGTAGTCACAGTGTTTGTGAACTAATAAATTGATTGACCTGAAGGTTAATTTAATATGTAATTCATTGGGACGATGAATCTTTTTAGGAGGGAAGCATGTAACACCCTGAACTATTGTTACTTTCTCCTGGACATACAAGTGTTGATATGTGATTTCTTGTATAAGGATGTGTTCCTCGAATTAGAAATCATGCTTGATATGTATTGTAATTTCCTTGCAGATTACAGATCTTGACTGAGTCAGAATATGATTAGACTCTTTTATTTATTTCATTTTGTGTCTGAATATTAATCTGATCACGGAATGAATTATAGAGATATTCATCTATAATATCTAGTCTTGGATCAGTGGAATTGATCCAAGTAATGCTTTAAATTTGTTTGTGATGAATTAGATCACAGACCTTGAACAGGTTGCAAGGTATGGAAGCATTGATTAAGCTGGTCAGGAGTATGACTCAGGCTGATCTTGGGAAATGAATTGGTTCCCGATATCGAAGTATATCTGGAAGGTCTCGGACGTGGACCAAGTAATAATTCTGTCATGTATATTCCTGTAGCCTAACGGCTGTATAGGAGTGAATCCTGTTCGGAGATGCATGATTTTGGGTCTTTTCTTGGCATATAAAATGTTATACCTTACTGGAATTATTAACGGTTAGTAACCTAAAACTAAAACCTAACCTAGGGGTTAGATTAGTGTTAATCTAACCTAGACCTAGGCTATGTGTTAATATCCTAAGTTAGTATCTATGTGTAAATTGGTTAGTATGGGTATTACCCTAAATTCTAACCTAAGATACTAACCTAACTAATGAGGAGATTATGAAGGGCCTATGGAGGGTGAACCATGGGCGGCGTTTTCTATGGTAATTAATGCTTGGGATAAGGATGAGGGACAGGTCATGGTGAAGGTTTAGGCAATGGCTAACCTGTTCTGACGTGGCAATTCGCTAAGTTTGGAAATGGGCATGAATTTTCATTGGACTGTCGCCAATTCTGGCGGTCGGTGGAAGATGAGTTTAAGCGGGAAAGTTGGTTTAATGGCATTCAATATTCTCGGAAGTCGAGCTCGGAACTCGTGAGAAGGCATGCAAACGGGAAATTTGTGGGTTTGTTTGGCTTGTCGCGATTTTCGGTCTTCTCTCTCTCTCTGCTTGTTTACTGGTTCTTCGCACCAGTTCTCTTTGAGTTGCATGGCAAGTATGAACTGCTATAGCTCTTTTCTCTGTCATGGAGGATATATATGTGATGGAGACAGCAAAATTTTGTTGGTCGCTTTATCGTGGAAAAAGAAAAGGAAGTTTGAGCTCTTCCTCCTGGTCTGCGCTTCGGAAATTTGATCAAAAATATAGGCATGATAGGCCCTAACCTTTAAATATCTTCTGTCTTTCAAGTGATTTCATTAGAACAACTCTGTTCAAATGTTTTGAGAAAATAGATGATTTTCTATGGAGATCTTGTTTGATTTTTGTATCAGATCTCTTCTGGTTCGATTTTTCAATTTCCTCTTGATGGGTGTTTATTAAAATCGAATTGTGGCTCTATTCCTTTGTGTATTCTTTCTGGTTTAAATATGTGAGATATTTATATGTAAAGAGCATGAAAGCTCGGCCTGTTTGGCGTGAGCCCATAGGATATACCTGTGTTGTTTATAGGCCACTGTATGTTGTTGATTTGTGGTCGCTGTTTCTTGTGTGGAAACTGTATGGAAGGATTCTGTTAGATACTGTATGTTTGATCAGTTCTACTGCTCCTTTGGAAACTCTGTCGTGGTTTTTGTGACAGTGACTAATGATACTTTTTGGGTTTCATTTGTCTTCTAATTTTTGCTTGTGAACGGGTAACTGTTGTGTTACCGTAGTCTTTACGACCCAGTGGAAGTTGTTCTTCCTTGTTATTGTGGTAACGGGATTATTGTTGACTGTGTACAATATTGATACATCTATACTTTATTTGGACGACTCAGAAGAGTCCTTGATTGAATCGTATATTGCTGTCCACTGCTGAGAATGTAGATTCATCCATGAGTTTTGTTATTTGTCTTCGTGGAAGCCTTGTAGAGGTAACAGGTCTTTTGTTCACTGCTATTTGTAATGATTAATGGATATAGATTTCCTGGGCATGCATTGCATTCTTTTGTGTAAGCTGTTCGAAAGTTTTGAAGAGGCTCAGTTGTTTTCCTTGTTTTGAAATGGGTATTCGATTTGCTTACATTTGTTTTATTCTGAATGATTGCCATGGATGGCATAGAAGGATTCATCAACTAATTTCATCTTACGCTGTTGTAGGGTTCAGCGGTTATGGGTATAAACCCATTAACAGTATACAGTGTGTATATATATAGATTTATAAATGTTGTGATTTGGACGACTCTGAGGAGTCGATTGAATGATTTATATTATATTTGAGCCGAATATGTTTAAATAGTTGGTGAACGATAAACCAGTGGTTGGAAGGAATGACATGTACTAAGACCTCTGTTATTTTCTGGAATTACTTTTGTGTTGCATTGATTTGTGTGGCATGATTCTTTAAGAGAATATTTAGGTCTTCAATCTGTGCAAAATTGTGTAAAAGATGGGCAAGGTACAGCCGGTTTTCTTGTTTTGAATTCGGTAATCGGATTTGCTTGCCTGATGATTAAATAAGCTCCATTGTTGGGCTCGGATGTAATCGTATGCAATTATTTGTTTTATTGTTGTTCGGATTCATATGAACTTTTGGAAGGTATCTTGTATTGCTTGAACCTTATTGAATCTGATTTTCGGGACAATCGCTCGCTTTTGTCACTTGTTCTTGAGTATGGTTGAATATTTCGTGTTCTGGCCCTGTTGGGGTGAGTCGCGAGTACCACACCTTAGACTTGTATGCGCCAAGGTAAGAATAGATATGCAATGTTCCTTTCCGTTTAATCAGTCCGATTTATACCAAGTAAGAATAGATATGCTATGTTCCTTTCCGTTTATTCAGTTCGTTTTTGACTGAGCATGTTTCGGAAATATTGTGTGGACGTCATGGCATAGTCTTTAGGAAACCTCAGATTGCTTGATGCAATGAAGTTTGTTGTAAAACAACAATCTTGCTTGTGGCTTGTCTAACTTGTTCATTTATATACTGGTTGAATGTTTTCATATGTGAAGACGGTTCAGTAATGAACTTATGTGAAAGGAAGTATGAATGGATAGGTTCTTTCTCTTCCTTTATTTAATACTTGTTGATATTTGTCTAGCACAGTGGGAAATTGTTTTGTAACATATTGGTGGAATCCGAATTGTTATGTTGTTCCCTTTTGGAAGAATGAAACGATCTGACCAATGTTGTGATTTTGGATTCAATGATTGTTGTGTACATTCGTTCCTTGATTCTTTTAATATTTGATGAAATATTAGAAAGTGAATAAGACTATTTGTAACAATGATAGAGTTACATATTTGTAATCATTTTGTATTACAAGGGCATAGTCTGAGTATGTTTACTTAAGTGAATATCTGATCTCATTTAAACAGGTGTTTAATGAAAACAATTGATGGATTGCAATTGTTTTAAAAGTTAGTGCTTATCATGCTCGGTCATCAACTGACTCATGTTGACTATTTTTGCAGATGGTTGCCGTAAGAGGTAAAAGCAATGCAGATCTGACAGGCTGATCAGATTGTTTATTTGATTTGTTATGAATTACAGCTTGATTTTATAGATGTACTATATGTGAAAAGATGTTTCTTTTCCGTAGCATTGTATCAAGTATGTTGTTGCATAAAATGTAATTGTATAGTTTTGATAGGAATGGAAATAAGTGTTTGAAACTTATGTGTTGTATTCTATTTCTGAAAGTTGACCTTCTTCGGTTTATGTAACGAAGGGGCATTGTTATCATTGTCTAATATGGATGCTTTTGTGATTGACAATGAAAGCTTGCATGAAAATGAGATTGAATTCTTATGAGAGTTTAGTAGTTCTAATTTGTTCTAGCAAAAGCAATATTGGATTTAAATAATTGTCTTTCTAGAAGATAGGTTAAAAATGAGCCTAAAAGAGAACGCTAAACAAGCTGGATTAAATTACTAATCCCTAGTCCTAAGTATAACAGGACAATATTAAATTGGATTCTTAATCATTTATATCTTTATACTAAAAGTATGATATAATTTCAGTTAAGAGAACTGATATACAATCAAATGGAGTTCAGTTGGCAATCTCAAGCAAAGGTTATGAGATATTGTCCGATTCTGTTGCTTTAGAATCAGGTGTATTCTAATGACTCCTTGATGAAGAACTTGACCTTAATATCTCTACCAAGTAATGGGTTTTATAGAGGAGGGTCGTCCTAAGATGAAGAATCCAGGGATCGGAAAGGCTAAACCTTAGGGAAAAGTCTTTAAAGTAATTTAAACTCAAGTGCGTAACGCTTGTTACTGAGTAGATCTTTTCGAGGCGGATTTAAAGGTTGACGACATAAGTCAATCGCAGAAAGTTGTACCTCCGAGAAGATTAGGATCTTCTCAAAGTTACAATAATGCAGATGACTTATGGTGACACCCTTTGCATTGATCGCTAAGATTTACACTTGATTTCACATGAGTTACCCTGGGACCGATTAAGAACGTGGTCATGTTATAAGGCTGCCTCAGAGATTCGGGGTATCATGACACACTGGTTGAACTGCAAGGTTGAACCAGTATGTCATCATATCCCTAATCCTCGTGGGCATCCATATAACATTATCACCTTGTTAATCTGCCTCCGAGTGATTCAGTTGTGAAAGGAAGGACTGACAGTAGTCAGTATAAGACATTCTATATAACATATGAATGGGGTGAAGGACGTATTCCAGATTGACGAGTATGCCGTTAAGGAATACGAGACATGAACAGTATGTTTCAAATCTTTGGCCAAAGTATCGCAAGCTGCTGATTGCGTTGTCCTAATTCACCTAGTCTAAGGGATGAGATGCCGATGAATAATAGTAACAATTATTCAGTTAGATTCCTTGGACAGAGCATTCTGAATCCCAGATTAGGGAAGAGAACCGCAAGAGTAATGTGTTAAATAAAAACACCGACTCTTATTACTCATGAATAGATCGGTAGATTACCGAGTCATGGAATGAATAGATCGGAGGTACTCCGAGTCATTACAGCTGCATATGGTTGTCTGTTATATGAATAGTTATTTGAATTGTGAGTTCTAAATTATGTATTTAGAACCAGGATGCATTTATCAAAAAAAAAAAAAAATTGACTTGTTCTATTGTCTAAAATGAGGATGTTACACCGAAAGCCCAAAAATACAAAATTTTAGACTTTCAGACTTTTGAACTTTAGAAGTTTGAAAGTGGAAAATCAGAAATGACCCCAAAAGCTCCAAAAGTGAAAGTTCAAAAGTTTGAAATTTTGGACTTTTAGGTTTCGAACTTCGGAGATTTTTTTAAAATGCAATTCCAAACCCAAGAAATTGAATTCCAAAAGAGAAAAAATATCTGAAGTGTAAAGTTTGAAATTGTGGACTTCGGGTCTTGGAGAATTCCATTGTACAAAGGATTTCTAAAAATTTGTCTGACATATTTTCTTCAAGGTAGGTTAAATGGCTAACATGGACTACAAAACTAGACACACCCATGCCGAAAAAATATGATTAGTCTTAGTTTTCATAGCCACCAAACTTTTCCATTACCTCCTCAACCAAAAACATTTTTGTTACCAATAATAACCCCTTACACTATATGTATGCCAAACCCTATCAACATCAATGTGTTACATGTTGGCTTATGCTTCTTTCTAACCTCAACCTCGAATTCATTCATCAAAATTCCATCAAGGGCCAAGCTATCGCTAACCAACTAGAAGACGCACCTCTTTCCAAGAATCAACCCTCTAACTTTGATTTCCTTGATGAATCCATAGCTACCCTCTCCTTAGATGAACCCGCTTACCAAATGACACTCTTCTTTGATGGCTCCAAGTGTTAGCGTGGAGGTGGGGTTGGTGTTATCCTCATCCCTCTTGATGGTGAACCTATGCCTTTGTATTTCAAACTAGATTTTGATTGTACAAACAATATTGTTGAATATGAAGCACTCGTATTAGGTCTCTAGGTTGCTTATGCCTTAGATGTTAAGTTAATCAATATCTTTGGTGATTCCCAGCTGGTCAGTAAACCAAGTCAATGGTATATACCAGTGTCGTAATGAGATCCTTCAAAAGTATAAACATCACATAGATATAATTTTGACCACCTTTGACCATTATGAACTTTAAACCACCCCACGTTCTACCAATAAATTTGTAGATACCATGGCCTACTTGGCTTCTCAGATACCCACTTTGCTTGCTGACTCTAAAATATTTGTCACAATACAAAGGTTGCAATCACCCTCTTATTTACCTCGTGAGGTCTACTCCGTCGGAACCATTGCACCTGACCCACGTGACCTTTGGTATAAGAAATTTATAGACTATCTTTCCCTTTCTATTTTACCCACTAATATCACTTGTAATGGAAAACATGCCTTTCTTAAAAGTGTCTCTCATTATGTCATCATGGGTGGTCTCCTTTATAAGCGTGGCTTCGACAGTATTCTCTTACGATGCCTTACAAGTTCTGAAATTCCCTACACCATCAAGGAAGTCCATGATGGAATTTTTGGAGGTCACTTTAGTGGTTTAGCTGTTGAAAAATGCATTCTTCACCTTGGCTATTATTGGCCAACCCTAAATCGTGATTTTTTTGACTGTAAAATGTTGGGTGAAATTCCAGCAATTTGATAATCTTCATCACACACCTAGTCATGCCTTATAGGTCACACGAGACCTTTGGCCTTTCTCTCAATGGGGCTTGGATCTTGTCACTGAGATCAATTCCCATTCTTCACAATCTTTGCTAATGGATTATAACTAATATTGAATATTATGCTAAATGGGTGGAAGCCATTCCCTCATTTTTAAAAGTTGAGAAAATATTTGAATTCATCAACCATCACATCATTTTTCGCTTTGGTGTTTTTCACCGCCTCATCATTGATAATGGAAATAATTCATAAAATAAAACCCTACATAAGCTATGTGATGCTTTTGGCATCCAACTCATTTTTTCATCACCTTATTACCCACAAACCAATGGCCAAGTAGAATCGGCCAATAAAACCTTGAACAAAAGTCTTATGAAAGTAGTTGATGATCTTTGGTAAGGATTGGCATTCACACATTCCTTTCACCTTGTGGGCTTATTGCACTTGTATTCGCACTTCAAATACGCCACACCTTTTTTATCTCGATCTAAGGTACCGAGGCTGTCTTACCTCTCGAAGTCTAGATTCCATCTCTCCACATCTCACTACAAGACATTCTCAATGACAATGACTTTCCCTAGAACCATCTAGCGCAACTTGAGTTATTAGATGAATGTCATCTTAATGCTCTTGAACATCTCCAAATCTACCAAAAATTATCAAATGTTCTTATGAAAAACGTGTCCACGAATGAACCTTTTAGGTCACTGACCTTGTCTTGAAGGAAAATCAACATGTAACCAAAGAGGAGAAAATTAAACGGGAAATTTTTCTCCTAATTGGCTTGGACCCTATATCGTTACCCATGCCTATAGATCGGGTGCTTATCGTTTGTCTTCACTTGAAGGTAAACCCAAACCTGAGCCTCTCAATGACTTGCATATTTGACAATTTTATTGTTGACATCAAGTCCTATAAAAAATTTTGTCGTTGATCACTCGTCCCTTGAGCATTGTTCACCTTCCATATTACCTTTTTTGAGGATCAATGACTAAACAAGAATCATGTGATTACCCGCCACCTTTCAACCTCCTCTTCAATATGAGTACCACAGATTCACCCATAACATGATTCTCATGGATAATTTTCATATTATTAAAGATGGAATCCCACATCGCTCATCACTTGAAACCACTGTTTCAAAATTAACCTTTGTGTGCTATGGTATTGTCTTCTAAACAAGAACCTAATCTTCCTATATAGTATTTTCCATGAATTAAAATTTCCAAAAACAAAAGGGATTCCACTCCTTGAGTCAAACTTCCAAAGAAAAGATGACTCCCTCATAAAGGGATATCTCTTCTCTCTATTTTACCATTATAAATAGACTACTCCCTTAAAGAACAACTATATAAAGTAATTAAAAAATATAATAAAATATATACGAAGCTTCCCAATCGATCAAATTTTTGCGAAGACCTCAAGGAGATAATATACTCATCCCATATAGACATCCCACATCGATCAGTCTATTAAAAACAAAAAAATGAAAAAATGAAGAAAGTGATGAAATTTTTCATCATGGACTTGCCTATTTTTGATCTAGGGTTTCTTGCTAAGAAAAACATGCTATCGTACACTAAGTTATGCTAAACCACCCACTCTCACCTCATTTCCTTTTCATCCTAATTTCTTCTCTACTCAAGGGACTTTCGCAACCATGAAATTTCATGATCATGTGACTTTCTTCACCCTTAGAATAGTCCATTATGTAAAGCCTTTAGGGTCTTACGTTCATAAGACCATCTGGGGTATGGTAGAATCATTAGGGTTCTTATCAATTAAGCAGCTCTTTTACCACCTTTTACTATTTTCCTCCTTATTACTTATTGATTATCCTATACAGGACTAGATCATTGATATCTATATTTCAAATGACTTAACAATTCCTATGACCTACATTCAACCATGCCTATAACCTCACCTTAACCATGCCTATGACCTAAACTCAACCATGCCTATGACCTAGACTCAACCATGCCTATGGCCTGTATTCAATCTTTCCTAAGATCTACCCATCCCCCTAATTCATCATATTCTTCCCTAACTTATGGGAGAAATGCATCGGATGGGGCCCCTTTTCATCGAAGCTATGTAGGAAGCACTTTGAGGGCATGAGGCCCTTGAAGGTTAGCTCAGCCTCTCTTCACCCTAACCTATTTCCCCCTTTATTTCCCTATTCACATCCTACCTTAGTTTTTTTCCATTTTATATCAAAAATTGGAAATTAAACCAAACAAGGAACAATGATGAACATTTTTACAACATCATCACGTTGTTCATTTATCATTTTCACATTTCCACTATAGTAATATTGGGAAACTTAAACCATAACATGTATATACATCATCATTTATCGCCATCATGCCTATAACCCGACTCCATCATGCCTATGACCTGACTCCATCATGCCTAATTGAGCTAACTCAGCTATGCTTACACGACCTCGACTCAATCATGCCTAAATCACCTAGTTTCCATCATGTACACACATAATCATTGAGATTAAAACAAGTACACCATCCATACTATAACTATCATCATCTATATAAATGAGAAAGTCTATGTATACATACATATGTACATAGATACAAATAAATATAAATATCTCAAATTTCTCAGATACATCCTCACCATATTTGGTACGCAGGTCGTATATGATCAAAAATATCAAAAATCTTGTATACAACCTCACTCTCTCTTCAAAGACGCACGGGATGGTATATACCAAAAATATAGAAAAATGGAAGTATGCGTAATCTATCAGGCATCCCCGTCGGATATCCTCCATGCCTGTCTCACTTGTCTCCTCCTCCTCCACTGCCATGTGGCATCTCTCTAGAAATATCCCACCCTCCGCATTTGTTAGCGCAAAGCTACAAACTACCTCCATCATCAGCACCACTAACATCATCTCCTTTAGATAGGCATGGTACATATGTCAATAACTCATGTTGGCGCTAGAGAACCTCAACTCCTCCACTCCTCACCTAACATTGTCAACATCAACTCCTCAGATGCCTATGAGAAAATGGAATACACTTGTGTCCCTACTATCGGTAACTATAGGATCCTATAAACATCCTCCAAGGTGATGGTCATCTCACCTCATCCGAAAATGGGTGCTTGAAATTAACACTTTTAATCATTTCAAAGGATCTTTAATTTTAATCAACTTAAGAGGTCTTAATACTCCAAATTATTGATTAAAAATATGATTTAGGACTGAATTCAAACTGAAATTAAGTTTGTAATTTTACTCAAAATTTCACTATTTGATCGAAGCCCCAAAAATCATTATTTCAGATTTAATTGATTTCCCAATTTTATCAATTCATGATTATAGTTGCATCCATATTCATATTTTGAATTTAAATTACTTGCAAATATCAGAAACTGAAAATAAAAATTAGAACACAACACCATATTGTTTACGGGGTTCGGAATTCCTACATCCCCGGGTTCGTGGTGAACAATCCATTAATAATGTTAAAAATGTAAATATAATAAAATTTACATTAACCAATAATGAATCAAAAACCTATAAAACTATGTTTCAGACCTTTGAAGGATGTTAATGGATCTTATTCTCTATGTCCTTCACCTTCCTAATCCACTTACAGCAGTGTCTCCCTTTGGTTCTATGCCTTCGTGTGACTTTAACAACAAATAAATCTATCAAAAAATCTCCAAATTGGATAAATTATCACACCATTATGATTGTATCAAAATTATAAGAAACTTTCATATATAACTTGAGATTTGGAAGTGAGCAAAAGTGCCCCAAAATTGCACTTTTCCAAAACTACCTCCTTATTCCCTTGACACAAACCTGACACTTCCATTACAAATACAAGTGAGCTTTACTTATACCACTTACAAGAGGGTGGTGGGTTGGTAAGGCCTCTTATCTTTTTAGATGAGGTGTTGGGTTCAAATCCCCTTCCATAGGTTTAGGCACCCAATTTAGCCATTGACCCCACATTTGGTGGGAAAGGGATAGGATAAGCCTTTAAATAGCTTTTTGTCCACAAAATCCTCCTTATCCCATGGGATTAGGCTTATTCCCTAGAATGGATTAAATAAATTATTATTATTATTATTTTAAATCCAAATTCACTAAAAACCTGCCAAGTGTCACGCCCATAATATGTCATTTGTCCATGTCAGAGTGTGTCATGTCATCATTTGACCACAACTTTGACTATGCATATCTTTCGCATACGAACTCAGATTTGGTCCATTCAAAATGTGTCAAAAAGCTTGTGATGAGATCTATACCATGGAGCTGATTTTTAAAAATTACAATAACACCAATTTTTCCTTGTTGCTAATTACCACGTGTCACCTTACCATTGGTCGACTTGTTGACCTGTTGACCAAAGTTTACTTCCCTGTTGACTGAACTTTGACCGGACATAAATTGAGCTCAGAGTGTCCATTGTTTATGTTCTTACAGTCGTCGGAAATATCTCTGAAGGATCTACTACAATGACATGGTTTAGGGAAGTTTAGGGAAATTTTAAAACTAAAAAATATCCCCTGATCACTCCCTCCCCTACTGAGAAGGCTTTTTGTCCACAAAAAGTTGTTTATCAACCCACAAATAATGTTATCTCTTCCTGCATTGCAAAAACACATACAAGAACCCAAAATAACATTATAGGTTAAAATAAATGCAAATAGTTGATTAGCTAGTCACATAACCAATCAGATAATAACACCCATTCTAATACAGGAAGATAGTATTCACCAAATAATTGACGGTCACTTTTTGAAACAGTGTTGTCATTAACAAAAATTACAATTCCATAACATGAATCGATAAATAAGGCATTTAAACTACCCACAATTAGGATAGTGCCCATTGTCCATCTGAAACTATAACAATTGCAATTATTCACTATCCAGAATAAAATAGACTATCAACACTCAAAATATCTATAGTCAACAACTTGAATCCATGCGAATCTCCCAAAAACATCGTATCACCATCACAAATAATAAGTCAGATAATAACATCCATCTATAACAGAAGCTAGTGTTCAACTGACACTTTGTGATTATGTTGATTATAACTAAAAATATTCACTATCCAGAATCATTAAACCATCAACTCCCAAAATGGCCATAGTCAAAATGTGAATCAATGTGAATATGCAAATATTCTATCTATACACTGAACTGTAAAAGGATAGATTATAAACTGTATGCTTACCCAAATTGGTGAACTACCATAATCTGCAAAATGATCACCTGGTGCCTTTGCAAACTAGTTTGTTAGTGTAATAAATTTACACCCTAATTGTAACCACATCTGATAGTTACAAAAATCAAAATTTCCCAAAATGAGGGCCTTATAAATTAGTGCAAATAAAACATGTGGATACAAAAAGTTTGTCTATCTATTACAATATCAAACAGGTTCCCGAATGGGTCTTATAAGCATCCATAAATTTGCACAAATGACAACACTATAAAACTACAAGTTTTAAAATCGACATTTTGATGATGCCCATATCCCTGCATACTATTATTAGAAATGGAATAACCAACCACAATGTGAGAAGATGAATATGAGTATGATGAACACGTCACTCAAATATTCTCTATGGATGCTTCCAAATTATTTCAAATTTGAATATAAACATAGGATAAAATCCCTAAAATATAGCTTTGAAAATGTTTGCATACTATCACCAGTTACTGCAATGCAAACATAAAGTTGAGGAATGTTTTACCCATCCAATTACTTAGATTTCTCCATTTAGGTGGTTTTACTTCCCCAGTACTAGAATGAGCATTTACATGAGTTAGATCAACAAATTTTGGTTTGACATTATTTTCCTTTTTAACAACTTTCCAATGTTGCATTGAAGGAACATACCAACACATCTTAACATCATGACCATTCCTTTTACAATGGGAACAAAATTTAATTTCCTTGTTTTTAGGAGTCTTACCCATTTTCCATTCCTTGAACTCTATCTAGGATAATGATTCCTCTATTTAGGAGAGGTAACCTTTTTCCATTTATCTCCTTACCAGTGAGATTGGTCTTTTGCACCTACCTTATCATTCAAAAAAGGCATTAACTTCTTAACCATTGTTTTCATCTTCTAACAATATGTTGTAGAATGATTAGAACCTTCACAAAACGTGCAAGGAAAACCATACTTTTGTCTACCAAAGCTATATTGTTCAAATTGAAAGAGTGTTTTAGAAGTCTTAGGATTTAATTTCCCCTTAGTGTTATTTTTAGTGTAAGTGGGAGGAGGTGGAATTTCATTACCTCATTTACCTGTTTTCTTACACCTTTCATTGTTCCTCCTTGATGGCGAAATCCTGTAATTATAGAGGCGTAGACCCTTGGCTGTTGGAAGCTTTTCTTCCTTCAAATACTTTAGAGCTTTCTCCAATTTCCATTTTCCCACTAGAATATCCCAAACCTGCAAATTGAGGTTGATCCTCTACCTGTATTGGGTTAGCATCACCTTGTCCATTTTTACCAAGGCCCTTTCTGTTAAATCCCATTTTAACCATTAGTTTAGACCCAATTCCCTTAGTATATTTTTCAAACTTACCAAAAGGAATATCTGAAACTGAATGAGAGGAATAATTAACATGTGAACAACTTACAAAGTGGATTTGTCATAGTACCTACATCTCGATTTGGAAGGCATTTCCTTGTTGTGTTCACCTTGTTGCAACTTTTCCAAGAGGGTGTCCTTGGTCCATATTTCTTCCTATAACTCTTTAACAAAAATCATTAACTTATTGCTCTCTACAAGCATCTCATTGACATACTCCTCTTTCTTGGTTATAGAGGATTATGGCTCAGATTTTAACCACACTATTTCCTCTTCCAAGGAATAAAAATTAGCTCTCAGGAAAGAGTTTTCTTCTTGGAGTTGGCGGTTTATGGATTTAAGCTCATCCAATTGCTCGTATTTGGATGACTTTCCATTGATTCCTGTTCCTACAAACACACCATGTACTTCTAAAACTACACACTGTAAAAGAGGATTAACAACCCGCAAAATACTGCACACTAAAAATTGAAATCAATATTGAAACTGAAGCCAAATTTTCAAAGACAATTAGAAGCTAATCCAGTAATCTAACTACTCTGATACCAAACTTGATCCGAAAATAGGTGCTTGAATTTAACACTTTTAATCATTTCAAAGGATCGTCAATTTTAATCAACTTAAGAGGTCTTAATACTCCAAATTATTGATTAAAAATATGATTTAGGACTGAATTCAAACTGAAATTAAGTTTGTAATTTTACTCAAAATTTCACTTGTTTGATCGAAGCCCCAAAAATCATTATTTTAGATTTAATTGATTTCCCAATTTTATCAATTACTAATTATAGTTGCATCCATATTCATATTCTAAATTTAAATTACTTTGCAAATATAAGAAAATGAAAATAAAAAATTAGAACACAACACCAGATTGTTTACGGGGTTCAGAATTCCTACGTCCTTGGGTTCGTGGTGAACCGATCCATTAATAATGTTAAAAATGTAAATACAATAACCTTTACATTAACCAATAATGAATCAAAAACCTACTGTAAAACTATGTTTTAGACCTTAGAATAACATTAATGGAGCTCAACCTCTGTCCTTCACCTTCCTGATCCACTTACAACAGTGTCTCCCTTTGGTTCTACACCTTCGTATGAATTTATCAGAAAATAAAACTATCAAAAATTTCCAAATAAGATAAATTATCACACCATTGTGATCATCTCAAAATTTTGAGAAACTTTCATATATAACTTGAGATCTGGAAGTGAGCAGAAGTGCCCAAAATTGCACTTTTCCAAAACTGCCTCCTTATTCCCTTGACACAGACTTGACACTTGTCCATTACAAATACAAGTGAGCTTTATTTATACCACTTACAAGAGGGTGGCGGGTTGGTAAGGCCACTTATCTTTTTAGATGAGGTTTTGGGTTCAAATCCCCCTTCCATAGGTTTAGGCACCCAATTTAGCCATTGACCCCACATTTGGTGGGAAAGGGATAGGATAAGCCTTTAAATAGCTTTTTGTCCACAAAATCCTCCTTATCCCATGGGATTAGGCTTATTCCCATGGAATGGATTAAATAAAATATTATTATTATTATTTTAAATCCAAATCCACTAAAAAAACTACCAAGTGTCACGCCCATAATATGCCATTTGTCCACGTCAAAGTGTGTCACGTCATCATTTGACCACAACTTTGACTATGCATATCTTTCACATACGAACTCAGATTTGGTCCGTTCAAAATGCATCAGAAATATTGCGATGAGATATATACCATGGAACTAATTTTTAAAAATTACAAGACCATCAATTTTACCTTGTCGCCAATTGCCACGTGTCACCTTGTCATTGGTCCACTTGTTGACATGTTGACCAAAGTTGACTTCCTATTGACTGAACTTTGACCGGACATAACTTGAGCTCAGAGTGTCCATGTTTTATGTTCTTAAAATCATCAAAAAGATCTCTGAAGGATCTACTACAATGAAATGGTTTAGGGAACTTTAGGGAACTTTTGAAACTGAAAAATATCCCCTGATCATCACCGTCGAGAAAATGAAATGTGTTGGTCACCGAATCCCATCTGTCGATGAGGATGACCATCAAACTCATCTCCAGGACTACGTTCTAGTAACATATAACCCCAATCGGAAAACCTCTGTAACATGGTTCTACTCCTTACCTATCACGCTCCCTTTTACTTCTAATAATAGGGGTAATAACCTATCATACATCCATAAATCGTCCCTCGCCTACTTCCAACAAACCATAACATCATTAGACATTGACCATACTCCGCTTCACCTTTGAACCCCAACCTATTCCCCCAATCCCCCTACTCATGACCTATCTCCCCACCCCACCCTTGATGAATACCTTTCCTCCCATCTCAATTTCCCACCCCTCGATACTTTCCTATTTATACCTCTTACCCATGCTTATCTCCCCCACCCACCCTATCTCATCTCTGGGCCTATTTTTCCCTCATGCTAAACCGTCATAAGTTCCTATTAAGCGGCACCTACCTCTAAAAACTTGAATCGGTCACCTCATTCATGACTAATGCCAGCTCACTCCCACTAATGTCATCCAACCCTTGACCAACATCGGTCACTATCACGGTGACAACATCCGCAAAACCCTACCCATTTTTTCTAAAACTTCACCAATCCTCCCTAACTACCCACCCATTCCTACCCAAATCTCCCCTCCACCCATCCCCCACCCCCTTAACCTACATCAAACTTCCTACTCTTCCTATTTCACCCATTTTCTTCCAAATTTAAATTTCATTTTCCCCAAAACCCATTTTACCCTAACCCGATTTCTACAAACCAATTTACCTACACACATAGAAGGGGATCGAATCCTACCTCATCGTGATGTCATCTATGTGGTGGCACATTGGGCCACTACACTAGTGGTCCACCTGATCCCTCTCTTACCTCTACCATCACCGAATGACCTCCTCACCTCCACCCAACCCAATTGATCACACCGATCTTGTGGACCTGCCTATTGAATGCCGATTACCCGCTTTGAGGCTCGCCAACTCAACTCTCTGTCTCGCTCTGTCACTTTTCACTTTTCCACTACTCCTTTGTCATTTTATATTATTAGAAAATGAAAAATGATTCCGCAAAAAGGAAAATTTTCCTTTTTAATCCCAATCCACTATGACCGACGTCGGTCATTTTGGTGCCCTAGCCAACTGTCGTTGGTTAACATGTAATCAGAATCGGTCACACTTCAAACTAGTTTCCCTTGCCCCGCTCCTATTTCACCTATCACCACTCATGCTCACCCATTTTTATCATTTTGGCCACCCATTGAAACATACCTACAAACCCAACCTACCCCTACATTTCCTTTGCTACATCTTAGGAGTTGTTATTTTACCTATACCTTGGCCTTACCCATTATATGACCAAATTTCCTAAACTTGCCTACTTGGTGTGACCATTGAGCTTATGTATTCATTGTACCTTGTGATGTTGTTACCTATGTTGTTTTAGCCTACTAACCATACTTTCCTCTATCATGTCATGCCATTTATCTCAACCAAATATTTGGTGTACCAAAACATACCTAAACGTTCCTACACCTAACCTATGTTGTGTTTCCAGACCATATCCTATACCTTGGATACCTAAATCACCTCACCCTTGTTTAGATAAACCTATCAACCTTAGATGATGTAGATTTTGTAAGCTCTTCAACCTGGTTCTATGTTGCAATCTATACATGTGCATGTGATTGATTACCATTACCCATGACCCGATTTTGACCATGACCTACTACCCATTACCCGAGTTGACCGTCACCTTTTCCCTCAATACTTAAACCTTTCCCCACCTATCTTCCCCACCTACACCTTTATCAAACCACTCACTGATTCCATCTTCCACCTCATCGAGTTCTGGTTTGAGGGGGATCACCTTCACCCACACATGGGGCATTCACTTCCTATTTTTCAGATCGTCGCTTACCAATACAAGCTATGCAACAAAAGGGGAAAAATGTAGACACCAAAATTGGGTCACACTCCCCTTGGTCCCCTTTCAAACAACTAACTTAAACACTTTTACCTAACCATGACCCTTACATCACACATTAATATTAATTTAATCACTTTAATTAAATTAATACTCATCCTCACTTTATTCATTATTTAATTATCTTAATTAAACCAATTTCCACCTCACCTTCACCCCATCACCTCACCTAGAAACCTAATATAAACCTATTTTTAGTATATATCTACTCACCATAACTAACTAAGACTTAGTTCAACCCTAAAAATCAATGCCTATTATTCCTCTAAACACATTCCCACTCATTAAAATATAACATTCGTTTTGATCCGCGATAAAAGGATAGACTTGGCCCAAATGATTGCAAGATTTGTCATTATTAGTAAACTTAGGGAATCCCACATTAACCGATTTGGTTGTGCCAAAAAAAGATTCTAGTTAACCATAAGCGTAATGTCGATTACCATATAACCATTTTGGTAACCTTGTTTGAGAGGTTGGCTAGATTATCAAATTTTGGGAGTAAAAGGAGATCTATATGTAAGTAAGAACCAAAGCTCTTTTGCACTTTAAATCATCCATAGCCAACATCAAGATAGATCTAGAGGTATCACTCTCATGGTAGCATTCTAGGAAGCACCACCACAACACCAAGCTCCATCCCACTGATCAATCATCACCACCACCCAACCATTAGACCTGCAACATCAGTAAGTGCATTTATCACCTATGTCATTCCATCCTTGTTCTGTTTTAAAGGTTTTTTTCATCTCTGTTATCATTTTCTATTAGCATCTCCATTCCCCCACCATTCACTTTCCTACAAACTCAACCTTTCACCACCACACCATTTGATCATCTATACATGACCTTTATACATCTTTGAGTGTTCCTAAGATCCCCACAGACCTCACCATTCCCCTTTTTATCTCTATCTAACCTCAAACCAATTTCCACAATCAGGTCTTATTGAGTTCCTATCATCCTAACCATATCGACGCTAGTTACCCATGACCGTCGTCGATTCTCTATAAACCTTCATCGGTTATATCTGACCAATACCGGTCTCTATTTTTGGTCATCCTATCAAGAACAAAACCTAAGAATCTTCACCTAAGTGACCTAGAATCTGACCCTAACTAGTATTTGAAACTTGACCAATTACAACATCTCCAGAGCCGATTATAACCTAGCCTGTTATATTCGTTTTTCTTATTGTGTTTGAATGAGATACCTAAATCATATCAACTATATTAGGAATTTATTTAATTACATTATTTCTCAAATTTAATTGTATTAAAAATGGATTGACAACAAACGTCTAGGAAGCATCATACTTCTCAGATCTAGCACACGCTAGGTAGTCCACCGCCATATATTGTTCAACTATGATTTTGTAGTATTGTTTTCTATTTCGGTAGTTACTCCTAGCCAAAAGGGAGCTCTCACGATCAACATTGGATTGAGAAGTCGAACGCGTGCACAACCTTCAAATCAAACATCACAATAGGTATTCCTCCTCATCCCACACCCTTATCTGTTTTCGTCACATTCAAAACATACGAGAAAATGGTGAAACACTTTGTGTGAACATAAAATAATAAGTCCGAGATGGTGAAGTCAAAGTATTCAAGTTTCAAAAGGTTACATCATTAGTGATGTCATCTATTAAGGTGTTTGAGTTGATGGAAAGGTATATCAAGTACTAAAAACTAGAGTAATATAGAAATGCATTGTTGAAGACAAGAAGAGTTTAGTTTGACCTTAATGTGTGTGTGTGTGTGTGTGTGTGTGTGTGTGTGTGTGTGTGTGTGAGAGAGAGAGAGAGAGAGAGAGAGAGAGAGAGAGAGAGAGAGAGAGAGAGAGAGAGAGAGAGAGATTTTAAGGTATGAGATTCTCCACAAGGAAGAGGTATTCCTATGTGTTGTTTGATTAGGAAAGAGTCTTTACAAACGTAATCTTTGTAGTATGAGTATGAGTGTTTCAATGTTGCAAGTGTTTATGTCATGAAGGATGATTAAGAAATAGGCAAGGTATAAGGTGTTTGGGTCACCCAAGGTGAGTTGAAAGATTTTGTAAGTTTCTTATCTCTCTAATTCAAAGGATAAGGTCATCTTTAGTGTCTTTAGGACTGTAAAAGAGGTTCTCAAATCGGGGGAGTTCTCTTCACCCCTTTATTATGTTTATTAGGCTATATGAAGACTTATAGGGAGGGGTAAATGATGATTTACAAATGAGATATCTGAGATAAGAAAGGAGTTGACTCAAGAAATATATATTTGCCCCAAAAAAAAAGCTGAAATCACTTAGGAAAAGGTTCAAGATATAGGTAAGGTGGTTGAGTCTCTCTCATTGCATGGGAACAAGGTAAGAGACTAAATTTTTGTATGTTTCTATTAGATTTGGGTGGTAAAAACCTGGGGGAGCTGTAAGGAGGATGCTTGTATGCTTTATTTGAGTTTTTATAATGTTGAATTTTGTAATTTTTGTATTGAACATGTTTAGGAACATTGGTCCTAAAGTGGATATGTAAGCTTTGAAAGTCAGAATTTGATGTTCTTGAGCATGAGAATGGCGTAGAAAGTGATGCAAATCATGATTAAAGGAAAAAAATGGTGTATCATGTTTGGGGGAGTTATGTTGAAGTTCTTAAATGTTCATGAATCTTTTTATCTCTTCAAGCAGTCAAAGAGAAAATAATTCAGACTTAGGGGTAGTCAAGTCAAGTAAGTTTGTATTTTTGCATTATTGCCATTGTTTTGTCATTTTTCCATGTAATAGATTCATTATATCATTTTTCATATATGGAAAATGGGGGAGAGGCATTAGAAACATTGTATGAGTCAGTAAGTGTGTTGGTCATGTTGGTTTCCATCAAGTTTTTGAATGATGGTTGCCATTAATGAAAAAGGGGGAGATTATTGGCCATTGTGTGTTAGTTTTTTCATTTATGTCAACTCCATTGATGTAAAATGTTGTGATGTGGTCATGTGAGTCTCCATGATGTGATATTCAGGTGTCAAGTATGAAGATTGAGTGGTTTTTTGAGTTCTATGTGTATACACTTGTATTTTGGTCAAAGCACTATTATTCCTAATATTGCACTAACTATTATCCTTCTTGAAAATTGATGACATACCATTAGTTAGACCTATCTAACTCCCCTCTTACGACACTCTTTTGGTCGTATTCCTCTTGTAAATCAATTAAGCAGGATAATATAACCTTTTATTGACTAAACCATCTTCTCATTCCCTTCTAGACTACTTCTACTAGCTTTCTAGACTATCAATCCATTTCATTGGATTGATTAGACCTCTCAAAACTCTCTCAAAACCCTAATTCCTCTCTAAACATGATTAACTAGTCTAACCTAGTTTAACTAGTCCTAACCATGATTAACCTCTTCTAAACCTAGTCAAATCTTACTTTGACTCCCTAATTAATTTTTGGCTTATCCTTTAGTCCCACATGCACCAAAATTCCCCACTTTCCCAAATGGAAAACTATAAATAGCCCACTACCCCCTCTCATTTCTAAGAACTCTCCTTCTTCCTAACATAAACTATAGCATTTTTCTTAGGGTTTAGAGTTATTTCATTTCTTTCATTGAGCTATTGCTTTTCCATTGCACTACACACCAAGCATTGAGTAAATGGGAAGAACCATTGGCCTTGAAGCCATTAATGGTGAGCTCTCATTCTCATAATCACATAACTGATTGCTTAGAATCTGCCTAGGTTCATTTTAAAGCTTTCAAGAGTAGAGGATTACTAAATATGCTAGATTTTCTTGTTTATTTCAATATTAATGTATACAAAGTGATGAATCCTTGTTTATCTCTTATTTAATGGTCTAATGACTAGCTTGTTAAAAGTATTTGGGGTTTCTGTAGAGATTCTTACCCCATGTCCATGGATATTGTAACTTTTCATTGAACACAATTAGCACAACCGGTGGTACACGTAGTCCATCCTCCATTAATGGGGTCATTTTGAAGATTTTATTTTAGTTTCTAACTTTTTTTAGTTTCAATCTTTCTAGATTAGCTTCAAGATTTCTAAATTCATTTTTCTAAGTTTTTTAGATTAGTTTCAAGTTTTTGATTTCACTAACTTTTTTGTATTAATGGATAAATATCAAGTTTCTTAGCTAGTTTAGCTAGGATTGTCTTGTTTTTGTGCTCTTTGCAGGATCAAAAGAGGTGAAGTGCTACCAAAATTGAACCAAATTGATAAATTTTTGATATTTTTAGATTTATTTAAAAAATTCCCGTGTTTTTTAGCCACATACAAGAAAGGGAGTGCACATACCATTCTGTGCGCATAGGCATAACTCTCACTATGTTTTTTTCACACAGAGGTGTGCACATGCTTAAAAGCATGTGCACATGCTTAAATGGGTGTGCATACACCCTAAAGGGCGCACACACATAATCGTGTTCATAGCCTATCTTCTTAGGAGGCCATAAAATTTTCTCCCGAACTTGAAATGAATCTTTTTTTGTGTTGGAAAGGTATTTAAGTGAACTACGAAATGGAAACATATCAATCTTTTTACTTATACAAAAATTTATGGTTTATGTTATTAGGTAACTAAGTCATTTTCTAACGTGTCTTAAAGTTTGAAAAATTGTTTTCTTGGTTAATCTAACACTGTGAAAGGTATTTTTGGGACTAATCAATGGTTTACTGTGTTTTCTTTTCTATCGATTTTTTATCCTAACTTATTTAAAATTTTGCATCTTTATTTGTGAAGGTTTGAAATGTGTATGCTCTTCCTAAATTTTCACTACCTTCTTCATACTTACAAAAAAATTCAATTAGCTTTCAAAGTTGGTTAAAAGGAACTTCTTTTCACATTTTACTTAGGAATTTTCTATTTCTTACAAAATTTGAGTGAGATACCTTGTTATGTATGCTCTTTCCTTGCATCTTATGATGATATGGGAAATCAAAAGAAACATCTTATCTCCTTTATATGACATTTTGGAAAATTACTAATCTTGGTATATAGGACCAAAAATGCTTATCAAAGAAAGGAGGAGCTAAGATTAAAAAAACCGCTAATACACGTGTTTTCATACGGGTTTCCAAACAATGTGCTGCTTAAAACCACATTAAGTTAAGAAAGATAAAAATACACCATTTCATTTCACACTAATTGCAGGTTTGAGAAATGGGAACGTCCCTATCCGCTCAAATGGAACATAAATCCTTTGGCATAAAACCTTAAGCTATAACAATGGGGTTGGTTCTAGGAACCCTAAATTACTCCATTGTTGAGTAACCTCATGGATGAAACAGATGCACTTCACTTACCCACTTGAATAGATTTCACATTGTAAGTTAGATTCAAATTTTTTCCTTTCGTGACCCCGGTGATGGTAGAACTGAATGCACTAGTTTCTCATTGTATTAGAAGTGGGTAAAGTAAAGTTGGGATACTTTGAAATCAATCAATGCAACTCTTTGGGTAAATCGATCTCGCTCCTAGCCAACTTGTGACACCTAGTTGAGAGATATTATTAGGGAAACCATTCTATCTTGGAGCCCACTTTGTTAGTCTATAGTCGATCAAGCCATCACAAAGTGACAACTTACTTACAGTCTAAACCTTATTTTCAAACAAGGAAAATATCCCATGTAAGTTAGAACTAAGTGCCTTTCATCATGTAATTAAACAAAGTTTCAATTAGCTCAGTTTCTTCACCTTCAAACAAGGAAAAACTCTACCCAAGTGGCACTTAGTTTATTTTCATCATTTTGATCTATACCCTTACATTCTTGCTGCCCATTTGAAGTGAGAAGGAAGTATACCTCACACATTTTATCAAAGATAGTACTTGCCACTTTTTTGTCTATTTACGCCCATCCATGTTTGTGGATGGGTTATTAAATGTCTAAAGTATGCGTAGGTACATTTTCATGTCTTTGATATTTCTTTGATCTTGATTTCAATATCATCTTCACTACTGCAATTTCGGTTCATCATTTATCTCTCCTTAGGTTGATAGGTTTTTTTCTCGCATTCTAGTCACACAATTTTGGTACTTACATTGTGTTTTCAATTTCTTAAGAACTTGATATAAGTACCTTTATTGTGTGGTTACATTTCTCATGAAACTAAAAACTTCTTGCTATACTCATACTTTATTTTAGTTTCGATGACATCTAAGTATTTTTGAGAGTGTCGATATTGCCTTATATATACTGAAATAATTTCATCTTGATACTAACACCTTTCTTTCTCGGTTAATGTATCAGGATAGTGTTGTTACGCTATACATACTCACAACTTCCATTTTTCATAAAACTTAGCTTTCATTGGCATTCAAACTAGTTTTAGTATACCTTGTTGAGATATTGTGTCAGTACCACTTTAATATTTAGGCCTTGTTAGAATTCTAACTTGACCTACGTATTGATACGATATTTTCACTATCCGCTTTGGACCCTTCACCGGAATCATAGTTAGGGTAATATTGGAAGAATGATAATTTGAGTGATCATTTCATTTGAGTGTTCATATGAGTGTTCTTTGAATCATAAAAATGAGTACATAACATTACTTATAGATCACACTAGGTTCTTGCGACATCGCACCGAGTGATTGACACAAACATACACCTAGGTTTCACACAAACTCGAAGCACATTTAGAAAAACCTAGTATCACTTTGACTAGTGATGCCTAGAATCACAAAGATGGCATCCAAATCAAACGATCGTGACTTAGGAGAAAATCCTTTTGAATCATTCCCATTTAGTGGAAACAACTTATCACCTCTTTATTTTCATAGGTCAAAGACACAGATTCGTTGATTGATCATAGTGGAGAAGAATCTGATTCTTCTAAAGAACAACATCAATTAGACCTAGGTTGGTTTGACAAGATTTCTTTATTATACAGAGATCAAGTGCTTGCAAGATTCTTAGAATTAGGGGCTAAAATTCTACAAGAATGTGAAGTATAAACCAAGGTCATTAATCAAAAAATAGAAGAACGAAGGTCCCTCTTAGACATGGATAACCCCTTTGACGTAGGGTATGCTTCTACTTCTAGGAAAAATCATAACACCATTGATGGAGGCCCATTGAAACCATTTGGTGATCCATGATGACCTTATTACAAAGATTCACTAAAAGTGAAGATTGAGCACAAAGCCTTACCGCCTCCCAAGTTCGATGAGGAAGAGCTTCCTTTAATTGAAGAAGAGATCCTTCAAAAATAGATCTTGAAACTAAGCCAAAAATTATCAAACTTAGGCTCTTCAATAACAAATATATACAAAGATAAACTCAAAACATAATCTAGCGAGTTCCACTTCGATCCGTATAAAGACACAACCTTTAAAGTGGCTAAGGCACAAAGACCAATGTCACCTACTAAACAACAACTCATTGAACATGAATTATAATTGATGAAATACATGCTTACTACGATACAAGAGGGAAATGTAGGACATAGTGGGAAATATTTGTATGAAGAACTATGCCCTTACCCCTTTGATAAGGACATGTTACGATAACCCTTCCCAAAGAAATTTACCTTTTCTAAATTTGATAAATATAAAAGAAAAAGTGATCCTCGTGATCACATCAAAAAAATTATATGGCTTCCAAGAGGTCACGTACAACGATAAATTTTTAATAGGACTCTTGCCTCCACCCGAGGGGCACCGGGATTGGAATGGTTCTTTAGCATACCCAAGGGCTCCATTACAATGTGGCCCGCGTGAGTAGAAAAAATTATACGACATTATTCCTACAACATGGAAAATGATATCATAATGAACGACCTATGTAATGAAAAACAATGATTGCGAGGGTTGGTAAGTCATTTCCCTTGTGCCTTTCCAGAAAAACAGCTAGTAAGCATATTTGTGCCTAACTTGAACCTAGATATAGCCTTCTATTTACAAATGCATTGTGGCTCTAACTTCGAAGAAGTTATAGAGAAGGGAAGTCAAATAAAAAAGGCCCTCATGCAAAGGGAAAACTTAAACTGGTTTTCAAAGATAAACATGAAGTAAAATCCATAAATAAACTGAAGGTCTTCAACAAAAAAAAACATGTCGTTGGAGATGGCATTATAGACTCCAAAAGAGTCCAAGCTATACAAACCAGTCCTCTTTTAAATCTCTCAAAAGGACCTCATCCCAAGGCACCCACTAAACATACATTCACACATTAACAAAATCCCTATCTTCCATACTAAAATAGTTAGATAACATAAACATGGTGGAATATCTAACCGTAATGGTACCATACCTAAAAAATGCTCCAAAACCCATTTGGTTCAAAAAACATGAGTACTATGACTTCCATTGTGTTAAAGGGCACAAAACAGATAGATGTTTGAGACTACACCATTACATACAAGACCTCATTGAAGAGGGTAAAATCTTCATAGATTCTCCCCTAACTTAGGAAAAGGTCCAAATGAGAAAATGGGTATCTTTAAAGAGCCCTTTCCCAATCATGTAGATAAAAAGAAAATGAAGCGGATCACAGAAAAATTCCAATGACCGTAGGATTGCCACTTCTATTGATCCCACTAATGGTAGTCCCTTCGATTCTCTCATAGGATGTATTTATTCATTGGATGATCATGTCAATACTATTAGGATCTTAGAAAAGAGTTGTGCAATAGGGATGAGACATGCTCGTTTAATCATACAAGATCCCCTACCCGTCCCTCGGGAAGTTCAATACAATCTAATAGAGACGGTTAGAGAAGACGCTGCTAGGATATCCATATTAGATCTCCTCAAAATCTCTACTGCCCATAAAAAACATACTGTATAAAACACTGCAGAGTTTGGGAGTCTCCACCAATTTAGATCCCGCACACCTCCAAGCCATGATTTCACACCTTGACTCCAAAGATCATATATCTTTTGATCGCATTACAATCTCACATAAAGACCTGAGCAAAACTTACCCTTATACCTAGAAGTAGTTGTTGCTCATCACAATATAAAGAGAGTACTTTTGCATGGTGGATCTGGTCTAAACATGTTACTTTGAGCTGGTTAAGCACATAGGCCACTCAAAAATGGATCTAGGTGCCAAAACTATTACAATCATGACCTATGATAATGAGGAGTGAGAGCCAGCAGGCACTATAGTAGTTCCAATATAAGTAGGGCCAACTTGTCATGATGCAACGTTCCATATTCTTAACTTAGATCTACCATACAAAATATTCTTATAAATCCCATGGATCCATGCCATGGAGGCCATTCCTTCAACTTTCCATCATTGTATCAAGATTTGCCATAACGAAGAGATAATCACTATTCAGGGTGATCCAAAACCATTTACACATCAGGAAAGACCTTTACACACATTTTTCTCGTGCAACTTATGAATGTCCTTCTACATACATTGTTCCTTTGTAAATAGATGCTATCAAGGAATGTGTGGATCCATATTCACTCACTCCTTGCAATCAATACTTTCCTTTGTTGGTCAACCCCTTCGCATCATGGGAGGAAACATCGACAAAATATGGCCTAGGTTAGCCATTCACCCTTAAACAAGATTTATTAATATTAGATTTATCAATGTCACCCAAGAAACATGGAAAACCCTATTTTTAGTTCAAAATCACTTAGGATCAATGCCCTATACCATTGGAGAAGTGCATTCCTAGTGGTTTATATCGAAAAAATATGTTAGAAGATTCCACTAGCAAAGTACCTGAAGGTACCATGGCTTCATGCCATTAGGCCCCACTATATGTCAAAGGCCACCGTATGATGTACGTCATGGGTTACAATGGGTTTGGATGTGGTATCAATGTACAAGGGTGATTAGAGCTCATTCCTATCTATCTCTTTAAATAAAACATACATGGTCTTGGAATAAGACCACATGATGATCCACCCTTTGATATTGATGCCACCTCTTCCGAACATGAGGATGACTCATCTCATTCTGATAGCGATGTGGATTCCAAATGTATCTTCTACGAGGATGTTTCCTCCACTAACTTATTCCCTTATTCAATTTTACTTACTTTATCCGGATCCAATCCATACACCGATTTCCAAGTAACCCTTGTATATCTCGAACTTGTAGATTGGTATCAAAAATTTCACGTGCCAATTGATTTCTTTGAAAATTACGAGGAATTTGTAGAATTCATGGGTCTCAGGGATTATATTCTAGCTGGGGATCATAAGAAAGGATTTTCAATTCAACTAGACACATGCGCATAATTTGGAGAATAAGAAAAGATGTGTGGATGCTTGAATAAGAAGGTCGTAAGCAAGAGTAAGGATGCTCCAGAGAAACATTGTGCAAGGAATAAACATAAGTCTCATAGACAAAAACTTTTTTAAGCACTTGTAGACAAACATAATGAAGAATCCATATAAAAAATCATCTATCTATTAAAGAATGATGAAGAGGTACCTAAGGAGGTTGACCTTACCCTTCCCCATGATCCTATGTAGATGGAAGATACCTCTAAGATGCTTCTCGGAGAAACCATTAGTGTTAACATTATCTTGAAAGAGGAACCTAGAATGATAAAGTTGGGAGCTTTGCTCTCAGCTCAAGAGGAGATGTTTTTTGTAGAGCTATTAAGAGAATATGTAGATATATTTGCATGGTCATACATTGATATGCATGGTTTGGACCCAAATTGATCATTCACAACCTCTTTGTGTACCTAGATGCCAAACCCATCAAGTAAAAGTTGAGAAATATGTACCCTAAAATTGCACTCCTTGTCAAAGAAGAACTTGATAAATTATTAGCTTTTGATTTCATTAAGCCCATTGACTATTGAGATTGGATATCTAACATAGTCCATGTTCAAAAGAAACCTGTTGGTAGAAGGATTTGTACCAATTTCTGTGACATCAATAAGGCATGTCCCAAAGATGAGTTCCCCTTTCCTAACATTGGTATGATTGTTGATTCCACTACTGGTTATGAAATGTTGTCCTTAATGGATGGTTTTTCAGGTTATAACCAAATCAGATTGCAGAGGAGGATCAACATAAGAAAAATTTCATCACTCGTTGGGGAAAATTTTGTTACAAGGTCATGCCTTTCAGATTCAATAATTTTGGGGCCACCTATCAGCATGTAATGAAAGTCATCTTCCTTGACATGATGAATGACATCATGGAGGATTATGTTGATGATATCTTGGTGAAATCCAAAAGTAGAGGAGAGAATCCTGAAGTGTTGAGACGTATTTTCCAATGTCTCTGGGATTATAAGGTACACTTGAACCCCAAGAAGTGTGTCTTTCGTATTTTGTTAGGGAAGCTCCTAGGTTTCATTGTTTCACAAAGAGGGATAGACGTAGATCCTACCAAGGTTACAACTATCACAGAAATGTCTCCACCTAAAAATATCAAACAACTAAGAAGTTTACAAGGGAAGATTTAGGAAATCCAAAATTTTACTTCACAACTTACGGATAAGTGTCATCCATATACACATCTAATAAATAAGGATGTTGCATTAAAATAGGGACCAGACTGTCAAAATGCATTTGCATTGCTTAAAAAATACCTTGTCAACCCACCTGTACTCATGCCATCTACCTAAAGAAAACCTCTCATCTTGTACATCTCAAATACCCAGTTTTCTATTGGTGCACTCCTTGCCCAATTTAACCTAGAACATAGAGAAAGGGAGGTTTATTATCTTATTCGCACCTTGATTGCCTATGAGATGAATTACCCATAGATTGAAAAGGCCTACTTAGCAGTCATATTCACCTTTCAGAAAATTTTCCATTATCTCCTTAATAACAAAACCAAGCTAATATCCAAATTTGATCCTCTCAAGTACCTTTTATCCAAACCCACCCTTATGGGAAAAATGGTTAAATGGATCATTCTCCTAAGTGAATTTGATATTGAGTTTGTAAAATAGAATTCCTTGAAGGGACATATGTTTTTCAATCGGTTAGAATAAACTCCTCTACTAGGAATGGAACCTTTGTGTCTGGATCTACCAGATGCATCCATGATGTATGTTGAAGATTTTGTAGAATGGAAAGTCCATTTTTATGGATCATTCACCTTCCATGGATCGGGGGCAGGAGTAGTTCTCATCACTCCCACATGTGAGGTTATCCAGGCACATTCCGATTGGGAGTCCCTTGCACTAATAACATTGCAGAGTATGAGGCACTCATTGTTGGCCTCAAGTTGGTTATAACTTGGAATATCAGACAACTACGAGTCATTGGGGACTCCCAAATCATTATTAAGAAATTTAATGATGAGTATAAGGTTAAAGATGAGAAACTTGTTCCATACAAGAAATTAGTTGAAACCTTGAAGGAGTATTTTACATAGATTATCTTTGAGAAAAACTAAGGTCACATAATAGATCAGCATATGCTATGGATAAAATTGGATATTTCTTATGCATTCCACCTTAGGAGAGAAAAATTCCTTTCTTTGTAGAGCATTTACAAATACCTGCATACGACATGCCGAAATCTTGTTTGGCATGTGAAATTGTTGGTCCATCCTCCTTGGTATGAACCTATATTTAGATACCTACAAGATGGCATATTTCCCCAGGACATTACCCATTCTAAGAAGAAAACCCTTATCCTTTGTATAGCCCATTATACCCTCCTAGGAGGCACCCTTTATCATCGTGGATATGATGGGAATCTCGCCATTTGTTTGGATATTACCGACTGACTCGATCCATGCTATTAAGTATGCTATGGTATTTGTGGAGCGCATACTAGTGGTATGGTTTTGGTTAAGAAGCTCCTAAGGGTAGGTTATTATTGGCCCACCATGGAAGAAAATTATTGTAATTTCATCAAGAAATGTGAGCTATGCAAAAAATATGGAAACTTGATACATGCACCAACATAGGATTTGTAACCTATTGCAACACCTTGGTCATTTTCTAAATGGGGCCTAGATCTCATAGGGAAGCTCCATCCTTCTTCTTTAGATGGCCACACCCACATTATCACTGCCACCAAGTATTTTACTAAATGGGTAGAGGCTATGCCTCTTACTTATGTCACTAGTGTGCAAATTTCCAAATTCATCATGAACAATCTCATCTATCATTATGGTATCCCATACGCCATTATCACTCATAATGGTAAATCTCTTATGAATAAAATGATTAAAACATTGTTTCAACATTTCCATAGTCAACTTAAGTGGTCTACCCCCTATTACCCCCAAGGTAATGGACATGCTAAAGCTAACAATTAAACCCTTGTAATAATCATGGAGAAAATGGTAAATAAGATTGGTCATAATTGGCACTTACAAATACATCCCACCCTATGGGCCTATCGAACCTCCATTTGCACTCCTACTGGTGTGACCCCATATTCCCTAGTTTATGGCACTTAATCCATCATACCCTTGGAAGTGGATATTCCTTTATTGAGAATATCTCTCTATGATTATCTTGATAAGGATGAAGACTATAGAGTAGCTTAAGCGAGCTAGAGCTATTGGATGAAAAACGTATAAGAGTGCTTAATCACCTCAAGGTCTATCAGAATAGAGTATCAAGAGGATATAAAAAATGGATCATTCATTGTGAATTTGATGTAGGTGATCTAGTTTTGAAACAAAATCAGAATAAAATTTTCAAAGACAGAGAAAAGAAAGGTAAATTTGAGGCCAACCTGGCTAGGGCCTTATGTGTTGGTTGCTAAATATGGGTTAAGAGCTTATAAACTAGCATATTCAGATGGTGAAGAGATTCTAGAACCTATGAATGCCATGCATCTCAAGTGGTTCTATGCTTAAACATGGTGTGGATATCAAAAAAGAACTAAAAAGTAGAAAAAATGGGAAAAAAATAAAACATGGAAAATTTGATATAACTTGATAATGAAAAATAGGTCGTCCACATGTGAAAACCATGCAATTGTGGCATAGTGGGCATGTCTTTGGGTGAAAAATAGTTTTCAGAGCTTAAGAAGCATTGACCTGTCACAATTTACTCTTGCATCAAGACGGGTAACCCTCACCGCTTTCTAGGAATAACTTCCTTTGCTAGGTTTAGGAACCCTATCGAGTCTATCTTATAAATTCATGATCTGGATTATTTTTTCTTACATCTTTGTGAGGGATGTGCCTTTTTTATTCTTGTATAGTGTTACACCTTCACATTCCACTTTCTTCTACATATGCGCATGGAATTCTTCCCTTTCTATATTCCCACATCATGATGGAGGCATCCATGCTTCTTTATCTGAGTACATTACTTTCGGAATATGACCTTAGAAAAAAAAACATTAGAAAAAGAAGCACAAAAATCTAAACATTCGAAAAATCCCCCTTAGAATGAAGTTGCACCAACTTCCCAACATCGTCATAAGGAACCTTGGAAACAATGTGAACAGTATCCTTGAAAACTTATATTTCAAGATAACCCAAAAACATCAAAAAATATATCAATGTTGTCCCGCAAAAACAAGGTAATGATTAAATTGCTTTTAGTTGTCAGTTTGTATAGTTTTGGTTGTATATTTTTAGTTTTGTTAGATTTTTCTTGTGTGTTTGTTTTCTTTGTACATATTTTGTTATCATATCTACCATCTATCATTCACCACATATAACATCATCTCGATACATCATGCATGCATGTATACAAGCTAATCATCACATATTGTATCATCAATGGGGAAAAGAGGGTTACACATGATCAAAAATCTACCCCCCACACAAATATAATCTAATAACATCCCAAGTGATAGCATCTTCCAAAATATCTCATGTACAAAACATATGATATCATCTAAATCAATCTTGGCCACTATTTTCCACCTAGCACTTATCTCGTACACCCAAGAAATTTTTAGGTGTTTCGGTACTTCTTGTCTTCTATTTTTATCTAGCACCATGATTATTTTAAAATAAATTTTGTTGTCCCGTTTTTCTCCTCATCGGGGAATTTTATTACCACCCGATGCCCGTTTTCCTTTCCTTGGGAATTTTTTCATGATTTTAGGTGACCTTCCTTTTCCTAAATTTTCTCGACCATTAAAAAATTAAAAAATTATAAATTAAAAAATTATAAAATCATCCAAAAATACAAAAAAATGATAAACAATTTGAACATGGACTAAAATTGGTAATCAGCTCATTTATAGTTGAACTCTATGTCTCTCACATGGCACTCATCTCGTATCTTATTAAAATTTTCACATGTTTTGAAACAACAACTCATGGATCACACAACTCTACAATCATTTACAAAAGATACGCTTCTCACTTTGTTTGTACTCTGGGGCACTATCAGTTGCATGGTACTATTTTTCGTTGTGCACATTAATTTTCCAATGGACCTAAGTGTCCTCCATCCTTTCCCTTACATATAAATTTTTTTTGGGGCATCATTTTCAACCCTTTTCATTTACTAGAACATTTGGGAATACATCTCGATAACAAATTATTTGTGTAACTATCTTGAATGTTGTTGGTTTAAGTGTGTGTGATTATACTTATTTCCATGTTAGATGAGTTTTTACTTCTCGTATTGCATTGCATGTTTGTATGTTTCATGGAGTTTTGTTTTAGCAAGGGATAGTTGTTTGTATCTTGGATTTTCATGTCATTTTACACTTTTTTTGTATGCTTACATTTTAATAAAGACCGATGATGAGGATGCTAAGAAAAATGATGATTAAAAATTATTTGCATTGGTTTTTGGATAGCTCAATATCCCTTTTTCTTGTTGTTCTCTAATATTCTCTTAAAAATTTATTTATTTTGTTCTCTTTTAATCATCAATCTATTTCTTCCATCACCCCATCGACACTCGAGGAGGCATCCCTTTAGCTAACTAATTTTTCTTCTACCCCTTCAAAAAAAATTATTTTCTTATGTTTGTCTACTTTATTTGAAGTGACATAGCTTATGTCACCCCAAAGAGGGGAAAATGTAGACACCTGTAGTTTGGTCAAAGCACTATTATTCCTAATATTGCACTAACTATTCTCCTTCTCACAAATTGATGACATACCATCAATTAAACCTATCTAACTCCCCTCTTACGACACTCTTTTGGTTGTATTCCTCTTGTAAATCAATTAAGCATGCTAATATAGCCTTTTATTGACTAAACCATATTCTCATTCCCTTCTAGACTACTTCTACTAGCTTTCTAGACTATCAATCCATTTCATTGGATTGATTAGACCTCTCAAAACTCTCTCAAAACCCTAATTCCTCTCTAAACATGATTAACTAGTCTACCCTATTTTAACTATTCCTAACCATGATTAACCTCTTATAAACCTAGTCAAATATTAATTGGACTCCCTAATTAACTTTTGGCTTATCCTTTAGTATCACATGCACTAAAATTCCCCACTTTTACAAATGTAAAACTATAAATAGCCCAATACCCCCTCTCATTTCTAAGAACTCTCCTTCTTCCTAACATAAACAATAGCATTTTTCTTAGGGTTTAGAGTTATTTCATTTTTCTTTCATTGAGCTATTGCTTTGCCATTACACTACACACCAAGCATTGAGTAAAATTTAAGAACCATTTGCTTTGAATCCATTAATGGTGAGCTCCCATTCTCATAATCACATAACTAATTGCTTAGAATCTGCCTAGGTTCATTTTAAAGATTTTAAGAGTAGAAGATTACTAAATATGTTAGATTTGATTTTTAATTTCAATATTAATGTATGCAAAGTGATGATTCCTTGTTTATCTCTTGTCTGATGGTCCACTAACTAGCTTGTTAAAAGTATCTAGGGTTTCTTTAGAGATTCTTACTCCATGTCCATGGATTTTGTAACTTTTCATTGAACACACTATGTAGTTCTGGTGCATGGTCTAGGGTGTTGAATCATGGTTTGAGTCATTTTGAGTTAGTTAAAGGGTGTCATGATGAAATTCATGGTCCATGAGGTATGCTATAGGCATACATGATTACGTATGAGGTCGAAATGTCAATTCATGAGTTTTCAACATTGAGTCAGGTCATTCCAGGCTTGTTTCTAACCCTGAAACATGCAAAATGAGATGGATATGTGAGATTTTGACAAAATTAGTCATCTTGAAGCATGGTAAAAGTATGGTAAAAGCATGGTGGTAGTGTACCTAAGGTGTATGGTGATTTTCAAGTTTTCATTCAGTAGTTTGGTGCTTCTATGAGGTCCTTGGGAAGCAAACAATGAGAAAAATGTAGGTAAACCTAGGTAAGTATAGTCATTTTTACCCATCTACTAACTTCTAACCCCATGTGCACAAACCTATCACTCAAGTAGGAATTGAGCACTCACCTAAGACACACACACAGAGTTTTGATCCCCTCATTTATGTGAGCATTGTGAGAAGGTCTTGTAATTGTTAGAGGATTAGTTACAGAGAAGTGAATATCCATGTAAAAGAACATCATTAGCTATCATATCCTTATACCCAAGCATTTAGTAACAAGATAAACATCATGGTATGAAATACAAAGAACAAATCTACCATAAAATATAAGGAAATAACACTAGGGTTTACACCCTTGAACTAGATATTCAGAACAAAGACATATATTTATATTGATCATAGTCTCAGCAACCACATTACATTTAAAAGGGTCGTATCAGACCAAATGTATCAAGATATGGATCTAACCTATATATTAGAGGTTCCATCTATGATTTATTTATTAAAACAATTTCTGAGACCCATACCTTAGACATGATAACATTCCTACAGTCCACTAATGATAACCCCAACTCCTAGGGCCTCCTTGTATTCTCTGCGGAGCTTCGATATTCCCATATTATATGTCTTCCATCTATATCTTCCTCCATCTGTATCTCTTGGAATGTCTTTTTTTCTTCCAAGCATCTCTCTTTATAGCACCAACACACCTATGCCATGCCTTTTCTTAGGAGTAGATCGGATGCCAAGTGTCCATGTGGTCCTTCAATGGTGCATGTTTATTCTGTTATGAGATCTCCACTTTTTGTAATGATATCTTCCTAGGAATATTCCATGCATGGAATATTATTTCCTTGACCACCAAGTCTCTAAGATGGCACCTTATCCACTTGGCATGCCTAGTTGGGTCACGTTTTCCTCAAGTTCCTCCAGAATGCTAAATATGGCTAAGTCCTTAGACCTGTGTATTGCCTTATGCGCGCGCACCATTCTTCTTATTGCTCATGTACACATGCACCTTTTGGTACTTACCCAATAATTTGGCACCCAACATCACCCCACACTAAGATTGTTCTCTGTCCTTGGAAACATACTTCTCCTTTAAAGAATAACAAATGGTGGAACCCAGAAAAATTGAATTAAGAAGTAAAGAATGGAAGAATGAAGAATAGAATAAATGAAAGAATCAAAGATCTTGCTACTGCTGCAAGAGGAGTGGGAAATCCTTTCTTATTGTTACCTCGATCTTTTCCCAAGTGTCTACCTCACCCTAAACTTGCTAAAGTAGGTCAACCACTAGATCACTTACCTCCTCAAAACTTAGTTCATCACCATTAGTATTCAATGTATCTACAATACCTTCTAGTTGTTTGCTAAGCTCATCTAGCACATCCATTCTGTGGGTGATCTGGGGATACAATTCCTTAATCTGATTTTTAATTGATCCTCGTAAGGTTTCAATCACTTCCATCTTATTTTCTACCTTGGCTAGGATCTTATCCCTCTCTATCTTATTACCTTTATTCTTCTCCTAGTATTCCTTTAGACCTACCTCATATGTAGAAACTAGTATGCTTGATACCCTATCTCTATTAGCGCAATTATCATACACGACCTCATCCATCCATACGGAGGTCTGTATAATGGAAAGGATCTTGGAATATCATGTAAATGTATCCCTGATATTCTACTTCTCTTCCTCATTTTGGCATGTCAATGCCTCTTCTGCTGATTTTAGAGTGACCAGTTGCCTCTCCATGGTAAGGATGCGGGTTAAGTTTTCTAAGCATTACAAGGTTGACTTGTATTTCTACTTAGGCAGTGCTAGGTCTGGGTGTTTCAAAGTGATGGCATTTGTGATCATTTCAATATTTTTTTACACCTTGCACACCTTTGCATTCTCCACTAATAAGCTCTTCCTACTTCAGATCCTTTCTCTTCTCAATGAGTTCCTCCTTCTTCTCCAATTCTTCCTCTAGGAACCTTACCCTATCATTCCTTTTGAAGAGTCTTACCTCAACCTCAACTGATACCTTGTTGAGGGCATTGTAGAATTGCTCATTAGATAATTGTTGAGCATTTATCAGGGGGTTCACTCCCTTATTCTCTAGTATCTTCATCATTTCTCCTTGGTTGACCTCAAACTCGAGCTCATCAACATGGGACTTAAAATCCCAAGATAGCATCTTCCTCATTCAAGGGTATATGCCTTCTTCTTTGAATGAAGACCATGCAAGGATTTGGTATGTGGGAATGGTACTCTAGAAGTGCATGCATATTACCTTACTTGGATCATTTATGTAACTTATTCCTTTCTCCTGCGCCACTACCAAGCTCTTTCCCTTTTTGTGTGTTGCCTTTGGAAAGCTTACTGCTAGGTTGGGATCTCCGCCCATGATCCCATACTCCTTTCCTATGCTTTCCTCCTCTATCTCCTTAAGAACCTCATTAGCAATGTGCTCCATCTACTAATCCACAAAATCCTTTATTATGCCCACTAATTCTCTTTCCATGGCCTCTTCTAACTACTCTTTGGTGAGGCTTGTGGTCATTTGATCCTTTGTATTCAATTCCTCTTCTCCATCATTTTCCTCATTTCCCTCATCCTCAGATTTGTGTACATTATACACATGATGGTCTTGAGCCTCTTCATACTTTTCATCATCTCTCTCACTATGTAGGCCTCCAGGGATCACTATTCCTTCTAATTCCACCTTCTTCGCTACCTTTTGTTTCTTCGTGAATCGGTGATTCTAGTATAGGAGACTCTTCCTTCTCTTCTTCTTCAACATGTGACTCTCTCCTTGGTGATTATTCTTGTGCAGGAGGCTCTTATTTCTCTAGCACCTTTTCCTTGGGTGATTTTTCATTTTCCTTAATGGGGTACTTCTTCCTTTGTGCATATTCTTTGAGCTTCATGCTTTACTCTTGCGCACCCATAGATTTTTCTATTTACACACTTAGCACCTTCTTCTCTAGCACATCTTCTCTTTCCCTCTTCCTTGGCATGTATGTCTTCCTCCTGGTAGGGTCTTCCTCCATCATACTTGGGCCTAATGCATAGTTATACCCTTGCTATGGTCCTTCCGGCCAGAATTGGCGAGTCACGGGTTTTGTCATGTGTACCTCATGAGAGACATACTTCTCCACATAAGCATGCTTCTTGGTGTATACCATCTTCCTTCATAGGTCACAGTGGTCTGGTCTACCTCATTGAGGTCGAACCTTAGTCTTTTTGCCTCCTTGAAGTGATTAACCCCTACTTGGAAATATTGTGCAATGAATGAGAAAGGTAGTTTACACCATGGGATCTTGGTCCCATCTATCAATGTGAATCTTCCAATACAAAAGTGTTGGTAAATAGTGAACTCATCCTCTCCTTGCACTAGTACTAGAAATTGTTTGGGTATCCTCCATTCAGCCCCAAACACGTCACGCATCCTCTTGTACCATTTCTCTAGGCACACCTTGTGGGCGGCTATCATGGTATCACAAGTGTATTTTTCAAATCTATTTGTGGGGAAGGATCTTCATCTAGATATTCCCATACAAACTTATCTATCCCATCGGGCACTCCAATTTCTAAGAAGATGATGGTGAGGAGGACATTTCCAAACATGATATTTTCTCCTTCTTGTTTGCATCTGATGATTTATTTTGCAATGAAGGTGGATAGGTTATAGATGGTTCCTTCTGAAATATTTCAGCACACATTCAACCAAGCCTTGTTTATCTATGTCCACCTCTCTTTCCCATTCAACTTGGATACCAAGTATGCAGCCATCCTCATCATTGGGTCAGAGATATCTGAGATATCGAAATAGTGCGAGCCCTTTTTATAATCATAAGCCTGGACTATCTCCTTAATGGCTTCCTTGTCCTCTAATTCATCATCATCTAGCAGCTCCCCTTCATAGAAAAGGTTGGTAAACTTAGATATTAGTTGAGGGTTATGTGCATCCTTCGGCTTGTGAAGTAGAAGTGGTTCTTATGTATGTGTGACATCAACCATTGGTACAATTGTGACATCAACCATTCGTACATGTGACTCATAAAGTTTTAGCAACCTAGCCTTCTCCAATGTTACCTTCACTTCATCATCAGACTGACATCCCTTTTGGTGTCCTTTTCTTTATCGGGTGAACCAGTTCTAATGCATTATCCTTCTCTATGGTGCTTGTCCAATGGTTGTAATTTCTCACTTCCATCTTCCTTACATGGGATACACATTCCTTTTTGAGAAACACACCATCTGGGTATTGCATCTCCACATAAAACTCCTCATTGAAGTTGGTGGTGGAAGTTTGTTTTCCATTTCCTTTCCCTTCTTTGGTGAGATGGTTTCCCTCTTTGGTGCCATATTCTTGTCAGTTACTAAAAACAAACTCTTCCTTGCTCCTCTTCCTCACTCTGCTCAAATTTTTGGCTTTCCTTTGCAAAAATACCTTTACTCCCGTGCCCTAGCTATAGAACCCTAACTTGGACAATCCTTCCACAAGACAATGTACTCTCCTAAAACTTATTCCTTACGCCTATGTACTTCTTCCACTTTAGTTCACAAATCACACTAGTCTTGCACTAAGATTTCTCACTTTTTCCTTCGCACAAATATTCTTCGTGGATGCCCTAGTTCACAAGATCTCTTATTTATCAAAAATGCAAGGTAATAACAATGTATCTCGACCTTTTAATTATAGATTTTACTTCTCTCCCACAATAAATTCTATTCCACCTACCAATGTATTTTTTAATAAAGGTGTATTTTTCTACTAATTCCAACCTTAAGCACTTTTACCCTCATGCCCAATCCTGCGTGAAAAATCCTTCTTGACCAAAGATCCTTATGTGCACGCTTTTAGTGTCGAAGGAACTTATTCTTTCCTTAACCTAATTTTTGACCTTGCCTACCTCATGTTGTTCCTACACTTCTCATCCTTTGTACATTTTCTTTGTAAAGTTATCCTGACACCAAACTCTTTTTGCCCACCTTTTCTATGTGCGCTCTTCCACAGATGCGCCTCAATCTCAGGTCATGGAAACATAAATTCTACTACCATATTTCCATTTTACTTCACATTACTCCACCCCACACAAAAATAGATGCATAGTCCTCTACGCATACACAACCTTTTGAAAATAATAAGTGGTTACCGGCACACAAGGCATGTAAAACAACAACACAAAGAAAGGAACAAGCAACAAGAAAGGGAAACACAAGGAAAAGAGATGCATAAAAGGAAATCCTAGGCTAAATGGAAATATTGCCTTATTTATAAACACAAGGAAGACTTATTTATAGTAGGGCTTTAACCTACTCCCATTGAAATGGCTTAGTAACTGCGTTCCATCAAGCGGGTCAGAATCGGAAAGAACTGAATCAAGGATGTATGAGATGATATATGGCCCTAACCAATGGAATTTTAGTTTCCTAGGATGGCACAAAAACTTGGAATCATATAACAAAACCATTTACCCAACCTCGAATTGTTTGTTTTTAATATGGTGATCATGCCATGATTTTTATCATGCCTTTTCAATCTTTTGACTCTATCTAGCAAGTGATCACCTTTTGTCCAGCTACATTAAATTCTCCATGTGCTCTTGAATTTCTTGTTCATTAGCTAACCCTCATGTTCATGCAATACACAACAATGGTAGTATAAATTTAACTGGTAAAATAGCCTCCGCATCAAACACCAATAGAAATGGTGTGGCCTTGTTCAATCTCTCGTATGATGTCCTATATGCCCATAGAGCAGTGATAAATTTTCATCCCGATCTTGTCTTCCCACATCACAAATTTTAGTTAACGTTTGACACATAATTTTTTTAAATGCCTCGGTAGTTATATTAGCCTGAGGGTGATAAGGGGTGGTCTTATAATGGGCCAACATAAACTATGTTAACAAAATCCTGATTGTTTCATTCAAAAAATGTGTACCCCTGTCACTAGTCAAGCTTAAAGGACATCCATATATGTTGATTATATTCTCCTATAAGAATCTAGTAGCCATTTCATTGTATGAGTCCCTTATAGGTGTTTCCTCTAACCATCTTGTTAAGTAGTTAGTACATGTGATGATATAGTGTGAAACAATCCTTTGTGTGGTAGGTGAAATTGGTCCTACAAAATCTATTTCCCATTTTTCAAATGGTTATGTGTGCTGGCTATCGACCTCAAAGGAATTTCATCCATTCATCTTGGCTTGCCAAGGCACTAGAAATGGTCACATGCCTTGCAAAACTCAATGTAATCCTGGTATATACTTTCCTACTAAAGCTCGCCAAGAGAATATTTCGAGTTGTGGCATTCCCTGCATAGTGCCCTCCTACAATCCCACCATGTGTTTCTTTCATGATTATAATGTGCTCATGTTCCAACACACACACCTTGACACAAAACCTCATCACTAACTAGTTTGTATAAGTCTCCACTAATTAGCATTTATGGTGTGGCGCATATAGCTAAATGTTTCCTTTCTAAAATTTTCATTCTTTCTAGCGCCACATGTATTTTGAGAAACACATAAATATCTTCTAAGTTAGAGGGTGTGTGCTGCAATATAAATAGTTGCGCATCTAGCATATCATCCTCAATGATCTACGTGTCCTCCTCGAGTCAATTCTTAACAAATAGTCGGGTCTTGAGTTACTCTTTCTTAGTTTCACAACAATTGTAAACTCAAATTCATGAAACAATAGAACCCACAAAATTTTGCACCCTTGAATAATGAGCTTGTTCACCAAGTAGTTCAACGAAATGTGATCCGTGTAAAATATGAAGGGTTTTTCTAGAAAATACTTCATAAAATTATGCAGTGCGTAGATCATTGATTGTGCTTCACACTCAGTATTGGTGTAGTTATGCTCTGTTGGTGTTAGCTTCCTGCTATAAAAACACAAGGGGTGGTCAACAATCCATTCTCTAGGATGTGTTAATATTGCTCTAATTTCCATCCTTGAAGCATCAACATGCACGTGGAAATGTTTATACCAAGAAATAAATCGTAGCATGGGCACAGTGACAATTCTATCCTTCAAGGTGTCAAACACCATCTGTTGAGCCTCTCCCCAATGAAAGACACTCTTTTGTTTTAGTAACTTCTCCAATGGTGCGTAAATCTTGGCATACCCCTTTTAAAAACATCTGGTATTACCTTGTATGCCCAAGGAATTCACACACTGCACTCTGACCGGTAGCCCCCCAATCCCACAATAACGAAAACTTTGGCAGGATCCACCAACAAACCTCCTTACATATAATATGCCCCCATAGGGTCCCAAATGGAGTAGAAAAAACATTTATTAATGTTGAGGGATATCCTCAAATGGTGACATCTCTCAAACATTAGTCTTAGATTTTGACAATGACATTTCACTAGTCCATATATTGTACAGTCATCAAGGTAGACTTGTAGAAACTTATGGATAAAATCACGGAATTCTTGGACTACGTGCATAAAAAAATAGGCATGTTCTTTAGTCCAAAGGGCATGACCATATATGAAAAACTTCCCATTTAGTGGAAAAAGTTGTCTTTTCTTAGTATTCTTTAGAAATTCTAACTTGATGGTATCCTAAGAATCCATCTCGTGAAGGAATAGATCTCATGCCCACTACTCTTTCCAAAATATCTTGATAAAAGGGGTTGGAAAAGGATCAATTACACATCCCACATTTAAGTACCTATAGTCAACACAGATCCTTATCCTTCCATATTTTTTAATGTTGATGACCATGGGGCTTATCCATTCTTATTACTCCCTAGCTTTAATGATGCACAAAGTGATCATTTTATCTATCTCCAATTTAACCTTAACGAAAATATTTGGATTGAAGCAATAAGGCCTCTTCCAAATTGGGTGTGCACCCTCTTTTAAATTTATTTTATTTTCTCCCAAGGAGTGGTGGATGCCTTTAAGCTCATGTGTAGTAATTTTTACCCTTATCACAAAAGAAAGGTACCCCATACATGCCGACCTATCAACTAGCGGTGTTAGGCGCTCACCTGAGGCACATGTAGGAGCCAAGTCTCTCTTTTATGTGAGTTTAGTGGGAAACATCATCTATGATCCATGTTCAAGGGTTTTGAAAGGAGTAAAACATACAAGCATCATAGAGCTCAAAATGGCTTCTAGATCCTTGCAGTCATTCCAGACAGAAAATGCTTAACATATTGGATAACTTATACCAAAATAGAAAGAAGTTGTACAAACACTCATACTTAATTATAAACATAAATGCAAAAGAATTCTGAGAAATATGTATGCATTAGAATCATCAATGTTCATATTCATTGTAAACTAGTAACCTCATTATATTCATGGAGTCATTACAAAATGTTACAGAGAAGCAGACCATAGTCATGCATTATATCTGGACTCATATGACTAGGCTCAAAAAATAAATTTATAACCCCATACCCTTGATACATCCTTCCCTAAGCATAATTTCCCAAACTAATAGAGTTCTTGCAGTATTTCTACAGAGCTCCACCCACTATCTAGTTGTTGTTTTCCTTCTGTAGGTGCTTGTATATATAGGATTTTCAGGGCTGCCAACTCATCCTCCAGCTGCCTTAGATATGATTCCAAGTGTCTGAATGTGGTCCTCCATCCGGGTATGCTCCTCTAGGCCTGATCTTTCCACCTTTTACCATGATGAGATTCTAGAAGCTTCTACCCAGGAATACTCCTTCCTGGGCCACCCTATCACTAGGTTGGCACCTTATCCACTCTACATGCCCAGTTGGGTCATGATTTTCACTTGTTCTACCAAAAATCCCAAAATGGATGAGTCCCAAACCCTTGGTTTTGTTCACGCGCATGCCACGGGTTTCCTTAAAACCTTCTCTAAACTCTGTCGTACGCACTTTATCCTTGTGCGCATTCCTTCAACTAGGCCCTACGTGCTTATGCGCCTTTTTGTACTTAGCCAATATCTTAGGGGGCCAACATTACCCCACACTATGCATGTTCTCCGTCTACGGGAACACTTATCTAGAGAGGGAAAGAAAATGGTGGACTTACATTGTGGGATCGAGAATAAGGTGATGAAAGAATATGGAAAAAGTATAGGGAATGATGGAATCATTGCAAAAGGCTAGAAAAATCCTTTTACAAGTCAGCCTCCAACTTGTTCAAGGAATTGACGTCATTTTGTGCTTTCTAACAGAGGTTGCCAACCAGGGTGCTCACCTCATCAAAATGTAGCCCATTTCCTCATGTGCTTATGGTGTTGGAAATTTTCTCTAACTCTTTGCCCACATCATCCAGCACATCCATTTTCGTGTAATTTGTGGGTATAGTTCCTTCAACCGGTTTTTAATTGAACCCCTTAAGGATTCAATGGCTTCAGATTTTCTTTCGACCTTGGTAAGGATTCTGTCCCTTTTTGCCCTATTCCCTTTATTCTTTTCCTAGAACTCCTTGAGTTCTACTTCATGAGTGGTGACCAAGATGCCTGCCACTTTGTCTCTATCCATGCAATTATCATATGCAGCCTCAGAAGTCTGGGAAGTGACTTTTATATCAGTAATAACCTTGTTGTACTCTGTTATGAATGCTACGACCTTTAATTTATATTCCTTCTCTAAGCATGTGGATACTTCTTCTACAGATTCCAAGGATAATGGTTGCCTTTCCATGGTGAGGACTCTTGTTAAATCCTCTAGGCATCCTAAAGTAGATCCATACTTCTGCGTAGAGGGTGCTAGGTCTAGATGCTTCAATACTATAGCATTATTTATAGCCTCCACCTTCTTGTATACCACACCCACCTTGGCCTTCTCATCTTTTAGCTCACAGCTGCAACTGGGCACTGATTAGTTTCTCCTGGCTAAGCTCCTTGGCCCTTGCAGCTAGTTCTTCCTCTTTCTTCTTTAGGTCCTCCTCTAGATCTTTGATTCTATCATTCCACCTGAAGAGTCTAGCCTCGATTTCAATGGAGACCTTGTTTAGTGCATTGCACAACTATTCATCTGAGAGTTTCTAAGCATTTACCATAGGGTTTTCTTCTGTTGGCCCTAGAAATTTTATTATTTCCTATGGCTTACCTCAAATTCCAGCTCGTCAAGATGGGACTCAATTTCCCATGAGAGCATCTTCCTCATCTATGGGTAGGTAGCCTCCTTGTCAAAATATGACATGGCTACGATCTCTTCTGTCATAATTGTGCTTTGTAACTACACACGCAAAACACTTTGTTGGGGTCATCAATGTAACCCATCCCTAGCCTCTCCTCCCTATGTGCCTTCCTCCCATGTGTGTGCCCTTAGGAATACTTATAGTTAAAACGGGGCCTCTAGTGCTACCATGGTCCTTTTCCATGCTCTCCTCCTCCTCGTTTAACACTGGCCCAACGTTGTGCTTCAACTTCTCCTCCTGCAAGGTCTCAACGACATTTTTTTCTTCTCTCTCTACCACCTTGGGTATCTGCTCCACCGTAAGGCTTGGGGCCTTCTATGTCTGCGTGCCATCTCCCTCACTTCTCATGTCTTGGGTGCCTCTCCCTTCCTAGCTATCCTTGTGCCACATGAAGAGGAACCCCTACTCCTCTTCTCCACCTTCTTCATCCAAATCATGTACATTGAAAACAGGTGGCCCTTGTTCCTTTTTGGATCGCCTTCCCCATTGACATCTTCACTAGCTTCCTCTTCACCTATGCATTTTTCCAAACTTCCAGTATCTTCTTAGGTGGTCTCCTCTTCTATCCTCTGCTTCTTCCTAACTAGGGATTCTAGTGTAGGTGAATCTATTTCTTCTTCTCCGAGGACTCCTTGTTTGATGGATTTTCTGGCTCTAGAGTCTTTTCCTTGACTAAGGGCCTCTTCTTGCATAAATACATGCTTGTCCTAGTACTTTTCCCAGGGGAGCCTATTACTTGTGTTTCCCTAACACTTGGTATTCTCCTCTCTGGATCCTTTTCCACTGCTTGGGTGTAGGTTTCTTCCTACCAATTAGATCCCCAAGCATAGATACCTCATTTTCCAAATATGTTCCCTTCTCTAATTTGGGTCTTATGCAGAGGTACACGCGCACTACGGATCCTCCTACAATGGGAAAGGTCATGGGATTTGTCATTTGTACTTCATGTGACACGTACCTCTCCACGTATGCATGCTTTCCGGGGTTGACCAACCCTTTACACATTTCCTGTGCTCCGTTCAGCATTACCAAGGTCTAGTTTCAGCTTCTTGGACTCTTTAAACTTGTTTACTCACACTTGGAAGTATTGAGATTTGAAGGAAAAGGGGAGCTTGAACCATGGGCTCCATGTCTCATCTATCAGTTTGAACCTACCCAGGAAGAAATGTTGGTACATAACAAATTATGCTTCTCCTTTGGTGGCCACTGGTAGATGTTTGAGAATCCTCCATTCTACCCCGAATGCGTTCATTAGGTGCGTATACCATTTCTCCAAGTGTGCCTTATGTAAAGTTGTCATGGAGTCACATGCATATTTTTCAAATCTTTTTGTGGGTAAAGGGTCCTCGATCAAGTACTCCCATCTAAATTTTTCTGATGCATCATGTACTACAATCTCTGAAAAAATGATTTTCAGTAGGAAATTACCAAACAAGATTCTGTCTCCTTCCTTCATGCAACTTACAATCTCATCCATGATGAACACAAATAAGTTGTAGATGGTGCCCTCTGATATTTTCTTGCAAACATATAACCATGGCTTATTGACCTGGGTCCATGATCAAGGGATCATTTTAAAAATTTCCCTAAACATCCCTAAATGGTGTCAGTGTAGAAGATCATCTCGAGAGATTTCCAATGAGTGTGAGAATGCGGAAAATAGACATCGGGAGCTCTAGATATGTCTGGTCAAAGTTTGATCAAGAGGAAAGTCAACTCTAGTCAACTAGTCAATATTGGACCAATCACACTACGACACGTGGCAAAAAGGTGTTGGTGAAATTGGAGGGGTTTTAACCACCGGTCGTTGACAATCGTGGAATGGAATGGCACATCAGAACAAAAGGCTCAAATTTTATCACGGAGGGGAGCCTGGCCATCGTGTGGACTATGGTATTATCACCGACGTGGTAGGTCTACAAGCCACCACGTGGCTTGCCACCATGAATTGAATATGATCAATTTGCCTATCGAGAGATGACAAGTGGAATATATGCTATTGACCGAGTTAATTATTTCCATACCACATTACATGGGTCGAAATTATATTTACTTGGTAAGTCCACTTTCCAAATGCCATGCATTATTCTTAAATGCAACATACCATGCATATACATATTAATTTTAAACATTAGTATTAAAGCCCACATAAGCTACCATCCATAAAAATCCACAAACATGCTAAGCTATGACCACATAAAAGGTGATGAAACGGTTATTAGGGGGCTTAAAGCCATGCGTGGTATTAATCCACGTGGAGATGGGGGCAGTTATGCCTCTAATGGTCCATTGACCACTATACATTTGCATGGGAAAAGGATTTAAATACTCAAACAAATTACATCTGCCAATATGGGTATTTGATCCCATTTTCCATGCATGGATAAGGTTTAAAAATAGCCTTAGGATAATTTGTAATGCATTATTCAAGGGCCCTAATTTTGTATAAATAGGGATTCATTATTTGTAATGAACACACACCAACGCAATGGAGAAGCTCATTGCTAGAGCATAGAAAGGTGGACACATTAGTCTGAGAAGCTTATTATTTTTTAAGCTTATTTGTGAGATGTGTCAACAAATATTGTTTATTGGCCTATTATTTTAGGCAATAGTAGATGAAATATTTGTGATTGGGAGTAAATTATAAACTACCCAATAGGCCCATTGAGCCACACCAATTACTTGCAAATCCTAGATTGTCGACCAGAGTGCTAGCATCACATTGATAGTGTCGGGAAGGCCGATCGAAGCCGAAGGAGATTGTGCATCAGGAAGGTGAAGAACAATTTGACTGATCATCGGAAGTTTTCAAAGAATTGGTGTCTTGATAGGAAAGTAAAATTCCATGAGGTTTTCTTGTGAAAGTACTATGTAACTTACAAGTTTTGACAAGTGGAACAGTTCGACCATGAACCTAGAGATGTAGGCAATTGCCGAACTCCGTAATCAATATTTTGCAATTGTCTTATTGTCTTGCATTTATTTTAAAATTGATTACTTAAAAGGAGAAAATTGTCAGCAAATAATTAAAGCCTACAAGGGTCCGAGATCAGGTAGTAATAACTTGATTATTTTTGGATCAAGTTGGTATCAGAGATGGTAATCAACACTTGCAAACTTGCTAATCTCTGAAGCAAGTTGGTATCAGAGTTGGTTTAGCTCCATATTTGTTTTTCAGTAAATCTGATTAACAAAGTGATTGCTTCAAGATTGGTGCAGTTGGTTCAATTTGTGTGAACAGGGTACAAGTGCACTATGGGCAAGATGTCTAAACAGGAAAAGCTCGAGGAAATTGAAGCTTATAATCACTAGATCTAGGAAGAGAACTCCCTCCTGTGATTAATGTATTACTCCTTGGAAGAGGAGAATGCTTGTTTGAAATTAGAACTACAAACCAAGGATGAGCTCTTGGAAAGGTTATAGTGTGGTGATCAGAGAAAGGAAATACCTTCAACTTCAGATGTAGTGACCATGGTAGATGACTGCACTATAAGTTGTTCACCACTGGAATATTCTTCTTTCTCCCATTCAGTTTCGGATTCAGGTAATGAATTCTTTGGTTTGTTTGAAAAGAATACTAGAGGCATTTGATCCAAGTTACTAGATAAAATGGGATTTGATGGAAGAGGCCTTGGTAAAAATGGCCAAGGAATTGCTAACCCAATATAGGTCAAGGATCATCCTCATTTTGTAGGTTTTGGTTTTCCTAGTGTGGGAATGGAAATTGGAGAATGCTCTAAGAACGTTGATGGGAGACAAGCTTCGAAAGCAAAGTGAATACCCCACTAGTTCTGCAAGAAGATTATGAGTAGGAAACTTGTGCTTTGTCGTCACAGGAAGGATGTGGTAAGAGAAATAAGAAAAGAGGTAATGAGATTCCACCTCCAATTTCTTTCCATAATCAGAAGCACAATAAAACTTATGATCCACTTTTTCAGCTTAAGAAGTATAGTTATGATTTTCAGAAGATGTGGAATTCCTTTCCATGTAATTTTTGTGGATTGCATAATCATTATGTGGCCAAATTCTAGAAGAGAAGGAAACTGATGAAGAATTTGATGCCATTCATCACGAACAAGGCAAATTAGAAATACCAATCTTGTCATGCAGAGTCGATAAATGGAAGAAAGAGTTCCTCATCCCAAAAGGAGATAAAGAGGAATTTTTGTGCTCATTTCCAGAGAAATGGGAACCAGGTGGAAAATTGCTAGAAACTTCATCCATCTCGCCATCAGAGTCATGGCAAGCCAAATATGGAATGGAGGCCTATTAAAAAGGTAGAAGAGGTTTCTACTCCACCACCAGTTGACAATTTAACCCAAGACTAGGTAATACCTAAAAGTGAAAGTCCTTTAAAATGGGTAAGTCAACAATTTTTGAATTATATATTGCATAATTTAGATTGATGAATAGTATGCAGTATTAAGTTTGGAGATCAGATTTTGTGAGAAAATGCTGAGAGAAAGGTTTACCATACTCATTGGATTTTCTTACTTGAAAATTTTGATTAACGCTCCAAACCTATCTCCTAATCACTTGTGAGTACTGTTACAGCTTGGATACGTGGATTTAACTCATATAAATCTTGGATATTTATCTTCCATTTGTGTAGATAGTAGAGTCCACAGAGATCAGCTCAAAACTTCATTCTATGTAGAGGCATTATGACTGCCGTGTAGCGGAATGGTAGCTGAATCATTGTGGGCATTGACATCGGGTTAGAACTTTATTTTGTGGAGAAGCCATCATGGGAATCTAGCATAATGGTACCTGATATAATTTGTCAAAAAAAGGAGCTCTCAAAAGGTCAGATTTCTCAGAAATTCGATTTCTATGTAGAGGCATTGTGATCGTGCGGTAAAATGGTAGTTGAATCTTTGTTGGCATTGATTTCGGGTCAAAACTTCATTCGTGTAGAGGCATTGTGGATCTGTGCAACAGAATGGTACCTGATATTAGTATGTCAACAAGAGGAGCTCTCAAAGGATTAGCTCAGAATGTCATTCAGTGTCAAGGCATTGTGACCACACATACGAATGGTAGCTGATCAACAGACTTAGCATCGTGCATTAGAGGCTCGAGGTCTTGCAAGAGGCTTAACATCATGCATCGAGGTGTTGAGGTCATGCTTGGACTTAACATCATGCATTGGAGGCTTGAGGTCTTGAAAGAGGCTTAGCATCGTGCATCGGAGGCGTTGAGTTTTGAAAAGGGACAAGTCATTGTTCATCATTGACATCGGATCAATCAAAGCTCTATGTAACATGGAGTTCCTTCAAACCAGTGTGGATTATGCGGAATCAACTCGGAGCCAGGAGATATGTATAGAGTCAAAGAAGATCCTTGTTGTTAGATATCAAGAAGATTTGCACCGCACAGAAGGAGCGTTGAGGTTTCATTTAGAAACTTAGCACCATAAAGTGGAGGTGTGGAGGTCTTCTTCGGATATCAGAGTGGTAGAGAGGAAGTGTCGTGGGACCATAACTCACGGGTCCCGGGATCGGAGCATATTTTTGAAGTGAGAAGGTTGGAGGAGAATACCCAAGGGTCTACTACATCAGCACTTCTGAGGTGGCAACATGAGTTTTTCAGATTCGAGGACAATATGAAAGCTTTTTAGACAAAAGCCCTTCTCAATGGGGAGGTGTGATTAGGGGATCATTTTAAAAATTTCCCTAAACATCCCTAAATGGTGTCATTGTATAATATCATCTCAAGATATTTCCAATGTGTGAGAACATGGAAAACAGTAGACATTGGGAGCTCTAGATATGTTCGAGTAAGAGGAAAGTCAACTCTAGTCAACTATTCAATATTGGACCAATCACACTATGACACGTGGAAAAAAGGCATTGGTGAAATTGGAGGGGTTTTAACCACTGGTCATCGAAAATCATGGAATGTAATGGTACGTCGGAACAAGAGGCTCAACTTTTATTACAGAGGGGAGCTCGGCCGTCGTGTGGACTATGGTATTATTACCGACATGGTAGGTCCACAAGCCACCACGTGGCTTGCCACCATGAATCGAACACATTAGTCTAAGAATCTCATTGCTAGTGTGTGGAAAGGTGGACACACATTAGTCTGAGAAACTAATTCTTTTTTAAGCTTATTTGTGAGATGTGTCAACAAATATTGTCTATTGGCCTATTATTTTAGGCAATAGTAGATGAAATATTTATGATTGAGAGTGAATTATAAACTACCTAATAGGCCCATTGAGCCACACCAATTACTTACAAATCTTGGATTATCGACGAGTGCTTGCATCACATTGATAAGATCGGAAGGCTAATCAAAGTGAAGGAGATTGTGCATCGGGAAGGTGAAGAAAAATCGACTAATCATCGGAAGTTTTCAAAGAACGGGTAATCTTGATAGGCAAGTAAAATTCCATTAGGATTTCTTGTGAAAGTACTATTGTAACTTACAATTTTTGACTAGTGGAACGGTTCGACGACGAACCCAAAGACGTAGGAAATTGCTAAACTCTCGTAATCAATCTTTGTGTAATTGTCTTATTGTCTTGCATTTATTTTAAAATTGATTACTTAAAAGGAGAAAATTGTTAGAAATTAATTAAAGCGCATAAGGGTCCGAGATTTGGTAGTAATAACTTGATTATTTTCATATCAGTCCATCTCTCCTGGCCATTTAACTTGGTCACCAAATGCACGACCATTCTCATTTGGGTCCTTTATGTCTGTGATATCATAATATCTTGACCCCTTTTTGTACGCATAGCTAGTGATAGTGAGATGAGTTGAGGGTAATGCACATATTACATCCCAAAAATGGAAGTATTCCTCATGCACATGTGACATCAACCATTGATAGAGGTTCTCGGAAAGTAAGGCAACTCAAAGAGTTGCAATAACCCTACCTTTTCCAACTTGACCTTCACGTCATCGTTATAGATGGGAAAGCCCTCTAGTGTCCTTCTATTTGTTGGGTGCACTAGCTCCAGTGCCATCTCCTTCTCAATCATGCTTGTATAATGATTATAGTCATTTACAAACATGTTCCTTAGATGGGACTCCCACTCCTTCCCTAGCATTACTCCATCTGGGTACTACATTTCTGCATACCACTCTTTGTTTGTATGTGTGTCAGTTTCTTGTTGTTTTCCCTTGCCCTTTCCCTTCTTGGGTGTGCTAACTGGTTTCTTGGGTTCCATTTTCTAGGTTCACTTCTTACTTTAATCACTTCATGTAACTCTATTCTTTCACTCTTTCCCACCTTAGATCTCAAATTTGTGAAGAAAATTCCTTAAACCCATGCCCTAGTTCTTCAAACCCTAATTGGATAATCCTTTCACAAGATGGTGCCTCCTCACAACTCTTTTACACTCGTGAAATCCCTCTTTTTCTGGTTCACAGATCCACACTAGTCACCCATGCTCAATCTCTTTAAAAATTTCTTCACACGGATTAGTTTTTGGAAGCCCTAGTTTGCGAAAATGCAAAAAGTGCTTCTTTCTCCTTGTTCACAAAGTGAATAATGAAGTTCCTCGACCCTCTATTTATAGTTTTTCCCTTTTTTAAGCATTAAATGCTACTTCACCTACCACCATAATTTTTACATTTAATGTAGCTTTTTCAAACAAAGCGACTTTAGCGCTTTAACTCACACGCCTGACCCTGCGTGGGTAATCTTCCAACCTTCTAGTGCACAACCAATCCATCTTGACATGAGACTCTTGCGCGCGTGTCACCTGTGCCAAAGGCACTTCTTCTGTCTTGATTTTTTCTCTCGCCTACCTCATGTTTCTTATGCACTTTTTCTTCCTTTGTATGTGGGATCTGAGAGTAGCCTTATCTTGACACCAATCATCCTTTTCCATCTTTTCTTTCCATGCACCTCTTTCAACAGGGCCATTTAACCAGGATTTTCACCACAACTTCCTTAGTACTTTACCCATGCTCTCCTTCACATTACTCCACCCCACACTAAAATGATGTGTGGTCCTCTCGTGCACTCAAAAATCCTCAAAGAGTAATAAGGGTTACCGGTGCCCAAGGTGTAAAAAAAACAACAACATGAAAGGGAAACACAAGAAAAGAAATGCATAAAGGAAATTCTAAACTAACTGGAAAATTGCCTTATTTACAAACACCAAGAAGACTTATTTATAGTAGGGCTTTAGCCTACTCCCATTGAAGTGTCTAGGAAATTTCGTTCCATCCAAAGACTCAGTAATCGGCATGTGCCCGAGTCAAGGATGTATGAGATTTTATGGAGACCTAACTAATGGACCTTCAACTTCCCTGGATAGCACGAAACTTAGAATCATATAGTGAGACCATCTCGCCCAACATAAAAAAATTAGTTTCGATGTGGCGATCATGCCATGCTTTTTGCTTTGATTTTTCTGTTGTTTGGCTCCACCTAGCGAGTGATCACCTCTCATACAACTTCATTAGTTCGTCAATTATTTCTTCCAGTGTTTTCTCATCAGCCAGCCCTTCTGCGAAAATTATTCATAGAGAAGGTAACATGAATTCAACTGGAAGAATGAATTCCATGCCAAACACCAATTGAAACGGTGTGGCTTTACTCGGCCTTTTATAAGTTTTCCTATAAGCCCATAATACAACTGATACCTTATCATCCCAATCTTGTCTTCTGACATCACAAATTTTGGTCAGGGTATGACATAGTATTTTTTAAATGCTTCCGCACTTCCATTTTCTTGTGGGTGATAAGGGGTAGTCTTGTGATGAGCTACCATGAATTCTTATAACAAGATCCTCACAGTCTCATTTAAGAAATGTGTACCCCTATCATTGGTTAAAATTAAAGGACATCCATACTTTGTGATAATGTTCTCCCATAGAAATCTTACCATTGTGGCTATTGTGCAGTCTTTAGTTGGATCTGCCTCTACCCACCTTGTTAAATAATCCGTGCAAGTGATTACATAACATGATCCAGTCCTATGAACTGCTGGTGCAATAGGGCCTATGAAGTCTATTGCCCATTTCTCAAAAGGTTTAGCGCTAGGTGTAACATCCCCATTTTAAGATACTAGAACAAGGGAATTTTTTTTTTATACAACATTCCCTGTTATGAATTATATAATTCAAACACACGTTCAAGTTTTAATAATTGTTCTTTGTCCAAATAATGCAGTTTGGATCACACAATTTCCTTTTAAAACTAATGTTCTCTGTTAACATATTTGCAATATGGAACACACATTCAGTGCCATTAAATCATATAATAGATTCCATATGCTGCTGTAAATGACTCGAAGAACTACCGATCTCCCATTTTATGGCTCGGAGTTTCAGCGATCTCTCATTTCATGACTCGGTGACTTACCGATCCTTCATGTTAATTCATGCATAGTATAATGTATATACAAGGTTCTCTTACCATTTCTGGTTATCGAAGTGATCCATTTAAGAAGCCTATCTGAATATCTATTACTAATATTCATCTGACATCCTGCATCTTAAACTAGGTGATTAGGACAACGCAACCAACACTTGTGATACTTTGGCAAAAGATTTTCACATGCTTTGCATGATCATATTCCTGGATGTGATACACACTAGTGGAATACGTCCTTCACCTCGTTAAATCTGTTATCTAGAATGGTCTTTCCTGGTCTCTACCAGTCCTTCCAATTAAGGTCAAACTCTAACCCCAACTAGCAATATGAACGAGTATAGGAAGTTACTCATGGTAACTAAAGATACGTAGACATACGGTGTCATCCCTAGACGACTCCATGTGTCTAGTTACCTTTAGTCCTCCGGAGTCACTCCGTATACGTGATCACATTCCTATCCCCAGCCAAGAACTTAGTATCCAGCTTATGTAATCTTGATGATTTAATTCAGGAGGGCATTGTAATATGTCAGCTATAACATTGTGTCGTCATGAAGGCCCCACCTTCATGAAGACACCATGTTGTAGCTGGCGTATGTCAATGTCCTACGGAATCCTCCCATCGAGAGTACACATCCAGCTCAAGTGTGATTTGGTTATGATCTTAATATTTAAGATCAACTTTCAGCAGCCATGCTGATCCTTTATCCTCGTTCTTGTTACAGTTGTATGTAGCTAAGAGAGACTTAATCCGTCTTCTAGCTTACTACGCATCTCCTCCTTCGTACCGAAGGGTTGCATTTTCTCTACTTGGTTCTTTTCTTAATCCTTGGACTAAGCAGCCCATTACCGATAAACTTAATAAGTTTAACCTATTAAACTTAACCAAGTTTTTCCACAACTGTAAACAAATTCAGAATTCCATCTTATTAGACGTCATTTAAACGAGGTCTAATTCTAAATGAATTTATTCATTTATCCTCCTTAACCTTACATAGTTAAGGTCTGTTAACCATAGATATGTTTTTCCCATATCCTTATTTTCTGAATTTAACATTCGAGGCTATTAACGGAGTCCGAATACGAGGTTCGGTTGCTCCTAAGTTATTTGATATTCCTTAGCTTTCAAGCTAATCCCGAATACCTTTCAATTAAGAGATCATGTTTTTCCTAAATCCTTTTTAATGTCAATTAAAAATTCATCTTAACCCAAGTATGAACTAATTGCACATTTCAACGTAAAAGTTGCATTTAGGTAAGAATAGATGTCATTTCCTTTTAAATCCATCCATGAACATTTGAATAATTCCAAATCAAGGAATAATGTTATATTCCCAACTTATTCAACAATATCAAACTGATCATTAAAATATCACACTTGTATTTGTATTCATCCATCCGTTTTATAATCTATACATTTGCCAGTCCAAATGACTGGACTTTGTTTATATTAAACAACATTACAACACATAAGATAGAAGAATGTAATTTCTTCTTTTCTCAATTCCTCGTAGAGGAGTAATAGCTATCAATTACAATCCATCTTCAGTCAATCAAAAGAAGTATCAGAAAACAACCATGTCTTCGTTTATACTCAAGTTCCATCTGCAAAATTACTTGCACGGGTCAGTTCATTGAACTGAGCATATTAAGCACTTGTCATTAAAATGAGGTGCTTTTAATTAACTGTCTCAATAAAAGAACCCTGCTTTTATGAAACGTTAATATGAACATCATTCAAGAATTAAGTATCAAAAAGAATGAACAGCATAACAACTGAATCATCTAATTACCATCCCAATCAGTCAAAGGATTACTGCCCTCTTTCCCAAATAATCATTACAAGAAGTAATTTCCTTCAAACAGTTCAGTTAGAAAAATCAGAAGAACTAGGAACACAAGTATGTATACTGCTGTTCTAACATAAATGCTATCAATTCCATTCCCTTACATTAGTTATAATTTCAAAGGATAAAATTTGACTGAAAATATAAACCAAATTACTTTCCTTTCAGTTCATGAAACTCATTCGATTTCAAGAAATCAAATACTGATGAGAAGAGTAAACAACAATAAAATGTAGATGCTTAAACCAAAGCAATACAAAATTCGTTCCATAACGATTACAGATTTCCAACTGTATGAGAGAAGAAATGAACATTAATTCAAATTATCCATCCACACTCCCTTTCCTTTCCTCATGACTATACTGAAAATTTAATCCAGACGTGATACCAATCAATGGTAAAAATCAAAGGGAAATAAATAAAATCATTAATCGAATACAAGGAAGAAGAATCATATTACCTCTTTGCACTGTTTAACCAAATATCCGCTTATTTAGCACAGACATGATCCAACAATATGATTCATTCCGCATAATATAATTCCCTTTAAAATAATTCACTCTACAGACATTTACGTCTTTATAACATATAGAGTGTACAACAACCACAACAAGTCACATTTTCATCCTAATAATGAGAGAATTCACTTTCCAACAGCAAGGAATAAATCCATTCATATTCTGCTTTTAATGAAAACAATGAAGAATTTATCATCCGTATATTATATATATAAATATATATATTGAGTTCAACAAGACGCAACATATAACTTGCATGTTCTACCCAGTCCATTCTATAGACTGGCTATCCTATTCCCATCCATATCAAAACTTCCTTTCAATCAGGCACATACGAATACCAAGAACAAGTAGGTAGAACATCGTATCCATCATAGAGCAAACAATGTAAAGATGCTACTATGCTCTTACTGTTACTAGAAGAATTCATACCTCTTACACTGTATTATAACCAGAGGAACAGTTATACAGCCGCCTTGTCAAATATTTTCACGGCTTTCTATATCCATTAACGCACACAATTCATAAATAACAATTTGCACTTTGTTGTTACCTACAACAAGTTCAACCCGTAATGCACAGTGAAGCTCTATTGCCATTATTTCCAGAATTCAAACAACAGGAAGAGAAAAATTCATTCCATTAATTATTTCAATAAGAAAACACTCATTTTCTTCAAAACACAACAAGAATACTCAAGTCGAGTTCGTTTTATAATGACAGCTCAAACCAGAGATCATACAAATCATTTCATCCTTCCATTTTTACAAAAAAAACACAACACTCAGAAATAATACACGCATAGCTAATACATTCCACCACTCAAACCCATATTGGCAATAGAATGATTGTTCAACAATGTCAAAACAAACTCACACAGCATGTACAATTTCATTCAATATACCCATTTGCAAAGAAATACCCAATTCGAGTTCTTTCTCAACAGACATTTCAACCCGAAAATCTCATTCTCCTATTTCACAATGATGCGCAGAACTCAGAATTGATTCACGCACACCTAAGTATTCATAAGCACAATTTCATAATATAAAGAACGAATCCCCAATATTGTCAAACAAATCAACACAGCATGGGCCGTATATTCAACTCAATAATTATGCAAAGAATGTTTAAGTCGCAACAGCAAAGAAAAATGACTCTACCCAAAATCATCTCAATCATGACAGCCAAATCAAATAACCAAAACCCCCATCAGAAGAGCAGGGTTGTTTTAATGAGACGATTAAGAAAAAGCAAGCAATTTAAGGAGAAGGGCTCAACATGTCTGTTAATCTTCCTTGAAGCTCGAAGAAAACCACACCTACTGGAGTTGTTTCCTTCCACGACATCCTCGGCTAGGATCTCCAACTAGCCACTCACTTCCACAGGCTCAAGAATAGCCTTAGTTTTTCCAAAGAACAGAGAGAATAATCAAAACATAGCTGGTTCGACAGAACCGTGAAGAAACAAAATGCAGAGCAACAAAATCCAAATGCGCACAGCAACAACAATTTTCCTTTTTCCTCTATCCTCTTTCCAAGGCGAGCTGGTCGCTAAGACCAATGCCATTGAATGCATTGAATGCATTCTTTTTCCTTTTTCCTCACGCCACCGCCGACTCAAGTTGGCGAATTTCCAAATTTCAAATTTTGCATGAAATCAAAGTTTAGTCTCATAGCTAACTGGATGCCTCTATCTTTTCCATGTTCCCGCCAAACTTGGCACTGTCCAAGCAAGGACCTCATTTACTGTCCCATTAAATTCCTACCTTCCCTCCTTATCCTTTCCATCCACATGGGTCTATGCGTCCCCTTCCTTAGGTTAGGATTAGTTTAGGATTTTAATAGTGTCCATATCTAGGTCATTCACCTAGTTCATAGGTTAATAGGATTTAGATCTATTTTCACCCTTATAAAATTTAAAAATCCATATAGGATAGTAGTTAGGGTATAAGGTAGAACTTAGGGGTAGGTTAGGGTCTTAGTCCCCTAATACTTAATTAATTAATTTCCATATCAAATCTTTCCGCCTGACAGTTATATTAACATTAAGCAGGACATTTCATCCCACGTTCCACATACCTGAGCCACCCGCATCCAGGCCTTTATCGCCTTACGTGGTCTAGCGTTACAATAGTGTATGGTTCGAGAATCGAACCTTTTCCATTGGCATCTACGTGCCAGATATTCATACCTGAAATCAGGTGCTGCAACATTTATATCAACCTTCAGTCTGGTTTAAAAGTAAATCGACAAAGCGATCACAAGAAGGCCACAACATACCTTGGATCAATGGAATTGATTCAAGGTGTGCTGTCAATCAACGAATAGAGTTCATCAAGCATACGACAAATCTGTTGTCACATCAGCAAACATACAAGCAATAATAACTGTTGTCCCAAGTAAACAAATTACAGTATACAAGGGTCCAGATTAGCAACACATTCCTTTAAGATCAAAAATATATCTTAACATGTTTGTCTTCATTTCTACTGATTCTAACATCATGAAAAGTAATCACCATGATAACTTACAAAAATCAAGGCGTTACATTCCTCCTTCTTAAAGAATCATCGTCCGATGATCAAATTAACCAATTCAAGGAGTTTCTAGGACAAAGTTCAGGTTATTGTCCTTCCTTCATAAGTTCATACCAAAAATAGATTCACTCTTTAAAACAGTGTTTTAAGACAACTGTAAAATAGACCAATAATTGTCTAAATTTGGTAGAATTATCAGTTTTTCGAATTTCAATTTCGATCAAACAAGTATGGAAAAGCAGATCTCATTTCTTTGAGATTTTCCCAAGTTGCACTTTCTTCGCTAAACTGGTCCCACTGGACCTTACATTGATTCACTTCACGATTTCTTAAGTACAACTGGAAAGTTCCCAACACTCGAATGGGCTTAACCACGATTATTCCTGGGTCTTGGACCTACAAGGAATTCCAATTCAGCACATGTGATAAATCTGTTATGTATTTCTTAAGCAAAGAAATATGAAAAACATCATGCATTTGTGATAAAGTAGGAGGTAATGCTAGACGATAAGCTACAGGGTTGATTATTTCAACAATTTCAAAAGGTCCCACGTATCGTGGCGACAACTTGGCAGCCTTGCCAAAAGTTATTGAGCTCTTTTTCAGCTTAACCGAAGAAAGACCTTCTCTCCCAGTTTATAATTCCTATCAACCCGCTTTAAGTCTGCATAACTCTTTTGCCTATTGGCAGCCTCCTTAAGATGTTCCCAAATCATTTTGATTTGTTGTTCCATTTCCATAAGGATTTCTAGCCCAATTACCTCTCTGTCCTCTACGTTGTCCCAGCTGACAGGGGTTCTGCATTTTCTTCCATACAATGCTTCAAAGGGCACCATTTTTAAAGAGGCATGGTATGTATTATTGTAGGAAAATTCAACCAGTGGAAGGTATTCCTCCCATTTATACTGCTGGTCCATGCAATACATTCTTAACATGTCCTCTAAAACTTGATTGACTCTCTCAGTCTGTCCATCCATCTCCGGATGATATGCAGAGCTGAAGTTTAATTTAGTTCCCAAGGCTGCATTAAGTGTTTTCCAAAACCTTGATGTCATCCTCGGATCTCTGTCCGATATGATTAATTCGGGTATTCCATGCAATCTGAAAATTTCATGTACAAATCTTCTTGCTAACACTGGTGCATCATCTTTCAAATTACCAGCAATGAAGTGTGCCACTTTGGTTAATTTTTCGACGACAACCAGGATAATATCATGCTTATTCCTTGACATAGGAAATCCTTGAATGAAATCCATCGTTATCACTTGCCATTTGTACTGTGGAATGCTGTGGGGATACAATAATCCAGCGGGATGCATATGTTCCACCTTAACACGCTGACATTCTAAGCAGTGTGTTACAAATTCCACCACATCCTTTTTCATTCCCTTCCAGAAGTATTGCTACTTAAGATCAACAAGCATTTTCGTAATGCCAGGGTGTCCAAAAAAAGGTGAATTATGAAATTCAGTTAACAATTTCCTTCTTAAGTCATTTTCCAAAGGTATATATACCCTGTTTTCAAACCTCAGAATTCCTTCATTGTCAAAACGAAATCCTTTATACCTGACATCCTTTGGATCTGCAACAAGTGCTGTTTTGACTTCTTTGGAAATAAAAGTCAGATTCTAAGGAATCTTTCACCTCATCCTTAAACTAAGTTCTTAACGTTATAAGAGAAAAGATATGATTCCTTCGACTCAGAGCATCTACCACTCTATTTTCCTTGCCTTTGATGTAGCTTATATAAAAATCATACTGAGATAGAAATTCTAACCATCTTCACTGCCTTGCATTCAGATTTGGCTGAGTAAAAATATACTTCAACCCCAGATGGTCAGTTTTTAACTCAAAAGGTTTGCCTAAAAGGTAATGCCTCCACATTTGAAGTGCATGAACAATGGCAGCGAGCTCTAGGTCGTGTGGAGCATAATTCTATTCATGTAACTTAAGCTTTCTGCTTTCATAAGCTATGACATGGTTATTCTGTAACAGAATACCTCCAAGGCCTTCTCCTGATGCATCCATTACAACCGTAAAATTTCCATTTGGGTCTAGTACAGTTAAAATAGGTGTTGTAGTTAACTGTTCCTTTAAATTTTTAAAGGCAGATTCACATTTGTCCGTCCAGAAAAATTTCTTATCCTTCTTTTGCAGTGAAGTGATTGGGGTAGAGATTTTGAAAAGTCCTTAACGAACTTTCTATAATATCCTCGCCAAGCCCATGAAGCTTCTCACTTCATGCACGTTCTAAGCGCGCAGTACTCGGTTATAATTTGTGATCTTTGAAGGGTCTCTACACTATTCCATTCTTACTTATAACGTGTCCCAAATAATGCACCTTTGCATCATAAAAGGAACATTTAGACAGGTTTACCATACAACTTCCTCTTTCTTAAAACTTCCGACACTATCCTTAAATGTTCTTGGTGCTCTTGACATTTTTAGAGTATAGAAAAATGTCATCTAAGAATACAAGCACAAACTTGTCTAGGTATTCTTGAAAAATATTGTTCATCAGATTCATGAAGGCGGCAGGTGCATTGGTCAAACCAAAAGGTAACACCGTGAATTCATAATGCCCGTACCTTGTTCTAAAAGTTGTTTTATGAATATCTTCTTCCTTTATTCTCAGCTGATGATACCCAGATCGAAGATCTATTTTTGAATAGACTGATGCTCCTCGCATCTGGTCAAACAGATCATCAATCCTAGGAAGTGGGTATCGATTCTTAATAGTTTCCTTATTCAACATTCTGTAATCAATGCACAGCCTCAATGTGCCATCCTTTTTCTTTACAAAAATTACCGGTGCTCCCCATGGTGAGACGCTCGGTCTTATCAGCCCCTTAGTCAAAAGTTCTTGTAATTGAGCCTTTAGCTCTACCAACTCAAGGGTGGTCATTCTATAAGGTGCCTTAGATATGGGTTCAGTTCCGGCTTGATTTCTATTGCAAAGTCAAACTCTCGTTTGGGTGGAAGACCTGATAATTCTTCCGAAACACATCACTAAAACCTCTTAACAATGGATATCTTTCCATGAAATCATTATCTTCCTCAGCATTTTCTATCATTTTTACTGCATACAAGGTGCAGCCTCTATTTTTAGCCCTTTTTAGTTGCATAGCTGTTAGTTTCCTAACTGCAACTTCATGTTTTACACCTTGAATGACTATTGCTTTCTGCAGGTCATCAAAACAACAAATTTGTTTTTCATAACAGTCGACCTTTGCCTTATGTTTTGCCAACTAGTTAACTCCAATAATGATATCATATGATCCTAAAGGAGTGACATACAAGTCAACTTCGGTGGAGAAACTGGGCAAGTCAAGAATTTCCCCAAAAAGGCACATTTCGACTGTATGGACAACATTATTCCCATAATGCATTGTCCATGTCTTATCCATTCGTTCAGACCTTTCTTTTTAATTTCATTGCAAGTTTAGCAGAAATAAAGCATTCAGTAGCTCCAGTATCAAAAAGTATGACTACAGGTGTACCAAATAACTTACCCGGAACTTCTATAGGCGTAACTTGCTTTCCAAACTTATGCATAGCCATGCGCAGCGTGTATCCTATGTTGTTGATTGTGATCATCCTTCTTCAGAGGACAGTGATTCGCGTAGTGGTCCTTTCCACAGTTGAAGCATCCTCCAACTGGCCCTTTTCTAGGCTCAAATTTGTTACCAGCTTTGAAGTTATCATTTTGGCTTCCATAGGACTTTTGTCCATTGCCACTAACTTTTGCGAAGCTGTTCCGCACACTATTTACAGGTTTTTTCATCACATATTTCTTGTTGTTATCCACAACAATTTTGTTTTTCACACCAAACCTTTTCCAAGGTCCCCTTTTAGGTGTGAGAGATGAAGAAGAATTGGGAATCTTCTTCCTTATCTCTTCCCTATGAGCAGAAATTGCTCTCAATTTCTGTTCCTGTCTAATTGCCTTTTTGACAACTCCTTCCATGGTGGTTGGGCCGTGGACATCCACTTTGCCACCAATGATGGGATTCAGTCCCATTATGAATTTCCATATTCTGAACTTCTCGTCAGCTTGGTACTGCGGCACATACTTAAGGAGTTTAGTAAACCCTTCCCATTATTCTGTCACCGTCAGCCTTCCTTGCGACCAGTTTTGAAATTGGTTATTTTCCTATCAAAATAGAGTTGAGGTAGCCATCATTTCCTAAAGTAACCCTTAAATTGATCCCAAGTTATGTCTGATTCGACAATATTCAACTCAACCTTATGGTTGTCCCACCATGATGATGCTTCATGAGAAAGCTGATATGCTCCCCATATCGCTTTGGTCTCTTCGAGAGAAGTTTCTTATTGCAAAGTATTTCTCCATTTCACTGAGAAAATTCTTAGCTCCGTCCCCAAGGGTTGTTCCATCAAACTTTGGAGGACTTATTATCTTTATGTCATTTGTAAGTTCAGTTGCTAATCTTGTCCTTTTATTTTTAGGATGATTAGGAGCATTTACATTATTATTATCAACACCCGAATTCCCTCCATTGGTGTTGTCCACAGGAGGTGGCTGATCATTTATATCAGCTTCTTCTTCCTCCTCTTCATTTCCCATTGACTGCTATTCTAGAACAGTCAAACAATCTCTCATATCTAGTAGGGCAGCAAGGATTTCATCCAGCTTTTGAGCAGTAGCTGCCTCTCCACCAAGTAACGGGTTGTTCGCAACATTCACTCTTATTCTGACCATTTTCTGTTTAATAAGAAAATGTAAATCTTATTAATATTGTGGACTCATTAGGTCTAAGAGCTGCAACCTTCAGCTCTGATACCAAGATGTAACATCCCCATTTTAAGATACTAGAACAAGGAAAAAAAAATTTATACAACGTTCTCTGTTATGAATTATATAATTCAAACACACGTTCAAGTTTTAATAATTGTTCTCTCTGTCCAAATAATGTAGTTTGGATCACACAATTTCCTTTTAAAACTAATGTTCTCTCTCTGTTAAGATATTTTCAATATGGAACACACATTTAGTGCCATTAAATCATATAATGATTTCATATACTCTTGTAAATGACTCGAAGAACTACCGATCTCCCATTTTATGGCTCGGAGTTTCAGCGATCTCTCATTTCATGAATCGGTGAATTACCGATCCTTCATGTTAATTCATGCATAGTATAATGTATATACAAGGTTCTCTTACCATTTCTGGTTATCGAAGTGATCCATTTAAGAAGCCTATCTGAATATCTGTTACTGATATTCATCTGACATCCTGCATCTTAAACTAGGTGATTAGGACAACGCAACCAACACTTGCAATACTTTGGCCAAAGATTTTCACATGCTTTACATGATCATATTCCTGGATGTGATACACACCAATGGAATACGTCCTTCACCTCACTTCGTCTGTTATCTAGAATGGTCTTTCCTGGTCTCTACCAGTCCTTCCAATTAAGGTCAAACTCTAACCCCAACTAGCAATATGAACGAGTATAGGAAGTTACTCATGGTAACTAAAGATACGCAGACATACGGTGTCGTCCCTAGACGACTTCGTGTGTCTAGTTACCTTTAGTCCTCCGGAGTCACTCCGTATACGTGATCACATTCCTATCCCCAACCAAGAACTTAGTATCCAGCTTATGTAATCTTGATGATTTAATTCGGGAGGGCATTGTAATATGTCAGCTATAACATTTTGTCGTCATGAAGGCCCCGCCTTCATGAAGACACCATGTTGTAGCTGGTGTATGTCAATGTCCTATGGAATCCTCCCATCGAGAGTACACATCCAGCTCAAGTGTGATTTGGTTATGATCTTAATATTTAAGATCAACTTTCAGCAACCATGCTGATCCTTTATCCTCGTTCTTGTTACAGTTGTATGTAGCTAAGAGAGACTTAATCCATCTTCTAGCTTACTATGCATCTCCTCCTTCATACCGAAGGGTTGCATTTTCTCTACTTGGTTCTTTTCTTAATCCTTGGACTAAGCAGCCCATTACCGATAAACTTAATAAGTTTAACCTATTAAACTTAACCAAGTTTTTCCACAACTGTAAACAAATTCAGAATTCCATCTTATTAGACGTCATTTAAATGAGGTCTAATTCTAAATGAATTTATTCATTTATCCTCCTTAACCTTACATAGTTAAGGTCTGTTAACCATAGATATGTTTTTCCCATATCCTTATTTTCTGAATTTAACATTCATGACTCGGTGACTTACCGATCCTTCATGTTAATTCATGCATAGTATAATGTATATACAAGGTTCTCTTACCGATTTCGATTATCGAAGTGATCCATTTAAGAAGCCTATCGAATATCCTGCCTATCGATATTCATCGACATCTGCGTCTTAAACTAGGTGATTAGGACAACGCAAACCCAAAGCACTTGTGATACTTTGGCAAAAGATTTTCACATGCTTTGCATGATCATATTCTGGATGTGATACACACCGGTGGAATACGTCCTTCACCTCACTTCGTCATTATATCTAGAATGGTCTTTCCTGGTCTCTACCAGTCCTTCCAATTAAGGTCAAACTCTAACCCCAACTAGCAATATGAACGAGTATAGGAAGTTACTCATGGTAACTAAAGATACGTAGACATACGGTGTCGTCCCTAGACGACTCCATGTGTCTAGTTACCTTTAGTCCTCTCGGAGTCACTCGTATACGTGATCACATTCCTATCCCCAGCCAAGAACTTAGTATCCAGCTTATGTAATCTTGATGATTTAATTCAGGAGGGCATTGTAATATGTCAGCTATAACATTGTGTCATCATGAAGGCCCCGCCTTCATGAAGACACCATGTTGTAGATGCCGTATGTCAATGTCCTATGGAATCCTCCCATCGAGAGTACACATCCAGCTCAAGTGTGATTTGGTTATGATCTTAATATTTAAGATCAACTTTCAGCAGCCATGCTGATCCTTTATCCTCGTTCTTGTTATAGTTGTATGTAGCTAAGAGAGACTTAATCCGTCTTCTAGCTTACTACGCATCTCCTCCTTCGTACCAAAGGGTTGCATTTTCTCTACTTGGTTCTTTTCTTAATCCTTGGACTAAGCAGCCAAAGATCAGATAAACTTAATAAGTTTAAACTATTAAACTTAACCAAGTTTTCCACAATTTGTAAACAAATTAAGAATTCCACCTTATTAGACGTCATTTAAATGAGGTCTAATTCTAAATGAATTTATTCATTTATCCTCCTTAACCTTACATAGTTAAGGTCTATTAACCATAGATATGTTTTTCCCATATCCTTATTTTCTGAATTTAACATTCGAGGCTATTAACAGAGTCCGAATATGAGGTTCGGCTGCTCCTAAGTTATTTGATATTCCTTAGCTTTCAAGCTAATCCCGAATACCTTTCAATTAAGAGATCATGTTTTCCTAAATCCTTTTTAATGTCAATTAAAAATTCATCTTAACCCAAGTATGAACTAATTGCACATTTCAACGTAAAATTTGCATTTAGGTAAGAATAGATGTCATTTCCTTTTAAATTCATCCATAAATAGTTGAATAATTCCAAATCAAGGAATAATGTTATATTCCCAACATATTCAACAATATCAAATCGATATCTGATCATTAAAATATGCACACTTGTATTTGTATTCATCCATCCGTTTTATAATCTATACATTTGCAGTCGAAATGACTGGACTTTGTTTATATTAAAAACATTACAACACATAAGATAGAAGAATGTAATTTCTTCTTTTCTCAATTCCTCGTAGAGGAGTAATAGCTATCAATTACAATCCATCATCGATCAATCAAAAGAAGTATCAGAAAACAACCATGTCTTCGTTTATACTCAAGTTCCATCTGGCAAAATTACTTGCAGGTCAGTTCATTGAAATGAGCATATTAAGCACTTTTCATTAAAATGAGGTGCTTTTAATTAACTGTCTCAATAAAAGAACCCTGCTTTTATGAAACGTTAATATGAACATCATTCAAGAATTAAGTATCAAAAAGAATGAACAAAGCATAACAACTGAATCATCTAATTACCATCCCAATCAGTCAAAGGATTACTGCCCTCTTTCCCAAATAATCATTACAAGAAGTAATTTCCTTCAAACAGTTCAGATTACAACATCTGTAAGAACTAGGAACACAAGTATGTATACTGCTGTTCTAACATAAATGCTATCAATTCCATTCCCTTACATTAGTTATAATTTCAAAGGATAAAATTTGACTGAAAATATAAACCAAATTACTTTCCTTTCAGTTCATGCAACTCATTTGATTTCAAGCAATCAAATACTGATGAGAAGAGTAAACAAAATAAAATGTAGATGCTTAAACCAAAGCAATACAAAATTCGTTCCATAACGATTACAGATTTACCAACTGTATGAAAGAAGAAATGAACACTAATTCAAATTATCCATCCACACTCTTTTTCTTTTCTCATAGCTATACTGAGAATTTAATCCAGACGTGATACCAATCAATGGTAACAATTCAAAGGGAAATAAATAAAATCGTTAATCGAATACAAGGAAGAAGAATCATATTACCTCTTTGCACTGTTTAACCAAATATCCGCTTATTTAGCACAGACATGATCCAACAATATGATTCATTCCGCATAATATAATTCCCTTTAAAATAATTCACTCTACAGACATTTACGTCTTTATAACATATAGAGTGTACAACAACCACAACAAGTCACATTTTCATCCTAATAATGAGAGAATTCACTTTCCAACAGCAAGGAATAAATCCATTCATATTCTACTTTTAATGAAAACAATGAAGAATTTATCATCCGTATATTATATATATAAATATATATATTGAGTTCAGCAAGACGCAGCATATAACTTGCATGTTCTACCCAGTCCATTCTATAGACTGGCTATCCTATTCCCATCCATATCAAAACTTCCTTTCAATCAGGCACATACGAATACCAAGAACAAGTAGGTAGAACATCGTATCCATCATAGAGCAAACAATGTAGAGATACTACTATGCTCTTACTGTACTAGAAGAATTCATACTTCTTACACTGTATTATAACCAGAGGAATAGTTATACAGCCACTTTGTCAAATATTTACACGACTTTCTATACCCATTAACGCACACAATTCATAAATAACAATTTGCACTTTGTTGTTACCTACAACAAGTCCAACCCGTAATGCACAGTGAAGCTCTATTGCTAATATTTCCAGAGTTCAACCAACAGGAAGAGAAAAATTCATTCCTTTAATTATTTCAATAAGAAAACACCCATTTTCTTCAAAACACAATAAGAATTACTCAAGTCGAGTTCATTTTAGAATGACAGCGCAAACCAGAGATCATACGAATCATTTCATCCTTCCATTTTTACAAAAAAAAACACAGCACTCAGAAATATTGCACGCATAGCTAATACGTTCCACCACTCAAACCCATATTGGCAATAGAATGATTGTTCAACGATGTCAAAAAACCTCACATAACATGTACAAAAATATTAATAGGAGAAGGGATGTTCTTTCACTAATGTGATACTAATGAAAGGAAGAAGTGTTCTTTTTAAAGAACCAAAATTCAGAAAATAGAAGAAGAGAAGGTTAGGGGAGAAAATTTAATGTAAAAAAATTTAGAAAAGAAATAAACACACAACCTTTTCACCTAGAAATGAAAGAATGAAAAGAAACCTGAATGGGTCCCACTAGGCGTGCCAAAATGTTTCACCTGATTCTATAGTGTTTCTTCAAATGTTGATGAAATAGATAATGGTAAAGGGATAGGAGGAATACCTATTAAAATGCTGGTTGTAGGTTGTTGTGTGCGTATGACTTCTTGATCCATAGTTGATTGTAAGAGCTTCCTTTTGGCTAGGAGGAACTACTTGAAATGGAAAACAATACCACCAAATGAAAGTTGAACATTATATGCAGTGGACTACATAATGTATGTTAGATCTGAGAACTGTGATACTTCCTAGACAACTGTCAATCCATAGTTTAAAACAACTTAATGCTAACAATAAAGGAAATCCTATTGTAGTTAAAAATGATTTAGGTATCTCATTCATCTACAATAATCAAATTCGTTCACAACAGGCTAAGCTATGACTAAATCTAAAGGTCAAGGTCTCTATTAGAGTGCAGGTATTGGTTAGGGTTAGGTTTTGGGCTGTTTTGGGTATTTGGTGGAGGTTTAGAATCTTTTTCTTGGTTTTTGGTAAAATACACAAAGACCGATGTCGGTCTAGTATGACCGATGTCGGTTTAGGTTAACCGGCAATGGTTGTGGGTAACCGGTGTTGGTATAGTCATGGTATAGGAAACTTAGTAAAAATTGGGTGGGGTAAAGATCTGAGGCTAGATGGGAATGGAAGGGCAATGAAAGGGTTTGTGTGGGTCTCAGGTATGCACAAGAATGATTAAAATCTAGATATGGGTAGTTCAAGGGTATGGGTAAAAGGATGGTCAAGTTTTCATGGAGGTAAAATGGTGGTGGAATGAAATGAGGGAGAAACTAGTAACAAAAGCAAAAGAATCTACCAAATGATAAATGGACAAATGTTGGTTAACAAAGCACTTACCATTTGTACGAGCTTGATGTCTAGTTAGTAATGGTGGGTGATCAAATGGAATGAACTTGATGTAGTTTGAAACTTCCCCGGATGCTCCCGTGAAGGTAGAATGGCTCTATGGTTGCTTGTGCAATCTTGGCTATGGATGCTCGATGCGTGTGTTAATCTTGGATTTGGTTGATGCGGCTTTGTTTTTGTACCTTCTTCGAAAAGATGTGTTAACCTCTAAAAAATGTTCCAACCTTTAAATAAGGTTGTTTTAGTGGTTAAATGGTAACCGATGGTGGTTGGCTGCCGACCAACGGCTATAGTTTAGGGTGACCACAATTGGTTAGGGTGGGATTTCCTAGGTTTTCTAAAATGGGCAGATCCTTTTGATTTTCTTGGATCTCGCCAATTTTTCCCCACAGAATAGAATGGAAACTTCCTTCTAATGGGTGGGAATGTGGTTAGAGGGAATATAGGCTTTTATTTTTAGGGTTTGGGTAGGTCTTAGTTAGTTATGGTAACTTACTAAGAATAGGTCTTAGGGTGAGGTGGCTAAGTGAGGTGGATAGGTGAGGTGGATGTGTGGGTATTATCCAATTAAGATATTTAAATAATAGCTATTATGAGCTCATGATTAATTTAATTAAATTAATATTAGCTTGGGGTGAAAGGGGCCATGGTTAGGTAAATGTGTTCAAGGTTTTTATTTGACGAGAGACCAAGGAGAGTGTGACCCAATTTTGGTGTCTACATAGCCATAGATGTACCAAATGAGAAATTATATCTCCTAGGCACAGATTGGTCACTCCTACTGATACCAACTATGTTATAAATACTTATCTCTTGATTTGGAAGAATAAGTGCTAGGGTTTGGTCACTAGGTAGATTCAGGTGTGCGTCGATGACTCTCCTTTCTCCAAATGACAAACTCTCATCAGAAGCTGAAGGGATTTCTCTTCCGTGCTTACCAAGATGGGGTAGCATAGACTTCTTAGGCTCCACGTCCTCCACATGAACCTCAATTCCTTCCCATAATGTCTTCCTCTATAAATCCATCACTCCCAGAAACATTACATTGTCTATCCAACTCCATTTCACATGCTTTGCTATACTTGAGTCTCTCTCTTTTCAGCAAAAATGTTTACCATCTTCTTCCACCCTAGATTCCTCACCCAACACTTAGAGAATCTTATCCAGACATAGGGAATGCTTCTAGACTTAGTATAATGAGAAGGATCTTTATGGCTAAAGGGATAACATGCAAAAATTATCCTCTAGGTTCCTTTAATAACTCAAACTCAGCAACCTCGGGACAAGAATACGTAGAAATAGTGTATTCCAGGGTATAACTGGTCAACACTCTCTTCCACCAATGATCAACAACATGCATCCTAGTCAAATCAACATCCTCGTAGCTTCTAATATTCATATTGAGTCCAAGTGTGAGATTTATAGTACCAACTTGATCTAGATGCATACGCAGAAAGCCATTCATATAACTCTACTGGAAAGCAACAAAATAAGGTCTCATATAGCTCATGATACATGTGTTCTTCTACCCATCGTGTGCATCAAACTTAGGTCAAGTACTAAATATCGAGAAAACTCATCATTTGTGCTCTTAAATCATGCTTCAACTTGTCCAAGGTCAAGCGCTCTATCATCACATATCATTCTTACAACAACTTTGAAAATAGTTCCCAGAAATGGAATCGACATGTAGTAATTATTACCCATCTACTAACTTCTAACCCCACATGCATCTTCCTATCACTCGGTGGGCGTTGGGCACTCACACACGAGGCATGCGCAGAGCACTAAGCACCTCCTTTATGTGAGCATTTTGAGAAGGTATTTCCATTATTAGAGGATTGGTTGTAGAGAAGTGAATATCCATGTAAATCACATAATGAGCTATCATATGCTTATACCTAAGCATTTAGTAACAAGAGAAACATCATGACATGAAATATAAAGAACATATCTACCATAAAATATAAGGAAATAACACTAGGGTTTACACCCTTGAACCAGATATTCATAACAAAGCCATATATTTATATTGATCATAGTCTCAACAACCACATTACATTCAAAAGGGTCATATCAGACCAAATGTATCAAGATAGGGATCTAACCCATATATCAAAGGTCCTAGCTATGTTTTCTTTATTACAATTTTTTTATTAACCCATCCCTTAGACATGATAACATTCCTACATACCACTAATGAGAAATCTAACTCCGGGGCCTCCTAGTATTATTTGCAGAGCTTCTCTCTTCTCATGTTATATGTCTTCCATCTATATCTTCCTCGGTGTGTCTTCTTTTCTTCCAAGCATCTTTCTTTATAGCACAAACACACATTGCCATACCTTTTCTCAAGAGTAGATTGAATGCCAACTATCCATGTGGTCCTTCAATGGTGCATGTTTATTTAATAATGTCTTCCTAGTAATATTCTATGCGTGGAATATTCTTTCCTTGACCACCAAGTCTCCAAGTTGGAACCTTATCAACTTGACATGCCTATTCGGGTCACGTTTTTCCTCAAGTACCTCTAAAATGTTGAATATGGCTAAGTCCTTAGAACCTATGCATTGCCTTGTGTGTGTACCCTAGTTTCTCCTAAACCCTTCTTAAACCCTTCTCATGTGTGATTTTCCCCACTTGCCCTTCTTCTTATTTCTCCTATACTCATGCGCCTTTTAGTAATTAGCCAATAATTTGGGGCCCAACAGTAATTCACTTTGATTGGAGAGTTTGAGATGCATTTTAGTTGTGTTAAGTTTGACAAGCTATAGGATTTTTTCATGATGCTTCATGACATTTTTAGGTCAAAATGTTGAAGAAATTTGAAGATATGCAAGTTTTGGTGAAACGGGTAAGTAATAGTGTGTTTTTATAGAAAAAGTGGACCTTCGGTGTTCACTCTGGAGTGTATGATTTGCATGGGGACCAAAGCTCTTTAGAACAAATTCTTAGGTCAGTTATGCATCTTTCACAAAAATAATGAGATGGTTTTATCATTACAGCTTTTATGAACAAGCGTTAAGAAGCTAAAGTGGGTTTAAACCTAGTTAAACCCTAAATAGGAGCAATGTTTAGAAAATTGAGTATACCAACCTGCTTTTTTGACTTTTTTGAAAATGTGATGATTGGATATTGTAGATGACTCTCCCATATTACCATAAGTGGGCCCCAATTTGAAAAAGGCTTGTTTCTGAAGAATTTTAGTTTGTGGAAAAGTTATCCAAATGAGGTAAAGAATACATTTACATTTATTATATCCCTAAATTTTTATATATTTCCATGAAGGTTTCAGGTCATGGTGATACTAAAAAAATTCAAATTCTTCCCTATCTATGAATACTTAATTTTGGAGCAGTTTGGAGAATCATTTAGTAAAATTGACATTCCAAGAGCTACATAGGGATTTAGGACTCCATTAAATTTTTGTTGTAAATCTGGTTTAGAAACCTTTAAAATGGTATATCAAATTTTTTTGATATGGTATGCAGAAGTTATGACTCATTCTTTGAGGGTAAATTTTGAAGGATGTTTATTCTAAGAGAGGTGTAAATGGCTACAAGAGGTAAGATGGTGATTATGATTTGATCAATCTTTGTGAAACTTTTTTTTATGGATTATACATAATTTATTAGGGTTTCCCATGCTTTTTCAGTGTGGAAGTGTGTTTTTGAAGTGATGGAGTTTTTGGTCTCATACTCGGTTCTCGAGTCCTAGAAGGATAAAAACAAGTTTGTAGAGATTGGCTTGGTTTAAGGCATTCAAATTGGATTTGAAATAATTTATTATATGTTATGGAAAGGTGATTCATATATATTTCCAATTATATATTTATTTCCTCATGATGAGGTGTTTTGGTGGGACATTCATGTCAATTTGTGAAGAAGTTTGTAGTTGCATTTTCATGATAGTTTTTTTCTTACTGAAAGATTGAGTTTATTGGTGCATGAAATGGATTGGGTGATGATTTATATCAATTTTAAAGTGAATAGGGATGTTTTTATAATAAATTAATAAATTTATAGGTATTTAATGTGTCGAGAAAGGGTGTTAACTAGTTGCGTTTGTAAAACCACTTTCTAGGCGACTTGTTTTAGTGAAGACAAAAGTAGTTGTGGTTTGATCAGGTGGATGTTTCATGAGTTATATTTTGCATAGATGTATTTTACAGGTATTTGAATTTCTATATAGTGATAACATGCCATATTTTATTAGATTTTAAGTGGTATTAAGGCCCAAAGGAAAAGATAGGGAGTTATTAAATGTAAAGTTTGAGCTCCACTTGAGAGATAATCTTGCATGGGGGAAACTTCTTACCTAGAGGAGAGTTTTTATGGGTATGAAGGCATGATTTGAAGGATTATAATATTTTCCTCAGATTTAAGAATGCTTCACATCATGTCTGTAGAATTTTTAGAGGAAAGATAAATTAAGAAGGAAGAAGATAGATAAATATTGAGCACCTACGGTTTGAACTAGGATTTGTGAGATAAATATGTGAACTCCATCAGTTGTGGCAGTAGAAAAATAACATATCAAACATCTTCATGAGGCTGATTTGGTTGTTATTCATCCTATAGGGTTGTAGCCTCCTTGTGGAGTTGTTTCTTCACTAAATTAGGGGTTGGTTCTCCTTGTAGGTTTGGTGCTCTACTAAATTAGGGGTTGGTGCTCCTTGTGAAATTGGTGCTTCACTAAATTATTTTGTTGTGAGTAATATCATAAAAATTTTAATGTTTTTTCTTCCCGTGAGGGTTTCCCACTTATATATGGTGTTCATGTGTGTTCTTTTTTGTTTTGATTTATTGTGAATGTGTAGTACACATCTAATGTTCATGTATGGTTATGAATGATAAATGGATTAATTAATGTATGAGATGGTGAATGAATTGAAATATTTATAGGAATGATTCACATTTCCCCTCTCAGTCCATTGTGATTCTAACAAAAGGATTGATTTTAGGGAATTTTATGCATAATTGAATTTTAAGACCCATCCCATTGTTCTTATAATTCTCTTAAGATTCAAAATAATATAAGGGTTCATCAAAACATACCTCATGGAGCTTCAAAAAAATTTCCTCAAGTATTCTCTCTCATGAGGTATGTTTCTCATGTAATGCCCTGGTTAAACAACCCACTTGAGAACCATGAACCACCTAGGTTTAGTTAGAAACTTATGGAATATTTTTTTAAGGTGTTAGGAGTTGACAACCAAAGTCTCAAAGAAAAATAAATTCAACTGATAAACTTTCCCATTATAATGATTACTGATTTCACATTATAAAACAATAAATGTAATAGGTCCACACCTAGCTCAAATCTCTCTAAGGATTAATTTAATTACTGATTTCATTGACATTTTAGCTAAAGATTTCCTGATTAAATTTTAGGGTTAAGGGACCCAAAATAATTAAATACCCAAGGTATTTAATTTCCACCAGATCAAAGACATGAGCAGGATTAAATTACAGTGAGGAAAATAACACATAAGTAAAGTCAACAGCGAAAGGTCTCACTTACCCACTCCCAGAACTTGATTAGGAGTGTCTACAACCAGTTGCTTAGGCAACACCTACCACTACTGATTTCCGAAACAACTCAAATCCACAATAAAAAAACTTCTCTTTTATTAACAATTCTCAGAGGTCACAAGGTCCAAAACTTAGGGCTAGAAGTTTCAGTTAGGTTCAAGGAGCAATTTTCCCCTATACCCAAATCTCTAAAAGGCTCGAGTTTCAACTGGATTTTTTTCCTTCTTATTCCTTTGAAAATTTCCCTAAACAATTCCCAATGGATAGGAAATTTTCTCACCTTTTCGGTGATATAAAGAAGTCCTCCTAACTCCTCTAGAAACTTAAGATATAAGCAAGTGGAGTTTCGGGGTCAAATTTTCCCCAAGGGGGACACGTGTCAAGAGGAGGGGAAATGCACTTTGGATGGATTAGTGGGTCGCGGGGTGGCATAGGGAAAAATTCCCATCACATAGCTCAAATTCACAAAATGTTCTCGCACCCAATGGGTCCCTGAGGGGACACATGTCGATCTTGGTGCAAGCAGGAGACAAGTCGAAAGAAAGGGCAAGGTGGTAGGTGGATTTATTGCTTTGCACCCCATGGAGAAATAGAGAAGAAAAAGGATGCATGGGTCCACACACCCATGGAAGGACAAGGTCCGAGGGGAAGGCAGAGAAGTGGGCCATGGGAGAAATTTAGCAAATTTTCCCAAGGCCAAAACAAACAACCAAAGAAGAAGAAGGGTCCACCCTCCCGCCTCCACCCCCAAAGTGCCATGTGTAACGCTCTCATTGGCATGGTGCTGGCGGAGCCAAAACGATAATTTTTCTAAAAAAATATTTAAAGGGATAAGTCCAAAGGGAAAAACATGCCTCTGTCAGTAGCCACAAGAGGACACGTGATGCCCTACGATTCACTGAGGCGGTGGAGGAGAAAGGAAAAATTTTCCCAAGTAAATTTTTTCAAAAGAATAAGTTTAAGTTTTGAAAATATTCCACCCTTCCACCGTGCCATGTTTCAAAGACATGTGATTGATTGATGCAGCCAATGGGAAGGTGGGGAAAAATGGGAAAATTTCCCAAGGCAAGTTTTCAAAAGGGTTAAGTTTACAAATTACCCCGCCTCCTAGGGTGCTATGTGGCAGGACTTGATTGGTTGTGGGATGGTGGGGGCCATGGACCTTTTGGGAAATTTTTCCAAAGTTAAAATTTAAATTTTTCTATAGTTAGATTAAATCTTATTATTATTATTAATTTTTTGAATGCCAAATTGAAGTAAAACTTCAAATGGCCATAACTTGAGCTAGAAAGCTCAGTTTTGGGCAAACGAGGACTTTTCAGAAAGCTCTCGATGCCCTCTTTGCAAAAAAAAAAATCAATTTTGGAAATTAATGAATTTTGGGTGGCAAATTTTGAGAAATAAATCTGTAGGGTTTTTAATTTGTGAACTGGCATTTTTCAACTTCACAATTTGTTTAAATTAGATTTCCTCCTTCACTCAACATGTCAAATAGACATGGAGGATTAGTATAGGGAGGGTTTAGAGTTTTTTTGGATGATTAATTTGTCCAATTGATTTCAAATTTTATTTCTTTAAAAATAGACGTAAAAAGCGACCCAAGGAGGAATTACATTCAAATTTGGCAATGGTTGGATTATTTTCTTAAGTTTTCTTTGTCAATTTGGATTCCTAAATGTCTTAGCATGCTAATCCATAAAAATTTTAAGTTGAATACTAAGTGCAGGTTTGAATCGTATGTTTATTAGAAATGAATTTTTCATAATGGAGTTCATAACAGTGAATTGTTTCTTTTGAATTGGTTTATCAATTTTGTCTTTTAAATGTGTGTATAGCTTCAAGTAGTTCAATACATTTTCTTATTAAATCACCCATTCAATTTCAAGTTAAAATGGATTTGCTTTCAATTTTTAATATAAATTTTACAAAGAATATAAGATTGTCTTTCATTCCCACACATTCTTCCTTTATAACCAAAATTCTCATTCTTTAACACTATTCAAATCTAGTACACATTACAATTTTGAAAACTAATTCCATCCTTTATTCATATTCCAATAACAATTTTACAACTTGTCACTTTTCCATTTGATTTAAAATACAAGATTAAGCAGTACATATATATTCTTCTCATTTCTTTACAAAAAGAGACTAGAATACAACTCTTTACATTTCTCAATTCAAACTTAAACTTCCATTATCAATATGAATGGTTTCACATTACAAACATTATAAAAATCATCCACTCAAGGTGGGAAAGGTTACAATGAATTTTCTCAAAAGGATGGGATTGTCAAACTATATTCTTCTTGCTCCAAAATAATAGCATGTTATTTTCTCCATCTTTTCATCTTGATCACAACAAGGAAGGGGGAAAGGAAACGCTCTCCACCCAACCAAGACATCCAATGAGAAGGGAGAATCCATCCTTCCTCATTGGCCCCCAAGCCCCAACCATATTGAAATAGAGAATGAAAATCAACTCATGGCAATAATGGCTTCCACAAAATACAAGCAACATTATTTCACATGCATAAATCAACAAGATACATGGTCCAAGTAATGACAACGGTTCAAAAATGTAATTGGAAACCATTCACACAAAACATAGGCTTGATCAAGCAAGACAACAAGAGCAAGCAATTATTGGGAAACTACTTATGCCTCCCTATTTGGAATTGGGAATCCACCAAAATATACCACCAATAAACATATCAAATACCATAAACCTTATGCATCCCATCCTGTCCTTATGCCTCCCAAAGAGTAATAAATCCAAGTAGTTTATTTTCCAAGGTGGATCCCAATCCAAAACTCCCTCCACAATAAAACTGGTGCCATTGGAAATCCCTTATGCCCTCCCATTAGAAATCCCCATAGCCTTCTCCTACACCATGTCCTAAGCAGTCTACCCAACTAGCCAAGAACACAAAACACATTTACCATTTAAACATGCATGCAAGAGAAAGAAAACATTTAAAAACAAGCTCAAGATCCTACCTCTCCATAATGGAGTTTTTTCCAAGATCCACAAGCTTTCCAAGAGGTCAAAGTGCAGTCTAAAACCAGAAATTCTCAAGCATGCAATGACTCCAAACTTCCTCCACAACAAGCTCCCAAAACAGCAACAAAAAAAGCACCCCCAAGAGGAATGAACAAAGTTTCAACAACCACAAATAAGCAAGGAGTTGCACTTTTAAAGGAGAGGGAAGAGAAGAGGATGATGTGGATCCATGTGGGATGCCACATCATTCTTCCTCAACCCCAAGAGGAAATCAACATCAACCACCAAATCGTAATAAATAAGAATGAAAATTTAACTTACATACTCCAACACAACCCATACCCCAGAAGGACTGAATTTAAAATATGTAAGAGAAATGCAATTAAAAATTAAAAATTGTCATTCCAAAATGCAATAAAAATGCCTAAATTTAACCTCCAAACCATAGGTATGGTTGGTGAATCATTTTAAGAGGTGTGGGACAAGTTTAACTTGTCCCACAAGCCTCCAAATTTGGCCTCCAAGGACAAATTCGAATTCTTAAGGAGATGAAGTGTTTAACCTTCCAAAATATTTCTTACATAACTCTTACATATCCCTTACACCTTCTTACACATTTCTTACACACTCTTCCAACATTAACATTTAAAATCAACAACTTCATTAATTACATTCTATATCCCAATTTAATTTAATTAAAGTTTAACTATATGATTTCTCACATTAATCTACCACATTTAAATTAATTAAAAGAAGGAACACATTACTTATAAAATACAAACAACAATAAATAAAAAGGAACACATAATAAAATACATATCCCATGGTCACATATAATGGAAATCCCTCCCATGGGAATCCCTAACAAACACACACACACACAAAATAGTTTCCATGGTGACCTCATTGATTTCACCCAAGATTTGAATATACATAGTCTCCAGGTCCTCTCGACATTGTTGTGATTTTATTAATCCTGAAAAATACAAATACCTCCTTCGGCATCATGGCCATATCAGAACATCCAACATGATACAAATAAAATCACAAAATCAACTATATGATAAATCACAACAATCATCGAAGTAACAACTATGTCATTCACAATTTTAATCAACAACTATATCAAAGCATCATAAAATATTCATTTTCTAGATCTATTCATAATATCCAAAATCACATATCCGACAACATCCATAACTATCCATGTCCAATAATATATCATCATCCACATATGAGTGTCTCTAATAATCACCATACACCATATATAATGATTTAATTAATAATCCGGATCGACATCTAACACCATACTAAATCCAAACTATAAAATTTTTGTCATATAGTCTAAGGCCTCATGATCGGTAATAAAAGGTGCCAAAGGGAAGTAGGAACTACATCCCCTCCCTTAGACTTGACTTCCTCCAGAAGTCACAAGAACCAATGTGGAAATAATGCAATAGAGAAAGGATCATGCCGTTTTTTGAATTTCTTTGTTTTAACAAGTGTGGGTCTACGTAACTCCGTTTGGTCCAATATAATTTAAAAGAAGAAGGGAGATTGCAAGGGATGAGTTATAAATTTTCTACATGCAAGGATACGAACATGAGAATCTAAGGAGTAACTTTACGCTATCAAATAAGATACAACACATAACAATATAATGTAGACACCAAATTCGTGTCTTACGATCCTTGTGACCCACATCTCATCTCGCAACCTAAACTCATCACCTAAACCTTACACAATTATTTATTAATTACCTCATAATTGATAAATCCACATCGCCTTACCCGCCACCTCACTTGCCCACCTCACCATGACTTAGCCCTAACCCTAAACTAACCTAATTAGGACCCATGACTTGGTCTAGACTCACATCCATAACTAATGCCTCCTTACTCGCACCCAAAGCCGACCTTCTAGCCACTTGACCAAGCCCGCAACTGATCTCTCGGGAGAAAAGCAGGGAAGGTGGGCTATTTTACTAAAAATAGCCTACTTTTTCCTAACCGATGCGGTTCCTACTCGACCGCCGTCGGTTACGTAACCGCCATCGGTTCCCTGTAAATGGGCTCCCCAAACCAAAACAACAGATCGGAATTTCATTTTGGGAGATCAGTCGAAGGATTTTGAATCAAAAGGAGAGTCCAAAGCGATTAGCAGAGTCCAGAACTTCACTTGACCAAGCAGAGACGAGTGAAGAAACCAGAAGAGTTGGCAGCCAAGGAGATCAACTTGCATCTTCATCAAAAACCAGTAAGTCACATCTTGCATGTCCTCTGTTATAACATTTCTCTTGCCTTTGGAACCACGGTCCTCATAAATCCATCCTCGAATCCACTACCCGGTGCATATTACATCTAACTCGCCATCCATCTACCTCTCATCACCTTATTTCTTAATATCACCCATATGACCTTACAAATAATACGATTACCAAACAACACAAACACCCTACAAAACAACCAACCTATAGATCCTAAACCATAACCGGTATCGGTTATCGATGCCAGTATCGGTTATCGATAATCGTGTCGGTTAACGACTCAAACCCGGCCAGTATCGGTTGTCGACAGAATCGGTGTCGATTCTTGTGATTCACAACAGAAACCAGCCTTTCCCTACTGTTTAATGAAGTGATTTAATTGATATTTTACGGTATTTTGTGTTAACTCATATCGGCAGGGAGGCCGACCACCTTCGAAAGGAAGTTTCATATTTCAGGCCCAAGCGCAGTTCCCTCATTTATTATCTAATCAAAATCTTGTGGTCTTGTGTTCTTATTTGCAGTAGTCCTTCCAAGACAAAAGGAGTTCTTCGCGATCGGCTGATCTTTCTCTACGTACGCGCACACCATCTCGACATTCAACGGGTATTCCTCCTAACCTAACCTTATCTGTTTCTATAAGAGAACGAAGCATTTCCGAGTGAAACATTTTGGCACGCCTGGTGGGACCCATTTTGGGTTTCTTTCTCTTGCTTATTTTCATTTTAGGAAGCATATTTGCTGTTTGTTTTTGTTATATATTTTAGTAAAGAATTTGTCTTGCTTTCCTGGTTTCGCATTAGTGAAAGTCATCTCTTTTGCTTCATCGAATATCACTTTCGATTTGGGTTTTAAAACACGTGCATTGCATTCCTGCTTGTTGTTCTCCAATTCTAGTGAACATAGATTAAGTAACAGGTCATACACGTGGGGGTGATATCCACGGTATTGACAGGAAATTAACCTTAGTTTCACTGCACAACACATACCGAATCACTTCACAATTAACACAACAGCTCAAACATCCCCCCTTTTCCGTGGTATTCCTCCGCCCGATTGAGGTAACCTTATAAGCCAAAACAAACTTGACATTTCCCCTAGGTCTTGTTGTTTAGGATTCTGACATCATCTTACGTCTAAAGGCATAAGCCCACGATAACTAAAATTAACCCTAGGGTTAGTCTCTCTAGATTTGCGTGTGCTCTTGCTTGTTTTCAAATCCTGTTTTCTCTGTCATACTTTGTCTTCTGTGATCAATAAGTTGCTAAACATACTCAACGTTACCAATATCAAATCAGCAGCCTTTTATATCTTCTTATCCTTAATTTTTACACCGCCATCGGTTAAGGGACCGACGTCGTTTGATCTATGACCGACAGCGGTTACTAAACCGATATCGGTTACTGTCTTCATCAGCCCCTGACAAACCAGTAGCTTGCCAAATTCACCATTCAGAGGTTGTTTTTGTTCTTGATAGATTGAAACTTTCCTGGGTGTTCTAGTCTATGGTTGTCATCACTCGGAAGCAAGCCGCCGCCATGGTTTCACATGCCTGCTCTGTGTCTTTGCCTGAATCACCCCCTTCACATTCTATAGGGAACCCTACAGACACCAATGAGATCCCCCAAATTCCTGTAGGAGACAAGGACTTTGCCAAATTTCTGGATGCTAATCCGGTATTTGTCATAATACTATTTGTCTCATACCCCTGACCGTACGCCTGATGGTCAGCTCCTTATGGGCATGCCTATTAGTATAGCTGCTCATTTAGCTCCTACTCCTCCTGATAACAATACCTTACTTCCTGCATCACTAGCCCCGTCTCCCAATCCGACAGCTTCAGAGGTTCATACGACCCCGATTAGCTTTCCTTTGGTTAACCTGGGGCCCCACGTATCGCCACCACCAACTGCCCCTATCTCGTCTCTCTTTCAGACCACTCCATTCATGACTTACTCTCTGCCACCTATTCAAACGAGCTTTCCTTCTCAAGCTCCGCCTACCTTTTCATTCCCATACACGTATCCAGTAACCTCAACACCTTATATGGGACATCCCTATTCTGTGGCACCATCACCTCATCCAACCACAGATTTCATCAAGCAAATGATGGACAAAATGCAAAACCTGGAGGCTTCCGTTTCAGGAAGTCGTAGCGCCTTGACATACGAGCAAGTTTGTCGGGAGCCCATTCACCCATCCTCTGTCCCCCTTCATTCATATCCTCCTCAATGGGAGTTGCCAAAGTTTACTCGTTTTAACAGTAAAGAGGATCCTCAACAACACTTGCGATCATTTAGACATGCTTGTTATTTGATTGCCCATGATGATGCCTTGTTACTCCGCACCTTTCCCATGTCCTTATCAGGGCCTGCCTTGGAGTGGTACAGTGCTTTAACCCAGCACTCAATCTTCTCTTTTAACCAACTAGCCCAATCTTTCTTGGATCATTTCTCCATTAACATTGCCAAGAAAGTATCTATCACTGACCTCTATGCCATCCGACAATTCGAAGACGAATCTATCGCAGATTTCGTTGGACGATGGCGGGGCCTTATCAACCAACTTACGTATGCCTTGCCTCAAACCGAACTTATCGAACTGTTTACGCGGGCCTGCGCTAAGCACATCTCCCCTACCCTCCAAATTCAAACTTTCCGTACATTCGACGAGGCCTTTACTATGGCTCGAAAATTAGAAATTCGAGCCTTAGAGGAAGAGAAACTGCGGTTGCGCAACAAGAACTCCACTTTCCGAACTCCTGATTCTACCAATAAACCAAATACCACCACTCCTCACGCGTCCACCTCTTCTAAATCAAAAGGAGCTGTCCACGCGGTGATGGTCAAATCCCAACCACCGTCCAATACTCCACCAAAAACCACCTATAAATACAAAGCCGAACCCATCAGCTACACTCCCTTGGGAGAAACCTATGATGTGATATTGGAGAAATTGCTCAAAGCTGGGGCTATCACCTTGCCCCCTGTTAAACCTCACTCTGGGTTTGACTCCACCGCGCCAATACCTTCGGTACTGAGTACTGAAAATGACTTTTGTAACTTTCACCGCGTAAAAGGACATAGTCATGAAAACTTGCAAGATGTTGAAAAACATAGTGCGGGAAATGGTTGATGCGGGGGATATAACACTCGATAATCCTAACGCCCCGCTAACCGAAATCTGAAAATTTTCAACAAGCCATTCCCGAATCACTCGTCCAACAGCAACGTGAACCAAGATATCTTAGCTGAGGAGAGTGTTCATGAGATCCATGCAGTCTTCGATTCTCAGCCAAAAGCCTCTATCGAGAAAATTTTGAATCAAGCCTCTTCACTAACACAGGAGCCCGAACCTCCTTTACCACCATCAAGCCAAAGCGAAATCGTTCCTTTACCCATAGAAGAGTTAACTGCCCAGGCTTCTCTTCTCATCAATGAGTCTTCTTACACCACATCCCTACTGGCGTGAGCGGATCTTTATCTAATTTATCTATTTCCCAAACGTCCCCTTCTACCACTCTTGCTACACAAGAGGAAGGCTCACCACTCCTTTTGACATCCTTAGACGAGAAATCTCTTACACTAACATCACCACATTCTTTTAACATGACAGATCTCCTCGAACACGCCCTCCTACCTATTAGTCCCTCATCGCCTAAATCTTTTCAACAACCGGTTGACCTCCTAACATCTATTGATACAGTGCCTCATCTGCCTCCTGTGTCACACCCGCAATGGACTGGAATTACAACTCACTTTTCTTCCGTACCAAAATTACAAATCACACCTGGAGACTGTCATTCCACAGAAGATAGACAGGCCCTATGGGAACGTTTGAGTACCCCTTTTTCTACTCAAATGCAAATGACTGATCCTGATGTCTCCACCATCTACCCGAAGTGCTTACAGAAGCTTAAAATGCCCCTGTTCTCGCCTTCACCCCCCTCACCTCTACCAAATGCCCCGTCCACTTCTATCAACTTAACCAGATCTTCCCCTACGCTTGGGACCTCACCAATGCCCAATCTAACACACCCGCCTAAGCGACTCGATCTATCCAAAAATAAATCCGTTCCGCCACCTAGGAGACGAACGCAATCCGGGCCTCTATCACAATTAAAACCTTCATCGTCACACCCACCTTCCATATTGGGACCTCATCCCTCCACTTTACACCAATATATCATACCTCCGTTGTTTTTACGCAAAAGCGACCTCGCCTTCTACACCTATACAGAGATCAAAGGGTATCACAACATCGTTACCCCGCGTATCCGGTCCACCTATCAACCCTAAACCAATCCCATCATCAAAGGATTTATTTTCTGTCACTCCCCTTTCTCCGTGGTTGTTTCCGCTACCACGCCATCGTAACCTCATCATCTAACCCGGTGACGTAACTTCTATGTCCGAGAAACCACGTTTAGTGAAAAACATGTGTCAGCACCCCTCGGCTAAACCACCACCCATACGAACTAAACACGCCCAAACATTACCACAACCCACACAATCAATACCCTCATCTTCTTCTGATTTTGACCCACTCAAAGGATCTTACGCCAAAATCCTTGCTATGTTGGTGGAGAATGCGACCATTTCCCTACCTCCACTTAGACCTTATGACCCGTCTAAACCCCGACCTATGGGTTACGATGAGTCTAAAATCTGCGCTTATCACCGCACACCAGGACATGATGTGGAGGGATGCAAAGCTCTAAAAACCCTCCTTCGTCAGTCACCTCTCCCGGATAGACAGATTAAGAAAGACAACTTACGAAGGGAGAGACCTCTAGCGTCAATTCCCTCTACTATATCATCTATCCCCGCCTCACCAAGATCTATCATTATTACAACCCCACCTCTTGAAGACCATGAATTATCCCAACCATCTTCCTCATCTCAGATCTACGAGATTAATATGATTAGTGTCGCTACTCGAGGACAGAAAAACAATGGGAAAGCGAAAGAAAACACACCTGCGGCATCTCTTTCTCCTTCAACCATCCCAATTACACCACCACCTAAAGTGGTTATTCGCGGACCCGCCTATCCTGTCTCTAATGGAGTTGCCCACCGAACCATGATCAAACAGCTTCATCAATCGCCCGTAAAAATGACACTATATGATCTCATTCAGACTTCTGAATCTCATCGACAAGCTCTCGTTGAGATCCTTCAAGGGATAGAGGTTTTACCCAACGAAACCCTGCCCGTTGCCTCCATTCTAACACCTAATCACGTTGCCTCTCTCACCAAACAATCCATCTCCCCCACCACTTCTGTCTCAAAACAACAAGCCGCTGCGGTTAGTTTCTCGGAAGATGAAATTATCGACTTTGGTGCAGAAGACCCTGACCCTGCCCTTTTCATTTCCGCTTACGTCCGAGACTTTGAGTACGTCGGGTTATGATTGACGGGGGCGCTAGCCTAAACATCATCTCTTCAAAAGCCTTCCAACAAATGAACATCCCTTCTAGTTGCATGTGTGCCAACCCCATCATGTTGCGATCATTCAATGACGCTATTACTTCTACCTTAGGCACCGTGATCCTCAACATTCGCGTAGGCCCACGTACTTTGCCCGAACTCTTCTATGTCCTTGAAGGAGAGTTCCAATATAATATATTGCTGGGTCGTCCTTGGATTCGAGCCATGGGATGTGTTCCCTCAACATTACATCGATGCATAAAATTTGAGTACGAGGGGAAGTCCTACACTGTAAAAGCTGATCCTCCCCCCTTCAAAACTTGCAATATGTTATACCGCCCAAACGATGTGCTTATACCAATTAAGACACCCATACATTCAACTGACCCTCCTCTTCAAATGTACCTCAACCATCCACCTCAATTGCACCTACGCCTTGGTGATGAAACCACCATCACACAAACCACTTCTCTTCCCGCACTAACATCCCAACCTCCGACCCCTTAGTAGATGTTTTCATCGCCTCACGCTTTGGGGAGTACCGCTTATATCGCGTTAGTTCTTTCCCTACCCCGCAGGAGTACGGACAATTACATGCGCATCCCACCTACGACTGTCGCGTGGGGGAGGTAATCTCTTACGGACCACCCCATTGCCGCACTAACCTAACGTATGGGGGTGTTGACACATCCTCCATTATCCCTGAACCTCCTCTTGGTGTGGTTCCCTTCCAATCCGATTTTCAATACTTGACAAATCGTCGTTTCGCCCTCACCTTCTTGACTCGCTGTGCGTGGAAAGGCTTTGGTTTTGGCCTTTACGAACAAGGCCGACATACACTCATTCCCGTGACCACACGCAAACATAATGATCGCAGTGGTCTCGGTTTTTCCGAAACACCTACACAAGAGACACCTCCTGTCAGCTGTATCCTGGAAGAGGAAGACGTTGCCCCTACCGAAACATCATCACCTACTTTGCCATCATCACCCACAGAATCGATGGACCCTGAATCTATCCCTCCTAACTTTTTTTTTTTTTTTTCATAAATGCTATCTTCATAGGTCCTCTCACTTATCAACGCGATAATGAGGACCCATCTTCTCTTCCCCTTCTGTATCCAGACATGATCGAAGAGGATTCGCCTTTGATTAATGTTGTTGAATGCCAGGATGACGACTCCATACTCACTTACCTGGGCGCGGATGATTCTTATATTCAACGCGCCCTACCATCTGAAACCCAAACTATGCTGAATGAATCTACTATAGAAATCAACATCCACACGGAGGAAGATCCTCACATAGTGAAGATTGGACAATCCCTTAACACATCAGAACAAGCCGCCTTTACTACCTTTCTCTGTGCTCGCAACCAAGCGTTCGCATGGTCTTACGCTGACATGCCAGGAATTGATCCTACCATTGCCGTCCATAACATCACCCTAAACCCCGATTCCAAACCAGTCAAACAGAAATTGAGAAAAATGCATCCACGCATTGCTCTCTTGGTCAAAGAGGAACTCCAACGACTCCTTTCTGTTTCCTTCATTCTGCCTATTGACTATCCTCAATGGATTTCTAACATCGTACCTGTCACGAAAGCGGGGGGACTTCGGATATGCACAGATTTCGGGATCTTAACCTCGCTTGCCCTAAGGATGACTTCCCCCTCCCAAGTATTGATCAACTTGTTGATCTCACTGCGGGTCATGAAATGCTTTCTCTTGGATGGCTTTTCGAGGATCTGACCAAATTTTGGTTGCCTGCCGATCAACACAAGACTGCCTTCATAACTCCTTGGGGAACCTTTTGTTATCGTGTCATGCCATTTGGCCTTAAGAATGCTGGTGCTACCTATCAGCGGGCTATGACCTACATTTTTCATGACATTATGCACACTATCCTTGAAGACTATGTCGACGATCTTCTCGGCAAGTCTAAACATCGTAGTGAACATCTCGATGTTTTAACCATTATTTTTGATCGCCTGTTACAATATTCTGTCCGCCTTCAACCGAAGAAATGTGTTTTTGGTGTTCTTTCGGGAAAACTTCTTGGCTTTATCGTCTCTTTACGTGGCATTGAGGTCGATCCATCGAAAGTCAAAGCTATCCTAGAAATGCCCCCACCCAAAAATCTCAAACAATTGCGTAGTTTACAAGGTAAGCTCCAATCTATCCGACGTTTCATCTCCCAACTCTCGGATCGGTGTCAACCTTTCCATCACCTCCTTAAAAAGGATATTGCATTCCAATGGAGCGAAGAATGTCACCAAGCCTTGAAGCTCTCAAATCTTATCTCTTGACCACCGTGCTTATCCCACCCCAAGACAACCGCCCTTTCTACCTTTACCTTTCCGCCACCGACCACGTTGTAGGAGCCATGCTTGCACATCGTGACTCTGAGAATCACGAACAAGCCGTTTATTATATAAGTCGTACTTTGGTGGACTATGAGACTAGGTACACACATGTAGAAAAATTGTGCCTTGCCCTATCATTCGTTGCCACCAAACTCCGACATTACCTTCTAAATCACAAGACTTTCGTCATCACCAATACAGACCCCATCCATTACATGTACGCCAAACCTCATCTGAACCAACGCATTGCTAGATGGCTCATGCTTCTCGCCGACCTCGACCTTGAGTTTATCCACCAGAAATCAATCAAAGGACAAACCATCGCAGACCAACTTGCGGACGCTCTGTCACGGGGAACAATTTACCAATTTCACATTTCCCGACGAACTCATCGCTACTCTTTCCCTCACGGAGGAGTCGTACCCAATGACCCTCTTCTTCGATGGATCTAAATGCCAGCGCGGCGGAGGAGCCGGCGTTGTTCTCATTCCTCTCAACGCTGAACCTATGCCTCTTTCATTCCGACTTGATTTCCCTTGCACTAATAATACAGCGGAATACGAGGCCCTTGTTCTAGGTCTCCAAGTTGCGTTACACTTAGGTATCAAATCTATCAACATTTTTGGCGACTCTCAATTGGTAGTCAATCAAGTTATGGGCGTCTACCAATGCAAAAACGAGGAACTTCAAAAATACAAACACTACGTGGATTCACTTCTAGCTTTATTTACCCACTATTCTATACAAACCATTCCCCGCTCCACTAACAAATTTGCGGATACTATGGCTTGCTTAGCCTCGCAAATTCCCGCCGCGCCAACTGACTCTGAATTATTCGTCGTGGTCCAACAACTTTTTGCCCCATCCTATTCAACCCCGGTAGTTTGTATGATAAATACTGTGTCTACTAATTCACAGGATACCTGGTACCACCAATTCCACGACTACCTTACAATCTCTGTCCTCCCACCTGACCTTACTAGTAACGGCAAACGTGCTTTTCTTAAAAGTGTTTCGCGTTATGTCGTCATGGGGGGACTCCTCTATAAACGTGGCTTTGATGGTATCCTCCTTCGCTGTCTAACTGGCGTGGAGGCCACTCATACCATTCAACAGGTCCATGACGGTATTTGTGGTGGACATTTTAGCGGCCTTGCCGTGGCCAAACGAATCCTTCGCCTTGGTTATTATTGGCCTACTCTCAATAACGACTTCGCTACGAATATGTTAAGCGTTGTGTTATGTGTCAGCAACATGCCAACCTTCAACATACTCCTAGCCACCCGCTCCAGATCGCTCGAGATCTTTGGCCTTTCTCACAATGGGGTTTAGACCTTATTGGTGAGATTCACCCAACCTCTTCACTGGCGTCACCGTTGGATACTCACAGCGACCGAATATTATACAAAATGGGTGGAGGCTATTCCACTCATTTCAATCAAAAAAGAAAAAATTGTCGAGTTCATTAACCACCACATTATCTGTCGTTTTGGTGTTCCTCACCACCTGATAACAGATAATGGAAAATCTTTCAAAAACAAGTTGTTACAAAACCTTTGTGACAACTTTGGTATCAAACTTAGTTTCTCATCACCTTACTATCCACAAGCCAATGGGCAAGCCGAGTCTTCTAATAAAACACTAACCAAAATCCTCATGAAAGTTGTCAATGAATCTGGAAGAAATTGGCACGATCACATTCCCTTTGCCCTTTGGGCTTATCGTACTAGCATTCGTACCTCTACTAATGCCACACCTTTTTCTTTGGTATATGGTACCGAGGCTGTTTTGCCTCTCGAAATACAAATACCCTCCCTTAGAATATCTCTTCAGGATATTCTCACCAACGATGATTTCCAAGAGCGGTTAGCCCAATTGGAGCTTCTTGACGAACGACGTCTTACAGCTCTCGATCACCTTCAAATCTATCAAAAACGCATCAAGCGTGCTTATGATAAGCGACTTCATGAGCGTACCTTTAAGGTTGGTGATCTTGTCCTCAAAGAGAATCAACATGTCACCAAACTAGAAAAGAGCAAACGTGGAAAATTTGCTCCCAATTGGATCGGGCCTTATATAATCACTCATACCTATGGATCTGGTACTTATCGTTTAGCTTCGCTTAATGGTAAACCTGAGCCTGAACCCCTTAATGCCTTGCATCTTCGACCATTCTACTGTTGAAATTAGTATTATATCACTTCTTATCTACCTGTCGCTCGTCCCTTGAGCTCACTTACCACTACATACACCCTGTTTCCTACACTTCATAATAACAATCAGGCTCACATAGTTTGATCCTCACCTCCCCTTGATGATGTCTTCCCCTTTTTAGTCTAGTCCATGACTTCAAAGTATTAAAATAAGCCGTATTCTTCTGGGATTTTCTTGAGTCAAACTTCCTACTAACTAGATGCTTCACGCCAAATGAACATCTAGTCATTTAAATTAAATATAGACTGCTCCCTCGAAGGACAGCTATATGCCGAATTATTGCCGCTATTATATATAGACTGCTCCCCCGAAGGACAGCTATGCATTACAATTATATCTGCTACTATAAATAGACTGCTCCCTCGAAGGACAGCTATACACAGTCAGCCTTTATCAGAAGCTTCTCGCATTGATCAGCTTCGTGAAGACCTCAAGAATAAAACAATCAATATCCCTGGTAGACTTCCCGCATCGATCAGTCTATATTCAATAAAATAAAAGCCTCATTCAGAAGAACTTTTGAGTCATGGACTTGTCTATTTAGGGTAGGTTCTCTTTCGTCAGAGCACTCACTTTGTAATAAGTTCTGCGTACCTCAGTTATATCATCCACCTCACCTCACCATTTGTTCCAACTCAAGGGACGTAACGTACACCCGATATATTGTGATCATACAACTCTTTTCACCTATTGACTTCTCGTCTATGCACGGTACCTAGGGCTTCAAGCTCATTCTACGTTGTGTGGTTTGTTTAGCTCTTTTCACCTACGGAGCACTCTTTCCGCTTTGCCTCGCATCTAGGATTGTGTGTTGATCTTAATCAGGACATGGTTCCCTTCTACTTGGGTAGGCTAACTTTCACTTCCCTTATACCTTTTACAACATCACCAATTCATTACCGACACCAACAACCTTACCTTACCAATATTAATATCAATATTCTTACCAACCAACCAATTGCCTAAACCATACCAAATTGCCTGAATTCGCCTCTCCCTGATCCTAAGGGAGAACTACATCGGTCTGAGGCCCCTCCTTGCTTTGTGCAATGGGCTATGTAGGCAGCACTTTGGAGACATGGGGTCTCCCAAGGTTAGCTCGACCATCCCCTACCATAACCTATCTTGTGTGGTGAATATAAATATTTTTGTGTATTTTTATTTTAATCACATTTCTCTTTATCCTTTTTTGAAACACCGAAAATCAAAACACCGACAATCTTATTATTATCATAACTCAAATCACCATACATATTCAGTTTTATTTAGATGTTAAACAAATACATCTTCTCTATCATCGGTCATGCAGAATCGACATCGGTTCTCTACCCAACTTTCACCCCATTCTTTGCCCTTACTTACTCCTTGCCTCTTTTTCACCAATATCGCCTCCGTCCACCTTTGCTGCACAACATCTGTTCACTTGTCCAGCCTGACCTACGGCCTCGCCCTACCTATTCGGCCCGACCCAAGGCCTCAACCTACCTATTTGGCCCGACCCAAGGCCTCGCCCTACCTATTCGGCCCAACCCAAGGCCTCGCCCTACCTATTCGGCCCGACCCAAGGCCTCGCCCTAACCATTAGGCCCGACCCAAGGCCTCAACCTACCTATCCGGCCTGACCCAAGGCCTCGCCCTACCTATTCGGCCCGACCCAAGGCCTCGCCCTAACCATTAGGCCCGACCCAAGGCCTCAACCTACCTATCCGGCCCGACCCAAGGCCTCTACCTACCATTCGGCCCGACCCAAGGCCTTAACCTACCTATTTGGCCCGACCCAAGGCCTCAACCTACCATTCGGCCCGACCTAAGGCTTTCAACCTACCTATTCGGCCCGACCCAAGGCCTCAACCTACCCATTTGGCCCGACCCAAGGGCCCTCCTATTTGGCCCGACCCAAGGCCTCCTTTACACTTCTCGGCCCGACCCAACTTGGCCAACAACTTGGCCCAACCACGACCTTACCACTTCCATACCTTACCCAAACTCAACACCATACACTTTATCCACCCATCCGGTAGTTTTTGGTTCAATCGAGCTCACCTGTTCGTGTTTTAGCATGATTAGGGTCCTTGACTTGATCTGTCGACCAACTTTGCCCAGACCTAGACCGTGACGTTTATCTCAACCAAACCAACCTCTTGGTACTGCCGAACATGCCTAAACGTTCCGGTACCTTACCTGTTATATACCCTGGGGCTACTTCCTATACCTTGGATACCAGGATTATATCACCCTTGTTTGGATAAACTATCGACCTTTGCCTATACATTGCTGGTTTGCTCGTCAAATCATGTACCCTAGTCGTACTATTGCATTTCAACATGCGTCTGCTTCCTTGGACCTACCACCTTACCATCCTCTCTACAACATATACCCTTTATCAACCCTATCCCCGATTTCCGTTCACTCAATCGTGATAGATTTGAGGGGGATTACCTATACCCTTAACAGGGAAACCACTTCATATTATTGTCGCGTGACTTTTACAAAACAAGCTACACGACAATAAGGGGCTAATGTAGACACCAAATTCGTGTCTTACGATCCCTTGTGACCCACATCTCATCTCGCAACCTAAACTCATCACCTAAACCTTACACAATTATTTATTAATTACCTCATAATTGATAAATCCACATCGCCTTACCCGCCACCTCACTTGCCCACCTCACCATGACTTAGCCCTAACCCTAAACTAACCTAATTAGGACCCATGACTTGGTCTAGACTCACATCCATAACTAATGCCTCCTTACTCGCACCCAAAGCCGACCTTCTAGCCACTTGACCAAGCCCGCAACTGATCTCTCGGGAGAAAAGCAGGGAAGGTGGGCTATTTTACTAAAAATAGCCTACTTTTTCCTAACCGATGCCGGTTCCTACTCGACCGCCGTCGGTTACGTAACCGCCATCGGTTCCCTGTAAATGGGCTCCCCAAACCAAAACAACGGATCGGAATTTCATTTTGGGAGATCAGTCGAAGGATTTTTGAATCAAAGGAGAGTCCAAAGCGATTAGCAGAGTCCAGAACTTCACTTGACCAAGCAGAGACGAGTGAAGAAACCAGAAGAGTTGGCAGCCAAGGAGATCAACTTGCATCTTCGTCAAAAACCAGTAAGTCACATCTTGCATGTCCTCTGTTATAACATTTCTCTTGCCTTTGGAACCACAGTCCTCATAAATCCATCCCTGAATCCACTACCCAGCGTGCATATTACATCTAACTGCCATCCATCTACCTCTCATCACCTTATTTCTTAATATCACCCATATACAGCCTTACAAATAATACAGTTACCAAACAACACAAACACCCTACAAAACAACCAACCTACAGATCCTAAACCATAACCGGTATCGGTTATCAGTAACCGGTATCGGTTATCAGTAACCGGTGTCGGTTAACCTGACTCCTAAACCCTGACCGGTATCGGTTGTCAGTAACCGGTGTCGGTTACTGTGATTCACAACCAGAAACCAGCCTTTCCCCTACCTGTTTCAACGAAGTGATTTAATTGATATTTTACAGTATTTTGTGTTAACTCATATCGGCAGGGGAACTGACCACCTTCGAAAGGAAGTTTCATATTTCCTGGGCCCAAGGCAGTTCCCTCATTTATTATCTAATCAAAATCTTGTGGTCTTGTGTTCTTATTTGCAGGTAGTCCTTCCAAGACAAAAAGGAGTTCTTCGCAGTCAGCCTGATCTTTCTCTACGGTACGCGCACACCATCTCGACATTCAACAGGTATTCCTCCTAACCCTAACCTTATCTGTTTCTATAAGGAACGAAGCATTTCCGAGTGAAACAATAACAAGAAGAGTTTCAAAAGATCATCAAGAGTAACCACCCAAGTAAGGGAATTATAGGGAAAATTTTCCATAATCTTGAGATGACCACATAGTTTCTCACTGATACACATACCACATTAATAAAAGTTAAGGTTTCTACACGTTTAAGCCATGATTTCAAGGTTCATTGTTTAGACAAGGCTAGCAAAATCAACTATGACCAAATTTGTATGAGGAACAAGTCTACTCAAGGTCCCACAAATTGAGATCACACAAGATGAGGTGGATCAACAAGGACACCTAAATTAGAAAACATTTAAAATCAAGGAACTAATCAAGGAAATCATTTCTATAACTCGAGAGGGCACAATTAACTCTTCATGGTAATGCAAGAGAAGTCAAGACCACAAGGTTTTCCTATAGTCTGATTTTTACACTTTTGTTTTAAGAATCGAGCACACCAAACAACCAAATCAAAAAAGTCAACCATAACAAAGGATTTATATATATATATATATATATATATATATATATATATATCCCTAACAACTAACATAACAATACAAGTTCCATACCTTATATCACAATGGGGACTACTTATCTTATTTCCTACTCAAGCTCGGAATAACCATAAGGAGAGCACAAGGAACACCAAGGACCACTCAAGGTTGCTAGGGAGAAGAGCAAGTAACAAGGGGTCCAATCAATCCAAAGGTGAATACATCATCTTGCGCTTTCCATCCTAATGGGAATAAGGGATTCAACAACAAGGTGACCCAAGAAAATATGAAGAAAAGAAGACTTCCCAAATGATCTTATATCCTTAACATATGTTGCCTTAAAATTACAACTTAGGTTTCCAAGGACAAGACAACACACATTGAGGTTTCTTCTCAAACAACAGATAAGTCTCGATCCACAAGGACCACAACTCACATCCATCGAGCTACGGGATGATAAGGGTGTGATGACCCAAAACTCCCACAAGAAAGGCACATACATCCATGGACAAAAAGTAATAAGTAACTAGAACAAATTACTATCCACCGGTGCTTCACAATTTCAGGTAGGTGAAAAAACTACCAGTTCACCTATATATTGCACTCAATACACGTAAATTTTACCCCTTTTTAACAAAAAAAATCAACTTATTAAGTCAAAAGTTATATCTTTGCTTGATAAGAACATTCCTTTCATGCTTCCTTAGTTACAAATTTCCTTCTATTAATCTACCAAGGGTACAACAAGGATCACTTCCCTTTTCTATGCTCCAATTTATTAGTTAAGTTCCAAGGTCAAATCTCTTTAATTATAGTTTTATGGTGTTTTGGTTGAGTCGTATTATCAATCAACTTTTGATGAGAATGATGGTTTAAACACATCAAAAAATTACTTTTATGGGAAGGAGATACAAATCAGCACACCACATTTTGATTCTAAAGGAACAAGAGACATTCAACATAGAAAACACATTATTAATTTTCTGTTAGGACTAGGAAACAATGAACCAACATGAATCACACCAAGATTTCAAAAATTCACCAAATAATTTCAAGCATCATTAAGCATTCTTAGTGGGTCTCCACAAGTTAACACCAGCCAAGCAACCAGATGACAATGCAACTATACTCCAAGGAACCACATCCACACAAAAAGGCATCCAATGCAATGGGGCAACCAAATAATTTACCAAAACATGAACTAAACAGCCAAGAGTTACAGTTTTTTTAAAGAGGAAGTACCATATAAGCACCATAAAGATTAACTATTAAGATCTACCAAACTAACTTCTAAGAGAAAGGTACAAAGACCCAAAGAATCCATAAATGTTTCCTGTGTAACCCAAAGATTAATAGGTCATAGAATGTTATTCATAGTAAAGGAATTTTAAGGTGTGTGTAAACTTATTTATAAGTCAAGAGGGTAAAACAAGTACACTTAAATAAACAAACTACCTAAAAGGCTTAAATCTATCCATAATTACCAAGATGCATACATTCCACGAGTCAAAACTTTCTATGATGTAACCAGGAACCCAAGATACAATTTAACATGCCATCGATGAAAAGTCACTATCAAAACAAACACTATTCCAGTAACATTTATAGTCAACCAAAGGCAATCCAATCCTAACAAAATCTAAAAGTCCATAATTAAACACTTCTACTCTGACGAGGGTTAATCTCTTACCATATTGAAATAGAATCACCACTACCATTGTCAGACTACCCTCTAGACCACACTACATGACAAACTTTCTTTCTAGCAAGGTCAAGCAACAAAAAGGGTCGCTCTAAGATCTTAGACACACTCAAGGTTCCATGCATCCATAACCAAGGCATGACTTTAAGCACCTAAAAGGACCTTCGAGACACCCAGGGTGTACCCCCATACAACAATTGTCACCATACATGAAGCATAGAACCATATCAACAACATGAAAGAAGGAAAACACGTAACATTTAGCCAAGTAGCCAACAACATCATGAGCTCCGAGTCATCAATCAAATAAATTCTAAGAAATATCGGCAATCAATAAAAGTGGCTAAGTAGCCACATTGCAACCTTTTAAAATTCTTGCAAGAATTATAAATAAATAAAATATTCTAAGATCTTCTCAATCCAATCATAAAATAAGATGTCGGTCCTTTATAAAATACACAAGATTACGAATTTAAAACACAAAAGTTAACACAAATTCACTCAAGCAGCCTTTCATGGCTGCCAATAGGGTACTATGTCTCGAGGTTAGTTCCAAGAACACATACAAAAAAATTGGTCCTAGATGACACCAGACTTAGTGTCCACCCTCGTATGTGGGTAACAACAAGGAAAATTGATAACGGACCCTCTTTCTTAACCACTCAAGGAAGGAATCTCTAAACAACTTCTAATTAACTCTTCCTGACCGAAAACACAACCACTACTATCCAACCACAAGGGTCACATCTTGCAACTCATCATTCCAACCACTCCAATAGGGAAGGGTCTCAACAAAGGGCTTAATGCATCATATAATTAAATCCAGTTTTAGGGCTTGTAAAACAACACATTTTAAAAAGGGAACCGAGTTTCTATTATACTATAAGTTCACAAAATCAATTTAATCTGACATTCTTAGTTACTTGGGTTTAGAAAAAAATTTCACTAAGCAAGCACAACAACTCAAACAACTTATTATTATTTTATTATCATTTTAATTCTGGAAGTTCAAATGAATAGAGTAATGTAATATTTCTTCATACTTATTTCTTCTTCAATTTTCAACAAGTTTGTTTTCTTAGATTCAAAAGTGTGCTAGGTTTACAGTTCATGTCTCAAGTTTTCTAGTGTGCCTAATGGTCCAAGCTTTCGAACCACTGCTTTGATACCAAGTGTAATCCCTGTTAAACAACCCACTTGAGAACCATGAACCACCTAGGTTTAGTTAGAAAATTATGGAATAATTTTTTTAAGGTGTTAGGAGTTGACAACCAAAGTCTCAAAGAAAAATAAATTCAACTGATAACCTTTCCCATTATAATGATTATTGATTTCACATTATAAAGCAATAAATGTAATAGGTCCACACCTAGCTCAAATCTCTCTAAGGATTAATTTAATTACTGATTTCATTGACATTTTAGCTAAAGATTTCCTGATTAAATTTTAGGGTTAAGGGACCCAAAACAATTAAATACCCAAGGTATTTAATTTCCACCAAATCAAAGACATGAGCAGATTAAATTATAGTGAGGAAAAAACACATAAGTAACGTCAACAGGGTAAGGTCTCACTTACCCACTCCCAGAACATGATTAGGAGTGTCTACAACTAGGTTGCTAGGCAACAACTACCACTAACATATTCTGAAACAACTCAAATCCACAAGATAAAACTTCTCTTTTATTAAAAATTCTCAGAGGTCACAAGGTCCAAAACTTAGGGCTAGAAGTTTGAGTTAGGTTCAAGGAGTAATTTTCCCCCATACCCAAATCTCTAGCAAGCTCATAGTTTCAATTGGGATTTTTCCTTCTTACTGCTTCCAAAATTTCCCTAAACCATTCCCAATGGATAGGAAATTTTCTCACCTTTTCGGTGATATGAGCAAGCAGAGTTTCAGGGTCAAATTTTTCCCAAGGGGGACACGTGTCAAGAGGAGGGGAAATGCACTTTAGATAGATAGGCAGGTCACAAGGTGGTATAGGGAAATTTTCCCATCGCATAGCTCAAATGCACAAAACATTTCACGCCCCCACGGGTCCTTAGGGGGACACGTGTCAAATCTTGGTGCCAAGCAGAAAAGTCAAAAGAAAGGGCATGGCGGTGGGTGGATTTATTGCTTTGCACTGACGAAGGAACATAGAAGAAAAAGGATGCGCGGGTCTATGCACCCACATATGGACAAGGTCTGAGGGGGAGGTGGAGAAGTGGGCTACGAGAGAAATTTAGAAAATTTTCCCAAGGCCAAAACAAACAACCAAAGAAGAAGAAGGGTCCACCCTCCCACCTCCACCCCAAAGTGCCACGTGGTACGCTCTCTTTGGCCATGGGCTGACGTGGCCAAAAGGAGAATTTATCCCAAATTATTTTCAAAAGGATAAGTCCAAAGGGAGAAACGTGCCTCACCATAGCCACACGAAGACACATGGTGCCCTCTAATTGGCCACGGGCCAGCGGAGGAGAAAGGAAATTTTTCCCAAGTAAAATTTTTCAAAAGAATAAGTTTAAGTTTTGAAAAGAGTCCGCCCTTCCACCGTGCCACGTGTCAGCATGTGATTGGTGCATGGGGTGGTGGGGTTGTGGGGAAAAATGGGAAACATTCCTAAGGAAAATTTTCAAAAGGGATAGTTTACAAAAAAATTCCCCTCCTAGGGTGCCACGTGGCAGCCCCGATTGGTTATGGGACGGTGGGGCATGAGACCTTTTGGGAAATTTTTTTAAATTTTTAAATTTAAATTTTTCTATAGTTAGATTAAATTTTATTATTATTATTAATTTTTTTAATGCCAAATTGAAATAAAACATCAAATGGTCATAACTTGAGCTAGAAATCTCAGTTTTGGAAAATGAAGACTTTTCGGAAATCTCTCGATGCCCTCTTTGTACACGAATCATCGGTTTTGGAAATTGATGAAGTTTGGGTGGTCAATTTTGAGAAATAAATCTATAGGGTTTTTAATTTGTGAATCGGCAGTTTTCAACTTCCCAATTGTTTAAATTAGATTTCCTCTTTCACTCAACATGTCAAAAATACATGGAGGATTATTCTAGGGAGGGTTTAGAGTGTTTTTTGGATGATTAATTTGTCCAATTGATTTCAAATTTTATTTCTCTGACAATAGACAGAAAAATGACCCAAGGAGGAATTGCATTCAAATTTGGCAATGGTTGGATTATTTTCTTAAGTTTTCTTTGTGAATTTGGATTCCTAAATGTCTTAGCATGCTAATCCACAACATTTTAATCCATAACATTTTTAAGTTGAATACTAAGTGCGGGTCTGATCTGTACGTTTATTAGAAATGAATTTTCATAATGGAGTTCATAACAGTGAATTGTTTCTTTTGAATTGGTTTATCAATTTTGTCTTTTAAATGTGTGTATAGATTCTGAAGTAGTTAAATACATTTTCTTATTAAATCACCCATTCAATTTCAATTTAAAATACATTTCATTTTCAATTTTTAATATACATTTTGCAAAGAATATAAGATTGTCTTTCATTCCCATGCATTCTTCCTTTACAACCAACAATCTCATTCTTTGACAACTATTCAAATCAGTACACATTACAATTTTGAAAACTAAATCCATCCTTTATTCACATTCCAATAACAATTTTATAACTTGTCACTTTTCCGTTTGATTTCAAATACGATAAGCAGTACATATGCATTCTTCACATTTCTTTACAAAACAGATACTGGAATACAACTCTTTACATTTCTCAATTCAAATTTAAAATTCTATTATCAATACAAAAGGTTTCACATTAAAAACATTATACAAATCATCCACTCAAGGTAGGAAATGTTAGAATGAATTTTCTCAAAAGGATGGGATTGCCATCTTGTATTCTTCTTGCTCCAAAACAGCAGCATGCTAGTTTCTCCATCTTTTCATCTTGACCACAAGAAGGAAGGGGGAAAGGCAATGCTCTCCACCAAACCAAGACATCCAATGAGATTGGAGAAGACATCCTTCCTCATTGGCCCCCGAGCCCCAACCATATTGAAATAGAGAATGAAAATCAACTCATGGCAATAATGGCTTCCACAATAAACAAGCAAAATTATTTCACATGCATAAATCAACAAGATACATAGTCCAAGCAAGGACAACAGTTCACAACTACAATTGGAAACCATTCACAAAAAACATAGGCTTAATCAAGAAAGACAACAAGAGCAAGGAATTATTGGGAAAATACTTATGCCTCCCTATTTGGAATTGGGAATCCACCAAAATCATACTACTAATAAACATATAAAATCCCATACAATTTATGCCTCCTAACCCCTCCTTATGCCCCCAAGAGTAATAAATGCAAGCGGTTTATTTCCAAGGTGGATCCCAATCCAAAACTCCCTCCACAATAAAGCTGGTGCCATTGGAAATCCCTTATGCCCCCATTGGAAATCCCCATAGCCTTCTCCTACACCATGTCCTAAGCGGTCTACCCAACCAACCAAGAACACAAAACACATTTACCATTTAAACATGCATGTAAGAGAAAGAAAATATTTAAAAACAAGCTCAAGATCCTACCTCTCCATAATGGAGTTTTTTCCAAGATCCACAAGCTTTCTAAGAGGTCAAAATGCAGTCCAAAACCAAAATTCTCAAGAATGCAATGACTCCAAAATTCCTCCACAACAAGCTACCAAAACAGCAACAAAAAAAGCACCCCAAGAGGAATGAACAAAGTTTCAACAACCACAAATAAGCAAGGAGTTGCACTTTTAAAGGAGATGGAAGAGCAGAGGATGATGTGGATCCATGTGGGATACCACATCATTCTTCCTCAACCCCAAGAGGAAATCAACATCAACCACCAAATCGTAATAAATAAGAATGACAATTTAACTTACATACTCCAACACAACCCATACCCCAGAAGGACTGAATTAAAAATATGTAAGAGAAATGCAATTAAAAATTAAAAATTGTCATTCCAAAATCCAATAAAAATGCCTAAATTTAACCTCCAAACCATAGGTATGGTTGGTGAATCATTTTAAGAGGTTTGGGACAAGTTTAACTTGTCCCACAAGCCTCCAAATTTGGCCTCCAAGGACAAATTCGAATTCTTAAGGAGATGAAGTGTTTAACCTTCCAAAATATTTCTTACATAACTCTTACATATCCCTTACATCTTCTTACACATTTCTTACACACTCTTCCAACATTAACATTTAAAATCAACAACTTCATTTATTACATTCAGTATCCCAATTTAATTTAATTAAAGTTTAACTATATGATTTCTCACATTAATCTACCACATTTAAATTAATTAAAAGAAGGAACACATTAATTATAAATACAAACAACAATAAATAAAAAGGAACACATAATAAAATACATATCCCATGGTCACATATAATGGAAATCCCTCCCATGGGAATCCCTAACAAACACACACACACACAAAATAGTTTCCATGGTGACCTCATTGATTTCACCCAAGATTTGAATATACATAGTCTCCAGGTCCTCGACATTGTTGTGATTTTATTAATCTGAAAAATACAAATACCTCCTTCGGCATCATGGCCATATCGAACATCCAACATGATACAAATAAAATCACAAAATCAACTATATGATAAATCACAACAATTATCAAAGTATTAACTACGTCATTTGCAATTTTAATCAACTATATTAGCATCATAAAATATTCATTCTCTAGATCTATTCATAATATCCAAAATCACATATCCGAAAACATCCATGACTATCCATGTCCAATAATATATCATCATCCACATATGAGTGTCTCTAATAATCACCATGCATCATATATAATCACATTCAATCAATAATCCCAGATTTGACATCTAACACCATACTAAATCCAAACTATAAAAATGTCTTTCATATAGTCGTAGTCTCATGATCAGTAATAAAAGGTGCCAAAGGGAAGTGGGCACTACATCTCATACTTAGTCATTTTTAGTTGAGGAAACTTGTCACCTCTAGGTTGAGGCACACTTTTGTGTCCCTCTTATCCCCATTCCTAAGGGTATATAGGGGACACAAAAAATACTCCTCCTTATCCCTTCCTCCTGGATCTCCATATGACCTTTCCCAACACTTGAGGGGCTTATCAAGCTTGTCTCACATTCCCCATATTACATCCACATTATGCCACATGATATGATTTGGTGATGGTGAAATTTTTCCTCCCTCTTGTCTCCATTCCCATGGGGATAAAGGGGACACAAAAATTCATCCCTCTCATCCCCTTCCTAGGTTCCTCATACGATCAGAAATTTTATGTCGAGGTGTTTAGTCTGGTCTTTCCTCATCTCATCCTCATTGAATATCATGCCACCACTTATCATCACTAGGTGAGGGTGAATTTTTATGTCCATCATGTACCCATTCCAAATGGGATAGAGGGGACACAAAAATTCACCCCACTCTATCCTCTCATGGTTGGCCATATGACCCAAAACTAGCTCCACAATGCTAAGGCTAACCTTCCTCCATATCCCTCTCACTCAACCTTACAGTGACACTTGTCAGCTAAAGAATTAGGCACATTTTCTTACAAATATTGTCCTCATTAGGGGAAAAAGGGGATATAAAAATTCACCCACTCTATCCCCTCTCATGGTTGGCCATATGATCCAAAACTAGCTCCACGGTGTTAAGGCTAACCTTCCTCCATATCCATCTCACTCAACCTTACGGTGACACTTGTCAGCACCAGAATGAGGCACATTTTCTTACAAATATTGTTCCCATTAGGGGACAAAGGGGATATAAAAATTCACCCACTCCCAACCATTTAAAATGCTAACTTTTCCGTATCTACTTCTACTCTTCCATGCTCAAATTTGGTTGTTGGGTGACCTTCAAAAACACAAATAACTTATTTTAAAGAATATATATTCACAAAGCTATAATTTCATTCCATATTTAATGACATGATACCTAAAAATTCATTATATAATACCTAATATGCTTCCAAACACGTTCCAAGACATCCTTGATTGCTAAAACAAAGTTTTTAAAATGCCGAAAACCTGAAAAGTTGATAAACCAAGGGTTTGAACTGGTTTTTCTCTTTTAAAGCATTCTTGAGATCATTGTAACTCACAAAATCCATTAATGGATTCCAAATAAGATTCATACCTAAAACCCTTTCCCTCAAAATTTATGTTTTTTATTTCTAATATTTTTCGGGCAAAACACAATGAAAATTAGAGCACAAGATCACAACTAGGAGTCAAATTCAAAAATGATGTTTCCGATGAAAAATAAGGACACAATGAAACCATACTAAAAAAAATATTTTGTGCCCATTCATATGATAAAAATATTAATTCTCTCAAATTTCAAGCTCTAATCACTTAGCTCCTTTGGAAACTTGAGTGTAAAACAAGAGGCATGGTAAAATTGGTAATTTTCCCAAAATAGTAGGTCCAAAAAAAGTAAACTACTAAAAATATAAACTTGATAAAATTCTAAAGAACCATTAATAGATTTTAATTGAGTATGCCAAAGTTTTAAGAAGATAAAATTTGATTAAAAAAACATGAAAAATCTCCCGAGAAAAATAGATCCTAGTCCCACATGTTAAAATAGAAAGTCTCAGTTTTGGATGTAGAAAGTTTTAGTTAGCTCTAGTTTCACTCAACTCCCTACTTTTGAAATATTCATAGGGTTGAAATGTGGTTACATATATTTAAGAAGGAAATTCACTCTTTACATATATATTTAAGAATCATTATGGTCACATTTGTGTCAGGATAAAGATAAAACATCTCGAGGCGTAGTGGGTGAAGGCTAGAGACTTTGTGTAGTTAGAGAAGATTATAAAAGAGTCTATAAATCCATTGAAATTCAAGCTAAGTGGGTTACTATAACTCATTGTTCAAGTTGGATCCACCACATATTTCTAAGGTGAGTTGGTTGAGTTGAGATCGATGAGTTGTTTGAGTTGAGCTTGGTGAGTTGGTTGAGTTAAACTAGTTGAGTTGAGCTCGGTGATATTTTTGAGTTGAGCTAGTTGAAGATAGCCAATGTGATCTGGTTAAGGTGAGATACAATATCTAGGTGAGTTAGGTGATCTAGCTAAGTCATCTAAGTACTTAAGATCATCGTGCGTGAGTAATTTGACCTAGTCAAGGGCTCATCCTTTCCAATAAAAGGCACATGAGAATTGAGGTATGCAAAAATTATAGATACTCTTGATTTGAGAAATTAATAAACAAAGAGCACACAGCTATTCCATATTATAAGAGATTTAATAAGTAATCTCCAGGTGAAGCCAAAAATTTCTTCCCAATGTCAGAGATTTCCAATGATAAACAAGAAGTGATCTTGCATCAAGCTCCTAAAATTAATCCAACGACAAAAATTATGTTAATTCATGAATATCTATTCCCATGGATTCAAGGAATTATTGAAATTGATCTAAAAACAACACAAAATATTTTCATGTCAAACCTTAAAGTAATCTCAAGAACCTTAAAATACAAGAAAAGGAGGAATTCCCAGACAACTTCACACTTCTTGATGGCACCTCGGTGTAACCAACATGTAGAATTTTTTTAGGCCTAAGAATTAAAATCTTATAGAGGAGATGACTCCTTCATCCTATAATTTTGTTAGAAATTGAGGAATCAACTAGTATGGATTTAAAAACATTCATATTAACATTTAAAAATTAAAACATTATGCCATATAATAAAATAAGCATTACATAATGAAACAAGTAAATACATACCAAAGATAAATACACAGGTGACATAGTATGTATAGTGGAAAACCCCAATAGGGTAAAAACCACTTAAAATAACCTTTTACTTTTAGAGAACCAAACTTACATCTAGTAATTTTCACCTCCTCCTTTAAACCCTAATCACAAGGGTAAATAATTTTCACCTTTGATATATTTTCAGAATATATCAAATGAGGACCTTAATGTCCTTTTTATACAAGGTGATCAGGTATGTCTCCCAACCCACCTTTTCAACCTAAAAGGTTGACACATACACCTAGGTTTATAATATTTAATATTAGAAATATAATCATTTCATGATATTAAATATTTAACCTAAAGTATATACCTAGGTTTGTATATTTAATAATAGAAATATAAATATTTCATATTATTAAATATTAACCTATATAATAGTGATGGACCCATATTAATTAAGGGGTGGCCAGCCCACTTAATAATTATGTTCCAACACTCCCCCTTAATGTTAAGTGGGGTAACATATGCCAATATATTACCTTCCTATGGTACACTACATGATTTACAATCCTTAAACCATAAAGGTTTTAGGCTAGTATATCGGGTGAAGGAATTATAATACCTTCATCATACTCAAGTTAACTTTTGGTACAAAAGGATTTGAAATCCCAAAGATCATCTTATGATAATTGGCTAAGTATGATTTGTGAGTATTACATGTTCTCACAAGTTTTCATAAAAGGTCATTGAACCCAAGCATATAGGATCCTTTTATAACCAAGGACCTCCTTAACAATATTCTTACACTGGATGTTTACCAGTAAACTCAATAACACTAAAGAGTTTACTAAAGACCTCCTTTAAGGTATTTATACACTTATTATTAAAAAATAATCCAAGGAGGTAAACATGCCCGAAGCTATTTTTACACTTGCCTAAAGGTCTTTACACTTGCTCGAAGGTCTTTACAATTGCATTTTTAATATTACAAATACCAAGTTCCATTAGGAGGTAAAATTTTCATGCACACTCCCTCAATGGAAACTATGACAATCCAAGTTTTCGTGAAAGTGACAAAACTTTGGAGTAATCGGGAATTTTGAAGATGTTAGTAAATTACTTTGAAGTCAGCATGAACTTGATATTTATCCCATCACTTAGCTCCTTTTCACATATGAAGTGTATGTTTATCTCAATGTGCTTTGTCCTATGATGTTGAAATTGATTATTAATCAAGATTAATACATCTCGACCAACACATAGAATAGGAATACTTCCTTTAGCTTCCATATGTATCTTTACCAATAGTCATTACAACCACATGGATTCTTTTCTTCTTTCATTGTACTTATCTACCTTAGTAAAATAAATGGAGACTGTTGATTGAATTTTATGTTCCAAGTAATGGTTCTGTACAAAAATCTTGAACACATATCCAATATATTTCATAACACACCATCAGTTTGGTTAGAATAAAAAAATCCATATAAGATAGCATTTTCATATTTAGTATAATGCAACCCATAATTTATTGTTCCTTTAATATATCTAAAAATGTTATTGCATAAACCTTGAAGTAATTCCTACTTTATATGAAACATTTGATCTATTTATAGTTATATAAATCAAACTATCAACTAACAACCTATATCAAATAGGATCACCCTTTTTCATATGTAGTTTTAGGATCAATATTTGGTCCAACTTCCATTGAAGTAGAAAATGGTTTACAATCAATCATAGTAAAATAAATTCAATACATTGGTTGAATATTGTATTTTGAATAATAACAATAGAAATGAAATAATTTCATAAAAAATAACATGATGTGAGAAAATTAACTCATTCATTTCAAAGTAATGTTTCAATTTCTATTTAATCCTATGAATTAAAGTAGAACTATTACCAGTCATAAGAAAATCATCAACATATGTACATATAATGATAATATGATATCCTTATGACTATATCTTTTCAGAAGAACAATTAAAAAAATCTAAAAGTTTAAAGAAGGAAGAAATTTTCACATACCAAGATCTAGGAGCTTTCTTTAAACCATACAAGGATTTCTCAACTTACAAACATAGTTTTCTTTACTAGTTTCTTCAAATCCTTTAGATTGAAACATGTAAATTTCTTCTTTTAAATCACAATTCAAAAAAGAATTTGCTTATCCATTTTGTGGATTTCCCACCCAAAAATGAGTAGTAATAGAAAACAAGGCCCTAAAAGTACTCATCTTAGCTACAAGAGAAAATGTCTCAACATAATCAATCCTTGGTTTCTGAGTGAAACCTCTAGCAAAAAGTCTACCTTTATGTTTTTTAATACTACCATCAACATTATATTTTACTTCGTATAACCATCTAAACCCTATAACACTTCACGGATCAAGTTCATACAAGGTCACTAATGCATGGTACATATGATGGATTCTAATCATTTTAATAAGATTTGAACTTTCTAACACAAATTGAGCCCATTTTGGTTTCTTATCTAGGAATATAGGAGATTTAGAAACATCCATAACATTAAAACATCATCATGACCATTTACCAAATCAAAATCAAAATAAGAAATTAGAAGTATTGACATGAACGACATTACTATTAACAAATGAGCATAAACATTTTTCTAAAACAACAACATTGCAATTTTCAGATACTTCCCTTTTTACAGGGTCGTAAATCCTTAGACCTGCAGTGTTAATACCATATCTAACACAAGAAAAAAGAAATCATATCAAGTTTTTTTATTTACTTTTTAGTAATATATAAAGAAGCATGTAATGAAGCAACTTTAAGAGAAGAAGACAACACATGTAAAAATTTCACTAGATTATATCTAGACATTTCATGTAAGATTTGATAATTAACATGTCCTAACCTTCCATGCCATAGTTTTGAATTATTCAAACTTTGAGATATAAAACAAGATGTAGAAGAGAAATCATCACAAAATATATAGACCATTTCTTTGAATTCCTTCAGCAATTATGTTATCATCACTATCCTTGATGTACCAAGTGTCCTTCAAAATTTGAATAGATAATCCATCATGAGTTAGTTGAGAACATGATAAAATATTATTTTTCAGTTTAGGAACAAGTAAAACATTATTCAAAACACCATTCACAAATTTTACTTTTCCTTTTTCTATTGCTTCTAAAAATGAATTATCACCAAGATATACATGTTCATTGATTTTCATACTATCAAATAATGAATTGGAAATACCAGTCATATGATTTGAAGCACCTGAATCTAGAATCCATTTAGAACTAGAGGAAGAGAATAAGGTAGCATTTAATGCAATAGTTTTAGGAGCATCACTAGAACTATCCTTTTTCCTTAAATTATATTTAGAAGACACAAATTGTTTCTGATTTTTATGGATACTTTTTTATATTTTCAATATTCCTTTTTATTCCTAAATTTACCACATTTTTAAAATCACCATCAAATATTTCATTCAAGTATTCATAAGAAACACTTTTCTTATAAAAATGAAGATTTAGATCTAAAATTTTGATACGAAAAGGGCTTGCGAGGTTTGAACTTTGAATTTTGAGAAAGGAGTGCACGAGAGGAATTATCCTTGTATTCAAGGTTTAACATCACTTTCTCTTCTTGTATCAGAAGAGAACTCAAAGAATTTAAATAAGGAAATTCATCCTCATTCTGATATTTAGAGTTTAAGATAGAAATAAAATTCATAAACCTTTCATGTATATTCAACTATAAAATAAAGTACATTATTTTTCACCAATTAAGTCACAATTACATCCATCTAATTGTGCTTTAATATTTTTAATTTTGGATAAGAAATTAACTACTTTCATCACCTTTCATAAGAGTCGTAAGAAATTCTAAAACAAGCTTACATACCTTCATGCATGGATTCTTATTGTGTCCATACCTCTTTTGGATGTTCGATATTACCAATGTACATAAGATATTCATCATTCACATTGCGCAGAATCATGGAAAGATCCTCCTGCATCCATTATAAGAATGCATTCATGTTATTTTTGTCATTTGACGATCAAAGTGGGAGCAAATTCAGATCTAGAAATAATTGTCCAAATTTTTCTCACCATAAGTATTGATTTAACCCGATCTTCCAGATGTTGTAATTGGCCCCATTCAAGATCTAGGATTTATCAAGGTAGAAATATCTGGATGCCATTGTCTTCCTGAACTGTAAAACACATCTCATTGTAGTATATAATACACCACAAAGTTATATAAAAAAAATGACAATATGTGAAAATAGTTTGTATCAACAATCAATTATATATATATATATATATATGATTATAACTATTTTATATAACTAGATCTATGGAAATATATGATATAATATATACTACCTAATTTGAAAAACATTACAGAAATCGCTAATGATTCTATGAATCACTGAAAATTTGATCATAGTTTAAACATGTTTAAGAAAATGGTCGTTAATCGATATTTTATCATTTTTTCAAATTGTGGATTTGGTAATTGGTAGAATTTCCAAAATTGCCCATGATTCTAGGGTGAATTGATGGTGATTTGGTATCAAAATTTAACTGAATCAAAAAATGGTTATATTTTCCAAATTTAGGTTTCTGGTTGGTTAATTTCCGAAATGACGAAAATCATCGAGAGATATATGAAATCACCTACGATTCCTAAAACTATAAACATTTTTTAAAATTTTGATTTTGATTTTCCTTTTGTTCTAGTTTTTACTATTGTCATATATATATTAGAGGGAACAAAGTATAAATTATATAAAAAAATCAATATAATTTTTCTTTTTTTAAATAAATAATTACTATAGTTTTAAGACTATAGTATGAATTTATTAAAAACAATTAGAAAGAACCCTATTAAAGGGAGCCAACTAAAAAATAGATTATACTAAATAAAAAAATCAAGCTAGATTATTTGGTAACAATATTATTTTGCCCCATTCCAAGATTCTTTAACTGAGCTAATAGGAAAAATCAAATTCCTATTCTTGAGGAAGATTGACTCCCTTTGAATTTTTACATGTTTACCTTGGAATTTAACCTGGGCCTGCACATATTAGAACTTAAAGAAACATAGGAAAATATTTCATATAATATTTAACCCTTACCAGGTTTTTCACGCAAATATTCATGGGAGGTAATATTCTTCCCAAATTTTCACCTGTGCATCCACTTAAATTCTTCACAAAAACTTAGGTTGCTTGAAAAAAAAAAAAAAAAAAAGAAAGAAGAGGTCTCAACCATTTTGAATACCCTTTCAAAATGATTGAATAAACCCATAAAAATTAAATAGATTAAATATTATACCTCAGATCTAACCTATTTAATTTTACCCCAAGCTCTGGTACCATGTTAGAAATTGAGGATTCAACTAGTATGGATTTAATCAACATTCATATTAACATTTAAACATTAATACATTATGCCATATAATAAAATAAACATTACATAATGAAACAAGTAAATACATACCAAAGATAAATACACAGGTGACACAATATGTATAGTGGAAAACCCCAATAGGGTAAAAACCACTTAAAATAACCTTTTACTATCAGAGAACCAAACTTACATCTAGTAACTTTCACCTCCTCCTTTTAATCATAATCAAAAGGGTAAATATTTTTCACCTTTGATATATTTTCACAAAGATGTCAAATGAGGACCTTAATGTCCTTTATATACAAGGTGATCGTGTGTCTCCCGACCCACCTTTTCAACCTAAAAGGTTGACACATACACCTAGGTTTATAATATTTAATATTAGAAATATAATCATTTCATGATATTAAATATTTAAACTAAATTATATACCTATGTTTTTATATTTAATAATACAAATATAAATATTTCATATTATTAAATATCAACCCATATAATAGTGATGGACCCATATTAATTAAGGGGTGGCCAACCCACTTAATCATTATGTTCTAACATATTTTATCTGCATCTCATTGGATCAAGATTCACATGAGGGTGATTCTCATATGTTCAAGGAATCCTCTTCCCATGTCTTTTCTTGGAGCACAGGATATAAGTGAAAAATTGAGAAATTGGAGGGATAGTTAAAAACTCTTAGTGCTCACATTCAACCCTTCTTGGAGCCTGATTCAACATCTTCTCCTCCTATAAAATACTTTCCTAAGATCATAAATGTTGATCTTGAGGTGATCAAGAAAGCACAAGGCTACATGATGTAGGGGAAGTCCAATGAGAGTTGGATTAAGAAGATCATCGAGAATGGCGAGAAATTTTTTCTAGAGGTCATCTCTCCGATCAAGTACATTCTTATCACTTTTATAGAAGTAAATAAAGTGAAGGAGGATATTGTAAGAGAGATGATCCAATTAGATGAGGTGTTCCCACTTGTTTCTAAGATGATCTCCTCGACTCTCACATCCTCGTGAGTAAAAATGTGTTCGCATTAGCTAACGATGATTTGTCTCAAGTTTTGATCTACATCATGGACACTAGATATGGGATGCTCAAAGATGTCATCTCTAAATTTGAATCTTGTGGAAAACATGCTCTTGAGATCCTAAACGATTTCTACAACTTTGTTTAGAAACTTGGGTTCCCTCTACTCACCAAGAATTCATCATCGAGAAGAACTTGTTGTTTCCTTAGATGAGATAATCAAGAAATGAATAAGTGAATCTCTCTCCTTCAACAAAAGTACCATAGATTCCCTTTCCAGCATTAGAGGATGTATCTCTAACATTATAAGAGATCTCAAATGATGGTATGATTAGTGCAAGAAGATTAGTGATGTTTCAAAGGAATGGATCAAGATTTTGAGCCATGTTTGTATTCCATAAGTGGATAAGGTAGAACTTTTAGTATCTCAATTCAAAAATAATTCAAAGGACTCCTATCCCGATCCGAAACTCTTTATCAAGGATCATGAATCACTAAGTTCTTTATCGAAGGATATTATTCATCGAAATTCCAAATCCTTCCTCCTTCTCTCCTTATCCTTATTTGTTCTCTCCCCATTTATAATTATTCATTATACATAATAATGGTATTTTTGTCATTCATTTAAGTTACTTTCTAAATTTATATTGTAAAATTCCCTCTTATTTATAAAAAGGGAAAGTATTTCTCATTTCCTAGGAAGACATAAAGTAATAAGTTGAATGATATCATAAAGATTCATGTTGGGGTAGGTGAAGAGTAAATTTACTATGCTATAAATTGGGGTGGATTATCCATTCCAAATGATCTTGAAATACTAGATCCTAGATTTTGAAAGTTTACTTTTCTCGTAGTAATTATGGATTTTGGTTTGGATTTTGTGATTTGTATCACTAACAAAAAAAAAAATCTACATTCCTTCCTTTTCCCTTTCTCATGTGTTCCTCTATTCTCTCTCTTTTCTACACTTTTCAAGCATAGTGATCAAGAAGGAACTTTGCATCCTTGATTGATGAATCTAAAGAAATTTATGTCTCTAAGTTGTAATTCTTGTTAATTGTATTGTTGTTTTCCTCTAATTAAATTTTGAAATAATATAGTTATTAGGTGTGAACTATATTATTTCCTACTCACAAAAATAACCCTCTCTTTCCTAAATTCTCACCTTTACTCCTCATTTATACAATTTCCTCCCTTTTACCCCGTATAATCACTTTTCCACAATTTCCTTGAAGTGTTCCTTTGTGATCCCTAGCCTATTTTTACACCCATAATATTTATATAGAACTAGGATAGTTTTCATTCAATAATGGTTGTCTCCCCATACATAAGAAGGAGGGGAATAGCCCTGTGAGAATTGGTGGAAACATATAATTTGAAAAATGAAAATTTATTTCACCAAAACCTAACAAATTGAAAAAAATCAAAATCCAAAACATCAACAAACTCAACAAATCCAAAAACATCAAAACAAATAAAAATCCATAACAAATTAGAAAAAATGAAAAATCCTATCTAATACTCAATTTTGTGGCTATGGATAGGTAAAACACTATCAACATTTTACGAATGATGACATTATTTGAAATTAAAGTCTCCCAATATGCATCCTTGTTTAGGGAAAGTTATGGTTGTTTTTGTTATATTGTAGGAGATATTTGTCCTCCATACATCTCCCTTGCATGTATCCTTACTCAGGGAAAACCCATTTCCCTTTTCATAAAACTACATCATTAGAGTATTAAACATTAAAAATATTTAAATTCATTCATTAATCAATTATTTGTTTGAGTATATTTTCTTCTTTATTTGCTATAATGCATTGTCTTTACTTTTGAGTCAGTCATATAACATCTTATAAACTTTGGTATTATGGTTTTTTTATATCATAATACTTCTTTTTGTATGCTAATATTGTTATGTCGGAAAAGTAGCACCCTAGGATTTGCACATTACAAAAATCTACTCTTGACTAACATAAGATTGTCTCAAGGTGTGGGACCCTCAAAAATGGGATAAATCTCCAGAGAAGGTTCCTCTACCTATTCTAATGCTAAAACTACTCCTAGAAAGGGAATGTAACTATTCTAACACTAACCTATAATTTCCAAAGGATCAGGGAAGAAAAAGATGAATAGGATAAAAGTCCTAAACTAAGGGAGGTAATAGCACCAAGAAAGGGGGTGGAGATATTATTAGTGAGTGAAAATGGAAGGAAATGAGGTAGAAGAGGGTAGAAAAAGTGCCACAATCCAAAGAACACATTCAAACCTCCAATTTTTGGAGCACAACAAATTTAGATCCTGTAAAAGAATATAACATGCACAATATACTGAAAATGCAATGAAAGGTAAATGACGCAATACAACTCAAGCTAGGGAAATAAAAGCCACAAAACACTAATTTTATTTCTTAAAATGATGCACAATCCATTAAAATATAAGCATAAGGCAAGAATCCTTTACAAAATGCATAAATTTGAGGCCTGCAACTCACAAAAGGTGTTGGAACAATTTTGGCAGAGTTCCTTTACATTCTAGAATGTCTCTTCCTCCAAATGAAGGGAAAATAACACACACACACACACACACACACACACATATAGAGAGAGAGAGAGAGAGAGAGAAAAGGATCTACCAACTAACATATTTCATTAATTTCTCATATGGAGGTATGTGCAACCATACCAATTCACTTTTCAAAGTGGAACTTTACTTACACGGTGAACATTGATGGCATGCCTCATTAATATGGTTGTTGAGATAAATTGTATGCTACCATTAATGTCCGGAAGTATCTAAAACTCCTTATCGTCACCCAATAGGAACCACCAGTAGACTCCCGACAAGAACAAGAAGAGTTTCCACCGACAAGGAAATTATTTATCGCACAACAAGATGAAATGATGTAATGTAACAATGAGGGGAGGATGATGCGCACAAGCAAAAGGTGATTGATGTGCGATAGAAGCGATGTTGATGTGTGAAAAGAAGGTGGTGGAAGTGGGGAAGGTAGAATGACATGAAAAAAGAGGGGACCTATTGCATGATGGAAAAGTACATTGTCACATGACAAGAGGAAAGTGGTGATGCACATCAAGAAGAAATGGATGGCGCATGTCGGGAGGAAGCATTTGATGCATGTAAAGAAAGGCATTGATGCATGTTAGGGAGGATTTGGTTGACATGTCTCAAGAAAGGCATTGACACACATTAGGGAGGAAGTGGTTGACGTGTGTCAAGAAAGGAATTGACATGCATTAGGGAGGATGTGGTTGATGTGTGTCAAGAAAGGCGTTGATGTGCATCGAGAGGTCATGATCGACATGCTTCAAGAAAGTGGTGATGAAATGAAACAAGGGGAAGATGGCTGCAGCATGTCAAGGAGATTTGGCTCCAAACCCTCACCGTGAAATTCCCTACAAACTGATCTCATTAACTATCAATGCCCAAACCTTCAAGTTAATCCATCGTACATGGGTGTAAATATGGATAACAATTTAGTGACTTGTGGGGTGATCTGCTTGCTAGATCTGAAATACCAGTGATTTTACATCTATTGGGCATGGAGTCATTTTGATTGCTGAAACTGGTCTGATTCTTGAAACCTCTTAAACCTCTAAAACACTGCTGGGACATTATTTCATCACCAGACCTTTCCTGAAATTGGAAAGTGCAATAGAAAAAAGCACAACTATGTACAAATAAAAAAATCATACATATCCCAAATGGAACATGCAGAGAGTGCATAAGCACTTATCTGAAAGAAAACCTAACTACAACAGAAAAATGTGCTACAAGAACTTAGAGGAATTAAGAACCTAAACTAGTATGTACATAAATGAGATTCATCCTTAGCAACAATGCTTTAAGTAGATCCCATTGACTGGAATATGCAATTCTTCTCCATCCAAATTTGACAATTGGAAAGCATTGTTTTCTTTGCACCCTGAGATCAAGTAAGGGCCACTCCATATTGCATCAAACTTGGAGTGCCTTCCTAGTTTGGCTCTGTCTGCATCCCATTTCAAAACTAAGTCTCCTTCTTGGAAAGTTCTATTTTTGGTTTTTCTGTCAAAGCTCATCTTGATTTGAGCTTGGTCCTTCTCCATTGTTTTCATGGCCTAGTTCCTTATCTCTTCTAGCTCTATGAGTTTTGCATACCTAACTTCCATAACTAGAACTTCAAACAACTCCAACTACTTGATAAGATCCAAGGCTGGTAATTCAAGGGATATTGGCAGCCTTGCTTCCCTTCCATAAACCAATTTGAAAGGGGAATAACCAGTTGAATTCTTGGGAGTGATTCTATCAGCCCATAAGGATGATTTCAATTTGGTATGCCAAGTCATCTTATTCTCATCGAGGTTCTTCTTATAACTCTCAAGTAATTTCTTGTTTGTGGAATCTGTTTTCCCGTTACCCTGGGGGTAGTAATTAGAAGAATTTCTCAAATAGATTTCATTTCTAACATCCCAATTAGATATCTTTGCTCCAATGAAAGCTAAGTCATAATCGGATATTATAGTTGAAGGAACACCAAACCTTGTTGCAATATCTTTGTAGAAATCTAGAATGCTAGCTTCATTTTCTTCCTTGAGTGCAACCGCTTACATTCACTTAGTGAAGTAGTCATGGATGTGTAAGAATCCATTTGTGATGTAGGCTAGAACTTATATTTATCATCCCAATAAAATCTAGTCCCCATTGCATGAAAGCTTGTTTAACTAAGATAGGATGGAGTGGGAGGGATGTTATCTTCTCTTTATCTGTGAAGGAGGAACACTTCTTGTATTTCTTTATCCATGAGTATAAATCATTGAAAATATTATGCCGTAATAACCAACCCTCATGGGGGAAAATGACCACCTAGCTCTCCATCATGAAACTCATGCAATACCCTCTCTATCTAATCTATCTGGATGCACCCTAGGAGGAAACCGTTCACGTCCCTTTTTAACAAAACGTTATCTACAAGCACATATGGGATGCAATGAAGTATTAAATGCCTCCTTTTGGAATTACTCAATCCTTGAGGAATTTGACCCATTTGAAGAAAATATATGATATCCTGAGTCCAACAAGGAATGGGTATGGCATCTGTATCTTGTTCTTGATTATCTTGCAACACCATAACAACTTCTACCTCCTCTCTTGATTCAGCATGTTGGTTAGAATATAGTTGCTCACACAACCCTTTCCCTCTAACTAATTTGGTCACATTTATATCAATATCATACTCCATGACCTTGGTTATCCAACCAGCTCTCTTTTCATTAAGGTCCTTGTTTAAAAGAAAATATTTTACACCAACATGTGAAACTAATAGATGAATTCTATTGTTTGACACTAGATGCCTAAATTTCTTTAAACTTCTAATCACAACAAGGACATGCTTCTCAATGAATGAATATATCACCTCATAATCCTGAAGGATTTGGCTAAAGAATGTGATAGGATGCTCCATTCCTTCTTGATTTGGTTATACTAGTATGATAGATATTGCATTCGTGCTTCCAAAAGTGTATAAAATGAATTCCTTTGAGAAATATAGATTTATGAGGGTTGGATCCTATGTAATGGCCTACTTTATAGATTCAAAGCTTTATTTTCCTTTAGCAGTCCATCTAAAAACCATGTTCTTTTTCAACATCAATGTGAGTGGCTTGAAAAGATGAGAAAATTTAGGAACAAACCTCCTAACAAAATTAATTTTCCCCAAAAATCTTTGGAGATCCTTCTTATGACTTGGCAATGACAATGCTCGAATAGCTTCAACTCATTCTGGATCAATTGTCAACCCCTTCTTAGACACGATGTGGCCTAAGATATTACCTTCATGAGATAATAATATGCAATTTTTTGGATTCAAAGACACTCTAAATCTCCTACATCTTTGGAATACTTGTTTGAGGTGAAAGAGGTGACTTGTTGCATTCTTAGAGAATATAATAATGTCATCTAGATAAACAAGAACTATCTTATTGATCAGTCCTTTGAATTCCATATCCATTTCCCTTTGGAAAGTGGCTCTAGCATTTGACAGTCCAAATGGCATCTTCCTATAAGCATATGTGCCCCACTTCGTAGTGAAGGTTGTCTTGAATTGGTCTTCCTCTTTCACCATGATTTGATTGTAGCCCGAGTAGCCATCTAAAAGTGAAAACCTTTCTGATCCAACTACTACTTGTAATATTTTCTCCATGGAAGGAAGTGGATAGTGGTCTTTGAGAGAGGCCCTATTTAAGTCTCGAGAAATCCACACATAACCTAATTTCCCTATTTTTATTTTTAACAGAACCAAATTCGCTACCCATGAAGAGTGCTTGATCAGAAGATGATGCTTTCCTCTATGATCTTGTTCAGTTCCTTCTTCATGAGAGGCTCAATGTGAGGGTTTACCGGTCTTTGCTTTTGTCTAATGGGATTGGATTCAGATCTAGCTCAATGGTGTGTTGTGCCAATTTTGGATTAAACCCTCTCAAATCCTTGTAGCTCCAAGAAAAGATGTCTAAGAAATCTTGACAAAGCTGTATGAATTCATATTTTTCTTGATTCGTGCTCACCTTTCCAACTTGGAGAATTTTACCCTCTTCAACCGAAATGGATTTTGAATCTTCCCTTTTTACCTGAATGTTGGTCTTCTCTCTCCGAAATTGATCATTGGGATTGAATATTGACTCTAGAGTCACTAAACCCTTTGGCAATTTGTTGTCTACAGTTGTACCACTTGATCCCCATATTGCTGCTCCAATTTCTCTTGATTTTTAACCGAGAACTCAGCCTCCTCCTGCAAGAAATTAATGATATATTGATCATTCTCAAATACCTTCTAGCTCGTGTTATTTTCCAGTATAACTAGCCTCACAATTACATGAATATGTGGCTGCAATTTATCTCTTTTAATACTATCCACCACATCAAATGTTGCTCCAACTATTGAAAACCTATCTGCAACCTCATTCTTCTTCCTCGGTATGGATTGAATATTGAACACTCTAAAATAATAAATTTGATCCCATACCTGATGCTTGTGAGCTTTGAGAAGATCACTCTTAGGAGCATGTTTTCCCCTAACCTAGTTGACTATTAACTCACTATCCCTAAAAACTTGCAATTTTTGTATATGTAATCAATTTTACTCCCACTATAAAAGGAAGGAATCCCATGCACACCGGCCTATCACCCCCAAAAGCCGAGTGCTCACCGAGGCACACGTGGGTCTTTGAGTCTCTCTTTTATGTGAGTTTTAGTGGGAAGCATTTATCTATGATTAGTGTAAGAGTATTTAGGAAAGAAGTTTAGACATACAAGAATCATAGGGCTCAAAACGGCCTCCAGATCCTTGTAGCTTCTTCAGACTGGATGTTTTAATAGACTCCATAACATATATTATAACAGAAAGAAAGATACAATCATTCATTCATAGTATGTAAGGAAAGAGAACTCCTATGAACAAAATATACATTAAAGCTACTGATATCCATGTCTATTTGCAATGTAACCTCATTGTATTCATTGTTTCATTACAAGAGCCATAGAGGGAAGACTACAATCATGCACATCACTAGGCTTGTATAACTATGCCAAAAGAAAAAGAAATTACAATACTAAGCCTAGTACATTCCTTTCTACATCAAAGTTCCACTCGCAGAAATCTGCAGAGCTTCACCCATGTTATCTCTCTATATGTATATCTCTTCCTCTATCTCTATATCCCCATCTATATGTTATCTCGGTCTCTGTCTATATTTTCCCGCTGAGGCACTTGTATTTATCACTTTCCCGGGCTGCCAACTCACCTTTTCATGCCCTCAGATCTGTCGCCAAGTGTCGAATGTGGTCCTCCAAGTGAGTATGTTCCTTCAAGCCTGATCTTTCCACTCCATCTCATGATGGTCTTCTAGAAGATTCCATTGCTAGTATGTTGTTTTCGGGCCACCTGTTACCAAGATGGCATCTTATCCATGTGAAACCGATCACGCTTTTCATGTGTTTTGCCTTTATTGCATAAATTGGCTAAGTCCCGAACCTCCTTTCGCATGCCGCGCAAACCATGTGCCTTCTTAACTCTTCCTCCTGCGCACTTTTTCCTTACATGCCCTTCTATAACTGGGATCCCGCATGCCCATGCACCTTCATACTTGGCCAATATTCCGGGGCCCAACATCACCCCACACTATGCCTGTTCTCCATCCTCAAAAACATTCTACTTGACCAAGGTGCAAGTTGGTTCAATGGAACCAAGATGTAGACATATATTTTACAAAATGAATAAGGAATGAAAGAATAGGGGAAAGAATGAAGAATGGGGGAATTAATTCAGAAGGCTGGGAAAGTCCCGTCACTAGACCTACCTCCAAGTTGTTCCACACTTTGACCTCGCCCTTCACCTTTTGGCATAGGTCACCCACCAGGGTGCTCACTTCATCAAAGCTTAGGCCAACTCCCTGGGTGCCCAAAGTGTCCACAATCTGTTCCATTTCCTTACCCAGATCTATGAGCTTGTCCATTCTTCTGGTGATCTGGGGGTATAGTTCCTTCAGTTGGGCCTTAATTGAGCTTCTTAAAGCCTCAATCACCTCTGATTTCTTTTCTACCTTGGCCAAAACCTTGTCCCTCTCTACCCTATTCCCCTTGTTCTTTTCTTGGAACTCTTTCAGCTCTACTTCAAGCGTGGCAACCAAGGAGCTTGCCACCTTATCTCGATCCGCACATGTGTCATATGTAGCTTCTATAGACTAGGCAGTGACCTTGATCTCCATGAGTACTTGGTTATACTCAGCAACAAGTGCTATCACCTTTAACCGGTCCTCCTCCTTCAGTGCGGCCACTTCCTCCATAGATTCTAATGCCAAGGGTTGTCTCTCCATGGTGAGGATGTGTGTTAAGTCTTCTAGGCATTCTAGCATCGATGCGTACCTCTAGGGGATTGGCGTTAGATCTGGGTGTTTTAAAATGATGGCACTTTTTATCGATTCTACCTTTTTGTAGACCTCCTGCACCTTTTCCTTTTCCTCCTTGAGCTCGTGCTTCAGTTGCATGCACTGATTAATTCCTCCTGTTTCAAGTTTTTGGCCACCTTAGCCAACTCCTCTTCCTTCTTGGCCAATTTTCCCTCTAGATCCCTTATGCTGTCATTCTATGTAAATAGCCTCACCTCTGTTTCAACCGTGACCTTGTTTAGAGCATTACACACTTGCTCGTCTGAGAGATCCTGAGCATTTACCAAGGGGTTGTCTCCCTTAGACTCTGGCAATGTGATAAGCACCTTTTGGCAGACCTCAAAGTATGGCTCATCAATGTGGGACTCAAATGATAAGGAAAGCATATTCTTGGTCTTGGGGTATGCACCCTCCTTCTTGAACGATCCCATGGCTATAAGTCTCTTAGTGGGTATCGTGATCTGGAATCTTACATGTAGCACCTTCCTTGAATCATCCACATAGCCCATTATCTACCTCTGTTTTGCATCCAGAGTTCTTCTACCCAAGCATGCACCTTTGGGGAAGCTAACTGTTAGAGTGGGGCCTCCTAGGTTGTCATGTCCCTTTTCAATGCTCTCCTCCTTCCCTTCCTTAAGTACTATGTCTATGCTACACTCTAACTCCTGGTCTACAAGGGCCTCGAGCATCTTCTTCACTTCTCACTCTACCACTTTGGTTATCTACTCCTTGGTAAAACTTATGTCTCCCTACTTCTCCATGGCATCCTTCTCATCCATATTTGTATCTTCAGTGCCTTCATCACCTTGTGCACCTTTTTGTCACATGAATACGAACTCTTTCTTTTCATCCCCACTCTCTTCCTCCGAGTCATAGACACTAAATACATGAGGTTCTAAAGGTTCCTTTTCTTTCTCTAGCTCTTCCTCCTTATCGCCACCTCCTTCACTCTCATCCTCTCCTTCTCCCAGATATCTCTCCAAGTTGTCGGTCACCTCCAAGTCAGCTTCTTCATCCACCCTCTACTTCTTCCTGAGAGGTGTCTTCTGGTCAGGAGATTTTACCTTCTCTTCTTCCTCTTGTGACTCCTCCATGGTGGTGGGTTGTTTGGGTGCCTCTACTTCTGGCATCTTCTCCTTTACTAGAGACTTATTTCTCTAAACATAGGTGCTTGGCTTGGCGCTTGTAGAAGGCATGCTCACTGTCTGAGCAATCGACACACTTGGTGCTCCTTCCTCTCCTCTACCTCTCTTCTTAGATGTTGGCTTCTTCTTTCCCAAGGGGTCCTTAGGTATTGAGATCTCATCCACCAAGTACGTGCCCTTTTCAAATTTTGGCCTTATGCGCATGTATACACACAGCGGATCCTCCAGCGATGGGAAGCATTATTGGCCTAGTCATATGGATTTTGTGTGACATGTACTTCTCCATGTATGCATGCTTACCTATGGGGTAGTTTAGTTTCTTCCTCATATCCCTGTGCTCCCGGTCTAACTTTCCTAGCTCTAGCCTTAGCTTCTTTGATTCTTTAAATCTGTTCACTCCCGCTTGGAAGTATTGGGCAGTGAACGTGAAAGGAAATTTGCACCAAGGGCTCCATGATTCATCAATAAGTTTGAACCTGCCCAAGCAGTAGTGTTGGTACACCATGAACTCAGCTTCTCCTATGTGGCTATTAGGAGTTGTTCAGGGATCCTCCACTCCACCCTAAATGCATTTCTCAAGTGTGTATACCATTTTTCAAGCTGTGCTTTGTGGGGAGCCGTCATTGTATCACATGCATATTTTTCAAACCTCTTCGTGGGTGAAGGGTCTTTGGCTGGGTACTCCCACACAAACTTGTCTGGTGCATCTGGCACTCCAATTTCTATAAACACTATGGTGAGCAAGACATTGCCAAAGAGGATCCTGTCCCCTTCCTTTGTGCACTTTACAATTTCCTCAGCAATGTATGTGGACAAGTTATATATAGTCCCCTCTGTAATCTTCCTGCAAACATGTAGCCATGGCTTGTTGACTTGCGTCCATCTTTCTTGGCCATTCAACTTTGTTACCAAGTGTGTGACCATATTCATAATGGGGTCCTTGATGTCTGAGATGTCATAGTACCATGACCCTTTCTTGTAGGCATACTCTATGATGGTCTCTTGAATAGCCTCCTTGTCGCCAAGGTCATCTTCCAGGCTATCTCCCTCGCATATGAGGCCTATAAACTGTGAAATCAACTGGGGAGTCACGCGCATCTTGCGCCCAAAAAAGTGGAAGTAGTCCTCATGCACCTAAGACATCAACCAATGGTACAAGCGATCAAGCTTCCCAAAATAAGGCAACTCATAGAGTTGCAAAGTAACCCTACCTTTGCCAGCTTGACCTTTACATCATCATTGTAGATAGGAAAACCTTCAGGTGTTTGTTTTTTTGTACCAATTCTAATGCCATTTATTTATCTATAGTTTTGGTGTGGTGATTATAGCCACCGACCAAGTATGCTTCTCAAATGGGATTCTCATTCCTTTCCCATATTCACACTCTGTCTAAATCGCATCTCTACATACCATTCTTTATTTGTATCTACCTTAGGTTCTGGTTGTTTAGCCTTAGCTTTGCCCTTTCCTTTCTTGGGTGCCATGGTCAAGGTAATTTTATCACTCCAATCCTCTCCTTATTACTCTGCTTTCCTTCTCCCAACCTTTGATCTCATATCCATGATACAATTCTTCTAAACCCGTGCCCTAGTTTGTTGAACCCTAACTTTGATAAATTCTTCACAAGACAACGTCTTTTTACTTCTTTCCACACCCGTGTAATTCCTTCCTTCTGGTTCACAATCTCAAACTGGATCTTCACATTTTTAATCACACAAATCTTCCACTTGATCAAATCTGAAAACCCTAGCTGATAACACTCGCTTATATCTCCAACTCTTCATTTTTGCAAAGTAAAATGAGAGTGCCCCGACCCTCTATTTATAGTTTTTCCTTTTTCTGGTCATTAAAGGCTACTTTACCTACCCCCATACTTTGTTTATTTAATGCATATTTTTAAAACAAAGCCCATCTTTAGCACCTTCATTCATGCACCCTTCCTGCATGAAAACCCTCTTTAACTCACATGCCCTTCCTACACGAAAACACCTCTAACCTTCTGGCACATGCAAACCAACCTGACAAGAGACTCTTATGCATGCTCAACACGCACCGAAGGCACTTCTTATGTTTAGATTATTTCTTTCACCTACCTTGTTTTTTTTAACTATGCTTCCTTTTCCTTTGTACATGGGATCTACAAGTAGCTTTATCCTAGAACCAACGATTCTATCTTTTCTTTTCATCTCTCTTTCAACTAGGCTACTCAATAAGGCTCTTCAACACAACTTCCTTGGTAATTTTAATCACGCACTTCTTCACTTTTCTCCTTCACTTTTCTCCACCCCACACTTAAATGATGCACGGTCCTCTGCACACTCATAAATTCTCCAAAAATAGCAATAAGGTTACCAGTGCCTAAGGCGCAAAACAAAACAACAATGTGAAAGGGAAACACAAGGGAAGGAAAATACATAAAGGAAAATTTCTAAACTAACTAGAAAAATTGCCTTATTTACAAACACCAAGAATATTTATTTATAGTAGGGCTTCAACCTACTACCATTGAAGTGTCCAGGTAACTTCGTTCCATCCAAAGGCTTATAATCGACACGCGCCTAAATCAAGGATGTACGAGATTATGTAGGGACCTAACCAATGGACTTTCAACTTTCCAGGATGGCGTAGAAATCTAGAATCATATAGTAATACCATCTGCCCAACCTCAAACTTCTTATTTCTAATATGGCAATCATGCCAAGCCTTTTTCTTTTCCTTTTCCACTATTTTTCTCTAACAGGAAAATGATCATCTCTCATCCAGTTTCATTAGTTCATCAATTCTTTCTTCCAACACTTGCTCATCAGCAATCCTCCTATGCACGCTATTCACAGAGAAGGTAACATAAATTCAACCAGAAAAATAGCTTCCACACCAAACACCAATTGAAAAGGTGTGGCTTTATTTAGTCTTTTATATGTAGTCTTGTAAGCCCATAAAACTATTGATACCTTGTCATCCCAATCCTATCTTCCAACATCACAAATTTTGGCCAAGGTATTACTTAGTATTTTTTTGAATGCTTATGTGGTTCCATTTGCTTGTGGGTGATAGGGCATAGTCTTATGATGAGCCACCATGAACTTAGATAGCAGGATCCTCATGGTCTCATTCAGAAAATGTGTACCCCTATCACTGGTCAAACTCAAAGGGCATCCATACCTTGTGATAATGTTCTCCCATATGAACCTTGTCATTGTTGTTGCTATGTAATATTTAGTTAGGGCTGCCTCTACCCACCTTGTGAGATAATCCATGCAAGTGATGACATAACATGACCCAATCCTACACACTGCCAATGCAATAGGTCCTACAAAGTCTATCGCCCACTTTTCAAAAGGCTTCATGCTAGGAATAGGATGCAAAGGCATTTCATCCCTCCTTCCTGGTTTGCCAATGCGTTGACAAGTGGTCACATGCTTTACAATAATCCCTACAATCTCTATACAAGGTTTCCCACCATAAACCTGCCATTAATATTTTGCACGCGGTGGTGTCACCTGCATAATTCCCACCCGCACTTCCTCTGTGTGCTTCCTCCATGATGGCCAGGTGCTCATGCTCTAACACACATCTGTCAAAACTTCATCACATCCCAATTTGTATAAGTCTCCACTAATCAACATGTAGGGTGCGGTGCGTATGGCCAACTACTTCTTTTCTAATGCCTTCATCCCATCTCGGTGCCACACCTTCTTTTAAAAATACAACAATCTCTTCCAAATCCAAGGGTGCATGCCACAATCTAAATAGTTGCACGTCTGGCATTGCTTCTCAATACTTTGTACGTCCTCTCTGAATCAATTCTTGACAGATGATCAGGTCCACAATTACTTTTTTTAGGCTTCACTACAATGGTGAATTCAAACTCTTGAAACAACAACACCCATCAACATATGTGCCCTTGAAGAATGGGCTTGTTCACTAAATACTTTAATGCCATATGGTCGGTGTAGAATACAAAGGGTGTCACCAATAGATACTATCTAAATTTGAAAAGTGCATAGATCATTGACAATACCTCGCACTTAGTTGTGGTATAATTCTGCTTTGCTAGTGTTAACTTCTTGCTCAGTAAAATAGAGAGGATGATCAACAATCCCCTCACCTGGTTGTGTAAGTACTGCTCCAATGGTGGTTCCTGAGGCATCTACATGGACATGGAAGGGCTTTTCCCAAGAGGGAAATCATAAAATAGGCACGGTAATAAGCCTATCTTTTAATGTATCAAATGCCCTCTGTTGCACCTTTCCCCAATGGAAGGTACTTTTGTGTCTAAGCAGCTCTTCTAAGGGCATGGCAATCTTGGCATACCCCTTAATGAATTTTCTATAATACCCCATATGCCCAAGGAATCTACACACTACGCTCTGGCTAGTAGGCTCCCTTAACCCCACAATAACTGTAACTTTAGCGGGATCTACCAGAAATCCCTCCTTACATATGATATGCCCCAATAAAGTCCCAAAGGGTGTAGCAAACACACACTTCTTAATGTTGAGGGATATCCTCAACTGCCTACACCTTTCAAAAATTAATCTCAAGTTGTCACAGTGGTCCTTAACCAGACCATATATTGTCTAATCATCCAAATAAACCTGGAGAAACTTATGGATGAAGTCATGGAATTCTTACACCACTATGCATAAAAATACAGTAGGCACATTCTTCAACCCAAAGGGCATGACCGTATATGCAAAACTTCCCCACTCGGTGGTGAAAGTTGTATTCTCCTGGTCCTCCTTTGTAATCCGGACTTAGTGGTATCCTCAAAATCCATCCATAAAGGAATAGATTGCGTGCTCGGTGACTCCTTCCAAAATTTCTTGGTGAATGGGGTCGAGAAATGGATCAATGACACAAACTGCATTCAATTCCCTATAATCCACACAAATTCTAATCTACCCATCCTTCTTGATGCGATTACCATCGACTTATCCATTCTGATTCTTGCCGCCTCAATGATCCCAAAAGCTATCATCTTGTCTATCTCCTCCTTAACCTTCACGCGTAAGTTGGGATTCATCCGGTAGGGCCTTTTTCTAACTAGGTGCACACCTTCCTTCATTTTTATCCTCATCTCCCCCAAGGAATGGTGAACACCTTTTAGCTCATGGTACCCACGCGGGAATAAATCCTTGAATTCATGCAACAGATCAATGATCTTTGATACTTCCTTCTTTGTCTAATAATCTCCAATAATAGCTTCCTTAGGTTCTTCTCCTAAACTGATGTTAACTTTCTTTATCTTTAACAACTCATGGTAAGCACACACGAGGCATCTACACTATCCACAACTTTGCGCATCCCTACAGAATGGTTAACATCTAAACTTTTTGATTCCTCTCCATCAATCACATATACTAACTTTCCCTTCTCCTTTTCCAAACATGCATGCTCAAGTTGTAACTCTTCTATTTCTTCAATCTCTTCGAAAAGCGCCTCCAATCTTAGTTCACCTAATAATTCCAACAGCCTATCTTTCATTTCGACACTATCCCCATGGTAAGGCACTTGATACCTTGCAAGGCCTTATCAACTGATGGTTGGTACTCCAATACTCAAAGGATTGAATAAGATCAGCTGAGATCTCTTGCCAATTCCTTATTTGGCGGTGTGTCTCTCGAATGAATGTACCATGTGCACGCACAACCCTACAGTGTAGAATACAACTTGTGCACCCAAAGGGATGGTGGCAAGGCTTCCACACCTTCTCTCCAAACCCATTCACATTCCTGGATATGGAAAGAGGTGGGCTCCTTCCCATGGTACTCCCTGATGATGGTGGGTATATTACTTCTAGAAAATATGACAGAGAGAGAAATTCTTACCTCACGCCACTCTAAAAGGCTCTCTTGATGCATGGCCCACCAATGAGTTGTTGTGCCGAGTAAGATGTAACTCAACATCTCCCTCTGTTCCTTCTCATTCTTCCACTGAGCTTCTATCTCCTATAGAAAGATCTCAAGAGAAGGATCCTCTAGAGTACTTGGGTAGTTATTTTTCTCCAAGGTGCCAAACTGTGCATGCCTTTGTTACCTTGGTCACCGATCCTCTCAACTGCCATCCCATTAATTCATAAGTCCCATGCACCCAATTGTCACATGTCAGACTGGTGGTATCACTCATTGATTGAGCATCTTCAAATTGGATAACCCCATTAATAGGGTGTACCATCTCAGGGTCTCTAATTGAGTGCACATAAATCTTGTTTAGAACTTCTTCTCCCAATGATTCAATGTAGGGCATTGAATTCCCATCAACCAGGGGTATAATGACCCACTCTTCTTTCTTCTTAAAACTAATGTATCCTTTTTTGAACCGAAGGTCCACATTGTTCTTGTAACACCAAGGGCACCCAAGTAATGTTGGGAAATTGTCCGCCTCGGCAAGCGCCAAGACTTTGAAGTCCCCAGTAAACTTGGCTCCCTGAATAGTAATAGATACATCCTTCAAGACACCAATGGGCATTTCCTTAGTCTTGTTTTCCATATATAACACATTGTAAGATGGTTGTAATGTAGGTCTCCCCATTTGATGCCATGCATCCAAAGTCAAAACATTAACCTCTGCACCAGTTTTAATGAATATATTGTTGAGGAGCCATCCATCTACAATTGCATTCAATGTAATCTCCTTGTCATAGTAAAGGCTATGAGGGGAAGGTTCATGTGAAAGACTTGTCTCTCATGCTCTTTTGTGATGCATGGTGCCTTCTTTTTCAACCAGGATCCTAGCAAAGGAATGATGTTCTCCTACCTTAGCAATTTACACACCTCCTTGACCTCATCTAGGTCATCTTTATGCACCTTGATTCTCCTTCCTTGTTCCTCCCTCCTGTATTTCTCCTTGAGACACTAGATCTCCCCTTGCAAGCTTCGAATAACATCTATGGTGTCTTGATATATCTCCTTCTAATGCGTGGGGTCTGGATACTTTCCATGAATGACCTCTTCTCTTGAAACCAAGTTTTTCTATCTTGGTACCTCCCTTACATGCACGGATTCTACCCTTGTTACCAAGACAAGCTCCAAACCTTCATCTCATGTTACCCAAGGCATCCACTGTATGTCTTCCTTCTTAATGTTAACCATCACAATGCCTTTGTCCTTCCGGTGTTGTTGATTCATATTCTCAAATAATTCTGGGAACTCCTCATACTTATGCTTCTTACTGCACCATAAGCACTGCAACAAGTCCAAGCACTCGCACTTGTAATGTTATGTAGATCCACAGTTAAAAAATGTTCCTCATGGGAACTCACTCCTTCCTCTGTGGTTACCTCATCCATGAAATCCTCCTTGAAAACCTCTTCCATGCACGCCTCCATATGTATGCTCCTCATAATAGTGATCATCATTTTTAGAACCACTGACAATGCTGGTTTAGATTACCCCATGGTCAATGGCCTCATGTATTTGATCAATGAGCCTATAATCTTTAGCATCATGGGTCATGGAGGTGCAAATCTTGCAATAACAAGATACATTCTTCCTGATCACATGCTCTGCAGAAGGGACATCTATTTGTATCATGGTCCCCATGACTGATTTCACAGTCTAATGTCACAACACGTACCATCCTCTGGGGGAAATTTTCCTTAACGTGCCCCTCTAATTCATAATCTATGCACCACAAACCACTACGAGTCTCATGGACCAAGTTTGTAGATAGATTTTCCAACTGCTTAGCCATAACAACAATCTAAGCCTCCAAGAATGGGCTAACACTAGTATCAATACTACCAACAGCTGGAGCGTGTAAGGAAGCCTCCAATACTTCACAGAGATCTATAAAAGTCTTATGAGACAAGGCCCTTCTAAAAGGGGTGATCAATACTCCAAAAAACCATTGTGCATGCTGAGAAGATGTATATCATACGATAATTTAGACAAGAGAGTCTTAAAGCGCGCATCATACTCCCGCACACTCTCTGCCATTCCTTGTTATATCTCCTTCAAAGTGCTAATACTTTTTTACTCGAACTCAAGAATGTGGAACTCTACCAAGAATGCATTATTTAAGGTAGTGTAATCCACCACCGTTTGATGAGGGTCATACTTTCTATACTAGCTATGCATGCACCCTTGCAATGTGGTTACAAATTGACTAGCCTTTCATTTTGGGGTTGTGATACCTTTCATGTGCCATAGTAGTTCACACTTGTGAACATGTTCTGTAGCATCCTCAATGCCCCTATAATCTAGTAAATGTAGAGACATCTCAAAGAAAACCTGAGGTGGTGGCTGGGGTCCTTGTCCTGAACCAGAGCCTTAGTTCCCTCCAGTGTTTCCTCCACTGCTTGATCCACTAGGTCCATCGGGTCTTATACCTCTAGAGCCACCATATCCACCATAACCACTAGGTCCAATAGGGCATATAGGAGTTGTTCCAAGTGCCCCAATGGTCCCATTGAACTATGTGCCGACGGATCCGTGATAAGCACCCCACTCATCGCTACTTTTTCTTGCGCCACTCCCTAATGTGAGACCAAAAGCTTGTACACTTGATCCTTGTCCAAAAACTCATCCAAATACTAGAATATGTGCATCCATAGAAGAAGGAACTGAAAAATTATACCTCCTAGGTGCATATCTATCTCTTCCACTAGTTTTAATTGGGTCAATACTTCAACCTGGATTGGGAAAACCAAGCGCCAGGGCTCGGTCACTAGGTGGGTTTAGATATGTGCCAACAACTCTCCTTTCTTCATGTGACGAAATCTCACTAGAATCTGAAGGGGTCTCCCTCACGTGCTTGCCAAGATGGGGTAGCACAGACTGCTCAAATTCCATGTCTTCCACATGAACCTCGGCTCCTTCTCGTAATGTCTCTGTCTCCATAGATCCATCACACTAGTAGCCTCATGTTGCCTAGTAATATCCCTTTCACACACTTCACCATACTTGAGCCATCTTTCTTCCCTCTCCCTTTCTGTCATATCATCTGCCAACTTCCTCCACCCGAGCTTCCTTACCCTAAAGGTGCTCAAAATAGTTTAGTTGGCCATTGGGAGTGCCTCTAAACTCATGGTAACCATCAATATCTTCATAGCTAGAGGAATAACACGTAGAAATGTTTCTCTAAGTTCTCACGAAACTCAAACTCAACAATATCGGACAAGAATACATGGAAATGTCATATTCCAAAGTGTAGCTAGCTATTACTCCTCCCCACCGGTGATCTATAGCACGGGTCCATGTTAGATTTGCATCCTCGTAACCTCACGGTAGTCTTCTTCAGTCCATATCCTCGACCCATAATGCCAATTTGATCTAGATGCATAGGATGAAAGCCATCCAAATAACTCTCTGGGAAGCAGCGTGAAGAAAAGAGTCTCATACAAATCATGGTAGAGATTATCTTCTACCCATCCAGTGTATTAAACTCGGGTCTAGTGCCAAATCTATAGGAAAATTCATCTTCCATGCTCTTGAACCACAACTCAACATTTTCCAATGTTAATCGATCCATCATTACTCTTTACACAGATCATGATGCATGCTATATCCCACTACAACTTCAAAAAGAGGTCCAGAAATGGAACCAAGATGTAGTCAATTTTACTCCCACTATAAAAGGAAGGAATCCCATGTGCATCAACCTATCACCCAAAAAATCGAGTGCTCACCCGAGGCACGTGTAGGTGTCGAGTCTCTCTTTTATGTGAGTTTTAGTGGGAAGAATTTATCTATGATTAGTGTAAGAGTATTCAGGAAAGAAGTTTAGACATACAAGAATCATAGGGCTCAGAATGGCCTCCAGATCCTTGTAGCTTCTTCAAACCGGATGTTTTAATAGACTCCATAACATATATTATAACAGAAAGAAAGATACAATCATTCATTCATAGCATGCAAGGAAAGAGAACTCCTATGAATGAAATATACATTAAAGCTACTGATATCCATGTCTATTTACAACAGGTAACCTCATTGTATTCATTGTTTCATTACAAGAGCCATAGAGGGTAGACCGCAGTCATGCACATCACTAGGCTTGTATAACTATGCCAAAAGAAAAAGAAATTACAATACTAAGCCTAGTACATTCCTTTCTGCATCAAAGTTCCACTCACAACAATCCTGCAGAGCTTCACCCATGTTATCTCTCTCTGTGTATATCTCTTCCTCTATCTCTATATCCCCATCTGTATGTTATCTCGGTCTCTGTCTATATTTTCTGTTGTAGGAACTTGTATTTATCACTTTCCCAGGCTGCCAATTCACCTTTCTGTGCCCTCAAATCCATTGCCAAGTTTCGAATGTGGTCCTCCAAGTGAGCATGTTCCTTCGAGATTGAGCTTTCCGATCCATCTCATGATGATCTTCTAGAAGATTCCATCACTAGTATGCTCTTTCCTGGGCCACCTGGTTCCAGGATGGCATCTTATCCACACACAATCGATCACACTTTTCACGTTTTCTTCCTTTGTTGCATAAATTGGCTAAGTCTCAAACCTCCTTTCACATGTCGTGCGAACCATGTGCCTTCTTAACTCTTCCTCCTGTGTGCTTTTACTTTGTGCACCCTTCTATAACTGGTATCTTGTGCACCCACACACCTTCATACTTGGCCAATATTCTAGGGGCCCAATAGTATACCCCTCTTTCTTGCCCAATTCAATCCATTTATCAAAGATTCATACTCAGTTGTATTGTTTGAACAAGTAAACTGAAAATGGAAAGCTGAGTAGTACTTCATACCTTGTGGTGAAAAAATCATTTCTCCTCCTCTAGCGCCTTTCCTACTCCTTGAGCCATCAAAGAATAGTTGTCATACTTCATTATCACCCTTATCATCTGGTTTGGTGAGGCTAGGAAGAGGTGTGTTTTCCTCATGCAAACAATAAACTCCCAAATCATCCTCCTCTATTTCCTTGTATGGATCATATCTATGTCTTTTGTTTTCCCATTCATCAAGAGTCAAATCTAGGATGCCCCCAACTTTGGTATTTACTTCCTAAGTGTTTGGGCAATCCTCTTGATCAAAGGATGAGAAATTTATGTTAATTGAGCTTGGTACATGAGGCTAAATATTAAAATTTGCAATAGGATCAGACCAGATTGAAGTCTTAGATCCATACCCTTTTCTAAAGATCATATGTGACCAATCAGATAATAAGTAGCCTCCAATCTTGGTGGTGAAGTCTCTTGACAAACACAATGAAAAGAGTGGTAGAAATTCAATCACTGATATATCATGTTAAACTGTGACATTATGACATGCATGTAATGTAAGGTTTACACATTTTATGATCCCAATAGTCCCCACTATTGTCCCATCTAACTATACCACTCCTTTGGAAACTAGGTTGTATTTCAGGCCCAACTGATTTACAATCTATTTCAGAATTACCAAACTGCTAGCCCCCTGAGTTAATCATGCAATTGTGTACAAGGTTGTTCCCAATAATAAAAGATATATAGAATGGAGGAGGCTTCATGTTTTTACCTTGCTAACCTCCATGAAATCCTTCTTTTGGAGTTGTATTAGTGAGCACCTTCTCTTGATTCTTGGACAACTCATTTGATGTTGACCAATTTTCCATGGCTGCTTGTAACAAATCCCATTGGCCCATAATTTTCAATGATTCCCACATAGAAATGATTACATTGGTCTTCTTCATTTGATCAATAATGTTAAAAGGAGATGGATTCTCCTTCTTCTTCCCCTTACTTGACATGAATTTCTCCTACACATGGGCTACTACAACCGGTACTGAGTTGGCTTAGAAGGTAGTTTGGGCTGATTTTGAACATTTGGGGTTGCACTTGGATTGCTAATACCCCGAAGTGTGATAAAATGTTGAGAATTAATTGGATTGGATGATTCCCTTCCTCTATATTCCTCTTCTTAGACCTCATGTTGGTTGCCATACTTTGAGAAGGGGACTGATTTATTCCACATAAATCCTTAGCTTTTCAATTCACAAGTGTTGTCTCATTTGGAGGTGCTTCCTGATTAGCTACTTGTTATTGAATTTCTTCTTGGTTTGGTTCTTGAGGAACACCTATTATACTCACCATCAATGCTTGACTTAGAGAACCATTGAAGCATGTTTCCTGATTTTGTGGTTGAATGCATGGGAAAACCATTCATTTTCTTGTGCTATGTTATTTTGAGTTGGAACCAAGGCCCTAAATGTTGAAAATGCATTAAGGTTATATGTTTGGAATGGCTTAGCAGCTTGGGGTTGTCCTTAGTTTGGGTTAGAAGCTTGAATAAGTGGCATGTTTGGTTGATATGGAGGTTTATTGGGTGTGAAATAAGGTTGATAAGGTCTAGAATTTTAAGCTTGCTACCTCTTAAGAGTTATCAACTCATTTCCTACGTTTTGTAATTATTTCATAACCTCTTGGAGTTTATTTGAAGGGATAGAAGAAGAAGTGGATGCTTCATTTGAAATATGATTTCTTAGATCAGGGATGGGGGCTATTATAGGTGTTTAATTAGGATTAGGATTCCCCATATCCAGATAGAGAGGCATAGGTGGCCTAGGTGTAAGTTTATTGGCTTGAATTAGGAAATTCTCATCTCTAATGGCTATGGCATAGGCATATGGTAGGGTTATTCCTCCCATAGATTGTATCATAACAGATATATCAGAATTTAGAGCTTTAAGAAAATAGAGAAATGCACCTTCAGTTGTTGGTCTGACTACAATTGGGATCCTCTCCCATGTTCTTTGGAATCTAGAATTGAAGTCTATCATTTTCTTAGTTGGTGCCCTTTTGATTGTAGTCATCTACTCTAAAAGGGATAAGTTGTCAGCCCTCTCCCCAAACTGGCCACAGAGAGTTATGCACAATTGATCCCAATTTTGAATTGATCCTGCTCCCAAGCCTCTGAAATACTTCAATGTTTTACCTTTTAAAGAAGAACCCAACAACTTGACCACAACATCCATCTCAAAAATCTCATGTATGGCACAAACATTTGCAATTTAATGAATGTGGTCAATGGTAGTTGTGTGATTTTCTCAGTGAGGTATGGGATATTCTTTAATTTTGTTATCAAGACCATATTTTGTGTATTAAGAGCAAGTGGACTGCTTCCCGTGAAATTTACATAAGGGTTTGGAGGTGGCTTATTTGGTGGTTGTTGATGAGCCATCTGAGTGGCCTAAGAACCCTAGTCGATTGAAGAAAGGGTCTACCAAGGTGGAGGTGTGGATAATGTTCTATTTGGTGGAGATGGAGACCTTTGTACTCTTCTTCCTCTCCTTCCTCTTCCTAGAGATAACTGCAAGTATTCAAAGATACCTTCTTCTCTTGCTCTAGACCGGGTTTGCACTCTTCTCATGAACTTGATAAACTTGGGCTATTAAAACCACTGGATTTGAATGACAGAGTTCTAGATGTGTTGTTGAAAATCCTCTAAAGGATGGAAATTCACCAAGAGACACACCCAATCTTGATAAAAAATGAAAATATTGACTTTTGTCCCACTTGAGCATGCCAAAAATGTTATGTTGGAAAAGTAGCACCCTAGGATTTACACATTACAAAACCCTACTCTTGACTAACATGGGATTGTCTCAAGGTGTGGGACCCTCAAAATGAGACAAACCTCTAGAGAAGGTTGGTTCCTCTACCTATTCTAATGCTAAAACTACTCCTAGAAAGGGAAATGTAGCTATTCTAACACTAACCTAGAATTTCCAAGGGACCAGGGAAGAAAGAGATGCATAAGATAAAAGTCCTAAACTAAGGGAGGTGATAACACCAAGAAAGGGGGTGGAGATATTCTTAGTGAGTGAAAATGGAAGGAAATGAGGTAGAAGAGGGAAGACAAAGTGCCACAGTCCAAAGAACACATTAAAACCTCCAATTTCATGGAGCACAACAAATTTAGATCCTGTAAAAGAATATAGCATGCAAAATATACCTGAAAATGCAATGAAAGGAAAATGACACAATACAACTCGAGCTAGGGAAATAAAATCCACAAAACACCAATTTTATTTCTTAAAATGATGCACAATCCATTACAATATAAGCATAAGGCAAGAATCCTTTACAAAATGCATAAATTTGAGGCATGTAGCTCACAAAAGGTGCTGGAAAATTTTTAATAGAGTTCTTTTACATTCCAAAATGTCTCCTCCCCCAAATGAAGGGGAAAATACATATATATAGAGAAAAGGAGCTACCAACCAACATATTTCATTAATTACCCATACGGAGGTATGGGAAACCATACCAATTCACTTTCTAATGGTATTTTTCTTACATGGAAAACATGGGTGCCATACCTCATTAACTAAGTTATTGAGATAAGTTGTACGATACCATTAATGTCTGGTCATATTTGAAACTAATTCTTTGTCACCCGATGGGAACCATTAGCTCACGTCCAAAAAGAATAGGAATAATTTCCATTGACAAGGAAATGATTTTTCATATGACAAGAAGAAATGATGTCGTGCGAAAGCGATGAGAGGTTGACGCGTGTCAACAAAAGGTGATTGACGTGTGACGGGGAAGCGATGCTTGATGCATGACAAGAAGGTGGTGGTGATGCCAAAGGTAGAACGGTGTGTGAAAAGGAAGGGAGATGTCATGTGATAGAAAGGCATTGATGCATGTATTACATCAAGGAGGAAGTGGTTGACATGCATCAAGAAAGGCATTAACGCACATCAGAGAGGATGCAGTGCATGTCGAAAGGCATTGATGCACGTCAGGGAGGAAGTAGTTGACGCCCGTCAAGAAATGCATTGATGTGCATCAGGGAGGAAGTGGTTGATGCACATCAAGAAATTTGTGGTGACACGTGACAAGGGAAGATGGCTTACGCATGGTTGATGTGTGTCAAGAAGATGTGGCCTTAAACCCTTGTTATGGAAAACTTGCAAATTGATCCCATTAAATATCAATGCCCATACCTTTAGGTTAATCCATCTTGTAGGGGGTGCAAGTATGGCTAAAAATATCAAATAAAGGTTTTCCATAGCTGTATCAATTTGTAATACAAACAACATCCCCCATCCCTCTTTTTACTATTCATCTAACCAACATTCTAATCTTTTATCCTATAAATCATATATCATATAGGCATATGTTTTGCAATAGTCATCCAACTTGTGAAGTCATTCTCTGATCCATTTCTTGAATCACCTAAAGTTAGACTATCAATCAACATTTCCAAGTGTTATTTATCTCACAAAATCATCCCATCAATATCTTCTTTGAAACCACTTAAGTGTCCTATCGTCAACATTTCCACGTCCTGTCGTCTTCATTTCAAATTTTCATGCCACTAGGAACTTATACTTTCTTCGTGATATTTTCTCTTCTTTTTGAGATACCATCCCATTATTATATCACTATGTGGTCTCTCGAGGGCATCCTCTTATTAATCTATCTTCATCCCTTCTATCATCCCATAATGTGTACTACTTTCTTTAAAATTTCTTCACTAATGTGACACCCTTGAAAAGAGAGACAAATGTAGACACCTAAAATCCACAATATTAGATGCAGTCTAAAAGAATTCAAATTACATTGAAAGTTTTCTACATTTATTAATTAACGACCTTCCATTAATTAACTAGAAATATCCTTTATATACTAATTAATGGCATTTCATTAATTAAATTAACATTTTTTATTAATTTATGACCTATTATTGATTAACTATAAATACCCCTTCTTTTATTAATGAATGATAATTAATTAATTAGAACCATTATAAATCACCTCTATAACCTCATCAATTTACTCTAAAAACATCTGAAATAGCTTCTATACGCTAATTTAAGAATATTAATTAATATTTAATTGATTAATTAGGTAACCTTTATCCACATCCAAGTTCATGGAGCACTTATAACATTTGATTGCTCTAAATCCTACTTAGAAAATATTAAGCGTAGATTCTTTTTTTCCCACATTCATTGAGAATTAAACTCTTTCCAATAATGAAGGATATAAAATATACCCTCCACCCCATCCCAAAACACAACATGTCCTTATAAGGGATACATCTATTTCCTCATGTTAGGTTGTTGCAGAAAGATCTTAAAGAAAAATTGAGAAAACACATGCTTGTTGAGGTAGTACGAGGAAAATCAAACATGGATTTTGGGTCTCTTCCTACACTAAGCTCCCTCCTTGGATTAAAACCATTTATGGCTTTTACTCACCTCACAAGGATAACCACATTCCAAAGAAAATCCACACATCAAATGAAGGTTTGCATTTATGATGTTTATGTTTATGTTTATGTTTACGCAAATCATTTTTATTCATTTCTTAGCTTTATCATGATGTATTTAAATTGAAATAAGAGTAGGGTTTAATTTGTGTTATATCCTAGTGTAGTTTCATCTACTTTTATTTGCATGCATATATTAGGGGTTGAAATAGATGAAGAGGAAGAGGAGGGAGCTTATTAGTCGAGTGATAATCTTTGCCACACAATTTTTATTTAAGATATGTTTAATTTTTAATATGTGGCATTCAAATGAAACTATTATAATATTGATGTAATATATATAGATATTACATTATTATTAACTTAATATGTAAAAATGAATGATATAGTACAATTTTGCAATAATGCATAACACATATCACAAAAAGGCTTAAAATGTTATCTTCACTTATACTCTACAAAGAGGATCATAGAATAGCCCAAAAATGGAATATTTATTTCAAATCTTGATATTGTAACCTAGAATGAATTCTACTCCACCAAACCCTATCCTATATTCCTCATACCTTATAGTTTTATGTCCTAAAGTTGTCAACTTACATGAAATGCTCATATACCCTCACCTTCCTTTCACCTCGTCTTGGACTCTTTCACTAGTCCTTGGTTCAATGTGTGATTTTTCTTCCTTTGCTTTGTAAGTGATGTCAATCTCCTCTGACCTGATAAAAACTCCCAAATACAATATATCCACCTCAAATTCATCTCAAAAATTTTGAAGTATCAATGTTCACCAATTTAACTCATGAGACTACCTTTTAGCCTCTTAAGCTCAAGATTATGGCAAGTATCATGACCTGGGAAATATAGAAGTACCCATAATAAGAAAAAAAAAAATTCTAGGGATCTGAACCTATACCAATATGTGACCAAAATCTCATAGCTTGACTCTTTACACAACTCCTACCAACTCTCCTTTTGTAATCTTCCCTTGAACCCTTAATTAGGTTTTCCTTCATACACTATCATAAATATTTTCACTTTTAAGGAAGTTACTTTGAAAAATTAGGATGTATTCGATAAACCATTAAGGTTTTCTAACCAAATCTCACATTTCAAGCTTGATCTCTATGGTTAACCCTTACTTTGAAAAATAGCCCTCTAAACTAGGTCTAGACTATACATATTAACTATGTCGAGGTCTTTGTCATCTCTAACTCAATAACTAACTAGTAAAAATTTAAAATTCCCTTTTGATCACATATAGGATCCTCTTAACAACATATGTACTAAATTTTAGGATTAAACTCTTTAAATTGATTCCTCAAATCATAAACCCTAGGTGAATTCCTCACTATATGAATCTCTATGAACCTAGTATAAGAGAATACACAATAAATTATCCAATAAGGGTGTTACTCTTCTCCATCATGTGCATCTCCTCAATTTATATTGTCCCAAATTGAGGGAGAAATTTCTTTATCACTGTACTTTTTGTTTAATATAGGTAAAAAAGGGTTGAGGGACCCTACCCCATATAAAGTAATACATAACAACAAGAGAAGGGTCAAGGGGATGGCCATTGAAACCCTCTCAGAGAAATAGATCCATACAAAGAGCCACCACTAGAAACCAAAGCCAAAAAGGCCAATAACATAATAACTAACAACAAAGACATAGAAACTAACAACAACCAAAAACAAAAGAAACAACCGCAAAGAGGAAGCCACCTTCATTCATTGATCAGTTCACCCACCATGTGCATGCATCCATTCCATTCCTTAACCAGAGCTAGCAATAGTGGATTTCCAATATTTATAGTCCGGTTCCGCTATCTCCACTTTAGGACTAGACCCCTCTTTTTCCTTGTTCTTCACTATTTCCATGGAATGGATCATCTCAACAAGGAGTTTGAGATGGTGAATTGTAATTTTGACATTTAGGATGTGAACATCCCTGATCTAAAGGATAATACCCTTCATCTTCAGCATTTCATTCTCCATAGACATGCATCTTTCATTTGCATTTTTTCAGTTGTTCACTAAGAACAATAGAGGTAAGCTTCTCCACTTTTTCCTGCAACTCCCTCAAATCAATGGTCACCATGCTTATCTTGTGTCTGTTGATATCGGTGTCAAGCCTGTAGTTCTCAAACTCCCTCATGAAAACATTGGATTTAACCACCTTATCCTGAGCATTAAAAAAATTGTAGTTTTGAGTGCATGAATACTTTCAATGGCTTCCTCAGTATTTTTAGATATTTTACTCTTAGATAAATCTTGGTCATGCCCAAGATTCTTCTCCTCACTACTATCAGTGAGGACAACATCTACTTCCTGATTATCCTTTGTCTCTATCTAACTCAAGTCCTCAGTCTACTGCTCCCTTGAGTCCAAGCCAACCTCCAATTTATCACCTTGTTCAAAACTCCTTTCTCTTATCGCTACTTTTTAAAGTTATCCTTAGCTAAATGGGATCTAGTTCTTTTAGCCATAGAATTCCCCTCATCCTCCCTATTAAAAACATCCTCCCCAGTGTCCAAAATCACAGTCTTCCCCCAAAGGCGCGGAAGACCATTTAGTTGAAGCCCCAATTCTTTCATTTTTACCAATGAGGGGGTACCCAACTTTATCATGGCTTTGATTAGGCCTTGATGCAAAGGTAGGGAGAAAGTTCCTTTCTTAACTTGAGCAACTGACTTAGCTAGTGAAAGGAATAGAAAATTAGGGAAATTACAGGGTATGTCATTCCAAATGTGGTTTAACATGGGAAAATGATACCCATAAATAACATTATAATTCCCTTTAAGGGTAATATAATCCATAAGAAGCTGAGTAATTTCATTATAAGAATGGGGCAGATCTTCTCTTGCATAACCATTATGGGGAGTTTTAAGGATCCATTCATGAGCATGAAATAATCAATCTCCTAGATGTAGTTCGATTTGGGCTTGAACAAACTTTTTCCCTCCTAGGGTAGACCTATGATTTTAGAAATGAACTTCGGAGAGATAGTGAAGGAAAATTTTGAACCCGAACATGGCCATCCTTCCAGGTATTCACGACAACTTCACTCAAATTTTCATCAAACCCATCAAAAATGTTGAATAATTTTAACAAGCCAGCCCTATCGAGCAGCTCCTCTACCTCTTTGGACATTTTTGGGACCTTACTCGGTTCAGTCCTCATGAGATTTCCACCCATAGTGCTTGAGTAATTCTTCTTCCTGTAGAGAATTTTGTTCTTGATATGGTTCCTTTTAACACACTTGGAGGGATGATTCAACATAACAAGGAGAACCACCCAGACTTTGAAATGATAATAGATAAAGGATTACATGAGTTCAAGATTTAGAAAATCCAAGTGCATCACCCAATGGGCATTATTACCTATTTCCATCCTCATTGGAAGAAATGTTGTTTGGGGCCTTTTCCTGATCCAAGATATCTATGAAGTTGTCTTCCAAAAAAATAAGATCCTTGACCACCTTAAAATCCTTAGCTTCCACCCCCTTATTTTCCAAAACATCAGGCCAATTTGTTTCCTTCCTGAAAAACATGATAGAAAGAGATATCAACAAAGGAGGTTAGTTTGTTCTTAGCATTGTTGATGAAGTATTCAATAGTAATAGAGACAGAACTTTTACCCCCTCTCATACACGAAATTATATTCAAGGAGTCACCTTCCACAAGAAGGTATTTGAACCCTTTCTCTTCAGCTAACTTAACCCCTCAAAACATTATTACAGCCTTAGTGACATGGTTAGATTGAATTCCCAGACAAAATAAATAAGAAAGGAGAAACCTACCATTGTGATCATGAAAACTCCTCCTCCTCCTTCCTTTCTTGGATTCCCTTTTGCAGCACCATCGAAGTTTAGTTTGATAACTCCTTCCCGAGGAGGTATCCACTTATTATTTCAACCAAAAACCCTTATTTTAAGTGTCATGAGCCCTTTCCTAAGTGGATATAGGTTGTAAATGCTTATTTCCTATTCTTGATTAATGCTTCTACCTTAAAATAAGTTCTTCTTCTTAACACTGTAACCTTACATGTATTATCTCCTAAACACCCTATCACATTTAACATGAACTCATAAACACAAGCTCCTCCTTACATACATCAAGTTCTTGAGTGAAGTCTTCTCCCTTTCCTGTACTCACTCCATTCCCTTAAAATAAAAATCATTTAATTTGGAACCCTCTAAAGTTATTTCTATAGTTAGTAATACCTTCCCAAGCCCATGTCAACTCACACACCAAATATTTACCTTAGAATTTGCACACATACAAGCTTGTGGCCATGTATTCTTCATTACAATACAACACTCTCAAATTTATAGAACATATTACTATAGATAAAAAGGTACATATGACTACGGTGGTCTTGTAGGCCCCTATTCTTAACTAATCAAGATATACCAACTTATGTCTCAAGTTACATAGGCTCTACCAACATGCATGAGCACTCAAGTCATAAGCTCTCATAAAAGGAAACACTGTGGAAGCTTCTTCCACATCACCTACCAATCATATTCTCTTACTAGTCATAACATACACATATTTACAATTCTCATTCCCCATAAACAAGGTGCTCAAACAGACCCTAAGAACAATGATACACACACAAAAACACCAAAATCTACTCACATTCTTATAAACAAGTTAATATTATCTTTCCTCAACTCTAATCCCAATCATATGTTACATGAACAATAGCAAACAAAAATAATGCCGTAGGATGTCACCAAATTGAATCAACCCAAAAGTTATGCAAGAAAACAACACAAAATGTGTTTTTCTCCTTTTATCTCCTCTTGAAGTTTCTAGGAATGATTCAATCCAAATAGAGTACCTTGAAATAGTTACAAAATTTATTTTTATATCCTATGAATACATTTTCCCACCGAATTAGACTCGCATCTTTCCCTTAAACCCCTATTTTGAACTTTATTCAAGTGAATACAAGACTCTACTCAACTAGTTATGAAGGTTCTAGGCTTATAACCTTATTTATGTTATTTTACATGGTCTAGAGACCTAATAACACTTTATTACATTGTATTTCATCATATTAAGTCCAATAACTTCACTAGAATCCTCAAACCAACCCATATTGCTTTCAAATTTCAAATTATAGTTTTGGTGGGAAAATGCCAAATTTAAATTCTTAGAAATATTAAACATAAATTATGACTTGAAATGAATCCTACTAGACCCCTATACCTTCCTAAATATTTATCGAGCCAAAATTTACGTAGAAACCAAATTTTTCTAATAGAAGTGATGATCCCGACTCATACTCTAGGGGTAGGAAATGTTTAGACCTCACAACTTTGTCTTCTTCTTATTCTAGTTTATTATCTTCTTCAACTTTACTATGATCTTATTTTTTCCTTCAACCTAATCATTCTTCATTTTCTCAATCCTATGCATTGTTTGGTTCTCATTTTTACTTGGTCTTCATAAAGGAAGTATGCTTCTCCATAGGCTTCTTCTTCTCCATTCTCTTCTTCAATCTTCATATCTTCCTCTTTAGCTTGTAATATCTCCTCAAGTTCTTCTTCTTCTCTCTTGTAGTATTCATCATTCTCAAAAAAATCTAAAGTTTTAGGTACTTGCATAATTTTTTACCACAAAGATTCCTCATTAACTGTCAACTTCTCTTCTTCATCATTTTTTTCTTCATTTATAGTTTTTTTGTCCTATTCCTTGAAAATTTTATTTATTTTTTACTTCTCATCTTCATAACCTACATAAAAAAATCAAAATAAACATTATAAAAAAATAGGGAGGCCTTTTAGCCCCAAAATATGCTTCATCCATGAGCTTTTGCTCATTTCCACTCTGATGCTCCATTTCATCATCCTCTCCTTCATCTTTTCTAAAGCAAGATAAAAAGCTTGCAATTATTTCTTCTTCATTTAAACTCTGAATTTCTTCATACACAATCTCTTTTCAACTTATCTCTCTTGTCTTCTCATCCTATTTTCTTATTTTTTAACTTCTTCTCTTATCTCTCTTCTCAATTGCTCTCTCTTTTTCTTCCTCATAAATAGCTCTAATGGCCACTTAGATTTCTTCTTAATCACTATTCAAATCGGTTGCTCTACTTCTCTCGACTCTCTATATTTTACAACAACTAAGCTACATCCTTCTTCAAATCATATATCTCTTATTGCATCCTTAATTCTCTCTCTTTTCACAACTACTTATTTCTTTCCTCTTTCCTTTTCCTCTCTCTATTTTCTTGTTCTCTTTCATTGTGACTCATCAACTTCAAAAATTCTTTTACCAATTCCTCTTTATTCATTTCTCCTAATGTTTCTCCTTCATCATCATCATCATCTGTTAAATCTACCTCATAAGGTCTGACAATCCTCCATTATGTCTCTTTGCATACTCTCCTTGTTTCCTTCATCTTTTCCAATCTTCTCTGCTGCTCTAATTCTCTTATCCTCTCATGAACTTGATTTTTCTTGACCTCTTCTCTCATTACTACCAATTCATTCATCCACTATTGCATCTTGTATTCATGATCAAAAACTAGTTCCAAGAAGTTATCTTCACTCATCTTCATTATCACTCTTCACTATACACACTCACAAATATTATAAGTCACAACAACAACTATTCATTCAAATCTCACTACCAAGATCTGATACCAAAATTTATGTAGTAAAATTGTGCAATCATACATAACTCAGTCCACAAGAAGGCTTAAACAGTTATCTTCACTTATAATCTACAAAATGGATCATAGACTAGCCTAAAAATGGAATATTTCTTTCAAATATAGATATTGTAACCTATAATGACTTCTAATCCACCAAACCTTATCTTATATTCCTCACACCTTGTCCTTTTGTATCCCAAAGTTTTCATGTTATAAAATTCTCATATACCTTCACCTTCCTTTCACTTACTCTTGGACTCTTGCACTAGTCCTTAGTTCAATGTGTAATTTTTCCTTCATTTACTTGGTTAGTGATGTCAATCTCATTTGATCAGATACAACACTACCAAAAACATTATATCCACCATGAAGTACTCTCAAAAAGGCATAAAGTATCAATGTTCACCAATTTAACTCTTAGAATGTCTTCTAAGCTTGTAAGCCCAAGGTTCTAGCTAGTATCATGACTCGGGAAATATAGAAGTACCCATAATAAGGCAAAGAAATTTTCAAGGTCTCTTTACATATCCCAAGATGTGACAAATATCTCATAGGTTGACTCCTTACACAACTCGTATCAGCTCACCTTTCACAATTTTTCCTTTAAACCCTTCATTAGCTTTGTCTTCATACATTGTCATAAATATTTTTTACTTTTAGGAAGTTAATTTACAAAATTAGGAAGTTTTCAAGAACTCATTAAGGGTTTCTAACTAAATCTCACATATAAATATTGATCTATATCATTAACCCTTACTTCCTTCAAAAAGTATCCCTCCAAAATAGGTGCGGACTATGCATATTAAGCTGTGTTGAGGTATTATCATCTATAACTCAATAACTAAACAATAAAACTTCAAAATTACCTTTTAATCACATATAATATCATCTTAAAAACATTTTTACTAAGTTTCAATCTTTAAATCTTTAAAATGAGTCCTCAACTCACAAACCACAGGTGAATCCCTCATTGTGACTCTATATGAACCCGATAGAAAATAATACATAATACCTTGATCAATAATTTGATTCAAGAATTAAAAATAAAAATTAACCTCTATTATAATCCTCTTTCCATTAAGAGTGTTACTCTTCTCCATCACATGCATCTCCTCAATTTACGTTGTCCCGGACTAAGGGATAGAGTTCTTTATCACTACACTTATTATTTCAACAAAAAAACTTATTTTAAGTGTCACGAGCCCTTTTGTGACTGGATATGGGTTGTAAATGATTTCTTCCATGTTATTTATTAATGATTCTACCTTGAGATAAGTTATTCTTCTTAACACTATAACCTTACATGTATTAGCTCCCAAATACCCTGTCACATTTAGCATGAACTCATAGACACAAGATCCCTCCTTACATCCATCAAATTCTTGAGTGAATTTTTCTCCGTTCACTTTACTCAATCCATTCCCTTAAAATAACAATCATTTAATTTGGAACCCTCTAAGGTGATTACTACAGTTAGTAAGGCATTGTTAAGCCCATGTCAACTCACACACCTCAAGATATACCTTAGGATATTCATACATACGACTATGGCCACGTATTATTCATTACCATATAAAACTCTCAAAGTTATAGAACATATTACTACAAACAAAAATATACATATGACTACGGTTCTCTTATAGGCCCATATTCTTAACTAATCAAGAGATATTAACTTATGTCTAAGGTTACATAGCCTCTACCAAAATTCATAAACACTAAAACTATAAGCTCTCATAAAAGGAAACATTGTGGAGGATTATTCCACGTAACCTACAAATCACAGTCTCTTACTAGTCATAACATACACAAATTTACAATGTTCGGTCCCAATACACAAGGTGCTCAAACAGACCCTAAGAACAATGATACACACAAAAACACCAAAATCCACTCGGATGCTTATTAAAAAGTTAATATTATATTTTCCTTAACTCTAAACCCAAGAATTTGTTACATGCACAATATAAAACACAAAATCATGCCAGAGGATGTCACCAAATTAAGTTAACACATAAATTATACAAGAAAAGACCACAAATAGATTTTTCCTCCTTCTCTCTCCTCTTGAAGCTTTAAAAATGATTCAATCTAGATATAATACCTTGAAACAATTACAAAATGGATATTTATATCATATTAATACATTTTCTCACCAAATTAGACTCGCATATTCCCCTTAAAACCCTATTTTGAACTTTATTCAAGTCAATAAGAGACTCTAATTAACTAATTATGAAGGTTCTAGGATTATAACCTCATTTATGACCTTTTACATTATCTAGAGACCTAATGAAACTTTATTACGTTCCCTTTCATCATATTAAGTCCCAAGAACTTCAATAGAATCCTCAAACCAGCCCATATTGATTTCAAATTTCAAGTTATAGTTTTGGCCGGAAAATACCAAATTTAAATTCTTAGAAATATTAAACACAATGTATGACTTGAAATAACTCCTACTATACCCTATAACTTCCTAGATATTCATCAAGAAAAATTGACATGGAAACCAAAAAAATTCTTATAGAAGTGATATTCTTGCATCATACTCTAGGGGTAGGAAAATTTTAGACCTCATAGCTTTATCTTCTTTTTGTTCTAGTTTATTTTCTTCTTCAACTTTACTCTAATCTTATTTTTTCCTTAAACCTGATCATTCTTCATTTTCTTAGTCCTATGCATTGACTAGTTCTCATTTTGTACTTGGTATTCACAAAGTAAATATGATTCTCCATGGGCATATTATTCTCCATTATCTTCTACAATATTCATTTTTTTCTCTTTAGATTTTAATATCTCCTCAAGTTATTCTTTTGCTCTCTTATAGTATTCATCATTCTCAAACAACTCTGAAGTTTTAGGTCCTTGCATAATTTTTTGCCACAAAGATTCCTCATCAACTATCAACTTCTCTTGTTCATCATTGTTTTCTTCATTTTCAGTTTGTTCATCCTCTTCCTTGACAATGTTATTTGTTTTTAACTTCTCATCTTCATAACTCCGCATACACACACTCAAAAGAAACATTAAAACAAAAGTAGGGAGGATTATTAGACCCATAATATGCTTCATCCATGATCTCTTGCTCATTTCCACTCTATTGCTCCATTTCATCATCCTTTCCTTGATCTTTTCAATACAAGATAAAAAGATTGCAATTATTTCTTCCTCATACACAATCTCTTTGTCAACTTCTCTCTCTTATCTTCTCATCCTTTTTTTCTTCTTGTTTCAACGTCCTCGCTTATCTCTCTTCTCAACTACTCTCTCTTTTTCTTCCTCACAAGTAGCCCTAATGACCACTTAGCTTTCTTCTTAATCACTATTCCAATTGGTTCCTCTACTTCTCTCCGACTCTCTATCATTTTGAAAAACTATGCCACTTCCTTCTTAAACTCATGTATCTCTTCTTGCATCCTTAATTATATCTCTTTTTCCAACTACTTCTTTCTTTCCTCTTTCCTCTTTCCTCTTTCCTTTTCCTCTCTCTCTCTCTCTCTTCTTGTTCTCTTTTCTTGTGACTCATAGACTTCAATAATTCGTTTACCAATTCCTCTTTATTCATCTCTGTTAATTTTTCTCCTTCATCATCATCATCATCTGTTAATTCTTCCTCATAAGGGCTAACAATCCTCCATTGTGCCTCTTTGCATACTCTCCTCATTTCCATAATATTTTCCAATCTTCTTTGCTATTGTTATTATCTTATCCTCTCATGAACTTGTTTTTCTTGACCTCTTCTCTCGTTACTATATATTCATTCATCCACTATGGCATCCTATATCCATGATCAAAAACCAGTTCCAAGAACTTCTCTTTAATTGTATGCATTGTCACTCTTCACTATACACACTCACAAGCATTGTTAGTCACAATAAAAACTATTCATTAAAATCGCACCGCCAAGCTATGATACAAAAATTGATGTAGTAAAATTATGCAATAAATCATAACTCATTCCACAAGAAGTCTTAAACAATTATCTTCACTTATACTCTACAAAAAGGATCATAGACTAGCCCAAAAATGGAATATTTATTTCAAATTCAGATATTATAACCTATAATGACTTATATTCTGCCAAAATTAGTCCTATATTCCTCACACCTTGTTCTTTTGTGTCTCAAATTTTTCAACTTATATGAAGTCCTCATATACCCTCACCTTCCTTTCACTTTCTCTTGGACTCTTGCACTAGTCCTTGGCTCAATGTGTACTTTGGCCTTCCTTTTTTTTTTAGTGATTTCAATCTCTTCTAACCTGATACAAAATCCCAAACACATTGTATCCACCTTAAATTCATCTTGAAAATGTCTCAAGTATCAATGCTCACCAATTTAACTCCTAGACTTCCTTCTAGGCTCTTAAGCTAAAGGTTCTAGCAAGTATCATGAATGGGAAATATAAAAGTACCCATAATAAGACAAAGAAATTTTCTAAGGATCTATACCTATCCCAATATGTGACCAAAATCTCAGATCTTGACTCCTTACACAACTCCTACCAACTCACCTTTTACAATTTTTCCTTTAAACCCTTGATTAGATCTACCTTCATACATTGTCATAAACATTTTCACTTTTAGGAAGTTACTTTACAAAATTAGTATGTTTCAAGCACCCATTAAGAGTTTCTAACAAAGTCTCATATTTTAGGCTTGATCTTTATGGTTAACCCTTACTTCCTTTGAAAAGTAGCCCTCCAAACTAGGTCTAGAATGTGCATATTAACTGTGTCGAGGTATTTTCATCTCTAACTCAATAAATAACCATTAAAACTTCAAAATTCCCTTTTTATCATATAGAGGATCCTCTTAAAAACATTCTTACTAACTTTTAGGATTGAACTCTTTGAAATGATTCCTCAACTCACAAACCCTAGGTGAATCCCTCACTGTGACTCCTATGAACCTAGTAGAAGAGAATACATAATAACTTGATCAATAGTTTGATTCAAGAAGTAAAAATAACACTTTACCTTTGTTATAATTCTTTCTTTATGATCCTCTTTCAATTAAGGGTGTTACTCTTCTCCATCAGGTGCATCTCCTCAATTTCTATTGTCTCAGATCGAGAAATAGAGTTCTTTATCACTACACTTATTCTTTCAACCAAACAACCTTATTTTAAGTGTTGTAAGCCCTTTCCTAAGTGGATATATGTTTTAAATGCTTTCTTCCTTATTCTTTATTAATTTTTTTACCTTGACATAAGTTCTTCTTCTTAGCATTGTAACATTTCATGTATTAGCTCCACAACACCCTATCACATTTAGCATGAATTCATAGAAACAAAATCCCTCCTTACATGCATCAAATTATTGATTGAATTCATCTCCCTTTAATTGTACTCACTACATTCCCTTAAAATAGCAATAATTTAATTTGGAACCCTCTAAAGTGATTAGTACAATTAGTAAGGCCTTAACAAGCCCATGTCAACTCACACACCGACTCGCACACATACAATTATGGCCATGTATTCCTCATTACCATACAACACTCTCAAAGTTATAGAATATATTCCTACGGATAAAAATCTACATATTACTACAATGGTATTGTAGGCCCCTATTCTTAACTAATCAAGAGATACCAACTTATGTCTCAAAGTTATATAGCCTCTACAAACATGCATGGGAACACAAGCCATATGATATCATAAAAGGAAACATTTTGGAGGCTTCTCCCACATCACCTACCAATCATAGTCTCTTACTGGTCATAACATACACATCTTTATAATTCTTGGTCCCCATAACTAGGGTGCTCAAATAGACCCTAAGAATAGTGATACACACACAAGAACACCAAAATCCACTCAAATACTTATAAACAGGTTAATATTATATTTTCCTTAACTCTAATCCCAATCATATGTTACATAGACAATAGAAAACACAAAAGCATACCGAGAGGATGTCATAAAACTGAGTCAACACATAAATTATGCAAGAAAATAACAAAAACTGATTTTTTCTCCTTTTCTCTCCTCTTGAAGCTTTACAAAATGATTCAATCTAGATAGAATACCTTTAAAGAGTAAAAAAATGTATCTTTATATCCTATGAAGACATTTTCCCATAGAATTAGACACACATCTTGCCCTTAAACCCCTATTTTGAACTTTAGTCTAGTGAATAAGAGACTCTAATTAACTAGTTATAAAGGTTTTAGGCTTATAACATCATTTATGACCTTTTACATGATATAGAGAAATAATTACACTTTATTACATTTTCTTTCATCATATTAAGTCCCAAGATCTTCACTAGAATCCTCAAACCAACCCATATTGCTTTCAAATTTCAAATTACAGCTTTGGAGGAAAAATGTCAAATTTAAATTCTTAGAAATTTTAAAGACAACTTATGAGTTGAAATGACTCCTACTAGACCCCTATACCTTCCTAAATATTCATCAAGACAAAATTTACAAAGAAACCAAAAATTTTCTAATAAAATAAATTCTCTTACATCATACTCTAGGGGTAGGAAAAGTTTAGACCTCACAACTTTGTCTTCTTCTTCTTCTTCCAGTTTCCTTTCTTCTTCAACTTTACTCGATCTTATTTTTTCCTTTGACATGATCATTATTCATTTTCTCAGTCTTATGCATTTCTTGGTTCTCATTTTTAACTTGGTCTTCATAAAGGAAGTATGCTTCTCCATAGGATACTTCTTCTTCATTCTCTCATCAATATTCATATATTTATATTTAGCTTGGAATATTTCCTCAATATATTATTCTATTATCTTGTAGTATTCATCATTCTCAAACAACTCTGAAGTTTTAGGTCCTTGTATAATTTTTTTCCAAAAATATTCCTCATCAACTCTCAACTTCTCTTATTCATCATTTTTTCTTCATTTTCAGTTTTTTCATCCTCTTCCTTGACAATGTTCTTTGTTTTTACTCCTCATATTCATAACCTGTATACACACACTCAAAAGAAACATTAGAACAAAATTAGGGAGGCCTTTTAGCCCCATAAGATGCTTCATCCATGAGCTCTTTCTCATTTCCACTCTACTACTCCATTTCATCATCCTCTCCTTCATATTTTCCAATACAAGATAAAAATATTGCAATTATTTCTTCCTCATTTAAAATTTGAATTTCTTCATACAAAACCTCTTTGTAAACTTCTCTCTCTTTCTGCTCACCCTATTTTCTTATTGTTTCAACTTCTTCTCTTATCTCTCTTCTCAACTTCTATCTCTTTTTCTTCCTCAAAAGTAGTTCTAATGGCCACTTAGCTTTCTTCTTAATCACTATTCCAATTGGTTCCTATACTTCTCTTTGAATATCTATCTTTTCCAACAATTATGTCACATCCTTCTTCAACTCCTATATCTCTTCTTGAATCCTTAATTCTCTCTCTTTTCCAACTGCCTCTTTGTTTCCTCTTTCCTTTTCTCTCTCTCTCTCTCTCTCTCTCTCTCTCTCTCTCTCTCTCTCTCTCTCTCTCTCTTCTTGTTCTCTTTTCTTGTGACTCATAAAATTCAAAAATTATTTTACCAATTCTTCTTTATTAATCTCTTCTAATGTTTCTTTTTCATCATCATCATCATCTATTAAATTTTTCTCTTAAGGTCTGAAAATCCTCCATTGTGTCTCTTTTCATATTCTCCTTGTTTTCATCATCTTTTACAATCTTCTATGTTGCTCTAATTCTCTTATCCTCTCATGAAATTTATTTATCCACTATGACATCTTGTATCCATGAAAAAAATTGGTTCCAATAACTTCTCTTCAATCATCTTCATTATCAATATTCACTATACACACTCAAAAACATTGTTAGTCACAACAACTATTTAGTTAAATGTCACTGTAAACTCTAATACCAAAATTTATGTAGTACAATTATAAAATCATGCATTCATTCCAAAATAAGGCTTAAAATATTATCTTCACTTATACTCAGTAAAGAGGATCATAGACTAGCCCGAAAATGAAATATTTCTTTCAAATATGGATTGTGTAACCTAGAATGACTTGTAATCCACCAAACCTTGTCCTTTTATGTCCCAAATTTTTCAACTAATATGAAGTTATCATATACCATCATCTTCCTTTCACTTGCTCTTGGACTCTTGCACTAGTCCTTATGTTTAACTAAAATTAGAATAACTAAGTAATGTGAGGATAGTTAATTTAAGCTATGGAAAGTTGTACTAAAGTAAATAAATGTAGTAAATAAATATGCTAATGATTTAAGAAAATATATAACATGAAATTCTAACCCTAATATGTGAAAGAGAGTGAGGAAAGAACTTAGTTGAATAATAGATGTTTTTCAAACCGTGTGTCGAGTGATGAACAAAAACTAGAAAGCAAGATCGACTATGTTGGGACTCGAAAATGGCATATCTAGATGAAATAGATAGAATGGAGCACTAGAGAGAACCGGGGTGCCCACGGGTGCTTTGGTAAGCGAAACAGGTGCCCTGGTCATAGAAAAATATCTAGAACTAGTCTTCACAAGTCATGTAGATGAATGATAACATTCACTTCCTGTCATATTAATTTTCTTGTACTTCTCCTAACACTCAAAATATTCCAAGAGGAAGAAATGACCTGTAAAAGACCAAAAGGAAGTATCAAAACCCTAAAAAAATGCAAATAAATGGGTCGACTAACCTCAATTGCCACAATAGTGGGCTTACTAACTCAATGTTGTACTAAATTTCAGAATTAGATGTAGTTCTATTGTGTCTCAGTGCATGTCGTGCCCTAGGTGCTCTTGTGCCAGTCACACTTTATGAAATAACAAAAAAACTAAATATAGAAAATGTAATAGAATGTGTGTATGGAATAGAATAGAATTTCTCCCCCTATGAAGTGTGATGAAGATTCCTAGCTTGTGCCTTGATGATGGAGATATGTTGATGCCAATTCAATAGATAGATGAAACTCTAGATGGAGTGATAGTAGTAGATGATGTTAGGTCCCTCATTATGGTTTCATACCTTTATATTTATAGGGTTCTCTTTCTCTAATTTCGTAATTAACCCCAAAAATACCAACCAAAAGAAATATAAATATGTAAAATGGATAGAAGAGACCCAAAAAGTGGAAAGAAAGTGTAAAAGGACTCGGGAACCCCCAGGTGGGACCAAGGAACCCATGGGTGCCTCAGTACTAATATGGGCACCTCAGCTGAGGATAAAATAACTTAGAATATCAAAAATGGTTGGGAATATGGGTGGAATAGGTTAAAATTTATGAAATAAAATAAATAAGACAGCCAAAAGTAAGGGGTTTATTTTTCTCTATTTACCCAAGAACCTTCTAAACACTAGTATGAGACCGAGATATATAAATGTCTAAAGTGCATGATTTTGTGACTACATTTTCCCCAGGTTTATGTTGGTGAGCGAAATCTTGGTAACATAAATTAGATAGATATGCGTACTGATGTCCATGAAGAATGTAGTAGAAATGTGTCAAAGGACTAAACAAAGCGTCAAATGACAAAAATATGGAGAAATGTGGAAACTATAGATGAAAAATGTGCAAAGAAAAAGTGATGAGATTGAACCTAGGGTGGAATGCGTGTGTGTAGTAGCTGCACCATTAGTAAAGTATGTGTGTTGTCATGGATTTTTGTTGTCATTGGACTTGTTATTGTTGTTAATGATTTTCTCCCATTTGACTTCTTTTTTCTCAAAAGGTCCGACTGCAAGGAGAAAATGATCAAGTAGTCAAATCAGTATGTATGTAAATGTAAAAAAACTATCTAAAAGATGCAAGTGTATGTAAAATATGCTAATGTAAAATATAAAATGTAAATGTAAGGGTAAATGGAACATATGCACCTAATCTATGTTGAGAGAGAAAGTGTAGAAGGATATCATGTACTACAAGTTTTTGGGGTGATCTCATGCCATAGGTCAAAGAAGTATAGGGAGGAAATTTTCTATGTCCTTCAAGCTCTAACTACTTCACCGAAATGTGTGTAGAGATCTCTGTACTGTCCTAGTTTTCTATGTGATCCAATGCCACTGACCTAAGTAGTGTAGAGAGTCACACCCACTATAACCTCCAATCCTGTAACTACTTCATAGAAATGTTAAGGATGTCATGTCCTATAAAATGTGTTTTTATGGGGTTCGAGACTAGTCTAAAACCACTTGTTGTATATAACCTACAATTCCAAGGAGAAAATGTATTCAATCGAACAGTGTAAACACAATGTGTTAGTATGTAAACCCCCAAATGATGCCCCCCTCTTTAGGGGTGAATCGACATGACTGATAGGAGACATGCAACCCCAAATGAGGACTAACCACATGTACACCGAAACCCTGGAAAGTTCTTGGTAGAAACTAAGGCATGCACAAACAAGAATGCTAGCCAAAAACAAGTGTAAACACACATGCATGTAGAAAATAGTGTATAAGATATGTAAACAATGAGTACACTATCAAGCGAGTAATGTAAACATACAAGAAGATAATTAATCCACATTAAGGGGGATGCAAACATGGTACATCACTCATGATGTCACAATACATGCAAAGACGTCATTTCCAAAAAAACAAGTGTGCACATAAAACATATGGAAAGGCCTGCAAAAATAACAAATAATGGCAGAAAATAGTAGAAAATGTAATCAAACAAGTATGGAAACTAATATCCCTACATAAAAAATGTTGTACATGAAGCACCTGTTAGCATGTTATAAATATATCTAGTATGTCAAGAGTGTGCATAAGAAAGTAATGTAAAATGCTAAGTACAAAATGAAACAATATCACCTAGAAGAGATGGAGGTGGATTCCCCAGCAACCATTATAGGAAGGGTATAAGGAGATCATCCATGCTACATGTAAGATACATGTATATGTGATCAAAACTATAAAAATATGTGAATGAACATGTGTGGATGGTATAGATGAATGACATACAAGTAATCAAACTATCATGTGTAATAAAATGAACATGAACAACAAAAGTAAGAAAGAGTATAATGAACCATAATATACAACATATTGTGGATGGGTGGAATGGAATGCAAGATGAAGTGATAGGGTCCACATGCCCCCAATTGGATGGAAGTGTATGCATTGATGTTCATTTTTTTCTCACCCTCATCAGTGAAGAATTAACCATAAACAAGAGTGCATCATTAGGAAATGGTCGAGTAGAGTGTGTATCATGTCCATCGCGTTGTGATAAACATGTATATGTGTAGTGGTGATGATACATGACATGTAAAGGAGATGTGTGTGGACCTTATAGCTTATGTGTATACCATGATTATATGAACATATAAGTGATGATTTATCCTAAGCATATATCACTATAATATGAACGGATGAGTGATGATTGAGCATTAAGCATATATCACTATGAAATGTAAGGAAGGTTTGGTGATATAACCTAAGGTGTAAACCACTAGAAAATGATAAAATAGGTGATGATTTATCCTAAATATTAGGTCACTAATAGATGAATGGTATGGAGTGGTGATGTAACCTAAGATGTATACCACTATAAAAATATGGAATAGGTGACTATTTAGGCTAAATCATATGTAACTAGCCTAGGAATGTCACATGGTGAAAGGTCAAATAGTAAATGTGTAAGGTTCATTTTATTTGTAAACCCTTGGCATTTGAGTATGGACCAATGAACTAGAGTGTGTCATCAGGTAGTGAGTACACCACATAGAAGATAAGGAAATAGTGAGCATAAATTACCATGTGATAAGTAGAATGTGTAAATACATAGTGTGTAGAATGCAATGCAAGGTGTGTAGAAATGTGAAAAATTTAGTGTGTAAGATGACATGTAATGTATGTAGAATATAAGGCTAGAATCCTATATAATGAATACTAGTATAATATGTAGAATATGTGTGAAAATATGTGGTGTAGTATGTATGGTATGTAGATAAATGAATAATGTAGTGTGTAGGATAAGTAGTGTAGGATGTAAGACGTGTAGACAAGTGATGTATGCCTAATGATGACTATCATAATGTAGGGTGTATGAATACATGAATGTCAAAAATAATTAGAAGAGTGTAGGGTGAATGATGTGTAATGTATAATGAAGTTTAATGTGTAATTCCTATGGTGTAGTGTGTGCGTTTGGTGTAGTAATAATCCCTCAATAGTCAAGTGTGAACCGAAGCACAAGAGTGTGTCATCGGGTATGACACTAGAATTTATGATGAAGGTACCAAATGTGAGGATATGAATGTATAAGGATGTAAAATATGGTTATTGCAACTATGATAATACTAGATATGGGGGAAGGTGAAGTGTTATGCCTCCAAGTTTGTGTGCTAGAAAAATATCATGTGAAGTCATCAAGAATATCGCCATCCTCTTAGTCAAATTCATATGGGTAAGTATTGGTGACTTGGTAAGAAATAGTGTCTAGTTTATCATGCAATGATCCATTAAGGTGTAAGTTTTACATGCCCATAGCATACTCCTCATTAGTGAATGGATTAAGTGGATAGAAATGTGCATACCAACGAGTGATATTTTTGAATAGCTAAGAAAATAACTATTGCAAATAAAAACATGACTGAAGGGCATAGGAAATGAAATGTTTGTATGACTAGGATCTAATGTGCCTCCAATATAAGTAAGCCAAGATTCCCCTAATGTGAGTGGATAATAATGAGGGGTTCATGATAAGTATACCATAAGATGAAATACTCACAAACCATAAGTAGTTGTAATGGTGATAAAGCCATAGTAGAGATGAGGGTCATGAGTGGAAGGATGAAGATACTCAAAAGCAAAACCAAGATGGGCTAGACCATCATGGGAAAAATAGTGACATCACATGTAGGATCAAATGTAATGTGTTCCCAATATGATTTATTCATGAAAAGTGTGTAAGTGAATAGTGATTGTGTTAAGGTAGGTGGTGCAAGTGAAGGTGAATGTGATAGCACGGAGTCTATAGAATAGACATGCCCCTGATAAGGAATCATAGCAGCAGCAGTAGTAGCAAGTGACATAGAACAAACTGCATCTGTTACACAAATGGTACTATCAAGTGGTGGTAAGTGAGGTAGTGCATCCATAGGTTGGGGATCATCGTAGTATTAGTACATGGAATAGGAAGACTAGTATTAGGAGCATAATCATAGTATTGGAATGGGTCATGGTCACAAGGAATAGTATGTTCAATTCTGTCATGAAGGAATTTAACACAATGATGTACAAGTAGATGCAACGGCTTACATGGCTTGAAGCCATGGTCTACCAAGAAGACAATTATAAGAGACCATGAAATCAATTACAAAGAAGATTGTGTAGATATTTTTAGACCAAAAATGATGGGCAATGTAATGTGACCTAGACATGGATGGAAAGAACCATCATAAGCATGCAATGAAATACTAGATGGGCTAACGTCATGAGCGGAGAGGCCTAAAACTTCAAGGAATGACATAGGACATAAGTTGAGCTCAGATCCATTATCGATTAAGGTACATTTTACACCTATATTTTAAATATGGTAGATGATATGAAAATGTGGGTCATTATCAAAAGTAGAAAGATCATCCTGAGGAATAGATGGGAAAGAAATATGGTGAGAGAATGCATCCGCAAAGGTGTTATAGACTATATCAAGATGGGTTTTGTTAGGAATTGGAGTAGTGAGTAAAATATTGATTATTTTGGCTCACAATTCAGGATTGAGAAGTAAAAATTCATGAATGGAGATAACCATGATGAAGAAACCCTAAGAAGAATGAGGATCCTAGGAGTATGTAGATCAATTTGGGTTCACCAAAATGATTAACTAAAATTAGACTAAGTAGTGTGGGGATAGTTAATCTAAGTTATAGACAATTGTACTAAAGTAAATAAATATGCTAATGATTTAAAAATATATATAAAATGAAATGTTAACCCTAATATTCAAAAGAGAGTGGCGAAATAACTCAACTGAATAATAGATTCCTGTCGAAATGTGTCGCAGTGATGAACAAAAAATCAAAAATCAAGAACGACTGTGTCGGGACTCCGAAAAGGGTAGATCTAGGTGAAATGGCTGGACTAGAGTGCTTGGGAGATGACTAGGGCACCCATGGGTGCTTTGGTAAGCAAAATAGGCACCCTAGTCCAGGGGGAAAATGTGGAACTAGTCTTCACATGTCCTAGAGATGAATGATAACCTTCACTTCTGTCGTGCATTAATTTTCTCTGTATTACGTCAAACACTCCAAATATTCCAAGAGGAAGAAATGACCTGCAAAATACCAAAAGGAAGTATCAAAATCCTAAAAAAAATATACAAATGAATGGGTCAGACTAACCTCAATTACCACAATAGTGGGCTTACTAACTGAGTGTTGCACTACATTTTAGACCTAGATGTAGTTTTGGTGTGTGTGTGTGTGCATGTCATACCCTAGGTTATCTTGTTCCATTCGCAATTTTTTAAATAATGAGTAATAGCAAAATCTAGAAAATGTAATAGAATGTGTGCATGGAATATAATAGAATCCCTCCCCCTATTAAGTGTGATGCACATGTCCTAGCTTGTTCCTTGATGATGGAGCTATGTGGATGTCAATGCAATAGATGGATACAAATCTAGATGAAGTGATAGTAGTAGATGATGTTAGGTCCCTCATTATGGTCTCATAACTTTATATTTATAGGGTTATCTTTCTCTAATTTCATAATTAACCCCAAAAATTATGACCAAAATAAAGATAAAGATGTAAAACTATTATAATATGCCCAAAAAGTGGCAAGAAAGTGTAAAAAATACTGGGCACCCCTAGTGGGACTACGGCACCCATGGGCAACCCAGTACTAATCTGGGCACCCCAACCGAGGCTAAAATAATGTGGAATCTCATAAAACCACTAGGTATATGAGTGTAATAGGTCACAAATTACAAAATAAAATAAACAAGATAGCTAAAAGGATGGGGGTTAAATAGTACTTTCTTTACTAAAGAACCTTCTAAATAGTAGTATGAGACCGACATAAATAAATGTCAAAAGTGCATGATTATGTGACTATACCTTGGTTCAATGTGTACTTTGGCCTTCCTTTGGTGAGTGATGTAAATCTCTTCTAATTAGATACAACACTCCCAAAAACATTATATCCACCTCAAATTCATCTCAAAAAGGTCTCAAGTATTCATGTTCATCAATTTAACTCTTAGAATGCCTTCAGGATCTTAAGCCCAAGGTTCCGCTAGTATCATGACTAGGGAAATATAGAGGTACCCATAATAATACAAAGATATTTTCAAGGGATTTTTACCTATCCCAAGATGTGAAAAAAATCTCATAGCTTGACTCCTTACACAACTCCTACCAACTCACCTTTTGCAATTTTTCCTTCAAACCCTTGATTAGGTCTTCCTTCATACACGGTCATGAATATTGTTACTTTTATGAATTTACATTTAAAAATTAGGATGTTTTTGAGAACTCATTAAGGGTTTCTAACCAAGTCTCGCAAATCAATATTGATCTTTATGGTTAACCCTTACTTCCTTTGAAAGGTAGCCCTCCAAGCTAGGTCTCGACTATGCATATTAACCGTGTTGAGGTACTGTCATCTCTACCTCAATAAATAAATAGTAAAATTTCAAAACGTCCTTTTTATCACATAGAGGATCCTATTAACAAAAATTTTACTAAGTTTCAGGCTTGAACTCTTTGAAATGAGTCCTCAACTCACAAACCCTAGGCGAATCCCTCACAATGACTCCCTATAAACCTGGTAAAAGAGATCACACAATAAATTGATCAAGAATTTGATTCAAGAAATAAAAATAAAACTTTACCTCTATTATAATTCCTTATTTAGTATCCTCTTTCCATTAAGGGTGTTACTCTTCTCCATCATGTGCATATCCTCACTTTCTACTATCTCGACTAAGGGATAAAGTTATTTTATCACCGCACTTATTCTTTCAACAAAACAATTTTATTTTAAGTTTTGCAAGCCCTTTCCGAGTGGATATAGGTTGTAAATTCTTACATCCATACTCTTGATTAATTCTTCTACCTTGAGACAAGTTCATATTCTTAACATTGCAACCTTACATGTATTAGCTCCCAAATATCGTGTCACATTTAACATGAAATCATAGACACAATATCCCTCTTTACATGCATCAACTTCTTGAGTGAAGTTTGCTCCCTTTCACCGTACTCACTCCATTCCCTTAAAATAGAAAACATTTAATTTGGAAACATCTAAGGTGATTACTATAGTTAGTAAGGCCTTCCCAAGCCCATATCAACTTACACACGCTATATATGCCTTAGGCTCTGCACACATACAACTATGGCCACGTATTCTTCATTACCATACAACACTCTCAAATTTATAGAACATATTATTGATTAGAATCTACATGTAACTATAGTGGTCTTGTAGGCCCCTATACTTAATTAATCAAGATATACCATCTTCTATCTCATCTTACATAGCCATTACTAACATGCATGAGCACTCAAGTTGTCGAGGGATGACGAAAATCTATGGGGAATCAATGAGCATAAAAACATTGCACTCAACTGAAAAATGATGTAGCTTCAATATCAAAGCAAGAAATCACCCATGAGAGCAATGTCCATGCATTAAGGGGAAAATGGCTCAAATCCCATACTCCATTCCATTCCATTGCTCAATATGAAGGGTGTACATATAGTAGTGTGGTGTGTAACTCCCCCATAAATGTAGCCATCAAGAGGTGGGAGTTACATTCCCAGAATATCCATTCAAATGTAACTCCTATGATGCTTTATGACACGTGTAAGGCCATAATGAAACCCTAGGAAACCTAAGAATGGTGAATCACCTATGTGGAGGAATCCAAATGGTAAATATCCTACACCAAAATCCCCCTAAAGCATTGCTTAGGTGGACACATAGATGAAAACAAGGAGAAGTGGGTCCCAAAAACAAGCCTGAAGAGGTACTCACGTACAAGAAACTCTCGCAAAGTGGAGTAAAAGGATAAAACCTAGTGGGAAAAAATCCCCCAAAAGAGAGACAAGTCCACTCTCTAATCTAATAAATATGCCAAAGATGGGACCGGCCACTGACAAGCCTATAAAGGTACCCATGTACAAAACGAAATCTCCAGGAAAGAAGAAGAAGAGAGAAGAAGAGGGAGATGAGAGGAATGCAGAAGATGCCATGGATGGATCTGAACTCGTAGCTCTAGATCTCCCAAAATAATGTCGATCACAAGATCCTCTTCCTCTAGATTGAAGAAGAGCCATCTGCACCAAACTATGTGCCTTCCGTTAGGAAGGAAAAAAATGACGTACTAGAAGTCTTCCCACTCCATGAAGGAAACCGAAGGTAGCAACACGAAGAACTTTGAGTCTGGTCCATGAAAGTGTGACATAGGTCTAGCAAGTGAGTGCAAAGGAACCAAAGGTAATGTCATGAGTGTAAAACTGTCAGAGTATGAAGGGTGAACACCTGTAGAAAGGATGTCCAATTGATGTGAAGGAAACAAAACATCCCCCACAATAGAAAATGGATCCACAAGCAAGGGTGGATCAATGAAGGTCTAGAAAAGTGGAAGTGGTAAGAGTCCCAGAAGGGGCACTCCCAACAATGGAGATGATGAACTCCTCTGAAATACCTATAGATGGATGATGAACCTGTAGTACATCACAAGTGTACTCTATGAAAAGACGACTAAGGTTAGGTAGATACTCATCCCAATGAGGGGGCTCAACAAATAGAAGAGTAATGTCAGATAGGTATGAGTCATCTAATGAAGGTAGAGGAGTGAAAGGGGCCTTGCACACTGAAAGTGGAAAGGAGGTAGGTGTGATGACTGTATGATATTGTATAGAGACTCGCTCAATATCTCGATGAGATGTGGGACGTGTCAACACTCTCTGGAATAGCGAGAAAAGGAGGAGAAGAGTCCTCTATAGTACCCTCAACATCAGAATTGGGTGCATAATCCTCATCATCATAAGAAGAATCAAGAAATTCTATGTCAACAGAACTTCCATCACACAAATAACAAGAGGAGACAACTGGATCAATAGCAGTAACAATGGCGATAGTATGTGAAGGGTCTCCATAGAGGGACTGAAGAATGCTCCAGACACAGTGGGGTAGATCTGAGTCTGCCACATGAAACTAGAGAGATCTCTAGACATGCATCATCATGTGACCAAAAAAATGGTCGCAAGTGTCAATAAATTCCTCCAGATAATGATGATCAGTGGGTATAGGAATTGGCCCAAGTAAGAAGGGTGAAATATCCTCATGAGTGAAGTAACGTTCCATGGAAGCATGCCAAGATGAATAGTTCTCTCTCCCAGTAAGAAGTGACATGGTCAGCAAAGTGATCCTATGATGCTCAAGTATGGAAAGAGAACCCTCCATGATGTAGAATCAAAATTGCAAGGTGCACAAATGCAAGATGTCAGACTTGGCCGATAATGCGTCTGTGTGTAAAAACCCAAGAGTACTAGTGAACCTCCCTAGAATGTGGCACTTTATAAATTAGTGTGTTTACAAAATTGACAATGTCATCATGTAATGTGTGAAAAATCATGCAACTTTGACTAAAGAAGCACTCAAAACAGAAAGTAAAGTGAGTCAAAAGTTATAAAAAAAAGATTCCCACAACTGATGGAAAATGCCAATAAGCCCTACAAATGCATTAAAAAGTGCCCAAAATGGGTGTAAAGGGTGTCATGTGGGTACTCGTTGGAAATGGCATCAAATTTTAGGCAAGGTTTGTTTTGCTTGCGAGGGGGATTAGCCTCCTACCAACCCCAGACCTCACCCTCCATCTTCGACACACAAATGAAGGACATTAAAACAAGCAAAATATATCCCAAAAAATATTACAATTCCAAGATAAGAATTTTTTAGCTTAAAACATTAAAACAAGTTGTTTTAACCGCTAAAAAAGTCTAAAAGGGAATGGGGGAGCTGTAGGGCATCGAGGACTAAGATACTCGATGGCTAATGCATGAGTTGTTTGATGTGTGACAAAGCTGGTTGGTTCACACCCAAGTCGGGTTGTTAGCTACTGAGGCCGAGCTGGCCAAGTTGGGTTGAACCTTATGATTTGGATTGAGTGAACCCGAGCTAAGGTGTATAGTGAATTGTTGCCACATGGGTTGTTGGTGTAACCATTACATGCAAGGGGCGATTGAAAAACTAAGCCGTCCAAATTGAGTGATCACAAGTTCTAATGTCACGTGCTAAGTTGAGCATCTGACTCATTAGGGTGAGTTGAAACCTCCTATGAAAGTTGTAATCCACTATGTGTAATGCAAATCAAGCCATTTTACCATAAACACCACCAAGTTTGATAGGGTTGGCATCGCTATGTGCAGATTACAAGATGAATGAGTGATGTCATGTCCTTCTATCTGCTACAAGTTGGTGGGCAGAATCTACACAGTGCTAAGATGTAAAGCTCCTCGAGTTGCAAGTAATGGTTACAAAGAACCACATGGTGTGGGTGAAACTATCAAGCAATATATAATTACCTAGCTAACATGTATCCAACAATAAGATGGAGACAACGTTAGGTACAAAGTGAGATGGAATGTAGAAAAACACTAAGTACATGCACAAAGAAGGGAGCTCGGAAAGGGCCGGAGCAACTAGTTTGAGCCCACAACACACAAGGAACAAACCAACACTCAAAATTCACGCCAAACGAATGCCAACAAAATGAAACCCTGACCAACACATTCAAACTGAACTGAGTAATGCAAAAATGTAAAATTAATGCACGAGAAAAAAATGTATCACCAACTATATATGTTTAAAACACGAGTGGAGCTACCAAATTAATGCACAATGTTAGAGCACGAGTTGCAGAATCAACATGGGTAGAGTTGAAATAACAATTTAGGAGCTTGGAACCCAATGTAATGTTGCACACAAGACCATGAGTGAGGTCGTTGAATCAATATAAAAGGTATGAGTAGGTCAATGCAAGGGACAAGCTCGTAGAATAGTGAACAAACCGAGTCATAGGAAGACCAAATCATGAAAAAAGCATGATTCGAGTAATGCAAATGCAATGCAATGATCTGTGGGACAGCTTGGTTCCCAACTTCGTGAGTTGGGGCTGAGTTGGGGCCTTAAACCACCCTTGAACCTCTTCAAAAACTTGTAACCAACACCTTCAAACTCTGCAATTTTTTTATTATGTACACACAAAGTACCAAAAAAACACCACACCCAAAGACACAAAACTAAATACAAGAACCCTTTAAAAATGCAAGTAAAGCATAATGCAAGCAATGATAATTTTCACATGAAACTACGAGATGAAGAGTAGTAAGCAACTATTCCGAGAAACACGATTCCAATCCCCGAGCTCTGATACCATGTCGAGGAATGATGAAGATCTGGAGGGAATTTGTGAGCATAAAAATGTTGCACTCAACCGCAAAATGATGTAGCTTCAAGATCGAAGCAAGAAATCACCCATGAGAGCAATGTGCATGCATTAAGGGAAAAATGGCTCAAATCCCATACTCCATTCCATTCCATTGCTCAAGATGAAAGGTGTACATATAGTAGTGGGGTGTGTAACTCCCCCACAAATGTAGTCATCAAGAGGTGGGAGTTACATTCTCAAAATAGCCGGTCAAATGTAACTCCTATGATGCTCTATGATGCATGTAAGGCCATAATGACACCCTAGGACACCTAAGCATGGTGAATCACCTATGTGGAGGAATCCCATGTACTTAAAATATATGCATGGTAAATATCCTACACCAACACAAGTCACAAGTTCTCATCATCAAAGGAAACATTGTGGAGGATTCTTCCACATAACATACCAATCATAGTCTCTTACTAATCATAACATACACATAGTTACAATCCTCAATCCCCATAAACAAGGTTCTCAAAAAGACCCTAAGAACAACAATACACACACAAGAACACCAAAATCCACTAAAATGCTTATAAAAAAGTTAATATTATATTTTCCTCAACTATGATCCCAAACATGTATTACATGCACAATAGAAAACAAAAATCATGCCAGAGGATGTCACCAAACAAAGTCAACACAGAAATTATGCAATAAAACAACACAAACTGAGTTTTTCTCCTTTTCTCTCCTCTTGAATATTTACAAAATGATTCAATCTACATATAATACCTTGAAAAAATTACAAAATGGCTCTTTATAGCCTATGAGGATAGTTTAACACCAATTTAGACTCATATCTTTCCCTTAAACCCCTAATTTGAACTTTATTCGAGTGAATAAGAGACCCTAATTAACTAGTTATGAAGGTTCTAGGATTATAACCTCATTTATGACCTTTTACATGATCTAGAGACCTAATGACACTTTATTACATTTTCTTTCATCATATTAAGTCCCAATAACTTCACTATAATCCTCAAACCAACTCAAATTGCTTTAAAACTTCAAATTACAATTTTGGCAAGAAAATGCCAAATTTAAATTCTTATAAAGATTAAAGACAACTTGTGACTTTAATTGATTCCTATTGTACCCCTATACCTTCCTAAATCTTCATCAAGCCAAAATTGACATAGAAACCAAAATTTTGCTAATATAAGTGATGCTCCTGCATCACTAAGACTAAATATTCAAATATTAACTCGATGTTGAACTAGTTTTACCAAAGAAAAATCCAAGTTATGTTTTCTCATTTTTCATTCCAATGACTAAATACCTCCTAACAACATCACAAGGACTCATCAAGCTTGTATGAAAATAATTTAATCAAATAAAATTATGGGGTGTTGTGAAAAACAAAAACCTTTTCCTAGGACTTTTGATGAATTCCAATGGAAGAGGACATTGGGATTTAAATCATGGTTTACAATTTATTTGATCAAGATCATGTCTATCATGATCATGAGGATTTTTACGAACAACAATATGATGATGATCAAGAGAATGATCAAGAACAAGAGAGGATGGTTTTGAAATTTACTCAAAATTATTTGTTTATGTTAGGAGATTCCAAAACATCATTATTGAGTGTTATATTGTGTTGGTGGACTTAAAATCAAGGTTTGGCTGGTCAAACATCAATGTGAATGATTTATTGAGGTTAAATAACAATGTTATAAATATATTTTACATTTGATATTATTTCATATTTTTATTTTCATTGTGTTTGTTTTTAATTTCAAATTTCTCAAAAGTAGTTTGTTTCCTCAAAATTAAACACTTATCTCCTCATATAGAGGTAAAAGGAATATCATCATATTTAGGGGTTCTCTATGTTAATTATGATGCATGCACAATTTATTGAATTTAATTTAGGAAGCAATATTAGAATTAGGTTATTTTTCAAGACATCATAATTTCAACAAGAGGTCGAGGGCTCACCATTCCAAATAATGTATTGATACATTTTCTAATAATTCTTAGTCTCAAGCATCTTTTTCATACCAATTCACTTATAGAGTAAATGTCATGGCATCACAAGAATATAAGAAATGATGGAGTGTGGTGTGATTTTCTGATTCAAATCTAATGAAGTACATTGGGCAAACTTGTGTCCTAAAAATGTATGAGAGAGGTCATGTAGTGTATGGTTTGGTTTGGCAATGGATAGTGTTAACCCCTTTTCTATTATGTCAACTAGCTACTATATTTTCCCAATACTATTGATAAACTATAATATTCCTCCATGGTTGATGATTCGTAAGGAGCATTTAACATCGTCATTATTGGTTCTTGGTAATCACCAAGTAAAAACTATGGATTTCTACCTATAATCCCTAATTGATGAGTTGTAAGAATTACGAGATGACATTCTAATGTATGACCTTTCAAAACCCATTGGTCTTAACTCTTTCACTTTCTATGGCATCTTATGTTGGAATATTGATGATTTTCCTAGGATGGTTATTTATTTATGTATTTCTCATATGATAAAATTCAAAAATAAATGATCATGTGCATGCGTGTGTGCATGCGTGCATGTTGCATTATATACAGAGTTTTTTTATTGCTTTTATATGTAGGTATCTCAATAAAATCAAATTATAATTATCTAGAGTGCAGTGATCATCTATGTGTAAGGTCATCCAAATATCTAAAAAGGGTTTTATATATGAATGCCATCAAATTTTCTTACAGATGTAGCATGAGCACCATGTTAAAAAAAAAATTGATGGAAAATTTGATATTATAGAACGTCCTAAACTTATGTCACCTAGGGATCATTATAAATCCTTCACACAAGCATGTATAATTTAAAATGTGTATATTCCTCTATATTGGGGGAGATATTAGGTAGGTTTGTCTGAAATTATCCATAAAATTGAAATTCTGAAGGAACAAATAAACTATCCATATTCTACGATCTTATGTATTGGAGAATTTATTAGTTGGGCATATTTTTAATCCAACACATATATTATAAAAGGTAGTGTTTTTTATATGGAATCACCTATCTAGAAAAGAGAAAAATAATCCAAGTTCTAGAGATGATATAAAAGTTAGAGAGACAAAGGAGTGTCTTAAAAAGGAAGAAGGGGATCCATAGATATTATATAAAGAGCAAGTCAATTTGGTGAATAAAAAAATGTGAGAGATTCACACACCAAATGGTTATGGGTCCTCTATAAAGCGTTTATTTACTATTAATGGGAACATAAAATGCCTCAAAACACATGATTGCTATAAAATTTTGAAGGTAATTCATGTGTTTTTTGTCTTAAATCATGAAACATATTGTTCTCTTCATATTTAACCTTTTTTAATTTATTTTTGCAACATATATTTCCCTTGGCTTTAAGGGGGTCATTTTGTAATCTTCCACCTGACCTACTAAATGTAATATATCAAATTTTAAAAAAGAGGTAATATGATTTTTGTTTTCAATAACTCGTCCATTTGCATGAATACCATTATTATATTGTCTTGCATGACTACCATTTTTTTGTAAAATGTGGTTGTATTCAAAAGAGATATCGAAAGCAAGGATTGGGTAGGAGAAATAAAATATTGTAGATATTGTTTGTAAATTGGAAAAGGAACTACCTACCTCTTTCATGGATTATCAAACTCATCTATTAGTGCATTTGGTTGATTATCTTCAAATGACAATTGTAGTTAACACTTGATAGATGTTTTGGCTAAATAGGTACATGAAGATCCTAAAGGAATTTATAAAAAAATTAACACATCTAGATGGATCCAAGGCAGAAGGATACATTATTTGGGAGATATTTTTCTACATGACAAAATATCTTGGGGAGAAAATTCCACAAATACCATGGATTTGGGATGTTGAACATGGAAATGAAAAATTATATAACCTTCTTAGAGCAAGAAAATTTATAAAAATTGGTATGTATTGAAATTCATATTAAACATATATGATGTATCTTTAGTGTGTGTGTGTGTGTTGATCATTTATTTATTTAGTTGATTGATTTTTAGGTCCTATTCAAAAATATTTCATCAATAATTTCATGTTATTCAATATTTCAAAAATGTTTGTGTGGCTTAAAAACATGAAGAAAAAAAGACAAGCCATGAGAGCCGAGGATTATCTCGGAGAGAAAAACGTCCACAAAACCCACTCCCAATCAATCTATAAATACTAGTACCATACCAAAGTACTCTTGAATTTTTAGTTCACACTTAGAGAATCTTCATACCATCAATCGAAGGGAAATGAAATAAGAAGCATTGGACATAGTGTGAGGATGTGAAGAATTGGTTAGTTGTTACAACACTTTTTTTATACATGTGTTTTATATTTTTTGGAAATATATTAATATTATCTTAAATTATTTGACATAATGAAGGTGAGTAAACATTCAAAAATGTGGTTCAAAGGAAAATATTTTCATGTGGAAAATATTGACAAGAGAAATTTCACTTGTGGAGTTGTTCCTTTTCAAGAAGCCATCTAAGCTAGTGAAAATGATAGTAATTTAGTCCAAGGAAATTGGATTATATTAAAAATATAGAATAAATAATAAAACTTTATTATATAATGTTTGAAGTTTTCATATTTAGGTGTAATTAGCACCCTTATATTAATAAAAAAATTCAAAGTGGATAATAAAATTTTCTTCTACATAGTTGAATTTTCTAGAGCATTACCTGAGGGAAAGAGTCATATGTGTTACCTCAACATTGTGATCATGTATTAATTTGTCTAATTATTATTTTATATGTCTTCCCCTTTTCCATGATCACAATTTATATATGTAGGTATCCTTTTTCATGAATTAATTTGTTAAAATATGTTCATATAGGTCTTCTTCTATCTTGATATATAGAGAAAAGGTAATTAGTAGTTTGTATTGAATTGTGAGACAAGGATGAGACATTTTGTTGATGAAAATAATGTTGTAACATCATCATCATGGGGAACAAGTGATGTTGTTAACATAAATTATGAACATTACTCTATTGATGAGTATTGCCTTATCAATAATGAAGAATATTATCATATCGATCAATTTGATGGTCAAGGTGATTTTGACAAAGATGATCATAATGAAAAAAACAGTGATGAAATTCTCAAACTTTCATATAATGAAGAAGAAGATGAAATGAATACCCCATTAGGTAGATATTTTTACAATAAATAGAATATTACCATAGCTATATATATAGAGAGAGGAAGAAGAATGGAACATTAGTAATGACTGTGAATTCAAGTCATGTAACCAATGAGGAGTTGGCATAAATACAAGAATATGAAAATGAATAGTTGAAATATCCAAAATTCTATTTTTGCTAAGCCAAATCATTAATTCCAAATTTTATCTTTTGTTATCAACGTCCCATTACATATTTGTAAAATTAGTTTTGATTTTATTTGTAAAATTTCAATTGACATAATTAAATTACAAATGTAAGTCCATACCAAAATATAATATATTGTAGCCTCTCTTATGCTTTGTTGAGATAGAATATATTTGTCCATTTATAGAATTTGAATTCAACTCAATTAACTTATAAATTAAATTGAATTTTTAAGTCTACACCAATTTGGTATATCACTATTTTGGTATATATGAAGTGAGTTGTGGATGATTTTTATTTTTGTCAACATCAAATAAGTAATAATTTGGTGCATAAAACTTACCCTATTAACATATTTAAGGGAAAGATTAAAAAAATACTAATTAAATAAACATATTTTTTATTGACCTAAAATATCAACATCAATGACTAAATTCTATAGTACTAAAGAATAACCACACAATATGTCTATATTTTTTCAAAATAAATTTGATTGAAAAGAAATAACTTATTAATTTCCTTCTTACCTTAGACAACTAAACTCGTGACCACTCCATATTTAAGATCTCATACTCCACAACTTAACCTTGATGTTGCTTCACCTTACTATAGCTTTGGATTCATGTTAAATGGTAGTGTCTAAGTAAAAACCACAATAATTCTATCTCATCTCAATATAAAAATAAATATTCAAACCCAAACCATACACTCCAAATCCATGCCATTGTTATTTGTATGCATATTTTGAAGATAATGTTAATGTGTGTTATATGAATTATTAAATGAATTCATTACTAAAATTAGGCACATCGGTATTTGTATTAAATTTGTCATTCATCTACCCACTCCTATCACTAAAATTATACATCTATATGAACATCGTGTAAGCCTTTTGATTACATTTTTAGGTGGTTAGTTTAAAACTTGTGATATTTGATAAATTGTATGCAACTACATAAAAACATAAGAAATATTTTGAAATAGTTTTTAAAAATAGGGGACATCCCATCTAAGTCCCTAGGTCCCCAAAACATTTGGGACATCATGTACATCACCAAAAGTTTAGGGGACACATCCCCACATAACACTATAACATACATAATATACAATATGCATTATACTTATATAATATTATATTATATACTATTACATATATAATAGAATACATTACACATATAATAAAGTATATACATATGATATACTATAATATATACATACTTATATATAGATTATAATATAAATATTTACTTATATATGTATGGCGGACCAAGAATGTGTCTTAATGGATTGCGATCTTAAGTCTTCCATTCTACAAGGGTATGAGGTAGAAAATAAGAGACACACATGTACTCGACACGCAATTGATTGATTTAAAGGGTCTATAATGAGTGCTAGGGTCCCATATCTAGAGGGCAGCAATTGATGTGGGAGCATAACTTGTGAAGGCCATAACTTTTGATTCGATCGTTGGATCGTCTTGAAATTTTCCAGGGTGGTAGATCTTGATTGTTAATTGAGTGTGATTAATGTTAGAGAAGCGTTTTTGTCATTTTGGCATATTTTTGGGGCCGGATTCCTTTGTCAAATGGTCTAAAATTGGCCCCAATTTTTTTTTTTGGCTTTTTCTAGAACTTAGAGTTTTAAAAAAATTTATTATGCTTTATAGAATAAGCCAAAATTTAGTGTGGACATTCATTTATGAAGGCATATTTGGCATGAAAAATTTTGGGGTCATCCGAGGTGTTTTACTAGTAGGTGATTTTTGGCATTTTAGGGTTTTTAGAGATAATGTGAAATAAAAGGAAGATTGTAATGATGTAAAAGATTAGTGTGGAATCCAAAATGAGAAGAAATCTATTTTGAAGCTTCTGGTTTTTAGAAAATATTTTGTGTGTTTTGGAGGTATTTAAATCTCTTGCAAGTGGAGTTATTTCAGATGAGATAATCATGCACAATCTACACTAATGCAATATAGTCAAAATATAATAGAAATAGAGGAAAGGAAAACTAAGGAGCTGATCATATGAAATTACTATGCTAACTAGCACCGATGAACATACAATACTAAGATAACATAGAGAAATGGGGAAGGGAAATGAACTAATCTATGCAAAATGACCAAGAGGGTTAGAGAACATACTGCGGGGTGGTCGTTGATGCATCTATCTCTCCAGAGAAGCAATACACTTTGAAATAAATTCTATGGGTGAAGAAGGGGAACATCATTCCTTTCCTAGACTCACTATAGATGACCCACTAGTGCAACAAATCCAATTATAAAGAAGAGTTTCTAATCCAAGTGAAATTCAAGATGAACCAAGAGAAAAGAGAGAAAATAAAAATATGGTGTAAAAAGAGTAGATCATATGGCTAGTTCTTTTGATCTGTTTTCCTTCATTATGAATGTCTGGGTGTGGTGTGTATATATACATGACGGCATCACCCCGTGGGTGATGATGTTGGCTAAGGGAAACATAACCCATGGTAAATGGCATTGTCTAAGGATACCTAAATGTCAAAAATGATGTAATGTTTCATGGATAAATAAATATTAAGTGAAAAAGGTACCAATGATTGAGTCATATGAAAGAAAGTGTGGGGAGTGCTAGGGTATGTGATAAATAAAGACAAAGATAACTAAATATAGGACCACATAGTGATATGTACATATGTATATTATTGCTAACCCATAATGACCATGTGAATAGTCATACCTCATTCCCGGCAGGCCCTTAAGGCACCCACTCAAAAAATAGATACATCAATGACCCTTATTTGCACAAAGGAATTGTTAGTAATAGGTATGAAATATTAGGATGAAAATTTAGGTGTATACATATGCCCCAACCGTTGATCACTGCATGTTACAATAGTAAAACATGAGGTGGTCAATGGAATGAAATAGTCTATAACACTAAAATCAAAAGTAAATATTGAAAATAAACATATAAAAGACCAAATGAATTGAAATATACCCACTAATGTATACCTAATAGTGTCGTTCATCCTGTCATGTGTGGGTGCAATCAATGTTGCAAGAACCCTAAAGAATTAAAACTAAAAATAAACACTAGAGGATCATCAATAAAATAAGACATAAATCACCTAGCTAGGGGCCCATGGAACGAATGTCATGAAATAGTGTTGAGATGTCATAATGTGATATGGTGTCAAAAATAGGTGAAAATTGAAAGTCATCAAACTTATACATGTAATAGGTCAAAAAGAATGGCTCGATGTTGTGGTCACAATGAAACAAATGAAATAATTTTTGGATTTTGGGAGTAAAAATGGTAGTCAATGGAAGATTTAGGGTTATCATGATTGATTTTGAATAGAAATGTTATTTTTATATAGTCATTTGGTTTGTTATTCACTTACCGATATATTTGGATTTTGAAATAAGCGGGCTCTATTTTCTTAATTTGGGTGTGTTTTTGTGATGCAATGGCATGAGTAGGAGGACATGGAAAGGGATGATGAGGTAGTGCATGTGGCGGGCGCGGCCATGGGTAAGTTGTTACATTTAATATGGTTGAGTAGAGTAGGTTTTATTTGGTTTTTTATATTTTTTGGAGTCATCGGTGCATCATTTTTGTCCAAATTTATGTCATAGGGAAGGTTAGGATAAAGTACAAGTGGGTTTGGGAGGGATTTGTTTTTTGTGTTTTTGGTTAGTCATTTTTTGAGATTTATGGGTTAAAAATTTGTGGCCACTTTTGGCCAAACACCATTTCCCCTAAATTAAGAGGGGTGATAACATCAGAAAGGAATTTTTTTACATGGGTAGATGGTGTAAGTTGGGGACCGATGGTATCAATAATTATAAATGTGTATTTGTAATTTATAATTTTGTGTATTTAATTAATTTTTCGATATTTTGATTCTTGTTTTCTATCATTTCATGCATGTAGGGAAACCATAGGATATTTCTTTCAAGGAGTGCTAACATGGAATGACTTAGAGAGTTGATTTCAAACTTTTCTTAGGTAGAGGTGACCCGATTACAAGGTTGGGATTTTGGGGCATCATGTAAATTCCTAGGATACATTTAGATCTGGACTTGCTCCAATTTTTTTGGTTATATAGAAGTCGATACCCAACATAATTTGGTGGTAGATGGGATAGGATACCATAGAGATGGCCCCAAATTTGTTGAATTTATGGGATTTTGGGATACCCATTAGAGGGACCCATATGTATTATGATTTGACACCTAATACTATAGAGTAGAGAGCCTTAGCTATATGGGCTATTGGGAGTGAGACATATGGTGATGGTATGTTGTGCATCTAACTAAGTGTAGTGTATACTTCTAGGATTCGGATATCCGGAAGGTATTTATGGGGTTTATTGTGGCACAAATTGTGTACCACATGGTAGATGGATCCATCGAATTATTTTTATAGGATTTTGCAAGGATTTAGTAAATCAAGGGGTATATTTTAGTTCGAGAACCACTATATCGATGCAGTTAGTACATGATCTATACAAGGTCAGACGTAGAGGATAGAGGGTCGTGGGACCCATAGAAGAAGATGATCCAAGACTACTCCGGTAGGAATAGGGGCCGCTAGTGAAAGCACTTCAAGTATTCCAAAATTTAGGACAATTGGGTTTGGATGATGTTATATGGTAGCCCTATGTAGGGAATGTAGATCAGTGGCCTATCTAGCTAAGATCAAAGTACTTAGATACCATTACCAAGGTGATAGGGCATTACTTATATTGAGTGGAGACCCACTCAGTGAGCACGGTCTTGAGGCGGTTTGGACATTGACATGCTAGAAATTCCATATGAGGATAGGTGATGGTACTAACATTATGGCCTCATAGGTTACAGGTGGCAGGTGGACAAGGTCGGAGGAAGCATAAATATTGTGGGATGCTTAGGGCCCACCAAAGAGTATATCATATAGTGTTTGAGAGGAGGGATCTAATAGATTATCTGTTGACATAGTTCCATGGAGTGGAGGTATAGGCAGAGTATTCCTAGCACTAATAGATTAATAGTAGGATAATAAACAGGGTGGTAAAGGAAGTATCGGTTTTGACAAGTAGGAGGATATTATTTGACACCCGTTATGGTCTAGATGGCCATATACCTTAGAAAAAGGCCAAGAACACAGTGCAGGGGATACATAGCAGTAGTTCCCTGAGAAAGGTGGGCACAATATATAGGATACAAGCCTCATCTTGGTTAAGAAAGGGAGGTTAAGGAGGTACTAGGTAGCCAAAGAGATTATGATGTTGTTGTGGAGAGGACCAAGAAACCAAGTATGTGTGTTTTTCAGTTATTCATATGGTTCTTTTAGAAATAGATTTTGTGAGATAACTATATTACAAGTGACATGTATCATTTGTACTTGGTTTCTGAGATAGGATGGTGAAGGAGTGATATTCCTTGATAGTGAGTGCCCACCATGAGATCCCAAAGTGTACCAAAGATTTAATACTTTTCAGCTTTAACTTAATAAAATGAAATAACAAAAAAAAACTGACCTAGGAAAATGATAAGGTTTACTGATACGTGTGACGATGGTTGTCGATATGTTATTGGATAAAGATCCTTCTTATTACATTGAAAGATAAACATGTAGATTGGAGACAAGTGAAAAAATATATATTAGATAAATGGATAAACGAGTTTCTCGATAAAGGCCAATTCCAGGAATCCAAAGGGGCTTCCTTGGAGGATGTCAGCTCACTTTGATAAAATTAAGTATATTGGAAAAGATAATGATAAAGATACGTAATAGAAAAAGATAGATAGATAAAGGATAAGAAGCTCTAGAACTCAAGATCAAAGGGAAAGTCTTGTGCAACTTCAAATGTGGCCCAAGCGAGGGTGAATGCAATCTAAATAGAATCAAAGTAGTTGTACCAAAATTCCTTAGTTTCTTGTTGAATCTTGTGGAGGAACTCAATTTGGTCTTCAATGTCCTCGATGTCAGTGGAAAAACATATTGTGTAAAATTTCAACTCATGAAGGATGTTGTCTTCTTCCTAAAAGAAAGGTTGTTGAACAATAAGAAGGTCGTAGATGCTTGTAATAGGATGGGACTCACCAGGTGAATTCATATAATAGGTTAAATCCAAAATATTGACAAAATTTGAGACTAAACTAATAAAATTATTAAAATATATAATTTACTAGGTTATTTAGTGATTTAGGGAATCACGAGCGATCGGGAAAAAAATTGTGGGTGATTGCTTTAAAATTGATAAACTTTGTTTAAAATGACAAAGAAAGCTCTAAATGATGATTTTTGATTATTTTTATACTTCTATAAAATTTAAATGATGAAATAACATAGATAAATACCTTTTGATGTGGAAATGATCTTAACAATGTTTCCAAATGTCATATGGAGATGATTGAAGTTAATGGCCAATTTTTGGAAGATGACCGATAAAAATACTATCAAAACAATGTATTTGTAAGAGATTGAGGTTAATATGGGTCCTTTATGATCTTTGGAATGACTTAGATTCATTTCTAGGCTAATTAAAAAGTGCAAGAGTGAGAAAATGTTTTTGAAGATCCCTGAGAAAGGAGCAAAAATCCTATTTATAATCATTATTGATTTGTTAGGATCGTCAGAGATCCATGTTTTTGGGAAAATAATTAGGAAATGGTTAGACCCACTTCCTAAACATGGTTATTTGGTATTTGATGAGCTAAAATGGTTGAGAGGAGGTTATGGATGATTTTTAGAGGTTAGGATGCTAGGATAAAATAGGTTTGAGTGGTTTTAATATGGTTAAGGTAATTTTAAAGTGGTTAAGGTATTTTAAGATGGGTAAATGGTAATTTATGAGAGTGTAAAATTATTTTTACTAGATGAAGAGATTGAGACTTTGGATAATGTCATAATGGTAGGTTTGATTAAATAATGTGTGTATAAGATGAAGGTAGGAGGGTTGATAAAAAAATCCGGTGTCTACATTTTCCCCTTTTTGTTGAGTAGTTTATGACAACCAAACTACTGGACAATAATGGTGTGAGGTAGCCTACTTTAATTTTGGATAGGTGATCTCACCTCAAACTTGGGGTGCCTGCGATGTAGTGCAAGGATCACGATTTTGATTGAGTTTATGAGATAAGTTTGACATGTGTATTTCATTTGAAGTTTCCCCAAGATGAGGTATTGAAACAAGATGGATATCACCATAGAATCAAGTGATAGGGGAACCAAAGGGTTCATGTCCTATAGATGTATGATTTGTAGGGATAGCTAAAAGGTCATGGAGCCAAGTGATAGGGGAACCAAAGGATTTGTGGCATATAGATGTGTGGCTTACTAGTGTTGAGGTCGTAAAATGAGTTCTATGAAGGATGACTAGTTTTGGGGTCCTCAAAATGAGGCACATATATAATAATGTGGTTAAAAATAATTTTTGGTATTGAAAAATGATGGTTTATGATAGAAAATGTCAGATCGCTAGCGATTTAGATGAATTGCAGGTGATTAAGGAGAATCATCGATGATTAGGGTAAATCATCGGCTATTATAGGAATCGTCGGTGATTCCTTTTCATGAGACATATAAATAGTTGATTTCTTTAGAAAAATCCATTTAAAAATTTTGAGTTTAGAGAGATAATTGAGAGATTAAGGAGTGATAAGTGAGAAATGGTAGCTATAGGACCATCCGGACAACAAAGGAGGCCTACCCAGAAAAGGTATGTACCTTTATTTTTCATTTTGTGTGTTTTTAATTATTTATCTTTTTATTTTTATTTTTTAATGTTTGTATGAGGGCATCTTTTTTAAATCACCAAAAATTCTAGTAATTTTAGTGGATCACTAGTGATTTAGTTAGACTTCCACTAATTGGATTGAATCATTAGTGATTGATTTTTTGGTGTAAACATGATAAAATTTTGATGTAAAAGTCCTCTAATCCATGTTTTTGTATTTTTTTAATGCAAGTGAAGGCCAAATTGACCATCAGAGATATGATTTTAGTGATTTTCGGGATTTCAAAGAAGATATGTCGATGATTATTGGTCATGCTTATATGATGTGGATTTTTTGGGGATGTGACTATATATGCATTCATACGTATCGAGGATTGTTATTAGAATCGATGGAGAGGTGGGATCCTGCCACATGTACTTTCTGGTTTTTGATGGGTGAGATGACCATCACCCTCGAGGTTGTTGACAAGATCATGAGGTTATTCATGCATGGAGAGGGCATATATTGTATTGATGATACTTGAGAGGGATGATTTCATGAGGAGATCATATGGGGATGATGTAGATAGTGTGGGTTTCATAATGTAGTTTCTATTATCATGCTTTATATTCTATAGAGATGGAGGGTCATGCACGTATTACTATGATGATGATGATAAGGATTACATTTTTTTATTTTCTTAACTCAGGTGGTGGTCGGTTTCCTTGGATGATGATGGGTGTAGTTATAGAGATGATGGAGTACATGACATTTATACATGGGCCCCTACTTTTCTATCACGAGACTTATAGGGAGTTATGGGCTAGGAGGATTCAGAGAAGATTTGGGATTGATATTGCATTTCTACTACAATGTTGGGCCTTTGAGCATATGTTTGTGGCTTGTCCTCATGGTTTTCCATGGGACAATGTTGATATGATAGGGATATCAGCTAGTTTTATGAGATGGTGTTCGGATGTAGGGGAGTCTAGAGGAGTATGGAATGAGTATAACTATAGACAACTCTTTGTAGGGTTACAGGTGGGGGATGTGTTATAGATGACCTATATTGGATTTATAGTGTGGGATGGACATGAGAGTGAGTTGAATGCCACTCAAAAAGAGTTATGGGTTCAAGGGTGATGGGGAGGAGAGTGGGAGCTCATTAGATTTAGTTACATCAAGTGGAAATTTGGTCCGATATAAGATGTAACAAAGGCACTAATATTATATAGATGAGATGAAAAGGATGAGGAGACTCCATTTCCAACACCTAGGTTACATTGTTATATCATTGATGAGGAGGGTTATACGGGTATTGATGACCAGGGAGATCTGGTTCCTATAGATGATGTCAGTGTGACTATGGCATATATGCCATGGTGGAGGGGAATATATGCTACATGGTGGGGATCTCGGTCGGTTCGAGGAGGTGCATGAGCACAAGACCATGTGGAGGAACCATACAAGGAGGGTGATGGGGATGTTTTGTGGGGGATGATGGAGATAGAGATAGATAATATATAGAGGCTACTATTGCATGATTAACATCCTAGAAGGCTGCAATGGAGGTGAGAGGGCTAAAATGGATGCAGAGAGAGATAGTCTAAGGATAGAGCATGATGGTTTGGTAGTAGAGAGGGATGGGTTGAGGGGTGAGTGTGATAGCCTTAGTCAATAGTGGCACAAGATATAGCTGATCTAGATAGATACGAGACAACACCGAGAGAACCTAGGAAGGGCTCTCAACATTATAGGGACATCAATGTCAAGTGCTTAGTTTGTGGCTTAGAATCAAGCTAGTGGTCAAATGGGGCCACCTAGTATGGTTATCATGGCTAGCTGCCCGAGTAATTTCTTGATGAGTTATCTTACTATGAGGACTTAGTACTGGAAAACCTACATACTGCACTTCAATATGTAGTACAACAATCTCATAGAGGAGTATGTCCTAATATCAGCTTAATGAGTGTAGGTTAGCCACCTCAAGTTCCAGATGGAGGACCTGTATAGATGACCAGATGGAGGAGATGGAGTTGAGGGAACTTAGGGTGTTGGTGGTGGAGGGGGTGGTTAGGGGAGCATTTTCATGGTAATGATTTTTTGGGTGTCCATTTTCTTTGGATAGATGATGGATTTTGATGTATTTTAATGTATGTTGCTCTTTGTGAAGCCTATATTCGATGTATAGTTTTTATATATGGATCTTGTGAGACTCCAAATGATGTACATATATACTTGATATGATTATATCTATATGATGATGATGGGTTTGAGTTATGATTCTTGTGTTGATTATTATGCTCATGCGATGTGATTTTTCTATGGCTGCATTTAATGTTAATGGATGTTTCAAATGTGTTGATATTTTGTATATACATTTATATTGGATAAGTGATAGTGTTTATATGTGATGTGTTAGGAATATTGTGACTTTAATGTGACAAAAATATGTACCAAAATGTATTTCAATTCTTGAATAAGAATAAAATGTGGAATGATTACTTTTGTATTGGATTTGATGCATACATGATGGGAATACATATGGTGAAGGAACTTTACACTTTGGCCTTTACAGATGTTAACATATGACTAACAATGGGTAGTCACACATAGGATCTTGGATAGGGATGGAAATGAAAAATGTACCTTCCTAGAACATGAGAAAGATTTAACATATGTAGGTTGTACAGGATAATAATTTCTCCTTTCGGGGTAAGTGCAGGAAGTTGATGGACAAATATAGGGTCATCCGTGGACATCATATTGCAAATAACAACATAATATCAACTTGTAGGGATTATTAGCAATACATACACTCAAAATTAGACAAAATTATATTAATATGAATCGTAGCATCCGGAATCTAGTTTCTAAAATACTAATTTTTGTAAAAAATGGACAAGATTATCTATATTAAACACTCAAAATTCAATGACTTGGTATTTTTTTTTAAAAACGCCGATAAGATTATAGTCCGTTTGCCCACAATTTGGATGACCAAAAATTGATATATATTTTTTTCCTTTGGTGAGAAGTTATATGCCACTATCTATCTTGGGATGGATTTTATTTTGTATTTTTTTGAGTAATATTTTATTTTTTATGATTTTTTCGTGAAAGTGGTATGAAAACATAAAGAAAACATAGCACTTTCCGTTTGCCCGCCATAACTTCATCAAAAAATATTGAAATCAAATAATTTTTTTTTGAACATGTATATAATTTCACCATGGTTGGGATGGTATAAGTTTTATCACATTCTGATAAGTGAAACAAATTTTGCAGTCTTAAACGTAGACATAAACATTCATAGGAAAAAGTGTCTTAAAGACCTACTATTAGTAAAAAATTATAAAATGATATTTATCCTCTTCTATTCACTTTAAAATCAGTATTTCTACAAAGCTAATAGTCTCCCCTACACAATGGTACCATTTTTATGACATAGTTTTTACTTTTCGGCATGGTTCAAGTCTGCGGAAGACTAAATTTGATGTTTTGCTGTTTTTAATGTAAAATTCAGGATTTGATGTCCACTTAATTGTCCCCCAACTTGGTGCACTTACCCTTCAATGGTTTTCTAAAGAGATTCCCTAGCTTTTACTTTATTTTGACACAAGCAGATCAATGTGGGAAGTTTTCCTTGATGGGAAAGCTGATCAATGTGGGAATATTTCCTAGAATGTGTTTTGGTCATTTTAATTTTTAAAGGTTAATCGATGTGGGAAGCCTTTTTACATAGGTATCCATCCTTTGAGGGAGTGGTCTAAAACTTACATTGTTTTATTGACTTGGCTTTTAGGATATTTTTCCTTCGAGGGATTGGTCTATGATTTCTCAATAGGTATTTTTCCTTCGAGGGATAAGTCTACTTTTCTATTTGACAATAGGATTTTTATTTTTGATATTTTTCCTTCAAGGGATCAGTCTATGTATTTTGATAAGATGCATCCATGGATATTTTTGACTTTCTTTTGAGCCAAGGAAAACCCTAATAGACCATTTTGAGGAGGGGAAGAAATGTGTGCATAAACTACACATGTGTGCCCCATGACATGTATTTGGTTGATACATAAGGTGGGTGGATGTAATGATTTTGGGGTTCCTACTAAGGAGGAACTTGTCCATGTGAAAGATGTGATGAAAAAATTCATGGTTCTCATCTTTAAGGTGTTTGAGGATAGTGATGGAAAACCACATACTTTCAAATCATTATGATGATAAGATAGCTAGTTAATGGTGCAAATATTTTTATGTGATCACATGATGGTAAAAATGTTAACAATATAAATTCCTCAAGTGCAAGGCATTCAAAGGCTCCTTTTCAAATTTACCATCAAGGAGGCTAAACGATACGCTCCGACCCATACTTGTGGGTGACAACATATGGACCAATCTAGTTAGGGGAAAACTTTCCACGTTTACTCCTTTCTAAAGTAGTGACATTTTGATTTTATTTGAGAACAAGATCACCTATATTAAATTCACGTTATTTTACATGTTTTTTATATGAATTTTTGATGCACTCTTGATAGACATGATGATGTTAGAAATTTGTTAAGATTTTTTTATGTAACAATTCTAATTGTTCTAGATAGTCTTTTCGATAGTCCTCATGGGGATAAATCTCGAGGGATACGTGAAGTGATGGGATTTGAACTTCAAGGGGTAAAATTTCCTTAGATCCATAGAATAGATAAAAGGGAATAGCACATGTAGGAGTACGGATGCTAGTTCAATAGGCCCAAAAAGAAAATGGAATTTGGAGATGCCAATTCTTGCCTACTTTTTCAATGGTTTTCGTGAGGATTTTGTTGATTTTTTTACTAGAGGCTTTAGCTTGTCTATTTAGCTATGGATAATATGGTGATGAAAATATAAGTTTTATGTTGAATGTGTCATAAAGTTTCTTAACTTCCTTGTTTTTGAAGGATTTCTCATTATCAGTGAAGAGTTTGTGAGGGATACCAAAGCGACATATGAGATGTTGATAGATGAAGTCAAAAATATTGTTGGCTTTATTAGATGTTAAGGGAATGAATTCTACCTATTTAGTAAATTATTCAGTAGTTGTGATGATAGAATGATGTTGTTGTGATGAATGTGGGTTGATAGTATCAATGAGGTCTAACGCCCATTGCGAGAAAGGCTATATGTATTGAGTGGGTTGTAAGGATTGAGTGGGGATGTGAGTGAGATTTGAATTTCTTTGAAATTTGACATTTTTTAACATATGTGCAATAATCTTGATTGATGTTAGGCCAATACTAGCCTAGTCGAAGGACACACTTAGTGACAATGATGCCATTGAAATGTCCACCACATATTTCATCATGGACTTCTTGAATAGATTAAATAGACTCATGATATTTAAGAAATATTAATAAGATACCATCTAATCCATGTTTATATAGGATACCACCTATAATGATACATCGGGTATCGTATTGGAGAAATGATCATTTGGAATTTCTAGATAGATCACGAGGGAGTTTGGATTCCAAAATATATTGAAATGTTTGAGTGTACCAAAGGTCCATTGGATTTTTTGCAACGATGTTGATGGAAGGGAGTTAATTTTTGTGGGATTTTTTATCAAGTTTTTGGAAAAAAAAAAACATATTTTAGAGTTATCAGTTGAATCTTCAGTTGATAAGGTGATGAGGGATGCTAAAGAATCCATGGTTTCTAGGAACTTGTTAGAAGATTGCAAAACCATTTGGATAGTGTAATGGTCGAAGGCTTCTAAGAGAAATTCAAAGATGGCTTTATATTTTTGTAAGATTTGATTTTCACATTGATAAATGCCTTTGATTTGATTTATAACAAGTTGTGAGTCTCCATATATTTTTAGGATTTGAACACCAAGCATGATGGCGGTTTTAAGACCCGTGCTTAAATCTTCATATTCTTCCATGTTGTTGTCGAGAAAATTTGTCTAGTGGAAAAACTTGTGGATTTATTGCCAATATTCTAGGAATATAATTCACTCTACTTAACCGGTGTAGCTTTCGTATATGCATGCGCGAGTAAAGGTGGATTTTCCTAGTGGCCTTGTGGCCGAGGATCCAACAGGGGCACTCCACTAACCCTACAAAAAAGCTAGAAATCTCTTGCTAGGGAATAATTTATCTGTAGAGAGGGAAAGGGGAGTGAGAAATTAGGTAGGAGAACTAATGTTGTAGGTAGAAAATTAGATTCCTACACACACACTAGTAAGAAATTTTAACACATGCATTCATGAGAAGAAACAACTCTATAAATAACAACAAGACCAAATAGAATTTATTGATCACAAAGTATAAAGAAACCCCTTAGTCAAATAAATATATAAAATCATTCTTCTTGTATTCATTTCTTAAACAAAAGTTGTACATAGTGTGGGAATGAAAGAAATTTGAGAGTGGAGGAAAGTAGAAGAAAATGGCTATCTCCTTTGCTTTCTCTAAGTAAAATGCACTCTTGAGTTTACAATATCAATTTCCAACCCTTTCAAATGGGAATGGATTTAAAATTTATAGAATGAGAGGTGACTTATCGTCTACTACCCAATGGATTTTCATATTTCCTTGTGGAACATAAAAATTTCAACTTCCTAGAAGAATATTAAGTCCCTTTTTATAGCATAAAGGTGACTTATTACATTAGGAACATTAGGACATGAAAAAGTGCAACCCCAACGTGAAATTAGAATATTAGAAAGTGAGAGAAAGTTGGGGGAAGAGGGGAGAGAAAGAGAGAGAGAATAAGAAGAGGAGATTTCATTCACAATGAAGTCTGTTGATCCTTTTATGGATATATCCAAATGCAGTGAAATTCTGAATCTTCGAACTCCTTGCACATTGAGAAAATCCTTCAAATTAGCTCACGAACACTCGCCAAGTTGAATGAACTAAGATGGATCTTGAATGCTCTATGAAAAATTCCTAGGATGATCCCAAACAATGATGTCCCCCTGAATGATTATCCTTGTACATCCCATTGTGCCAAAACTGCTCTTTGAGTGTAACTTACTATTTTTAGTAAGTGTGAATTGCGAGCCGAGATGACCTTTTTGATGACTTTTCCTACGATACTCCCTCTATGTTTACCACCTTATTTGTAGCCTCTTTAAATGGTGGCTTATCTAAAGTAACAGACCCCTATGTAGGAAGACATGTTATTTTTAGTAAGTGCACCGTGGATGTCAGATTGCAACAAAACAAGTCTTGAAATTTTGGGTTTTATTCTGGGGTTCCACACTCCACGTTTGAGTAACTCCTTCATTTGAACAAGTGGGAAAATGATATTTTCATGGCGTGAGAAGAATATTGAAAAAAACACAGCCCTCCATATCCCTAAAAAATAGGGGCTTCATGACGCAAAAACTAGTTCACGCAAAACTAGATTTTTCAACGATCATTCCCTCTAATTTTTGCATGGTTTTACCCACTGGAACCCTGAGAAGTGAAGAGGTAGCTTGTTGCCTTTTTACAGATGTTATTCATGTGATAGGGAATTGTACTGATAAAAACATAGCCCTTCATATCCCTAAAAAAATAGGGATTTCATGGCAAAAAATCTAGTTCACAGGAAACTAGATTTTTCGAAAATCATTTCCTCTAATTTTTTGGGTGATTTCGTCCACTAGAACCCTGAGAAGTAGAGAGGTAGCTCACTGATTTTTTCCATTACTATTTCATGGTGCACATTAATGGAGATTAAAAATTTCAGGTTTCATTTTCTTCTCCATTTTCAATAAAAATTATATTTTTATGGGTTTTTTCTTCTGGTGCTTCACATGTAATTTTGCTTCAATTCGACAACTGGTTTGACGGGAAATCCAACTTCTTTCTTCTTCGAGCCAAAAAAGGATATTTCTTCATTGTTAATGATCTATTTCATGACATCAAAGTTTAAAAGTATGTTTTTTATGGTCTTTTATATATGATCAAACATAAAAAAATGGTTTGTTGATTTGTGCACTGGTTTGCAATATTTTTGTGAATCTCTATTTTTGGCTATGGAGATTTTCTACTGTTCTCTTCGTTGTTCTTCATTTCTCCTTCTTTGTTTTCTCAAGATTCCTTGATACCTATATTATTTAATGGAATGAAGGATAATATTTTTGTGACAGGTCTGGTTCAAGGTTCAATAATGGTGGAGTGAAGGTAGGGAGGTTACAGAGGAAGAATGGAGGTATAGTTATGCACGAGAGTGGAAGTAGTTAGAAGCAGGGAAATAGGTAAATATTTGAATTTTTAAAATCATGTTGAGAGAGGGATGGGCACATTTTATTTTCCTTGACATCCCTCACCTCAAAGGGATGTGAGGGACATCAATTTCCACAGTAAACAAGGAGTTGACATGTGGCGTTGATCCGACGGTAGGGAGTGAGTGCTCAAAAATCAGCTTTAAAGCATTGAGAAATTTGGAAGTGGGTCACATGGATGACTAAAACTCTATCCTATAGGGTTGGGTTCATTTTGCAAGGTCTAATGTCATTGACCTGTGAGGTACATGAGGGACATCAAATTCCATGGTGGTCTTGGAGTTGACACATGGCGTTGATCCGAAGGCGGGGAATTTGAGCCCCAAATTGCACTCGGGGATGAAATGACAATGTTGATGGCTGTATGGGGTTCCAGAGGTCACATGGTGGTTGGGTGAATTTTGTAAGGTCTTATGTACGTTACCCTTAGGGATGTCGGGGGACATAAAATCTCGCTAGGCTCTTGAGTGACATGTGTCCTCTAAAAATTATCTTAGTCCCGCACTTCCTCCGAGAGGACAACTTGCAATGATGATAACTTGAGCTACCGATGGAAGTTTTTGGAAAAGAAATTATATTATTATGACTGGAAATGGCATTTTTAATCCAATTCTTGAGGTCTCATGTCTTGATTCTTCCATTTGACCCTAAAAATTTGGATTTTCTATTTGGTACTCCACATGTACCTGAGAAAAACTTCCTAAATACATAATGCAAAAACATTTTGTAAAAATAATTGTTTCATCATCTTGTATGGATTGGAATTATCTTTCTAGAGATATTTTGTTTTTCTCCTAACTCCATCCGAGCTCTGGAATCACCTTCGAATCTCGGTGGTTGTTTTGGCCTGTGCACTACCTAGGCATGTGAATCCCCAACTTTAATGAAGCCACAACTACCCCAAATATTCCCTACATATTCAAAAATCACCTCCATGATGTTCATATTCCTTTAAATTTCTTCCATGTCCACTTTTGATTTTCTTCTATGCTCCATGGAGTTTCTCTAGTCCTCGAAGGCCAGTGATAGCCCTTCCCATGGATCACTGTGGCTTACAAATTTTGATGAACTTATAAAATCACCTAGGGGGTGAGGGGTTGATTTCAATTTCCTAAATCCCCTAGGGAATGAATTAAAACTAATTGGGAGGTTCCTGAACTGACTGAGTAGACCTAGGTTGTCTTGAAATGATGAGACTTGAAAAAATTGGTACATGGGTATCATTGTCATGCTTGGAAATTATAAATTTCCCTGTTGAACATTTACATGAAAACACATGTTATTATTACATTCTAAGTTAAGGTCAAATGATAAATGGATAGGAGTCCTCTGGGGGTATAATGACAATATCATCTCCTCCCCCTTACTAGCATTTGTATCCATCAAAGAAGAGGGTGATTTTGAGAGGTTTGTATTCTTGATCAATGATAGTGTTGATAGATTCATCAAGGAATCATTTTGAGGTGGTTGATTATGTAAGAGAGGAGCCTCGGAGATCTAATCGATGCTAGCTTGTCCTTTAATAATTTTTGTGAGATAAACTCTAGATAAAACTAAGTCATAAACATAAGCCATCAAGTGATGCGATCACTGTGATATGGTTTGGAGTGCATGGTTTTAAGTGGATTAAAACTAGTAACAATGTAAGTCTTGTAATTGAGTAGATAGTGATATATTTTGGAAGTTGTGAAGTACAAGGCACAACACAACTTTTTAGCTTCAGTATAATGAGATTTGTATTCATGGAGTGTGTGGATTATATAATAAATGGTATTTTCACAAGCCTTCTCATCTCGATGAGTGAGCATAACACCCAAGGCATGATCGGTAGTAGATTAAAAAGGTAAAAATATCCCCCTCGTGTATATGTATGAGCATGGGTAGTGATAGAAGATATTGTTTGAGGTCATTAAAGGCCTTTTGATAATTATGGTCCCATGTAAATTTAACATATTTTCAAAGAATATGGTGAAAGGTCTAATAACAATCTAATTTACAATATAAAGAGGAAAATAGACTTAAGCTTCCCTAAAGCTTGTGAAGCTATTTGAGGTTTGAAAAAGGAGGAATTTTGATAATAATTTTAGTGGGGTTTACTTTAATTCCCCAAATAGACATTATACACCCTAAAATTTTATCGGTGTGAGGACCGAACACACATCTAGCATGGTTAAGATGGAGAAATTATTGAATAAGACAAGTGAAGATAATGTCAAGAATGGCGGGATGATCTTTATGATGCTTACATTTCCCTAAGAGATCATCAACATAGTCTTCTATGGTTTTTGGATAAGGTCATGAAAATGTATGTTATAACATGTTGATAGTTATCCCCTATGTTTTTGAGTTTGAAGGGCATAACATGGTAATAGAAATTCCCCCAAGATTGATAAAGGATTTTTATGTATATCATCGTAGCGATGAGGATTTTATTGTAGAAAAAGAATCCATCCATAAGGGACAGCATCTCGTGACCAGTTTTTAGATCGATGAGTTGGTCAAATTTTGGAAGAGGGAAGTTGTCTTTAGGAAAAGAAAGATTGAGATCTCGAAAGTTAGTACAAATGCATAGCTTTCTTGAGGATTTGGTTATAGGTACAATATTAGAAACCCATTATGGATTGTCAATGGGTGTAATAAATTTGGTAGAGAGTAAGTGTTGTAACTCTTCTTTGATGAGAAGAGCTATGCGAGGGTGCATCCTACATAGCTTTTATTTAAGAGGTTTTGTGTTAGGATGAGTGACAATATTTTGGACAATGATATTAGGATCGATACAAGGCATATCGCTATATGTCCAAGAAAAGGATTTCCTATGTTTAGATAAGAATGTGGTGAATTCATTTAAATTCTATGGATCTAAAGATTGGTCAACCTTAACTATGTGAGGTTTCTAAGGAGACCCAATGTTAATATCGGTAGTGGATTTATTTAGGAATTTTTAAGTTCTTGGTGGTAGGGCTTTCTAAAGGAAATGATCCTCTTCCCCATATGAGAAAGGATAGCTTGATCATCTTGACATTGAAGGATGTTAATGGTGGGTGAGTCTTCTTCTATCATTTCAGCCAAATGAGAGGAAGTGTCTTAGTATCATGATTAGTTTGATAATTCAATAGTCCTAATGTAATAGTATTGACTAAAAAAATTAGGTGGGATGGAGATGGTGTCATCTATCTCTATAGGGTTTCCAATTCTATGATGGATTTGGATGTAACATATGTGGAGGATTCAAAAAGAGGTCTCTCATAACCTAGCCCATACTTCTCATGTGGTTTGAGGGAATTTTGGGTTATTATATTATGGATACCCTATTAATAATGAATGAATTCAAATCCTTTCTAGGTGCAATGATGGAGATACATCTATAAAAAGACCTGATTATATAAAAATTTAAGTCTAATATGAATGGCATCGCACGATGCTGATAAATAGGATGCAAAGATGGGTGGTCGATCCCTCCATAGATAATATGTTTTACAGATGTGGGGGACTGTAGCAGATGACATCTCTAATGTTAGGTTCTTACATGGGTCTTTTATCAGGTATTTCTTATGTCTTGGGCGTAGGAAGTGAATTGAGCATGAGGAGGTGATACTCCCCCAGTGTAATATGTTTCATAACATCGTTAAAGGAAGAGTCATATAATAACTTGGATGATGGTATGGATGAACTAGTAGATGCCTCATTAGATGAATCCAATTTTTATTTATGAATAAGCATGTCATTAGGATGATATTTCATGTTACAAGCTATGAAAGGGTTGGGATCGATGGGAACTGTAAAAGTTTTACCATCATGTTCATACTTAATGCTTCGATGAAGTGTTGATGGGATACAATGCATAACATATATCCGGGTTAGCCTAGTAGTATATTTTATTAGAAATTTCTTTCTACTAGATAAAAGAGTTCATTGAGGGTTTTGATGTTGACCTTAATTGGTAAGATGATTGTACCAAATTTGGGGGTGATGGTATCATTAAAGGCACAAAGTACAACTAGTGTTTGAGCGATAATGGTATTAGGTAGTCAAATTTGATTGAAGGCATATGATGATATGATATTGATATTAGTGTCATTATTGATCATGACTATTTTTATAAGGATATCATTGATTTGGGTTGTGATGAAGAGGAATAGATCATGGTCTTCTAGTTGTAGTGATAGTATTTCAAAGCGTCGAAGGATATTGTAGTGGATTTTATAACAATGCCTACTAGATTTGCAAAGATTTTTGATTCATCTAAGGGAACCTATATGCATTGGAGAGCTTCGATCATGCTTTGTTAGTGTGAAGGTGAGGTTTTCACCATCTCGTAAAGAGACATCTTGACTAGATCTTGGTGAATTTTTTTAATGATGAAATTTTTTTAATGCGGAATAGACTATGTATGAGAAGTGGAAAGAATGGAAACTTGGTATTTAGTAGGGTCATTTTATTAGATGACTCAAGAGTGGGTGGAATAGAAACTTTAGAATTTTCCTGATCTAAGGGGTTATGTTTGTGGGTACATTCTCTAGTGTTGTGTGTACTACATTAATTTTATGTGGAGGGTTTTCTTGAGAGAATATTCACTTTTGGTGGTTATGGATGTTTGATTTTGTGAGTACATATGTTTTACGAGGCATTTTTTGTGTGGCTATGTCTGGAGGAAGAAGGCCTTTTTGTAAAGGCTTTCATAGCAGTAATAAGAGCCTTACAATAATTTTTGTGATGTCCTGGTGTGTGATGATAGTTAAAAATGGCTTTAAAGTCATACCAAGAAGGCTTCCACCTTCAAAAACTAGATGGCTTAAGAGGGGTAGTATTATGATAGATTGTTTGAGGATCCTTTCAAGGGTTGATTCGTAATAACCTTTTGGTTTGGATGTCAAGAGAAGTGATGATTCTTGTATTTATACATGTGTTGATGATGTCACTTTTGATGTAGTTTCTTTGGATGTGTATTAAGGAATGGTATTTGATTGTGTAATAGTGATTGGTAACTTAGATGAAGGATGTGGCCCTAGAATGGAGGGAAAGGGTTTTATTTTTGTGTCGAAGGAGTAATAGGGTGGTGTGTTATGATTGTATTATTTTTAGATGAAGGGGTGTGTGGTTGTATGATAGGATTTTGAGATGTACGTAAATGATATTGGGTGACATGATCATCATATGAGATTTTCACAATTTATATGATGGGTTTCTTTTGTAAGGTTTGTGAAGAGCTTATGGATGAACTTGACATGGATGAGGTAGATGTGGATGAAAGTGTTTTCTTTTCTATGATAGGACTAGCAGATGTGCCTACTTCTTTGGATACTTGATCTATTTTTCTATGGTAGAGCTACTAGTATGTATTTGGGATGTGGATTATGTGAATGTGGTGATAGTATGATGAGCATGAATGGCATTAGATTGTGGTTGACTAGTATATGGGGAGTGATTTGGGAAATTTTTTTGAATAAATCAATTTTTTGTTTTTATGTGCATTTTTGTTGTCTAATAGTAGTGTACCTTTATTTATAAGATCTTGGAGGGTGTTTTGGAATGAGTGACACCTTTTGATGCCATGGACCTTGACCCTATGGTATTTACAAAAAACATTTTCTCTATACCACGAGGGTTTTGATATGGATGTATCAATGGGGCGGATAGGAGGAAGAGTGATCATGTTGGCAACCAATATTTTAACAAAGATGACACTCTAAGATTCTCTTATAGGCGTATAAGTGAGTTGAGGTTGGGAGATTTCGGTGGTCGAATGTTCTTTAGGAGCATATTTTATGACTACTCCATTGGCTGATGATGTTGATTTATATTGACTAGAGGATGGTTTGGATGAAAAATCAGGTTTTGGTTTCTTCAACCTAAGTTTAACTCTACCTTATTCAAGAGCACAAAGCTCAAGTTTGTGAGACATTTTGAAGGCTTTGTCAAACGTCTGGAAATATTAGATTTGTAATTTAGATGATATTTTCTTGGCACATGAATGAGAGAAAATTATATTAGTTCAATCTATGGAAGGTAAAATGACAGTTGATTTATAATACCCCTCTAGTGGGCGAAAAATTCAGCAATGGATTCGTCTTCAAATTTTTTAATTGTGTATAGTTCAGTGATAGTGCTTTTACATGTGATGTTGATTGAGAATTGTTCAAAAAAGAGATGAGAATGTTGAGAATATGAGAAGAGTGAATATTGTAGGATGTTATTATATCCGTCTAAACTAGGACCAATCAATGACATGAGAAATGTCCTCAACATAAGTTTATGATCATGTGCTATTAATGGGAATGTCGAAAGGCCCAGATGAGTTTTGGGGGTCCTCTTTACTATAGAATTTGAGGAACTTAGGAAGATCATAGTGTGGAGAATATGATTTGTAAGGTATAGTCGAGATGAATGGGTTCATTGCATATTTGTTTGTATGATGGTTTATTTTTGGGACCCATGGAATTGGCTTTGAGGCTATATATACTATTCATTAAATCCTAGACAGGGTCATGTTATGGTTGTTGTTATGTATTGCATGAGGATGAACCAATTTTACTATATGAGAATTTATTTATTTTTTTGATATGGTTGTGGGATGTTTTTTTGAAAAGGAGTACCCATGGGAATGTTATAAGTTGGTTGTGAAACTAGTGGATGTGAAGGTTGAATATACTGATATTGGAAAGGCATGGAGATGTTTATAATAGGTTGTGATAATTGAGGTTTGTATTAGAAAGGAATCAATGTGTGGATAAGAGGTTGTGATTGTTGTGGTATATGTTGGAAAGGAATAGAAGAGTGAATGATTGGTTGAGATTATTGAGGTACGTGCTAAAAGGGAATAGAGGTGCTAATGAGGGGTTAAGATTTTGGAGGTATGAATTGAGAATAGGTAGGGATAATAGATGATTGTTGTGAAGAAGGATGGACGATAGAAATAGAACTAGTATTAATAGGTGGTATTGATGTAGGGATAGACATAACTATGTTTTGAATCACCGATATGGGTTTTTGGGATGGGGTAGGTTGAGATGTGCTTGATGGGATGGATACTGAACTAACATGAGGATTTTAAATGGTAGAAGAGACAAACAGGGTTGACATGGATGAAGATCCATTGGTATTTTTTGAGATGATGTGGAGCCAAATGAAAGGTTTGGTGAAGATATAGGTTTCTAATTTTTGTGTCTTGTGAGGAGACTACATTAAGGTTAAAGGAAATAATAGGAGCCAAGGATATGACATTGGATGTTTCTGATTATCTGTTAGTGGGATAAGGGTATATTTATTGGATGATAGGCTCATGGTTTAGATCAATGATCTTGGACAAGTCATATGGGGTGTTAAATACATGAGGTCATGATTTAGGTGTGAATGGTTCAAGATAAACACCCCGGGAAACAAGGTATGCATTAAGGGAAATGGGGTTTGAGTCTAAATTTAATAAAATATGAGATCCCCGCTATTGAAAAAATGAGGAATAGGTGGATCGACTATCTCAGATGATTCAAATTAGCTACTAGGAGAATGTAGAGGTTCTTTATCTTCTATTCAGGGTGATAGAGATATTCTTCATTGTTTCTATTAGACATGAGGTGTCCTCAATGCGGGTTTGAATATTTTCAATAAATTATTGGAATTTTTTTGTTGTATTTTTGGAATTTTGGAGACGATATTGTTTTCTTGTAGCAACCATGAAATCAAACAATAACATAAGATAAAAAAGTGAATCTACATTGTGAATTATAAACAAATGACATATCACGCTAAAGAATTTTTGATTATATTTATTAATTAAGAAAAGAAAGTGTGAAATGTGTAAAATAGTTAATGGGTCCTACGAAATAGAAGTCTATGGATGGTTTTAGGTGATGTTTAAGGAAGGATTCAGTATGGGGCCTAGTATTGGGGCCTACTCCCTCACTTTATTGTCCCACAATGATAAGGCGATCAGCGCTTAGCCAATATACTAGAAACTAATTATTTATACTCGGCCATAATACCAATTTTTCTTCTCCTTTTAGTGATGAAATCCAAGTAGGTCCACATGGGTAGGAATTTTTCAATGCAATTTTTTTATGTGATTTGGTTATGTGTGGGGGAGATTAAGTGAATGCAATCTATTAACCTCCTAACTAAGCTATGTGATTAAGTAGAATGAGAGGTTCATTTTAATCCCAAAGGAAATTTTGATTTCAATGAGGATAATAAACAAAAAAATGCAATGTTTTGAAAGAAAAATAAAGGAAAGAGACGTACCTATAAAACGCTTCCTTTTTAATTTTTAATTTTTTAGCACAACCACAATGTAGTAAGAAAAAATCTTCCAAAGCATTAACCTGTAAGGGTTAGATGAAAATAGATAATATGAAAGGAAAATGAAATTTAGAGGCTAAATAAATCGAGTAATTAGAAACAATCTTACGAGAGATCGTAAGTGTTTCACACAAATTCCTGGTGATTCACCAAAATTGTTGGTAATTTGATTATATCATTAGTGATTGAAAAGTAGAGAACCTAAAAGTGAAAACTAATTAATTTTGAAATGAAAGAAACATACAAGGTCCCACTGTGCATGCCATAATGTGCCAATGAGTTTTTGTTTTTCAAATTTAACTTAATAAAATGAAATAACAAAAAACTGACCTCAAAAGATGGAAGTGTTTACCAATACTCCCAATGATAGTTATCGATGATTTTGGATAAAGCTCCTTCTTATCTTTGATGAATAAACCTACAACTTAGAGATGAATGAACAAAATAGATTAGATAAATGACTAAACGAGCTACTCGAGAAAAGGTCGATTCCAGGAATCCAAAGGGACTTCCTTGGAGGATGTCAACTCAATTTGATACAATTAAGTAGATTGACAAAGATAATGATAAAGATACGTAATATAAAAATATAGATAGATAAAGGACAAAAGTTTTAGATCTCAAGATCGAAGGGCAAGTCTTGTGCATCTTTAAATGTGGCCCAAATGAGGGTAGATGTAATATGAACAAACTCAAAGTAGTCATACAAAAATTCCTCATTTTTTTGTTAAATCATGTGGAGGAACTCAAACCGATCTTCTATGTCCTTGATGTCGGTGTAAAAACTTATTGTGCACAATGCCAACTCGTGAAGTATTTTTATTCTTCCCAAAAGAAAGTTTGTTGAATAATAAGAAGGTTTTAGATGTTTGTTATAGGATGGAACTAGCTAGGTATCTCCATCTAAAGTAAATCCATGCTTTCGAGATAATAGGTTAAATCCAAAATATTGAAAAAAATTAGACTAAACTAATAAAATGATTAAAATATATAACTTTATAGGGATTCTTTGGTGATTTAGGGGAATCACGGGTGATCGATTAGAATTGTGAGTGATTACTATAAAAATGATAAATTTTGATAAAAATGATAAACAGAGCTCTAAATGATGATTTTTGATTGTTTTTTATGTTTTTATAAAATGTAAATGATGAAATAACATAGATAAATACCTTTTTATGTGGAAATGAGTTGAAGGATTCCTCCAAATGTTGGATGGAGCTGATTAAAGTTTACGACCAATTGTTAGAAGATGATTGATAAAAAGACTATCAAAATGATGTATTTCCAAGATCTTAAGGTTTATATAGGTCCTTGATGATCTTTGGAATGACTTAGATTTTTTTCTAAGATGACAAAAATTAAAAGAGTTAGAATTTTTTCTTGAATATCCCGAGAAAGGAGATTAAAATCCTATTTATAATCATTAGTGATTGGTTAGGATCATTGGCTATCCGAGTTTTTGGGAAAACATTTAAGAAATGGTTGGAACCACTTCTTAAATGGGAATTTTGTTTATTTTATGAGGGAAAATGGTTGTGTTAGTGTGAAACCACAGCACCCCCAAATGATTTATGGATCTTCTTTTCTAAGGAAGGGTCATTTGGTGTGATTTACATAACATTGGATCATTCCCTGCTGTGGGACTTGCAAATGGGAATAATCCTCCAGAGAATGTTGGTTCCTCTACCTAATCCTAGCACTAAACTACTTCTAAGGAAGTAAATCCAACTATCTACTCCTAATCTAACCATTCCAAGGGACCAAGTAGAGAGAGAGCATGAAAATAAGGAAATCCTACACTACAGAGGTGATAACACCAAGAAAAGGGAACTTCTAATCAAAAACCCAACTACCCGAAATGGAGAGAGCGAGCAATGGAGAGGATGGAAAAATGCATGACAAACCAAGGATAAATTCACACTGAGAACACCATTTCAACCCCTTAAACACATCTCCCAAAACATGCAATGGACATCGAGATATGCACAGATATACCCTCTGATGGTGGGAGGTGAGAAGAGACAACAAAATGAGAAAAGGATGGACAAAACACATCACAAAAAAAAATTATTACTTTAGGAGTTCACATAGTACACCATTAATGGGAAAGAGGCAAGAAAATTCCATTACAAAGCCAAGGAGGAGACTTAAACTCCACATTCGACCTTGGAGAAGAAAGAGAGAGGAGAGGCAGGGAAGAAGAATGAACAACCCTTTACAATGAATCTTTCCCCTATATGTATAGATTTGATCAGAGAGAAGAAAGAGAGAGGGAAGAAGGAAAATTGGGTTAAATATCAACCACTACTATTAATGCTTCTGATAAAATATGCCCCAAATCCGTCTTTACTACATGATTCCTTGATTCAGTGCCTTGAAAGAAGAGGAAACAGTGGAAATAGATCAAATCTGATCAGGTTGTTGAGATGGATGGATCCTACATTGAATTCTGAAGACATTTCCTCCATTTTCATTTACCTAACCCCCTCAAAAAATTAAAGTCTCAAACCTCCATGGCATGCGCGAGGATGAGATCTTTCTAACGACATCAAATTTTTAATGTTTTGAGCCTTGAGTTGAAAGATATGCCCCTTCAAAGTTTGTATCGGGTCCATATAGGAGGGTGGGAAAACAACTTGAAAAATGGGTCCCCTTTTGATATGGGACATGTGGCAGCAGATTGGAACAAAAATTAGGCCTATGGGTCTGTAATTTATCTTTTCCCTTTCCTCTAATTCCCGCTTGGCTTTGACTCGTGCCCAAATGCTGAATTTTTCCTTGGGTAGAGTTACGGGCCATTTTGCAACTTTTACCCCTTTTGAGATAACAAGGGGCAAAGAACCAAATTTTTTCCCAACGACCCACTTTGACCTGGGACACGTGGCAGTCTAGGGCTTGTTTAGAAACATTTTCTCTATTCACCCCTTGAATCAACGCCATACTAACACTTGGCATTCTCCGCTTACACCTTTATACTTAGCCAATTTTGAAGCCTTTTATGTCCGCCTTTTGACTCTATTTCCTCTTATGCGGGATCGTGGTCGATCCAATATTTTTCATGGGGGAGAAATATGGATAAATTTATAGATGAGTTGGGGAGATTAGGATGCTAGGATAAAATAGGTTTGAGTGGTTTTAAGATGGTTAAGATAATTTTAAAGTGACTAAGGTGTTTTAAGATGGGTAAATGGTAATTTATGAGAGTGTAAAAAAAATTTACTAGATGAGGGGACTAAGACTTACGATAGTTTCATAATGATATGTTTTAGATTAAATAGTGTGTGTTTAAGATGAAGGTAGGTGGGTTGACAAAAACTCGGTGTTTACACCTAGATCTTGTAATAGATGTTCATGATAATATAGTGATGACCGGTCAAGTGGAACCATCGGTAGGATACTCATTGGGTGCCTTCGTCTGGTTAGAGAGGCATCAAGTACCTTGCAGAGATATCTTGATGCACTGAGACACTAGTGGTTATAGGAAGTATAGATGTAATGTTGTAGAGTTTATTACAAGTACATGAACTCTTGATACATGAGTAGAGGACCCACTTATCGGATGCCTAGAGGGAGGATGAGAGGATTATTGCATTAGATGAAAATCTAGTGAGAGTATAATGAGAGGCCTTTAGATCTTGATCTACAATGGAGTCTCTAACTCACACATCCTAAGCTACCAAAGCATGACTCCATTGGATCAAAGAATCCAAGGATCCCCTATGGGGGCTTAGAGTGCTTAAGCCTTATTATAGATGGGCGAGTCATGTACTGATTTTTGTATTTTTTTTATGTATAAAACTAATTCAATACACACACAAACATATCTAATTATTTTATTTTGGTTCGAGTGGATGTTTGTGGTATATATGTTACTTTTCTTATCACTTTATTGTTTTCAGTATGCATGTATGTGATGATATTCATGGTACTTAGCAATAGTGATAATTTTATTCGATAAGTAAAATTAGTGGGAAGGGGAATCAGTAGGATATCCCAATCCATGCGATGTGAATAATCCAAGGGGTGGAAAAATTCCAAGGCATCTAATGATAGGATACCAGGGCACTATTGGGTGAATAAATCCAAACAAGGACATAATCTTAAGTGAGGATGTGCATAATACTATGGCGATCCAATGGGAAAGAATTGGGCATATAAGGGAAACCTAACACGACACCTTCGCCCACGGAAATGGCATCATCCAAATAGACCTAAATGTCAAAAATCATGTAATGTGTCATGGATCAAGAAAGAATAATTGAAAAAGATTCCAATGAGGGATTTAGATGTAAGAAACTATCAAGAGTGCTAGTTTGTGTGAAAAACAAGGAAAAATATAACTAAATTTAGGACCACATATAAATATGTCTTTTTATGTACCATCTCTAACCCATAATGACTGTGTGAATAGCCATACCTCATTCTCATCAAGCCCCTTAAGGTACCCACTCAAGAAATAAATACATCAGTGACCCATATATGCACAAAGGAATTGCTAGCAACAAATATGAAATATTAGGATGAAAATATAGGTTTATATAATATATACTTAAAAAACATGGGTGTGATGTAAATGTGGTGTAAATTTGCATCACATTTTTGCCACATCACAACCTAAAATTTAAAAAATAAACCCTAACTAGCTAAAAAGAGAGGAGGGAGAAAAACCCAATATACTCTATGGAACCAACAACATAAGAGGAAGGGGAAGGGGAAGAGGAAAAATATGTGACACCTCTACATAGAATACCAAGGATAGATGTAAGTTTCTTTTACATTTAAATCATAAAAAAGCTGTAGTTGTAAAAATTACATTCTAAATTAAAAAAACTAAGGTTATTTTGAAAACTTAGAGTAAATTTCTTTCAAAAACAAATTTTGGAACACATCTACACCTATAATTTTTTTAAAAACATATAACAATTTATGTAAAACCCATATGAAGAGAGAAGGATATGGGGAAAATGGTGAAGGGAAAGAGAAGGAGATGGGAGAGATGTAGAGGGGAAGAAAGGGAGAGTTTGAGATGGAGGTAGATGTAGAAGGAGAGGGAGGGAGGGATGTAGAGAGAAATGAGAGATATAGAAGCTAAGAGTGGGGGAAAAGGAGAGAGGGAGAGATGGTAAATAAGGGTATAAGGAGAGGGAGGGGGTGGGAGAGAGGTAGAGGGGAAATGGAGGAGAAGTTGAGAGAGAGGTGGAGGGGAATAGAGGGATGTAGCGGGAGGGATAGAGAAAGAAATGAGAGAGGGGTATGTTGAGAGAGAGAGAGTGAAAGAGAAAGATAGGGAGATATATATATATATATATAAATAATGATATGGGAAAGAAGGGTAGAGATATGGTAGATGGGAGAAAGGTAGAGGGGAAGAGAGGGAGAGGTTGTGAGAGAGAGAGAGGGATGGAGGGATGTAGATGGAAATGAGAGAGGGATAGGTTGAGAGAGAGGGAAAGATAAATATAGGGAGATATGGGGATATGGAGATAGGAGATTGAAAATAATGGCAGAGAGAGACAAATGAGAAGGGGATGGAGGGAGAGGTTGAAGGAGAGAGGGACATAGGGGGATAGGGATAGTGAGTAAAATATTAAGGAGAATATGGGAAAGAGGGAGGCAGGGAGAAAGATGAGATAGGGGAGAGGATAAGGGTAAGAGAGAGGGAGAGTGCTACATCTTTAATCGTAGTTCATATATCAGGACATGGATAACCTATTTGTGGCTAACATAATCTCTTATCATGTCATATCATAATTATTTATATTTTCATGTGCATAGTGATTTTGCCTTGTGGATTTGGATAGTATTATAGGGTATATATAAGAGTTAGAGAGTAGGTTATTATCATCATATTGAGCACTTGATTCTTATTATATGGTTTTGAGGTTTCCCCCTTGAAGTGGATAAGTCATTCTACTTGCATATTGATACCATTTATCTATATTTTGGTATTATTTGGTTTTCTATTGTTGTTTATATTTAGATATATCTAATTAATTTCATTACAAGTTTTATCAAAGCTTGATCTTGGCCATAACTACTTCAATACCTTAATTGTGAAGGTTTGGCTATAATTAAAAAATAATAGCTAATATTTCTGCATTTTTTTCTTGGTGTTGTGAAATCAGTCAAGTAAGATCCTCTCCAAATTTCAAGATTTTTGACCATTACCTAGGCAATGATTTTGGGAAAATTTTCTATGTTTTTTATATTTTCAAAAATCTTGAGAAAAATTATTTAGGGTTTGTTCTCTAAGTTTATCTCTATTCAACTAATAACCTTATAAAAACCAAGCCCTAAGTTTATACCCCAACCCTAGTGTCCCAATACACAAATTATACATCATGAAAGGGAAATAAACTAGAGGCAAAGGGAAGGGTCAAACTCCTAGTAAGGAAGATGTGGATTTTGAATCTTTAGCTTCAAGGGGAAACAAAGATAGTCTCCCAACTTAAGAACATGGTGAACAACCAGATCAAAAATATGTAGAGATTTTAATCATAGCTTAAACATTATTAAGGGTGAAGTGATGTTAGAATTAGACAATGTATTGAAAATCATGAAGGGTGATATGATGATGTAATTTGAGTCATTAAGGAAGATTTTGTATAGCTGAGATCATGCCTGAAGTTTAGAAATAATTTCCATTTGAGTTACATGGGTTCCTCAAGCAATGCACACTTTGATTCAAACCACACCAACCAAGTTGGATCCTTTATACACACCATTGTATCTTATAACCAATGGTGTAACATTTTTCCTAAAAAGGATATGTGCAAGTTTAATGGGAATGATCCAATCACTTAGATCGACCAAATAGAGAATTTATTTGATATGCATCATGCCCCAAATGGATAGAAGGTGGTAAATGAATCCTTGTACCTGGAACTAGAAAAATTCATTTGGTATAGATGGATGTGTGAGAAAAATAAAAATAAGTTTATCTCTATTACCTAGTCTATGTTCACTGATGATCTCTAAATAAATTATAGTAATAGTGTTACGAGAGAACTATTTCAGCTAGATCATCATGCTATGACAAAAAAATTGATCAATTATTATATCCAATAGTTCCAAAATCTATCCTTATGAGTGAATGACATCTCCGAGGATCATCTAAATGATTACTCATAGATGGACTCAATGATAACATCTAACATGATGTTTTCCTTATTAATCCATGATCAATATAAGAATCCATGGTTATTTCTAGGTGTGTGGAGGAAAGAGATATTATAAAACAAAGTAGCTTTACTAATCACAAGGAATATATGAATCTAGCACCATATTTTCCCTAATTGATATGATTTAATCCTCAAAAAATTAAAGATAAAAAAGTAGAAGGCCTATGTTACAATTATGATAGCAAGTGGAGCTAATGAAATAAATGTCTTAAGAACTATTTATTCTACATTGATGGTGTTAATGAATAAAAAATGAGGATGATGCAACCGATGCATAGGAAGAGGTTACAAGATTGAGGTTGAAGAATATCAACCAAATATTTATTTCCATTCTATTTCAGAAATCAACACCCCACAAACACTCAAGGTTTTGGGTTTGTGAAGAAACAAATGGTGACAATATTAATTGACTTGGGAATTAATCATAACTAAATCAATCATAAGTTGTCCATAAGGTTAAAAAAATGTGTTTATCTAGTACCAACATTTTAGGTTATGGTTATAAATGGAGGTAAATTTAATTGTTAATAAAATTTCCATAAGATTAATCTATCTACAAGATATTACCTACTAGACGGCCCCATATATTCCATTTCAATGGTAGGATTAGACATTGTATTGGGGTCTAATGGATTATTACTTTGGGAATTATGGAGAAAAACTTTTTCATTTGGTTCCATTCTAAAGGAAGGACTTTTGAGTTACATGAGATGAAGGTTAAGGATCCACATTTGGTGAGTTCTCATCAAATAAAAAAATTCTTAGGAATGGTATAGATGGGTTTTTAGTACAATTATTCTCAATATACCTCATCCATTTAAAGGACCTATACCATTAAACATATAGGTTTTTATTAATGAGTACTGAGTTTTGTTTAGGGATATGATGAAAGGGTTTCCACCTAAAATATATCATTATCATATTATTCAACTAGTACTAGGAATCCAACCACCCAATATTCGACCTTATAGGCACTCTTATCTCCAAAAGAGTGAGATTGCGAATATGGTACAAGAGATGCTAGAAGTAGGTATTATTCTCCATAGTCAAAGTGATTACTCTTCTCCATTGTTTATGATCGAGAGAAGGATAAAGGTTGAGGCATGTATCTAGACTACGGGGAGATCTATAAATACATAGTGAAAGATAAGTATTTTATTCTTGTTGTTGAAGATTTGCTATATTAATTACATGGTACTATTTATTTTATCAAATTAGAGATTTGATTAGGATACCATAAAATAATATTTTTATGACGATATTCATTAAACAAAATTTACGACACACGAGGCCCACTATGATTTTTGTAATGTCATTTGGCCTTACAAATGCACCATCTACATTCTCGTAGTTTGTTTAATTTAATCTTTCGGCTGTTTTTGTAGAATTTTGTATTGGTATTATTTGATGATATATTAATCTATAGTAAGACTTGGGAGGAACATTTGCAACATGTCAATAAAGTATTGGACATTCTTGAAAAATGCCACCTTTACGCCAAGCCCTCAAAATGTGCTTTTGGGGTAAGAGAGGTAGAATACTTGGGTCATATTATGTCTTATGAAGGTGTAAAAGTGGATCCTCATAAGATCCAAGCTATGGTAGATTGGATAGTTCCTAAAACCCTCAAACACCTCAAGGGGTTTTTAGGTATCACTGGTTATTATTACATGTTTTTGAAGAATTATATGGTACAATTACAACACCACTCACATCATAATTGAAGAAATAAATTTTTCATTGGAGTGAGGTAGAAACATAGGAATTTGAATCACTGAAGCAATCCATGTGTACCACTCAAGTCCTATCTACCCTAGACTTCTCCAAAACCTTCATTATTGAATTTAATGTTTCATGGTGTGGAATAGACACAATACTTATGAAGGAGGGCTTCCCATTGTATTTGAGATTTTTTAACTCAAAGGGATGAACCTATCAAAACTAACTTATGAGAAGGAAATTATGGTTATTCTTCATGTAGTCAAACATTGGAGACCGTATCTCATGGGTTTTCACTTAAAGGTAAAGAAATATCACGATAGTTTGAAATTATTCTTAGAGAAAATAATATCATATGAAGAACACCAAAAAATGGTCATGAATATGTTGGGATATTAATTTGAGATCATTTACAATAAGGGGGGAAATGCGGTAATCAATGCACTATGTAAGAGAGATGAGTCCACAGAGGCATTATTAAATGTCATGTCCATACTACAGGAAGATTGGGTAGATCATCCAAGATCTGAATGCAAGAATGACATAGAAACCCAAAATATAATTCAAAATATCCAATAGGATCTTAGCACTTAAGAAAATTTTGTGTGGAAGGGGTATGCATTGTGGTATAAGGACCAGTTGTACTCATGCAAAAAATATTCCCTTAAAAATAAATTTCTCCCATAGCTCCATACTTATCCAATGGGTGGCCATTTTGGATTCCTAAAAACTTATCACAGAGTTAAGCAAGATTTATTTTGGGAATTCTTGAAAGAATATGTCTACAAATTTTTGGTTTAATGCTTGGTGTGTCATTGAAATAACGGTGAAAGCTGTTAAGTCTCCAAGACTTTTACGGTTTGTTTCTTTTCCCAGTGAGAAGTGGGAAGAGGTTTCATAGATTTTATCATAGTATTTCCAAATTCTGAAGGAAAAGTGTAATTATAGTGGTGGTGGATATACTCACCAAGTATTCTCATATTTATGCTTTTCCACATCCATTTACAATTAATAAATTTACTAATATTTTATGGATATAGTTTAAAAGCTACATGGAACATGCAAAATTATAGTCAATGATCATGATCCTATATTTAGAAATAATTTTTGGATTGATTTATTCTCATGTTCTGGTACTCAATTATCTTGTAGTTCAACATATCATCCCCAAACTAATGGAAATATTGAGGTAGTAAACAAATGTTTAGAGATTTATCTACGATGATTTACTTCATATAAGAAAGAGAGATGGGTTAAGTATTTCAAATAAAGAGGGAGGTCGGAGATAGGTAGAGGGGAAGATAGGGATAGATTGAGATAAAGTTATAGGGAGAGGGAGGGATGAATGGAGAGATAAAGGAGAGAGGGAAAGAGAAAGAGAGGGGGACATGGAGAGAGAGATGGATGAGATAGAATAAGGGAGAGAGGGAGAGGGAGAGAGAGGGGGTAGAGTGAGTAAAATATGAATGGGTAGATGGGGAAAATAGGGGAGGTGGAAAGGTAGAAAGAGGGAGAGAGGGAGATGGAAAGAGAAATAGTGGGAGGGGGAGATAAGTATATGGGAAATATGGATGGGGGAAAAATAGAGAGGGAGAAGATGAGAGAGGTATATGGGAATGAGTTAAAGGGGAAGAGAGAGATGTGAGAGAGAGGGAAAGGGAGAGGGAGAGAGAAAGGTAGAGATATGGAAAAAGAAAGGTAGAGAGGGGTAGAGAAAGAGAAAAATAGGGGGAGAGGGAGAGAGGGATATGAGAGAGAGAAGGGAGGAGGAGAGAGGGAGAGGGGTAGAGTGAGTGATAGGTATCCAATTTATGGGTTTTGAGTTTATTCCCATGTATCAAATGATCCAACACTAATAAATCGTTATTTAAGAAAAAAATAGTATTGTTTGTAGGTAAAAAAATTATAATTTTGTATTAGAAGTGTTTTTATAATTTTAAACATTCTAGAATCTTATAATCATATTATACGTGTTGTATGGTTTCAATCTCACTATTCTTGTATTTTTCAAGTTGGATGATTTCAAACTCACTATTCTTGTATTGATTTTTTTGCATGTTGTATTGATATTGTAGACGATGTTTATTTATGTGTCATTTGATTGACAAATTTATGTATGGACGATCCAAAGCAATCACACTTCTACATGACATGACATGACATGGAGGAGGATTTGGAAAACCCAACATGAGGGATTTCTTCATATTCACTTTCATCAACCTCCACACACCCACCAAAGAAATATTTATTTACGTTTTATTTTGTAATTAATGTAAATAGATAAAATTAGTAGTAATGGAAGATGAATAACTAAGTGTGCAAACCTTCTTGTAACCTTTCAATGCAAACCTCAGTAAGGATGTGGAAACTTTTTTTGTGTAACCTTTTGTATGGATATGGGTTCTCTTGAATGGTCTCCAAATTTGAGATATAGATTGCTACGAGTAGTTGGCTTCAAAAGCTTTAGTATGTAAATGGACAAAGTTTTCTTGAAAATAATCCAAGAGGATTTGGGATAGGATAAGCCTATATTTTATAGAGGTAGAAGTGGTAGGAATTTGGTAACACATGGATGAATACATATGTTACTTTTAGCACTTAAGGAAGTTTCAGAAGTTATGGGAAGTTAAATTCCATTTAGGGCGTGTAATGGAATTTGTTAGAATAAATTACATCCAGAAAGGTGGGTGTATGTGCAATTGAATTGCCCCCGCCTTTATAGGATTCTAGAAGTTTAATTTACTAGGATGAGGATGTGGAGTCCAAGTGGAATTAAAGTGGTTTTTGACTAAGAATCATAGTGACATTTGACTAGGATGTGCACACTAATTAATTAATTAATTATAATTAAACTAGAAAAAGTGGGTACTATGGATTAATTTAATTAATCCAAAGGGTGCAATGTGTATGATTTAATCGATTTAATCAATTAATCACAAATGGGTGAATAAAAGGATGTACTAGGATAGCATTGGGAACAAGTGTGTAATTTAGGGTGTCTACATTTTCCCCTCTTTAAATTGCTATTGTGAAGTAATATTTCTTTAAAGATAGTAAACACATGCAGATCAAGAAGGTAAAGTTGTGAATCATTTGGATTCCCCGGCAAGTAGGAAGCAGTGAAGCATTTGGATGCCTTGGTGAGTAGAGTGGTAGAGGAATACCCCCTTAAGTAGTTGGGAAACACACTAAAGTAGTGGATAACCACTTGATAGGAAGGAAAAAAAGGGATTAAAACCAGGATGGGAAAGGACTTTGCTCGTAGCATGAGTGTTGTTTTGGAGAAACTCTATTTTTACTTTTACACAATAGAGTTGTCACCATGATTATGAAAGAATCAAGATGGTTAACCCAAATGCGCATAAACAAACACACACAAAATATAAAAGATAAAAAGGAAATAAAAACCAATATAAAGATTAGGTTCCAACATCGGGCTAGAAAGTAACCAATATGTAATCACACTACTTGTAAGTGGTCCAAAAAAGTAAACATAAAAATGCAACACAATGATGATTAAGTAGACAATCAGTTATGTCCCTAATGCATTCCACAATGATGATTAAGTAGATGCAAATGCTCCCAAAGATGGATTGACATCAGATTGGAAGAGCATAGTAAAGCAACTCCTTATTACACTCTTCTCGTATCCATTGTGCAAATGATTAGAGTTGAGATTTCCCCAGGAAAATTTATATCTTGAAGGAAAAAAAAAATTAGGACTTTCCCCAAGTAGAAAGTATGAAAAGGGAATAAATTGATATTTGTAAGATTGGAACGATCTTTAGGGTAGTAGTTAAAAGGTATGAATTTACCAAAATTATGTGGAGATGTTGAAAATTTCACTTCAAGGGTTTTCTAATTGTATGAATTATGTGATAAGTGAATGTTTGCTCAAAAAATTTGTATATTTGTTTTGGATTTTTGAAAGAAATGTTTTTTTTTGGATTTTTGTGTGTTTTGAAAAAGTAGGAAATACAAATGAAAAAAACATGAATACACAGAGAAAAAATGAAAACATTACATGGCTTAAATAAACCAGGAGGAAAACACAACATGTGTAAACAACAAGAAAACATGAAACGAGAACTACAAATGAAACCAAGTATGAATAGGAATGAACCAAACCCAAGTTATATGTGAAGTAGGATGCAAATAAACTTCCTATAATTTGGTCTACAACAAAAGGTAAACAAACTACAAAAAAATAACAAAATGAAAGAAAGTAAAAACATCATCATAATGTTGAAAAATTACAACATTACAACTCAACATGAAAAAGCAACGTCTAAATACACTATGAATTTGTTTCACATTAAATAACTAAACTATTTTAATGCCCCCAAGCTATAAATTGGAACGTGAGTATATTGAATCAGGTCATAGAGTTGAGTGATACTTATATACTCTAAAAGATACTCTTATCGGATCCCATTGAAGCATGATCTGTATAAGGCCAAAGCCGAGTGGTGTCCCTAAGAAAAGTTACATTGCAAAGGGTGGCTTGATTGATTGGAATAATTTAGATGATTGGGAAAAATCAGATGATGAAATTGGTGAACTAAGATACATAAATGTGATTGTTTTTGTCGAGCATTTTTGAAATTTTTTGTTTTTTTTGGTATTTTCTAAAAAAATTATACTATTTTTGGGATTTTGAACAATTTTATATTATTTTTGGTTATTTTGTGAGACATATGTGAATTTTTGGGTCTTTTTGGAATTTTAAACCACATGCCAAAGAAGAGGGAAAAAGGAATTCCCAAGCCATAAGCAACACGTTACGTATGAACATAATGGAAAAAATAATAATGGAAGGTGAACAAGAGTGGTAGATAATAGGTATGATGACTTGACAAGGAGAACATGTGACACAAAGTGAGGTGGAAAGATACAAGTGGGAGATAAGGTGAAATAATAAAACAAGTGAGTGCAATGATATTCCCCAACACAAGGGTTACTCTTTGGAGACTTAGGTGTAGAAATTCTTCAGATAAATGGCATTCATAGGCTCCTTCAACTCTTTATCAACCTCATTAGACAGTTTGTATGTTTCAGATCCAAATTTTGTAGTTATAACATAAGGACCCAACCAATTAGGATCAAATTTTCCTATTTTTCACATGGCTTGGTTGTGCTCTTTTTATTTTCTTTTATAAGTAATTCATTGATTTCAAACTATCTAGGTCTGATTTTACGGTTATAGTTATGGTGTAGTCAATTCTGACATACTTACAGATCATCCAAGGTGTGAATACTTCTCTCATCTAGTAGTTCTAGCTCTGCAAGGCATGTAATATGGTAATCCTCTTCATGAATGAGGTGTTGGAGGGAGTCATGAAGTGAAGGTAATTCAAATTCGATATGTAATATGGATTTAGATCCATATACTAGGGAGAATTGAGTAGCTCATGTAGGAGGAGTATAGAAAGGCTGTAGTAGGCCCAAAGGGCGTGATACAACTATGTATGTCAATTATTTCCATGTTTATCAATTATCTTCTCTAGAATGGATTTGATGGTCTTTTTTTATGCTTTAGATTGACCATTGCATTGTGGATAGTAGGGTGCAGCCCATTTTAGGAAGATATTATACTTTTTAGCTAGGGCCTTAACATTTTAATTTTGAAGGAGCAATGATTTTTAGTTATAATAGTAGTGGGAATGCCACAAAGACAGATCATATGGTTGAAGATTAATTTTGAAATATTACACCCAGAAACTTAGGTAAGAGGTGTAACCTCAACCCACTTGGTGAAATATTCGATGGCAATGATAACGAACATGTGTCCATCATAAGATGTGGGCTTTATTTTTCTAATTAGATCGAGCCCCCATTTTGAGAAAGGTTGAGGTGAAGAGATGGAATATAAGGCTTAGGAGGGTGTATGAATGAGATTACCATGTTTTTGCAAGCCTATAATTTCTTCACACAGATTATATGCATATGTATCCATTGTATGTTATTAATATTTGATACGTAATATATTCTTTGTAAGGACCATTCCATTGGTGTGCCCACCAAAAATACCCGAATTTACTTCATCTAGCATCTGATTAGCTTCATCTTGATTGAGGCATCTTAAGAGAGTCCCATCATAGCCTCTTTTATATAAGGTGTCAGAAATAAGGGTGTAGCGTGAAGCACGTTGTTCCAAGGATATTTTATTGGATGAATTTAAATTAGGAGGGTATGATTTGGTTTGAATGAAAGTATATATATCTTGATACCAGTGATGATCGGGACTAATAATCTCAAAAACCATGGTGGACTCTGTAAATTCATATGCGGGAACCAAAATATGTTCAATGAGGAACTCATTGTGATTTTTATTAGTGTTGAATGAAAGAAGGGATGTGGCGTGCACCGTGTAGAATCCACTACTTTTTTTGTACATGAAGAACTTGTTCAAAATTGATAATATGTACATACCCTTTAAGACTATCAACCATTTATGTATAGGAAAGAGCTTCTCATATTTGAATTGATATTCTCTATTAACTTGATTAATGATGAGAAGGAAATCACCCAAAAAAATTAATTCTTGTAAGCACCGAGAAATAGCAAATCCTAAGCCTGTTATCAATGCTTCATACTTGGCTCTGTTGTTTATGCAAGGGAAGATGATGCAATAAGATTTAGGTGTTAGGTTCTCATCTTGTGTGCACAAGACAATTATTTCTCTAGAACCATTAATGTTGCAAGATCCATCAAAGAATAAATTCCATGAAGGGATGGATTCTATGTATAATATATCTTCATTGGGGAATTCAAATTGTAACAATGATGAATCGGAAGTGGTACAATGAGATAGTTGATCTACCAATTTTTAACCTTTTATAGACTTTTGATTAATAATTTTAATGTCAAATTTACTAAGGAGTACAATCCAGCTGGACATCCATCTTGTTATGATTGGTCTTGAAAGTAGTTACTTAAGAGTGTTGAACCTTATAATTAACTCAGTGGTATGATTCAACAAGTAGTGTCACAACTTTTTCAAAAGTGTAAGTGATAGCTAAGCAAGATTTTTTAACTTGCATGGTTACTTGCATTCATATTCAAGGATATTATTTCTCAAATAATACACATCTTGTTCCTGACCCTTATCATTGTGTTGCACCAATAATGCCCCAATGGCATGTTCTGTTGCAAAAGTGTACTATAGAATGGTTTTTTCTTGGATAGGTGGCATGAGCACTGGTGAACAGGATAGAAATTCTTTTAATTTTTCAAAGGATTCTTGGCAGTCTTGTGTCCATTGAATTGGACATCGTTCTTAAGAAACTAGTTGAAGTGATGGAACGTGTCTTCTAATTGAGATATGAATCACCAAATATACTATATTTTTACTTCAAGCCCTCTTAATTGATGTAGATTATGAGGAGGCAGCATATTCATTATAGCTTTAACTTTGGTAGGTTCCACTTCAATTCCTTTTTGTGAGACAATGAATCCCGGAAGCTTTCTCGAAGTGACACCAAAGAAAATTTTCTTCGGATTAATGTGAACCTTTTATTCCCTTAATCTCTCAAAGATACACCTAATAACTATTGGATGATCCACTTTGGTCTTTGATTTGGAAAGAATATCATCGATATAATCCTCCATTATGTTGTGAACAAGGTCATGGAGAATATAAATGATTGCACAATGATAAGTTGCATTAGCATTTTTAGGCCCAAAGGCATGACCTTGTAACAATGACACAACTTGCATTGCATGTATCCAAGGTCTACCCAGAATGAGGTTATATGATGTGTACACATCAATGACATGACATATGGTTTCGAGGATTTGTGTGTCCACTTGTATAAGAAGAGTAATGGTACCAGATGACTGGAGCTCACTATTTTCATAACCACAAATGGTAATAACATTATCATCTAAGTATTTTATTGTATGACCAAGGCAACAGAGAATTTTTATAGAGGGTATGTTAAGAGCTGATCCATTGTCAATAAGAACTCTTTTGACCTTGTGGTTTGTTATATACACTTCGATGTACAAAGAGTTATTATTTTGGAGGTTAGGGTTCAACATATCTTGAGGGACAAAATATAAGATAGGACTTTCAAGCGTAAGGTTTACAATCATATCTTAAAACTATTGAACATTAAGGGTTGGAGGAATGCATGATTCATGAAGAGAATGAGTGAGGATATCCCAAGGCTAGGTGACTCTTCTAATAGTTCCATCAAACATATATACATTGAAATTTTTCTAACACTTTGATGAGGTCATACTAACCAAGTGTGGAAGATTTGGCATTGGAAGTTGAATTATTACTTGAGGTATCCGTCTATTTAGATGTTTGAGGCTCGGAAGAAGAATTAGATGGCTTATTTTCTACAATAACCCACATCTTCTTTTGGCATGTGGCTATGAAATTACTTAGATATTTCAATTTAATTGTCATACTTATAGAGGATACTTCCTTAATAAAGGAAATAATTGAATTTTAGTTAGTGTTATTGGTAGAGTGACATTTTTCAAAGTGTTTATTTTCATCATAATGTTTGGGAAATGGGTTTGAGAACACCTTGATATTTTAATTGGGTGTTTTATTTGGTGAAGGTTATTTAATGGTGATATCCCCACGGTCTATGAGATCTTGGACAATGTGATATAAACAAAAGCATAGATCGGTTGTGTGACTATAAATGTGATGAAATTCATAGTAAGTGTCGGATTTGTACAAGTGGGCTTGGGTTATCCCTTAACCCAATGTCTTATGATGGGATAGGTCACCATGTTGGCGTTAATGAGTTTTTATAGGAAATTTGAGAGAGGTTCCCAAAAGGACTGAAAAAATGTTGCTTTGAGTTGCAAGATGGGTAATCCTCTTTAGTTGCAACAATGAGTAGTTGCTTATATTTGTTATACTTAGCTTGATTATTCCAAATGTTGTGCACATTTAGATTATTTTTGATACCTTCATTGACAACTCTATGATTTCGATTAATGTTTTTTGATTTATTGTGATGGGATCTGTTATAATTATTATGATGTCCATTTTCCTTTGAATGAGGTTTTATCAAACCTTTTGCGACAAGGGCCTTTTCAATTTGGGATCCTTTCTCGATAACTTCCTCAAAAGTATTGAGGAAGTGCATTTGCATGTGAAAGGATAACTCGCCAGTGATATTTGGAATGAAAATACTCACTAGTTCTTTTCGGGAATTGGATTATGATTCCATGCCATATTTGATAATTATGGAAAGGTTTTGTTCTAGATTTGTTTATCATTACACAAGTCCATCATGGTTATTTCAGAGTCTAAATTGAATGAGAAATGTTTGATGAGCTTCACCGAAAGGTACACAAATTTATGGATAGATCATTTAGGGAGGTGTAAAAACCATTCAAAATCTTTTCCAACTATACTTCATGAAAAAGGACGCATTAAAAATATATCACTATAGGCCACCTCTTGGAAACCCATATAGAATTCCTTGATGTGTTCTCTAGGATTGTTTTTGCCATTATATTTTTTGAACTTAGGAATTTTGAATGATTTAGGAAAGGGGATGTATAATATTTCCTTATCAAATGGGTAAGGACACAACTCATCAAAATTACATTGTTTACGTTGGTGTTGCATACCCGAGATTGTGTCTTTCATAAGTTTCTATTCAAAATTGAATGGCGAGTCATGGTGTAAAATGGATGATGATGAGCCATCATTCTTATGTTGGTTTTTCTCTTTGTTGGTCACAATATGGCTCTTAGATGAGTCATCACTAGTTTTTGTAGAATATTTTTATGAGGTTTGGTAGTGACTTTGGAGGATATGAGAGCTAATTTCTTAGCCATATCATTTATTTGATCCATAAGAACCTTAGTAAGATCAATGGTAGAGTTAGTAGATTTACCCTTATTCCCAGTTTTTTATTTGTCTAGGTTTGACCCATTGTCATTTTCATTGTTTGAGGTGGAATAAACTTTATCCTCATGGTTTGAATGGCTAGGGCCAAACCCATCATTCTTTTTGGTTGAAATGAATGGGTCACCCTTTTTGGTTTTTGGTTTTCCAAGTAATGTTTGTAGAACATCCTTGTTGAAATATTAGGGTAGCTTTGCTCCAATCTCAAGGAGACGAAAAAAACATTGATCTTTATTCATATGTAATATATTATCAATGTGGCTTGTTCTTCAGAAGATATGTCATTCTTCTCATCCACAGAGTGTTGGTATTTTCACTATCAGAATTTCCAAAAGGATTTCAAAGTTGTTCGTTTCTTGAAAAGGACTATAATATATTTTTCATGTTTCCACCATTTTTAAAAGAGGGGGAATCAAAAAGAGATGTGAAAGATAACTCAACCCATACAAACGTGAATGTTATGATGGAAGAGAGATGTGCAATTAAGTTTGTTAATAACTTATCCCTTAACAAAGTAAATGCTAAGATGGACAAGATTTTTGGAAGATATGAATGATGCATCCCTTAAAAATTGAATATCAAAATGGAAGTGTGCAAGAATGATTGATAAAATTAAACCTTGATAAACCGAATGTTAATATAGAAGAGGGGTTCAATGTGGCAAAAATTTTCATCCTCTAGCAAATTGAATGCTAGATGAAAGCTCAAATTCACTCAACCTCTTACAATGTGAATGAAATAATGAAGGAGAAAGGATTTATTGATGTCAAATGTACTCTACCGCTAGCAAAGTGAATACTAAATGAGAAGAGGGTTTTACAATTAAGGTTTAATTGTTCTCAAACTCTAACAATGTAAATGTTAGAATGTGAGAGGATATGAAGAAAGATTCAAATTTTATGCGATGTGTTTAACCGTTAACACGAAATAGTTAAGGAGGATAATAATGAGGGGATAAGACTTGAGTATAGACAATATAAAAGTTTGGGAACAACATGATGAAGTGTAAAAACATAAAAAATAGTTTTTCAAATTAGAGACATGAAGAAAAAAATGTGTATAGTTTAATAATGATGATGTCAAACTAAAGGACATAAGAAGAAGATGAAAGTATCAAATCTTGAAGGAAAGATAAGATGTAATAGAATCAATCATGACAAAGTAGGATATAACAATGTCAAGACGTGAGTCACAAGATGAACATGCTCAAGCAAGGATGTGGATATCCGTAACTCAAGAATTGATTTTGAAAGGGAAGTAAAACGTAAACTTTGGGGAATGTAATCCAAATGTTTAACTCAAGGATGAAAAATGAGATAAACTCAAAATGAGGTGAGTCTCGAAAGATAGGAGAATTTGATGATCTCGAAATAGGAAGATTCAAATAGGTAAATGAGAATTCCAAAGGAATGGAAGAAGATAAAATGGAAAGCGTAATGAGGATGAAAAGATTGAAATGATGAAAAAGAGACAAAAGCTCCAAAACATGTAATTTTGATAGTAAAACGATAGATAGTGAATGAATAAATATGAAGAGAAAATATGACTAGAAAAAGAAGTGAATTACAAGTCTAAATAAGGATAAATCTAGATATAGAGAACAAATAAAAGATGAAATGAAATAAGAAATATTTGGGGCATCAAAAAGAAGGTGAAAAGTAATCCAAGTAAAGAGTAATTGGGAAGATGAAAAGAGGATGAAAGTATGGATCCAAACAAGAATCGTTTGGAAATTATGAAAAGGTACAAACATGAAGGATGAATTCAAACAAGGATTATATAAAAACTATGAGAAGATATGATCTGAAATATGGATCCCAAAAAGGAGTGTTTGGGAAAAAGAAAGTTTAGAACACTAATACAAAAAGAAACATGAATAAAACAAACAAAAAGAGTTTTTGTTTTTCTCGTTTGTTTGTGGCCTCTACCTTAGCTTCGCTTGGACAATTTTAGCTTCCTAAGTGGCTCTCTCAACTAGGTGTTAGCAGTATACCCAAGCGAGCACGGTGTTATTATTATATATTGGCTTTACTTTTCCCCCTTTGAAACCCTAAGAAAATATATTATTAATAATTAATCACACCTGGGGTTGCCACTACATGATATTTGTGACACTAACCCACAAGGCTTTACTAGTTAGTTGGGATGGGGTACCATTGCATCATCTAGTTCCCTCGTGGTGCCAACTACTTTAGGGTTCTTGTGCTAATCCTTAAAATAATTTTATGGCTTATTCCAAGGTGCTTCCCATAGTTATGCGAATGGGTTTTTACCCTTATCCAAACTTGTAAATACAAAGCATAGAAATGTTCATTTTATCTTATTTATCAAGAATTCCCTACACACAAGAATTAGTAGTTTGAAGCTCACAAGCAAAGGCAACCTGCAATTAGTATTTTTAAGTGTTTTATCAATCTTCATGAGAGTGGGTCCTGCAAGAAAGGATTAGATTGTTCATTGGAAGTACGTAAAAGACAAGAAAAAGAAGAAAGTTCACACTTTTGATTTCCAAGACTTCTTAAAAAGTGTGAGGAAAAATCATACAAGTAAAACAAGATTTGATTAAAAAGAAAAGAAGGTTGATTCCCAAAACAAATAAAAATGACAATAAACCGTAAGTGAAAGCAACCACAAAATGTTAGTAGAGATGTAAAAAACAATAATACATATATGAATGATGCTGAAAAAGTGACAAAAAGGTGAATGAAAATTTCCAATGACCTTGGAAAAATGAGATGCATAATGAATCTATTGTGGAAAAAATAACAAAAAATAAATGAAAATGGGCCTAATTCGTAAGTCCTAAAATAATTAATTAAACTAAGGAGGAGATAATTAAAACAAAATACTAAATAAAATATCTAATAAGGTTAAGATTAAGTTATTTTTGTGAAAATAAGGAAAAATCACCTAAGTATGTGAAAAGGTTTAATGCAAGTAATTAAGCTAATTAATTAATTAAAATAAACAAAGGAACTAATGAAAAACACTAGTTAACTAAATAAAAATAATAAATAACAATATCTAAGTTTATTTAAAAGAGTTAAAATAATGTGACAAATAACAATCTAAACAAAATTTTACAAACCAAAAACCTAAACCTAAACCTAAAAGATAAGCCTAAAAGATAAAACTAAGCAATGTATTTTTATTGTGGATCCATTAGTTTATTTTTAGTGCAAAAGGTGTTGTCGGTAAGGCATTGGGAAGACTAGTTAATTAGGCCTAAGTGGGGGAATAGGATAGGGATGAAAAAAAAAAAATCGACAGGTTTGGGGAGGGATATGAATCGTGGGGTGGAGCTAAAGTGGAGAGTGTAGGGTAGGGAGAGCTTGGGCTCTTTGGGGAGTCTATAGAGAGTTTGGTCGGGAGGGCTAGGATGTAGATCAAGACAGGGCATGTGGTGGTTTTGGGATATAAGGTTGAAACGATGATGGGTTGGATCACTTGGTTGTGGGGTGATGCAACGGTGGAGGATGGGGATTCAAGCTTAGGTCTTAGGTTTTTTGGGAGCTGGGTAGATAGGGAATGAGGGATTTCTAAGGGAATGTGGTTGGCTCGTTAGGTAACTTTTCGAGTCAGGGGAAATAGGATAACGGATAGGGGATGAGGGGTAGGGGATCATCTCATCCGAGCTATCCGGGCTAGTCGAGGAGGGAGGAAGGGGTTTGTTAGGATAGGGGTTTGGTTTAAGGTTGTAATAAAATAAAAGTTTTGCAAAAGTTTTTTTGCTATTTTTGGCTAAAAATAAAACTGATTTAATTCAAAAATCTATATTTTTTTGCTATTTTTATATATTTTGTAAAATCTAATGTTATTATTTTGTGTAGGTGGTTTTGTTTGGTAATAAATGTAACAAGATTAACAAGAAAAATAAACAATGCTACCTCAAAAACCAAAGTAGAAAGTAGATTTTTTCAAAAATATACCACAAAAATCAAAGACCGAGAGAAGAAATGTGAAAACATGTAAAATCAACTCCGATGCAAATCTTGTAAAAATAACTACAAAATATTCAAAACACCTACAAATTCAAATCACATGTACAAAATGGTAAACTCCTAAATAACTTGTGAAAGTTACACACAAACAAGAGATTTACTATAAAATAAATGAAACACAAGAATAAGAAATGAAACAAAAACAAATGAAGATGGAAGTACGATTCCCATAGGGCATTCCAAAATTTAAATAGATAAAAGTAACTTGATAATTGAAGATGAATAACTAAGTGTGCAAACCTTCATATAACCTTTCAATGCAAACCTTAGTAAAGTTTTGGAAACTTTTTTTTATAACCTTGTGTATGGATGTGGGTGCTCTTGAATGGTCTCCAAATTCGAGATGCATATTACTACGAGCAATTGGCTTGAAAAGCTTTAGTATGCAAATGTACATATTTTTCTTAAAAACAATCTAGGAGGATTTGGGATAGGATAAGCCTACATTTTATAGAGGTAGAAGTGGTTGGAAGTTTTTGCACACCGATGAGTCCATATGTGAATTTTAACACTTGAGGAAGTTGTTCTAGGAATTTAAATGTCATTTAGGGCAGTAATGGAATTTCTTACTAAAAGTTGCATCTGGAAAGGTGGTTATATGAATTAAATTACTTACACCTTTATAGGATTCTAGAAGTGTGGTTTACTAGAATGTGGAGTCTAAGTGACTATTGAATGAGAATCTAATTGGAATCTTACTAGGATGTGTACACTAATTAATTAATTAATTAATGATAATTAAACTAGCAAAAGGGGTACTAGGGAATAATTTAATTAATCCAAAAGGTGAAATGTGTATGATTTAATCAATTAATCACAAATTGGTGAATAACAAAATGTACTTGGGATAACATTGGGAACAAGTGTGTAATTTAGAGTGTCTACAATTAAAGAGTTTTTTTTTTCATATTTACACATTTTAATCATACAAATTTATAATGATGGGTCTCTTAGGATTCGGTAACATCTTCGTAGTAGTGGTAATCCCTCAACATCCAAGGACAAACCTTAAAGGTATGATTTTATAATTTTTTATAAACAATTTTAGTTCATTTGATTGATTAAATTTAGAGTATTTTTTTAACTATTTATCATCATTCAAAATATTAATGTTGGTGTGTATTATTTTCCACATCATTAGGCAAGTCATCTCACTTAGGTGAGATTGTAGGCCCATGTGTCATTTAGGGGTCATTATGAGATTCTCTTATGCGTCGGTGCATCGGTGCATCGGTGCGTTAGTGCATCATATGCATCATTGGGAGTTACACTTATATTCTAGAAATGTAACTCCCCTCTCTACTCAAGTTGTCATGATTATAGCAGATCTGGGGGTTACTCAAAGCACCTCCTATGTGTACACCCCCTTTTGATCTATGAGAGAAGAGAGTTTTATGGCTTAACCAGGTTCTACCCATGTTTCAAATATTTTCATGCATATTCGGTTGATGCTTACTCCTCCCGAGATCTCTTCACGATGTCATTCGCACGTCCATTGATGTGCATGTCGTCCCTTGTGATCCTTGCTTATGGGTTTTAAACCCTCTTTCATGGTATCAGAGAATATCTTGTGGATCCATGCACTCATCAACATTTTTGTGCGTGTTTTCGGCTTCCAGAGTGATATTGATTTTGTGCATGTGTCGTAATGGCGATTCGACCATGTTCTCTACTTGCACTGATTCGGGCTTCATACCTCAGTTTGGTTTTCGGGTGTTTATGGCTTTGTTTTTGGGGTTTAACGGTTTTGCATCCTTGCATGCAGTTTTGGAGTGTTTACAGTTTCAGATCTGAGCTCTAGAAGTGCTAGTTTTACTGGGTTTATAGTGGTGTTGGGCTTGGACTCGTAGCTTCGTGCTTTGTTTGGGTTTTGGATAGTCTTCGACCACTCGACATCTTGCTTCTTTAGTGTTTTTGCTCACTATTCATATTGTTGCAACCCTTGAATGGTCTTTATGGTTCCTTGCTACATCTTGCTTCCTCCATCTCTGGCTCGTAGCATCCACCAGAACTCCGCAACTCCCAGGATCGGATTGGGTGTTTTTTACAGTGCTCCAATGTACATCTCCAGAAACCTACAACCTAGAACGCACATCTCCAACGTGATCACTTCTCCGTGACCTACCTACTTGACTCGTAGTGTTTTTCCTTGTGTGTGGGTTCAAACGTCTTTTGTGTGAGGTTCAAACATTTTCGCTTGGGTTCAAATTTTTCTCGATGTGCCCCTTCCGAATTCAAGGATTTTCTAGTTTGCATTATGTTCTTGGCTTCTATCTGGTTGCTCTGGGTTGTTTCCTTGACTATGTTCAACATTGGAACTGTGTTTTTCTTCTCAAAGCAACTCGCTATTTTCTCTAACAGCCTATAACTCTGCACCCCACACCACATTTTTACTGCCTCCCATGTGAATCTCCAGCCATTTCAGCAAATCTATAGTGGATGGTTTCATCTCCAACAGCTCCACCAAAACCACAGGCTCAACAACCTCTCCACGTGGATCTCCCCCTCCAATAGCATCTTGTTGGTTCCCTATACACGTGGACCACTCTTTATAGGCTCCACCATATGGAACATAGGCTAGGTAGCTCTTTCCAAACGTGGTCCCCTCCTTCTCATCTTTTTTTATTGTTTTAAGATTAAAAAAAACATTCATGGCATTGTAAATTATTTTGGGCTATATTGGCTTGTTTTAATACACCCTCCTATGAGTGACGAAGATGGAGGGCGAGGTCGAGGTTGGCGGGAGGCTAATCCCCCACATAGTCAAAACAAACCCTATCTAAAATTCCATGTTGTTTCCAACGAGTAGTCACATGATACCCTTTGCACCCATTTCGAGGCATTTTTTAATCGGTTTGCGGTGTTTATTTGCATTTTCCATCGATTGCGGGAATCATTTTAATGCCATAACTTTTGACTTGTAGCTCATTTTTAGCACTTCTTCATCAATTTTTCATGATTTCTCACACTTTACGTGATGGCATTGTCATTTTGTAAATGCACTACTTTATAAAGTGTGGCATTCTAGGGGGTTGACTGTATCTTATTGGGCTTACACATGCGAGACGCATTATCGACCGAGTCTAACGTCTTGCTTTTGTGCATCTTACATTTTTCATCATGGAGAGTGCTCTTTCTAGATTTGAGCATCATAGGATCATCTTATAGCCTCCGCCACTTCTCATGGAGAGGGGACTATTTATCTTGGCGTGCTTCCATGGAATGTTACTTCACCCACGAGGGTCTTTTACCCTTCTTTCTTGGGCAGCCGCACCCGTTGATCATCGTCATCTAGAAAAATTTCTCAAAACTTGTGACCACATCTTTGGTCACATGATTATGCATGTCTCTCATTCCCTCTAGTTTCACATGGTAGACTCGAGATCCACCTCATCATGTCTAGAGCATTCTTGATCCCTTTATGGAGACCCTTCACATACTACCACCATTGTTGTTGCAGTTGATTGATTGTCTCCTCCATTTCTTCATGTGATGACAGTTCGCTAACATAGACTCATTTGGTTACACTTCTAATGACAAGGATTGTGCACCCAGTTTCGATGCAAAGAGTACTCTAGAGGACTTCTCTCCTCCTCTCACTATTCCAGAGAGTGTTGACACATCCCAAATCTCATCGATATCGAGTAGTATCCTACTCACCATCATACTGATCATTGCAATAGCCTCCTTTCTACTTCCAATTTTGATGCCCCCTTCACTCCTCTGCCTTCATTGGATGACTCATACCTATCTAACATCGTTCTTTCGTTTGTTGAGCACCCTCTTTGGGATGAGTATCTACCCGACCTTAGTTGTCTTTTCGCAGAGTCTACTTGTGATGTATTACATGTTTATCATCCATCTATAGGTGTTTCAGAGGAGTTCATCATCTCTGTTGTTGGGAGTGCCCCTTCCGGGAATCAAGTCACTTCCACATTTCTAGAGACCTTCATTGATCCACCCTCAGTTGTGGATCCCTTTTCTATTGTGGAGGATGTTTTATTCCCTTCACATCACTTGGACATCCTTTCTGTGGGTGTTCCTCTTTTTCACTTTGACAATTCTGCACACGTGACATTACCTTCGGTTCCTTGGCACTCACTCGCTAGACCTATGTCACACTTTTGTGCACCAGAATCAGAGTTCTTCATGTTGTTGTCTTCAATTTCCTTTGTAGAGTGGGTAGACTTCCAGCATGTCATTTATGTCCTTCCTAAGGGTAGGCACACTATTCGGTGTGGGTGGCTCTTCTTCAGTCCAGAGGCAAAGGATCTCGTCATTGAAATTATTTTGGGAGACCTCCTAGAGCTGCAGAATTCAGATCCGTCCATGGCATCTTCTGAATTCCTCTCGTCTCCCTCTTCTTATCTCTTCTTCTTCTTTTCAAGAGATTGCCTCTTTGTACATGGGTACCTTTTCAGGATTGTCTATAGTTGGGACCCATCCTTGGCATCTTTCTTAGATTAGAGAGTGTCTTGTTCTCTTGTGGTGGATGTTTTTCACACCATTGGGTTTTCCTTCACTACTTGGGACTTCTTGTGCATGGGTACCTCATCAGGCTTTGTGTTGGGACCCATTTCTCATTTTTGACTTGCCACCTCATCCTAAGTTACGATGAAGGGGGGGTGTTGGTGTGTATTATTTTCCACATCATTAGGTGAGTCATCTCACTTAGGTTAAATCATAGGTCCATGTGTCATTTAGGGGTCATTATGAGATTCTCTTACGCATCAGTGTGTAGTGTGTTAGTGCGTCAATGCGTCATATGAATCATTGGGAGTTACACTTCTATTTTGGGAATGTAACTCCCCTCTCTACTCAAGTTGTCATGATTGCATCACTGCAGGTTACTCAGCACCTCCTATATGTACACCCCATTTTGATCTATGAGATAGAGGAGATTTTTATGGCTTAACCAGGTTCTACCCATGTTTCAAATCTTTGCATGCACATTTGGTTGATGCTCACTCCTCCCGAGATCTCTTCACGCTATCATTCACACATCCGTTGATGTGCACATCGTCCCTTGTGATCCTCACTTGCGGGTTTTAAACTCTCTTTTAATTAATACTTCATAATGACATGTATACTTCATTTATAGACTTATAGAGAAGGATGACAGTGATATTTGGTTGTAGTAAGGGATTTGCCCATTTCGAGAGGTGTAATTATTTTGTTTTGTTATCAAATTGATTTTATTTAATTCAATAATGACAACTTATAATTTTATTGTAAATCCTCTTCGGGTGTAGGACCATCTCATCTTACTCTAACTAAAACAAGAAGGCATAAATGAAAAACTATTTTCCCATCTAGCCTTAACGGCATACTCCCTAATTCAATAAGGGGGTATGATGATGAGGAGGAGGTGTCATCCTCACCAAATTTAGATGATGAGATACCCTCTTGCCTTATCCATAATAGGTATCAACACAAAGTGAGAGGGGCCTTGGAAATGACTCTATATGTAAATAATATTGGAAACATACTAAAGGATGTTTGGGGAAAGTATGTATTTTAATATGTTTTTTATTTAAGTATCTTAATTAGTTTTTGTCAACTTATCTTTTTACTAGTTTTTGTTAATGTCAAACTTATTCATTTTTATTTTATTAATATTGAATAAAATGTTAGGAAATCTATTGTTTACATGGGTATTTGATATTTTTCATATAGTGAATATAATTTACTTATGGTTATATGGTTCTTTAGTTAATAGGATTGATTTTTATTGTTATCAAAAAATTACATCACCCATGATTGCTTGTGATTTGTGTGTAGGGGCAATCAGTGTAACCTACATAACATGGGATTATCTTTCAGTTTGGGACCTTGCAAGAAGCATAACCCTCTCGGAGAAAGTTGGCTTATTTTCCTAACCTAGTGCTAACTTCTCTAAAGTACAAATAATGGAAAACTAGTATAATCCTACCCTAATTATTTCCAAGGAGACATGGATAGAAAAAAACATAAAATTAAATCTACTTTAAGAGAAGGTGATGCACCAAGAAAGGGAGTGAGACACTCTGAGTGAGTGAAAAATAGGGAGTAAAAAATGTGAGGGAGGGTGAGTGGAAGTGCCACAAGATAAAAAAATATTCAGTTCCCTATATTCATAAAGCACAAACAAATTAAAGGTCCTGCAAAGAGATATAAACATGCACAATATACCTGTAACATAATGAAAGGAAAAAGATGCAATATAATCCAAATTAAGGAAAGAAAATCCAAAAAAATTGATTTTATTGCTCGAAACATGCACAATCCATTACAATATATGCACAAGGAAAAATCCTTTACAATAAGCCCAAATTCAAGGCCTTTAGCTTATAAAAGCTCCAGAACAACTTTGACAAATTTCCTTTGCAAAAATAAATGAATCCCCTCAAAATGAGGTGAATTTTACAATATATTGAATAAGAACCTTGAAATTTCCTCACCAACTGACATATTTCATTAAAGGGGTATGTAAGGCCATACAAATTGACACTTTTCTTACACAAGTAGTCATGGTCATCATACCTCATTAAGCTGGTAGCTGAAAAACCTTGTACTTATCCTATTAATGCCTAGTTTGTTCTTGTAATCGGCTAGTTGCATGTAGTTTCTTCTCCCATATGGTAGTATTTACTTCCTAGTTTTGACCGGTTATATAAATGCAATCAAATAGTAACATGCTTTTCCCGCTACCATCTAGTAGCTTAAAAGATATTATTGACGGTTGCATCCATAAAAATTCTATTGGATCCTTTTTATCACCCAAATTCTCTTCATCATTACCTTTGTGCAATGATCTAGTAGCACAAAAATTACCATCATCAAGTAGCATTCTTGGTCGATGTCGAACCTTCACTATTTTTTACTAGTCAAGAAAGCATCCGTACATGCTACCGGTTGGTATAATTTTGAGTGCTACCAGTCAAGTAGCATCTAACTTCTAGTGCCTTTGTGTCATTTTCCTCTCGTAGCATGTTGATACTACTACCGGTGGCATCATACCACCATTTTTTCCCTTTTGGTTTGGACCTTCACCGTGGCTCGCTAGCTCACCGTGAACTACCATGTTAGTAAACCATTCTCCATTAAGCATGCCGATGTCCGGACACTGTAGGTTAGTCCATTTTGTAGGAGTGCAAAAAATGGATAACAGATTATAACACCAATATATTCATAGTGTTTGGTTATACCCATAAAATATTTAAATGAGGAAGTTTTTGGATGACTTCCTATTTTGTAGGAAGTATTTTCCTATTGTAATGGTTATATATTATCCAAATAAATTATGTGTGTGATAAGATAAATACAAATAAGTTTTATGTGCTTTAATTATGCAAAACTTGGTACCAAATTTCATCGGTATCAGTGAGATGAAATCTTGACAATTGTTGGGGTAAATTCATTGATATTCATGGTTTCCCGTATATACAATATGTTATTATCATTGTTATCTAAATATTCAGCTCATTCTAGGTATATTGATATAGTTTATTGTATGGTATTCATGTTGAGGTATTTTAAAATTTATAACATGCGAGAAGAGTGAAGTTCGAACTAATCAAGATCTGATCCACATCATGAACATTTGATTCCCACTAAATTCAATGTTAGATATGTTTGGTAAAGGAGGTTTGTGTTTGTGGTCTCATCATTTTCCAAGCTCTACATTAACTTGTCCAAGAGTTGCACTCAACACAATTTCAAACCTGATTAATGTGAACTGAGATTTTTATATATATAGTGATTCGTGAAAATTTTTGACGAAGAGGAAGTTCACTAAAAATTCAAATGAAGATGTATTTAGTATATTCACATAAATTGAGTTTTTAATTTATGAATGTTGATGATGATCATAGAGTTTGATCAATATCACAAAAGGTTGACTGTTTCATATTTGCAATGTATTTATTACTTATAAATCCCAAATCATTCTCGCAATTTGACCTTGTATGTAGACATTAGTTATTCCTTGCCTTGGACTCAATACCATCACTATTTCATTTTCCTTCCACCTAGTTGTGAATTGAACACAATTGCATTCACATTACATTCTCGGATTTGTAGATCCTCCACTTGCCAATGATCAACATATAGTGTAAAGTCGGTGTGGTTTTTATGGATTAGCACTAGTTTATTCTATTAACTATGTTGAAAGTTACAAATCATTCCTACGCCATTGCAAAGACCACATTAGAGGAAGTAAAAATTGAAAAAACATAGAAGCATAGGCCTTTCTCATCTACATGTCAATTTAAAAATTTCAATGATGTACTACCATATAGCTTACACACGGCATGCCTCTATCATAAGAGGATCTTTGACAAGTATAAATAATTCATGCATGGTGGTTTTTAGGTTAACTTGTCGAGTATGTTATATTATCATTCTATTGATTTAATTGTTTTATAGCATATAATTTTATATTACATATATATATATATATATATATATATACACACATATATATATATATATATACATATACATATATATATATACATACATGTATATAGATATATATACATATATATATATATATACATACATACATATATATGTGTGTGTGTGTGTATGTGTATATATATATATATATATATGTGTATATATATATGTGTATATATATATATATATATATATATATATATATATATATATATAAAGTTGATGTTATAATTAATGTTGTCATTATTTAAGTTGTTCCAATAGTTCATTTCATTATAGATTAGTTTCTAATTATGGATTTGGTTATATTAGAAATATAGGTCTTGTTCTTATAGTCTATATCTATTACTATTAGTCAATAATGTCATTATAAAGTCAATAGTGTCATTATAGATTTAGTGTTATTTAAAAGGTCATCTCACTTTATTATATTTTAAATGTTTGAATGGTCATTATTTGTTTCATTAAGTTTTGTAAAATCTAGTCGTCATTGTCAAAGTAAAGTTTCAAGTGTTTCTTGTCGTCAATAGTCATTATCAAGAGGAAAAAAATATTCATGTTATCTTATTTATAGTCATCGAATTTGTAGTTGTTCAATCAAAAGAGTTTTAAAAATTGAGTCATTTTAAAAGTCTAAAAAATTATCTTACTGGACGCATTTTCAATGTTACCCAATGTCCCAAAATAAATGATTTCACATTATGGGGGAATAATAAATAATGTGGAAATCATAAAGTGACATGAACACATTTTGTTCAAGTAACAACATCATTCAATAGAGGATGGAGGCACACGGGAGGTGGAGGTAAACCAAAAACCTCTCGTTAGTCACCAACAATGGGGCCATATAACAACATGTGGTGGCTATTTTTGGTGTGAGTTTTCTTTTAGTTATGAGCTTAATTTTTCAGTTTACTTGTTTTGCAAGTTGTTCTTGTTTCCAGTTTCGAGTTGATTTTTACGATATGTTATCATTCCTATTCAGATTTGTAAATAGTGAGTAATGTTTCCCACATAATTCCCAAAAGGAAAACCATGGTGGATAGATGAAAGAACAAGGAAAAGTAGCATCATGGTATTTGATTTGTTAGTTGTCTGTAAAACCATCCTTTGTTGTGGTTGTTGGTATACCACTTGAAAAATCATCCTTTTTGAGGTTGTTGGTTGAACTGAAAAAACATCCTTGTTGGTTGGTGGTTGTCTAGTAAAACCATCCTTGAAGGTTATTGTCTATCCTAAAAACCCATCCAAATCATGAGCACACATGGGCGGAAAGTTGCAGAGGAAGTGTGGATGTTTTACTACCATGTAAACACTAAGGGGGAATGTTAGGAAATATATTGTTTACATGAGTATTTAAGATTTACCTATAGTGAATATAATTTTCTTACGGTTATATGATTATTTGCTTAATAAAATATAAAGTTACACCAAAAATATATTCATATTTTTTTGTTATACCCTTAAAACATTTATACGGGTATGTTGTTTGGATGACTTCTTATTTTGTAGGAAGTAGTTTTCCCATTGTAATGGATATATGTTATCCAAATACATCGTGCGTGTGATAATATAAATACGAGATAAGTTTTATGTATTTTAAGAAAGAATTTTTGATCGAGTGTGCAATGTATTCAAATCATATTTCCACAGAGAGTGGAATGAAATCCCAAAATAAAAAATGCAAGAGGCTAATTTATTTAAATCGGCATGATGTTGGGAGTACACACTATAAAACGTAATTAATCAAAAAAATGTAGCACAAGGGTTTAGGAAAACTAATAGGTATATCACGGTAATTTTATTGTGTAAATAACACATTTAAAATAAATAATTCAAACTATTTTACTAATGTTTTTATATTTATACTATGCTACTAAAACATGAAGGAAACATTAATGCAAAGAGGAGACTTCTTTGACTGCCCAATGTACTTAAATAATCTTAGAATGGACTCTACGAAAAATGGACCAAAGAGGATAATGATAAGGATGCATGTTAGTAAAATCAATTTATTACATCTAAAATTTTATTTTTTTCTTAATTAAATATTTAACAAATATTATAATTAACACATGGAGGAAAAGTAACCAACTATTAGGTTATGAAGTATGGGTATGAAAAGGAATACAAGTGATCCATAAAATGGGACAACACAACTTAGCAGAGCTAGTAATTTTTTTAAATTTAATATGATTTATTCTACAATTTTTTTCATTATATATGTTTTCTTACAAAAATTATTTATTCTCATTTTATTTTCATTTCACTATTTTTAGAAACCCATTATAATAGACTTGCAATAAAAGAGGCACAAGTAAGATTAGACACGATGGGTTGGGAGTCAATTGAATTCATAAAATTTGTTAATGATATGGTTTTGTGTTATTAAGACATGTTGTTTAATTAGTTGTGAGTTACATAAATTTTAAATTCAAATAGTTGTAAATTTTTATCATTATATATTTGTAGGTTGATAGACAATGGGAGTTGGAAGAGGAAGAAGGGGAGAAAAATTGGTCGGACAAGAATGATGAAGAGGATCACATGGATGAGGAGGAGGAGGAGGACAAAGAGGAGGAGGAGGAGGACTAGCACCTAGGCACATATTTATTTGTTTTGTAATTTGGAAGGGAATTGGTCCCTTTTTGTAATTTCCAAATGTAATATATTATACATTATTGTATTAAAAAATTGCAATATAAATATTGTGTTTTTACGATTATGTGTAACATGTGTTTATTGTACTTTTCATTTTATTAGCAATCCTCAATATATTATACAATAATGTAAAATAATATACAATAATGTAATATAGTATATATAATTTTAGTTATAATTTTATATATTAATAAAATATAGTAAATAATTAAATAATTTCAATTTCAAATAATATGTTTACTTTAAAACCAATAAAAAATAACACAATATAATAACTTGTAAATTAATATATTTAAAAAAATTATGACAGCCATGTTATGCTTCAACAAACTAAGGGAATTTTTTTATAAACCATTTATTAACAATATGATTTCAAATGATTATCACACACTGCATGAATAAACCTAGCATACTATTAAATTTGCAAAAATCCCTTAAATTCTTATAATGTTGTAATGAATATTATCATTCTCAACCACTATTGAATTATTCTAGCATTACTTAATATTCAAAATCCATCTAGACAACCTACAATAACCATGTGTAACTATAAATGATTTCATATCTTAGTGATTACCCTTCTACACTCTTTACGAGCTAGTATACATTGTATACCATTTGGTTAAACCTTATTATAGGCTAAGAGAACATGTGAATCTTCTTAGTGTCAATTGGAAAGTCACTGAAGTAACCTCCATCTGACTCCAGACACTACTAACAAGAAGACCTAGTGAATAGACAATGCAATCAATCATTTGCACTACTATGGCCATAGTTATATTGTGTTGTATTAGCAAGTTTGTTTTGAGACCGCACACAAGCCTACAAAAATTTTCTTCCCTTCACCGCACAACTATATCAACATAGTTATCTAGATTATTTTACGTTGATTAAGTATTAAGTTTATAGTTAATAATTTTAAGTATTAATTTATAATAATTAATTGAATTAGGATTTGAAGCTGCATATATTAGGACTTGATATTTGGGTCATATGATTCATTTCAGCACCACCTTAGGATCCCTACGAGAAAAAGATACACTCAAGTAATGACCTAATTCATTGTGTGTTTGTTCCTCTCCTCGTAGACATCCCAAGATAGTACGGACATGACCCATATGACATGAATTCCATATCAAGTTTCTTGTCTTCATCAGATGAAAGTTTCATGATTTTCATTATGTTATCAATTTCATGATAGAGGTGTACAAGGATCTCATCAAGTCACTGGATAATGTATATGCCTCTTACTACATATAATTAAAACTATATCGATCTATGATCATAGATTATGTTTAGTCAAGTATGAGTTTTAAACCAATTCAAAACACTAATTTAATTATCAAGCATGATCATTAAAAGACACTTGGTCAATTTAGTTTACTTACGTTAGCCGAGTGCAGTGGTACTATCTCATATGATTATAATGTACTTTTTTACTTTGTCCATATATTTTTAATTGTTTCTAGATAGGATTTAATAGAAACAATATGATATTTTATAATGAATACAATTAATCATAAACATGTAAGTTGTTTCTCTTAAAATATAGAGTCTTTTTCCAATGTAACATATTTATAAACTAATATACAACATTGTTATTATCTATAATGATCATATATAACTATTTTCCATACTTATATTTGTTAAGTACCATGTTACATTTCCTTGTTTGTCTTACTTTTTCATTATACATTTAATAGTTCGTAATGACATCTTAAATAGTGGTGTTATCACATCAAATATAGATTCATAATAAATGTTTTGTTACTAAACAATGATACAATATGAGGGGGTTATTATGGGTTATATGAACAAAATGAGGGGGTTGTTATGGGTTCTCCTTTTTCACCCATTTTGGCTAATCTATTCATGGAAAGATTTGAAGAGAAAGCACTTAGATCTGCACCCCTAAAACCTAAGTGGTGGTATATATTTGTTGATGTGACAAATCTAAACTAGAAACAAGGCATGGATCAACGACATAAATTCCTAGAACATTTAAATATGTAGTCACCACACATACAATTCACTATGAAGGTTAAAGAAAATGGAATGATCTTGTTTCTTGATGTTCTAATCAAACATAATAGCGATGGCTCTCTTTCAAGAAAAGTTTACCGGAAAAAGACTCACATTAACATATATATTAGGGATGAATCAAACCATCACCCTTCTCAAAAGGATGGGGTCTTAATTTTTTTCTTTTACAAGATCCCTCATAATTTTGGATAATAATCACTTACACTTTGAAGAGAAATATCTCACCAATTCTTTCATGAGGAATGGTTACAAGAAATGGCAAATCGAGTTACCAGAGAAAGAGCAAAGCGGGTGTGTCTCAGATCGAATCGATATTCATCTCTATACATTTGGGGTAACAATAAAGTCTTCCTTCCTTACATTTCTAGGACTACTGACAATATTTCTAGGATTTTAAAAAAGGGGTATTAAAAACAGTTCCAAACCAATTAAAACCATTAGAAACAAGCTTAAAAACCAAAAAGACCCAGTTTTCCTAATTTAAGAAAAGGGGTTTACTCCATTCCCCTGTGTGTATGGAAAAAATACATCGGTGAAATGGGAAGATCAATAAAAACTAGACTTCATGAACATTGTAAAGATTTAGAATTTACCTAGGTTAGAAAATTTACTTTGGCAGAACACGAATACATTACAAAGAATTCCATCTACATTGACAATGCAAAATTAATAGATAAACAATCACACTACACAAATAGAAAGTTACGTGAAGTTTTTGAGATTGAGAAACACCCTAAAAACTTAAATTGAGACGATGGATGGAAGCTTAGTCAATCGTGGAAACCCCCTTTTACATAAATTGTCTACCTCTTCTCTCTGCGCCATTATTTATTGAGTTATTCAATTTTTTATCCTCTTCGTTTACCTTTTTAATGTATTACTCATCCAATTTTATTAGATCTTTCCTCCCCATTTTTTCTTCATTCTTTACTTTAACTCCCCTTCCTTTTATTTTCTACCTTCTTCTCTAGTATTCTATTTTTAATTTATTTTAATCCTCTTTTTAATTGTTGTTTTTAACCTTTTTTATTTCACATCTTTTCCGGAACATTATGTCCTTTGGTCCAATCAATTATTTATACTAGTTTTCTTTTCTTCTCTTCTCTCAAGAAAATTCTCACCCTAATGATGGTTCCAGTATGTGAACTGAAACGTTGGTGTTAATCTTCTCCATGAAACGTACCCATAATTTGTTTTTCTTCCAACTTATGATATGAATCTAAAATATTTGAATGATCAATGTCTCTACACACAATCAAATTATTTTAAAATCAATCATTAATTTAATAATTAATACATTAATACATAGTCGATAAGTGGCTTTCAAAGATAGTCAAATAAACTTTTAGGCCCAATGGCCTTATACATTTTCAAAGAAACACTTTCATGAAAAAAAAAAAATACAAGTACATTCATTACATTCATGAGAAGTAGTACAATAATAATAAATTCATGACGAGTCATGCGTTATCCCTTCTTTAATCAACTCATAATACTATTCATTCCATCCTATCTCGAATGCCCAAAATTACCAATAACTCTACTATGTTATTTTTATTTTTAGTTCTACCCACCCCTCTTGTTTTACTCTTTTAAAAAATTAAATCCATCAAGAAAACCAAATAATACTCTAATATTTCAAAATAAGACTATAGATTAAGAGAGAAATGAACATTCTGAGGATTGGTAAGCTCCAAAGTAACTTTCCTTAATTTTCCTTCCATGCCAAATCAAATCGGTTTCTCCAAATATTTGAACCCTCAATCCTCATAACATTTCCACATTATAAATAGATCAATGCCAAGTTTTCCCAGGTCACATGCATTACATTTTTTTAAACAAAATCTCTATTTTTGGACAAACTAAAAATGCTTCAACTGAACCAACCTTGAAACCCTCATGCAAAGCTCGTTCAAAATGAACTCATAAAAATAAACAATAAAAATATAGACCTCAATGCATACAATATATTCTTGAATAATCTTCACATTTTTCAAATAAATTTAATGTGCTTGCCTCATGCACAGTGCCACGTAGTGGCCATATTAATTACAATTTCTATCCCTCAATATAGCTTGAGCAGTAATTTTTTTATAAATAAATAATAATAATCAAATTTTCATGCAATGGAATATGTCCTTGATTTGATTCAAAATACCATTTACTTAACTATCAACTAATTTTCATGGTGTGAACCATTCTTTTGAAGACTAACTTCAACAAACAATCAAATCGTCCATTAGTTCCATGGGTCGATCCATGATCAAATTTCATCATTAACAAATTAGATGTAATTGAGTATGGTTGAAGTTCGTAATACTAATAAAAATAAAATTCCTATCAACTTTAATCTTTGAACTTTTCAATAATGCAATACCAATGGAGTATAGTCAATATCATATAACTTTCAAACAATATAATGTCAATCATTATGTCTTGATCATTTAAACATTAGTGACTATCCTTAACACTTTCTCCATGGTCAATGGATTTAATCAATTATGAAAATTACCACTTAACATGGAGTCACGATCGGTCGAAGACAAAAATAAAAAAAAACAAGTTTCAATCCAATGCATGGTGTGATCAATATGATCATCTAAGTAAACATCATATGAGCTAGGGTTGATAACCATTGGAATAGTTTTAAAGATATGCCAAGTATGTAATCAAAGATCAATAAAATTGATATAATATTACCTTGCAATACTTTGTCGAATTCTAAGTTGTATAAGATTTATACTTATATTACTAATTAAAATATCATTACACTAACTTCTTAAACAATTACCTTGACGATCTCAAACTTTTCATGTCCCTTTCTGAAGACCATCATAATGATTTATAGTATATGACTGTCATAATGTCAAAATAAGGTTAGTATCATTAAACCATAATAATCACTTCTTAGCGACAAAAAATACCATTACATCCAAGTACAGATTTACTAATCATTAGCAAACCATTAAATTCAATAATAAGATAAGAAAATTTCATAAACAGCAGTATAGAACCAAACAGTACATTGATGTTACGAAATCATTGCACACAATAAAGTAAAGTAATATTATACAACATAGCATAACAACAATAAGTTATAAATTTCAATTACTCCATGAATGTTTTGTAACAAAGCGTTGTTATGTGGTTGGGATTACAACTACGTGTAAGTACGTATATCCTTTTAGGGTATACATATGTACGTATAGCTATAAACTCAGCTACATGACAACACTTGTCCCCTAAATTCGTAAACTACTTACCATATTACAACTTTCCCTTGCGAAAAATAGAATGAAATTGTGGGATGTGGCATACTTTCCCCTTAATGAATTAAAATCCCAATGATTTAACTCATTAATAGAAATTAGAATAATCAAACACAAATTAATATCATACACTAAGGAGAATAGTCAACATTTTCATCCAAAAACTTACAATTTTTCCATATTTCAGTTCATTTGAATTCAAATTTTTTGGTTATAATAGCCTTTAAATCATTCAATTTTTCCAAATAGCTTAAAATATAAAATAATATTGATTATGTCATAATAAATTGACAAATATCAGTATTAAATATTTAAAAACAAAATTGCTTATCATTCAAGATAAAAATAAAGTTGTTATTTTAATTTATTCTTTCTTTTCACAATAACTTAAATGATTTCTTCATGATAATTTATGGATCCGAACCTTACTCTTCATTAATTGTTGCTTCTTTTTCAACCTAATGATTTTCCACTATAGCCACCATTATGTTCTACATATTTTTTCCTTTTTCCTCAAGGTACAATCCCTGGCATAGTGGTCACCACCACACTTGAAACACCCACCAAAAGGTATTTTCCTTTCAAAAAAATTGTTACCAAGCAACGTTTTCCTGTCCATTTATTTTTAAATTAACGGTTGTGTAATTTTCACCATTCCTAGCCTTATTACCAACCTTCTTCCACCATGTCTTCGATGACAATGGTGAAGGTGATTTGTATCTCATCTTCTACTTCTCATCCTTGTGAGCAACTATGGCTTAGAGCTTCTACTCCTTCCTAATGGCCTTTTCAAAAATAGCTTCCATGGTAGGAGAATCATGGACATCAACTTCACACCCAATGACTAGGTTAAGTCCCATGATAAATTTGCGTATCCATAGTTTTTCATCCATCTGGTAATGTGGTACATATTTAAGTAGTTTAGTAAACATTTCCAAATATTACATTACCTTAAAATTTCCTTGTAACAATGTCTAAAACTCAAACATTTTTTTTTTTGTAATATAGTTGTGGTAACTAGCATTGTCTAAAATTAAATTTTAATTGATCCCAAGTTATGTTAGCTGCAATAACTTTCAGTTCTACCTTCGGTTATCCCATGAAGAGGAAGCCTCATTTGAGAGTTGATAAGCACCCCAAACAACCTTTGTTTCTTTAAAAAAATATCTTATCTCGAAGTACTTTTCCATCTCGTTGAGCCAATTCTCATCTCCATCACCCAAATTTGTCCCATCAAACTTAGGAATACCAATACATTTAATGTCCTTTAATAGCTCAGTTTTTAGGTGGGATTTTATGTTCATAGCTTGGTTTATATTTACAGCATTAGGATCGATTACGTGAACATTTTCTACATTTACGTTATGATTATCAAGCATTTAGACTAGGTTGTTCGAGTTTTTGTACCTCAACTTCACTTTTAATATCCTCAATGTTTACCTCACTGTTCAAGAACAACGATGTGGTTACAAATTTATTATAGGACAAAAATTATCTCATCAATTTTATGATTTGTTGCTATCTTAGTACCCACAACCTGATTTTTCACAGTATTCCCTCTTGTTCTAACCATGTTTTAATTTGTTAGACAATAATTTAAACTTTTGTTATCGTAAGGACCCATTATATACAAGAGTTGAAACCTTCATCTACGATATAAAAATGTAACACCCATATTATGATTCAACAAACTATGGGAATTTTTTTATAAACCAATTATTAACAATATGCCTTCAATGATTATAAGACACACAGAGAATAAACCAAACATACTATTATGTTTGCAAAATCCCTTAAGTTCTTATAATGTTGTAATGAATATTATCATTACTCAACCATTAATAAATTAACTCAAGACTACTTGATATTTAGAATGCATATAGACAACCTACGATAACCATGTGCAACTACAAAGGATTCCAGATATTAATGATCACATTTTTACTCTCTTTATGAGCCAGTATACATTGAATACCATTTGGTTAAACCTTATTATATGCTAAGAGAACATGCGAACATTCTTAGTTTTAATCGAAAATTCAATGAAGTAACCTCCATTTGACTCTAGACACTGCTAATAAGAAGACCTAGTGAAAAGACAATACAATCAGTCATTTACACTACTATGGCCATAACTATTTGGTGTTGCATTAGCAAGCCGTTTCGATAATATACACAAGCCTACAAAACATGTATTCCCTTCGTTGCACAACCATCAAAACATAGTTACCTAGATTCTTTTCCGTTGATTAATTATTAAGTTTACTGATTAATCATTTTAAGTATTCATTTACAATAAGTAATTAAATTAGGATCGAAGATTCAGATATCGGACTCAATATCTGGGCCATATGATTCATGTCACCGCCACCTTAGGATTCCTACAGAAAAATATACACTCACATAATGACCTAAGTCATTGTGCGTTCATTCCTCTCCCCATAGCCATTCCAAGATGGTATGAACATGACCCATATAGCATGAATTTCATCACATGATGTCTACCTTCATGTACAATTTACTATTCCTTCATCGGATGAAAGGGTCAAAAAGTTTCATTATTTTATCAATTTTGCGATAAAGGTATACAATGATCTCATCGAGTCAATGAATAATATATATACCTCTTACTGCATATAAGTCAAACTATATCGATCTATGATCATATATTAGGTTTATTCAAGTATGATTTTTAAACCAATTCAAAACACTAATTTAATTATCAATCGTGATCACTAAAATACACTTGGTCAATTTAGTTTACTTAATTCAATTCATTGCAACAGGACTATCTCATATGATTTCAATGTACTTTCATAGTTTTTCTATATCATCGTAATTGTTTCCCACTATGATTTAATAAAAACAATATGATATTTTATAACAAATATAATTAATCATAAACATGTAAGTTGTTGCACTTAAAACACAATATTCTATTTTCCAATGTAACATATTTATAAACTGATATACAACATTGTTATTATCTATGATGATAATATATAATTGGTTTTGATACTTATCTTCGTTAAGTACCATGTTACATTTCCTCATTTGTCTTAATTTTTGTTATTCATTTAATAGTTTGTAACTACATATTAAACAATTGTGTTATCACATTAAATATCAACACAATAAATGTTTTTCTTCTAGAAAATGATACAATATGTCATTAAACATAATCACATGATCTAAACATCAATCATTAATTTAATAATTAATACATTAATACATAGTCAATAAGTGGCTTTCAAGATAGTCAAATAAACTTTTAGGCTCAATGGCCTTATACATTTGTATAAAATCCAATACAAGTACATTCATGAGAAATAGTACGATAATAATCAATGTGTGATGAGTCACACATTATCCCATCTTTAATCAACTCGTAATGATATTCATTCCTACAAGCTGTAAGAAAGATAATATGATACATTTGGTCAGTTCATTGAACTAGCATAAACTTTACATACTTAATCATGTAGCATTAATTTGAAATAAAATAATATGAATTAATCATCTATATGACAACTCACAATTCCTTAACATATATAAGAAATAATTTCATCAATAATAAATTGAAATCAAGATAAATATGTTCATACAGTTATGGGCTAATAGAAGGCATTCCACATAATTTTGTTTAAACCAATAACTAATACATAATTTATAACAACCATTTCATAATCAAATCTTACCTAATATTAAATTATACATAGAATTTTCAACATACTCTTAGGTTTGAATTCAATGGTCAAGAAAAATTATAGTATTCTTAATGTCCAATAATCACCTTAGTCACTAACTGTTTCATATAAACTAGCTTATCAATGAAATTTACATCTAGGTAAAATTTCCATTTAACATTTCCAACTAATCGATTTGTTTACTAGAACAAAATCTATGTTCTAGGTAAGGGATTACACTAAATTACATTCATCCCTTTCTACTTATAAATACCCATACAGTATGTATATCTATATTTCTTTATTAAGCAACACTATGGATTCACCCAAAGGAAAGTACTAAGAGGTAAAGTACTATTTATCAAATGTGCTCAAATGAGCATATCTAACTTTGTTAACCCCTTGATCAAAATTAATTATCACAGTTTCAAATCAAAATTACCATTTCAAAATAGACTTAACATCTTCAACGGGATGCGCTTAATTCAGCCTGCTCATTACCAAGGCAAGTTTTCTAAGGACAACTCTAACTAGAGCTTCCTAGAATCTATGTTTTCATTAAACGAGTGGGTTCATATGCCCATAAAATATTTAATAATGAGGTAAACCTCAAATCTTGATTACATATATATATATATATATATATATATATATATATATATAGTTATTTTACGAATCGTTAAGATGACCAGATGAACTCCCAACAGGAATACCCAAATATAATAATAAATCGTTCAGAATCCTCTATTATTTTTCAAAGGATTTATTTAAGTAAAAACATGTGTGTGTGTGTGTGTGTGTGTGTGTGTGTGTGTGTGTGTGTATGTATTATTAAGGAGACATATTTTTAGAGAGACCGATTACTGTTTTTCCACTAAGTCTTTTACATTAAAAACCACAACTAGAGCATTAGGAAATCGACCACATATATATATATATATATATATATATATATATATATATATCATATGTGTTACCCAAATGGAAAACAATCAAGGTAATTCCATCTTATCCGAAATTCCCAAAATTACCAATAACTCTACAATGTTATTTTTATTTTTACTTCTACTCATCCTTCTTGTTTTACTCTTTACAAAATTAAATATATCAAGAAAACAAAATAATACTCTAATATTTCAAAATAATACTACTGATTAAGAGAGAAATGTCCATGCCTAATTTGGTAAGTTCCAAGATAACTTTCCTCACTTTTCCTTCCATGTCAAATCAAACTCGTTTCTCTAAATATTCAAACCCTCAATCCTCATAACGTTTCACCATTATAAAAAAACCAATGCCAAGGTTTCCCACTTCATATGCATTGCATTTTTTAAACAAAGCCTCTATTTTTAGAATAAAATGAAAATAGCTTCAATGAACCCACCTTGAAACCCTCATGCAAAACTCACCTAAAATGGGGTCATAAAAATAAATAATAAAAATATAGACCTCGATGCATGTAATAGCTTCTTAGAGAATCTTCACATTTTTCAAATAAATTTAATGCACTTAACTCATGCACTGCCACGTACGTAGTGGCCATATTAATTGTAATTTATTTCCATCCAATATAGCTTTGAGTAGTCAAATTTTTATCAATAAAACAATAATAACCAAATTTTCATGTAATGGACTATGTCTATGATTTGATTCAAAATACCATTTAATTAATCAACCAATTATCATGGTGTGAACCATTTTTTCAAATACTAAGCTCAAAAAATAATCAAATCTTCCATTATTTACATGGGTTGATCCATGATCAACTTTCATCATTAACCAATCAGATGCAATTGAGTATGGTTAAAGTCCGTATTACTAAAAAAATAAAATTACTATCAAATTTAATCATTGACCTTTATAATAATAATGCAATACCAATGGAGTGTAGTCAATACCATATAAATTTCAAACACTATAATGTCAATCATTATGTCTTGATCATTTAAACATAAGTCACTATCCTTAACACTTCTTCCATGGTCAATGGATTTAATCAATTACAAAAATTACCATTTAACATGGAGTCATGATCGGTCGAAGATGAAAATCAAAACAAACAAGTTTCAAACCAATGTATGGTCTGATCAATCTGATCATCTAAGTAAACATCATATTAGCTAGGGTTGATAACCAGTGGAACATTTTTAAATATATATCAAGTATGTAATAAAAGATCAATAAAATTAATATAATATTACCTTGTAATACTTTTCCAAATTCCAAGTTTTATAAGAACTATACTTACATTACTGATAAAAATTTCATCACACCAAATTCTTAAACAATTACCTTGACGATCTCAAACTTTACATGTCCCTTTTTGAAGACCATCATAATTATTTATGGTATATGATTTTCATAATGTCAAAAGAAGGTTAGTATCATTAAACCATCATAATCACTTCTTAATGATGAATAATACCATTGCATCCAAGTATAAATTTACTAATTGTTAGCAAACCAAATAAGATAAGAAAATCTCATAAACAGGTACATCAACCAAATAGTACATTAATGTTATGAAATAATTGCACATAGCAAAGCAAGGTAATCTCATACAACATATGATAACAAGAATAAAGTATAAATGTCAAGTACTCTACGAATGCTTGGCAACAAGTGTTGTTACATGGTTGGACATAAAATTATGTGTAAGTACGTATATCCTTTTCAAGTTATAGATACATATGTATAGATATAAACTCATCTACATGATGACACATTTCCCATGCATTCGTAAGTAAACCACTTAACATATTACAACTTTTCTTTGTGACAAATGAGAATGAAATTGTGGGGTGTGACAAAAATTGTGGATCGATTTTTACATCACATTTGTGCCACATTATTGGTGGCACAAATTTTTCTCAAAATTGACTCTAAAATGGTGCAAATGTGATAAAAACAATAAATTTAAAATTTTCTATTCATATCAAACTTTTGTTACATTTGAGCCACATTTAGGATTCAAATTTTTAGTAGAAACGCATCTAAAAAGTGTTTAAAATGTCGATTTTTGACCTAAAATTGACTCAAAAGTGGTTTTATAAACACTTTATGTTGTATTTATATTATGATACTTTTTTCCACAAAAATAATTTGCATTGTTGGAGTTAAATTGTCTTCACAAAATGTCTAATTATGTTAAGATCCTACTACTCGAAGAGCTCATGCAATGGGTGTTAGGTCTATTTATATTAGTTTACATATCCTTTCACATGTACCATGTATAAATTCATTCTTTATAATCCTAACCTAGGGTAGTACACCAAAAGTAGTCCAAAAACACATATCTAGTGGCATTGAGTCCCATGTTTCCCTTGGAAAATCATTATGGTATTTTATTATGAATCAAAGATTCATTTTTCACTAAAAATTTGTAATAATTTTGACAACCCCATCTTATGTAACATACCATTAATCATTTAAAACATTGTATAATTGAGAATGATCGTACACTTCTTTAGTTATTGTATTTCCTTCAGAAAGTATGTTTTTAAAATGATGCTCATTATATTCGCTAACATGACTACATAATTGTTGTCTAGAATACATTTGTAAAGCAGACGGGGTATGGGAATCTAACAAAGGATGACCTCAAACCTCACATTCCCCATAACTATATGATTTAATAATTAACCTAAATAAAACATGAATCGATAAAATGATGAAATAAACACAAATTAAAATAAAAACAAATACTTGGGATATTTTGTTAAAATAAATAGAAACATCAAACCAATAGCTACTAATTCAACCTCTACAAGAAATAATTGTTAGAAAATGTGCCATTGTTATTTTCATTGATTTCAAGTGGAATTTATGTCAAAGGTAGTATTGAGTGCATGATGATGTCATTAGTGTTCATTGAGTCAACATGAGGTGTCTAGTGGCATGGTGAGTTGCATTGATAGTGTCATGGTGCATATACATGGTTCTTGTAAGCTAGGTGTTGTAAGTGAGATCCAAATAATGTCATAGGTTTCTAAGGATTCCTAAATTATTTATATATATGTGGTATAATTGTGTAAGTTTCTACAAGGTGAATTCAAGTCAATTTTTTCGAGGTAGGTGTTGAGACTAGTCATTCTAGGCCTAGTCCTAGATCTAGTTCAAGCAAGAGGGTATGGAAGCATGAAGTATGGAGCATAGTATTCATATATAATCATGTGTAATATGTTTTTAGGTTACATTAAAAGTTTATAATATGTAAAAATGTCAGGTTTTAAGAATAAATTTTAAGTTTAAGGTCCTTTGAAGTAAGAACATTGAATACAAGGCAAGAAAGACAAGGTAAACCATGGTCCATAGTGATAGTCAAAGGTAGATGAGCATGAATTGAAATTGAAGATAATTTAGGTCATCCTATTGGTGTGATAAAACTTCAGGGTAGGATTCAATCGGGTAAGCAATAAAAGTGGTTTTGAGATCTATCAAGTTCTCAAAACACTCATTTCTAGCTCGATAGGAAATTTTGAATGCTCACCCACATGTGTTTGATTTTTATGGGATTCTAATCCTTTTGTGGATGTTATGGCATGGAGATAAGAATATTTTACAAGAGTAATTAGTTCAAATAGATTTCACACATTTATGAACCATTGCTAAGAAGCTAAACATGTCAAAACCCTCCTAAAACCCTAGTCTTGTAGTGATGGAGAAAGATGAAGATTTTGTACATGAAATGAATTTGGAAGGATAATATGATGATTGAAGGTTGTATATAATTCTCTAAATATCATTTTGGTGGTATTTTCATGTTCCAAGTCTTGGTAAGCTACAACAAAATCCTTGTTTGTGGATATTTGTAGCTACAAAGTTGTTTTGAAAATTTCATCATCAAATACTTGATGTGGTATCATTTTTGGGATGTTCTCTAAGTGAACATGAAAATATTTGGACAAGTTAAGTGGAGAAAATAATATAAACCTAGGTGACAAGTTTCCCTACCGCTTTAGGCTGAATGGCTTAAAACTAGTCATGGTGATCTAATTTTTTTGTTGATGTTTTGCATGCTGTAGAAGCATTAGGTGAACATGAATATTTTTACATATTTAATATGATTCGAGTAAGATCTTGGTTTGATAAGTTGATATTTTTGTGCTTAATCCATAATGGCCTAATCATCCATATTAGGCTTATCAAAAAGTATGATGGACAGTGTATGCAAAGGTGAATTTATCCATTTAAGATATGCATATGAGTATTTATGAAGGTTTCTTAGGATGACCTTGAATTTTTCCAAGTGGTTTTATTACTTGGAAGTTCATTTTTATGTATTAAAGGTCTATTTGGTCAAGATTGGATCTTGAGTTCTTTAAGCGAGTTTAAGAAGTTTCAATGATGGAGTTGTTTTGGGGTCTTGTTCCCTAATTTGGTGTATCCCATGAGTTATGTAAGTTACTTAAGGATGATACCTTCCTATTTATGTGTCATTTTTAATGAAGAGATGGTTTTCTATGTAAGTTTGTTTACTCTTTGAGACTATTTTTTAGGTTCTTAAGACCTAGTTGGATGTTCTTACTTATTGGTGTGTTCCACATTGAAAATGGAGATTAAAGATTTTTTTGAGTTTATTTATGGATATTAGAGGTTTTTTTGAAGTTTTAAATTCTTTTTGTTTCACAATGGAGTTGCTTTGGGTCTGAAATACAAAAATATGACCGTTGGAGTGATGTCTAGAGTTTTAAGCCTTGTGAGCAAGTTTGTATGGTTTAGGACTATGCCAACCTATATGGTCATCTTATGAGGTTTTTTTATGTTTTTAATGTGTATTATAATGTGTTATATGACTGAAATTATAGTATTTTCTGACCTAAGGTGATTTAGGAGATTAATCATGTATAAAAAGTTAAGTGTGTTTGCTCATTTAAGCTAGTGTTGATGATAGAGGTTTAAGCGAGCTATAGGATATTCTAAGAGAGGTGTAAAGGTATATAGATCATATTATAGAAGAGGATGAGAATATTATAAGGATGTAGAAGAAGTTATTAAATTTCATTAGACCTAATCAACACATATTGGTGCAAGTTTGAGCAAAGTAGGAGAGATATCAGTTTGAGAGGGTTTTGAGTGGATATAATTAAATAATTAATCGTAATCAGTTGTTGGAGAAATAATTAATTATGGTTATGTTCATTTAAGGTGGACGAGTTGGTTCTTGGTCATCTTAGGGGATTTTATCCTCCTTGTAGAGTTGGTGCTCTACTAAACCTGGGGTTAGTACTCCTTATAAGGTTGTTGCCCTACTAAACTAGGGGTTGGTGCTCCTTATGGGGTTGTGTGCCTCACTACAAAAACCTTTTTTGTTGTGTAACATATGTAGAGTTTTAGTGGTATTTTTCCCCTTGAGTATTTCCCACTTTATATCTTATTTTCATGTGTTTTATCTTGCTTCATGTTCTTATGGATGGTTGTATCAGACTTAATAAGCTCACATTAGTTTATGAATGTTGAATGGATTATTTGAATGATTTATACATGATAAGTTAAATAAATTAAAATTTGTAATAGACTGAGTCAACACCCACCTCTCAATCATTGTGGCTCTAACAATTGGTATGAGTGTAAGGTCCTTGTCAAGAAATTCTAACAACTTGGAGGAGAACCTTGAAGAAAAACTATGGGTAAATCATCGATTTTGAAACAACACCGAATATTATAAGAAAGATGAATGAAATTTTAGATTATTTGGCCATGGGATTGTATGGACATATCATTTTTATGGATGTTGATCATAATCAAGCCATCAAAAAGTTGGAATCTCAAGTTAGGTTTGTGACAAAAGCCCTTACATGAAAAGAAGTAGAATGTTTTCGGCTCAAGTTTGAAGTAGAAGCCCTAAAATCCAAATAAGTAGAGTGAAACATGTATGAATATGAGATGATTTCCTTGAATATAAAATTTGAGAAATCATTTGGAAAGTTTAAGAAATGTGAGAAGTTAGAGAATATTTGTGTAGATAGCCAGGTAGGTCCAAGTACTTATGAAGACTGAAGGAGAACATGGAAGATGTCAACTTAACTAAGAAGATAAATTCAAAAGGTATAACCCCATTAGACAACCAAATGCAATGAGGTGTGGTTACTCTCTCAATGGTTATTGTTATACATGCTATAGTAATTTTTACTTCTATCACAAAAGGAAGGAACCCCATGCGCACTGGCCTATCACCCCAGGTCTGAGCTCTCACTCGAGGCACGCATGGGTACCAAGTCTCTATTTTATGTGATTTTAGTGGGAAGCATCAATTATGATTAGTGTAAGAGTTTTGATGAGGGAGGTTGAAACATACAAGGACCATAGGGCTCAGAACGGCCTCTAGATCCTTGCAGTCACCTTAGACTGAGTACTTTAATAGAACCTAGAACATGCATTATGACAGAAAGAATTATACAAGCATTCATACATAGCATGAAAGGAAAGAGAACTCATATGAGAGAAAAGTGCATTAAAACCATTGATATCCATGTCTATTTATATCAAGTAACCTCATTATATTCATTGATTCATTACGAGAGAGTCATAGAGAGCGAGGACCGCGATCATGCATATCACTAAACGTATGTAACTAAGCTAAATGAAAAGAAAAATTACAACAACTCCATGCTTATTGAATTATTTCCGAATATAAATATCCACTTGCAATAATTCTATAGAGATCTGCTCACTCTCTAACCCTCTATACCTCATACTTCTTGATATATCTTTTACTCCGCAGGCACTTGTATTTATAATTCTCCTACACCGCCAACTCACCTTCTAGTGTCCTCGGATCTGGTGCCAAGTGTCGAATGTTGCCCATGCAAGCATGATTCTTTAGGCTTGAGCTTTAAAATTTGCCTCATGATGTTCTTCCGGAAGATACCATCGAGGAATGCTCTTTCTTGGGCCAGCCTATCACCAGGTGACATCTTATCCATGCGCAACCAATCACGCTTTTCACGTGTTCTTCCTGGGCACTCAAATTGGTGAGTCCCGAGCCTCATTTCACGTTTCACGTGTGTTATGTGCTTCCCTAAGCCTTTCTCTCATGTAATTTTTCCTTGCACACCTTTTCATAACTAGGACCCTACACGCCCACACATCTTCATACTTGGTTAAGATTATAGGGGTCCAACATCACCCCACACTACGCCTGTTCTCCATCCTCGAAAAAATTTCACTTGACCAAGATGCATGTTGTCCAGGGAACCAATGAATCATCTTACACTTTACAAAAAGAATAAGGAATGAAAGAATCGGGAAAAATAATGAAGAAGGGGGGGAGCATCAACTCAACAAGCTAGGAAAATATTTCCAGAGGTCTACCTCTAGCTTATTCCATACTCCAACCTTGCCCTGTGCCTTCTGGCAGAGGTCTCCCACCAGGGTGCTCACTTCATCAAAACTCAGGCCAACTCCCTGGGTGCCCAAAACATCCATAATCTACTCCATCTCCTTGCCCAGGTCCTCAAGTTTATCCATCCTTCTAGTGATCTGGGGGTATAATTCCTTTATCCAGGCCTTAATTGAGCTCCTTAAAGCTTCAATTACCTCTAATTTCTTCTCTACTTCGGCCAGGACCTTGTCTCTCTCTACCCTATTCCCCTTGTTCTTTTCTTGGAACTCTTGTAGCTCTGCTTTAAGCGTGGTGACAAAGAAGCTTGTCACCTTATCTCTATTCGTGCATGTATCATGTACATGACTTTTTTTGTAGACTAGGCAGTGACCTTAACCTCCACGAGTACTTGGCTATACTCTACAACAAGCGCTACCACCTTCAATTTTTCCTCCTCTTTCAAGCACGTGGCCACTTCTTTAGTAGATTCTAGGGCCAAGGGTCATCTCTCCATAGTGAAGATGCACGTTAGGTATTTTATACACTCCATGAGGGATGAGTACTTTTGTGTGGGTGGCACTAAGTCCGGGTGCTTCAGGAGGATTGTGCCCTTGATAAACTCCATTTTCTGTATACTTCAAAGCACATTTACTTTTTCCTCCTTTACCTCCTGCCTTAACTATGCGCTGATCAATTCCTCCTACTTTAAGCTCTCGGTCTTCTTCATCATTTCTTCCTCCTCCTTCCCTAACTTCACCTCCAACATTCTAATCTTATCATTGCACGCAAATAATATAGCCTCGGTATCGACCGTGACATTGTTCGGTGCATTACTGACCTTCTCGTCTAAGAGATCTTGAGCATTCACTAAGGGATTGACCCCCCCCTTAGATTCTAGCAATGTGATGAGCATTCCTTGGTAGAATTGGAAGTCGGCTCATAAATGTTGGACTCGAATTCCCAAGAGAGCATATTCTTGGTTTTGGGGTACGCATCATCCTTGTCAAAAGACCCCATGGATATGATCTTTTCTATGGGTACGCTGCTCTGGAATTACACGCATAACACCTTCCTTGTGTCATTAACATAGCCCATTACTTGTCTCTTACGTATCCAAAGTTCTTCCGCCTAAGTGCATTCCTTTAGGGAAGCTTACTTTGTCAAAGTAGGGCCTCTAGGCTATCTTGTTCTTTTTCAATGTTCTCCTCCTTCCCATCTTTCAGCACTATGTCCGTGCTATGCTCCAACTCTTGGTCTACCAAGACCTTAAGCATTCTTTGTGCTTCTCTCTTTTCCACCTCCGTGATATGCTCCTTTGTAAAACTTATGGCTCCCTCCTTTTCCCTGGAAACCTCCTCATCCTCCATGTCTTTAGCATCTTCCCCATCATGTGTGCCCTTGCGCCATGCGAATACAAACTCTTGCTTCTCATCTTGAATCTCTTCTCCCGAGTCATAGATGCTAAACACATGGATCTTGGTCTTTCTCTGTCTCTTCTTCATTTCCGCCATCTTCTTCACTTTCATCCCCTCTTCCAGCCATGTATTTCTCCAAGCTGTCGGTTTCCTCTAAGTCAGCTTCTTCATCAACCCTCTACTTTTTCCTAAGAGGTGGATCCTAATTAGGGGATTTGGCCTTATCTTCTTCCTTAGGAAATTCTTCCTTGGAGACGGGTTTCCTAGTCACCTCTACCATTGGCATCTTCTCCTTTACCAGAGACTTCTTTCTCCACATGTAAGTGCTTAGCTTAGCACTCATGGATGGCATGCTCATTGTCTGAGCAATCTACACAATTGGTGCTTCTCCTTCTCTCCCTCTCTTCCTTGACATGGGCCCCTTCTTACCCAAGGGATCTTTAGGTATGGAGACTTCATCCTCCAGATACGCGCCCTTCTCAAACTTCAGCCTTATGTGTAAGTACACACATGTTGCTGATCCTCCAATGATGGGTAGCATCATCAGCCTTGTCATTTGAATCTCATGTGATACATACTTCTCCATGTATGCACATTTTCTCTGCTTGGGTAATTCAGCTTCTTCCTCATCTCCTGTGTTCCTAGTCTAGCCTACCTAGTTCCAGTCTTAGCTTCTTTGACTCTTTAAACCTATTCACTCCTGCTTGGAAGTATTGGGTAGTAAATGCGAAGGGGAGCTTGCACCAAGGGCTCCATGATTCATCTATCAACTTGAATCTACCTAGGTAGTAGTGTTGGTAGACCACAAATTCAACTTCTCCCTCAGTGGCTGCTAGGAGTTGTTCAGGATTCTCCACTCTACCCCGAATGCATTCCTCAGGCACGTGTACCATTTTTAGCAGCGCCTTGTGGGTTGTCTTCATTGTATCGTAGGCATATTTTTCAAACCTCTTTGTGGTGAGGGATCCTCGGTAGGGTACTCCCATAAAAAAATTTGGTGCATCCGGCACCCCAATCTCCTCAAATACAATGGTGAGCAAGACATTTCCGAATATGATCATGTCCCCTTCCTTTGCGTAATCGACAATTTCCTCTGCAGTGTCTTGCAGATAGGTTATACATAGTTCCCTCTGCAATCTTTCTGTAGACTGTAGCCAAGGTTTGTTGACTTGTGTCCATCTTTCCTAGCCATTCAGCTTATTCACCCCGGATGCACAACCATTTTCATTACGAGTTCCTTGATGCCTGAAATTTCATAATCTGCGACCCTTTCTTGCGAGGCATACTTGGTGATGGTCTCTTGAATAGCGTACTTATTGCCAAGGTCATCTTCTAGGTTATCTCCCTCACATATGAGGCACTGTAAATTGTGAAATCAGCTGGGGATTCATGAGCATCTTACGCCCAGTAAAGTGGAAGTATTCTTCATGCACCCATGACATCAACCATTAGTACAGTGCTCTGGCTTTCCAAAATAAGGCAACTCATAGAGTTGCAACAGCCATGCCTTCTCCATTTTAACCTTAACATCATCATCATATATAGGAAAACCCTCAGGTGTTCATTTGTTGGTGGGGCGTACTAATTCCAGCACCATTTCTTTTTCTATTGTGTTCATGCGGTGATTATAGTCACTAACAGGTATACTTCTCAAGTGGGATTCCCATTCCTTCCCCATCATCACCCCATCTAGGTATTGCATCTCTGCATACCATTCTTCATTTGTGTCTACCACGGGTTCTAGTTGTTTATCCTTGGCTTTTCCATTTCCTTTCTTAGGTGCCATGGTTGAGGTATTTTTATCACTCCTGCCCTCTCCTTGTTATTCTATCTTACTTCTTCTAATCCTCCGATCTCAGATTCATGATACAACTTTTCTAAACCGTGCCCTAGTTTGTCGAACCCTAACTAAGATAAAATATTCACAATATAGATTTCTTCACTCTCTCCACGCCCATGTAACCCCTTCTGGTTTGAAAATTCAAACTGGCTACTTCAATCTCATAGATCTTCCTTCACTCGATCGAATCTGAAAGCCCTAGTTTATGGAACTTGCTTATATCTCAAACTCTTCTATTTTGCAAGGTAAAAATGAGAGTGCCCTAACCCTTTACTTATAGTTTTCTCTTTTCTAAACATTAAATGATACTTCACCTACCACCGTACTTTGTTCATTTAATGCATATTTTTCAAATAAAGCCCATCTTCAGTGCCTTCCCTTACATACCCAACCTACGCAAAAACTCCAACCTTCTAGCACACAACCAATCCAACCTAACAGGAGACTCTTGCATGCACGTAACCCACGCCAAAGGCACTTCTTCTATCCTAATCCTTTCTCTCACCTACCTTGTGTTACTTTTAAATTCACTTTCTCCTCCTTAGTATGTGGGATCTACAAGTAGCTTTACCCTGGCACCAACCATTCTTCCATCTTCCTCTTTATATACCTCTTTCAACCTGGCTACTCAACAAGGCTTTTAAACACAAATTCCTTGGTACTTTGATCACATGCTTATTCACCTTTCTCCACCCCACACTTAAAGTGATGCGCGGTCCTCTGCGCACTTACAAATTCTCCGAAAATAGCAATAAGGTTACCAAGTGCCTAGGTGAAAAACAAAACAATAGCATGAAAGGGAAACACAAGAAAGGAAAATGCATAAAAGAAACTTCTAAACTAAATAGCACTTTGTTGCCTTATTTACAAACACCAAGAAGACTTATTTATAGTAGGGCTTCAGCCTACTACCATTGAAGTGTCCTGGAAAATTCATCCCATCTAGTGATTATAACTAGCATGCACCTAAATCAAGGATGTACGAGATTGTGTAAGGACCCAACCAATGGACTTTCAACTTCCCAGGATGGTGCATAAACTTAGAATCATATAATAACACCATTTGCCTAACCTCAAACTTCTTGTTTCTAATATGGTGATCATGCCAGGCCTTTTTCTTTTCCGTTTCCATTGTTTGGCTCCATCGGGCAAGTGATTGTCTCTCATCTAGTTTCATTAGCTCATCAATTCTTTCTTCCAGCGCTTGTTCATCGACTAACCCTCTGCGTGCGCTATTTGTAGAGAAGGCAACATAAATTCAACCAGAAAAATAGATTTTGCACTAAACACCAATTGAAAAGGTATGGCTTTGTTTAGTCTTTTATACATTATCCTATAAGCCCATAGTACTATTGATACCTTGTCATCCCAATCAAGTCTTGACATCACAAATCTTGGTCAAGGTATGAATTAGTATTTTATTGAATGCTTCCACGTTCCATTTCCTTGTGGGTGATAGGGCATAGTCTTGTGATGAGCTATCATGAACTCGATAACAAGATCCCGACTATCTCATTCAAGAATTACCTACCCTTATCATCTTGGTCAAACTCAATGGACATTCATACCTCATGATAATGGTTTCCCATAAGAACCTTACTTTTTTTGCTACCGTGCGATCTTTAGTGGGGCTGACTCTGCCCACCTTGTGAGATAATCTATGCAAGTGATGACATAACGTGACCCGATACTACACGCTGCCGAGTGTAATAGGTCCTACAAAGTCTATTGTTGGGCCCCTATTTCAGCTTCCAAATCTTAAGGGTGTGTAGATGCGCATGGCTAGGGAAGCGCATAAGTGTAGGCACACAAGGTAGAGTTCAAAAGGATTCTTGAAGAACCCAGGACATGTGCGCCGTGTAAAGTACAATTCAGGACTTATCCATTTTTGGCCTCTGGGATAGAACACATAAAGAACATGTTTTGTTTGGATAAGGTTCCAGCTTGGAGACAGGGTGTCCTAGATGGAATATACCTTGTGATAGAAAGATCCAAAAAGTTAGTCATGACATGGAGAGGCATGCACCCGGGGTGACCCATACCTTGACACTTGGGGCTAGATCTGAGGCTGCTGAGGAGTTTGTTAGAGCTCAGATGCCTATTTATATGTGCACCCTTGACAAATAAAAGAGGAGAAAAAGTGAGATAGTGGAGCTCTACAGAATTACTGCGAGAACTATGGGATGAAAATGGGTACAAAATTCCAGTAAGGATGTAATGGGGAAATGGGGAATGAAAGTTTTATCTTGTGAGAATACATGTATGGATCCACACATGGTGCATGACTACGGTCTACCTTCTATAATATTTTATAAGTAAACACTATGAATGAATGTGATAAGGTTGCCATGACAAATGTATTAAGACTCTTTCTCTATATTATCTACATATTTCTATTGTACTTTTGTTCTTATATAATCGTGAATCTTACTTAAATGGTTAAGTATAGTAGTAGATTTACAACTCTTAGTTCTATTATTTTTGTTGCATGCTTTGGTTCTATTATGACTGAAGGGGTGTAGAAGCCATCTTGAGCTCTATAGCCCTTCATGTCTGTTAAATCACTAAGTCAGAATCATGAGCTATGCCTTCCACTAGACTCACATAAAAGAGAGACTTGACTCCCTCTCGCATGCCTTGGGTGAGTGCCCAATGGCACCCGTTGGGTGATAGGCTAGTGTGCATGAGGTTCCCTTGTTCTTAGTGGGTGCAAAAGTGACTACATCTTGGTTTCGTTGCTGGGACCTCTTTTCGAAGTTGTAGGGAAGCATGGCATATATCATGATCTTTGTAAAAAGTGATGGCAGAACACTTAACACTTGAAGGTGTTGAAGATTGGTTTAAGAGCATAGAGGATGAATTCACTCAGAGATTTGGTACCAGATCTGGGTTTGATACGTGAAGATGGGTGGAAGACACTCTTTATCATGAGTTGTATGAAACCTTCTTCTGTTATTTCCTAGTAGAGTTATTCGAATGGCTCTCGGCTTATACATCTAGATCGGGGTGGCGTTATAGATCATACCCTTGGACCCAAGAAACATATCAGAACCTGCAAGATGTTGATCTAAAGTGGACCTATGCTATAGATCATTGGTGGAAGGGAGTACTAACTAGCTACACTCTGGAATACGCCATTTCCACGTATTCCTGTCTAGAAGTTGTTGAGTTTGAGTTCTTGCGAGAGCCAGGGGATCATTTCTACGTGTTATTCCCCTTGTGATCAAAATATTGATGGTAACCATGGGTTTAGAGGCATTCCCTATGGCTAACTAAACCACCCTAAGTGCTAGGTGAGGAAGCCAGGTTGGGGAAGGATGGCTGATCTAATGACTAAACAAGAAAGGGAGGAGAGGCGGCTCAAGTATAACGAAGCATGTGAAAAGGATATTGATAGACAGTGTGGGATTACAAGTGGGTTATGGAGCTAGACATGGTGGAAAGGATTTGAGGTTCACGTGGAGGATGTTGAACCCGAACAGTCTGTGGTACCCCATCTTGGTAAGCACAAAAGAGAAAACCTTGCGACTTCTGATGAGAGTCTGTCATGTGGAGAGAGAAGAGTCGTATGTGCGCATCTAACCCCACCTAGTGACCAGAACTTGATGCTTGGTTTGTTTGAATGAGGGAAAAGTAGAGTTAATTCATTTGATATCAGTGGAAGTAACCTATCGGCACCTAGAACATACAATTTCTCGTTTGGGACTTCTATGGCTTCACACACTATTCCGGTATTTGGTGGAATGTTTGGGCAAGGCACGTATACGGCTGGTTTTGGAAGTGCGTTAGGAGGTGGTGGAGGAACTATGATTGGGAGTGGTACTAGTTCACAAACTATCGGCACGTAATTTAGTGGGATGATGGGAGTGCTCGGCACAAAAACATAGGCCTTGTACCTAACATAGGAGGATATGGAGGTGGAAGTAGTGGAGCTGGTGGCTCAGGATCTAGTGGATCGATGGAGGAGGAAACACCGAGTAAACCAAGGGGCTGGATTGGGAGGGTAAGGGCCTCGGCCACCTCGTCAATTATTTTTTGAGATGTCTCTAGCCTTTCCAGATTACAATGGAATAGAAGATGTCACAAAGCATGTGCATAAGTGTGAGCTGCTATGGCATGCAAAGGGAATCATGACCCAAGATCGAAAGGCCAATCAATTTGTGAACACCTTGTAAGGACGTGCACATAGTTGGTATAGAAAGTATGACCCTCATCGAATTTGTTGTGGATTATACCAAACTGAGGAATGCATTCTTGGAAGAATTCCACATACCTAAGTTTGAACAGAAGAACATTAGCTCTCTTAAAGAAATCCAATAGGGAATGGCAGAGAGCGTGCGGGAATATGATGTGCACTTTAAAAATATTTTGTCTAAATTGTCTTATGATATCCACCCTTCACAACATGCTCAGTGGTTTGTTGGAGGGTTGATCACACCCTTTAGGAGGGCCTTACCTCATAAAACATTCACAGACCCGCGTAAAGCCTTGGAAGCTGCTTTACACACTGAAGTAGTTGGTAGTGTTGACACTGGTGTTAGCCCATTTATGGAGGCTCAAATTCCTGCCATGGCTAAGAAATTGGAGAAATTGTCTTCCAACATAGTTCCAGATATTCATGGAGGGATGTGGTGCATGGATTGTAACATGGAAGGACACACAAAGGATAATGGTGGGATATGTACTCGAAAGGTGGTACGCGCTATGGTAGTAAACTGCAAACTATGTCACGAGGACCATGATGCAAGTAGATTCCCCTGTTGCTGCAACACACAATGCACAAAAATGTATCTTGTTATTGCAAAATATGTACCTCAACCACACATGACACTAAGGATTGTAGATTGATTGACCAGATTCATGAGGAAATTGATCTTAGTGTGCACCCAGATCGGCATTGCAGCAGTTCCAAAGAGAGATGAATGTCGGTATGAGGAGTGTAGAGATGGAGATACATGTGGGAGAGGGTTTTGCGAGAGGATTTTTTGGTTATGGTAACTGTGGAGGAAGAAGTGAGTTCCCACATGGGACGTGTTTTAATTGTGGAGCCACAAACCATTATAAGTGCGAATGTCCAAATCTTCTACAATGCTTCTGGTGTGGAAAAAAACATAAGTACGAAGAATTCCCGGAGTTGTATGAACATATGAGTCAGCAGTACTGGAAGGATATGGGCGCTACCATGGTGAGTATTAAGAAGGATGACATGTAATGGCTTCCACGAGTAATACGAGAATCAAAACTAGAGCCTGTTATGGTAACAATGAGGGTAGAATCCGCACATGCAAAGGAAGCACCTAGGCAAACACCTCTGGTTTCGAGAGAAGAAGTAGTACATGGGAAGTATCCAAACTTGTCTCACCAGAAATAATTCTACCAGGAAACCATGGACATAATTCGAAGTTTACAAGGGGAGATCCAATGCTTAAAAGATTAGACTAGAAAAGATGAGCAAAGGAGACTAGTAGAAGCACCAAGGGATGACTTGGATGAGGTTAAGGAGGTGTGTAAATTGCTGAGGTAGGAGAATATTATTCCCCTGCTAGGGGCATGGTTGAGAGAAAAGGTGCCACACGTTAGGGAAGAACACGAAAGGCAGATCCTACATGCAAACCTCCCACCTCACAGCCTTGATTATGACAAAGAGATTACCCTGAACGTAGTAGTGGATGGATGGTTGCTTAGCAACATCCTCATTGACATAGGCGCGGAGGTTAATGTTCTCACTCTAGATTCCTGGCATCAAATGGGAAGACCTACATTATAGCCATCTTCAAATGTGTTGTATATGGAAAATAAAACAAAGGCAATGCCCATAGGTGTCTTGAAGGATGCAACCATTACAATTTAGGGGACTAAGTTCACTGGGGATTTTGAAGTCTTGGTGCTTGTCGAGGAAGATAATTTCCCATCTCTACTTGGGCACTGTGGTGTTATAAGAATAATGCAAATATCTGGTTTAACAAGGGGTACATAAGCTTTGAAAACAAGGAAGAGTGGGTAGTTATACTACTGGTTGATGGGAATTCCACCCCTATACTAAACCCCTTGGGGAGGAAGTCCTGGAAAAAATATATGTGCACTCCATAAGAGATCCAGAGACCATCCACCCTACAGAAGGAGTCATCTAGTTTGATGATGCTCAATCACATCGGTGATACTACACTGTATAGCATGTGATAATTAGGTGCATGGAACTTATGAATTGATTGGGAAACATCTAAAAGGATCAGTAACCAAGGTAAAAATAGCACGTATAGTTCAAAGCACTTGGACGGAAGATAATAACAAAGTATTTTGGGGACGCATACCTTGAGGTATTTTTGAGAGAGATGGAAGCTCACCTTTGGAGGGAGGATGAGTGATGAAGTATGTTAGGTTATGTTTTGATAGGCACTGCTTGACAAGTAAGGTGGTGGGCCACGCATAGTGAGAAATTGTGCTAACTATCTCGATTCTCGAAAAGTAACATACCCAATGCTATTAAGGACTACAATGGAAATGGAGCCGCCTCTTCCCACATCCGGGCATGTGAGAGGGTGCAGCGAGAAGATGTAGAAGCTTTTCCACCCTCCCTTTGGGTGCACAAGTTTTATTCATCACTACAAGGTTGTGCACACGTGTGGTATATCCATTCTGAAACATGCCACCAAATGGGAAGTTAGCAAGAATTAACAACTGACTTGGTCCACACATTCAAGTACCAAAGTACCAAGCAACCAGTTGATGAGGTGTTACAAACTATCAAGTGCCTCACTCTAGGGGATTGTGCCATGGTGGAAGATAGGTTAGTAAAATTACTCAATGGGCCTAGCTTAAAAGCGCGGTTCGAAGAGGGGAACCGAGAAGACATACAATTCAAGTGTGTGTGTGCTGAAAAGGAGAAAGGAAAGATGGTATACCTTGTTGATGGAGAGGAGATAGAAATCCTAAATGTTGACCATTCGGTTGGAGCGCGCAAAGTAGTTGACGGTGTGGATGCATGTGTGCACACGTATCATGAACCAATAAAAAAAAAAGAAAGTTAACATCAGCTCGGAAGAGGATCTTGTTGTTGCGGAGCTCACAGTACCCTGGATGCGAGATCGGGCTTCTAGGTTGATCACTCTAGCATCCAGTGTGATTGCACAACATGGAAACCTCTCTCCAAGTGTGGGACTTGTGAACTGAGAGAGGAATCTCTAGATTAGAGGTTGGTTCCTCAAACTCCTCTGATTAGATCTAATGCTTGCACAACTACAGAGGTTCAGATCCTAATCCTATTCTAAACTGCAAGGAGACAGGGGTAGAAATGTAAAAATTGAAACTAACTAAAGATGGTGATGCACCAAAAGGAGTGGTGAAACATTTCTGTCATGCAAATAGACACAAACCAAAGATTGCAACATAAAACATACACAGGCTGATAAGATATAATTTAGGATCTGAAATGAAGCAAATAATACAAACAAAGGACTGAAACCATTCACAAAGCTTGCATTATCATTTCAGTGTCAAAACCATGCATTACAACCTCAGAGAGGTAAAAAAGTTACAGTCTTTGAAGAGGTCTGATTCTTCAAACAATCACTTGCTGGAGGTGAAAGGAAAAGTTTCTATGCCCAAAAAAATGTTCCTTTTTAGAAATGAGCCAAATCTGGCTTTTACATTGCATGGGTCGAGCCCAGGAGACAGAAACATACAAAAATGTGAGAGCCCATTCCTCCTTGACTAAAGATGCATTAAAACAACATGGGGTACCTTATAAACCCATCCCCTATCTATTTTGACCGAATTGCAGGAGAATACGACCCATTCTGCGTTAAATTTGGTCGCTGAAATGTCACTTCTGGCCATGAACACGCATCAGATCCGTTTCTTAACTTTCTCTCTCCAAACAGCACCAAAATTCAAGATTAACCCCAAAATCATGTAGATAATTTCATAATATTTCCGTTGATATAAAGAACGTGCAAATTTGAGCTCTGGATCGAAAGATATGGCGATCTGAAGATTTAGGGCACAAAACAAGCAAAAATGGATTTTGAAATTTTTTCCTGCGCTCTGCCACCTGGATAACACATGTCAAGTGCTGATTGGATGCGTAATTCTCTCTCCTTCCCTATCCCATGGGTTTTCCTTGAAATTTTTCCCTTTTTGTGATTTTGGAACATTTTCCACTTTTCCCCCCGCGCCCCGCCACTTGGGACATGTGGCATGCGTTGATTGGTCGACAAGGGCGCGGGAAGACCTTTGCTTTTAGCTTTTTGGCCAAAACCTTTTGCCAAATTCTCTAATTCCTCCCCGAGCTCCACACTCCCTTTCTCCTTAGGACACATGTCCTCTTCGATTAGTTCGGGCTAGTGCTTCAATGCTTGCCCTTAGAAATTTCAGATGTTTTCCCTTGTGACACGTGGCGTTTCCTGATTCATCCGCAGGCCTGCCGGCTTTTCACGCCCTTCGCGTCCTCGCGGCCCGGCTGTCCCAAACTACTTGGAACAAATTCCTCCGATCCACCTGAAATGGGCTTCCTTGTCCCTTTTCTGTCGATGACACGTGGCGTGATCTGATTAGCTCTCGGCTCCTTCGGCTCTCCGCGTCCGCCGCGTCCCTATGTCCCAACTGTCCTAGTGTGAAAGTTCTCCTTTTCGGTCGATCCGGGTGATTCACGTCCTAGCGGCCCGGCTGTCCCAAACTTGCTTAGCAGTTAGTCGATTTTCCTCTGACCTTCGGCCGGTTCGCCTTTCCGCGTCCTGCGCGTCCTCACGGCCTCGGATGTCCCTTTTCTCTGCGGACCGCCTGGCGCCCTTTCGGTCGATTCGTGCCCCAATGTCCCAACTGTCCCAAGGGATGCCTGGACGAGGACTTAGCCAATTTTCATGATTTTTCCTAGCCCAAGCTTTTTTTTTGCAACTTTTTCACCTTTTCTCAGAACTTGCTCCTTTCTACTTGGACAGGGGAGTTAGAAAAAATCCGAGGGGACCCTAGAAACATGATTTTTTCCTTGCATCAATCTATTTTCTTGGGACTTGAGTATTCTGATGCATGTTATAAAATTTACCCGGGGGTGAATTTTGGATAACAATTTGGTGACTCAGCGGGGTCATCTGCCTATTGGATGAAGTTGATACCAGTTTTCTGAAGTAGTCCATTGGGCATGGAGTCATCAAATATTCTGCTTAGAACCCCAACTGACTTAGAATGTGTAAGGAGGAAGATAGAATATCACCTGATGGAAGCAAGGCTTGTAAAACATCTCCATGGATAGCAAGCTGTGCCAAAGCACTTAGGGAAAACAAAACTAACCTACAACAAAACAATGTGCACAAGCACTTCGAGGAATGAAAATCTAATCTAATATTTACAAGGTAGTGAACTTCCCTCTAGAAGCAACGCTTGAGATAGATTCCATTGACTGGAATCTGCAGTTCTTCACCATCCAATGAGGCCAGTTGGAAAGCATTGCTGTTCTTGCACTTCGTGACCATGTATGGGCCACTCCAAATGGCATCAAATTTTGAATACCTTCTCAGTTTTGCTCTATCCACATCCCATTTCAACACTAGATCTCCAACTTGAAAAGATCTATCCTTGGCCTTCCTATCAAAGGTCTTCTTGATCAATGCTTGATCCTTTTCCATTACTTGGGATGCCTGATTTCTGATCTCTTGTAGCTCCATCAACTCTGCATACCTCACCTCCATGGGCTCAAACTCTAGTAACTCCAGCTGCCTCATGAGTTCTAATGTTGGCAACTCCAGTGACATGGGCAAGATTGCCTCTCTTCCATAAACAAGTTTGAATGGAGAGTTACCTGTGGATCTTTTGGGAGTTATCCTATCAGCCCATAAGGCTGATTTCAGTTTGGTATGCCAAGACCTCTGATTCTCGTCAAGAGTCCTCCTAATGATCCTCAACAAGTTCTTGTTTGTAGACTCGGCCTGGCCATTACCTTGAGGGTAATAGTTTGATGAAGTGCTTAGGTAAATACCGTTCTTGACAGCCCACTTAGTCACCTTAGATCCAATGAATGCCAATGCATTATCAGAGATTATTGTGGTAGGTACACCAAATTTGGTTGTTATCCCCTCATAAAAGTCTAAGATGCTAGACTCATTTTCCTCTTTGAGTGCTACTACTTCTGTCCATTTGGTGAAGTAGTTTGTGGCTATCAAAATCCATTTGTGCCCTTGGCTTGAATTGGGATTAATGACTCCAATGAAGTCCAAACCCCATTGCATGAATGGCTGGTCAACTAAGATTGGATGTAATGGAAGGGCAGAAAGTCTCTCTTTTCCTATGAAGAATGCACAATTCTTACACCTCTTGATCCATGCATAGCAATCACTGAAGATTTTAGGCCAATAATAGCTAGCCTTCATGATTTTTAGAGCTGTCACTCTTGGTGCAAAATGACCACCAGCTGGTCCACCATGAAACTCTTCCAACACCCTTTGAATTTGATTTTTGCTAATGCATCTCAAGAGCACTCCATTCACGTCTTTCTTGAACAAAACTCCATCAAAAATGGCATACGGGATAGCCTGCAATATAAAGTGTCTCCTTTGGGTCCTGTTCATCTCTGGAGGGCATAGGCCTATGCCTAGGAAGTTCATAATACCTTGGGTCCAGCAAGGAGTGGGGGAGCATTGTATTCTTCTTTCTTGCCACTTGGCTCATGGCTATCTTGGACTGTCAAAACAGCCTCTTCTTTGTTGCATACTTCTTTTTGCTTCCCCAAAACCAGCTGCTCACACAATCCTTTCCCTCTTACCAGCTTGGTGATCTTTATTTAAATTTCGTACTCCATGACACGGGTGATCCAACCTACCCTTTTCTCATTCAAATCCTTGTTGAGGAGGAAGTCCTTAACCTTGACATGTGAGACCAGCAAATGGATCTTGTTGTTTGAAACTAAATTCTTGAATTTCTTCAAGCTTCGATTAAGGCAAGTACATGCTTCTCAAAAAGATTACCTCATCTCATAGTCATCTAGGCTCCAGCTAAAGAAGGTAATTGGCTGCTCATCATTATCCTTGTTCCGTTGTACCAAAATGGCAGAAATAGTGTCATTACCTCCAAATGCATAGAGGATGAAATCCTTGGAGAAGTCCGAGTTGATGAGTTGGTGCTTGGGAGATGGCTTCCTTGATTGCTTCAAAACTCTCCTTGCCTTCTACTATCCACTTGAAAGCCATGCTCTTTTTAACATTTTGGTGATGGGCTTGACAAGGGCTGCAAAATTTGGGACAAACCTCCGAACAAATTTTATCCTTCCCAAGAAACTCAAGGGCTTTCTTGTGGTGTGGCAATGGAAGTGCTCTTATGGCTTCAACCTCTCTCGGATCAATTGCTAGCCCTTTCCTAGAGACAATGTGACCCAACAATTTGCCTTCGTGTGCCAAGAATATACACTTCTTTGGATTCAATGACACTCCAAATCTCCCGCACCTCATGAAGACTTGTCTCAAATGAGAGAGGTGGTATCTTTCGCATTTTGGAAAAAATAGTGATATCATCAAGGTATACCAAAGCACTATCTTGTTGATCAAGCCTTTGAACGCCATATCCATAGCTCACTGGAATGTTGCTCTGGCATTTGACAGTCCAAATGGCATCTTCTTGTAAGCATACATGCCCCATTTCATAGTGAAGGCCGTCTTGAATTGATCTTATTCTTTCACCATTATCTGATTATAGCCTAAATATCCATCTAGCAATGAAAACCTTTCTGAACCAGCTACAACCTGCAATATTTGTTCCATTGATGGAAGTGGATAGTGATCCTTGAGTGATGCTCTATTTAGATCGCGAAAGTCCACACATAATCTTATTTCTCCATTTCTCTTTCTTACCGGCACCAAGTTTGCAACCCAACTTGAGTGTTTGATGGGGAAGATGATACTAGCCTCAATGAGCTTGCTTAACTCCTTTCTCATGAGAGGTTTGATATGAGGATTTACTGGCCTTTGCTTTTTCCTGACAGGCTTGGATTCCAGATCTAGCTCAATAGTATGTTGTGCCAATTTTGGGTTGAAACCTCTTAAATCTTTGTAAGTCCAACCAAAGACATCTTGGGAACTCTTGACAAAGCTGAAAAAAATCAGATTTCTCTTGCGGACTACTTACTTTTCCAATTTGCAATGTCTTGCCTTCATCTATTAAAATAGGCTCGAATCTTCACCCTTTACTTGAAAGTTCGCTTTCTCCTTAGGAACCGATCATTCGGGTTGAAGATGGACTCCATGGTTATGAGGCCTTTTGGTAATTTGTTATTTCTCGGCTGCTCCACTTGGTCACCATATCTTTGCTGCTCCGGCTTGTCTTAATTTCTCGGCGAGAGAACTCAGCTTCTTCTTGTAGGAAATTAACAATCTACTAATCATTCTCGAAGACTTACCAACTTGTGTTGTTATCCGAACAGCTGGTCTCACGACCACTTTGATATGAGGCTAATATTTTTCACTCTTGATATTTTCTACAACGTCAAATGCAGCCCCAATTGCTGCCCGGTCGTCGCTACTTCATTCCTTTTCGTTGGGATGGACTTGATACTAAAAGCTTCAAAATCTTCAATAAGATCCCATACCCAATTTTTGTAGCACTTGAGCAGATTATTCTTGATAGCATGCTGCCCCTTAACTTGGTTTACGATTAGCTCACTAACACCAAATACTTGCAAATTCTTGATGCATTTCTTCTTTGCCCGAGCAATCCATGAATTAAAGCTTCATACTCAGTTGTATTGTTTGAGCAAGAAAACTGAAAATGGAAGGCTGAGTAATACTTTATACCTTGTGGTGAAATGAGAATAGCTCCTCCTCCTACACCTTGTCTACTCCTTGACCCATCAAAGAACAATTACCATACTTCATTCTTGTCTTTATGATCTGGCTTGGTGATGCTATGGAGAGGTTGATTCTCTTCATGTAAACAATAAAATCCTAGCTCAGATTCTTCTATTTCTTGATAAGGATCAAAAGCATGTACCTTGCTTGCCCATTCATCAAGAGTCAAATCTGGGATGCTTCCAACCTTGGTGTCAGCTTCATCAGTGCTTGGATAATCTTCTCGATCAAAGCGTCGAATAGTTGGTATTGATTTGGCTTGGAGTGTAAGGCTTAATGTGAAAGTTTGCGATAGGTTCAGACCTGATTATGGCTTTGGTTCCATATCTTGTTCGAACAACATGTGTGACCAATCACATTTGAAAGATAGCCTCCGATTTTAGCGGTGAATTCTATTGACAAGCACAATGCAAAGAGTGGTGGTAGGTCTATGGTGACACATCTTGTAACACTATTACGTTGGGACATGCGTGTAGTGTGAGGCTCAAACCTTTGATTACTCCAACCGTTGTCACCGCTGTCCTGTCTAATTACACTACTCCTTTGGATATGACTTCATATTGAAGTCCCAATTGATCTCGCTATTTGCTTGGGCATTACTAAACTACTTTCCCGAGTCAATCATGCAATTATGTACCAACTTGTCTCCTATGATCAATGAAACATAAAATGGAGGGGGCTTCAACATTTTACCTTGTTGTCCTCCATGATTTCCTTCAGGCTGGGCAGCATTTGTGAGTACCTTCTCTTGCATTTGGACCTGTTGATTTGAAGTTGACTTGTCCTTCATGGCATCTTGTAGTAAATCTCTTTGTCCTGGGATAGATAGCGATTCCCACATTGATATGTTTACATTTTTCTTCTTCATATGATCAATGATATTGAATGGGGATGAAGTATCCCTCTGCTGTCCCTTGGCCTACACATTCATTCCTTGCACATGGGCAGCAGCAACTGGCATTTGGGTTGGCCTAGGGGCTATTTTAGTGCTCCTTGCGTGTTTAGAACTACATTTTGTTTGCCAGCGACTTGTGGAGTGACAGAAGGTCGTGAATTACTTGGGGCCAATGGATGTTCTTCACCCAAATTTCTCCTTTTTGACCTTGTGTTGGCTGTAACACTTTGAGAGGGTATTTGATTCATACCACAGAAATCTTCAGCCTGCCAATTGACAAGAGTAGTTTCATTCGGAGATGTTCCTTGCTGAGGTGCTTCTTGTTGCTGATCCTCTTCGTGGCTAGAATCTTGTGACCCACCAATGGTTTGCACCATAAGAGCCTGATTTAATGCACCGTTAAAGCACATTGATTGGTTATGTGGCTGACTGCATGGGAAACACCAATCATATTCTTGGGCCATGTTATTTTGGACTGGCACTAATGCTTTAGAAGAAGATACGACATTGGGGTTATAGGGCTGAAATGGTCTATTAGCGGGAGGCCTTACTTGGCTTTGATTTTGATTTGCATCCTGAGTTGGTGACCTATTTTGTTGGTATGGGGGCCTAGCCTGGTGCTTTTGTGCTTGAGGCTGATATGGTCTAGCACTTTGAGCTTGTTGCCTTTTGATAGTAACCAGCTCATTTCCCAAATTTTACAATTGTTTCTTGACCTCTTGGAGTTCATTTGAAGCACTAGAGGATAAAGTAGAAGTTTCATTTGAACTTTTATTTCTAGGAGTGGGAATAGGAGCCAAATTGGGTGTTTGACTAGTACTTGGATTTTCTAAGTTTGGATACAAGGGCATGGGAGGCCTATGAGCCAATTTACCGGCTTGAATAAGACAGTTTTCAACTCTAATGGCAATGCTATAAGCCATAGGGATAGTTATGCCTCCCATGGACTGAATTAACATAGAAATATCAAAATTTAGAGCTTTGAGATAGTAGAGAAAAGCACCTTCTTTGTTGGCGACCGCCACTGGAATTCTCTCCCAAGTCTTTTGAAATCAAGTGAAATCGGTCATTTGCTCATTGGGAGCTCTCTTGATGGTTGTCAGCTGCTCCAAAAGAGACAAGTTGTCTCCCTTTTCTCCAAATTGCTCGTGAAGTGCTATACACAGCTGATTCCAATTTGTGATAGAACCAGCTCCAAGGCTCCTAAACCATTGCAATGCTTTACCCTTGAATGAAGATGCCAAAGAACTAATGACCACTTACATCTCATTGATTTCATGGATTGCACAAAGGTTAGTAATATCTTTAACATGATCACCTGGAGTAGTTTGATTTTCTCCAGTGAAGTAGGGAATGTTATTCAAGGCTGCAATAGGAATTGGATGTTGTGCATTGAGGGCAAGTGGGCTGCTGCCTGTGAAGTTGACATAGGGATTGTTTTGAGCCATTCTTATTGGTCTTAAAACCCTTGTTGACTGAATGAAAGGCCTACCAGGTAGAGGAGTTGAGAGAGTTATGTTTGGTGGATATGGAGACCTTTGAATCCTTCTTCCTCTTTGCCTTCTTCTTGGAGATAATTTTAGGTATCCAAACAACACTTCTTCTTCTCCAAATCTTGACCTTGTGGTGATTCTTCTCATGAGTTTTCAGCCTGCACTTGAAACCAGTTGATTCTTCCCCTTGGACTCACTAGATATGCAAATAATAGCTCTTTTCAAGCAAGAAAATTACAGCGAGATGCACATCAACTTTTCTGCAATAAAAATGAGACCTCTAGTGTCCCACTTTGGGCATGCCAAAATTGTTGTTGCAGGCTCATAGCACCCCTGGATGCAGATCAGGCTTCTAAGTTGATCACTCTAGCATCCAGTGTGATTGCACAACATGGAAACCTCTCTCCAAGTGTGGAACTTGTGGCGAGAGAGGAATCTCCAGATTAGAGGTTGGTTCCTCAAACTCCTCTCGATTAGATCTAATGCTTACACAACTACGAGAGGTTCGAGATCCTAATCCTATTCTAAACCTGTAAGGAGACAGGGGTAGAAATGTAAAAATTAAAACTAACTAAATATGGTGATGCACCAAAAGGAGTGGTGAAACATTTCTTTCATACAAATAGACACAAACCAGAGATTGTAACATAAAACATACACATGATGATAAGATATAATTTAGGATCGAAATGAAGCAAATAATACAAACAAAGGACTGAAACCATTCAAAAAGCTTGCATTATCATTTCAGTGTCAAAACCATGCATTACAACCTCAGAGAGGTAAAAAACTATTACAGTCTTTGAAGAGGTCTGATTCTTCAAACAATCACTTGTTGGAGGTGAAAGGAGAAGTTTCTATGCCCAAAAAAATGTTCCTTTTTAGAAATAAGCCAAATCTGGCTTTTACATTGCATGGGTCGAGCCCAGGAGACAGAAACATACAAAAATGTGAGAGCCCATTCCTCCTTGACTAAAGATGCATTAAAACAGCATGGGGTACCTTATAAACCCATCCTCTATCTATTTTGACCGAATTACAGGAGAATGTGACCCATTCTGCGTTAAATTTGGTCATTGAAATGTCACTTCTGGCCATGAACACGCATCAGATCCATTTCTTAACTTTCTCTCTCCAAACTGCACCAAAATTCAAGATTAACCCCAGAATCATGTAGATAATTTCATAATATTTCCGTTGATATAAAGAACGTGCAAATCCGAGCTCTGGATCGAAAGATATGGCGATCTGAAGATTTAGGGCACAAAACAGGCAAAAATGGATTTTGAAATTTTTTCCCGCGCTCTGCCACCTAGATGACACGTGTCAAGCACTGATTGGATGCGTAATTCTCTCTCCTTCCCTATCCCATGGGTTTTCCTTGAAATTTTTCCCTTTTTGTGATTTTGGAACATTTTCCACTTTTCCCCCGCGCCCCCGCCACTTGGGACACGTGGCATGCGTTGATTGGTCGACAGGGGCGCGGGGAAGACCTTTGCTTTTAGCTTTTGGCCAAAACTTTTGCCAAATTCTCTGATTCCTCCCGAGCTCCACACTCCCTTTCTCCTTAGGACACGTGTCCTCTTCTGATTGGCTTGGGCCAACGCTTCAAACCTTGCCCTTTGAAATTTTGGACGTTTTCCCTTGTGACACGTGGCATTTCCTGATTCATCCGAGCTCGCCACCTTTTCGTGCCCTTTGTGTCCTCGCGGCCCGGCTGTCCCAAACTACTTGGGAAAAATTCCTCCGATCCACCTGAAATGGGCTTCCTTGTCCCTTTTCTCCGATGACACATGGCGTGATCTGATTAGCTCTCGGCTCCTTCGGCTCTCCACGTCCGCGCGTCCCTATGTCCCAACTGTCCCAATGTGAAAGTTCTCCTTTTCGGTCGATCCGAGTGGTTCGCGTCCCGCGGCGCCCATCTGCCCCAAACTGTCTACTCAACAGTTAGTTGATTTTCCTCTCGACCTTGGCAGTTCACCTTTCCGCATCCCGCGCGTCCTCACGGCCGGATGTGCCTTTGCTTGTTGACCACCTGGTGCCCTTTTGGCTGATTCGCGCCTCGATGTCCCAACTATCCCAAGGGACACCTGGACGAGGACTTAGCCAATTTTCATGATTTTTCCTGGCCCAAGCTTGTTTTTACAACTTTTTCACCTTTTCTCGAGAACTTGCTCCTTTCTACTTGGGACGGGGAGTTAGAAAAAATCGAGGGGACCCTAGAAACATGATTTTTTTCCTTCCATCAATCTATTTACAGGACTTGAGTATTATGATGCGTGTTATAAAATTTACCCAGGGGGTGAATTTTGGATAACGAATCCCAAGGAGGCTATCATAAGAGACTATTGGTCAAACAAGGAAGTATCAAAGATCATCGACCTCTTACTCGAATTTGAGGATTTATTCCCATGCGGATACCATGAGTTGAAAGGTGTCCACCATTCATTAGGGGAAATGAGGATAAGGTTGAAAGATAGTGCGTGGCGGTCGGGAATAGGCCTTACAAGATGAATCCCAACATGCATGTAAGGGTTAAAGAAGAACTAGACAAGATTATAACATCCGGTATCATTGAGGCTATGGAGGAATCGAGTGGATAAGTCCAATGGTGATTAGCATAAAGAAGGATGGGTGGATTAGGATATGTGTGGATTATATGGAATGCAATCCTTTTCCCACCCCCTTCATCAAGATATTATCGAAGGAGTTGTTAGGTGCAAGGTTTATTCCTTTACGGATGGATTCTTGGGATGTCACCAAGGATTACCAAGGAAGACCAAGATAAGACAACTTTTGCCACCGAGTGTGGAAGCTTTGCATATATAGTCATGCCCTTTGGGCTGAAGAATGTGCCAACTGTATTTTTGCACATCGTGGTACAAACATTTAAGGACTTCATCCACAAGTTCCTTCAAGTATATTTGGATGATTGGATAGTGTATGGATTGGTTAGGGACCATTGTGATAACTTAAGGTTGATGTTTGAATGATATCAGTAGTTGAGGATCTCCCTCAACATCAAGAAATGTATCTTTGTAACTCCTTTTGGGATGTTGTTGGGGCATATCATATGTAAAGAGGGCTTACTGATGGATCCCGTGAAGGTTGTTGTTATTATGGGGCTAGGGGAGCCTACCAGCCAAATCACTGTGCATGGATTTCTTGGACACACTGGGTACTACAAAAATTTCATTAAGGGATATGCCAAGATCATCATGCCTTTGGAAATATTTCTCAGACACAAGATTTCCTTTCATTGGGGAGAGCCACAGCAGAGGGCTTTTGACACTCTAAAAGAAATTCTTATCACCGCACCTATTCTACGATTCCCATCATGGGATAAACCTTTCCATGTCCATGTGGATGCCTCTGGTACAGCAATAGGAGCCATTCTTGCTCAACCAGAGAGGGATTGTTGATCATCCTTTGTGTTTTACAAGTAGAAAGTTGACACCAACAGAATAGAATTATACAATGACTGAGCGCGAGGCATTTTCAATGATCTACACACTCCACAAATTTAGGCAATATCTGCTGGTAACTCCTTTCATATTCTACACTGACCATATGGCCTTAAAGTATCTGGTAAACAAAGTAGTGTTGCAAGGGTGCATATGCCATTGGGTTCTTCTATTTCAGAATTTGAATTCAAAGTGGTGGTAAAACCGGGAAAGAACAATTGTGGGCCAGATCATTTATCAAGGATTGATTTGGGAGAGGACACACAGAGTATTAAGGAAACCATGCTAGATGCACAACTTTTTAAGTTGCGGCGCACCCTCTAACTAGAAGACATTGCTATCTTTCTCAAGGAAGGTGTGGCACCCGAAGGGATGAATGCTTTGGAAAGGAAAAGGTTAGCCATATGTGCAACACCCTTCATGTTGATCAATGGGGATTTGTATAAAATGGGTCACGATGAGGTTTTGTGCCGGTGTGTACTAGAACATGAACGCGTAGCTATAATAGAAGAGGCCCATGGTGGGATTGCCGGAGGACACTATGCAGGGAATGCAACTACGCGCAAGATCCTAGTCATTGGACTATGGTGGGAGATGATCCATGAGGATTTTATTGAGCTTTACAAGGCCTATGACCACTGCCAGTGCCTTGGAAAACCTAGAAAAAGGGATGAAATGCTCTTATGCCCCATCGCTAGCACGGAACCTTTTGAAAAGTGGGCAATAGATTTTAATCGACCAATCTCACCAGCTATGCGAAGGACTAAATCATGGTATATTATTACCTGTACTAATTATCTGACAAGGTGGGCAGAGGCCGTGCCCACTAAGGATTGCACCACAGCCACGACTACTAGATTTTTGTGGGAGAACATTATCAGCAGGTATGGGTGCCCATTAATTTTAACAAGTGATAGGGGCACTCACTTCTTAAATTAAACAATAAGGATTCTATTAGCAGAATTCATGTTAGCCCACCACAAGACTACCCGTTATCACCCTCGAAATGGGATTGCAGAGGAATTCAACAAAATCCTTAGTCACACATTGACTAAGATATGTGACGTGGGTAGGAAGGATTGGGATGACAAGGTGTCAGCCAGATCCTTTGGGCATACAAAACAATGTATAAAAGGTTAAACAAGGCCACACCATTTCAATTTGGTGTTTGGCATGAAGGCTATTTACCAATTGAATTTATGCTACCATCGTTACATATAGCACACACAAGAGGGTTAGACAATGAACAAGCACTTTGGAAAAAGAGTTGATGAATTGATAAATTTGGATGAAAGGCGCTCACTAGTGAGATGGAGCCAAACTACTGAAAAAGATAAGCAAAAGGCATGGCACGACCGCCACATTAAGAACAAACAGTTTAAGGTTGGCTAAATGGTATTTTTATATGATTCAAAATTTCTACGCCATCCTAGAAAGTTGAAGGTGCATTGGTTGGGTCCTTATGTAATTTCATACATCCTTGATTCAGGCACGTGCCAGCTACAAGCACTGGATGGAACAAAATTACCTAGACACTTCAATGGGAGTAGGCTGAATCCCTACTATAAATAATGCTTCTTGGTGTTTGTAAATAAGGCAGTTCTACCAGTTAGTTTAGAGTTTCCTTTTATGCTTTTCCTTTCTTGTTTTTCCCTTTCACATTGTTGTCTTGTTTTGCACCTTGGGTGCCGAAAACCTTATTAATTTTTAAACTTATGATTGCACAGAGGACCATGCATCGATTTAGTGTGGGGTGAGGTGATTAAGAGAGCATGAAATTATTTTGTAGGAAGATTGAGTTGGTAGACCATTCAAACTGGCCTTGTTAAAAATATGCATTAGGAAGGAAGATGGATGACAAAATAGAGTTCCATTGGAAATCCACGTATAAAGGAGAAAAAGTGCAAAAACATGAGGTAGGTAAAAGCAAGAATCATGAGGATGAAGTAGGTGCCTTTGGTGCTAGTGACATGCATACAAAATTCTTCTACCAAGATGGATTTTCTGCGCGCCATAAGGTTGGAAAATTTTCCATGCAAGGATTGGGCATGGGTGAAAAATGTTTCGCGCAAGGATTGGGCGCGGGTGAAAAACATTTTACGCAAGGATTGGGTGCGCATGAGGAAAAGCATTGAAGTCAGGTTTGTTTGAAAATGCCACATTAAATATTGTCATACGGTGGTAGGTAGCCTACCCTTTAATGCATAAAATCTGGAAAAGCTATAAATACAAGGATGGGAAGTTCATTATTTTACTTTGCAGAAACAAGGAGAACAATTTTCTTTCAAGAGCTAGGGTTCAAGATCTAACTTGTGCAAATAATAATCTCATAAACTCACATGCAAATTGTCCGGTTGATCTACAAACCATAGCAGAAGTGATTCATGAGTGTGAGGAACATTGAGAAAGAGCACCGTGATCAAAGGAGGAAAGTCAAAAATTAGGGTTTGAACTCTAGGGCACAGGGACGTGTGAAGAAAACTATCAGACAACTCGAAGGAAACTAGGGAATGAAAGCAAAGGGTAAAATTATGGCCATGAAACCAGTTGATAATCCTACAGTACAATCCAAAAAGGGAAAGGTGAAGGGAAAGGGAAAGAAGAAAGAAGATGAAATCCACTTGGATACCAATGAGGAATGGTACTCATAGATGTAATACCTGGATGGGGTTTTCCTAGGGTAAGAGTGGGAGTCCCACATCGATCGATGACTATAATTGTGAAGGAAATGGCATTAGAGCTGGTGCACCCCACAAACAAATGAACACCTGACGGGATGCTGATTTACAGCAATGTAGTCTAGGTGAAAATGGAGAAGGCATGGATTCTCCAGTTTTACAAGTTTCCCTATTTTGGGAAGCCTGAGCACCTATACCAATGGTTAATGATGCACGTAAACAAAGATTTCTTCTGATTCACAGGGTGTAAAATGTGCATAACCCCACAATTAATCTCACACTTTACAGGCCTAAGCTGTAAAGGGGACGCGATCTTAGATGACCTCCAGGATGAGGAGGTAATTAAGGAAACCATCACATCCCAGGATTATAAGAAGGGATCAAGGTACTACGACGTCATAGATATCAGTGATCCAGTGATGAAAATGGTCACACACCTCGTTTCCAAGCTAAATGGACAAGAGAGGTGGACCCAGGTGAGCAAGCCATGTTCAAATGTATGTAGAAAGGTCACGGAAGGCACCATGTACAATATCTCCTAGTACATAGTAGACAAGATTATAAGTAGTGTGGAGAATAGAGGAAAGATATTATTTGGGAACATTCTATTAACCATTGTGTTCTTAGAAATCAGAGTGCCAAATGCATTTGATAAGTTTGTATGGGAGTACCCGATGAAGACCCTTCACCCGCGGACAGGTTCCAGAAGTATACTTGTGAGTCAATGATGGGGGTGCACAAGGCGTGCTTGGATAAATGGTATATGCACCTTAGGAATGCATTCAGGGTAGAATGGCGGATCCCAAAGCAAATCGTTATGGTGATGAAGGAGAAACAAAGTTTACAATGTACTAGTACTTCTACATTGGCAGATTTATCTTGGTGAATGGAAGTTAGAGTACAGTGCAAACTCCCCTTCTTATTTACTACATAATTCTTCCAAGTAGGGGTAAACAAATATAAGGAGTCAAATAAGTTAAAACTCAACTTGTCCACCCTTAACAATGAACAAAGAGAGATGAGAAAGAAGCTGGTCTACCCAAGGAAGCGTGCGTAAGTTGAAAGATATGTGTCACAGGATGTGTACATCATAAGGCCATTGACCTTATAGATTCTTTGAGAGTGTTGTTGTTAGAATCTACTTATGCATAAGGCCAAATTTCGAGAAGGGTGCGTATGTAGAAAATGAAACATCCATCCCAGATGACTCCATGGGAAGGAAGAAGCTAGCACCAAAGCAAAAGGAGAAAGAAGAAGAAGAGGAAGAACAAGGGGCGGTGGAAAGGCAGGATGTAGGTACCGTGGGGCCAAGTACCTATGTCTCGAAAGAAGAGAAGAATGGTGGTCAAGGAAAATACCCCGGAGCCTACGAAGCCACCATCCCTTGAAGAACCTTCAGATGAAGAAAAGACAAAGCATCCCTAACTCTAGATTTTTCTGCAAGAGAAGAAGAACAAGGAACGAAGGAACAAGGATCTGAAGATATAGATGACCTGAACACCTATGTAGGTGAAAGTGATGACAATGAAGGGTAAGAGCTGGAGGTGGATCAAGATCCAATTGATATCCATGACTCGGAAGGAGAGGAGGCTAAGAATGCAAATGATGCCTTCATATTTGTAAGAAGGAAAGGTTCCCAGAAGGGAGGAAGGTGCGTGCAGTGAAGAGGGGAGTGAAGGGGCTAGTACCAAGGAGCTAGATATGCCCAAGCTCACTCAGGAGGAGGTGAATGAAAAGGAAACAAGGGAGGCAGAGAAGATAATTGATGCCTTGGTCAATGAAGAGTTGGGGCACAACACAGAGCTTGTGCTTGGCGAGTTCAAGGAGCAGAGGGAGAAGAGTGGAAGTAGCACAAAAGGCCCAACTCTCTCAGTAATTGTTCCCAAGGGCATGCACACGGGAAGTAAATGCATGGAAGGGGGAAGAATAATGATGGGTTACATTGATGACCCCAACAAAGTTTTGTGTGCATATTTCCAAAGTATCGTGCCCACCAAGGAGCTCACCGCCATGGATTCCTTTGACCCTGAGGGTGGATACCCATGAACGAGGAAGATGTTATCTTGGGCATTCGACTCCCACCTCGATGAGCCTGAATTTGAAATTAACCAAGGAGTGGTATTGAAGCTATCCGAAGGAAAGGGGGACAACCCCATTATAAACATGTAGCAACTATTGGATGAGCAAGTGTGCAATGCACTGAACAAAGTCTCAGTGGAAATCGAGGCTAGGATCTTTGGTAGAAATGATAGGGTTAGAGTCTTGGAGGACCTGTTGGAGAAGAGGAAGGAAGAAGTGGTGAAGCTAACAAAGGATCTCAGCCTCGAGAAATTAATCAACGCTCAACCGCATAGGAGATTCGGAGAAAAAGGCCGTGGTGCACAAAGTTTCCAAAAAGGTGGAGCTCATCTCCTAATTAATTATCACGAAGCACCTGGACCTTAACCCTCCTGCACAAAAGTATAGATCCTCCCTGGAGTGCCTAGAGGACTTGACTCAGATCCTCACCATGGAGAGGCAGCCCTTGGCATTAGAGTTAGCAGAAGAGGTAGCGGTGTACTTGGAGAAATAAGACTAGTTAAAGGTCATTGCACTAGTGGCTGAATACAACAAGCTGCTCGCTGATGTAAGAACAGCTATAAAAAACCACAGGGGTTGCTTACGACCACTACATAGATCAAGACAAAGTGACAAGCATACTACTTTCCAGTGATGAAGCTGAGTTGAAGGAATTCAGAGAAAATAATAAGGGTAATAGAGCCAAGTGGGAAAGGATCATAACTGAGGTAGAAAATAAATCTGAAGCCATTGAGAACCGGTGAGTCTCAATCAAAACCTGGCTAAAAGAGATCTACAAGGTCATCACAAGGAAGAAGGATGCCCTGGAAGATCATGCTAAAGAACTGGAGACTGTGGTGGAAATAATTACCACACAAGGGGAGGGGCTAACTTACGACGAGGTGAGCACCCTGTTCGGTGACATTTGCACTAAAGTGCAGAAGGAAGTCAGCACTTGGATTACACTGGAGGCTGACCTCCAACAAAACTTTCCCCTCCTCCTTCTTTAGAAAATTTTCCCCCTATTCTTTCTCTTCCCCTTTCTTTATTCTTTACCCCCATTCTTTTCTAAGGCAAGGCATTGCATCCTTTTGTCCGCATTCTTTGAGAAGGTTCCCGAGGGTAGAGAATAGGTGAAGTGGGGGTAATTTTGGGCCCCTATTTTAGCTTCCAAATCTTAAGGGCACATAGGGGCGCATGGCTAGGGGAAGCATGCAAGTGTAGGCGCACTGGCAGAGTTCAAAAGGATTCTTGAAGAACCCAGGATGTGCGCGCTGCATGAAGAACAATTTGGGACTTATCCAATTTTGGCCTCTGCGATAGAACACATGAAGAACGTGTTCCATTTGGATAAGGTTCTAGCCTAGCGACAGGGTGTCCCGGAGGGAATATACCTTATGATAGAAAGATCTAAAAATTTAATCATGACATGGAGAGGTATGCACCCAAGGTGACCCACACCTTGACACTTGAGGCCGATTTAAGGGCCGAGGAGTTTGTTAGAGCTCAGAGGCCTATTTATACGTGTACCTTTGACAAAGAAAAGAGGAGAAAAAGTGAGAGGTAGCAGAGCTCTGCAGAATTACTGCGAGAACTATGGGATGAAAATGGGTACAAAATTCCAGTAAGGATGTAATGGGAATTGGGGAATGAAAGTTTTTTTGTGAGAATACATGTATGGATCCACACATGGTGCATGACTGTTTCACTTGGAAATGTTTCGTTCCTTTTAGAAATAGATAAGGTTAGGGGCTAGGAGGAATACCTGTGGAATGTTGAGATGGTGTGCGCGTACCGTAGAGAAAGATCAGGCTGACTGCGAAGAACTCCTTTTTGTCTTGGAAGGACTACCTGCAAATAAGAACACAAGACCACAAGATTTTAATTAGACAATAAATGAGGGAACTGCCTTGGGCCCAGGAAATATAAAACTTCCTTTCGAAGGTGGTCAGTTCCCCTGCTAATATGAATTAACACAAAAGACTGTAAGATATCAATTAAGTTGTTTCGTTGAACTGGGTAGGGGAAAGGCTGGTTTTCTGGTTTTGATCAGAGGAACCGATGCCGGTTACTGATAACCGATGCCGGTTACTGATAACCGATACCGGTGGGTTCTAGGATCTTCTTGGTAGCTATGGTGTTTGTAAGGCTGGTTTATGGATGATATTAGGAAATGAGATGATGAGGGATAAAAGAATGACAGTTAGATGCAATGGCACGTTGGGTAGTGGATTCAGAAACGGATTTAGGAGGACTGAGATTCAAGAAGCATAAGAAATGTTATAACAGAGGACATGCAAGATGTGACTTACTGGTTTTGGCAAAGATGCAAGTTGATCTCCTTGGTTGTAAACACTTCTGGTATTTCCACTCGTCTCTGCTCGGTCAAGTGAAGATCTGGACTCTGTTTCTCGCTCCCAAATCTCTCTATTGATTCAAAATCATTCGACTGATCTCCAAAATGAAATTCCCATCCGTTGTTTTGGTTTGGGGAGCCCATTTATAGGGAACCGATGGCGGTCAGAAGTTGCGTAACCGACGCGGCAATCAGTAGAACCAAAGCATCGGTAAGGAAAAAGTAGGCTATTTTTAGTAAAATAGCCCACCTTCCCGCTTTTCTTCCGAGAGATCGGTTGCGGGCTTGGTCAAGTGGCTAGAAGGTCGGCTTTGGGTGCGAGTAAGGAGGCATTAGTTATGGATGTGAGTCTAGACCAAGTCATGGGTCTTAATTAGGTTAGTTTAGGGTTAGGGCTAGGTCATGATGAGGTGGCAAAGTGAGGTGGCGGGTAAGGTGATGTGGATTTATCAATTATAAGGTAATTAATAAATAATTGTGTAAGGTTTAGGTAATGAGGTTAGGTTGTGAAATGGGATGCGGGTCACAAGGGGTCGTAAGACACGAATTTGGTGTCTACATTAGCCCCTTATTGTCGTGTAGCTTGTTCTGTAAAGCTGCGCGGACAATAATATGAAGTGGTTTCTCATGTTAAAGATGTAGGTAATCCCCCTCAAATCTATCGCCGATTGAGTGAACGGGAAATCAGGGATAGGGTTGATAAAGGGTACATGTTGTAGAGATGATGGTAAGGTGGTGGGGTAGGTCCAAGGAAGCAGACGCATGTTGAAATGCAATAGTATGACGAGGGTACATGATTTGACAAGCAAACCAGCAATGTGTAGGCAAAGGTCGATAGTTTATCCAAACAAGGGTGATATAATCCTGGTATCCAAGGCATAGGAAGTAGCTCCAGGGTATATAACAGGTGAGGTACAGGAACGTTTAGGCATGTTGGCAAGACAAATGGTTGGTTTCGTTGAGATAAACGTCACGGTCTAGGTCTAGGAAAAGTTGGTCGACAGATCAAGTCAAGGACCCTAATCATGCTAAAACACGAACAGGTGAGCTCGATTGAACAAAAGGTACATGATGGATGGATAAAATAAAACGTTGATTGTGGGTATGGTATTGAAGTGATACGGCCTTGGGTCAGGCCAAGTGGTTGGGCGGTGGCCCTGGGTCAGGTCATAAGGGTAGAGTGAGGCCTTGGGTCGGGCCAAATGGTTAGGGCGAGACCTTGGGTCAGGCCGGATGGGTAGGGCGAGGCCTTGGGTCGGGCTTAATGGGTAGGTTGAGGCCTTGGGTCGGGCCAAATGGGTAGGGCGAGGCCTTGGGTCGGGCCAAATGGGTAGGTTGAGGCCTTGGGTCGGGCCAAATGGGTAGGTTGAGGCCGTAGGTCGGGCCGAATAGGTAGGTTGAGGCCTTAGGTCGGGCCGAATAGGTAGGTTGAGGCCGTAGGTCGGGCCGAATAGGTAGGTTGAGGCCTTAGGTCGGGCCAAATAGGTAAGTTGAGGCCGTAGGTCGGGCCGAATAGGTAGGTTGAGGCCTTAGGTCAGGCTGGACAAGTGAACAAATGGTGTGCAGCAAAGGTGGATAGAGGCGATATTGGTGAAAAAGAGGCAAGGAGTAAATAAGGGCAAAGAATGGGGTGAAAGTTGGGTAGAGAACCGATGTCGATTCTGCATGACCGATATCGGTTAAGGGACCGATACCGGTTCCTTAGGGCAAAATGAAACCGATATCGGTGAAAGGTGAAAAACCTATAAAAAGAAAAATACGGCTTGTCATTGTCACTTTTGTTATTTGCAAACCAAATCGACTTGTCTGACGTGGAGAGTTGAGATTAGAGGCTTGATTGGGTTGGGTTGTGGGTGGGAGTGGGGGTTGGGTTGGGTTGGTTGTTTTGGGTTTTTGGGTTGGGTTGTGGGTGTTGGGTTGGGTTGTGGGTGGGTGTGGGTTGGTTGTGGAGAAGGGTTTGGTGTAGGGTTGGGTTGGGTTTGAGTTGGGGTTGGTGTAGGGTTGGGTTTTGGGTTTTTGGGTTGGGTTGCATGTGTTTTGTTTAGGTTTTGGTGTTGTTGGTTTTGGGTGGGATGGTGTTGGGTTTTAGGGTGGTAGGTTGCTAGAGGGGGGTGGTAGAGAGTCGGGGTATGGTCGGGGGGATAAAAAGGGTGTTTAGATGATAAAGTAGATGTTGTAATAAAGAGTAGGTCTAAGGATGTGGGTTGGTTTTGCAGGCACGTCAGCAGTTGACGATGTGGGATAGGATGCCCCCGTTGTTGGTGCGGATGAGGCCACACGTATCCGTGGCTCATTGGGCCATCATGCGCGAGGTGGGACTCGGTGGAGTCCATAGGTACAGAGCGATAGAGAGAGATCACAGCCTGATGGTCGCCCTCATCGAGAGATGGGATCCGGTGACCAATGTGTTCCATCTCCCGACTGGGGAGATGACCGTCACATTGGAGGATGTGTATCGCATCCTTTAGTTACCTATCGAGGGAGAGGTAGTCTTCCAGGTAGATTCAGAGACTGCCATGGATAGCATACTGCAGGTTTTTGGGGATGCAGCCGTGCTACTGACCTACCATAGCGCGAGTATCGGGTACGGTGACATGTACCGTGCGCATCGACACGAGACACGACTGGCTGTGTTGATGATGGTTGGGATCACCTGCTTCGCCCTCCCGGACTCAGAGGGAGGCCGCTTCCCACGAGCATTGATGGGGGTGCTGCTTTGGAGATGGTGGAGGAGCACACCTGTTACGCCTGGGCACCAGTATATCTGGTGCAATTATACAGGGAGCTATGGGGCTATCGCCGGAGGAGGCGATTTGGTATTTGTTCTACATTTTTGTTGCATTGTTGGGCATACGAGCACATCGTATGCATCAGGCCAGTAGGGTTACCCCAGCAGCCAGGGCCACAGGTCATATACCGATATGGCTTTCAGAGGTGGTTGGGGGTCGTGGGCCAGCCACGAGCAGTTATGGCAGGTCGGGATGTGGCATACTATAGACATTTGCTAGAGGGCCTTACAGCAGTAGACATTGTATGGAGACCCTACAGAGGTCACCATCCTGGCAGAGGAGCCCGCTTACAGTTGCGCCTAATCCAGTACACATTCTGGATAGCAGGACGGAGGCCAGGAGAGTACGAGCGGATACCCCTGGAGAGGGTACGCAGGCAGATGGGGCTGCGACAGGACGAGCCACCTCCCGTTCCTCAGTACAGGAGAGATGATGTAGAGGCCCCACTACCTGCACCACAGCCTTTGGATCCAGATTGGGTAGCAGAGAGGCCAGCAGGTGAGGGTGTAGATGATGCTGGGTGCACGGGAGCATACAGGGTGTGGTGGGCTGGGCAGAGAGCAGCCAGGATAGTACCGCCTACACAGCCAGACTTGGCTGCAGTGATAGGAGAGAGAGATCAGCTCAGGGGTCAGGTGCAGCTCTTACAGGCAGCAAAGCTGCACAGCCTGAGCATAGATAGGTGTCTTACAGGCAAGCTTAGCTTGAGCTCAGCACAGCATGTGAGCACAAAAAGACCACCACCAGCACCACAGCCACAGGTGCAGGTATAGTAAAGCAAAGAAGACAGTACTGCAAGACCACCACAGCAGCGGTGTGTACAGTACAGCCATAGCCCCAAGCACAGTGCAGTGCACAGTACCACCACTGCCACAGCACCACCAAATGCGGCACAAAGCACAGCACACGAGGGGGCACTGGTAGTAGGTGTCAGGGGACCAGCCCCAGTACCTACGGTGGCTCGAGAGCGTTACATGGAGGCTAGAGCGGAGGCCCGATACTATCAGGATATTCTTGATGGTACCGGGGCTGATTATCAGCCCTATGCGGCACATAGAGCAGAGACCTCTCGGAGCCAGAGGTCTCAGGGAGGTGCAGCCACAGCTGGTGGGTCCGTCACAGGCAGGAGGCGAGAGGCACCACAGGGACCAGCGGGGAGAGGTGCCGAGGGCGGTGGGGAGAGCTGAGGGATCCCAGACATGGTTTTTGTATTTAGAGATGGGCACCGGTCTGCGAACCGGGTGTATTGATAGAGGCCTGCGTGCCTATGTATTATTCATGTATTCATTTATTCATTTATTGTATACCGGCCTGCGAGCCGAGTAGGGGTTGTATAGTGGATACCGGCCTGCGAGCCGAGTATATATCTATTTTTGATACGAGGGACCGGCCTGCGAGCCGAGTCGAGATTTTTTGACAGTTATTGCGGCCTGCGTGCCGGCTTTGGTGGATTATGAGATCACAGAGGCCCCGATGTAGGGCACATTGTATTTTTGAAAATTTGTATATATATAGAGACGATGTTTTGATCCACATGCAGTGTTCAAAATGTGTTTAAATATTTTGTTAATGGTTGGTAATATATAATGTATGATAAGTTTTAGTTGACATGTTGATAGATGGATGATGTTGATGTTTTTGTTTTTGCACGTATATATGAAAGACAGGTTATGTGATGAATTGTTGGTTTTGTGACATTGTGATATATGTAACTGATGAGTTGGATCCAAATGATGTATAGATTGATAGTTGCTTGATATCCGTAGTTGATGGTTTGTGTATTTGTATAAAATAAATGATGTTAATGAAAGTGTAATGCTATATGTGGTGGATGAACAAATGTGGTAAATTGTGTTGTTTATGCAGGAAAAGAGGCGGGCGCGACAAAAATTTAGGTGAGAAATGAAGAAAAGAACGCTGTTGAGAAAAGATAGGTGTGTAACCGATATCGGTTAAGGAACCGATATCGGTAGCTGATAGACCGATATCGGTTAAGTAACCGATACCGGTTATTTAGGTATGAGCTTTTCTAAAAATAGAAAAGCTAGGGTGGCAACTTAAGTTTTAATTTTAGAGCCATGCAAGAGGTTAAATACGCGAACGCGATGCTTTTTGACGACTGAGACAGGTATTTGCATGAGAGATTTGAGTGATAAGGAGAAAAGAGACAGGAATTTGTATGAGAGATTTGGGTGATAAGAAAAGAGACTGGGAAGGTGAATGCGATCGGAGATTCAGAAAGTAGAAAGGTGAATTTGAAAAGAGTGGTGATAATGGCAGGACGAGGAGAAACATCCAGCAGGCAGGGACAAGAGGGAAGACAAGGGCCACCTCAAGCTACTGCAACCCCAGAGGTAAATGTTTTGGTTGTGATTTGATTTCTGCATGTTTTGTGAATAAGATGGGGGAGAGTATGTGGGTAGATATGAGAAAGAAAAGATGATAACAAGAGTTATAAATGAGGTGAGTGTTACGTGGTAGGTAATCAAGGGTTTCGGGTATGTCTGTGTATACAGAGAGGAATAAACGAGCAATTTATTGTCGTAGGTGGTTGTTTTAGGCAAGATGTATGTAATTGACAGTGACCGGTAGTGGTTAGAGGTAACCGGTATCGGTTACTGAACCGATACCGGTTATGTATAACCGATACCGGTTACTGGAGGAATTTCCAGAATGTTTGAAAAACCCTGACGGATTGAATGGTTGTTTGTTGTTTTGGTGTATGCAGGCAGAGGCAGGATTGAGGATGAATGATAGTGTGCCAGCGCTGTTGTCACGAATCCGAGCGGATGTAACACCAGCTGAATGGACATTGATAAATCGTTTGGGGTTAAGTGGAATCCGCTATTATTCACGAATCGCACGTAACCATGCTATGTTGCAGGCATTGATTGAGAGATGGAATCCCGAGACAAATACCTTTTATCTGCCAACAGGGGAGATGACAGTAACATTGGAAGATGTGTTTCGGATTTTGAGACTCCCTATTACAGGAGAACCAGTATATCAGGCACTACCTAGCGCGGCACGGGGAGCGATAACAGCAGTATTTGGTCCATACGCACGAGATTTGACACAGCGAGGTTTATCCTTTACGTATGGGGTAATGTATGCAGCACACCCTGAGGAGACAAGGTTAGCAGTGATATTAATGATAGCGGTAGGGTATTATGCATTACCGAGGGCAGAAGGAGGAAGATTTCCAAAGGCATTGATGTGTGTTATCTGGGAGATGGTAGAAAGGAACGTTACGTTTGCATGGGCACCTGCATATTTGGCGGAGCTATACAGGGGTTTATGGGCTTGTAGGTGAAATCACAGGACGACGCTGGATTGTTCATACTTATTACACTGTTGGGCCTATGAGCACATTGTTTGTGTGTGACCAATAGGCCAATCCCTCCAGGCAGGAGAGACCGGAGTACAGAGGTTGGGATTCAGACGATGGGTCCAGACAGAACAAGAGGCAAGATCTCAGGCCGTGATGGGTGACATTGAGTATTACAGGCAGGTATGGGAGAGAGTGACGGTTGCGGATATCTGTTGGAGGCCTTACGGGAACTATATGATAACAGAGAGCATAGCTGAGGAGTTAAGGGGTGTAGAGCGAATGAGGTGGATCGCGGGGCACAGGCCAGGTGAATATGAGAGGATTCCTATAGATCACGTGTGGCGACAATTTGGATTTGTGCAGGATATACCCCTGGCTTATAGACCATATATGAGGATCGACGCCGAGGTAGCATTCTCACCTCCCCGGCCAACACCTCCAGAAGGGCCTGAAGAGGTAGCAGCCGATCGCAGGGTAATGGATGCAGGAATGACAGAGGCCTATAGATTATGGTGGGTAGCAGAACTGTGAGGTGTACATGAGCACCCTGACATAGCGGTGATTACAACAGAGAGGGATCGTCTGCAGCATTTGGTTCAGCAGCTCCAAACGCAGTGAATGACAAGAGTGATGGGGAGTCACGGCGAGAGACTAGAGGCTGGAGTCCTCCATGCGAGAGGGCGTATTCATATGTTACAGGAGAGATTGGCAGATCAGTGGGCGGTACCAATAGCTATGGTACCTTTGAGGACAGAGAGGCCCGGCGAGAGGGGTCGACGATCACGATCATCACCTAGTTCGGGATGAGGCGTGAGGGTCTGAGTAAATGTTAGCAAGGTATAAGAATAAATAAGAGTACCGACCTGCGTGTCGATGATAGAGAAGATGTATTTGTTTAACATCTAAATAAAACAAGATATGTATGTTGATTTGAGTTATAATAATAAGAATGTTTTCGTTTTGACTTTCGGTGTTTTGAAAAAGGATAAAGAGGAATGTGATTAAATAGAAATACACAAAAATATTTATATTTACCACACATGATAGGTTATGGTAGGGGATGGTCGAGCTAACCTTGGGAGACCCCATGTCTCCGAAGTGCTGCCTACATAGCCCTTTGCACAAAGCAAGGAGGGGCCTCAGACCGATGTAGTTCTCCCTTAGGATCAGGGAGAGGTGAATTCAGGCAATTTGGTATGGTTTAGGCAATTGGTTGGTTGGTAAAAATATTAAGATTAGTAAAGGTAAGGTTGATGGTGTTGGTAATGAATTGGTGATGTTGTAAAAGGTATAAGGGAAGCGAAAGTTAGCCTACCCAAGTAGTAGGGAATCGTGTCCTGATTAAGGTCAACACACAATCCTAGATGCGAGGCAAAGCAGAAAGAGTGCTCCGTAGATGAAGAGAGCTAAACAAACCACACCACGTAGAACGAGCTTGGAGCCCTAGGTACCGTGCATAGACGAGAAGTCAATAGGTGAAAAGAGTTGTGTGATCACAATATATCGAGCGTACATTACGTCCCTTGAGTTGAAACAAATGGTGAGGTGAGGTGGATGGTATAGCTGAGGTGCAGAGAACTTATTACAAAGTGAGTGTTCTGACGAAAGAGAACCTACCCTAAATAGACAAGTCCATGACTCAAAAGTCCTTTTGAATGAGGCTTTTATTTTATTGAATGTAGACTGATCGATGCGGGAAGTCTACAAGGGATATTGATTGTATTATTCTTGAGGTCTTCACGAAGCTGATCAATGCGAGAAGCTTCTGATAAAGGCTGACTGTGTATAGCTGTCCTTCGAGGGAGCAGTCTATTTATAGTAGCAGATATGATTGTAATGCATAGCTGTCCTTCGGGGGAGCAGTCTATATATAATAGCAGCAATAGTTCGGCATATAGCTGTCCTTCGAGGGAGCAGTCTATATTTAATTTAGATGACTAGATGTTCTTTTGGCGTGAAGCATCTAGTTTAGTAGGAAGTTTGACTCAAGAAAATCCCATAAGAATACGGCTTATTTTAATACTTTGAAGTCATGGACTAGACTAAAAAGGGGAAGGCATCATCAAGGGGAGGTGAGAATCAAACTATGTGAGCTTGATTGTTATTATGAGGTGTAGGAAACAGAGTGTATGTAGTGGTAAGTGAGCTCAAGGGACGAGCGGCAGGTAGATAAGAAGTGATATAACACTAATTTCAATAGTAGAATGGTCGAAGATGCAAGGCATTAAGGGGTTCAGGCTCAGGTTTACCATTAAGCGAAGCTAAACGATAAGTACCAGATCCATAGGTGTGAGTGATTATATAAGGCCCAATCCAATTGGGAGAAAATTTTCCACGTTTGCTCTTTTCTAGTTTGGTTACATGTTGATTCTCTTTGAGGAAAAGATCACCAACCTTAAAGGTATGCTCATGAAGTCGCTTATCATAAGCACGTTTAATGCGTTTTTGATAGATTTGAAGGTGATCAAGAGCTGTAAGACGGCGTTCGTCAAGAAGCTCCAATTGGGCTAACCGCTCTTGACGGAAATCATCGTTGGTGAGAATATCCTGAAGAGATATTCTAAGGGAGGGTATTTGTATTTCGAGAGGCAAAATAGCCTCGGTACCGTATACCAAAGAAAAAGGTGTGGCATTAGTAGAGGTACGAATGCTAGTACGATAAGCCCAAAGGGCAAAGGGAATGTGATCGTGCCAATTTTTGCCGGAGTCATTGACAACTTTCATGAGGATTTTGGTTAGTGTTTTATTAGAGGACTCGGCTTGCCCATTGGCTTGTGGATAGTAGGGTGATGAGAAGCTAAGTTTGATACCAAAGTTGTCGCAAAGGTCTTGCAACAACTTGTTTTTGAAAGATTTTCCATTATCTCGTTATCGTGCGATGAGGAATACCAAAATGACGAGATAATGTGATGGTTAATGAATTTGAAAAATTTTCTTTTTTTTGATTGAAATGAGTGGAATAGCCTCCACCCATTTTGTGTAATATTCGGTCGCCGTGATTATCCAACGGTGACGTTGTGAAGAGGTCGGGTGAATCTCACCAATAAGGTCTAAACCCCATTGTGAGAAGGGCCAAAGATCTCGAGCGACCTGGAGCGGGTGGCTAGGAGTATGTTGAAGGTTGGCATGTTGCTGACACATAACACAACGCTTAACATATTCGTATATCATTATCGAGAGTAGGCCAATAATAACCAAGGCGAAGAATTCGTTTAGCCACGGCAAGGCCGCTAAAATGTCCACCACAAATACCGTCATGGACCTGGTTGGATGGTATGAGTGGCCTCCGCTTCATTAGACAAGCGAAGGAGGATGCCATCAAAGCCACGTTTATAGAGGAGTCCCCCCATGACAACATAACGTGAAACACTTTTAAGAAAAGCACGTTTTCCGTTACTAGTAAGGTCAGGTGGGAGGACAGAGATTGTAAGATAATCGTGAAATTGGTGATACCAAGTATCCTGCGAACTAGCAGACACATTATTTATCATACAAACAACCGGGGCTGAGTAAGATGGGGCAAAAAGTTGCTGGACCACAACGAATAATTCAGAGTCAGTTGGTGCGGCGGGAATTTGCGAGGCTAGGCAAGCCATAGTGTCCGCAAATTTGTTAGTGGAGCGTGGAATGGTTTGTATAGAATAGTGAGTAAATAAGGCTAGAAGTGAATCCACGTAGTGTTTGTATTTTTGAAGTTCCTAATTTTTGCATTGGTAGATGCCCATAACTTGATTGACTACCAATTGAGAGTCGCCAAAAATGTTGATAGATTTGATACCTAAGTGCAGCGCAACCTGGAGACCCAAAACAAGGGCCTCGTATTCCGCTGTATTATTAGTGCAAGGGAAATCAAGTCGGAATGAAAGAGGCATAGGCTCAGCGTCGAGAGGAATAAGAACAACGCCAGCTCCTCCACCATGATGGCATTTGGAGCCATCGAAGAAGAGAGTCATTGGGTACGACTCCTCTGTGAGGGAAAGAGTAGCGATGAGTTCGCCGAGAAATGTGAAATTGGTAAATTGTTCCCCATGTAAAGGAGCTTCCGCAAGTTGGTCTGTGATGGTTTGTCCTTTGATTGATTTCTGGTGGACAAACTCAAGGTCGAGGTCGGCGAGAAGCATGAGCCATCTAGCAATGCGTTGGTTCAGATGAGGTTTGGCATACATGTAATGGATGGGGTCTGTATTGGTGATGATGAAAGTCTTGTGATTTAGAAGGTAGTGTCGGAGTTTGGTGGCCACGAATGATAGGGCTAGGCATAACTTTTCTATATGTGTGTACCTAGTCTCATAGTCCACCAAAGTATGACTTATATAATAAACGGCTTGTTCGTGATTCTCAGAGTCACGATGTGCAAGCATGGCTCCTACAGCGTGGTCGGTGGCGGAAAGGTAAAGGTAGAAAGGGTGGTCGTCTTGGGGTGGGATAAGCATGGGTGGCTGCAAGAGATAGGATTTGAGAGCTTCGAAGGCTTGGTGACATTCTTCGCTCCATTGGAATGCAATATCCTTTTTAAGGAGGTGATGGAAAGGTTGACACCGATCCGAGAGTTGGGAGATGAAACGTCGGATAGATTGGAGCTTACCTTGTAAACTACGCAATTGTTTGAGATTTTGGGTGGGGGCATTTCTAGGATAGCTTTGAATTTAGATGGATCAACCTCAATGCCATGCAAAGAGACGATAAAGCCAAGAAGTTTTCCGAAAGAACACCAAAGACACATTTCTTCTGGTTCAAGGCTGATGAATATTGTAACAAAGATCAAAAATAATGGTTAAAACATTGAGATGTTCACTACGATGTTTAGACTTCTACGAGAAGATCGTCGACATAATCTTCAAGGATAGTGTGCATAATGTCATGAAAATGTAGGTCATAGCCCACTGATAGGTAAAGCACCAGCATTCTTAAGGCCAAATGGCATGACACGATAATGAAGGTTCCCAAGGAGTTATGAAGGCGTTTTATGTTGATCGGCAGGGGCAACCAAAATTTGTCAGATCCTCGAAAAGCCATCCATGAGAGAGAGCATCTCATGACCTGCAGCTAGATCAACAAGTTGGTCAATGCTAGGTAAGGGAAGTCATCCTTGGGGCAAACAAGATTAAGATCTCGAAAATTCGTGCATATCCGAAGTCCCCCTGCCGCTTTAGTGACAGTGTACGATGTTAGAAATCCATTGAGGATAGTCAATAGGCAAGATGAAGGAAACAGAAAGGAGTCATTGGAGTTCTCTTTGACCAAGAGAGCAATGCGTGGATGCATTTTTCTCAATTTCGTTTGACCTGTTTGGAATCGGGTTTAGGTGATGTTATGGGGCAATGGTAGGATCAATTCTGGCATGTCATGTCAGCGTAAGACCATGCGTAAAGCTTGGTCATGAGCATGGAGAAAGGTAGTAAAGGCGGCTTGTTCTCGATGTGTTAAGGGATTGTCCAATCTTCACAATGTGAGGATCCTCCTCCGTGTGGATGTTGATTTCTATGGTAGATCTGCTCAAAGCATGGTTTGGGTTTGAGATGGTAAGGCTCGTTGAATATAAGAATCATTCGCGCCAAGGTAAGTGAGGATGGATTCGTCATCATCCCGGCATTCAACAACATTAATCAAAGGCAAATCCTCTTCGATCATGTCTGGATACAGAAGGGGAAGAGAAGATGGGTCCTCATTATCGCGTTGATAAGTGAGAGGACCTATGAAGATAGCATTTATGAAAAAAAAAAGTTAGGAGGGATGGATTCAGGGTCTATAGATTCTGTGGGTGATGATGGCAAAGTGGGTGATGATGGTTTGGTAGGGGCGACGTCTTCTTCTTCCAGGATACAGCTGACAGGAGGTGTCTCCTGTGTAGGTGTTTCAGAAAACCGAGACCACTACGATCATTATGTTTACGGGTAGTCACGGGAATGAGTGTATGTCGGCCTTGTTCATAAAGGCCAAAACCAAAGCCTTTCCACGCACAGTGAGTCAAGAAGGTGAGGGCGAAACGACGATTTGTCAAGTATTGAAAATCGGATTGGAAAGGAACCACACCAAGAGGAGGTTCAGGGGTAATGGAGGATGCATCAACACCCCCATACGTTAGGTTAGTGCGGCAATGGGGTGGTCCGTAAGAGATTACCTCCCCCACGCGACGGTCGTAGGTGGGATGTGCATGTAATTGTCCATACTCCTGCGGGGTAGGGAAAGAACTAACGTTATATAGGCGGTACTCCCCCAGCGTAAGGCGCTGAAAAACATCTACTAAGGGGTCGGAGGTTGGAATGTTAGCTGCGGGAAGGGAAGTGGTTTTTGCGATGGTGGTTTCATCAGTTGAAGGCGTAGGCGCGGTTGAGGTGGATGGTTGAGGTACATTTGAGGAGGATGGTTGGGTTGAATGTATGGGTGTCTTGATTGGTATAAGCACATCGTTAGGGCGGTATAACATATTGCAGGTTTTAAAGGGGGGAGGGTCAGCTTTTACGGTGTAGGACTTCCCCTCGTACTCAAATTTTATGCATCTATGTAATGTTGAGGGAACGCATCCCATGGCTCGGATCCAAGGACGACCCAGCAATATATTATATTGGAACTCTCCCTCCAAGACATAGAAGAGTTCGGGTAAAGTACGTGGTCCTACCCGAATGTTGAGGATCACGGTGCCTAAGGTAGAAGTAATAGCGTCATTGAATGACCGCAACATGATGGGGTTGGCACACATGCAACTAGAAGGGATATTCATTTGTTGGAAGGCTTTTGAAGAGATGATGTTTAGGCTAGCGCCCCCGTCAATCATAACCCGACGTACTCGAATGTCTCGGACGTAAGCGGAAATGAAAAGGGCAGGGTCAGGGTCTTCTGTACCAAAGTCAACAATTTCATCTTCAGAGAAACTGACTGCAGCAGCTTGTGGTATAGAGACAGAAGTGATTGGAGTAGTGGGCTGTTTAGTGAGAGAGGCAACGTGATTGGGTGTTAGAATGGAGGTGACAGGCAGGGTTTCATTAGGTAAAACCTCTATCCCTTGAAGGATCTCAACGAGAGCTTGTCGATGAGATTCAGAAGTCTGAATGAGATCATACAATGTCATTTTTACGGGTGATTGGTGAAGCTGTTTAATCATATTTCGGTGGGCAATGCCATTAGAGACGGGATAGGCGGGTCCGCGAATGACCACTTTAGGTGGTGGTGCAATCGGGATGTTTGACGGAGAAAGAGATGCCGCAGGTGTGTTTTCTTTTGCTTTCCCATTGTTTTTCTGCCCTCGAGTAGTGACACTAATCATATTAATCTCGTAGACCTGAGATGAGGAAGATGGTTGGGATAACTCATGGTCTTCAAGAGGTGGGGTTGTAATAATGATAGATCTTGGTGAGGCGGGGACAGATGGTATAGGAGAGGGAATGGAAACTAAAGGTCTCTCCCTTCGTAAGTTGTCTTTCTTAATCTTTCTATCCGGGAGAGGTGACTGACGAAGGATGGTTTTTAGAGCTTTGCATCCCTCCACATCATGTCCTGGTGTGTGGTGATAAGCGCAGATTTTAGACTCATCGTAACCCATAGGTCGGGGTTTAGACGGGTCATAAGGTCTAAGTGGAGGTAGGGAAATGGTCGCATTCTCCACCAACATAGCAAGGATTTTGGCATAAGATCCTTTGAGTGGGTCAAAATCGGAAGAGGATGAGGGTATTGGTTGTGCGGGTTTTGGTAATGTTTGGGCGTGGTTGGTTCGCACGGGTGGTGGTTTAGCCGAGGGGTGTTGATACATGGTTTTTACTAAACGTGATTTCTTCGCTTACATGAAGGCTATGTGGGATGATGAGGCCGCAGATGATGTGGTATCAGAAAACAACCACGGGGAAATAGGAGTGACCGAACACAAATCTTTTGATGATGGAATTTGTTTAGGGTTGATAGGTGGATAGGATACGCGGAGTGACGGTGTTGCTATACCCTGGAATTTCTGTATGGGTGCGGAAGGCGTAGGTTGTTTTGAAGAAAATGCAGGAGGTATGATATATTGATGTAAGGTAGAGGGATGGGGTCCCAATATGGAAGGTAGGTATGACGATGATGGTTTTGATTGTGATAGGGGCACGGATTGAGTTTGTCTCCTAGGTGGCGGGACGGATTTATTTTTGGATAGATCGAGTCGCTTAGGCGGGTGCGTTAGACTGGTCATTGGTGAGGTCCCAAGCGTAGGGGAAGATCTCGGTTAAGTTGATAGAAGTGGACGGGGCATTTGGTAGAGGTGAGGGGGGTGAAGGTGAGAACAGGGGCATTTTAAGCTTCTGTAAACACTTCGGGTATATGGTGGAGACATCAGGATCAGTCATTTGCATTTGAGTAGAAAAAGGGGTACTCAAACGTTCCCATGGCCTCCGTCTCATCTTCGTGGAATGACAGTCTCCTGTGTGTGATTTGTAAATTTTTGTACGTAAGAACGAGGTGGGTTGTGATTCCACCCACCGTGGGTGTGACAAGGAGGTAGATGAGGCACTCGTATCAATAGATGTTAAGAGGTCAACCGGTCGTTGAAAAGATTTAGGCGATGAGGGACTAATAGGTAGGAGGGCGTGTTTGAGAGGATCTGTCATGGTTAAAGAATGTGGTGATGTTAGTGTAAGAGATTTCTCGTCTAAGGATGTCAAAAGGAGTGGCGAGCCTTCCTCTTGTGTAGCAAGAGCGGTAGAAGGGGACGTTTGGGAAATAGATAAATTAGATAACATCCACTCACAGTCTTGTAGGGATGTGGTGTAAGAAGACTCATCGATGAGAAGAGAAGTCCGGCGCTTAATTCTTCTATGGGTAAAGGAATGATTTCACTTTGGCTTGATGGTGGTGAAGGAGGTTCAGACTCCTGTGTTGGTGGAGAGGCTTGATTTAAAAAAATTTCAATAGAGGCTTTTGGCTGAGAATCGAAGACTGCATGGATCTCATGAACACTCTCCTCGGCTAAGATATCTTGGTTTACGTTACTGTTGGACGAGTGATTCGGGAATGGCTTGTTGAAAATTTTCAGATTTCGGTTAGCAGGGGCGTTAGGATTATCGAGGGTTATATCCCCCGCATCAACCATTTCCTGCACTATGTTTTTCAACATCTTGCAGTTTTCATGACTATGTCCTTTTACGCGGTGAAAGTTACAAAAGTCATTTTCTTTGTACCAGGAAGGTATTGCGCGGGTGGAGTCAAACCCAGAGTGAGGTTTAACAGGGGGCAAGGTGATAGCCCCAGCTTTGAGCAATTTCTCCAGGATGACGCCATAAGTTTCTCCCAAGGGAGTGTAATTGGTGGGCTCGGCTTTGTACTTATAAGTGGTTTTCGGTGGAGTATTGGACGGTGTTTGAGATTTGACCATTACCGCGTGGACAGCTCCTTTTGATTTAGAAGAAGTGGACGCGTGAGGAGTGGTGGTGTTTGGCTTGTTGGTAGAATCAGGAGTTCGGAAATTGGGGTTTTTGTTACGCAACCGCAATTTCTCCTCTTCTAAGGCTCGAATTTCTAATTTTCGGGCCATAGTAAAGGCCTCGTCGAATGTACGGAAAGTTTGAATTTGGAGGGTGGGGAGATGAAGCTTAAAGCGCAGCCCGCGTAATGCATTCGATAAGTTCGGTTTGAGGTAAGGCATACGTAAGTTGGTTGATAAGGCCCCGCCATCGTCCAACGAAATCTGCGATAGATTCGTCCTCAAATTGTCGGATGGCATAGAGGTCGGTGATAGATACTTTCTTGGCAATGTTAATGGAGAAATGATCCAAGAAAGATTGGGCTAGTTGGTTAAAAGAGAAGATCGAGTGCTGGGTTAAAGCACTGTACCACTCCAAGGCGGGTCCTGATAAGGACATGGGGAAGGTGCGGAGTAACAAGGCGTCATCATGGGCAATCAAATAACAAGCATGTCTAAATGATCGCAAGTGTTGTTGAGGATCCTCTTTACTATTAAAACGAGTAAATTTTGGCAACTCCCATTGAGGAGGATATGAATGAAGGGGGACAGAAGGGTGAATGGGCTCCCGAAAAACTTGCTCGTATGTCAAGGCGCTACGACTTCCCGAAACAGAAGCCTCCAGGTTGTGCATTTTGTCCATCATTTGTTTAATGAAATCTGTGGTTGGATGAGATGATGGTGCGGTTGTGGCAAACGGAGGCAAGTTGGACCAAGGGCTTCACTGGAAAATGGTGGGGCTAAGTGTTGATAAGGTATGGAGGATGAGTATGTTGGAGCAATAGAATAGGGATGTCCCATATAAGGTGTTGAGGTTACTGGATACGTGTATGGGAGTGAGAAGGTAGGCGGAGCTTGAGAAGGAAAGCTCGTGTGGATAGGTGGCAGAGAGCAAGTCATGAATGGGGTGGTCTGAAAGAGAGATGAGGTAGGGGCAGTTGGTGGTAACGATACGTGGGGTCCAAGATTAACCAAAGGAAAGCTAATCGGGGTCGTATGAACCTCTGAAGCCGTCGGATTGGGAGACGGGGCTAGAGATGCAGGAAGTAAGGCAGTGTTATCAGGAGGAGTGGGAGCTAAATGAGCAGCTATACTAATAGGCATGCCAATAAGGAGCTGACCATCAGGCGTACGGTCAGGGGCATGAGACAAATAGTATTGTACAGCGCTGGGATTAGCATCCAGAAATTTGGCAAAGTCCTTGTCTCCTACAGGAATTTGGGGGATCTCACTGGTGTCCGTAGGGTTCCCTATAGAATGTGAAGGGGGTGACTCTGTAAAGACACAGAGCAGGCATGTGAAACCATGGCGGCGGCTTGCTTCCGAGTGATGACAACCATGGACAAGAACACACAGGAAAGTTTCAATCTATCAAGAACAAAAACAACCTCAGAATGATGAATTTGGCAAGTTGCTGGTTTGTCAGGGGCTGATGAAGACAGTAACCGATATCGGTTTACTAACCGGTGTCGGTCACAGAGCAAACGACGTCGGTCCCTTAACCGATGCCGGTGTCAAAAGTCTAGGATAAGAAGATATAAAAGGCTGCTAATTTGATTTTTAGCAACGTTGAGTATATTTATCAACTTATTGATCACAGAAGACAAAATATGACAGAGAAAACAGAATTTGAAAACAAGCAAGATGCACACGCAAATCCAGAGACTAATCCTAGGGTTAATTTTAGTTATCGTGGGCTTATGCCTTCAAACGTAGAATGATGTCGGAATCCTAAACAACAAGACCTATGGGAAATGTCAAGTTTGTTTTGGCTTATAAGGTTACCTCAATCGGGCGGAGGAATACCACGGAAAAGGGGGGATGTTTGAGCTGTTGTGTTAATTGTGAAGTGATTCGGTATGTGTTGTGCAGTGAAACTAAGGTTAATTTCCTATCAATACCGTGGATATCACCCCCACGTGTACGAATTGTTACTTAATCTATGTTCACTAGAATTGAAGAATAACAAGGTGAATGCAATGCATGTGTTTTAAACCCAAATCAAAAATTATGTTCGATGAAGCAAGAGAGATGACTTTCACTAATGCAAAACTAGGAAAGCAAGACAAATTCTTTACGAAATATATAACAAAAGCAGCAACAGCAAATATGCTTCCTAAAATGAAAATAAGCAAGAGAAAGAAACCCAAAATGGGTCCCACCGGGCGTGCCAAAATGTTTCACTCGGAAATGTTTCGTTCCTTTTAGAAACAGATAAGGTTAGGGGCTAGGAGGAATACCTGTGGAATGTCGAGATGGTGTGCGCGTACCGTAGAGAAAGATCAAGCTGACTGCGAAGAACTCCTTTTTGTCTTGGAAGGACTACCTGTAAATAAGAACACAAGACCACAAGATTTTAATTAGACAATAAATGAGGGAACTACCTTGGGCCCAGGAAATATAAAACTTCCTTTCGAAGGTGGTCAGTTCCCCTGCTAATATGAATTAACACAAAAGACTGTAAGATATCAATTAAGTTGTTTCGTTGAACTGGGTAGAGGAAAGGCTGGTTTTCTGGTTTTGATCAGAGGAACCGATGCCGGTTACTGATAACCGATGGTGGTTATTGATAACCGATACCATTGGGTTCTAGGATCTTCTTGGTAGCTATGGTGTTTGTAATGGCTGGTTTATGGATGATATTAGGAAATGAGACGATGAGGGATAAAAGAATGACAGTTAGATGCAATGGCACGTTGGGTAGTGGATTCAGAAACGGATTTAGGAGGATTGAGATTCAAGAAGCATAAGAAATGTTATAACAGAGGACATGCAAGATGTGACTTACTAGTTTTGGCAAAGATGCAAGTTGATCTCCTTGGTTGTAAACACTTCTGGTATTTCCACTCGTCTCTCGCTCGGTCAAGTGAAGATCTCGACTCGCTTTCTCACTCCCAAAGCCCTCTATTGATTCAAAATCATTTGACCGATCTCCAAAATGAAATTCCCATCCGTTGTTTTGGTTTGGGAGCCCATTTACAGTGGAACCGATGGCGGGTTGCGAATCGATGGCTGGCGGTCGAGTAGAACCGCATCGGTAGGAAGGAAAAAGTAGGCTATTTTAGTAAAATAGCCCACCTTCCCCGATTTTCTTCCGAGAGATCAGTTGCGGGCTTGGTCAAGTGGCTAGAAGGTCGGCTTTGGGTGCGAGTAAGGAGGCATTAGTTATGGATGTGAGTCTAGACCAAGTCATGGGTCTTAATTAGGTTAGTTTAGGGTTAGGGCTAGGTCATGATGAGGTGGCAAAGTGAGGTGGCGGGTAAGGTGATGTGGATTTATCAATTATAAGGTAATTAATAAATAATTGTGTAAGGTTTAGGTAATGAGGTTAGGTTGCGAAATGGGATGCGGGTCACAAGGGGTCGTAAGACACGAATTTGGTGTCTACAATGACTACGGTTTTCCTTCCGTAATATTTTATAATTAAACACTATGAATGAATGTGATAAGGTTTCCATGAGAAATGTATTAAGACTCTTTCTTTGTATTATTTGCATATTTCTATTATACTGTTCTTATATAATCATGAATCTTACTTAAATGGTTAAGTATAGTAGTATATTTACAACTCTTAGTTCTATTATGACTAAAGGGGTGTAGAATCCATCCTGAGCTCTATAGCCCTTCATGTCTGTTAAATCACTAAGTCAAAATCATGAGCTATGCCTTCCACTAGACTCACATAAAAGAGAGACTCGGCTCCCTCTCACACACCTTAGGTGAGCACCCAAGGACCCGCTGGGTGATAGGCTGGCGCGCATGAGGTTCCCTTATTCTTAGTGGGTGTAAAAGTGACTACATCTATCACTCACTTTTCATAAGGATCCACACTAGGAATAGGGCACAAAGGCATTTCATCTCTCCTTCCTGGTTTTCCAATGTACTGACAAGGGTCACACACTTTAAAATAATCTTTGCACTCCTTGTATAAGGTTTCCCACCATAAACCTGCCATTAATATCTTGTGTGCGGTGGCATCACCTGTATAATTCCCACCCACACTTCCTTCTTGTGCTTCCTCCATAATGGCCAGAACTCATACTCTAAGACATAATTGTGCAAAACTTCATCACGTCCCAATTTGTATAAGTCTCCACTGATTAACATATAGGGCACGGATCATATGGCCAACTGCTTCTTTTCCAATTTCTTCATTCCATCTGGCACCACACCTTCCTTTAAGAATATTGTAATCTCCTCTAAATATGAGGGTGCGCACTATAACATAAATAGTTGTGCATCTAGAATTTCTTCCTCAATACTCTGCACATCCTCCCCTGAATCAATTCTTGACAGATGATCAAGTCCACAGTTACTTTTTCTAGGTTTTACTACAACGGTGAATTCAAACTCTTGAAACAACAACACCCATCGACATATGCATCCTTATAGAATAGGATTTTTCACTAAGTACTTCAATGCCATGTGGTTGGTGTAGAACACAAAGGGTGTTGCCAATAGATACTACCTAAACTTGAAGAGCGCATAGATCATTGACAATGCCTCACGCTCGGTTGTGGTATAATTCTACTCTGTTGGTGTCAACTTCCTACTTGCAAAACAGAGAGGATGATCAACAATCCCTTCACCTGGATGTGCAAGTACTGCTCCAATGGTGGTCCCTGAGGAATCTACATGAACATAAAAGGGCTTGTCCCAAGAGGGAAACTATAAAATAGGCACGGTAATAAGCCTATCTTTTAATGTATCAAACGCCCTCTGCTGTATCTCTCCCCAATGGAAGGAACTTTTATGTCTAAGCAGCTCTTCTAATGGTGCGGCAATATTGGCATATCCCTTAATGAATTTTTTGTAATAGGTCGCATGCCCAAGGAATCTGTTCACTATTCTCTAGTTAGTAGGCTCCCTTAACCCCATAATAACTACAACTTTAGTGAGATCTACCAAAGCAAGCCCTCCTTACATAGGACATGCCCCAATAAAGTCCCAAAGGGTGTAGTAAACACACATTTCGTAATGTTGAGGGATATCCTCAACTTCCTACACCTCCCAAACATTAACCTCAAATTTTCACAATGGTCTTTAACCTGACCATATACTAACCTTGATTATCAAAATAGACCTAAAGAAATTTATGGATGAAGTCCTGGAATGCTTGCACCACTATGCACAAAAAAATAGCTGGCACATTCTTCAACCCAAAGGGCATGACCGTATATGCAAAACTTCCCCACTCGATGGCAAAATTTGTCTTCTCCTAGTCTTCCTTTACAATCTGGACTTGGTGGTACCCTGAAAATCCATCTGTAAAGGAATAGATTTTGCACCCAGTGACTCCTAAAATTTCTTCAGTGAAGGGGGTCGGAAATGGATCAATGACACAAACTGCATTCAATTCCCTATAATCCACACAAATTCTAATCCACCCATACTTCTTAATGTTGATTACCATCGGACTTATCCACTCTGATTCTTCCACTACCTCAATGATCCCAAAAGCTATCATTTTTTCTATCTCCTCCTTGACCTTTACACGCAAGTTGGGATTCATTCGGAGGGCCTTTTCCTAACCAGAACGCACCATCCTTCGTTTTATCTTCATCCCCCGAATAATGGTGAACACCTTTAAGCTCATGATACCCACGTGAAATAAATCCTAAAATTCACACAACAGAGATCAATGATTTTTGATACTTCCTTCTCTTTCCAGTAATCCCCAATAATAGCTTCCTTAGGTTCTTTTTCTAAACTGATGTTAACTTTCTTCATCTTTAAAGGCTCATGGTAGGTATGCACACGAGCATTTACATCATCCACTACCTTGTGCGTCCCCATAGAATGGCTAACATATAAGCTTTCGATTCCTCTCCATCAATCACATATACCAACTTTCCCTTTTCTTTTTCCAAACACGTGTGCTGAAACTATAACTCTTTTGTTTCCTTTTCTTCTTCAAAATGTGCCTCCAATCCTAGTTCACCTAGTAATTCCAATAGCCTATCTTCCATCCTAAAGACTTGTCCCCCATGGTAAGGTGTTTGCTACCCGCAAGGCCTTATCAACCGATAGCTTAGTACTACGATATTCAAAGGTTTGAATAAGGTTAGCTATGAGTTCTTACCAATTCATTGTTCTGGCAAAGCATGTCTTCGAATGAATATAACATGCACACGCACAACCCTTCAATGTAGAATACAACTTGTGCACCCAGAGGGATTGTGGAAAATCTTGTATGCCTTCTCTCCGATCCGTTCGCACTCTTGGATATGGAAATATTTTGGCTACTTCCCTTGGTACTCCTTGATGATGGTGGGTACATTGCTCCTAGAAAATATGATAGAGAGAAATTCTTATCTCGCACCACTCTATAAGGCTCTCCTAATGTGTGGCCCACCACAGAGCTGATGTGCCAAGCAATACATAACTTAACATCTCCCTCTTTTCCTTCTCATCCTTCCACTGAGCTTCTATCTCCTATAAAAATATCTCATGGAAGGCTCCTCCTGAATACTTGGGTAGTTCTTTTCCTCCAAGGTGCCTAGCCCACGCGCCTTTTTTACCTTGGTTACCGACCCTCTCAACTATCGCCTCATTAATTCATAAGTCCCATGCACCCAATTGTCACATGCTAGACATGTGGTATCACTCACCGACCGAGCATCTTCAAACTAGATAACCCCGTTAGTAGAGTGAATCATCTCAAGGTCTCGATTGAGCACACAAATATTTTCCAGAACTTCTTCTCCAAATGATTCAATATAGGGTGTTGACTTCCTATCAACCAGGGTTATAATGACCCATTCCTCCTTGTTCTCAAATATGATGTACCCTTTGTTGAACCAAAGGTCCACATTATTTTTTTAACACCAAGGACACCCAAGTAGTTATGGGAAATTGTTCGCCTCGGTGAGTTCCAAGAATTTGAATTCCCCACTAAACTTGGATTCCTGGATAGTAATAGCTACATCCTTCAACACACCGATGGGCATTACCTTAGTCTTTTTTTCCATATACAACACATTCGAAGATGGTTGGAATGTAGGTCTTCCCATCTGATGTCATGCATCCAAAGTTAGAACATTAACCTCTTTGCATGTGTCAATGAGGATATTGCTAAGGAGTAATCCATTTACAACTACATTCAACGTAATCTCCTTTTCATAGTCGAGGCTGTGAGGGGGAAGGTTTGCGTGCAAGACCTATCTCTCACACTCTTCTCCAGATTGCGGTACCTTCTCTCTCAACTAGGATCCTAACAAGGGAATGATATTTTCCTGCATTAGCATTTTACACACCTCCTTAACCTCATCTAGGTCATCCTTTTGTGCCTCGACTCTCCTTCCTTGTTCCTCTCTCCTAGATTGCTCCTTTAGACACTGGATCTCCCCTTTTAAGCTCTGAATAACATCCACGGTGTCCTGATATATCTCCTTTTGATGCGTGGGGCCTGGATACTTTCCATAAATGACATCCTCCCTTAAAACCAAGGTTTTCTTTCTTGGTATCTCTCTCACGCGTGTAGCTTTTTCCCTTATTGTTACTAAGAAAAATCGAACCTTCATCCTCAGATTACCTGTGGCATCCATCATGTCTACCTTCTTAATATTGACCATTACGGTGCCCTTATCCTTCCGGGTGCTTCTAATTCATGTGCTTAAATAATTCTATGCACTCCTCATACTTATGCTTCTTTCCACACCATGATCACCTGCAATAGGTCCAGCACTCATGTTTGTAATGTTCTCAGATCCACAAAGTTGAAACATGTTCCATGTGGTAACTCACTCCCTCCTCCGTAGTTACCTCGACCACTGAATCCTCCTCGAAAACCTCTTCCACACACACCTCCATATGTGTGCACCTCATAATAGTGATCATTATCCTTGGAACCACTAGCAATGCTGGTTTGGCACACCCCATGATCAATGGCCTCATGGATCTGATCAATGAGCCTACATTCCTTAGTGTCATGGGTTATAGAGGTGTAAATTTTGTAGTAACAAGATACATTCTTCCTGATCATGTGCTACAGCAAGGGACATCTACTTGCATCATGGTCCCCATGACAAATTTCACAATCCACTGTCAAAGCATGTACCGTCCTCTGGGGGAAATTATCCTTAACATGTCCCTCTATTTCACAATCATGCACCACAAACCACTATAGGTCTCATGGGCTATGTTCGTAGATAATTTTTCCAACTATTTTGCCATAGCAATAATTTGAGCCTCCAAGAATAGGCTAATGCTAGTATCAATACTACCAATAGCCTCAAAGCATGTAAGGTAGCTTCCAATGCTTCGCGTGGGTCTGTAAAAGTTTTATGAGACAAGGCCCTTCTAAAAGGGGTGATCAATCCTCCAAAAACCACTATGCATGATGAGAAGGATGGATATCATATGATAATTTAGACAAGAGAGTTTTAAAGCGCGCATCATACTCCCACACACTCTCTGCCATTCCTTGTTGAATCTCCTTCAAAGTGTTGATGCTCTTCTACTCGAACTCAGGAATGTGGAACTCTACCAAGAATGCATTCTTTAAGGTAGTATAGTCCACCACCATTTGATGAGGGTCATACTTCCTATACTAGCTATGCATGCGCACCCTGTAATGTGGTTATAAATTGACTAGCCTTCCATTCTGGGGTTGTGACACCCTTCACATGCCATAGCAGTTCACACTTGTGAACATGTTCCGTAGCATCCTCAATGCCCTGTAATCTAGAAAATGTAGAGACATTTCAAAGAATACTTGAGGTGGTGGTTGGGGTCCCTGTCCTCCCGAGCCTAAGCCTTGGTTCCCTCTGGTGTTTCCTCCACCACCTGATCTACAAGGTCCTGTGCCTCCAAAACCACCAGAACCACTGGGTCTAATAGGGCTTGTAGGATCTTTGACAAGCACCCCACACCCCACTAAATCGTGCATCGATGGTCTCGTGATAGCACTCCGCTACCACTACTTTGTCTCGTGCCACTCCCTGATGTGAGACCGAAAGCTTATACACTCACTCCTTATCCAAAGATTCCTCTAAATACTAGAATATGTGCAGCCATAGAAGAAGGGAATGTAAAATTATATCTCCTAGGCGCAGATCTATCTCTTCCACCAATATCAACTAAGTCAATAACACTTCTTCCTAGTTCAAGAAAACTAAATGCTAGGGCTGGGTCACTAAGTGGGTTTAGATATGCACCAATGAATCTCCTTTCTCCATGTGACAAAATCTCACCAAAAGTCGAATAGGTCTCCCTCATGTGCTTGCCAAGATGGGGTAGCACAGATTGCTCAGGTTCCACATCCTCCACGTGAACCTCAACTCCTTCCCGTAATGTCTATCTCCATAGATCCATCACACTAGTAGCTTCGTGTCATCTAGCAATCTCCCTTTCACATGCTTCACTATACTTGAGCCATCTCTCTTCCCTCTCCTTCTCTGTCGTAATATCTTCGATCTTCCTCCACCCAAGTTCCCTTAACCATCACTCATAATGGTTTAGCTAGCCATTGGGAAAGCCTCTAAACTCAAGGTAACCATCAATATCTTCATAGCTAAGGGAATAACACGTAAAACAGTTCCTCTAGGTTCTCACGAAATTCAAACTCAATAACCTCGGGACAAGAATACATGGAAATGGTGTATTCTAGATAACTAGTCAAGATCCTCTCCACCAATGATCTCTAGCATGGGTCCATGTCAAATCTGCATCTTGCAACCTTTGGTAGTCTTCTTCAGTCCATACATATGATCCATAACACCAACTTGATCTAGATGCATAGGCTGAAAGCCATTCATATAGTTCTTCAGGGAAGTAGTTAAAGGTCTCATATAGATCATGGTAGAGGTTCTCTTCTACCCATCTAAATGTAATAAACTTAGGTCTAGTGTTGTATCTCTGAGAAAATTCATCCTCCATGCTCTTGAACCACGATTCAACAATTTCCAATGTCAACCGCTTTTTGATTACTCATTACACAAATGATGATGTATGCTATATCCCACTACAACTTAAAAAATATGTCTCGGAAACGAAACCAAGATGTATTCATTTTTACTCCTATCACAAAAGGAAGGAACCCCACGCGTGCTAGCCTATCACCCAACAGAAGCTGAGATCTCACCCGAGGCATGCGTGAGGTATCGAGTCTCTGTTTTATTTGAGTTTAGTGGGAAGCATCAATTATGATTAGTGTAAGAGTTTTTATGAGGGAGCTTGAAACATACAAGGACCATAGGGCTTAACGACCTCTAGATCCTTACGGTCACCTTAGATTGAGTACTTTAACAAAACTCGTAACATGCATTATGACAGTAAAGAATTATACAAGCATGCATACATAGCATGAAAGGAAATAAAAGTCATATGAGAGAAAAGTGCATTAAAACCATTGATATCCATGTCTATTTATATCAAGTAACCTCATTATATTCATTGATTCATTACAGAGTGTCACAGAGAGCAGACCTGAGTCATGCATATCACTAGACATATGTAACTAAGCTAACTGAAAAAGAAAAATTACAACTCCTTGCTTAGTGCATTCTTTTCTAAATACAAATATCCACTCACAGTAATTCTACAGAGCTCCACTCACTCTCTAACCTACTATACCTCATACTTCTTGATATATCTTTTACTCCACATGCACTTGTATTTATAATTTTCCTACACTACCAACTCACCTTCCAGCGTCCTCAGATCTGGTGCCAAGTGTCAAATGTGGTCCATGCAAGCATGCTTCTTCAGCCTGAGCTTTCCACTTTACCTCATGATGTTCTTCTAGAATATTCCATCTCGGGGTTATTCTCTTTCGGGCTAGCCTATCGTCAGTGGCATCTTATTCACGTGCAACTGATCATGCTTTTCACGTGTTCTGCCCTGGGTGCTCAAATTGACTAAGTCCCGAGCCTCCTTTTACATGTCGTGCGTGCTATGTGCTTCCGTAAGCCTTTCTCTCGTGCTCTTTTTCCTTGCATGCCTTTTCATAACTGGGACCCTACATGCCCATGCATCTTCATACTTGGTTAAGATTACAAGGGTCTAACACATGTAATTAAATTGGTCATAAAGCTATAGATTATGGAAGAAGGACCTCAAGGAATGAGTATTCATGGGATTATGAAATTTATTTCATAGGTCAATATTATTCATGTTCTCGAATATGGTCATAAGACTATGGATTGTAGTTGAAATATCAGCTCATATCATCAAGAGGTAATAATATTTTCTTGTGCTATAACTATCATAAACTAGGACATATTGCTATATTTTTTAATCAAAATGAGTCTCTGAGGTATAACAGTTAGTTTCAAGGTCTTAGAAGGAAAGATAGAAGATTTTTCAACAAGAATGATAATCCAAAGCATGATTCTAAGAAAGTATGGATGTCAAACATAGTAAAAGAGTAACCTAAAGTAGTCAAAATTTTCTTACAACCAGATCATGTAGATAAGGAGAAGGAGAAATGTAAGGAGTATAAATGTGATCAGTTAACAAGTCAAAAGGGTATATTTTCCATGATTGAAAATGAGCTAGTTTTTGAAAATTATCATGAATGTTTGACAAGATTCCAATCAGAAGTGGAAAAGGAGGATGTTGTCATCAATTTTGAGAATCCATCCAAGAATTCAACAAGGATCTTAAATTCGACAACAAACTAGATAAAAATAAGAAGATGGAGACTTGGGAATCTCTAGAGGAGATCATATTGTTCTAGTGCCCTAAGAATCATGGGGTGTCTTCATTAAGATTCATGAAGACATTCATCAAAAAAATAATCACATGTGTGCTCACAAGGAAGCAATAAATGGTTGGTAGGATCAGTCATGCATTAAGAAGGCATGCTTTCATGTTGTGCCATTCATGAAGGGGATGTGTTTAAGGTAAAGTTGAAGGTCATGAAGTATATTTATCTTGTGAATAGTTTGGTATGAACCCGAGATTCTTGAAAAGTGACTACAAAGATGTAGTGATATTATTTTACTTCTTGAATAAGATATTAAATGGCTAAATGCTTAAAGAATAATTGTGTCATACTTACAACAATAAAATTGCAGGGTCCTATATGGGTAGAGTATTCTTATCATTGTATGGACATGAAATCGGGTCATTTTTCTCTCGAGTTTGATTATCTAACCTAAAGATGAAAGATTAGGAGTATTGTAGTTTTCTCAAGGAGTATGGAAAAGGTATTATAGTATATTAATGGATTCAAGAAGTTGAATGATGTCTATAAGTATGTTATTAGGAACTAGTAGAATACACTAAGGTCATGTGATGTTTTAAATCATGAGGATGATTCTTTAGGACCTTATCTAGGTTTATATTTGTTTATTTCAGTTATAAATGTGTTAGCCAAATAACTCTCTTGGTTATTTTGATAACTTATATACACTTTATGACTCTAACATCTTCATTTTATGGTTGTGTGTGCTGAAATTTCACTTGGCACATTCCCTGGGTGCGGTTTCCTCACGCACCCCACTTATTTTCCTCATGCACCCTTACATGCCTCCCCTTCTCCCCTTTCATTTTCCTTTTCCTATTTTTTCCACTCCTCCCTTGCGTGCATCCTTTGCACATCCACCTTCTTCCTAGAAGCTTTTCACCTTGTGCAGTGCAGTGCCTCACACTTACTTCAATCAGCCAAGTCCCTAGCCATCGCGCACACCTTGCACATTATCTTGTAATAGTTTTTCCTTGACCATGTGTTCTCCACTCACCAATATGCCTCATTTCCTCATGTTCATTACACACACCTACCTTCTATCTTCTTCCCATGCCTTATCCTTCCATGCGCATACCTTTGCACCCTCCTCTACACCATTTCATGCCACGTCATCTTGTGACATTCTTGAGTGTGCCACACACGATCAAATAAAGTGCACCAACATGGTGTTGAATCCTTATAACAAATCAATGAATGACACATGGCAGAAATGATAGGAACATTTACATAGTTTTCATTATTTCATCTCGATATATGCACACCATGTGTTTTTGTGCAGTAATGACAACTCTGAAAAACTTCTGACAGCCATATATTTTTCTATAAAACTCTGATCGGCATGTGCCTAGACTTTTCAGATAGCTGCTGATGTAGGATACATGCTAGACATTCAAATTCAAATTCTTAGTGGATCTCGGTAGGTGAGAAATAATAAAATTCCTTTTCGAGAATTGACGAGTAGAGCTAATTGCTCCAACCACCCAATCTAATATGACCTACCCTCCTTCCTTCTCCTAGGAAGTGCATTTGACATATATTTGCAGTAGATTTGTAGGAATTGAATGCTTCTTATTGGTGGTTACATTTCAAATTCATATATTCCCTCCCTCTTCTCTTCTTATTCTATGTATTCGTCTATAAATATAAGAGTTGGGCTCATTATTAATGTTGGACATTTTGGATCCTTACGCACTTTGCCAAGGAATTCATCTTTTCTATATTTTGACGTGCAGACCTCTAGATATGGCTCTTACATGTGGATATCAACCTCTTTCGCCATTGTAAAATCTCTCTGCATTTCTAGAAGTAATAGAAATATCATTTTGTGACTATTTTTTATCCTAATGTGTTTGCATTCCTTCTTCTTGATTTTTCTTTGCATTACATGCATGTTGTGCCATTTCACATCCCTTGTAGCTCCTTATTTAGTTTTGTTCCATGAAAATGATTTGGTAAATATGTTTTAAATTTTACTATATGTGCCTAGAATTATTTTATGCATTTCCTTCATTTTATCTCAGAATAGGTATTGTTCATCCCTCTTTTTGGGGATATCTCCTTTTAGTGTAGGTTTATTTCATGGTATCCTTTTATCCATGGTCTCTTGGCATTCATTAGTTTAGTTTTTACTAGCAACACTAGGAGTATCAGTACCAACAGAATTAGACATAGGAATCAGCCTTCTCTCGGAGATCCGTCCCAAGAGTACAAGGCCCCACAACTTGGGAATAGTTCCATTGTTTTCTCAAACAACTCAGCTCTTCCAAATCTAAGACGCGGTACAAGTTTGATGACCAAAAATTTCTAGCATGCTCAAATGGGACTAGCAAAGTGAAAGCTTAAATTTCATGTTATTCGATTTCTACTATGTGGACTTAGTATTTATAGCCTTTGGAGGCTTGTTTCAACACATCTAGTGACTCCTAACATTGACAAATCTCTATTTTAATAGCATTGAATGCCTTTCATAAGAAGAGTGCATAAAATAAAAAGTGAAATAGCTGAATATTATTTCGAGTACATCTATCTATCCCCAAGAAGAATTCATTCTAGAAAGTATTCATGCGCATCTCCATATCCATCGTTTCATGCCCATTCAACTCCTCCTCATAATAGACAGCTAGCACACCTTGTTATGGTTCATCATCCACCTCCTCCCTTTAAGGATCTTTGTTAACTTCACTGGAGGAAGTCCCCTGGTTTTGTCCGTGCAACATGAAATGCCAAATTGTGCACTCAAAATTATTCCATACTTTACCGGTGAGAATCAAGTCACCCTTCAGAGCATATCTAGGATATAGCAATTGTATGTTCACTCTATTTAATCACACACGATGTAGTAGTAGTGCAAACTTGAAGCCTATTTTAAAGGTAAATCACTTCAATGGTACCAAGTCTTGAGACTTAGATCTATTACCACCTAGGATGAGCTAGGAATAACTCTTTATAGTTACTTTAAAGATAAGTCGATCACCTATCTTTGGTGTAGTAACTAACAACAAGGAGGGCGCCCAATGAGCAGATGACTGATTTCAAAATCAGATTTCAGAAGACTTGGGATAGAATCCCTCTTGTGGTAAGACCTATAACCCAACATGCTTTTATATATTATCTAAAGGCATTGAACAATGATATCTCAGTCATGATTCAATCCATGGGAGGTAGGAATTTACCAACTGCTTATAATATTGCAGTAAGGACATAAAATAGTCTTATTTAGGTGGTAAATATAGCTCCTAGACCACCTATGCCATTATTCCCAGAAATTTTGCAAGTGCCCCAACCTTCTTTGGCCCTTATTCATGTTCCTGAGAAAAGTGTGCAACCTATTACATCAACATCCTACTCTCTAGTGCAATAGAAAGAAGATGAAGATTGCAGACCCTGATTAGAAATTTGTCAAATAAATTCATATCATTAGAAAAACAACATGCACAAGCCTACAAAGGCAATTCTAATTAGATGCATAGAAAAATAAGTCCACCTTGGTGGAATCAATATGGAAACCAAAGATATGCACCCAACCGTAAGAATGATAGATGGAAAGCTAGTGCACATATTCCCTGCAAGTTATACCTCCCACACCCTCTCTTATAGCACCCGAAAGGCAAGTCACACACTTATTACAGTTCATAACAATTTGGTGTAGGATTTAGAGTGGTTATTCACTTGCAACATTCCTCACATACTATATCATTGTGCCAATGTTACGTGCACGCAAGGCTACACGATCCGAATACTTCAACCTCGTGAGCCTCGTAACAAGTGCCCTCAAGCGAAAAAACCTTGAAAGGCCATAAGTTCTTCTTAACTCCAATTTGATGTTCTTTAACGTTGAGGAATTTTGTGAAATCTGCCAATATATAGAGTACACAAGCATACTATGTGCCCAAGTTGTATACAACACAAGATACAAGAAGGGAATGCTTAAATCGGCACATAGTTCACAATCTCTCGCAACACAAATGGACCAGCAAAAGTAGAAAGATGTAGTCAAGGCATCCAATAGTAAAAGTGCTAAAGTCACTTCACAAGAGGCCCCACTCAAATATCCTTCAAAAGTGGCATGCACCTCTCCTTTGGTAGGTCAAGCCTCAACTTTAGCTAAAGCTCATGTTTTCGTGCCTGAGAAATCAAGAAAGATGTCGTTGTGCCCCAAATGCACAACTCAGGGGTTCTTCCATTCAGCATTGTGGACTAGATGAAGAAGAAAATATAAATTTCACAATGTGGGATGCCCTAACCATTCCATCTCAGTGTGACCTATTACATGAGGCCCTCGCACAACTCTCGCGTGTTGATCCAACTATTCACATATTGCACGCTTCTATCAACATCTGCCAAGAAGAGGAGAAGTAAGTAAAGTTGTTAAAACCCTGACCTTTTATATGTCTTTGATCATAGGAAAAACCTAGTGCATAGTTTCATGATAGAATCAGGTGCTAGTACTTATGTCATGCCTAAGAAGATAGCTGATGTCTTAGGTCTCAAGTATAGCCCCCGAAAAAGGAGTCCTGCAACTTGATGGTTCAATTGTTACTACCTTAGGAGTCATAAAGGATCTTGAGTTGACCCTTCATGCATGTCCAAGCCTCACCATAACTCAAGATGTGTCAATCATTGACTTACCTCCTTTGTTTTCCCTATGTCTATCAAGAGAATTTACTACAAAAGTGGGTGGTTACTTGTCTTCTGATTGGTCTCATATGTTACTCAAGACAAGGTATGGTACCCAGTTTACCATACAAGTTGAGCCAATATTTTCCTATCATGTAGATTCATATGTCCCATCCCCTCTCCAAGCTAACTGTTTAATCCAAGAACAAGATTTAATTCCTGAAGATAAACCTCTTCCACCCTCTATTCTTGACCTAGTACTTGATGAGTGGGTAGAGAGGCACCATAAATTTGACCCATATGATGAAGAAATGGAAGCCTATGAAACTGGGCTTGGTACTAACTACATTCTTGAAGAAGAAGTTGAGCTTCCGTAAAGACCAAGTTTAAATTGGGCTATGGAAGTTATACTTTGATGGTTATAGAAGAAGAAATGGCATGGGAGCAGAATTTTCTCATTTCTCCTAAGGATGAGAAATTATTCTTCACTCACATATTATAGTTTACCTATTCTAACAATGTGGCAGAGTATGAAGCATTGGTGCATGGTTTTCTTATTGTTGAAAAGAAGAAGATTAAGGCATTGCAGATATTTAGGGAGACAAAATTGGTTATCCATTAGGTTACCAAAAAATGCCATAAATAGAATAATCTCCTCAAATCTTATAAGAAAAAATTTTGGGACCTATTTGAGAGATTTGGTGCTTTAAATATACTGGTGGTGCCACAAAAATGAACAAGGAAGTTGATCAAATGGCCACGCCGTTTGTAGTTCTCTCCTCCCCGATGGATTTTCCAAAGGAAACACTCAGCGCATTAAAATGGTGATCAGACCATCCAATCTAGACAACAATACCAATTTGCAATTATTTTACAATGATGCGTAGATCATCCAGTTCATCCAAAATGAAGCTGATTTTTCATCAAGCATGCAAGCTAACTTACATGATAGCTATGGTGAATAAGTGATTCAATCGAATTCAAATGAGTTGCCTAAAGGGTTAGTTACCTTAGAGAAAATGTTCAGCCCTAATGATGAGTTCAAGGGTGAAGAAAATTATATGCAGTGCCATGGAAGAAGATTGTTCCCCAGTCACTATTGTGCATGGGAAAAAGTTACTACTCAAGAAAGTTTATGCGCACAAAGAAAAATAGGCCTTCATATCTCTCTTTCAAAAATATAGTGATATCTTCTCAAGTGAGTATGAAGACCTCAAAGGTTTTGATTAAAGTGTTTCTCAACACTCCATTGACCTTGATATTGGTATTAAAACCATTAGACAGAAGTAGCGACTATTTAATCCAAAGATAGATCTACTCATGAGAAAGGAGTTATCCAAACTCATTGAGGAAAAAAATATTTTTCCCATCAAGTACTCTACTTGGGTCATGAATCTAGTTCCATTGCACAAGAAGAATGGTTAAATCAGACTGTGTTGATTTCAGAGATTTGAACAAGGCATCTCTAAAGGATCGTTATCTTTTTCCTTCAATGGAATAGATTCTATAGATTGTGGCTGGAGCGTAAAGATTATCAATGCTAGATGTGTATTCAGGTTTCAATCAGATCCTGGTGAAATAAGAGGATCAATTCAAAATGGCATTTACAACCAAGTGGGGAACATATGCATATCAAAATATTCCCTTTGGTCTATTAACCATAGGTGCTACATTTCAATGCGTCATAGATATTACATTTAAAGGATACATCAATGAGTTCATCTTGGTTTACCTTGATGAGATAACAGTCTTATCAAAGTAGAGTGCAAATCATATCACGCACCTGGAGAAAGTCTTCAAGAGATGCAGAAAGTATGGGGTGACTCTTAACCCCAAGAAGTGCAATTTTCGGTGGCACAGGGAAAGACCTTGGGCCATGTGATTTCAAAGGATGGCATCACAATTGTTCCTAAATGTGTCTCATCCATCCTATCTCTTTCCCTACCAAAGACACCCAGAAATCCCTGGTCCTTCCTCGGTAAGATAAATTTTTTTAGGCATTTTATCCCTAACTTTGCAGGATTGATTCAACCCATCACCCCGATGCTCAAAAAGGATATATCATTCGGGTAGATAGCGAAGAAGGAAGAGAAGGCTTCAAAAAATCAAGAAAAAAATTATTTGTGCACCAACACTCATCAACCCAAATTATTCCAAGGATTTCATCCTTTACGCTTATGGTGTTGATACGAGTGTTGTTGTTGTCCTAACACAAGAAAGTAAACAAGGGCTAGAACAACCAGTGGCTTTCTTAAGCTAGATGTTGAAGGATTATGAATTAAATTACAGTCACATAGAGAATTAGTTCTTCACCATCATGCATGTGCTCAAGAAATTCAAAAATATTTTTGCCACAAATCATATTAAGGTATTATTCTCCCACTCTTCAGTTAGAGACTTCATCATAGGAGAAAAGATCAATGAAAAGAGAGCACAATGGGTGATAAAAATCATGGAATATGATGTGACTATAAAATCTAAAAACTAGTAAGAGTTAGCGCACTCTGTAAGAAGATTGCTAAGGATGAGCAGAATGAATCTAAGACTTCATTATTTCTAGATGAAGCTCTTCCGTGTGTAGAACTTGAAAAGGATATAGATCTTGGCATGTATGACTGGATGAAGGACATGATCACATTTCTTTTCGAGGGCATATACCCTCTTGGTTTGAACAAGGAAAAGATAAGACATCCAAGGTTATAATATATCACTTATGTTTTGATTGATGGAATTATCTTCAATAAAAATATTGATGGCGTGTTGTTAATATGTATCAAACACGCGTAAACTAAAAAAGTGTTAGCATAATTTCATGATGGATTCTCTGGTGCACACTTTTCTGCAAAAAATACAACAATAAAGATCATAATGGAAAGAATAGTTTGGCCTACCTTGTTTTTAGATGCACACAAATGGGTCACAAAATACAAGGAATGCACTTTCTTTATAAGAAAGAAGATATTGTTAGCACTTACCCTTTGACCAATCCAATTGGATCGGCCTTTTACGCAATGGGGTCTCAACTTCATAGGCATGATCAATCCACCTTCAAGCATTGGACATAAGTGGGTGCTAACAACTATGGACTACTTCACTAAATAGATGAAAACTTTTGTGATCAAGGAATCAACCGAGTTAGTCATCCTTGAATTTCTTGAGGACATAGTCACAAGGTTTGGCATTCCTTACACCATTATCTCGATAATGAAAAATCCTTTCTTGGGACCACAACCACTAATTAGGCGCTAAATCTAGGCATCTACCTAAAGACTTTTACCAACTATTACCCTTAGGGAAATGGTCTAGCAGATTCAACAAATAAGAACCTGATCGATCGGGATCATGAAGCACACAATGAACATCATCTAAAGACAATGACATACAAAGGTATCACGCATGCTCTAGGAAGATAGAGTCACAAAGTAAAAAATACAATATGAACTTCACCTTATAATCTTGTCTGTAGCAAATAGGATACCCTTTATTTGATGCTAGAATTGAATTCATTAGAGCTTTCCCAAAGAACTAGAATTTGAATGAATACGGACAAGAGAGAAATCAGAATGGTAGAGCTAGTTAATCTTGAAGAACTAAGGAACTCTTTCATGATCAAGCTAGAACAACATCAGCAAACAACAAATAAATGGTTTGTGAGAAAGGCTAGGCTCTAATATTTAAAATTTTGGGACTTAGTTTTAAAATGGGATGTTGATAGAGATAAATTAGGGCACCATTTAAACTTTGATGCACTTTGGAGTGGCCCATACATCTTTAGTTCGTGGAAAGAGGCTAACTCTTTTGAGTTAACTCATCTTGATGGAGGCACACTGTAAATCCAAGTAAATGGGATTTATCTCAAACCCTTCCATTGATTTTGTTGCATCATTTTTTATATACTAGAGTAGTTACAATTCCTCTAAGTTCCTTGTGTGCACATTGTTTGTTTGTACATATTTATTTCTTCACCCGTGCTCCCGTGCACGCTCTTCTTTGTCTTCCAGGATTTCAATCTTCTTGCAATAATTTCCAGTAGCTTATAGGATTCAGAATAGAGTCAATAAATGATCCTTCAAGTGACTTTAAGGGAAGTTATTCAAAGTTACAAATCAGAATTTCATGATTACATAGTAGAATCCATGCCCAATGGATGCTCTAGGATACTAATATCCTTCATCTAGTAGGAATATGGCCCCGAAATTCACCAAAATTGTTATCAAAATAACTCTCCGAGTTATTTTGATAACTTATATACACTTTCTAACTCTGAGTTTTTCATTTTATGGTTGTGCGTGCTCAAAGTTCACTTGGAAAATTCCCTTGAGTGTAGGTTCCTTATGCACACCCCTTCTTTTCATTACATAACCTTTACGCACCCCCTTCTCCCCTTTCATTTTCCTTTTCCTCTTTGTTCCACTCCTCCCTTATGCACATCCTCTGCGTGTCCACCTTCTTCCTAACATATTTTCACCATGCTCATGAACCTCACTCTTTCTTCAATTAGCCAAGTCCCTAGACCTTACACATGCCCCACACATTATCTTGTAATAGTTGCACCTTGACCATGTGTTCTCCACTCACCATTTTCCTCATTTCCTCTCACACATTACGTGTGCCTCCTTTGTCTTCTTCCTATGCCTTATTCTTCCATGCACATATCTTTGTGCCCTCCTCTCGCACCATTTTGTGTCACATCATCCTCTGACATGCTTGATTGTGCCACATAAGGAACATCAAAGCATGGCAACAGGTGTCGAATCGTTCTGCAACAAATCAATGAATGACATGTGGTAAAAATGATAGGAAAATTTACACATTGGTCATCCTTTCAATCGATCCATGCTCACCATGTGTTTTACGTGTTCCTACAACTTTGAAAAACTTATGAAAGTAGTATATTTTTATACGAGCTCTCGATCGGCACGCGCCTAGACTTGTCGGATAGATGATGGTGTAGGCTACAATGCTAGACATTAAAATTCAAATTATTGGCAGATCTAATAGGTGAGAAATGGGAAAACATCTTTGTGAGCATTGATGAGCAGAGATAATTTCTCCAACCACCCAATATTATATGATCCTCCCTCCTTCCTTCTCCTAGAAAAGTGCATTTGACATATTTGTAGGCATATTTGCAAGAATTGAATGCTTCTTGTTGGTGGTTGCATTTCAAATTTGGATTTTCCCTCCCTCTTCTCTTCTTCTTTCATGGGTTCATCTATAAAAATGAGAGTTGGGCTCATTATTAATGTTGGACATTTTGGATCCTTACGCACTTTGCCAAGTACTTCAAATTTTTTGTATTTTAAATTGCAGACCTCTAGATCTAGCTCTTACATGTGGATATTAACCTCTTTCTCCATTGTAATAGCTATGTGCATTTCTAGAAGTAATAGAAGCATAATTTTGTGACTATTTTCTATCCTAACATGTTTTCATTGCTTCTTCTTACATTTTCTTTGCATTGTGTGCATGTTATACCATTTCACGTCCCTTGCAACTCCTTATTTAGTTTTTCTAGTGCTATCACCTTTTAGTGTAGGGTTCTTTCATGTTATCCTTTTATACCTAGTCCTTTGTCATTGTTAGTTTAGTTTTTACTTTCAGCACTAGGAGTAGCATTAGCAACATAATTAGATAGAGGAATCTTCCTTCTCCACAATTCCTTCCCAATCGCGTAAGTTCACACAACTTGGGGATAGTTCCATTGTTGTCACAAACAACTCGGTTCTTCCATATAAAAGATGCGCAGGTGCAAGTTTGGCGACCAATGAATGGTTGAAGAAAGTGTCTCAATATCTTAATAAATATTGTGATGCTCGTATATCTCTATATAACAATCAAGAAGGTATGCATGCTTGTGTCTACAAAGTTTTAAGAAGGGTAGTCTTAAGGTACAAGAGTCTTACTATGATGCATTGTAAAACAAGTTGGACTCCATCCAAAATAGTATGACAATAAATAATAAGAGATATCGGGTATGAAAGGTTCTTATATTCATACTAGCCCTTTTCAAGAGATGTGAAGTTGGTATTTTCATTGAGATGTCCTGAAAATTCATGAAAGATCTTGCTTGAATGGATATAGTGTTAAGGTTGCTTGGAAGTGTACACTAAGAAGAATTGTCTTGAATATCTAAGACTAAGGACCATTACAAAGTATTAAAATTTATGTCATTATTTATGAGATCTTGTAAGATGCAAATGGTTTCTCCAAGTGTTATATGTTTTTTTATAAGATGTTTCCTAAGGTATGTATGGTCATTTGAAGGTCTGTGTTAAATTTTAAGATGGTCTCGTCCCTATTAATTCATGGAAAGATAGTGTTAGGAATTCCTATGTTAGTGCTCACATTTACAAAGTGGGTAAATTATTTGTCAAAGTTATTTACTATGTGCTAAATAATCTCTGTAGACACCCAAATCATGTCATAATCACCTTGGTCCCCTAGCACAGCCTTATAATCACTTCCTCATCCTCAACACCTTATCACCTACCTCCTGCACCCCACACATTTTAATTTAATTACTTTAATTAAATTAATGCCATTTACCTCCATACATATTAATTTAATTATTTTAATTAAGTTAATAACCTTTTACCCACACACATATTAATTTAATTATTTACATTAAATTCATTCACTACCCTCACACACCTATTTAATATAATTACCTTTATTAAATACACCTCACCTAACCACCCCCATCATTTGACCCATTAACCTAAACCCTAAACCAATGGCCTAAATAAAACCTAACATTAGACCCATCCCCTCACCTCACATTTAAAATCCTCCTAAGGTCAATTTTCACACCGAGGAAAAGAAGAGACCCTTATCAAATGGTGGAACAACTTCCCAGGAAACTTTTGAACAAACCAATGTCGGTTTTCCTAAACCGATGTCGATTCACCCTAAACCGATGCTGGTTATACCGGAATGAACCAAATGGCCTATTTAGACCCATTTATAGCTTTGTAATATGGGTTGTGGTGGTTGGAAAACTTCTGATCTTGAGTTCTATATCTTTATACGTGATAGAATGAAGATTGATTTGTGATCAATAAAGGCAACCAAACTCTTGCATCTCTACCTCTAGATTCTCTATGGTTGTTAATGGGGAACCTGTGGGTTTTTTTGCCAGTAATAGAGGTATACAACAAGGTGACCCAATCTCCCCTCTTTTATTCATTATTATGGCTGACATTTTAAGTAGATCTATTTCCAAAGCTATTGACATTGGCATGATAAAAGGCTTCCCTCCAACTACTGCTAATCAGATCTCCTCTCATCAGTAGTTTGCTAATGACACTTTGTTGCTACTAATGGCTTCTATTATTGAGGCAAAGGCCATTAAAACTGTCCTTAGATTTTATGAGGAAGCCTCGGGGCAAAAATTTAATTTTGACAAAAGCTCTATTTATTTCTTCAATACTCCTGAGGAGAGGCAAAGAAAGATCGCTAATATTCTAGGATGCACAATTAATTTCTCCAGCCTACTTACTTAGGGTTACCTTTAAGTACTGGCAAGATTTTACGTGGAGGTATGGAATGATCTTATTAAGATATTTCAAAGAAAGTTGGCTGGCTGGAAAGGAGTCGTTCTTTCAAGTGCAGGTAAGTGTCTTTTGGTTAAAAGCACGCTTCAAAACTTGCCTATCTACATACTGTCAATGTTCAGCATGCCTACAGCTGTGATGAACAATATTGAGAAGATTCAAAAACACTTTTTGTGGCAGTACCGAAGAAGATTCAGATATCATCTTGTGGCTTGGGAACAGGTTTGTAAACCTAAGAGACTAGGGGGGTTAGACATCAAAGATATCAAACATATGAGTACTGCCCTTACTGCAAAATTAGGATGGAGGCTTATAAAAGAGCACAGACCTTGGATAGAGCTGATTAAGATCAAATATCTTTCAAATCAAAGCAAGATTTCCTTCATTTATGATCAGTCCCTTCCGAGTGGTTCTATTTTCTGGAACAACCTTCTACGCAGCAGACACATTCTCTCTCAGGGGTGCAGCTGGAAGCTTGGAGATGGGCAAAACATAAACTTACGGGTGATAAGTGGACGGATTCTAACTGGATTTCTGATTATGATCATATTAAAGATAGCTTAATTACAAAGTATGGACACAAAATCCAGGGGTACATTGAGAGGAATGGAAACAAAAGAAAATGGAAGCAGCTAAAAGTGGAGAATGATAATATTCAGGCTGATATTATATCTCTCCAGAATCAACTTTCCCTAATCCATATAAGTAATCAAAATCTTAATAATGAGCTCATCTGGAAATATTCTTTTGATGGGGATTACACTGTTAAAGTAGGATATAATTCTTTCTTTGCATCCATGGCAAGCGAAATTAAGTGGCACAAATTGTGGATGGAGCTAACCCCTAGAGTGAACTTCTTTTGGTGGCTAATTATTAATGGCAAGATCCTAACTAATGACAACCTCATCAAGAAGGGATTCATCATGCCAAATAGATGTTGCATGTGTCAGCAAGAGGCTGAAGATATAAAGCATTTATTCCTCCATTGTGAGATTGCTTCTAAAATTTGGCAGCTTGTTTTGCAAAATTTAATCTAAGATGGATTTTTCCCCTTACCTGCCTTCAAGATTGGGAGCAATGGAGCTCTCCATTCAAACATTACATGGTGAAAAGGCTATGGCAACTTGTTCTGCCCCACACTATGTGGAGAATCTAGAAGGCTTGTAATGATAGTATTTTCAGAAACAATAGACAAGCTTGTAACAAAGTATATAAGGAAATTATCATTGCTGTGCAAGATAATATTGCTAGATTTAAACCCCCTAAAAATAGACTCTACCCGGAGAATGAAGAATGCATTCTGACTGAATGGAATATTGCCACTGTCAATAGAAATAACAACGATAATCTTGACTGAAACACAGTCCGATGGATTAAACCCCCCACTGATTGGCACAAGTTAAATTTTGATGGGGCCTCTAAGGGCAATCCGGGTGACTCTGGAGGAGGGGGAATCATCAAGGATCAAAGAGGCTGTTATGTTGCTACTTTTTCTGGGAGAATGGGCAGATAGACTAATCATTATTCTGAAGCCATGGCGGCTCTTTGGGGTATTAGACTTGCCAGAGATTGTAATATTCCAAATATCATAATTGAAGGTGATTCTCTAAATATTATCAATCTTCTAAATAAAAAGCAACACCCCAGCTGGTCTATTAGGGATTATATTGAAGAAGCTATTGATATATGCAAAAGCTTTGTAAATGTCCAAATCACCCACACCTACCGGGAAGGAAATAGGGTCGCTGACAGTTTGGCTAACTTCGGTGTTAATAATCCCTTTCAAACTTGGATTGGAGGGGACGTTCTGCCCACTCATGTCAATAAAGCCATAATCATTGATCTCCATGGCAGTGAAAATCATAACTAACGGTTGTTTTTTAGACGCTAATGTGCGGATCCCCAAGTACATGTTGATGACATCACAAAAGATTTGGATGATTGTTGCGATCTGTGTAGGGCTGGGCTGTCATCATTTCTTGGCATAGGAGGAAAGCCGAGGAGCGGGCAATAATAACAAGTGTAGCATAATAATTAAATCAGCTTTCACAGGAAGGAAAGATTCAAATACCAAGTTCAAAGTTTGGCCTATTCCGCACATTGGTAGCTATTTTACCGTTGAGAACAGGAAAAGGTGCAGAGGAAACATGGGGGGGCCGCCATGCAAAACTGAACCGACCCACAATCCTGAGTGGAAAGAGAACATGGAGCTTTGGGATTACCTGTAAATCGGGGGCTGTCTAATTTCATTGAAAGGATCCAAGGCTTCGACCAAGACATCTCTATCAAATTCACCCGGGGTTGGAAGAACAGAATAGTCAAATATAGTAACATGAAAATGGAAATCACGGAAGAGCTCATAGCTCAGATCACGGGCCTCAGCCTGGAAGGCACAAAATTCTTCAATAAGAAGGTAGACAGGGAGGTGGAAACCAAGAAATTTCTGGAAGAGGGAGAGAATCTTGAGTTCGTGACTGCTGGCCTCAAGGTGGAGTCGATCCCTGAACCTTTTCTGAACTAGCCAAAATGGTGGTAAGGTATGTTACCCTTGAAGGAAGATATGTGACTATACCTCAAAAACATCTGATTTTTCTGAATCATTTTTGTAGAAATAACATTATCAGCTTTCCTCATTATCTGATTAACTCTCTGGAGAAATCTATAAGGGAAGTTCAAAGCCACTCTAGGGTTGTCCCTTTGCACCAGGGCCTTATCCTCTTGATTCACCACCATTTCTCCAGCTGCCCTCCCATGAATCCTATCCCACCTCCCTCCTCCATACCTCCACCTGCCCACACTGCTCCCACTCCCCCTACTAAAAAGAAAGAATGAAGATGTTGTCTCCAGCAAGAAAAGCAAGAGCCTCAAAGCCAAAATCCCTACTTCCCAATGAGTCCTAAGGAGCCACAAGGACTTGGAACTAGCTGAAAACCTCCTGCATATTAGCAAGCCGGTGGAGGAGCCCAAAGAGGAGGAATTGCTGGATAGGGTGGACAGATTAGAAAAGGAGATACAAGAGCTCAAAGGGGCTATAAAAAACATGGAAAGAGCTAAGGGTAAAAGGATCCTTCAAAGTGAGGAGGAAGAGGGGGTTATTGGTGAAGTATTCAAGAAACTACAGTCCTTAGATGGCAGATTGGGGAATGCTAAAAGCCGAAATGACTGCATATTGTCTGCCCTCAAAAGCATTTATAATTTCATTGAACAACATGTCCACAGTGTTTGCAGTTTAAGTGGGATCAATGAGGACATATGGGGCCCTAAAGAGAAAAGGGACATTGCAATTGCCCAAGCAGATTTACAAGACTCCTCTCAGGCCACTGCCATTGCCTTCTTCATGTCACTGCAGGCTATCAAGACCAAAATTGATAGAGCCATCAAGTAAAGGGCTGTTGTGATGCTATTTTTGGCTGCGATGTGGCTGTCATCGGGTGGTTCTGGAGCTGTTTTGTGGTGGGGCTCTTTATGTTGTTTCTCTTTTGGTTCCTTTTTTATCTTTCCTTCTTTTTTCTAGATCTTTGTACGTTTAGATCCTTTTTTCACCTATATTGTAATATTTGGTTGTTGAGCCTTCCTTGGTTGACTGTTTTGCCCTTCTCTGGGCTACTTCTCTCATCTTTACTATCTGGCTTTTGAGCCCTTTTGTTTACAGGGTATAGTCCCTTCAAAACTATTTTCCCTTAATAAAAAAAAATAAATAAAGGCAACCAAATACACTAGCACAACAGTGAAATTCTCTTCCCAGCATCCTCCAATGCAATAACTTCTTCATTACTCTTCAGACCTGTATCTCACAGAAGATTAAGTATCCTCCTTCCATCTATTTCATTTTATTATCATCATTTGTAGTATTTTTGGTAAAGGAACCTAGTCTTTTACCCTCTATCCATTCCCTCTCTCCAGTTGCAGCCACCTTCCATACCCAATCATCTTAATACTTGGCCCAATTTCCTATTTTGACCTCCTCAGTAGTCTCAGACCTTCACAACATATCTACACCCCCTCTGTGATCAATCCCCATCTTCTATCCACTCCACTTTTTCCCCAAAACTCCAAAAACCTAGACTGTGTGATTCCACCAACCTTGACTTAACGTCTGTCAGTTCTCTCTAACCGTTGCCGGTTACAGTAAAACCATCATTGGTTTTATAAAACCATGGTCGGTCTCTGTGTCACCTAATCTCTACCAGAATAACAACATGTTTTTGACATATACCTACCGAACACCTATTTGACCTTCAGATTTGTATCTAACCTAGCTGTTATTACTGATTCACCTATAACCAACCTACTTGACCTCTTGATCTTCTTTTGGCCTAGCCTGTTATATTAGATCTAGCCTATTGCATTTTGTATGAGATGCCTAAAGCATACTAAAATACAATAGGACAATATTTAATTTATTTCAGAAATGAATTGTTTTAAACAGTGGATTGACAACCATCTAGGAAGTATCGCACTTCTGGGATCTAGCATATGCTACGTAGTCCACTGCATATATTGTTTAACTCTCTTTTGTGGTCTTGTTTTGGTTCTTATATAGGTAGTTCCTCTTAGCCAAAAGGAAGGTCTCACAATCACTTTGATTTAGAATTTAGATACGCGCGCATATAATCATCAACCATCCCAAATCAGGAATTCCTCTTACCACCTTTACCTTATCTATTTCATCAAGTACTTCTCAGAAAATTAAGAAATCAGGTGAAACATTTTGGCACGCCAGTGGGACCCATTCGGGGTTCCTTGCATCTTTCTTCATTCCTAGGTGAAAAATTTTGTGTGTTTGTTTCCTTCTAGTAGCATTCACATTAAGACTTTCTCCTTGGTAACATTCTCTTCTTTCTACTTGCTCCAAAAGACACATTTCTTTTGGTGTATTTAAAAAGAACCTTCTTATTCTTGTTTTTTTACATTTTAGTGAAAGAGCATCCCTCTTCCTATTCATCTATTTTGTCATCGAATATCATACTTTCAATTTGGGTTTAAAACAAGTGCATTCCATTCTGATTTGTTGCATTATCTCACATTAATTGAGGGCAACCTATATGCTAGAAGTCATGACCAGCTGATGGTTGACAAACGAATCATAGAAAAGCACTTATATCTTTTTCTCTTTCTCTGAGTCTTACCAAACCACACAAAAATTCAAAATAGATACATTCTTAAACAACATCCTACTTGGAAGAAGCTTTAGGTGATCACACAATCAAGGTACGGTGGGCACCCACTCATTTTCTCTTCGAGTCATACTTCGAGAAAATACCGCCCCACCATAACACTCTTGAAACCTCACCCTTTAGAATTCTTTTTTCATAGGAATTTTCCCTCACCAACAAATTCTATTGTTCTATTCATAACATTCAATCCATACAAATAGCATAAGTGAACAAATGTAATAGAATAGGCACTCTAGGAACATTCTTTCTTACTATTCTGCTTGATTTGCATTTTGAGGTGAGAGCTTTTGATCATTATTTTTGTCTTTCCTTGCACACTTCCAATCATATTCAATGTATTCTGACTTTGCTTGAGTGTGATTGGACCACATCTACATCATTCTCAGACTTCTAGGTTTGATTCAACACCAGATTTTTAAATCATAACCATCTTTCTTATTCTCTATTTCAATTTCATAGTAACCAGCTACAGTTATATTTCATCCCTGGTTACATTCCAATTGTCATCGGTTCAACCCAACCAAAGCATTGGATCAAGTCTTTTTGGATACCTATCCAAATGATGCCTATTTCACTTTCTGAGCTGTAAAATGCTCCTATCACTTTTCATATCGTCATTACTTCAATCAAAGTCACCTTATGTCTCATCCAGTTGCAAAAATTGTCACTCTGGGACCCTCATTTAATATAATGTTGGTTTTTCACAGTAACTGGCACTAGTTAAGCCTAACCGGCACCGGTTTACCCAAACCGGCATCGGTCACCCTGTGCTATTTTACAGCTCACCAACCAACCTAATTCACTCATCGTTGACTATTTTCTAGCTCTGTTATGTTTTGTGTCATTCAAACATAATATAGTCTCACCAAATCAGTTCCTACCCACATGGTGCTAACCCGTAGTCAAGAAAGTGCCCTCATATTTCATGCTAGTCAACTACCGCTCCCACCTATCCCTTCATCACCTAGTCCTTCACCACCTTCCATCTCATCATCCATGGATCCCAATCAACCTATCACCATTCCTGCAAGTAACATGAAGTTCACACGACTCCTGGATTAGAATCCCACTGCTTTGAGCCACTACCTCACCCATGCCTCCACTCGAGATGCCTCAGTCAATTGATCTATGACATGCCCGTATCCTTATCTCCATCCCTAATGATCACTTCCACCTCAGCTCCACCTCCTACCACGGTGACCTCACCCATTTTATCCCCAGTTGTGTCACAGCTAGGTCCCATGCTAGCTTTGACCACCACATCCACTACCTCTATAGCACCCACAGTCTCCACCATACCTTCATCCACCACCCCAAACATAGCATCATCCACACTTGTTGTCTCATATATACCAGTCATAATGCTACCACCCTTGGTATTAGTAACCTCTACCCCATTTCAAAATGTTTTCCTTTCTATTCCCCAATCTCTACCTCCCATCTCTACTAGGGTCACTATGAGTGTCCCACCCTCACACACCTACTACCAGCCACCTCCTATTTCATTGGTCATTTAGTTCAGGGTATATACCCTCTATGTCTGTCTCTCAATTCTCACCTCCTTATTCAACACCACCATACTCTGGAATGTCATATTCTTCATATGTCCAACAACAACCTCCTTTCACTCTGGGGGGTACCCAATCTTCACAACCTAACAATGAATTTATCAAGTTAATGATGGACAAGATGTAGACATTAGAAGCATCTATTTCAGCTCCGCATTCTCTCACCTATGATGAGATTTGTAATGAGCCTATTCACCCATCCATTCCCATTTTCCCATATCCTCGTACACTAGGAGATGCCTAAGTTTAACCGCTTTAATAGTAAGGAAGACCCACAACAACATTTGTGATCTTTCAAACATGGGTGTTACTTAATTGCCCATGATGATGCTTTGCTTTTGCGAACCTTTCCCATGTCCCTAACTAGTCCAACATTGGACTAGTATAGTGGATTACCTAGACATTCCATCTTCTCATTTAACTAAATATCCCAAGCCTTCTTGGATAATTTTTTAATTAATGTCATCAAGAAAGTTACCATGACTGATGTTTATTCTACGCATCAATATGACAATGAATCTATCACAGATTTCATCGCTCGTTGGTGTATCCTAATCAGCCAACTCACTTTCCAATTACGCAAACTAAACTCATAGTTCTCTTCACATGAGCCTGTGCTAGACATATTTCACCTACCTTATAGGTGTAAACCTTCCAAACATTCGATGAGGCTTTCACCATGGCACGTAAACTCGAAATTTGTGCCATCGAAGAGAAGAAGATATAATTACAAAACAAGAACTCCTCGTTTAAATCACACGATACTTCCTCTTCCTCGAAACCTCAGACGAGTTATTCCAAAGCCAAGGGAACTGCCAACATAGTGGTACTTAAGGCTAGCCCTACTCATCCATCCAATCATGCTAAACCTTCATCCAATCTATCACCGGTCCAAACCTTCCAATTCAAACGCGAACAAAAGAAATATACCTCAATTAGGGAACCATATTCATCTATTTTAGAAAATCTTATTAAAGCTAATGCCATCACCCTTCCTCCTATCAAACCACATACTAGTTTTGATCCCTCTCACCCCATACTAGGTTGGTATAAGGAAAATGACTATTATAACTATCACTGGGTAAATGGTCATAGTGACAACAATTGTATCACCTTTAAAAACATTGTTCAGGGAATGCTCGAGAGTGGCAAGTTAGTCCTGGATAACCCTAATGCACCTGTCAATCAAGACCTTCATATATTCAAGAAAACATTCCCTAACCATTCCCCATCTAATGATCAAACTGGTAATGCCTCACACAATGAAAGTAATACACATGAGGTACATGTTATCTTTACCAACTTACCACTTGATTCCCAAATATCTCTTATCCCCTCCATTGAGGAAATCCTAGCCGAAATTCTCTACCTACATAGGAACCTACTTTATCTGTTCCTCTACCCATAGAGGAAAGCCCTTCACCTCCCCGTACACCTACAGAGGAGTCTCTCGTTAGCACCGATATCATTTCCCCTTCAGCTTCCCTACCCAGTGAGCCGCTACCAATTGTACCTCCACCCACAGAGGAGTACCCATCATCTTCTCCACCTATTCAGGATCTAATAGATTTTTCGTTGCCACTCGGTGACCATTCTCTATTAGCTACCCAAGATCCTGTAGACCTACTTTCGTATCTCTTACCTACAGAAGCCAAAGCAGTGGATTCCCTATTTCTCAAATGCATTTTATGGGAATCACCACTCACTCCACATCTACCTCATCTACCATAGTGTCATTCTCACATTTGGCTGACCACCTGGACTATGTTGATAGGTCTTCACTTTGGGGGCGTCTCTTACTCCCGGTCTCGACCCAAATGCAATCATCTTCCACTGACACTTCTACCATTTATCTGAAGAAGTTTCAACAACCCAAACCGCACATGAACATAACTCTCGATACATCTTCTATTACATCATCCTCATCTATACCCGCCTCTCTCTACCTACTAGCTGACATGTTCCAACACCATCTCTTATGTCTAAACCCACTAGTGTTCTAGGGTCACACCAACATAAAACCTTGCACTTCCTCTTATCGGGATACACTTGACCACATCTTCCCATATACCTATTACACCAATCCCTTAACCTATACGAAAAATCCAACCTTCTAATCCACATGCATTGACCTCACTAACTACACCTTTATCACCTTCACCCTACCATCCATCTTAGGACCTCACTTCTTTACCTTAACAAAATCTACTCTCTCCAGGGTAGACCTAAAATTTCCTTCACCCCTTCACCATGACTTGCACTCTACCTAGGTGAGCATTGCATCCTTCATCGCCATCGATAACTTATTTGCCTCCTATACCACCCTTACCTTTTATACCTCCTCCACTACCTATGACATTTTCTTCCATCTTACCCGTACCTCCCTCTCGACCTTGACTAATGCCTACCATTATAGCTCGGCTTGTCCCCTTGGGTCACTCGTCCTCTCCCACCATCTTCCTTTCCATCTACATCACGTGCTCCCCTACACCTCTACCTAAGATTTATGCACCAAAAATCAAAAAGTCATTAATTTCCAAAGAGGCGGTTACACTTACCCTCTTTCTATTATTATGCACCTACACTAAAGAAAGTACAACCCAAATCCACGACTGCATCACCTCAACTACCACCAAAACTACCCAATCTTCCAACCAAACCTACTTTCACTTCACATTGTGATCCACTGGTGGGATCATACACTACCATCTTGGCTAACCTCCTAGAAATATATGCTATCACCCTCCCTCCTCTTAGACCTTATGACCCTCTTAAACCTAAACCAGAAGGGTTTGATGATACTAAAATTTACACTTACCATCATGTGCCAGGGCATGATGTTGAGAACTGTAAGGGTCTAAAGGCTGCCCTCATTCAATTATGTCCTTCTGACCCCAATTTTGATGATGATGACCTCCTAGATGATGAACCTATTTCACCCTCACCACCTTCTTCACACCTTCCTCCTACACCTATACCACAACCTCCATCTTCACCGCCACGACCTTTCTTTCCATCTCGAAATTTGAAATTAACATGGTTTGCATCAGAGAACTTGCCATGCCTCCACCCAAATGTCATTACGCCTAACTCACCTCATAAGCATTTTCTCCTCCAGTAGGTTTTTTCCCATCGTGTCATTATACCACTCACCCTACAACTTATCCATTTTCCAACTCCCCTAAAATCAATAGTGTACACGTCACTACACGTGTGCAGAAGGGTAAAGAAAAGGTAGCTGACCCATCAACTAATCCTATACCCAACATACCATCTACACCCATACTAAAGATAACTATCTGTGGCCCCACATACCCCATTTCTGATGGCATCACACATTGCACCATGCTTAAACATTACACCAATCTCCCCTCAAAATGTCCTTATATGATCTCATCCAAACCTCAGAGTCACATCATCAAGCCCTTATGGAGGTCCTTCAATCTATTGAGGTTTTACCTAATGACCCCACACCTATAGCATCTATTATCACACCTCATCATGTCACCTCACTCACAAAATTTCCATCTACCTCATCACCTCCACCTATTCACCAAGTTGCTATCCTTAGTTTCTCAGATGACAAAATTGTCCCCCACCAAACCGATGACCCAAATCCTGCACTTTTCATCTCCATCCATATCGATAATATATGTGTCCGACATGTTATGATCGATGGGGGTGCTAGCATTAACATCATCTCCTCTCACACATTTGAACAAATGCACATACCCAACAACTACATGCATAAACATCCAGTCATGTTGCGTTCATTCAATGACACTATCACCTCTACACTTGGCACTATCATCCTCCACATTTGTGTGGGTCCCCATACTATTCCCGAGTTGTTCTATGTTTTGGAAGGGGAGTTTCAATACAATTTGTTTCTCGGCAGACCCTGGATTTGTGCCATGGGTTGTGTTCCTTCTACTTTGCACCACTGTAAAGTTTGAACATGAAGGACGTTCTTATACAATTCCAACTAACCCATCACCTTTTAAAACATGTAACATGCTTTACCATCCCAATGATGTCCTTGTACCTGTTAAGGTGCCTACCTCCCTACCTACATCTTCTTCACACATGACCCCATCCACTAGTGTCATTATAACCTCACCTTCACCAAAATCTTCTATACCCACGATTTGTCACTTCTACTAAGCATACATCAGCTTCCTAACTAACCCACACCTCGCCAATCTAACTTTTAATGCTTCCTCCATTCCAGCCACCAATATATCAATCACTGATCCCTTGGAAGGTGTTTTTCAATGCCTCACTATGGGGGAGTATCGCCTATACAATGTCAATACATTCCTTACTCCACAAGAGTATGGAAACCTTCACCAGCATCCTCACTATGATCACCGCATAGGAAATCATCTACTTTATGGTTATCCCAACCTCCGTACCCAACTTAGCTATGGGGTATTTGATATTTCCACTTACAAACCCAAACCACCATCACAAACGCAACCTTTTTCATCTGACCTTCGGTCTCTTACCAACCACCGCTTTACTCACACTTTCCTACACCAATGTTCCTGGAAGGGTTTCGTCTTTGGCCTCTATGAGAAAGGTCATCACACCATTATTTCATATACCATGCGTAAATGCAATCATCGTAGTGGAATCGGTTTTACAAAACTACCTACGAAAAATCCCGTATTGAATTCATTAAAGACAATGACCCCTCTCCACCTCCTTCACCTACCCCACCTTGACCACCTTAACCAACGGAGTTAATGGATCTAGAATCTATCCCTCCTACCTTTTTCTCATAAATACCATTTCCTTGAGGCCTCTCGACCTATCACTACAATGGCGAGGCTCCTTCCTCTCTTCCTTTTTGTATCCCGACATGATAGGGGATGATACTCCTTCTATTAATGTCATTCAATGTCGATGATAAGTCCATACTCACCTACCTTGGTCTGAAGACTCTTACATTCACCTTTGGTTGTTACCTTTTCAAATGCAAACAATGTTGAATGAATCGACTATCGAAGTTAACATCCACACTCAGGATGACCCCCACATTCTCAAGATTGGCCAATCTCTGGATGTTGCTGAACATGAAGCCCTCACTTATTTCCTTAAAAATCATAGCCATGATTTCTCTTGGTCCTATGCTGACATGCTTGGCATTGATCCCACTATCGTGGTCCACAATATTGTAACCATTCCCAATGCCAAACCCGTAAAACAAAATTTGAGGAAAATGCACCCTCACATTGCTCTTCTTGTCAAAGAAGAACTTCAACACCTTCTCTCAATTTCCTTCATCTTACCCATTGATTACCCCTAATGGATTTCTAACATCATCCCTATCACTAAGGTGATAGGGGGACTTCACATTTGCACCGATTTCCATGATCTCAACCTTGCCTACCCAAAAGATGATTTTCCTCTGCTTGGTATTGACCAGTTGGTTGACCTTACCACTGGCCATGAGATGCTATCACTTATGGATGGTTTCTTGGGTTATAACCAAATCTTGCTTGCTCCAGAGGATCAACACAAAACCACATTCATTACCCCTTAGGGGACCTTCTGCTATCGAGTCATGCCTTTTGGCCTTAAAAACGCTGGTGCCACATATCAGTGTGCTATGACTTACATCTTCCATGATATCATGCATCACATATTGGAAGATTATGTGGATGATCTCTTGGCCAAATCTAAATGTTGCACCGAGCACCTCACCATCCTCGAAACCATCTTTGACCACCTCATTAAATATTACGTCTACCTTCAACCTAAAAAGTGCGTCTTCATGGTTCTCTCAGGAAAGCTCTTGGGATTTATTGTTTCCCTCCATGGTATAGAAGTTGACCCTGCTAAAGTCAAGGCCATTTTGGAAATGCCTCTACCCACTAACCTTAAACAACTCGTAGCCTGCAAGGTAAACTACAATCTATTCGTTGATTTATTTCCCAACTCTCTGACCACTGTCAACCATTTCATCACCTTCTCAAAAAGGATGTCTCTTTCAAATGGGATTGCCACTGCCACAACACTTTTGAGGCCTTAAAACAATACCTTCTCCAACCACCCGTGCTTGTTCCACCTAAAGATGACTAACCCTTCTACCTATACATCTCTCGCCTTCGATCACTCTTTAAGGGCTATGCTCACTCATTGTGACAAAAACATAGGGATCATGTGGTTTATTACATAATTCGTACCCTTCTAGACTACAAAACCTGATACACCCACCCGAAAAATTAACCTAGCCTTAGTTTTTGTTGCCACCAAACTTTGCCATTACCTACTCAACCACAAAACCTATGTTGTGACCAACACTAACCCCTTACACTTCATGTATGCTAAACCTTACCAAAATCAACATGCCACACATTGGCTCATGCTCCTTGCTGACCTAGACCTAAAATTCATCCACCAAAATCTATCAAGGTTCATGCCATTACTAACCACTCATCATTGATGTGCCTCTTTCTGGGAATCAATCTTCGAACTTTGATTTCCCTAACAAATCCATTACTAACCTCTCTTTGGATGATGACCCTTACCAAATGACCTTATTCTTTGATGGTTCCAAATGTCAGCGTGGGGGTGGTGCAGGTATTATCCTCATTCCTCTTGATGGTGAACCCATGCCCTTATCATTCAAACTTGACTTGAATGCACTAACAATATTTCGAATACGAAGCACTCGTATTGGGTCTCATGACTACCTATGCCTTAGATGTCAGATCCATTAATATCTTTGGTGATTCTCAACTAGTAGTAAACCAATTCAATGGTGTTTATCAATGTCATAATGAAATACTTCAAGAGTACAAATGTTACGTTGGCATCATGTTGACTACCTTTGACCACTATAAAATTCAAACTGTTCCGCGATCCACCAATAAATTCATGGATACCATGGCTTGCCTCGCTTCTCAGATACCTACTTCACTGCCGACTGACAACTTTGTTATCGTAAAATGCATACCAATACCTTCTTATAAATCTTGTTGTGTTAACCTCATCCGAACTGCCTCACTAAACACACAAGACCTTTGGTATAAGTAGCTTGCGGACTACCTTTCCCTTTCTATATTGCCTCCTGATCTCACACGTAATGGACAACGTGCCTTTCTCAAGAAGGCCTCTCATTATGTCATCATGGGTGGCCTTCTCTATAAATGTGGCTTTGATGGTATCCTCTTACGATGCCTTACCAGCTCTGAAATCCCCTATACCATTAAAGAAGTTCACGATGGCATATGCGGAGGTCACTTTAGTGGCCTTGCTATTGCTAAACGCATTCTTCACCTAGGCTATTATTGGCTGACCCTCAATCATGATTGTTTCATGACTATGTTAAGCGTTGTGTAAAATGCCAACAACATGCCAATCTTCATCATACACCTAGTCACGCCTTATAGGTTCTTCATGACCTTTTTCCCTTCTCTTAGTGGGGCTTGGATCTTGTCGGAGATATCAATCCTCACTCTTCCCTACAACATCAATGGATCATCACCGCTACAAAATATTACATTGAATGGTTTGAAGCCGTACCCCTCATCTCCACTAAAGCTGAGAAAATATGTGAGTTCATCAATCATCACATTATTTGTCACTTCGGTGTTCCACATTGCCTTATCACTGATAATGGAAAATAATTCAAAAAAACTCTATAGAAACTTTGTGATGTCTTTGGCATCCAACTAAGCTTCTCCTATCCATATTATCCACAAAGCAATGGCCAAGCTGAATCCACCAACAAAACCCTAAACAAAATTCTCATGAAAGTGGTTAACGATACTGGGAAGGATTGGCATACGCACATTCCTTTCACTCTTTGGGCATACCGTACTAGTATTCGCACCTCCACCACTGCCACTCCCTTTTCTCTAGTCTACGAGTACCGAGGCTATTTTGCCTCTAAAATTTCATATCCCATCTCTCTATATCTCTCTTCAAGATATGCTTACTGATGATGACTTTTGCTAAGACTGTTTAGCACAACTTGAGTTATTAGATGAACGTCATCTTCATGCTCTTGACCATCTCCAAGTCTACCAAAAATACATCAAGCATGCCTATGAAAAATGTTTCCATGAACGCACCTTCAAGGTCGGTGACCTTGTCCTTAAGGAAAATCAACACGTAAACAAAGCAGAAAAAAGAAAACGAGGCAAATTTTCTCCTAATTGGCTTGGACCATACATCGTGACCCATGACTATGGATCAGGTGCTTATCACTTGTCTTCACTTGATGGTAAGCCTAAACCTGAGCCCCTCAATGCCTTTCATCTTCGATCATTCTATTTTTTATTTCTATTCCTACATCACTATTTATCTCATTCATGCTTGTCCCTTGAGCGCCATTTACCTTTCTCTTTTCCACACCTCATCCCCAACAACTAAACAAGAATCATGTGGTTACTCGTCACCCTTTTTCCTTCTCTTAAATATGTGTACCATGGCTCTACACATGGCATGATTCTCATGGATAATTTTCATCTTCTTTTAGATGAGATCCCATGGTCGTTCACCCTTTCCTTCTCAAAAAGAACCTAATGCTTCGTTATAGTCTCGTCCATGAATTAAAAGCCAAATATATATATAATAAAGGGATCAACTCCTTGAGTCAAACTTCCCATACAAAGATGAATCCCTCAAAAGGAAATCTTTTGCTATAAGTAGACTACTCCCTTGAAGGACAGCTATAAAAAGCTCACAACTCTCTACATAGTCTATCCAAAAAGAAGACTATTTTTCTCAAAAATAATAAATATTTATAAGCTTCTGCATTGATCGGGTTCGTGAAGACCTCAAGGAGACATATATTCCTCCTGTATAGACTTCCCGCATCGATCGGTCTGTCTAAAAAGTCAAAAAGAAAAGAAAAAGAAAAATAAACTTTTTGTCATGGACTTTCCTATTGTGATCTTGGCTCTATTGCCCAAGGCATTCTACTTCCCATTTTATGACCCAATTACCTTCACCTCCTTACCCATTGTCTTTTCACTTCATACCTCAAGGGACCTGCTGAACCAATGACATTTGGTGATCATGTGACTATTCGTCACTCTTAGAATTATCAATCATGCAATGTCTTTAGGGTCTTACGTTCATTAGCCTATTTGTAGATGTGTTTCATACGTTTTGATCCTTGCCAATCAGGTGGCTTTCTTGCCCCCTCTTGTCTTTTCTCTTCTTCATTACCTTTTGATCTTCCTATATAGGACTAGACCCTTGACACCTGTCTTTTGGGATTTTCTTCTCCCACCTCAATCAACCTAAAATCACCTTTACCTATCTACCTATTCTCAACCCCAACATCAATGCCCTCAACCTAATTATACCTATGACCTGGAATCAACACTACCTATCGACCTAAAATCACCCATACCTATCTACCTATATTCCACCTAACCTAATCAACCTTGACCTAATCATACCTATGACCTTGAATCCAACCTAACTATCAACCTCACTACCTATTCTTCTATCTTCTCATATTCTTTCCTAGCTTATGGGAGAACTACATCGGTCTAAGGTCCCTTTTGCCGGGACTATGTAGGTAGCACTTCCAGGGCATGGGGCCCTGGAAGGTTAGCTCAACCACTCTTTACCCTAACCATTTTCCCCACCTTTTCCTAATTGCCTGTTCATATCAAACACCCAGAAATATATCCCATATCCACATCATTTGACCTACATACACTCCTCATGTTTCACATACTCTTTTACCACTACCATTATTTCCCATATTCATCTATAACCCATATTTAAACATTGTACACCATTACATTTATTTGCATTAACATGTATTACAAAAATACCGAAATACTCAACCATGCCTAAACCAACCTAACTCGATCCATGCCTAAACCGACCTGACTCGATCCATGCCTAAACCGACCTAACTCCATCCATGCCTAAACCAACCTAACTCAATCCATGCCTAAACCGACCTGACTCGATCCATGCCTAAACCAACCTGACTCAATCCATGCCTAAACCGACCTGACTCGATCCATGCCTATACCAACTTGACTCGATCCATGCCTAAACCGACTTGACTCGATCCATGCCTAAACCAACCTGACTTGATACATGCCTATACTGACCTGACTTGATCCATGCCTAAACCGACCTAACTTCGTCATGCCTAACTCACCTAATCCATCCATATCATCATAAAGTAAATAAAATACACATCACAACACATAATCAAATGAACCTCATATATCTCCTCATATACATCTCAGTGTATCAATAATGTACACTCATCTCAAAAATACATGTGTCTCTCATACATCATCAGCTCGTAGGCCGCTATCCAATACAAAAATATCTTTGGCACAGGTGGTCTCATATATAATACATATAAAAATGACTCGACATGCAGCAGTCCATAGCAAGTCAATCATCTCCCCATCTGATATCAGGGAATTCTCCCTATGACTGTATCTCCCGCCCCTCTTCCACACCTGTCTAGTGTCTAGAACCTACCTCACCTCCTGCTGATGGCCCCTCACTTGGGGCTAGCCTCTACACACTAGTGGCCTCACCACGACCCTGTCCCTAGGCTTGTCGGCCCCTGTACTCTCCACACTGTGAGTGCGGGATCTAGTCCTCTCACTGGAGGCCTACTATGCTCTGTACTCGGCATAGGAGGGCACATCTAGCCCGAGAAGCTAACAAATGATCTGATAATATTGTGCCTCTGCTAGGGCATCTCTGAATTTGGCCATGGTCATTGTCTGTGGAGGTGCCATGGGTCTCTTGCCACTGTATGTAGGTACTGTATAATGGGACCCTATCCTTGAACCTACACTGAGCCCCTGTGGTGGTGCTAGAGCTCGAGTCAGCCCCAGAAATATATACATGTGCTTGTATACTGGGCTCGTAGGGTAGTAATCTATGCTGTGTTGCTTTGTCGGTGCCTGGCCTGCACCCATACCCTGTCCTCGCACTATGGCCAACTAGCCATGTAAATCCAATCCCTACACACGTAGGGGTGGCTATCTACTCTTCATCTTTGCCTACCTCCTCTCCATATCCATCTCCCCTACCTTCACCTATATAGGTCACTTTGTCCCTACCTGACGCTTGAGCCTATAACAATGCTATCTAGGCCTGTAATGTGGCAACATGTGCCTCTATACCTGTCAGCTACCCCTGCATGATCCCAAACCGCATCACTAAGTAGCCACCTTCCCTGTAGGGTATCTCTCTAAACCGTGATGGTGGTTAAGTCCAGTTGCACTAGCTTGGGTGGTATGGCTCTCGGCTATGTTACCCACCACTACCTATATCCATCTGTAACCCCAACATCATCAATCACGGGTGTTTACTGGCTGCTCCTCCTGTCCAGTTGGCCATTGTGGGTCATGGTGGAGACATAGGTCTCTCCACGTCATCTCTCCTATACTGCGGGAACGGAGGTGGTACATCCTGGACTAACCCGAACTGGTGCCTAACCCACTCTATGGGTATCCACTCATGCTCTCCCACTCTCCTCCCTCTATCCACAGATATATTTGTAGCCCATCTAGCTCTGTGGCCATCTATGTCTGTATGCAAGGAAGCCCACATATGGCCTCCAAATGATGTCCACCTGGACAACCCCTCCAACAACCTCCTGTAGTAAGCTACATCATGAGTAGCTCTAGTACCTCGGGCCTCTCCCATGGCTGGTACCCACCACTTATACCCCACTCTCAAAACTCTCCATGGGAATGCATCTGCCCGAGGCATCCCCACTAGTTGAACACAAACAATGTGCTCGTAATCCCAGCAATGCAGTAGTACAATGTAGCAAATGTTGAACCTCCACAGTCACCCATAGGCCCATATCTCTCTATATACCTACGTCAGCAATGCAGGTGCCCATGCAAATCATGTCTAATGTATCATCATGTCATGAAAGACTCCCATTAGTGACCTTGGTAATCTCCCACCCTCTGCATCTGGCAAAGGTGCGAAGACACCGCTCCATCAAGAGTACCACTAACCTCATCTCCTCTGGATGATCTCTATACATCGCTCCATAACTCATGCTAGCACTATGGAACATTAGGTCTACTACACCCTCACCAAAAATAGGTGTTAATAACTCCTCAGATGCCTCTGAAGAGATAGAATAAACCTAGGCCCCCAATATGGGCAACCGTAGGATCCTGTAGATGTCCTCTAGGGTGATCGTCATCTCACCCATTAGCAAATGGAAGGTGTTGGTCATCGAGTCCCATCTATCAATGAGGGAAACCATCAGACTCACCTCCCGGACTACATGCCAATAGCATCACACCCCTATCAACCCCACCTTTGCAACATGTATTCACTCCTCTTGCATCGTGCTCACCCGTACTTTAATAATAAGGGCAGCACCTGGGCCCTCATCCGCAGCTCGTCTTAGGCCTGTATCCCACAAAATCAATGTATTAGTACACCTTCCCAACTTACCCTATTTCACCCCACATCCCAACCTAATCTCTTTCCCCACCCCCATCCCATTGGCCTTGTCGCTAATCCAACCTACCCAAACCCACCTACCCAAACCTATCTACCCTAACCCTCACCCAAACCTACCCAAACCCATCTACCCTACCTATCTCCCCTAACCCTCACCCAAACCTACCCAAACTCACCCACCGAAACTATCTACCCTACCCCTCACCCAAGCCTCCTTAAACCTTTTCCCTCTCACCTAATCCTTTCCACCCTATTCTACTTTCTCACCCTAAACCCTTCCCCTCTCACGTAACCCTTCCCAACCTAACCTACTTTTTGGTCCCAACTTACCCTTTGGTTAACCTATGCCAGTCATCATCAACCGACCCCAGTTCTCCCCTAACCAACCATGGTCTCCACTTGACTAGCATCGTTCACCATTCTTGTGACCAATACTAGTCTCTACCCACCGACATTGGCCACAAGTGACCAATCTCATTCACTATCATGCCACCCACCCCGACTTCCCAACCCTCCTTTTTCCCTTCCTACTCCTACCCACAAAAATCTCTTTTCACCTCTACTTATTCCTCTCTCTCCTTTTAACCTACCCCCTACCCTTCACTATCCCCATTTCCCTCTATTTTTCACTTATTTTCTTTTCTTCCCCTTCCCCAACCCCCATTTTTTTAAAAAAATTATATTTTACCCAAATTAACTCCAAAATCAATAACACAAGTTCAAATCCTACCGATCCCACTCATGTCATCCTGGTGGAACCTCCAACCTCCACACCGCCCCTCCCGATCCCTCTCCAGCCTCTACCATCCAAGAAAAACCTCCAACTCTCTCCACCAATCACCTTTCTCGATCTAATCTTTCGACCCCACCTCTTGCCCAATCAATCTCACCTATGTGGCTCACCAACCAAGCTCTCTGACATTCTCTTTTGTCCTCTTCCTCTTTTCTCTCTTCTTGTCCTTTTCTCCTTTTCACAATGCACAAATGAATTTTAAAACATGGGTTTTCTATTTTTTATACCCTACCCGACTCAACCGACGTCAGTTAACCCTTGACCGATGTCGGTCTATTGCCCTAGCCAACAACCGCCAGTTCCTCTCCACCATCATTGGTTCATACTGACCGCTATTGGTTACCCTGTATGCTCATTGCCCTCACATTGACCTAATTTTCCTTACCTCCTCTTTCTTTTTCCTCCCCTACACCTACATGGACAAGTTTACCTTCCCCTCTGGCCCTCCACCTTCTTTAACCTCATCTCATCAGTTGTTGAAGCCTCATTATTTTACCCCTACCTCGGCCTTACCCATGCTATGACCTATCTACTTGGACCCGAGAAAATTGTTTGTGACCTTTGAACCAATGTGCTCACTATACCTTGCGACATTGTTACTGTGTTGATTGACCTAATGACCTTACCTAGCCTATTACCATGATGTTTATCCTCACCCTACCTTTGGTTCACCGAAACATACCTAAATGTTCGTACACCTAACTTATATTATGTTTCCTGACCATATCCTATACCTTGGATACCGGAATCACTTCAACCTTGTTTGGATAACCCTATCGACCTTAGACAATGTAGAGTTTGTAAGCTCTTCAACTTGGTACCGTGTCATAGTTTATACGTGTGCGTGCATTCAACTACCCCTACCTTTGACCTTGGCCCATTTACTCCGTTTACCTATATGCCCGATTTTCCCCTTACCCCATTCCTCATTTCTCATCATTCTACTTTACATCCACTTTTATCAAACCACTCGTCGAATGTGCTCGCCACCTCATCAGTTCTTGGTTTGAGGGGATCACCCTCATTCCCACTTGGGGCAACCACATCTTATTTTTGTCGTGTCGCTTACCAATACAAGCTACACAACAAAAAGGGGAAAAATGTAGACACCAAAATCATGTCGTAATCACCTTGGTCCCCTAGCACAACCCTATAATCACTTCCTCATCCTCAACACCTTATCACCTACCTCCTACACCCCACACATTTTAATTTAATTAAATTAATGCCATTTACCTCCATACATATTAATTTAATTATTTTAATTAAGTTAATAACCTTTTACCCACACACATATTAATTTAATTATTTACATTAAATTCATTCACTACCCTCACACACCTATTTAATATAATTACCTTTATTAAATACACCTCACCTAACCACCCCCATCATTTGACCCATTAAAATAAACCCTAAACCAATGGCCTAAATAAAACCTAACATTAGACCCATCCCCTCACCTCATATTTAAAAGCCTCCTAAGGTCGGTTTTCACACCGAGGAAAAGAAGAGACCCTTATTAAATGGAAAAAACTTCCCAAGCAACTTTTGAACAACCCGAGATATCTCTCCCAAACCGATGTCGATTGGCCCTAAACCAATGTCAGTTCACCCTAAACTTATGCCGGTTATACCAGAATGAACCAAATGGCTTATTTAGAGCCATTTACAGCTTTGTAATATGGGTTTTGGTGGTTAGAAAAATTTTGATCTTGAGTTCGATCTCTTTAGATGTGATAGTAGAACAAAGATTGATTTGTGATCAACAAAGGCAACCAAACACACCTGGCAGACGGTGAAATTCTCTTCCCAAAGATCCTCCAACGCAGCAACTTCTTCATTATTCTTTAGACCTATACCTCATAGAAGAGTAAGTATCCTCCTTCCATCTATTTCATTTTCTTATCATCATCTGTAGTATTTTTGGTAAAGGAACCTAGTCTTTTACCCTCTATCCATTCCCTCTCTCCAGTTGCAGCCACCTTCCATACCCAATCATCTTAAGACTTGGCCCAATTTCCTATTTTGACCTCCTCAGTAGTCTTAGACCTTTGCAACATATCTACACCCCCTCTGTGATCAATCCCCGTCTTCTATCCACTCCACTTTTGCCCCAAAACTCTAAAAACCCATACTGTGTGATTCCACCAACCCAACTTAACCGTCATTGGTTCTCTCTAACCATCTCCGGTTATAGTGAAACCGTCATCGGTTTTATAAAACCATGGTTAGTCTCTATGTTTCCTGATCTCTACCAGAATAACCTCATTTTTCGACATATACCTACCTAAACACCTATTTAACCTTAGATATGTATCTACCTAGCCCTGTTAGCACAGATTCACTTATAACCAACCCATCGAACCTATTGATCTCCTTCTATCCTAGCGTGTTAGATTAGATATAGCCTATTGTGTTTTTATGAGATGCCTAAATTGTACTAAACTACAGTAGGACAATATTTACTTTATTTCAGCATTGAATTATTTTAAACAGTGGATTGACACCATCTAGGAAGTATTGCACTTCCAGGATCTAGCATATGCTAGGTAGTCCACTACATATATTGTTTAACTCTCTTTTGTGGTCTTGTTTTGGTTCTTATACAGGTAGTTCCTCCTAGCCAAAAGGAAGGTCTCATAATCACTTTGATTCAGAATTTAGATACGCACGCATACAACCTTCAACCATCCCAAATCAAGTATTCCTCTTACCACCTTTACCTTATCTGTTTCATCAAGTACTTCTCAGAAAACTAAGAAATCAGGTGAAACAATAACATTAGATTATTGGTTAGTATGTTATATTTTATTGTTATTCGTATATATTGTTGTAACAACAATATATCACGCATTGTTTATTCTTGTGATTTGTTTCCTACATTTTAGGAACAACTTCACCTATAAATCTGTAAGATCCTATATGGAATAATAATTAAGTTTTTTGTGTGATAATCTGCGTAACCTTTCATCCGGTATCGAGAGAAGGATAATCCAGGATGAGATTCTTTGAAGAAATTTTTATGAGGATTTCCTAATTTTCCTTACAATCAAAAACCTATGAGTGGATCATCAATTCTACCAATTTCATTCTCCAAAATGTGTGGGGTCTGTTAGTATAGGATATGTGATCTAGTCAAATTCTTGTGAATCTAAATATTATTGTGTTTTACCTACCAAGAATGTGTATAGCCTATCAACTCATTTTGGTAAATTTTTATGTCATTGTGTAAATGATAAATGTGTTTCCAATATTATATGCTCAGCAAAATCCTTGATCTTATCCACCACATGCATCGGGTATATTGAATCGCTTCATCAACTCTGCAATCCTTGATTCTAGTCCCCATGTACTTTGGTTTCTCCTTTTTCATTATTTTTATCAATAATATCCTACTCTATCATGTTGTAATTATGACGTGTCAGTTCATGCACATCTATTCTAAACAACTCATCTCATTATTCTCTCAATATATCTCTACATACACTACTTGATCACTCCAAACGATTTGTATTTTTAGATTTGCATGTGTGCACTTAGATGGTAAAGGAAGTGGTGCTGACCAAGAAAACAAATTATGATTCCTATGCTAATCTATGTGCTTCTCTTGGAGTAGTTCATATTTTCATAGATCATTTTTTTACTTCATTCATTATTTTCCATTTTTCCAAACATCTTGTATTGCATTCCACGATTATGGTTCCTTCATAAGCCCATATAAGCTTCATTTATATATCTCCACGTATTCATCTAATCTCGATGGGATTTTCGTAGTCCATGGTATGTAGTGTTCAATTTTTATTATGTATTCATTTAATCATTGTATTCCTTCAACTTGTCATCGTATCTAGTTGGGTTTTGATCAATAGAGTCTATCATAGCTTAAATTTATATAGATGTTAATAGTCAAAATTTTCATCTTTTAGTAGTCGAGTATTATTGTCTCATGTGTTTGTTAGAGGGTCTTCAAACTTGAATTATTCATATCATATTATCAATGTTTGTACCCTTATTTTACATTATGTTATTGTAAAATAGTAAAAAGTCAATGTTAAGGTCATGAAAAAAATTATTTGTCATCAAAAGAGTTAAAAGTTGTCAAGTCATTTTATAAAGAGTCGAAGTCAAATATTTGTCAAAATAAAACAAAAATTACCTTATGGACACATTTTCGGTGGTATCTGACTTCTAATTGAGGTATGTAAAATTGAGCTTCATGATAAAATCTGGTTGATCTAGCAAAGATGACACCGGAGGCCAAAGGATTCATAGAGGATGGAGGAAAATTGGTGTCCTCTCGTCAGTCACCGCCGACGAGGTTTTGCATATTGATTTGGTGATATATATGAGTGTGTTTTTATTTCAGTGTGGTATTTTTATAAAAATGTGTTATGGAGACTTCACATTATGGGGTGAAATAACACAATGTTTCATTTTTTATGAGTTAGATGATATGTTTTGCACTATCATGGATTCCAAAATGTTATCTCTAGAAGAAAAACTATGATGAGGGCCAAAGAATGCACTAGCACATCGCAATATGGTTGTAGGTAAACCATTTGAAAACCTTCACCCCTTTGTGGTTTATGGTCAACCACTAGAAAACCACCTCACTCTTGGTTTTTTTTTAATCAATGGAAAACCAAATTTTGGTTTGTGATAATCCAAAGTAAAATCACATGATCAAGAAATCAGGTGTAGTGTAGCATGGAAATTTTCCCCATGTCATCACTAAAGGGGGAATGTTAGGAATTCCTATGTTATTGCTCACATTTATAGTGGGTAAATTATTTTTTAGGTTATTTATTGTGTGGTAAATAACATTAGATTATTGGTTAGTATGTTATATTTGATTGTTAGTCATATATATTGTTGTATCAAAATATATCATGCATTATTTATTCTTGGGATTTGTTTCCTATATTTAAGGAATAAATTCACCTCGAAATTTATAAGATCCCATATGGAATAATAATTAAGTTTTTTGTGATAATATTCTTAGAATCTTTCAGCTAGTATGTTATATTTTTATTGATTTGATCTGAAGAAGTTTGTATAGTCATCAGTTATATGAGGTATGGTGAGATTTTTCTTCTTTATTCAAGGTATATTTGTGTCTTGAATGGATCTATAGGTTATGTTGCTATCTTGAATTCATATTGTTGGAAATTCTTGAGGTGTATCAGAAGTAATCAGGCATTATGTAGTCTCATGATGGTAATAAGTGTACATAGTATGATTGAATACTCGTCATTCTTTAAGTCAAGTGTAAATATTGTTTAGGACTGGAAGGTAGGATTATCATGGAGGTTATGTTTCAATGGTTCCAAAATTTCTATAAATGGGTGCATCATCTCAAGGGGACCTATGTTGAATCCTGAAATCATCCTAACAAATGAACAAGGTACATATGTGTTTGATCCATGAAGGAGGTTGGTATTCATATGATAAAGGCTTGAAGACTATTTGACATATTTTAGGGAAAGCATGGGCATGTGTTTGAGAATTATAGTCATACAAGTGGTATAATGAATCAAGGGATTCATTCATGTGTCTCATCTTGAAAAATAAAAGGTACATATGTGTTTAAGTCCATGAAGGAAATATGAGAAGGTACAATCACAAGGATAGTTAGTGGCAAGACATCGGTGTAGGTGAACATGACTCCATGAACAAGTTCTAGTGGTGGGGATCAAGTGACAACATGATGATTAAATATTAAAGATAAATTCATGAAAGAGGTTTGTTCTAATAATATAAGCTAGAAATCATCATCTTAGGGGGAGATATGTTGATTCATAAGGGTATGCAATATGCTAGGGGGAGCTAGTTGGATCCAAGAGATCTAAATGATCGAGGTATGTGTTTATCTGTTGTTTAGTTTGAAAATTTTCGTGAAATTTGTTCATGAAGCTGCATAACATGAATCATAGCAAGTTGGAAGATGGTTATCATCTCCAAGAAGTTGTGAAAAGTGTCAAGAAAGAGCAAGTCAGTATACTTGCATCATGTACATATAAGAGGACTAAGAAGTTGTCTACATCATGTATGATCCCAAATTAGTATGTATTTGTTTAGGGGGAGCAAAGTGAATCTATTTTAAGATAGGTCTATGGATCATTAACAATTGTTGAAGTAAAAAGAGTGAGTCCAATCAATGGAGATTAAGTAAGTTTGTATACATTTTTGGTTATTGTATTTCATATCAAGATGACATAGGATCCTTTTTCATAGATGTCAAAGGGGGAGAGTGTGCTCAAAAACATGAAAAGAGGTATGAAGGTGGTTTGTAGGTGTTTCCATGTTTGGTTTCCATCAATGTTTATGAATATGATTTCTATTAATGAAAAAGGGGGATATTGTTGGAAAATATGTCATTGTTTTCATTGATGTCAAGTGGAATTGATGTTAAATAGAGTCTTGAGTGTATGATGATTTCACTTATGTTCATTGATTCAGCATGAGGTGTCTATTTACATGGAGAAGTGGTATGGCTAGTTGCATTGATAGTGTCATGGTGGATATGCATGGTTTTTGTAAGATGGGGGCTGTAATTGATCTCTAGAGAAGGTCAGATGTTTCTAAGTATGCCTAACATGTTTATAGAGACGTGGTAGAAGTGTGTAAGTGTCTGCAAGGTGAAGTCAAGTTAGTTTCAATGAGGTAGGTGTTGAGACTAGTCATTTTATGCCTAATCCTACATCTAGTTCAAGAAATATGGTATGGAAGCATGAAGTATGGACAATAGCAGTCATGTATGAGCATGTGTAAGATGTTATGAGGTTTCATTACAAGTGTAGAATATGTCAAAGTTTAGGCTTTAGGTATAGAGTGTAAGTTTAAGGTCCTTTGAAGTAATAACATTGAAGACAAGGTAAACCATGGTAAATAGTGAGATTCAGAGGTAGATGAGCATGAATGGGAATTGTAGATCATGAAGGAGGTTTGATATAGGTTTCAGTTTAGGAGTCAATCAATAAAGCAAGAAAATTGGTTTTGAGATCTATTAAGCTCTCAAAACACTCATTTCAATATCGATGGGTAAATTTGAATTCTCACCCACATGTGTGCACTTTGCATGGGATTATAATCCTTTAGTGGATTTTAGGGCATGGATCTAAGAAGGTTTTATAAAGAATGAGGTCAAATGGATTTCATACATTTATGAACCATTGTTAAGAAGTTAAACAAGGCCAAACCCTCCTAAAACCCTAGTCCTGTAGTGATCAATAAAAGATGAAGAGTTTTTACATGAAATGAATTAGGAAGGATAATATGATGATTCAGGGGTTGTAGAGAATCCTCTAGATCTCCTTTTTGTGGTATTTGCATGTTCCGAGTCTATTAGTAAGATACAACACAATCCTTATTTTCATAGATTTACAGGTTTATATTTTTGTTGTATGTTTTATCATGAAAGACATAATTTAAGATCATGTTTGGGATGTGTGCTAAATTTCGTGAAAACATTTAGACAATTTTAGTGGAAAAAATGAGATAAATTGACTCACATGTTTCCCCTATTGCTTTAGGGCTAAAAACAAGTCATGGAGGTTTGAGTTGGTTGTTTATGTTTTACATGTTGTAGTAGCATTAGGTGATCATGAATAATTGGTATAGGTTTAATATGATGTGATTAAGCTCTTGGTTTGATCAATTGAGGTGGTTTTGTGTTTAAGCCTTAATGACCTAATCAACCCTATTAGGATTGTCAAGAAGATATGATGGAACAAGTATGAAAAGGTGAATTTATCCATGTAACAATTGCATGTGAGTAATTTTAGATGTGTTTCAGGATTCCCTTGAAGTTTTATAAGTGGTTTTAATACTTTGAAGTGAATTTTGAGGTATTGAGGTGTATTTTCTCAAGACTGGTTCTTGAGTTCTTGCAAGTGAGTTTAAGTAGTTTCAATGATAGAGGTGTTTTGGGGTCTTGTGCCCTAATTTGGTGTATGTAACTATTTGTGTGATTTTCCTACAAATGATACATTCTTTTTGATGTTTCATGTACATCATGAAGAGGTTATTTTTTATGTGAAGTTTCTCTCTCTTTGAGGTTGTTATTTAGGTGCTTAAGACCTAGTTGGAGGCTCTTGATTATTGGTATGTTCCACATTGAAAATGGAGGTTATAGAGTTACCTGAGCTTATTGATGGATCTTAGAGTTTTTTTATTAAGTGGTCAATTCTTGTAGTGTCATGATGGATTTTTTTGTGTCTTAAAATTCAAAAATGTGACTTTTGGAGCAATGTCTAGATTTTTAGGCCTTGTGAGAAAATTTTATTTGTGGTTTTAATGTGTCTTATAATGTGTTATAAGAAAAACCTTATGGTATTTTCCAAAATAAGGTGATTTAGGAGATGATTCGTGTATAAAAGTGAAGTGTGGTTTATCATTTGAACTAGTGTTCATGATGGAGGTTTGAGAAAATTAAAGGAGTGTGAGAGAGAGGTGTGAAGGTCTCTAGTGTAGAGAAAACAAGATGATGAGAAGCTGATAAGGATAAATAAGAAAGGATTTAAATTCATTATACCTAATCAATACATATTTTTGCAAGTTTGAGCGAAGTAGAGAGAGAGATCAGTTTGAGAGGGTTTATAGTGGGTGGAACTGAATAAGTGATCACAAAAAGTTGTTAGAGAAATAAGTACTTCATGTGATCTTAATTTCAAGTGGTTGATTTGTCGCTTGGTCATCTTAGGGGGTGTAGCCTCCTTGTAGAGTTAGTGGACTAATAAATCAAGGGTTGGTACTTCTTATAGGGTTGGTTCCCTACTAAACTAGGGGTTTTTGCTCCTTATGGAGTTGGTTCCTCACCAAAAAATTCTTTATGTTGTGTAATATATGCAGAGGTTCAAGTGGGTTTTATTACCCTTGGGGTTTTCCCACTTTATATCTTGTGTTCATGTGTTATATCTTTGCGTCATGTTCATATGGATGGTTGTATGTGTTAGTGTGAGTGGTATTTTCCATCTTATATTTATTAATTAGGTGTATTACCACCTCACTAGGTGAGTCAACTCACTTAGGTGAGATCATAGGTCATTAGGTGTCTAGGAGTTATGATAGATTTCATCATAGAATCTATCATATGTGTAATTATGTGTCATATAAGAGATACATTCCATTTCTGGAAAGTAACTCCTCTTCTCCATTATAGAGGTATCCTAGGTCATGCATATAAGTTACACATTACTCATATACATGTACCTTTTATTATAGATCTATGAGTATGCTAAACCATTTTTCCTTGGATGCACATTTTATGGTTGAATACTTATTTATGCTTGAAACCTTATCACGCTACCATTCGAGTAAAACTCGGTTGATGTGTGTGTTAGCCCCTTGATCCTCGCTCTCGATTTCTCCATCATGGTATCATAGCACATTGTTGGTATCCGTTACTCAATATTTTTTTCCCTAATATTCTCGGTTTCATAGTATCCTGTGCAAGCTTCATAATTGTTATTTCATTCATGCATTATTTACATTAATTTGGCTTATCTTGGTTTTTTTGTGGAGTGTTAGTTTTGTTTGGTTTGTGTTTTCTAGTGGTTTTGGTTTTGAATATAGTTCTAAAGTTATATTACAGGTTTGGTGTTCCAAATTTGAAGTTTTTTGTAGATTCAACAAATAATCTGAGTTTAGAATGCAATTTTTTTAATTTTAAAGAGGTGAAAAAAATCTATTTTAAGGACACAGCTTGGCCTCAGCTCGTTGATTTGGGAAGCGAGTTGTATCATCTTAGCCCACTCACTCCCTCTATAGCTCACTTACATAGTATTATGACCCGGTCTGCGTGCTTCATCAGTCTTCAACTCATGTTTTGGCATCTCCTGAATCATTGTATTGACATCTCTTGACTCATTCCTTTCCTACATTTGACCTATCCTTGGCTCGTTTCCATGTGATATTTTTTCAGTCCTTCATTGGCCTCTACACATTGATTTTGTTACCTTCATGATTTACTATTCTAGGTCATGCTTAGCTCGTAACTCTACCCCTCTCTACATGTATGCATTTCATCCAACTCATCCTTTAGCTCATCGAACCGCGCTAGTTTTTAATTCTACTTTGGTTCCTCTACCTCTACCTACATTGAATTTCTCATAGAATTTTTATTCTTCCACTACCTCATTTGAATACTTTAGTGCCACATTCACATATCCCTTTTTATCCCTTCCCGAGAGCCGTTGCATCCCACTTCAAACCTGGTCCGGTCATTTCAGCCATGTCTTCGCACTCTATCATGTGTAGGATCTTTGTACCACTTGCAATTATGGGATATCCTTCAGCTCAATGGTTTTCTCCACCAAAATTACATGTGGAAATCCTATCTCACCTAGCACGTTAAGACTTACCCACACAAGTCATCTTTTCCCAAGTAATCTACTCACTCGATATGTGTGCCTGTTCTCCTTCTTTAGCCCATGTGTTGCCCCATCTCGGTAACCCAACCTCCCCATAGCTTGCCACATGAATTATCACTCTCACGTTTGTATTAAACATCCATGCTCGCCACTTCAACTTAATAGTTCACCCTCTCTGCAAACCAACAACCAACTCACCCTTCATCAACTAGCTCACCAGCCAACTCACCCTTGGGCCTAGGTGCTTTCTTTGACCCTTATTTAATTTTTAACCCTTTTTCCCTTTTACTCTAGTTCTTAATTAGATTAAGCCTAATTAAGGGAAAATTAATTAAAATTTTCATCATTGAGGTGGGGTACCTTTTTTTGGATTCATTATAGGGTTATTGGTATTTTTCAAGCCATTTTTGGATCTTCATCATTATAGTGCTCTTCTTTACTTGTGGGCTAATGAGTGCATCTGCCACAACCTTTTGAAAAGAGATCCTCCTTGGGTATAATCAACAAACTACTTATAAAGTTCCGCAATCGGGGGTATTCACTTTTTGTGGTTCCTTTCTTTTTCTATCTACTTTGCTCACTCTTATATATTATAGATCTCAATTTAGATCCCTTTCTTACACCATTTAACTATCACCAATGGAAAATATATTGTAACTCTAGCCTTCTTAAAAATCAAATTCTACCGAGATAACTATGGGATTGAAAGTTGAACTTATAGATTATACAGAGGAATAAAAATGGTTTGACAAATGTGATGAAGTTTTTGGGATTTTTCATCTTTTGTATCACCAGAACTATGCTTTCATATTAACACATCCATATCACCCAAGGAATTTTTAGATTCCTTAGAAATAATTTTTGGGAAACAAGATGAAATTAAAGGGAATGAAATAGAGAATGATTTAATTAGTCTCAGCCCTAGAAGTTTTGACACTCTCTAAGACTTTTTCACTAAACTCAAATCTCTTAGATTGCAATTGAAATATTGTGGAATTGACAAAAAGGAGTCACATCTCATACTTTTTTCCTTTCCAAAATCGGTCCCGACTATTTTGTTTTTTGTCTCTACCTGTTTCACTGGAATGTTATAGGTATTGAAATAGATGAAGGTAAAAGTGCCATGGAGGAATACATGTTATCATGTTGGTTAAAGGTTGAGTGTGCACGTTTATGATTTCTGATCCAATGTTGATTTTGTGAGCTTCCTTTTAGCTAGGAGGAACTACCTGTAATACAAAGAAAGACCACAAGATATAGTTAATAGAAAAATTTACTAGACTACCTAGCATGAGATAGATCCAAGTGTGATACTTCCTTGACGGTTGTCAATCCACTTATATATAACTTGATATAAAATAACTAGACATGTAAATAAAAGAATCTAATGCTAGTGTTCTTATTTAGGTATCTCATACTACTATCTGTGTCAATCCAATTAAATGTTTGATAACTAAACTAGTGAAGGTCATGGGTCAAGTTACAAGTTGTACAAGTGGTTTGAGGGTCACAGATAGAGTCTAGTAAGATTTGGTGAATTTTGGGTTGATTTTTGGGTGATTAGGAAGATTGTTGATCTAAGGCACTTTTACCAATTAGAAAGACCAATGCCGATAAGGGTGACTAATGTCATTTAAGATATGGTCGATATTGGTTGTTGTGGGAAATGAAAGAATGTCAAAAATGGTGTCCATGCTCCTCCTTGTTATCAATAAAAAGAGCTAGGTAGGTCTGTTGTGAGGTTGTAGGTGGGGTATCAGGTTTGGATGAGGTTTTGTGAGGTTTTGGGAAGGTTTTGAGGAGGTTTGAGGATTTTTGGTTAAGTGAATAAGATAACATAAAGATCGATGTCGATCAAGTGACCGATGATGGTAAAGAAGGGAAACCTGGTGATGGTTAAGATAATTGGCATCGGTAGGGGAAATTTGGTGGTAATTAAATAAAAGGTAGATTTGGACTTCTCTTTGATTGCACAAAGGATGAAGGGAGGATGGTTGGGTTCATAATAATGTCAGGAAGACTCAGGAATTCATAGAGGTTAAGTACGGTGAGCTATAAGGTCATGGGTGGTTGGATAGGTAGATTGGTAAGAAGGTGGGGATGGAGGAATGTGGGAAAGAACAAGATCTGATAACAAAATATAATGAACCTACACTTTAATAAAGTACCGAATGATAAAAATCAAATAAACTTACTTGTATTTGCATTTCTAGTAGGTGAAGGAAGGAAGTGGTTGATCCATGAAGAACTTTGTGGTAAATGTCATGGAAATACTCTTAGAGTTCTCCCGTGAATATTCTAATCCCTTTGGAAGAGTCTCGGGTGCTTGCTTAGGCTCGTGGTTGAATGTATTTCATTTTTGGATTCGAGAAGTCTTTGGTTTGTGTTTGAATGCAATAGATCTCTCAGAACTCAAAATTCCCAACCCAGGTAAAAGGTTATAAAACTATATATAAGGTAACCGATGATGGTTAGGGTAACTAGCATCGGTTGATGGATAATCGGCGTTGGTTAAGGCAGGAAATCCTAGGTTTTCCAAAAATAGAGAAATAATTACTATTTTTGGTGTGCTTTGATTGTCAATCTAGGTCTCAAGTGAGGGTTAGCACTTAGACAAGTGGGAGTGTTGTTGGAGAAGGAATAGGAATTTAATTTTAGGGTTTGAAAGAGTCCCAATTGATTAAGATAAGTAGAGACTCAATATTAGTTAATTAATAGACTAAGAATAAGTTCATGGTGAGGTTCCTAGATGATGTGGCTTGGTGAGGCATAAATTAACTTAATTAAAGTAATTAAATTAATTAATAATGTGAGAATAAACATTAATTAAATTGTAAGTAATTAAATTAATGTGAATGTGGAGTAAGGGGTCATGGTTAGGTGAACATGTTATGTTAATTAATTAAAGGGGACCAAGGGAGTGTGACCCAAATTTGGTGTCTACATTTTCCCTTTTTGTCACGTAGATTGTATTGGTAAGCGATGCGATAAAAACAATAAGTGGTTACCCCAACTATATTTGATTCCCCTTAAACCAGTAACTAATGAGGTGTTAAACGGAGTCATGAGTTGTGTGATAAATAGGTACGTGATGAAAACAAGGGTATCTTGGTTATAGGTAAGGGTATGATCATGTCGGGTAATGGGTAATGGGTAATTTTAATCGAATGCATGCACATGTATAGATTATGATATGGTACCGGGTGGAAGAGATTTCAAACTCTACATCATCCAAGGTGGCTAAGTTACCCAAACGAGGTTGAAGTGATTCGGTATCCACGGTACAAGATATGGTCCGAAACACAACTTAGGTTAGGTGCGGGAACATTTAGGTATGATCAGTACAACAAAGTTTTTGTCGGGATATACGACACAACAATAGGCAAGGTAAGGTCATTAGGCTAAATAACATGGGTATACAACATCGCAAGGTATAAGCAGTACACAAAGTCAAATATCACAAAAAGGTGGTTTAGGTCAGGTTATGTAGGTTAGGGTATGGTTAAGGTCAAGGTATAAGTAAATAACATGTCCCTAAATGTAGTTAAGGAAATATACAGTAATGTAGGATTATGGGTAGAGTGTACTAGGTATTGGTACAGCTTAAAACTAGTTGGAGAAAGAATGTGTTTAGGAAAAGTGGGCATGGCGTGGGTCAAATGTAATGGCGGGTGGTGAGTGATCGATGTCGTTATGGGGTAATTGACATCAGTTCACTAGGGCATGACATGACCGATGTTAGTCATGTCGATTTGGGATAAAAAGGAAAATCCATGTTTTTACGAACTCATTTTAACTTGTTGTCATTTGTGAAAACAACAAAGAGATAGTGATTCCATAGAAAGTGAAGTTGTGAGGTGTTGAGTTGAGGTTGCAAGCTATGAGTACGTGAGTGGTTAGAATAGGTGGTTCTCGAGATCGATCGGAGTGGGTGGATTGGCTCAGATATTTGTGGTGGATTTTAGTGTGGAGGAGGTGAGAGAGGTTGTTGGAGGTCCACCGGTAGAGAGACCAGAGGTGACACCGCATAGACAACATCAAGTAGAGGTAGGGGCATTCCTTTATTGGTGGTTTTATTAAATTTTGTTTAAAGTGAAGAAATGTGGGGGAATTTTTATTTTGAAATGCGGGTGAAAAATGGGTGAAATCGGGATGGGGAAAGGCAAAGGTAGGATAAATAGGGTGGTAATTAAATGTAAGGTGAATTTGGGTGGGGTGGGTTAGATTGTAGGTAGGTTTTAGGTGAGTTTTTATGAAATGGGACATGAGGGGATGGGTTTTCATTTTTGGGTGCCACGATAGAGATCGACATCGGTCAAGGTTTGGTCGATGTCATTTGTCTTTGGCTAGCATTGGTCAAGGCTTAAGTGACCGACATTGGTCAAGAGGAATAGATGGCGTTCAAGTAGACCAACAGTTATTAGTATTAGGAGGTATGGGAATAAAAATATAAAAGGAAGGGGTAAATGAAGGTATATGTAGAGGGATGAGGGTAACATGTTAGTTTGGAAATGTGGGGTGGGGAAGTAGGTGAACTATACTAGGATAGGTAAGGATGATAAGGGACAATAGGTTTATAAGAGAATTAGGTAAAAGGTGTAAGTGGGAAGGTTGTGGTGTGGGTATGGTGTGATAGGTAATAGGTGTGTTGGGTAATAGGTGTGTCGGGTAATAGGTGTGTTGATATGGTCAAGTCTTGACAATGTCGTGTTTGGTTGAGAGATCAGCTTAGGATGTAGGATAGAGTACCACCTCTATTGGTATGGATGTAGTCCAATGTGACCACGGAGGAGTGGGAGCATATAACCAAGGTTGGAATTATAGGGGTCCGATGCTTTATGCGAGATAGATTGAGATCATTATATGATGGTCGTGCTCATCGACAGATGGGATTCAGCAACCAATACCTTCCACCTACCAACGAGTGATATGACCATCACCTTGGAGGATGTGTACTGGATCCCGAGGGTGCCTATTGTGGGTGATCCAATTTATTTTGTCTCATTTGAGGATTCAATGGAGTTGATAGTGGTAGTATTTGGATGGGCGATGGGCCTATTGACCTATCACACCGTGAGTCTCACATATGGGGACATGTATGCATCCTACTCATAGGAGAATAGGTTGTATGTACTAATGATGGAGGTGGTAGGTTGTTTTTCTCTATCAGATTCTTAGGTTGGGAGATTCCCATGAGAAATAATGGGAGTGTTCACAATATGATAGAGGAGTGGGTCTCGCTTTGCTTGGGCTCTGGATTTCCTAGTTCGATTATATAGGAGCTATCAACTTATGGGAGATTGTGGTGATTCGGATGTGGTGTACTTTTTTACTACATTTTTGGTCATAGAAGCACATCGTGTGTGTGCTCCCAGTGGGTCTACCGCAATAGGATTGGTTTAAGGGTGGATTGCTCAAAGTTGGATACAAACATTGGGTACCAATTGGTGGGTAGCCGATGGTGGCTAGAACTACATATAATGTTTTATACTATAGGTGGTTCTAGAGGGTATTTCTAGAGCTGATATTGTATAAATGTCATATATTGGCTATCCATCATACCGAGGAATGGTAGAGGATCTAGAGGGACTATAGTTATTGAGGTGGATATAGGGGTAGTGTGCCAGAAAGCACAAGATGATACCTGTAGATAAGATTAGATGGTAGTTTGGGCTGCCACAGGATGTGCCTCCACCCTTCCCACAATCCCACCGAGATGATGTGGAGAGACCCATGTCTCCACCACACCTAAGTTTTCCTATAGGGGTAGAGGAGCAGGTTCAAGATCGTCGAATTGATGATCTAGGATTCACTTATGGGTATAGGTAGTGGTGTGTAGCATAGCTAGGAGCAACACCACTAAGGCCAGGGCAGCCAGATCTAGCTATGACCATAGTGTAGAGAGATTCATTACAGCCGAGTGGCCACCCTTCGAACATAAATTATAGTATTATAGGGACATCTCGATAGGGTCCGAGGCACAAGTAACCACTTTACGAGCTTAGGTGATGACCATGTAGGACCGGTTGGCACGGTGCAGTGCCCGCACATGGCAGAGATGGTGATGGAGTTCGGGTTGCCACTTTGTAAGTGTAGGTGATAGGTTTACTATATAGGAACATGTTTAAAATATTAGGAGGAATGGATTTTGGATCCATAGACTCTATAGGTGAAGATGGTAAAGTTGGTAAACATGGTGAAGAAGGTTTATTGTCCTCAATGAGCTTGACTCGGGAGCCTTCTTGGGAGATGGTTTGGAAAATCCAATACCACTGTGGTCTTTGTACTTATGAGTGGTGCATGGGATGACAATATGGTGGCCTTGTTCATAGAAACCAAATCCAAATCCCTTCCAAACATAGTGATGGGGGAAGGTGTGGGCAAAGAGGTGGTTGGTGAGAGATTGAAGGTTAGATGAAAATGGTCACATTTGGGAAGTTTGTTCGGGTGAGTAGGTAGGAGTATCATGTCCCCATATGTTAAGTTGGTGTGAAGGTGGGGAGGACCATAAGGGAATACATCGCATATGTGGTGATCATAATGGGGGTGTTGGTGAAGTTTTACATACTCTAGAGGAGTAAGGAATGTGTCAATGTTGTACGGTGTAGTACTACCCTAGAGCGAGGCATTGTAAAACACCTTCTAAGGGATCGTAGTTGATATGTGGGTAGCTAGAATGGATGAATTGCTAGTGGCGGGGAAGAAGAAGAATTTGTTGGTTGAGAAGTAGATGGGTTAGTGGATGGGATAGTTACAAAGGTTACAGCGGTAGTGGGAATAGAGGAGTTAGGTGTGGGAGAGGTAGCAGAAATGTTGGTGGATGGGGTCATGGGTGAAGGAGAGGTGGTAACGGTGGTAGATGCCTTAACTGGTATAAGGACATCATTAGGTCGATACAACATGTTACAAGTTTTGAATGGTGAAGGGTCAATCTGGAATGGTATAGTTGTGTCCTTCATGTTCAAATTTTACACAACGATGTAAGGTTTAAGGAACACAACCCATGACGTGGATCAAAGTTCAACAAAGTAACAGGATGTACTAGAATTCCCCCTCTAATATGTAGAATAATTCTAGAATGGTACGGGGGCCCATGCAAATGTGGAGAATGATGGTGCCAAGGGTCAAAGTTATGGCATCATTGAATGAATGCAACATAACTGTGTTATTATGCATGTAATTGATAGGGATACACAGTTGGTTGTAGACATGGGAGGAGATAATGTTGATGTTGACACTACCATCAATCATAACATGTCAAATGTGTATATTATCAATGTAGACAAAGATGAATAGGGTGGGATCAAGATCATCTGATTGGAGAGGTACAATATCATTATCGAGAAACCGAGAGTGGTTACTTGATGAGTGGTAAAGGGTGAAGAGGAAGGGTATGAACTAGTGAGAGAGGCCACATGGTGAGGAGTGATCATGGATGCCACGGGAGTTGGGTCATTAGGTAAAACCTCAATAGATTGTAGAACCTCCATGATGGATTTGTTGATGAGACTCAAAAGTTTGGACAAGGTCATACAATGACATTTTTAGAGGAGATTGGTGCAATTGTTTAATCATTGTATGATGGGAGACCCCATTAGAAATAGGGTATGTGGGTCCACCGATGGTGATTTTAGGTACAGGTTCTGATGGTATATTGGGAACAAGATTGGCATATGGGTTGATTGTTTCTCCTTTCCTTTGTCTTTCTGGGTGCTAGTGGAAATATTAACCATATTAATATGGGGTTGATTGAGTCATGATAGGTGTAGCGATAGAATGGGAAAAATTATGGTGATGGCATATATTGGTGTTGTACAAAGAAGGCAGTGCATTGACATTTTGGCAAAGGTTTGGCTAGCTCTCTTATGTGGACCATATTGATCTCAAATGTTGGATGATGGTAAAAGGGTTGTGGAGGTGGAGGTGAAGGTTGTTGAATAGGTAAGGGGTGATAATTTGTGGTGTGGGTGAAAGTGGAACAAGGTCCTCGTCTAAAATATTGTCATCATCAAAATTTTCTTTAGGAGTAGTATTGTTTTTCTTTGATTACACATTCTTAGGTAAAGGTGTAGCAGATGAGCTAGCGGTTGAAAGAGTTGTAGGTTTGACTACCTCTTTGGAGGTTAGTGGGATCTTGGATTTTGGTTATGTATTCTTGGGTAAAGATGAAGGAGTGTGTGATGTAGAAGGGAAGGAAAATGGCAAAAGGGGATGGGTTAGCCAAGGTGATAAGGGAGGCGTGATAAAGGTTGTTGGAAGAGGCAGGGTGGAAGGTATTGGTTGAAGAGAAGGAAATATCATGGGTAGTGATGAGGCTACTGGAAGTGGCATGAGTACAGGTGGTAAAAAGGATGCAGGTGATAATGAAGTCATACACTTTGTGTAGGTAAGTTGGGTGTAACAAGGGCTTGTGAGGAGGAGGTAGGTTGTTGTGTTTTTGGTTTACCTCGGGTAAGAGGTTGTTTGGCCAAGGTTGATGGGTGGGGTCCCAGGATAGATGGAAGTGGTGAAGGTGATAGAGGGGTAGTGGGTGAAGTTGGTGTATGTGACCTAGGAGGTTGGGTCTTCCTCTTAGGTGGGGGAATAGTCTTTGTGTTGGACTGTGAGGATGTGGCTAAATCCATTTTAAGAGGGGGATGAACTAGGCTTGATTTTGGCATGACTCCCAAGGTATGGATAGATTTGGATATAGGTGAAGGTGTAATTTGTTTAGGTGTATGTTGATCAGAGAATACTTGTTAGAGATCACACAAGGAGTCTCTGTGGGAGAGAAATCCAAGATCAATGGTGCAAATGCACGGGAAGAACTGCGCGGAGAGGGAAAGTTTAGATTTTGGGACTTATCTGATTTCAAGCATGAAGACCTATTTTTAGAAGATGGCATATAGAACACATCAATGATGCAGAGACATGAACACCACACATTGTCTATCTTTAGAGGATTGGATCAAATCTTGTTTTGCATGGAGATGAGCTAGGAATAGGATTTTCACTTCACTTAATTGTAAGAGGTCTATAAATAGCACACTTGCATGTTTGGCTATGCCTATAAATGAAACATGGCTATTAATAGCATGAGGCCTATTTATAGAATAGAGAAGTGGTGAAGGTCAAGTCCCCACCCTATATATAAGATATGATGTACATAGTAAAATATACTTAGACACATATAGAAAGAGATACATATATGAGAGATGGATGTGTGTGTGATAGAGAGATATACAATGGAATTACTGTAACAGATCCATGTGCATCGGTATAGATTGACATTACTATAAGAATCTTCTGTGTTTATTAATAGATGGAAGATATTCCTTGTATCTAATTGTCATTCCTATGTGTAATTGAGTAGTGCATGTTATTAATTCAATCATGATTTCTATTTAAGCTTGTTCTTTCATAGATCTAAATGTAGCATGCATGGTAGATTATTGGATTAATTGTGTATATATATGTTTCTTCCTTCATCACGCTAACATCCTACTATAGCAACCCTAAAGAGGGACCCAAGACTTTGCGTGCTTTTGGTGAGTGCTCAATCTAGGATGAGTGATGTGCCAAGCGGGACTAGGGTGTTATCTGGTAAATTATAGGTTGCATCATTGGTTTTGTTTTGGGACCTCTTTTTTAGTTGTTTTTAGGATGGTTTGTGATGAAGACGTACTAGTTAAATATAGCAAGTATTGAGGATTGGATACATGTTCGGAGGAAGAATATACACCGTGGTTCAGAAAGTGGATTTGAGTTTAACACATGCACTTGGGTAGAACATAATCTGTATGAAAGCCTATACGAGAGATTTTTCACTATATTTCAAAGTAGAACTATAAGAATGGCTTTCCGCTTATGCATCTCAAGAGAATTGGAGGTATCACGCACTTTTCTGGACACATGAAAAATTTTAGGCCCTTTCAAATGCTGATTTGATTTGCACTCGTGTTGTGGATACGTGGTTTCATGGTGTTCTAAATAGTTATTGTTAACCAAAATAAGCTCCCTCTTATTTTGGGTTAACTAGCTTCCTTTTGTGCCTCAGTCAAATTTTTACACATTTTAGGCACTCAAAATTTTTTGGGTATTGCTTCATCAGATAGATAATTTTTCCCCTTTCCAGAAAGGTAAGGAAGTCCTCCTAACTCCTTGTATTTTTCAAGTTATGGCTCAAAGCATATTTTGGAGGGAAAATTTGCCAAGGTAGACCCACGGGAAAATTTTTGGCACTTAGCCCTTTTGGGAAAAAAACCTAAAGGAAAATTTTGGCCCACAAGCCCACAAAGGAGAATTAATAAAAACTTTCTTAAGGCCCACAACCAATGAAATATGCCACATGTCAAGGCGGAGCGGCGGGCGTCGAAGGAACTTCAAGTTTTTTGGCATTTGGTCAAAAAGCGCAAAGGTGGAAAGTTGAACCACATTTCCGCATCCAATAGAGAGGCACCACATGTCCATTCATTAGCGGAGATTGGGGCATCGGGAGGATTTTGGAAATGTTGCCAAAGTGGTGATAAGTGCAAAGGAAAAAATGGAAGCACATCCCCGCTAAGCAATCAAAAGCGGCCACATGTCCACATCAGCAGGAATTCACCGATGGAAGACCTTGGAAAAATTTTCCCTTGTGAAAAAAATGGGCAGAATTTTTTTTTTAATCCGTCGACCAACTAGAAGGTGTCACGTGTCTCGGATTGGCAAGGCATGTGGAGGATTTTGGAAAAGTTTCAATTTCGCAAAGAGGAAAAAGGCGTGTCTTCACCCATGGATCATCCAGAGGGTGCCACATGTCATCGAGGAGCAGGCGTGGAGAGTTTTTGGGAAATTTTCCCAATTTTAAAAAAAGGGAAAAATTTAAAGTTTGACCCCATCGACCCCAATTTTGACTCTGTTTTTTACGAGTTTTTCCCTAAATCTTCATATGGCCATATCTTTTGAACCAGACCTCGAGCTTTTTCATGATTTTGGTATCACTTTGGAAAGATATTAAAATCCTATACATGTTGGACTCTTCAATTTTAAATTTTTATGGAGTTTTGTGGGAGAAACTCAAGAAAACATCTCTCGGCATGCAAAAATGCAAAAATGGTCCCCAACCACCAAAATTAATGAAGTATGGGCCTCTGTTTTGCTCTGCAAAGAAATGTACGATGAAGTATGGGATTTTTCATGAAACCCATCATTTTTAGGCTTATTTTATGGATCTTGTAAGTGTTTGGAGTTTTAAAATCAATTTTCCTGTTTTTTCTCATTTTCCTCATTACGCTTTCCTTGCGATAAAAGTAGTTTTGGCTCATTTTGTAAAATTTGTTCATCCTTTTTCTCCGATTCTCCCTTATTTTCTTCCCTAGGGTCAAAAATGGAGTTTAAAACTCCTCCCCTACTCTGTAATGGCATTTTTTCCTCCTACCCATGAAATTATGATTCTGTGCAAACTTCTGGAGCAATAAAAATGTGTTTTGTGATGCATTTGTCCATCCTTGCTTGTTTTTGGTTGTTTTCTTCTTACCTCTCTTCATTACAGGTATTTGTGCATGTTTGGATGTTTATTACAGGTTTTGGAGCTGCGTTCATGGATTTTTGGAACATTTTTGTGTGAAATCTATCTTTGGTCTCGATGCACTCTTCCATCCTTTCCATTGCTCACCTCTTCTTGTTCCATGGCAATTTTGATAGATAATCAACACTTTCCTTCTCTGGTGTATCACTGTTTTAGTGTAGGCTCTATTTTTCCTTGTTTTCTTCCTCTCCTTGTCTCCTTGGAAGTTAGATTAGGTTATATTAGCTTTCCTGCACTAGAATATCTTATGGCAGGTAGTTTAGGAAGAGGAACCAGCCTTCTTTGGAGAGCTTTCCCCATTTGCAAAGGTCCCACACTTTGGGAAAGATCAATGTTGTGCAATCACACTAAATGACTTTGCCTTAGAAAAGTAGATCCATAACTCATTTGGGGGTGCTGTGAATTTACACTAATGATTATATTATGGAATATTCAATTTCGACGTATTCTTGTGGGAGGTAGCTGAATTCTAGTTTTTATGGTATCCAAGAGGTTTATATCTACAAGGTATTCCACTAGCGATCAAGATCTTGATGGTAAATTTGAATCTAAAGGGTAAACTAATGCTAACTAAATTCACCACGTGCAAGGGTGGGAATAGGTTTGGTGAAAGATGGGAGACCTAGTGATAGAGAGGCGAGAGAGAGGAGAGGTGGCTTAAGTACAATGAGGTGCACGAGAGGGAGATATAGAATTAGCATTCCATTGCAGAAATTTCGGCATTGAGGAGAGAGATGGCTCATGAAGGATTTAAAGCTCACATGGAAGATGTGGAGCAGAGCATCAAGAACTCCCCCATCTTGGAAAACATGACATAGATCCCCCTTGGCCTCACAAGTGTGCTGCGAGATACTACCTAGGTCGTGGCGCATGCATCTTCATCCACGTGGTGACCTATCCCTTGTTCTTGGTTTTCCAGTATCTAGTATGAAAAATAACCAGCAAGCTAACTTGGGAAGTAGGAGAGTAGGAGTAAGTCAGGGAGCAAGTACATCAATGGTAGGATAGACGACTTCAATGTTATTCAAAGGTGTGTTTTCGGCACATCATCCACACAGAACATGTATAACATTCCCATTTTAAGACTTTAGAAACAAGGGGAAAAAATTAATAATGTTCTCTGTTCTAAATTTCATAATTTAGAACACACATTCTTTATCAACCATTCATATAACAGATAACCATATGCAGCTGTAATGACTTGGTGTGCTACCGATCTATTCATTTCATGACTCAGTAAACTACCAATCTATTCATGTTTAACATTAAGTATTGAATACTTATCTCGTATACTACATATACTTGGTTCTCTTTCCCTATTCAGGGTATTGAGTGATCTTTCTAAGGAACCTATCTAAATAATTGTTATCAGTATTCATCTGCATCATGAACCTTAGACTAGGTGACATAGGACAACGCAACCAATAACTTGTGATACTTTGGCCAAAGATTTCTAACATATTATATGTATTACTATTCCTTGATGGCATACTCGTCAATCCGAATACATCCTTCACCCCACTCTATTGTTATCTAGAATGTTCTTTACTGACTCACGTCAGTCCACTTGCCCGAGGTTTAACCCTAGTTTGTGTTAACAACATGTGTTATGATAAGGGGAAGCTCACTAAGACTTAGGGTAAGTTGGCATACTGGGTCAACCTAAGTCAACCCCGTGTGCCAAGGTATCCTGAGTTTTAGAGGGCTACCCCATATCTTAAAACATGTTTCTAACTTGACCTAGAGAAAAACTAAGATCAAGTCCAATTTATGTAGATCTGGATGATCAATGCCGAAGGGTGTTGCCACATGCTGACTGCATCATTGTATCCTCAAGAAGATCCTAATATTCTTGAAGGTACAACCCTGTAGTTGGCATGTGCCAACATCCTACTGAAATGACCTCATCGAGATGTACATACCCCAAGGAATTTATTAATAATTTAATTAATTTGGATTATTCAAAATAGATTTCAGCAACTTTGCCTAACCCTAATCCAACACTCCTTAAGTTCTTTTCTAAATTGATTCATTTAGCCCATTAAGAACTTTGTTATATTCATTGCCACTTTTAATGTTCGAATACATAGTTAAACTATCAATTAAGTGTAACTGCACAGTGTTATAATATGTCTTATGTAAAAAGTACAATAACTTTTTAGAAAGTTCAGTGCCAGAATATATCCAAAATAAAGTAGACTTCATAACAAATGAAGTCTGATAAATTGAAGTCATGATACCAAACCTTTGTGGTTTATGAACATTTATGAAAGATGAAGAGTCTTTCACTATATGTAAGGCGTTAGGGTTTATTCTACCCAATGACCACATTTTTCAATGTATGTTCATCCTACTTTGTATTACTATGTTATATAGTTTAAATAACGAATATCATATTCTACAACTTTAAAAGTTGCATCACAAGTAGGGAGATTGAACTAAATCCCTTGATCCAATCTTATTAAAATTTATCCATTTAACATATAAATAATATGAAGATTAACAACAAGATAGAGCCCATCTCTTTCATACAAATACAAAATAATTTACACAACCAATACAGGTAATCTCACAACTTTCAGTTTATCTTTATAACCATTACATTTACAAGACTTATGCATTTAGGTATACTGCATAACAACCATCTTAATTATAAAAGAATACTACTTTTCTTTTCCAATACAATCTCAAGAATGAATCAGAGTTCTTCACAAGAATTAGACTTAAATCAGCCAATGCATCATATAAGTTTTTCCTTCTTTATCACTTACGAAGTCCATCTGCAAAAATTGCTAGCATGGGTCAGTTCAATGAACTGAGCATGATAAGCACTAAGCCTTAAAAAGAAGTGCATTCCACTAATTGTTTCAATAAAAACCCTGCTTTATTGAAACAATTAATATATCATACCCTAAGCATAAGTGATAACAATCAGAGAAGAAGTACATTATTAAATCTGAATTCACTTCTAAAAGAAGAGCAGAATATAATCTATAATATCTGTCTTACAAATTACAGTTAATTGATCCTATCAATTACCTTTAACAAACAACAGATCATGACATCACATTGTTCCCAATTCTACCATAATAGAATACAACACTTGTCTCTATCATAAGACAAAAGAAGTGTTTACAGACATGGTTCTCATTAAGATATTTCATCTAACTTTCAAGCAAAGAAGAAGAGAGACCATTTCCATTATGCCAAAACACATAACATCCGCAAAGCAAAAATAGGTCCATAGCATGACTTTAACTATTTCAGTTAAAGGACAACTACCTTAAAATTCACATTTAAGATATTCATCTAGTACAAAATCCTATATAAATCCAAGGAGGTTAACAGGATCAAACATTCAATCATTAAGTTTACCTATTCTATTTAACAAGACCAATTAACCAATCCCTTTTACATCATTTAAGACAATGATGTGTACAAGAAGATTATTTAACTTATCAAATCTCTGTAATACAAGAGAACTTATTAATCAGAAAGTTAAATCAAAAGATCTTAATCCAACATTATAGAAAAGGAACTTTTCGGATAAGATTCAATCATTAAATCCTTCATTATACATAACAAAAATTTCCCTTTTCTATAACAGGCAAACAAGTTCATACATGAGTTCCCAAAGGAAGGTACAAGATCAACTTCAAGGTAAGAAGAGAACATACTACAATTTTCCTTAAACATCTTACCATCAAGGGCTAGGAGTTCCCTTTTCAGTTTGGGATAATAAACAAGTGAAGTTCAAACACATCCCACAGTCCCTAATGATGCACAATTTCTTTTATCCTTTAAAGACTCAAGCATTCACTTATTGGACCTAGCAAGAAGTGTGAAACCCAAATAGGAAACTAACAACTTAGAAATTACCCATGTGCTCAGTCAAGACAGGAACTAACTTGTAATAAATTTTAACATTCTAATACAAGAGAAAATAGATTGTGGTTCCAAGAAGAATGAATAATCAACATATATTCCAAACAAGATCTCCAAGAGAATACCCAACAACCTATTTAAACCATGCCACAGTTTTCTTCTTGTGCATGTAGTTTGCTTCAAAGGAGTTCAGAGTTTTTAAACCGTTTAATCAAGTAACAACCCAGTTTAAAGTCAAGACCCAATTGATCATGTTTGAAATACAACCAATTTAAGACTCAATATGTAATTCCGAGCACAATGTAAAACATAAGCTCCTACACAGGATCAGGATCATTCAAGTGAGTAAAAACAAGTTCGGGCAACAATACGTTTCCTTTTGTTTTTAGTTTACAATTTAAACAAGGAGACACAAAGATACCATACCAGAACCAACATCTCGTTCGGATACCTTTCCAAGCACTAAGTAACCGTTTCATTGAACAATGTTGCATTACCAAATCTCATACATGAGTTAATATAAACACCAGCATCGCAATGCTAGGTAGAATGTAACGCATAAACTTTTAAACATTTCAGAATAAGTAGAGATTTTCCATTTTTCATTAATATCTCATAAAAAAAAACCATGTTTCCCAACTCAAATGAAATATAAATTCCTTAACAGAGCCCAGACCATACAAACAACAAAATACGAGTGCCATGTTCTAGATGGACTTTCAATAACAGTTCATATGGTCACAAGAACAATAAATCACAAGCACCAAGCCTTATGCAAACTTCAACAACAGTCAATTTATTCAAGAAAATAAAACACGGCTCCAAATTATATGTGGGTTTCAGCAACAGTCCAAGTTTTTGTAAGATTCAAACATGATTTAAAATTAATAGGACCCTCTATCAATAGTCCACATCAAACGCGAAACCAATACAAGTTCCAAAACAAAACTAAGAGCTCGAATACAAGCTTCCAAAAAACTACGAGCTCATTACCAGCTCAAGATCAACAAAACACGAACTCCAACAAAAATAGGCGGAACACAAGGTTCCCAAATGACTCAGCAAATATTTATTAACAACGAAGGACATCTAAAATGGGATCCATCAAATTCTAGTTCCAATAATGCCAACAGAGTTACAAAAATACACTTTTGCATGCATGTTCATGTTTTTAAGCTATCACATCGTAAGTTTCCAAACAGAACAATATTTACCAAGGATCCATTAAAACCCAACAAGAAAATAACTAGATAAGATAAGAAATCCAAGAATCTCAAAAGAGCATAATCATTTTAATGAAACATTTATAAGAAAGCAAGAGATCTTAAAGTTTAGAGCCTATCATGCCTGATAGTGCTTCTGTCAAATCAAAAAGAACCTCTAGCCAAGCTCAAAACTTCTCCTCTTCTCCACGAAAAATCAAATAACAATGTTCTTTTTCCACAATGCCTCCTATATATTCCACGAACTGAAAATAGGTTTAAAACCTCAAAAATAGCCATTAAGTGTAGTTCAATCTGCTGGTTTGAAAAACCAGAGAGCATGCAGAGAAAAAATCGCGAAGTATGCAAAGTGAAACAACCACATTCCAACCCATTTACATGCCTTCCAAGGTAGTTTGAGCACGAAAACCAAAAACAATTAATTCCATTAATTTTGATTTTCCCCTAACCTTCCTTGCCACCGCCTTTCATGTTTAGCGATTGCCAAATCAAATTTAACAAGGAATTCCATTTTAGTGGAGTCTCCACCTAAGCCTCTACCAAGTTCACTAACCCCTGCCAAAGCTGGTAGTACCTCTATGTAATTAAAACCTTATCAACAAATTTAATGCCTTGGAACCATCACCTATAATACATGTGACCACCAATTCCCCATTCAAACCCATTAGTTTAGGATAGATCATATTGCTTAGGTTAGACCTTAGGTAGATTGTAATATATACCTTAGGTTATAACCCAAACAACAATTACCACAATAGGTCTTAGCACATAGCCTTAGGTAGTTTCCACATAGGTTAGATTAATTCACAACACTATAGTTTTAGGCATTAGGTTAGATCATAATATAACCTTGTAGTATTAGGTTCTAGGTAAATTTTAATAGCCTAGAAACCTTTCCAAATCCTTTAGCACCAAGCTTAGGTTAGGATGCCAATCAACCAATCAAAGTAGAATAGGAAGCTTTAGGTTAGAATAGGAATTTTGTTACGTAACATAGTTTAGGTAGTAAATATTTTTACCTAGCTTAGGATTCCATAGGATAGTCCTTTTTAGGATCTTAGATCTTTCCTATGTCATGAACAGGCTGCATTTTCCATTCACCTCAGCAATGTCCTGCCATGGTCGATCTCCAAAGACCCAAGCACAACTTACAACTGAATGGAAACAAGTTCACACAAAAATCAAAGAGCTTGTAACCACAACGTTCAGTCCAATATGTCTCTTAATTCATGGAATGTCAATTTATCATTCGTTCAACAGAGCAGATTTAAAACATTCCTTGGATCACTGAAATTGATCCAAGGAAGAGTCAGATTAATAGATAAGTTTACAACTCTTAAACCAGATTGCAACTCTCCTGCAAGAAATGAAAAATGGATTCAAAGAAGCCATTCCAATTCAGTCAAAGGATCTTAAGAATAGAAGATGATTTATCCATTTCAAGCATGATCTCCAAAAATCAAAAGAACATATCTTTATAAGGAAAAATCACATGTCAACACTTGAAATGTAAAGGAGGAAAATAACAACTATCAAGGGTGTTACAACATGAGCATGCAAAATGTTGGATTCACCTCTGGAAGTGGAACTACCTCACACACTATAGGGGTTTAGTATAGTAATATTGTTGAAGCACAAGGATTACATCTAAAGGTCCTATTCCAGCTCTTGTTGGAGGATCATGAGGTATAAGTGGTTCTTGAGGCAGAGGGAACACGGGAGGTTCGGATCGGGTGGTCAAGGTCCACAAAGAACTACAAAATATCTATATGGAGATGTGTCTTCATCTCCCGGAGTATAGAGGTATAGAGGATGATTCTAAACATGTACATATGTGTGATTTCTTATGGTGCGCTAAAGTGATCATAGTTGTTGATCATAAGGCAAGTCAATTTTATATTACATTACGGGGACGTGCACACGGCTAGTACAAGAAGTTTGACCCGATCAAACTTATGTGGATTATGCAGCATTGAAGGATGCTTTCTTGAAAGAGTTCCATATCCCTAAATTTTAGTATAAAAGTATCATCGCGCTCAAATATATCAAGAAAGGTACCACTGAGAGTGTAGGTGAGTATGATGCCCATTTTAAGACACTTCTATCTAAGCTATCTTATGATATTCAAGCAAGCCAGCATGTAGAATGGTTGATTAGAGGATTTATTACACCATTTAGAAGATCATTATCACATAAGACATATATTGATCCACGCGAAGCACTAAAAGCATCTTTGCATGCTAAGGTAGTTGAAAGCATTGACACTAGCGTTAGTCCATTCTTAGAGGCATAGATTGCAGCTATGGAAAAGTAGTTAAAGAATCTATTAGCAAGTTCATCCCATGAAACGCACTCAGGAATTTGGTGTACAGATTGTGAAGTGGAAGGTCACACTAAGGATAGTTTTCCTCGTAGATCTATACACTCATTATTGTTGGATTGTGAGATATTTCATTTAAATCATGATGCTAGTCATTGTCCTTTGTTACAGCATGTGATAAGAAAGAATGTATCCTAATTTTACAAAAATTACCGCTCCATGACCCATGATACTGAGGATTTTCAGTTGATTGGTCAGATCTAGGATGCTATAGACATTAGGTACGACAGACAAGTATAACAAATAATTCTAAGGGTAAGAATGAGCACTAGGATTGGGATCATAATCAAATGCGCTATGATAGGAATGAGGGGTGTTTTGAAGGAGGTTGTGGAAGGGGACATGGATATCATGGTGGATATGGAGGATGAGGCCATGGTGGAGGAAGAGGTGATTTCCCTCATGGAACATGTTATACGTGTGGATCTCTTGACCACTATAGGTGTGAATTTCCTCAGAATATTACATGTTCTTTCTATAGAAAGAACCATAGCTATGAAGAATGCCCGGACTTATATGAGCATCTAATTAAGCATGATAAGAAAGAAAAAAAAGGTAGCGGGATGGTTAGAATCCAACGCACAATAGAAGATTAGTGGATGCCCAAGATAGCACCAGGACCTAAGGCATTAACTATGAAGATTACTACATGAGCTGAAGTGGCACACGCAAGAGAGGCATTGCACCAAAAGCCTACAATCACCAAGGAGGAGGTTTTACATGTAAGGTATCTAGATCTTGCTCATCAGAAGGAAGTTTACCATGTTACTATAGAAGTGCTAAGGAATCTTCGTGGTTAGATACGATTACTTAACGGAGTAGAAGAAAGCATCAAAGAAATTCCAAACTGATATCAATGATCTGAAAGAAGTGTGCAAAATTTTGTGCTAGGAGAACATCATTCCACTATTAGGAAGCTAGTTAAAAAGGAACACTCTGTCACAAGTATTGAGACTAGATGGAAAATTTTGCATGTAAATATTCCCCCTGATAGCATTGACTATGACAAGGAAATTACTCTAAATGCTATTGTGTATGGATGGTTGTTGAGCAACATATTGATAAATACAGTTTAGAAGTAAACGTGCTTACATTAGATGCATGGGTACTAATGGGGAGGCCTCTATTACAGCCATCATCTAATGTGTTATTTATGGAAAACCGGACTAATGCCACTCCCATAGGATTTTGAAGGATGCATCTATAACTATAAAAGGGTCCAAGTTCACCGGGATTTTGAGGTATTAGCACTTTCGAGAAGAAGACAATTTTCCATCCTTTCTTGGACATCCTTGGTGTTATGTGAATAATTCCAACTTGAGATTCAATAAGGGGTATATCAACTTTGAGAACAAGGAGGAAAGAGTTATGATATCTCTAACAGATGGGAATTCTACACCATATGTTGAGCCTCTAAGTGAGGAATTAAACAGAATTTATGTATGTGCTATTCAGGACCTAGAGGTCAATGAGCCATCAAAAGAAGGCATCCTACAGTGGGAGGATTCTAATTCTATTAGTGATACTACGAGTATTGCTTGTGACAATTGGGCTCGTGGTACATATAAACTAGTGGGATGTGAGGTGAAAAGGATTTTTTTGTGTAAGAATGGACTACATTCGGTTTGACGGATAGTAGACAAGTACCTTGGTATATAGTGGTAGAATATCTTCCTATATTTTTGAAAGCCATGGAAACATGGTGGATCAGATAAAATTAAGAGAAGAGATATGTTAGTATATACCTTACATGGGACAGTAAGGCATTGGTGGGTAGTCCACAGAGATAATCTTATAGAATGGGAAGAGATTGGGATCACCCTATCTATTAGGTTTGTAAGAAATAATGCACCTACACATATATGCACTTATCATGGTGATCAACCTATTCAAAGCATCACATTCAGTAGTGTGAGAGACTTGTTATCCAGAATTCACCCCCGGGGTAAATTTTGATAACATGCATCAAAATATTCAAATCCAAAGCAAGTTGATTGATTGAGCAAAAATCATGTTTCTAGGGTCCCTTCAGAAATTTTCTAACTCTCCTATTCAGTGAAAAGAACAAGCTCACGAGAAAATGTGGAGAAATGGTTGCGAGAAGGCAAGTAGGTTGATCCAGGAAAAAATTGTGAAAATCGGCTAAGTCCTAGTCCTAGGAGCAACTGGGGCATTTGGGACGTCAAGGCGCGGATCGGCCAAAAATCCTCCAGGCGGCCCAAATAGCAACAGGGACATCTGGGACAGAAGTGCGCGGTGGGCGTGAGAAGCCGATCCGGCCGAAAAAGATAACTTTCGCACTAACTGCTTTGGGACATATGGGACAAAGATACCCGAATCGGCCGGTTCGGACGAAATGGGAAACAATGATCCAAGCAAAGTGGGACAAGTGGGACAAAAGGCGCGAACCAGCCGGTTAATTTGAAATCACCACAAGGAGCACTCTGCTAAATAGGACAAAAAGACGCGAAAAGGCGAGAGAGAGCGGCAGTCGAGGACCAATCAATGCATGACACGTGTCTCAAGGGGAAAGGTCCAGAAAAGTCAAAGGGGCGAGTTTTCGAGCACTGATCCGAACCGATGGGATAGTGCCACGTGTCCCGGCTAGGGCCCATAAGAAAATTTCAAAAGGAAATCCTACGAAAGGTAGAGGAGAGAGAATTACTCATCCAATCAGAACATGCCACGTGTCATCCAGTGGCGAGTGCGGAAGGATTTCAAAACACATTTTCACCTGTTTTGTGCCCTAAATCTTCATATCGCCATAACTTTCGATCCAGATCTCGAATTTGCACGTTCTTTATATCAACGGAAAGCTGATGAAATTATCTACACGATTCAAGGGTCAATCTTTCATTTTGGAGCAGTCTAGAGGGAGAAAATTGAGAAACAGCTCTGACACGTGTTCATGGCCAGAAATGACATTCCAGTGACCAGATTTAATGTAGAATGGGTCGCATTCTCCTGTAATCCAGTCAAAGTGATAGGGTATGGGTTTGTAAGGTCCCCCATGCCATTTTAATGCACCTGCAGTCAAGAAAGAATGGGCTCCCATGCCTTTGTATGTTTTCTATCTCCTGGGCTCGACCCTTGCACTGTAAAAGCCAGTTTTAGGCTCATTTCAAAGGGGGGAACATTTTTGGGCATAGCAAACTTCTTCTTTCACCTCCAGCAAGTGATTGATGAAGGATCAGACCTCTCCAAGGATTGTAACAAGTTTTCTTTTACCTCTCTGAGGGTGTAATGCGTGTTTTGACATTGAAATGATAATGCAAGCTCTGTGAATGGGTTTCAATCCTCTGTTTGTATTATTTTCTTGATTTCGAATCTTGAATTATACATCATCGATCTGTGTATGTTTTATGTTGTGAACTTTGGTCTGTGTCTATTTGCATGACAAATATGTTTCACCACTCCTTTTGGTGCATCACCATCTTTAGTTAGTTTCAATTTTGCACTTCTACCCCCTGTCTCTTTGCAAGTTAGAGTAAGATTAGGATCTAAACCTCTGTAGTTTTACAAAATATAGATCTAAATTAGAGGAGTTTGAGGAACCGACCTCTAATCGGAGATTCCTCTCTCGATTTCACAAGTCCCCACGCTTGGAGAGAGGTTTCCATGTTGTGTAATCACCTTTGGATGCTAGAGTGATCAACCTAGAAGCCCGATCGCATCCGGGGTGTTGTGAGAGTCACGCAACAGTTTTGGCATGCCGGTGGGACCAGAGGTCTCATTTTTATTGCAGAAAATTTGATGTGCATCTGCTGCAATTTTCTTACTTGAAAAGAGCTATTATTTGCATATCTGGCGACTCAAGGGGAAGAATCAACCGGTTTCAACAACGCAGCACGAAAACTTATGAGAAGAATCACAAGGTCAAGAGTTGGAGAAGAAGAGTCTTTGTTTGAATACTGCAATTATCTCCAAGAAGAAGGAAAAGAGGAATAAGGATTCAAAGGTCTCCATCTCCACCAAACAAAACTCTCTCAACTCCTCCACCTGATCGGCCTTTCATTCAGTATTCAAGAGTTCTTCGACCAATCAGAATGGCGCAACCAGTGAACCCCTATGTCAATTTCCGGGCTGAGCCCACTTGCTCTCAATGCACAAAATCCAATCCCGATTGCAGCATTGAAGAACATCCCATTTTTCTTGGAGAAAATCATACCACTCCCGGTGATCATGTCAAGGACATTACTAACATTTGTGTAATCCATGAGATTAATGAGATGCAAATAGCTGTCAAATTCTTTGGCGTCTTCATTCAAGGGGAAGGAATTGCAATGGTTCAGAAGCCTTGAAGCTGGTTCTATCACAAACTGGAATCAGCTATGTATTGCACTTCATGATCAATTTGGAAAGAAGGGAGATAACTTGTCTCTTTTGGAGCAGCTGACAACTATCAAGAGAGCCCCCAACGAGCGGTGGCCTGATTTCAACTTCAGATTTCAAAGGTCTTGGGATAGAATTCAATGTGATCGAAAGCAACAGAGAAGGTGCTTTTCTATATTACCTTAAAGCTTTAAATTCTGATATTTCTATGTTGGTTCAATCTATGGGAGGCACAACCATCCCTGCTGCTTATAGTATTGCCATTAGAGCTGAAAATTGTCTGATTCAAGCTGGCAAGCTAGCTCCTAGGCCTCCAATGCCATTATATCCAAGTTTTGAGAGCCCAAGTACTAGTCAGGCACCTGTCTTAGCTCCTATTCCCACTCCTAGAAATCAGAGTTCAAATGAATCCTCCACTTCATCTCCAAGTGCCCCAAATGAGCTTCAAGAGGTCATGAAGCAACTGCAAAATATAGGCAATGAGCTGGTTACACTCAAGAGACAGCAAGCTCAAGATTTCAGACCTTCGTATCAGCCTCAAGCTCAACCAAATAGGCAGCCATATCAGCCTCAAAGACCACCTAATCCAGCAGCAAATATGAGTCAAACAAGGCCTCCTGCCAATAGACCATTCCAACCCTATAATCCAAATGCCATATCTGCCTCTAAGGCATTAGTACCAGCACAAAACAACATTGCCCAGGAGTATGATTGGTGTTTTCCATGTAATGAACCCCATAATCAATCCATGTGCTTCAATGGTGCTTTGACTCAAGCTTTAATGGTAACAACTACTGGTGTGGAGGGTGAGAACAGTCAAGAAAACAGCCAACAACAAGAAACATTCCAACAGCAATCAGCCCCAAATGACACCACATTGGTAAATTGGCAAGCAGAGGATTTTTGTGGCATGAACCAGGTAGTTTCTCAAGGTGTTGCAGCAAACACAAGGTCAAAAAGGAGAAATTTGGGTGAAGAGCAGCCATTAGCCCCAGCCAATCCACAACCTTCCACAGCTCCACAAATGATTGGCAAGCAAAGTCCCGTTTCAAATGCACAAGGGCAGCCAAGAACAGCCCCTAGGCCAACTCAAATGCCAGCTGTTGCTGCCCACATACAAGGAATAAATGTGCAAACCAAAGGACAGCAGAGAGATCCTTCATCACCATTCAGTATCATTGATCAGATGAAGAAGACAAACGTCAATATATCTATGTGGGAATCCCTATCCATCCCAGGCCAAAGAGATCTGCTGCAAGCTGCCATGAAGGACTGGCCAGCTTCGAATCAGCAGATGCAAGACAAAGTGCTCACAAATGCTGCCCAACCTGAAGGAAATCATGGAGCACAACAAGGTAAAATGCTGAAGCCTCCCCCTTTTTATGTTTCGTTAATCATTGGAAATCAGCTAGTGCATAATTGCATGATAGATTCCGGGGCAAGTAGCTCAGTAATGCCTAAACAGATAGCTGATCAGTTAGGGCTCCAGTATGAAATAACATCTAAGGGAGTAGTGCAGCTGGATGGGACAGCAATAGCAACAGTTGGAGTGATTAGAGGTTTGAGTCTTACCTTGCATGCATGTCCAAATGTTGTTGTCTTACAAGATATATCAGTCATAGACCTTCCACCACTCTTTGCCCTATGTTTATCAAGGGACTTCACTGCCAAAATTGGGGGATATTTGTCTGCTGATTGGTCTCACATGCTATTCAGAACAAGGTATGGAACTAAGGCTACAATTAGGTCAGAACCTATTACAAACTTCCACATTGAGCCCTATACTCCAAGTCAGATTAATGCCAATTGCTCAGCATTTGATCAAGAAGATCACCCAAACACGGATGAAACTGACACTAAAGTTGGAAACATCCCGGATCTAACTCTTGATGAATGGGCAAGCAAGGTGCATGCTTTTGATCCTTATCAAGGAATAGAAGAATCTGAGCTAGGAGTCTATTGTATACACGAAGAAAGTCAACCTATTCCTAGATCTCCAAGCCAAACCACAAGGATGACAATGAGGTATGGCAGGTTGTTTTTGATGGATCGAGGAGTAGACAAGGCGCAGGAGGTGGAGCCGTGCTTATTTCACCTCAAGGAGTAAAGTATTATTCAGCTTTTAGATTTCAATTTGCATGCTCCAATAACACTGCTGAATATGAAGCCTTGGTGCAAGGGATGCATTGGGCAATCAAGAGAAAAATAAAGAACTTGCAAGTCTTTGGGGACAGTGAGCTGATTGTAAATCAGGTCAAGGGACAGCATGCCGCCAAAAATGATCTACTCAGGTGCTACAAGAACAGGGTATGGGACCTCATGGAAGATTTTGAGGGTTTCGGCATCAAAGCCATCCCTAGGAAAAAGAATCAAGCTGCTGACAGGCTTGCAGCAGTAGGGGCAGCCTTTGACATTGTAGAAAACATTCAACAAGACAAGGTACAGCCAAACATCCACGTGATTGTGAGGCCTTCAGTGCCGGATAACAATGTCAGTTGGCAGGTATTTGAGAATGACCAGCAAATCATCCACTTCTTGCAAGAAGAAGCTGAGTTCTCAGCTAAGAATCAAGAAAAGTTGGAACAGCAATATGGTGACCAAGTGATACAGCTGAGAACTGACAAGCTGCCCAAGGGACTTATCACTTTGGAGTCCATTTTCAACCCCAATGATCAGTTTAGAAAGGAGAAAGCAAACATTCAGGTCAAGAGAGAAGATTCGGTATCCATCTTGGTAGAAGAGAACAAGCCATTGCAAATTGGAAAGATGACAACTGAGCAAGAAAGGTGTGAGTTCATACAGCTATGTCAAGAATTCCCTGACGTGTTTGCTTGGAGCTATGAAGACTTGAAAGGTTTCAATCCCAACTTAGCTCAGCATACCATTGAATTGGATCCAAATACTAAGCTGTCAGGAAAAAATAGAGACCAGTCAATCCACACATGGAGCCTCTCATGAGGAAAGAATTGGACAAGCTGATTGAGTCAGCAATTATATTCCCAATCAAGCATTCTAGTTGGGTTTCCAACTTAGTTCCAGTCAGAAAGAAGAGTGGAGAGATCAGGCTATGTGTTGACTTCAGAGATTTGAATAGAGCCTCTCTCAAGGACCATTATCCACTCCCTTCCATGGAACAAATATTACAAGTCGTAGCTGGTTCAGAAAGGTTTTCGCTACTTGATGGTTACTCAGGCTTCAATCAGATTATGGTAAAGGAGGAAGACCAGTTCAAGACAGCCTTCACAACCAAATGGGGCACATATGCTTACAAGAAGATGCCATTTGGACTGTCGAACGCGCTAAGAGCAACATTCCAAATGAGCTATGGATATGGCATTCAAAGGCTTGATCAACAAGATAGTGCTGGTATACCTAGATGATATCTTTGTCTTCTCAAAGAATCTTTGGAGACCATCTCTTTCACCTCGGGCAAGTGTTTCAGAGGTGTAGAAAGTTTGGAGTGTCTTTAAATCCTAAGAAGTGCATCTTTCTTGCACATGAAGGAAGCTCCTTAGCCATATTGTTTCCAAGGAAGGATTAGCAATTGATCAGAGAGGGTTGAAGCCATAAGAGCTCTACCATTGCCAAGCTACAAGAAAGCCCTTGAGTTTCCGGGAAGGATAAACTTTGTTGAGCTTTGTCCCAGATTTTACAGCCCTTATCAATCCCATCACCAAAATGTTAAAGAAAAGCATGGCTTTCAAATGGATGGTAGAAGGCAAGGAGAGTTTTGAAGCAATCAAAGAAGCCATCTCGAGGCACCCACTCTCATCAACCCAGACTTTTCCAAGGATTTCATCCTCTATGCATTTGGAGGTGATGACACTATTTCTGCCATTACGGTATAGCAAAACAAAGATAATGATGAAGCAGCCGATTACCTTCTTGAAATGCAGAGCCTAGATGACTGCGAAGTGAGGTACTCTTTTATTGAAAAACATGTGCTTGCAGTAATCAAGAGCTTGAAGAAATTCAATCATTTAGTCTCAAACAACAAGGTCCAGTTGCTGGTCTCACATGCTGGGGTTAAGGACTTCCTCCTCAACAAGGATTTGAATGAGAAAAGGGCAGGTTGGATCACCCGTGTCATGGAGTATGACATTGAAATCAAGATCACCAAGCTGGTAAGAGGAAAAGGATTGTGTGAGCGGCTGGTTTTGGGGAAGTAAAAAGAAGTATGCAATGAAGAAGAGGCTGTTTTGACAGTTCAAGATAGCCATGAGCCGAGTGACAGGCAAGAAGAAGACAATGCTGCCCCCACCCCTTGCTGGACCCAAGGCATTATGCACTTCCTACAAACAAGCCTATGCCCTCCAGAAATGAGCAAAGCAAAGAGGAGATACTTCAGGTTGCAGGTTGTTCCATATACCATCATTGATGGAGTTTTGTTCAAGAAAGATGTGAATGGAGTGCTGCTGAGATGCATTAGCACAGGTCAGATCCAAAGGGTATTAGAAGAATTTCATAATGGACCATCTGGTGGCCATTTTGCACCGAGAGTAATGTGACTCTAAAAATCATGAAGGCTGGTTATTATTGGCCTAGAATCTTTATTGATTGCTATGCATGGATCAAGAGGTGTAAGAATTGTGCATTCTTCACGGGAAAAGAGAGACTTGCTTGCCCTTCCATTACATCCAATCTTAGTTGACCAGCCATTCATGCAATGGGGTTTGGACTTCATTGGAGTCATCAACCCTAATTCAAGCCAAGGGCACAAATGGATTTTGATGACCACCGACTACTTCACCAAATGGATGAAGCATTAGCACTCAAAGAGGCAAATGAGTCTAACATCTTATACTTTTATGAGTAGATAACAACCAGATTTGGTGTACGCCACAATAATTTCGATAATGCATTGGCATTCATTGGATCGGGGGTGAGTGAGTGGGCTGTCAAGCAGATTTACCTAAGCACTTCATCAAACTATTACCCTCAAGGTAATGGCCAGGCCGAGTCTACAAACAAGAACTTGTTGAAGATCATTAGGAGGACTCTTGATGAGAATCAAAGGTCTTGGCATACCAAGCTAAAATCAGCCTTATGGGCTGATAGGATAACTCCCAAACGATCCACAGGTAACTCTCCATTTAAGCTTGTCTATGGAAGAGAGGCAATCTTGCCCATGTCACTTGAGTTGCCAACGTTGGAACTCATGAAACAGCTGGAGTTGCTAGAATTTGAGCCCATGGAGGTGAGGTATGTAGAATTGATGGAGCTACAAGAGATCAGAGATCAGGCATCCCAAGCAATGGAAAAGGATCAAGCTTTGATCAAGAAGACCTTTGATAGGAAGGCCAAAGATAGATCTTTTCAAGTAGGAGATCTAGTGTTGAAATGGGATGTGGACAGAGAAAAACCGGGAAGGCATTCAAAATTTGATGCCATTTGGAGTGGCCCATACATGGTCACAAAGTGCAAGAATAGCAATGCTTTCCAATTGGCCTCATTGGATGGTGAAGAACTGCAGATTCCAGTAAATGGAATCTATCTCAAGCGTTTCTTCTAAAGGGAGGTTCACTACATCTGTAAATATTAAATTAGATTTTCTTTCCTCCAAGTGCTTGTGCACATTGTTTTGCTGTAGGTTAGTTTGTTTTCCCTAAGTGCCTTGGCACACTTGCTGTCCATGGAGATGTTTAGCATGTCTTTGCGTTCATCAGGTGGCATTCCATCTTCCTCCTTGCACATTCTGAGTCAGTTTGGATTCTAAACAGAATATTTTATGACTCCATGCCCAATGGATTGCTTCAGGCCTGGTCTTTTCATCTAGCAGGTAGATGACCCCGCTGAGTTGCCAAATTGTTATCCAAAATTCACCCCCCAGGGTAAATTTTGATAACATGCATCAGAATATTCAAATCCCAAGCAAATTGATTGATTCAGAGCAAAAATCAGGTTTCTAGGGTCCCTTCAGGAAATTTTCTAACTCTCTGTTGAAATTTGAAAAGAAAAGCTGCGAGAAAATGCGGAAAAAAGGTTGCAGAAGGCAAGTAGGTTGATCCAGGAAAAAATTGTGAAAATCGGCTAAGTCCTAGTCCTAGGAGCAACTGGGACATTTGGGACGTCAAGGCGCGGATCGGCCGAAAAGCCTCCAGGCGGCCCAAATAGCAACAGGGACATCTGGGACAGAAGTACGCGGCAGTGCGAGAAGCCGATCCGGCCGAAAAAGAGAACTTTCGCACTAACTGCTTTGGGACATCTGGGACAAAGATACCCGAACCGGCCGGTTCGGCCGAAATGGGAACAAACAGTCCAAAGCAAAGTGGGACAAGTGGGACAAAAAGGCACGAACCGGTCGGTTCGGCCAAAATCAGCACAAGGAGCAATGTGCCAAATGGGACAAAAAGATGCGAAAGGTGCGAGAGAGCCGCCAGGTCCGAGGACCAATCAACGCATGACACGTGTCTCAAGGGGAAAGGTCCAGAAAAGTCAAAGGCGAGTTTTCGAGAGCGATCCGAACCAATGGGATAGTGCCACGTGTCCCAGCTAGGGCCCATAAGAAAATTTCAAAAGGAAAGCCCATGAAAGGTAGAGGAGAGAGAATTTCTTGTCTAATCAGCACATGCCACGTGTCATCCAGGTGGTAGAGCGCGGGAAGGATTTTAAAACACGTTTTCACCTATTTTGTGCCCTAGATCTTCAGATCGCCATAACTTTCGATCCAGATCTCAAATTTGCACGTTCTTTATATCAACGGAAAGCTGATGAAATTATCTACATGATTCAAGGGTCAATCTTTCATTTTGGAGCAATCTAGAGGGAGAAAATCAAGAAACAGCTCTGACGCATGTTCATGGCCAGAAATGACATTCCAGCGACCAGATTTAATGCAGAATGGGTCGCATTCTCCTGTAATCCAGTCAAAGTGATAGGGTATGGGTTTGTAAGGTCCCCCATGCCATTTTAATGCACCTGCAGTCAAGAAAGAATGGGCTCCCATGCCTTTGTACGTTTTCTGTCTCCTGGGCTCGACCCTTGCACTGTAAAAGCCAGTTTTGGGCTCATTTCAAAGGGGAACATTTTTTGGGCATAGCAGACTTCTTCTTTCACCTCCAGCAAGTGATTGATGAAGGATCAGACCTCTCCAAGGATTGTAACAGTTTTCTTTTACCTCTCTGAGGGTGTAATGCGTGTTTTGACATTGAAATGATAATGCAAGCTCTGTGAATGGGTTTCAATCCTCTGTTTGTATTATTTGCTTGATTTCGAATCTTGAATTATACATCATCAATGCATGTATGTTTTATGTTGTGAACTTTAGTCGTGTCTATTTGCATGAAAATATGTTTCACCACTCCTTTTGGTGCATCACCATCTTTAGTTAGTTTCAATTTTGCACTTCTACCCCTTTGTCTCTTTGCAAGTTAGAGTAGGATTAGGATCTAAACCTCTCGTAGTTTTACAAAATATAGATCTAAATCGGAGGAGTTTGAGGAACCAGCCTCTAATCTGGAGATTCCTCTCTCGTTTCACAAGTCCCCACGCTGGAGAGAGGTTTCCATGTTGTGCAATCACACTAGATGCTAGAGTGATCAACCTAGAAGCGATCTGCATCCGGGAAGTCTTTGTGAGTCTGCAACAACAAGACTCTAGATAGTAGGAAAGGAAGCATTACCACCTTCACTCTGGGTGCATAGATTGTACTCTATGCTACAAGGATGCACACACACATGGTATGTATATGCAGAACTACATTGAGAGACTAGAAAATGGCAAAAATTGATTGCAGGAATGATCTAGAACTTTGACTACTTTTCTTCCCAACCTCCAATAGAAGAGGCATTAAACTTTATCAAGCACTTAACTATGGGAGATAATGCAAAAGTAGAAGAGCATATTCAGGAATTATTTGGTGAGACAGAGTCTAGAGTGCATTTTGAAAAGGAAGAAGAAATGGACTCCATACTACTTCTACATGCTTTCCTTGAGAAAGAGAAAGGAAAGTACATCATGGATGATGAGGAAGTTGAGAACCTAGATATTGAACATTCACAAGGGGTGTGCGAGGTCTTGGACAGTGTAGATAAGGATACACGCACCTATCATGAACCCATAAAGACAAAGAAGGTGAATATAGGTTCGGAGGCTGAGCCTAAGGAGGCCATCATTGGAGACTACTGGTCATACTTGGAGGTAGAAAAGATCATTGAGTTACTTAGGGATTATCATGATTTATTCCCTTGAGGGTATCATGAACTTAAAGGCGTGCATAAATCACTTGGGGAAATGAAGATAAAACTTAAGGATGGTGCACAACTAGTTAGGAAGTGACCTTATAGAATGAACCCCAATTTGCACGAAAAGGTAAAAGAAGAAATTGATAAAATGTTGAAATCTAGAATTATCAAGCCCCTTGATGAGTTAGAATGGGTTATTCCAATGGTTATCAATATCAAGACGGATGGAAGAATTATAATATGTGTGGAATACAGGGAGCTAAATGTTTCCTATGTAATAGATGCATTCCCTACGCCATTTATTGAGGAAATACTAGAAGGAATTACGGGGCACAAAATATACTTTTTCACATATGGGTTTTCAGGTATCATCAAGTTAGGATTTCTTAGGAGGATCACGAAAAGACTACATTTACAACTAAATGGAGCATATTTTCCTATACTTTAATGCCTTTTGTATTGAAAAATGCACATGTTCTATTCTCATGTATAGTTGTTTAGGAATTCAAGGACTTAATTCACAAATTTTTGCATGTTTATCTTGATGATTGGATAGTATATTGGCTTGTGAAAGATCATTGTGATAATTTGTGCTTAAAGTTTAAACGGTGTAAACAATTGAGTATCTCTTTGAACATCAAGAAGTGCATATTTGCTACACCATTTGGAATATTTTTAGGACATATAATCTACAAGGAAGGTTTGTTGATTAATCCAGATAAAGTTTCAGTCATTCTAGGCTTGAAGGAACCTACCAGTCAAAGTGAGGTGCACATATTTTTAATTCATATAGGATATTATAGAAAATTCATCAAAGGGTATGCCGAAATTGTTACACCCTTGGAAGATTTATTGAAGGTGGAAGGTACATTTTATTAGGGAGAACCATCAGCAGTGTGCGTTTGAGATATTAAAGGAGAAACTTACTACCGCACCCATTATGCATTTTCCCTCATGGGATAAACCATTTCATGTGCATGTGGATGCCTCTAGCATGGCCATTGGCATTGTGTTAGCTCAACCTAGCGAAGGTATTATAGATCATCCAATTTTTTTCTAGTAGGAAGATGACTCTGTTGAATAGAATTATACAACTACAAAGCGTGAAGCTTTGTCAATGATCTATGCATTACACAAGTTTCGACAGTACTTGTTAGCAACACCATTTGTGTTTTATATAGATCACATGGAATTGAAGTACTTGGTAAACAAGCCCATCTTACAAGGGTGCATATGCAAATGGGTAATCCTATTTCAAGGGTTTGACTTCACAGTTGTGGTGAAGCTATGGAAAATCAATTTTGGACCAAACCATTTATCTAGAATCAACTCAGGAGAGGAATCACATACAACTAAAGAAACCATGTCAGATGCATAGTTATATAGGTTACAACACGCGCCCATGGAATTAGAAGATGTTTTTTCCTTTTTACAAACTGGTATGGCACTAGAAGGAATGAAGGCATTAGAAAATAAATAGCTTGCTATACACACGGCACCATTTATGTTAATCAGTGGTGACCTCTACAAGTTAGATAGAGATGAAGTATTATGACATTTGTGTATTAGAGCATGAGCGCAAGGATATTATGGAAGAGGCCCATGATGGTGTTTCAGGAGGCCATTATGTAGGTGATGTGACTTCCTGGAAGATCCTACTTACTGGATTATGGTGGGATACATTATATAAAGAATACAAAGAATATTGTAAGGCATGTGATCATTGTCATCGCCTAGGAAAACCAGGGCACAAAGATGAGATGCCTTTGAGACCAAATACTAGTGCTGAACTGTTTGAGAAATGGGCCATTGACTTTGTAGGACCTATTTCGCTAGCCATGTGTAGGACTGGATCATGCTATATCATTACTTGCATAGATTATCTCACATGGTGGGAAGAAGTAGCACCTATGAAGGACAGTACAGCAACTAGGTTTCTATGGGAGAATGTTCTTACAATATATGGATGTCCTTTAAGCTTGACAATGATAGGGGTACACACTTTTTAAATGAGACAATCAGGATTCTATTTGATGAGTTTATGGTTGCACACCATAAAACCACACCCTACCATCCTTAGGAAAATGGAACTACTGAGGCTTTCAACAATATTTTGAGCCAAATTTTGAAAAAAAATTGTGATGTTGGAAGAAAGGGTTGGGATGACAAATTTTCAGCTGTTCTTTGGGTAGATAGAACAACTTACAAGAGATTAAACAAAGCCACACCATTTTATTTAGTGGTTGGTGCAGAATATATTCTCCCTTTAGAATATATGTTACCTTATTTATGCATTGGGCCCATTAGAGGTATAGTTGAGCGGGATTTAGAAGAGCGTATTGAGAAGATGATTCAATTGGATGAGTGATGAGCCATAGCACGATGGATTCATAAGTAGGAAAAGGCCAAGTAGAAGGCATGGAAGATAGAAACATAAGGGATAAGAAGTTTGAGATTGGGAAAATGGTACTTCGTTATGACTCTAAGTTCTCACGCCATCTAGGAAAGCTTAAAGTACATTGGTTGGGGTCGTATGTCATCACTTATATACTTGAATTAGGTGCTTTCTAGTTAAAAGTATTTGATGGAACATGGCTACCTGGTTACTTCAACGGGAGTAGGTTGAAGCCCTACTATAAATAATTCTTCTTTGTGTTTGTAATAAGGTAGTATTGCCATTTAGAATAGGTTTCCATTTTATATTTCCTTAATTTATTTCATTCATTGTTTCCATGCTTTATCAATTTACTTGGTGTTCTTGTGTAATAAGCGCACTTACGTGCATGAAGCTACTTACTATGTGAAGCATGTTTATTCTTAGAGGACTGCACATACCTTTAATGTGGGGTGGTTATAGTTATCTAAGTAAAATACTATGGGAATTGAAAGGTGAAAGGAATAAACTACTATGGGTGTGGTTTAAGTCAAAATAAGATTGCTTCTCACAAGTGACCAAGGATGGAGATGAATTAAAGAACAGTATAACATGAGGTAAGTGGAGGCCATGATAACTACTAGGAGAAGGTATAATGATGATGTACTCAGGTGCAAGGGCATGCACTAAAGAGAAGTCTGTGACCAGAGGGTAGGGAGGCATGCTAGAAGGTTATAGCTAGGGCGCGAAGATGTACCATGTGGAATGAATGAATTTAGTCAATGAATGAGAGGATATTTAGTAGGTGAAGGAGCAATAAATGCATCAAAATTTGAAAAATTATATAAGGATGGGATGTGGATTCATTTTTACCATTACGACTAAGATAATTTGAGGAAAGAGCAAAGTATGAAGAGCTGAGTGATCAGGTGAAGGTGTGAAGGGTGTGAAACCAAGTGTGACAAATAGATCTATGCAAAAGAATCTTTCCTCCCTGGTGGTGAAGGGTTTGAGAAAATCAAGGAGATAGAGAGGAGTTAGGGCACGAAGTTTCTACCTAGGGCATGATTGAATCAAGCTAGGGTTTGATTCACAAGTTTTAAAGTTAAAGAGGAGACATTTACAAGGTAAAAATGGCACCTTAGAAGGCAGCTACAGCAGGAGAAAAAGGAAAGAATAAGGTGGTCATCGAGGAAGAAGAGATGGCACCCGAAAGTGATTTTTAAGAAATGCAATATCCGAGAAAGAGTCGGGTCGTCCAAGAATGGGATTCGCCTATTAAAAGCGAGAAAAGTGAGTGAATACAATCACAAGATAGTGGAGAACAAAAAGGATCTTAATTCCCTACTCACTAAGCATGAATAAGCATATGGTGGATGACATGTCGGTTTATGATGATTGATTGAGAAGCTACGAAGAGGGTGGGGTCTACTAATTGTATGAGCTTCCATATTTCACAAAGTATGAGCCCTTGTATCAGTGGCTCATGAGCAGAGTGCATGAGGACTTCTTATACTTTGTAGGATGCAGAGTTAGAATCTCATATGTACTTATCTCATCAGTTATAGGTTTGAAGGCCACAAGAGAGGACATAAAGAATGATCTCACAAATAAATTTGTGATCTTAAAGACTAGATAGGATTTAGGGTACCTAAAGGTTCCGCATGGTATGGATATAGACAAATTGAATAACTATCCAATTGTGTAAGAAGCGGCACACCTTGTTACATAGCTTAATGATCGGGAGCGATGGTCACAAGTAAATATTATGTGGTTACACGTTGCACGTAAGATGTCAAGAGAAAGATACAATATTACAGACTACATTACAAAACAAATAGTCGAGGAAGCGCGCACATGAGGGAAGATCAGCTTTGGGGTTGTTTTACTATCGCTAGTATTCATGGAAATTGGAGTACCAGATGGGTCGAAGGAAAAGGTATGGGAATAACCCATGGAGAATAAGTGACTAGCTGAAAGGTTCAGCAAGTACCTATGTAAAGGGTCCATGATAGATGATGTAAAGCAAAGGAAAGAGAAATGGTACGATAGGCTCTATGTGGCATTTGGAGAAGAGTGGCACATCCCAAAGGACCTACCATCAGTAGTAGGGAAACAAGTTCAATTTTCTATATATCAGCATTTCTGCATCGCACACTTCCTAATGAGAGATGGAGTCTAGAGCCCTTGGTGTAAATTTCCTTACGTATTCATTGCAAGGTATTTCTAAGCATCTGTTCACATATTTATAGACACGCACCGACTAGTATTCAATGTAGATAAGGTAGATTATGACTACCACACATTGAGGAAGAAGCATGTGTATCCTAGAAGAAGTTCCTACACCAAGAGGATCATTTCGAGAGGTGTTGAATATTAATCCAATAAGTCTAGCTGTAGTAGATGTAGGGGTAGCATTGGTGTATCTTCAGCTAAAGCCTAAGATGGAGAACAATAAGTATGTATAGAATTAATTCTCTCTCCTAGGAAAGCTGAGCAGTAAGCACATAATAGAAAACATACCGGTGCAAAGGCCCATAGAAGTTGTTAAAGTAGAGGGTGAAGAGAAGGAGCATGAAGATAGTTGAGGCTTGGAGTGCAGAAGAAAGCAACCATATGACAGAGAAGATTCATGGTGCATAGCCACTCCACCTCAAGTACAAAATGAATAGGAAGATACAAAGTTGAGTAGGGGAGCATAGATTTAAGAAATTGTTTAGACACATAAGGACTCAAAGTGGAACCCGAAAAATGGTACGGAAATCACCTCGTCTCTCTTTACACAAGGAGATCACTGAATCAAAGAAGAGAAGAAATTTTAAGTTGGATAAAGAAGTGGAGGAATCAAAAGAGAGAGAGCATGCATCTCCTACCCCACTTGAGAAAGAATATGAGCCACAGAATGAGGAAGAGTAGAAATATGAAAAGATGAAGGACGGAGAAGAAAAAGAAAAGAAACCCTTGGATCCATGCATGTGATTTCTCAGGATGTAACAAGACATGCTCCTAACCTTGAAGCTATAATTCCCTAGGGTCGTAGATTGAAGAGAATGAGTGGAGAGCACATTCCACCAGCCATGGGGTATGTAGGGGATGTAGGTAAAAAAATTATGCTCGCTTAGAGCACAATAGCAAAAGGATTTATTCGGCTTAGAGCTAATGGATGAGGATATGGTGATTGTGCGCACTCGAAAGAAACTATCATGGTCAATGCACACCCACATGGATGATCCTAAATTTGATGTATGTGAAGAGTCATGCATTTCAAGATGGCTGAAGAAGGCACCATAATCTAGACATATGACAGTAAAGCCTACTGTCATGTCGGATGAGCAGGTCAGCAACACATTAGTGAAGGTTTATTGAAGTTACTAGAAGGAACATAGAAAAAGCTTCAACAATCATAGCATTGTGTGAGGATTTAAAGATAAAGGATCTTTGAGATAACGTGTATAACACAAGAGAGGGAATTCGAGCGAGAAGAAGAATGAAGTATTTATCATCATTACGAGAGGAGATTGGGGACAATGTCATCGTCGAGAGAAAAGCCACACTTGGAGACCAAGGAACCACAGACGTTTCCCTCGGCGATACATTATGTAGGAAAGTTGGTTGACCTAGTTCTTGAAGATGAAACTCTTCACATGGAAGTGCCAAGGAAGTCGAACAAGAGGCGAGAATAGGAGAAAGCCTTAGTGATGTGAAAGATTGCATTCTATCAAGGGATGCTGCAAGTGCTACAAGAATTATTGAATAAAGCAGACCAGGATTTGAATATATGAACAGCTCCAAAGGTGCTTATCAATATAAATATCTTGGAAGAAAAAAATGAGGTCCAAAAAGCACTAAAGGATGAGACATTGGGCCGTGCGAGAAAGGCTGTCAATAGTTAGCGAAGTGCGAGGCCCTGGCAGAAGCACAAGAGCCGCATAAGACTCAACTGGAAGAACTTGGGAAGCTCATTTCACAGAAGATGGATATTCTAGAAGGAATATTGACATCAATGTCTAGCATTCTGTTAGTTATGCAAAATGAAAAAGGAGAGATTGCGAGGGATGAATTATATTCCACTGTTGTGGACATTCCAGAAAAAGAAGAACAAGCACTCGCTGAATGGAAATCCTTGGAGGCCGAAATAAAGGAGGAGTATCTAGAGTTGATACTTTAAATTGATACAAAGGAGGTTGCCTCATAGCCTCATAAAACTTATTTTATCTACATTCTTTCATTCTTCTATTCTTTGCTGCAATTTTTAGAGATACCCATTGTTTGGACGATAATGAAATTAGTGTGGGGTAATTTTGATTAGAGAATACTTGTTAGAGATCACACAAGGATTCCACGCGGGAGAGAAATCCAGGATCAAGGGTGTGAATGGATAGGAAGAACACATGCGTAGAGGGAAAGTTCAAATTTTGGGACTCGTCCAGATTTTGAGCATGAAGACCTATTTTCAAAATATTGTGTGTGGAACACATCAACGATGTAGATACGTGCAAGGCACATATTGTCTATCTTTAGAAGATTGTATCAAATCTTTTTTTACATAGAGATGAACTAGGAATAGGATTATCACTTGATTAACTATAAGAGGTCTATAGATATCACACTTGCATGTGTGGCTATGTCAGTAAATGGAGTGCATAGCATGCCCTTCCCTTAAAACCAATGTTTTCCTCAACGTTGAATAATATTGAATGTTGCTTTGTAGAAAACCTTCATCCTCCCGGAGTTGCATCTTCTATGCTCGATTATTCCACTTGATCAGATATTCCTTAATGTCTCTAGTTCTTAGCCTCTTAGTACGTGTTTATGGAATCTTATCGGCTCCAAAATGATTCATCCTTCCTCATCAATTTATGGTAACTCTGTTTAGGCTTCAAATTTCTATCCAATAACCTTCTTCGACATGAAACATGGAATCTTTGGGTGTATGTGTGAAGATGGAGGCAACTCTTGTCCATAAGCAACATTGCTAATTTTACGTAGAACACGATAAGGGCCATAATATTTAGGAGCAAGTTTGTTGTCCTTTTTTTGTTGCTTTAGGGACATCTATTTGTAAGGATGGAGATGTACAAAAACCCAGTCACAAATTTCAAAATGTCTTTCACTACGGTGTTGATCTGCTTGTTGTTTCATCATGTTTTGTGCTAATGCTAAATTCTCCTTCAAACTAGCCAAAACCTATTATTGATGTTGAATGTGTTCCTCAACATATCTAACCTTAGTTTGCACCCTCAAGGAGGAAGTGATAGAAGGTGGATGGTAACCATATAATTCTAAAAATGGGTTCATTTGAGAAGAGGTATGAAAAGATGTGTTATACCACCACTCTGCAATCGGTAGCCATTTAATCCATCTTTCCCGCTTATCGATACAAAAAAAAGTAGATACCCCTCTAAGCATTTGTTGACCAGTTCCATTTTCCCATCGGTTTAGGATGATAAGATAAAGCGTGACCTAGTGAGTACCCAAACATAAAAATAATTCTGTCCAAAAATTACTTGTGAAAATAGGATCACAATTACTTACAATTATCTTTGGGGTTCCATGTAGCCTTTGAGGCTGTCTCCAAAAAAATAGTTGTGGATGTACTTAGCTGAAATGGATGTGATAGGGCACAAAAATGGGCATATTTTGTGAGCCTATCCACAATCACGAAAATAACATTCTTACCCTCTTAACAAGGTAATCCGGTGATGAAATTCATAAATACTCCTCCCATCTACGGCTAGGAATTGGTAAGGGTTGCAACAAAACAGTGTCTTAATTGTTTCCCCTTTCATCTATTGGCACACTAAACACTCTGATACAAACTTTTATACATCCCCCTTGAGTCCTTCCCAAAATAATTCTCTTTTTATTCTATGATATGTCTTCAAAAACCCAGAGTGTCCTCCAACAGGCAAGGCATGTAGCTCTGCAAGAATCTTATGCTTCAACTCATAATATTTACTCAAGTATAACATGTCCTTGTACCATAGGGCATTACCTTTCCACTCAAATTTTTAGATGTCATAGATCCTTGCTTGATATTCTGTATTAGAGATTGTGTATCTTTTTCTTGATCCCATTCCAATCTTGCTTCATCCACCCAATCGGTCATCAACATGGACATTCCACATAGTAAGGCATCTGCGGATGTATCCCTTCTGGACAACACATCAGCTACTACATTTTCTTTACCCTTTTTTATATGATTTCAAAATTGTAACCAAACATTTTTGTTACCCACTTTTGTTTTTCCTCAGATGATAACCTTTGCTCCAAAAAGTATTTGATACTATCATGATCATTTTTACCTTGAAATGCCTATCCATGAGATAGGGACTTCATTGCTTGACCGCATGAATAATAGCCATCATTCCATTCTCATAGATAGGTTTGAGTAGATCATTTCCTTTGAATTGGTGACTCTTAAATGCAATTTTTCTTCCTTCTTGCATTAGATCTACTCCCAATCCACGATCTTAAAGCGTCACATTCAACAATGAAGGTTTTTGAGAAGTTGGGAGTAGCCAAAATGGGGGTGTTGCACAAGGCTTCCTTCAACTACTCAAAGGATTTAGTGGCTAAGTCTATCCAATGGAAGGCATCATTCTTTAGCAATGTAGTGAGTGAGGTTTCTATTTTACCATATTCCCACAAAAATCTTCTCTAGTACCTTGTTATTCCTAGGAACCCACAAACATTTTTGAGATTTTGGGCCTTGGCCATTCCACCATAGCTTTGATCTTCTGAGGATCAACTTTAACGCCTTCATGGGATACAATGTGACCCAAGTACTCTACCTCTTGTACACCAAAAGAACATTTAGATGGCTTTGCATAGAGAGTATGTTTCTCCAAAACTTCCAACACTTTATTTACATGTTGTAAGTGTTCTTCCCATGTCTTACTATAAATCAATATGTCATCAAAGAAAACTAATACAAATTTCCTTTAAAATGGCCTAAAAACAATGTTCATCAAGATTTGAAAGGTTGAAGGTGCATTTGTAAGACCAAAAGGCATTACCAAAAACTCATAATGGCCCTCATGAGTCCTAAAATCTATTTTATGAACATCTTCCTCTTTTATTCTAATTTGATGGTACCCCGAACGAAGATCTAATTTTGTGAAATAAATAGCACCATGCAATTCATCAAGTAAATCATCAATTACTGGAATAGGAAACTTATCTTTGATGGTGTACTTATTGAGTTCTCGAGTAATCTATACACATCCTCCATGTTTCATCCTTCTTACGTACCATGACCATTGGTGAATAATATGCACTCTGGCTAGGCCTGATGATACCTGCCTTCAACATTTCTTGAACCATTTTCTCGATCTCACTTTTCTAGGAATATGTGTATCTATATGGTCTAATGTTAGGTGTTTAGATCCCTAGAATCAATTGAATGGAATGATCATGATCCCTAACAGGTGGTATTCCCTTTGGAATTATATCAAAAATATATTAGTGAGCATCAACCATCTTTAAAGATCGGGTGGCATTGAAGACTCTATATGTTGTACTTCTATGGAAAATAACTTTGTTATAAATCCAGCTACTCCTTTTCTAAGAACCTTATGCATCGATGAGAGCTAATGATCGTGGAGACTTAGCTACCATCCCATTCAATTGTATTGTCCTTCCATCTGAATTAAATTTCATGAACAATTCTTGGAAATTCATCTCTATAGTACCTAAGGTTGTGAGCCCTTGGACACCCAAAACAATATTTGCACCTCCATAGAAATAGAAAACATAGGTGATTCTAACATGTATTCTCCCATAGAAATCTTTATACTATGGCACTTTCTGCACACTTTACTATCCCACCATCCACAATCATAACTTGCATTTATGGAGCTGGGTAAATAAAACAATTAAGGTGGGTAGCTAACTTACTATTTATGAAGTTATGAGTACTCCCCAAGTCAATCAACACTATCACCTTCTATTTTTTGAGATATCCAATAACCTTGAGTGTTTGAGGAGTACTAATACCTGAAAATGCATGGTAAGAAATTGTAGGTTGGTGATCCTCTACTTCATCTTCTACTAGTTCCTTAGCCTCTCCTATAATTTCAGCATCCTCATCATCCTCATTACCTCCGTCAATATAGAACAAATTCTTCTCAGCACATTTGTGTCCCGGTCCATATTTTCTATCACAGTTAAAACATAATCCTTTTGCTCTCTTTTCTTCCATTTATTGAGGAGTCAGTCTAATTGGCCTAGAAAATGAAGGGGAAGAGATACTATGGTCTCTGGTGTTAATGAAAGGTGGCCTCCTACTACAAATAAATTTTTCCTCTACTTGATGTGCCATGATAATAGAATCAGAAAGCTTGAGTGGATTAAACATATGTACCTCATGCTCGATGTGGTCCTTAAGACCCCAAGAAATAGGTCATTCAAATTCTCTTCTGGTATATTCTCCACCCTTAAGGATAGGTTCTGGAATTGATGCACATAATCTTTGATTGATCCTATTTGTCATAACTTTTCTAATTGACTAAATTAGTTCTCTGAAACACTAGAACTATAGTGCAATTGCAACTCCTCGGTAAAAATTGTCCAAGTGACACGAGACCATTCTTCTACCTCTGAGCACATAACCATCGATACCAAATGAATTGGTCTGGTTCAAGATATATGGATGTCAATGTCACCTTTTGTCTTGATGGTGTTTAATGTAGCTCAAATAAGTTCTCCATTTGATTTATCCAATTCAAGGGATCTTTACCATCAAATTTGTGCATATCCACTTTCGGCATCATGTTCCGTGGTTGCAAATAAGTTGGATTCTGATTAGGCTAGAAAAGTGATCCAACATGGTTATTTTTTCCATGATTTTGAATTGAAGATCCTCCTTGGTTGATATGGGCCATATTTGGGCCATATTGTTTACCCTTTACATGTTGCATGATATCATCCAACCAATGATTGATTTGGGTTGTGTCTCCTTTAGAGGCCATCTCAGATTGTACATTTCATGCTCATACTCAAGTTGGATCACCTTATGATCAACTGAGGTAAACCCTAGTGCTAAGGAATCTGTATTTACCCCTTATGAATCCATCTCTTCAATCACTATCCCATCTTTATCTGGGGTTTTACCCAGAGTAACAGATTATTTTTTACTCTTATGGAAGGCCCTGCCATGATATCAAACCTTAGGGTTTAGGCTTTGATACAAATTCGGCCAAACAATAAAAAAAAAAGAGAAGATACTAATACTATCTTTTTTAGAGATTTCCGAAAATGTAAAGCACTTGAAAAATTCCACAATTTGCACCCTAGGGAGATATTTTATGAAAAACCCTAAATTTTTAATAACTTGTGCAAAATAAATAAAAAAATTCTAACATTTTCAGGGAACATTACTTGAAATTTTTCACAACTCTGGTAAAAATATCTCCCACCAATTCGCTCTGGTTTGAAATATATTGTGGAAACAAAAAATTAGGGATTTTTCCCTAATTTTGGCCCAAATCAAAACTACGATACCACTTGTAATGAAATTACTAGTATAATTCAGATTATGAGCAGCAATATAACACTAAATAACACAATATTTCATAATAATTATCTCAATATGCAATTATAATAGCTTCGCCACTTGAGGGGTAACCCCAAACCATATAATAAGACCCAAATGCTTAAATGATAATGAACTACTACCTACAATCCCCTATATATATTATTCATATGCTATGGCCATCACCAAGGTGAACCTATTAAGCATGATAAAGTATAAATTATATAACGAAATGATATGGTAAGCCACAAGTCGGCTACTCATATCCTAATACAAGCAATAGGTTAAGGGTGTAGCATGGAGATGAGCTAGGAATATGATTGTCACTTCAGTTAACTATAAGAGGTATATAGATAGCACACTTGCATGTGTGGCTATGTTTGTAAATGGAGCATGGAAATTAATAGCATGAGGCCTATTTCTAGAATAGAGAAGCGGTGAAGGAAAGTCCCCACCCTATATATATGATATGAAGTACATAGTAAAATATACTTAGACACATATAGATAGATATATATATATGAGAGATGGATGTGTGTGTGATAGAGAGATATACAATGGAATTACTATAACAGATCCATGTGCATCGGTATAGATTAACATTACTATAATTATATTTTATGTTTATTAATAGATGGAAGATATTGGTGAGTCTAAGTGTTATTCCTATGTGTAATTAAGTAGTGCATGTTATTAATTCAATCATGATTATTGTTTAAGCTTATTCTTTCATAGATCCGAATGTAGTATGCATGGTAGAATGGTGGATTAATTATGGATATATATGGTTCTTCCTTCATCACACAAACATCTTGCTACAACAACCATAAAGAGGGACATGGTACCTTCGCGCACTTCGGGTTAGCACTTAGTCTAGGTTGAGTGATGTGCCATCGTGAATAGGGTCTTATCTAGTAAATTCTAGGTTGTATTAGCGTAGGTAGTTGTGGAGGTAATGGTAGAGGTGTATATGTGGGTGAAGGTGATGTGGAAGCTGTCATCAAGATTACCTTAGGTATGACAGATTTCATCACTCCAAACAATTTTGGGTAAATGGTAGAAGTATAAGTGGGTGATATCTGCATTTGAGTTGAAACAGGATTTCGAAAGCACCCCTAAAGAATGGAGTGATCAATGTAGTATAAGCGATCCACCAAACATGAGAATGGCATGGCAGTAGAAGGAACCAATGTTTATTTTTTGGTGACTCCTATAAATAAATTTGGTGCCTCGAAACAGGGAAGTGATTAGCTTCTGACTCTATGGGTAAAAGAGACAAGAGAAAATCAAGTTGATCCTTAAAATCCGGTGGAGAGTTATCTTTGACTAAAAGGGAAACTGTCAATGGGTCATCCACATGTTGGGGAGAAGGAAAGGTGGATGAGGTAGGTTCTTCTTTCAGAAAGAGGAAGGTAAGCATGACTCTCCCATGGGTAGGAGAGTTAATATTGTGGGTTGTTCGTCATATTGAGAGGTACATGGGGAAACTGCATTGGCAGATATGGTGGACTCCTCCATGGGTTCAAGGGGAGATGAGGGATAATCCTCTGTGGATAGAGGAGTAGATGGCATAGGTTCCTCCGTAGATGAAGGAACTTGGGCAAGAATTTCTTTAATAGATGAGGTAGGAGGAAACTATGAGGGAGGAGCTGGTAAGATGTCAAAAATAGTATGAACCTCGGCGATATTACCATCATTGGCCAAGGAATTTCTTGTTTGGCTAGATGATGGGGTGTGATTCAGGAATTGCTTCTTAAAGATATGAAGGTTCTAGTTATTTGGTGCATTCAGATTGTCCAAGACGAGATCTCTTTTATCTAACATTTCTTGGAAAATGTTTTTGAAAGTGATACGGTTCTTATCCTTTGTAACCTCAAATGTGATGGTAATTTTAGTAATCATTTTCATTGTACCATGCATGCATGGGGCGAGAAGGGTCAAAACCACTATTTTTTTATGAGTGGAAGGGTGATGGCTCCAAATTTTAAGATTTTTTCTAAAATAGTAGAGTAAGGCTCTCCTATGGGGGCATACTTGTGTTTCTCTCTTCTAAACTGAAAGGTTTAGACGGGGGAAAGGTTATACAAAGTTTTTTCTTGGTTGGATGGATGAGAATGGATGGATTTTTAAAATACCACGTTGGCAGACCCCTTGGTTTTAGAATAGGTATTTTGGGGTTTGGAAGAATAAGAAGTATCATTTGATTTTAACGCAGTGTTTTTGTTATGTAGTTATAGCTTCTTTTCTTCAAGGGCATGGATTTCAGCTTCCGGGCCATGGTAAATGCCTCATCAAAGGTGCAGAAGGTTTGGACCTAGAGAGTTGGTGATATATGTCTAACACAAGCCTTGGTAAACAATTATATTAACTTTGTCTAAGGTAATTGGAATGTAAGTTGGTTAATCAAGTTGTGCCATCGAGTGAAAAAATATGTGATAGATTCATCTTCATACTAGCGTGTGGCATATAAGTTAGTCATGGTGACTTTCTTGAAAATATTGATAGAAAAGTGGTCAAGAAAATCCTGAGAAACCTGGTTAAATGAGAGGATAGAATGTCTAGGTAAAGAACTATACCAATCCAAAGCAGGTCCGTCAATGACATTGGAAATTTCCAAAGGAGAAATGCATCATTGTGAGTGATCAGGTAGCAAACATGTTTAAAAGACCGCAAGTGTTGTTGTGGATATTATTTGTTATTGAAATGACTGAATTTTCTAATTTCCCAATCAGAGGATACGGGTGAATAAGAATGGGTGGGTAAATAGGCTTGTATGCAATGGAAAGTTGCAAAAGCTATGGAATGAGGCTAAAGAACCTCAAAGCTTTGCTAACTCATCCATGCACCATGAGATAAGAGCTAAACAAGGGAAACTAACATGCAAGCATTATAACTTTGACAAAAACATCAAAAACTAACATGTATACTACTCTCTACTCTTTAGATTACTTAATTTAAGAAATTGAACCTAAAAAGATCAACTTAGCAATCAAAGGTGTGATGTTTGATATGAAACTCAAGCTTTCAAGAATGGAGTCTCACCATTAATGGCTTCAAGGCCAATGGTTCTCTCCATATTACTCAAAACTTGGATTATGGATGCAAATGGAGGTGTTAGCTCAACAATGGAGGAAGGAAAGCTTTAGATCAAATGTCTAATTAGCTTGAAGCTAATACAAATGAGATCCAAGCTTTCTTAGGCTTGTTTTGGCTTTGTGTTATGTAAAGTTGTAAGTTTGAATGGGTAGGCTTAGCCTTGTATTTATAGTTTTCCACTTGGGAGAGATTGGAATTTGGGTGCATGTGGGACTAAAGCTCAAAAGGTAATTTTAGATTAGATTAGGATAAACATGATGTAGGCTTAGTTAGGCTTGGTTTAGGGTAGTTAACTAGGGTTTAGGCTAGTTAAACTTGATTAGCAAGTGATTAGAGACTCATTGAGAGTTAGGAGGGTCTAGAATTGTGGTGATAAAGAGCCTACGAAGCCAATAGAAGTGTTCTAGAGAGAACTATGGAGGTTCTAAATGGTTGAAAGGAGGAATGTTTAGCTAATAAGAGAGATATTAGCCAAACAAGTTGATATTGGAGGAAATGCTAAGTATAAGCATACTTTCAAAGTGTCTAAAAGGCTCATTACAAATCTCATCATATGTTTGAGATTTACTCGAACCGAGATAGATTTTTCCAATGTCTACATATTTTCCATCATCATTTTGATTAGGTCATTGGTATTTTTGATGATAGAGCACCCCGAGGTATGAGAGGGTAAATAAGATTGGTATGATGTAGATGGCATCCCCGTGTGTGCAGTGTTGCTTATGAAAAGCGTGATGGAGGGATATGAGAGGGAATGGAGGTGGAGGGGAAGTAACTAGAGTAGCGGTAGAGAGGAGCTGGGTGGTTGTTGGTAGTACGTAGACATAGGTGTGGTGGATGTATAGACCCTAGTGGTGGGATGCTAACACCAAAGGTGGCTAGGATGTGATAGGTATATAGGTAGTGGAAGACATGGGCATGCCCATACCGAAGATGGTGGATGTAGGCATGGTGGATTTCGTAGGCAAAATCTTGGGCTCCTAAAATATTTACTAAGTACAAAAATGTGCATGTGCGCGAAAGGCCTAAGTTGAGGGGTGGACGCGTAAGAAGAATGTGTGTAAGGTAGGGTTCTAGGAAGGTTTTAGAAGGACCATGTTATGCGCTGGTAGAACAAGGTCTTGGGACTTAGTTGTATTTGGCGTATTGGGTAGGACATTAGAAAAGCATGCACCAACCGCGCACGATGATTGGATAAGGTGTCAACTTGGTGAAAAGTTGACCTAAGAAGGAATATGCCCTGCGATGGAAGATTATAGAAAACCATCATGGCAAGGAGGAGTGCTCGACCTAGAAGATTATAAACTCGTAAAGAAGAGTTTGCGCTTAAAGAGGCTTATGTGAAAAGTTGACGATTGTAAATTTTCTTTTGAGAGCTAAGGAATGTAGATCCAGATTATGATGTATGACTTTGGGTAGTCTGAATCATATTGTAAATTTTCTTTTGAGTGTTAGATAATAGATCTAATGGATGTAATGAGGTTACCAACTTATTTGAATATGATCATTAATGATTCTGGTCCATCCTCATATCTTCATAGTTCTGTTTCATGTATGTTTATGAAATAAGTATGAATCCTTATGCATTTTCCTTTCTGTTTTGGTTCAGTCCTATATTTGTTAAAGTATCTTTCTATCTAGAATGACTGCATTGGTCTAGAAGCCATTCTGAGCTCTATGATGATTGCATGTCTCATTTCCACTCACTATCCTTAAGTTCCTATCATAGATGATGTTTCCCACTAAAATCACATAAAGGAGAGACTAGCGCCCTCGCATGCCTCGGGTGAGCGCCCAACACCCATTGGGTGATAGCCGGCGCTGCATGGGGTTCCCTTGTTCTTTGGTGGGTGTAAAAATGACTACATCTTGGTTCCATTTTTGGGACCTCTTTTCAAAGTTTGTAGTGGGAAATAACATACATCATGATCTATGTAATGAGTGATGACAAGAGTGTTTAACTTTGGAAAGTGTTGAATCATGGTTTAAGAGCACGGAGGATGAATTTTCTAGAGATTCAACATTGGACCTGAGTTTGATGCACGTAGATGGGTAGAAGAGAACCTCTACCATGATTTGTATGAAAAATTTTTTTTTATTGCTTCCCAATAGAGTTGTATGAATGGCTCTCGGCATATGCATCTAGATCAAGTTGGTATTATAGATCATGCACGTGGACCCAAGAAGAGTACCAAAGGCTGCAAGATGTAGATCTGATGTGGACTCGTGTTGTGGATCATTGGTGGAAAGGAGTGTTGACTAGCTACACCCTAGAATACACTATTTCCACATATTCTTGTCTAGACGTTGTTGAGTTTGAGTTTCTGTGGGAGCCCAGAGGATCATTTCTATGTGTTATCCCTCTAGAAATGAAGATCTTGATTGTTACCTTGAGTTTAGAGGCATTTCGATGGTCGGCTAAACCATTTTGAGTGTTGGGTGAGGAAGCTAGGGTGGAGGAAGATGGAGATAGATATTGTGACTAAGAAAGAAAGGAGGAGAGAGATGGCTCAAGTATAGTGAAGCGTGTGAAAGGGAGATTGCTAGACAATGTGAGGTTACAAGTGTGATGGATATATGGAGGTAGATGTTATGGGAAGGATTTGAGGTTCACGCAGAGGATGTGGAACCTGAGTAGTCTGTGCTACCCCATCTTGGCAAAATGCATAAGAGAGACCCCTTGACTTCTGATGAGATTTCATCACATGGAGAGAGAAGAGTCGTTGGCATGCATCTAAACCCACCTAGTGACCAAACCTTGGCACTTGGTTTTCTAGATCAAGAGGAGTATCATTGACCTAGTTGGTATCGGTGGAAGTGATCAGATCTGCACCCAAGAGATATAATTTTTCATTTCCTACTTCTATGGCTATGCATACTATTCTAGTATTTGGAGGAATTTTTGGACAAGGAGAAAATACACAAGGCTTGGGTAACACATGGGGAGTGGCATGGAGACACACATCTAGTAGTGGCACAATCTCACAGATGGTTGGCATGTAGTTTAGTGGGATGTTGGGGACACTAGGTGTGACCACTTTAGGCCCATTACTACGGAGGTGGACTACTTGGAGGTGGTGGATCTGGAGGTGGAACTAGTGGATCTGGAGGGCATAGGACCTAGTGGATCTAGTGGATCCGGTGGAGGAGGAACACCGGAGGAAGTCAAGGGACTGGATCGGGAGGACAAGGGCCTCAACCACCTCCTCAAGTCTTCTTTGAGATGTCTTTACATTTTCTAGATTACATGGGTATTGAAGATGTTGTGGAGCATGTTCACAAGTGTGAGTTTTATGGCATGCAAAGGGGATCACAACCCCAGAATGGAAGGCTAGTCAATTTGCAACAATGTTACAAGGGGCATGCATAGCTGGTATAGGAAGTATGACCCCCATCAGATGGTGGTAGATTACACCACATTGAAAAATGCCTTCCTAGTAAAATTCCACATCCCTGAGTTTGAACAGAAGAGCATCAACATGCCCTTAAGGAGATTCAATAGGGAATGGAGAAGAGAGTGTGTGGGAGTATGATGCATGGTTTAAGACTCTCCTATCAAAGTTTTCATATGACATTCACCCTTCACAACATGCTCAATGGTTTTTTGGAGGGTTGATAACCCCATTTAGAAGAGCTTTATCTCATAAAACTTTCACAGACCCATGCGTGAGGCATTGGAAGCTGCCCTATGCTAAAGTTGTTGGGAGCATTGACACTAGTGTTAGCCCATTTCTGGAAGCTCAAATCATTGTTATGGCTAAGCAGCTAGAAAATTTTCTCTACGTGAACTTAATTCATGAGACTCACAATGGAATGTGGTGTACAGATTGTGAAGTAGAGGGGCATGCCAAGGATAGTTTCCCTGGAAGACAATGTACATCATCAGTAGTAGACTATGAGATTTTCATGGGGACCATGATGCGAGTAGATGTCCCTTGCTACAACGTGTAATTAGGAAGAATGTATCTTGCTACTATAAGATCTACACCTCTACGACCCATGATACCAAGGATTTTCATCTTATTGACCAGATCCATGAGGCCATTGATCATGTGTGTGCTGACCAGCATTGATAGTAGTTCTAAGGGTGATGATCACCATTATGAGGAGTGTGTAGATGGAGGCACATGTGGAAGGGGATTTCATGGAGGATTCTATGGTCATGGTAACCACGGAGGAAGAAGTGAGTTCCCATGTGGAACCTATTTTAATTGTGGATCTATAGACCACTACAAGTGTGAGTGCCCAGACTTATTGTAGTGCTCATGGTGTGGGAAGAAGCACAAGTATGAGGAGTCCCTGAGTTGTTTGAGCACATGAGTCAAACAGCACCAAAAAGACAAGGGTGCTGTAATGGTAAGCATTAAGAAGGCTGACACACAATGGATGCCATGGGTGACACGTGATGTAGGTTTGAACCTGTTATGGTAACAACAAGAGTAGAGGCCACACATGCAAAGGAAATGCCAAGGTAGAAGAACCTAGTTTCAAGGGAAGAAGTGGTACATGGGAAGTACCCAGAGACCCATGCATCAGAAGGAGGTATATCAAGAAACCATGGATGTCATTTGGAGTTTACAAGGAGAAATCTAGTGTCTAAAGGAGTAGTCCAGGAGGGAGGAGCAAAGAAGGAAGGTCGAGGTGCACCAAAGGATGACCTGGATGAGGTCAAGGAAGTATGTAAAATGCTAAGGCAAGAGAATATTATTCCCTTGCTAGGAGCATGGTTGAGAGAGAAGGTACCACACCGAGAGAAGAGTGAGAGGTAGGTCTTGCATGCAAACCTTCCCCCTCACAGCCTTGACTATGATAAGGAGATCACGTTAAATGTGGTCGTGGATGGATGGCTCCTTAGTAATATCCTCATTGACATAGGTGCAGAGGTCAATGTTCTCACCTTGGATGCATGGCATCAGATGGGAAGACCTGCATTACAGCCATCTTCAAATGTGTTGTATATGGAAAACAAAATGAAGGCAATGCCCATCGGTGTCTTAAAGGATGCAACTATCACCATTCAGGGGCTAAGTTTATTGGGGACTTCAAATTCTTGGCACTCACCGAGGTAGAAATTTCCCAAGCATTACTTGGGTGCCCATGGTGCTATAAGAACAATGGATCTTCAGGTTCAACAAGGGATACATAAGCTTTGAAAATAAGGAGGAATGGGTCATCATACCCCTGGCTGATGGAAAATCAACACCCTATATTGAACCTTTGGGAGAAGAGGTCCTGGATAGAATATATGTGTGCTCAATCAAGGATCAGAGGTAATCCATCCCATAGAAGGAGTTATCTAGTTTGAAGGATGCTCAGTCCTTAAGTGACACCACCAGTATAGTGTGTGATAATTGGGTGCATGGGACCTATGAGTTAATTGGATGACATTTGAGAGGATCGGTGACAAAGGTGACAAAGGCATGTATGGTCCGGTGCCTAGGGAGGAAAGAAGCTACCTAAGTATTAGGAGGAGCCTTCCCTGAGATCTTTTTGTAGGAGATGGAAGCTCAGTGGAAGAAGGAGAATGAATGAAGAGGGATGTTAAGCTATGTCCTACTCAGAACTATTGCATGCTGGTGGGTGACACATCGGGATAACCTCTTGGAATGGTCGTGAGGTGAGAATTTCCTTCTCCATAAGGTTTTTTTGTAGAGCAAATGTGCCCATGGCTATAAAATACTACCATGGTAAAGAGACCACTTCCTTCCATATCCAAGCATGTGAGATAGCCTGGATGGGAAGCAGCAGAAGCATTCCACCTTCATTATGGGTTCACAAGTTGTATTCCACCCTACAAGGTTGTGCATGTGCATGGTACATTCACATGAGAGACATGCCATTTAGACAGGAAATTGGCAAGAGTTAGTGGCTGATCTCATTCAAACATTCGAGTATCGGAGTACAAAACCCTTGGTGGATAAGGCATTACAAGGTTGTCAAGCACCTTACCATTGGGGATAGTGCCATGGAAGAAGATAGGCTACTGGACTTGCTAGGTGAACCTGGCCTAGAGGCATGCTTTGAGGAAGAAGAAATAGAAGAGATACGGTTTGAGCACGTGTGTATAGAGAAAGAAAAAGGAAAGATGGTTTATATAATTGATGGGGAAGAGGTGGAAAACTTGGATGTTGACCATTCTATAGGGACGCGAGGTGTTAGATAGTTTTGATGAATGGTGTGTGCCTATCATGAACCTTTAAAGACAAAGAAGGTTAACATCGGCTCAAGAGCAGAACCCAAGGAGGCAATCATTGGAGACTATTGGTCAGAGAAAGAAGTCTCTAAGATCATTGATCTTTTACGTGAGTTTGAGGATTTATTCCCATGTGGGTATCATGAACTAAAAGGCATTCACCATTCCTTGGGGAAATGAGAATTAAGTTGAAGGAGGGTGCATGCCCAGTCGGAAGAGACCATATCGATGAATCCTAACCTACACATGTGAAGGTCAAGGAGGAAATAGATAAGATGATAGCATCGGGCATCATTGAAGTTGTTGAAGAGTCAGAGTGGATAAGTCCAATGGTAATTAGCATCAAGAAGGATGGAAGGATAAGGATGTGTTGATTACAGGACTGAATGTAGTGTGTATCATTGATCCTTTCCCAACCCCATTTACTGAAGAGATCTTAGAAGGAGTGGCAGGACGCGAGGTCTACTCTTTCACAGATGGATTCTCGGGCTATCACTAGGTAAGGATCATGAAGGAGGACCAGAGGAAGATGAATTTCACCACTGAGTGGGGAATTTTTTCCTATATAGTCATGCCTTTTGGGTTGAAGAATATGCACCTACTATGTTCTCATGCATTGTGGTACAAGCTTTCAGGACTTCATCCATAAATTTCTTCAAGTCTACCTGGATGATTGGACAATATATGGGCTAGTGAGGGACCATTGTGACAACTTAAGGTTAATGTTTGAAAGGTGTCAGTAGTTGAGGATATCCCTCAATATTAAGAAATGTGTCTTTTCTACCCCATTTGGAACATTATTGGGACACATCATATGTAAGGAAGGCCTACTAGTAGATCCCACAAAAGTTGTAGTAATTGTGGGATTGAGGGAGCCTACTAGTCAAAGTGTAGTGCATGGATTTCTTGGGCATATGGGGTACTACAAGAAGTTCATCAAGGGATATGCCAAGATCATCATGCCTTTAGAAGATTTTTTAGACATAAAAGTGCCTTTCATTGGGGAGAGGCACAAGCAGAAGGCATTTGACACTTTAAAGGATAGGCTTGTCACCACGCCCATACTATGATTCCCCTCTTGGGATAAGCCCTTCCATGTTCATGTTGATGCCTCAGGGACCACCATTAGAGAAGTACTTGCATACTGGTGAAGGGATTATTGATCATCCTTTGTGCTTTTGCAAGTAGGAAGTTAACATCAGCAGAGTAGAATTATACTACAACCGAGCGCATGAGGCATTGTCAATGATCTACATGCGCTTCACAAGTTTCAGATAGTATTTCTAAAACTCCATTTATATTTTACACTGACCATATGGCATTGAAATATTTAGTGAACAAGCCCATTCTACAAGGGTGCATATGTTGGTGGGTACTATTGTTCCAAGAATTTGAGTTCATGGTGGTTGTCAAACCAGGAAAAAGTAATTCTGGACCTGATCATTTGTCTAGAATCGATTTAGGGGAGGACACACAAAGCATTGAGGATACCATGCAGATGCACAACTATTTAGGTTGTGCATGCATGCCCTCAAGACTTAGAAGATATTGCAAGTATTTCTCAAGATAGGTGTAGCACCGGAAGGGATGAAGGCATTGGATAAAAAGTGGTTAGCTATACGCTCTCCATGCCCTACATGTTGATTAGTGGGGATTTATACAAACTAGGACGTGATGAGATTTTATGCTGGTGTGTGCTAGAACATGAGCACCTAGCCATAATAGAAGAAGTGCATGGAGGTAGTGTAGGTGGACACTATGTAGGTGATGCCACTGCATGCAAGATATTAATGGCTGGATTATGGTGGGAGACCCTATATCAAGACTGCAAGGAATATTGCAAGGTGTGTGACCATTTTCAGTGCATTGGAAAACCAAGGTGAAGAGATGAAATGCCTTTACACCCTATTCCCAAAGTGCCGAGCCATTGAAAAATGGGCTATAGACTTTGTAGGCCCTATTGCACCAGCCACGTGCGTAGGACTGGATCATGGTATATAATCACTTGCACAGATTACTTGACAAGGTGGGTAGAAGCAACACCCACTAAGGATTGTATACAAAGCTACTATGCAAGCAAGGTTCCTATGGGAAAACATTATTACAAGGTATGGATGCCCTTTGAGTTTGACTAGTGATAGGGGTACACATTTCTTGAATGAGACAAGTAAGGATTCTATTAGTAGAATTCATGGTGGCTCATCACAAGACTACCCCTTACCATCCACAAGAAAATGGAACCATGGAGGTGTTTAACAAAATACTTAGTCACACGTTGACTAAGATTTGTGATGTTGGTAGATAGGATTGGGATGACAAAGTATCATCCATTCTTTGGGCATATAGGACAACCTACAAGAGGTTGAATAAAGCCACACCATTCAATTGGTGTTTGGCATGGAGGTTGTCCTACCAGTTGAATTCATGTTACCTTCTCTACGTATAGTGCATGCAGGAGGATTAGATGATGAACAAGTGTTGGAGGAAAGAATAGACAAATTAATGTAGTTGGATGAGAGATGATCATTAGCTAGGTGGAGCTAGAGGACTAAAAAATCAAAACAAAAGGCATGGCATGATCATCACATTAAGAACAAGAAGTTTGAGGTTGGGAAGATGGTCTTGCTATATGATTCCAAGTTTTTGTGCCATCCTGGGAAGTTAAAAGTCCATTGGTTGGGCCCCTACATCATCTCATACATCCTTGATTCAGGTGCATGCAGTTGTAAGTGTTGGATGGGATGAGATTTCAGGACACTTCAATGGGAGTAGGCTGAAGCCCTACTATAAATAAGTCTTCTTGGTGTTTGTAAATAAGGTAGTGTTGCCAGTTAGTTTAGGATTTCCTTTAGTGCATTTTCTTTTCTTGTGTTTCCTTTCTGTTTTTTTTTGTGTTGCACCTTGGCATCGGTAACCTCTTTACTTTTTTTGAAGGTTGTGAATGCAGAGGACCGCACATCATTTTAGTGTGGGGTAGAATAATGTAGAGGAAAGTGCAAAGTGGGAAGAACCAGGAAGGATTGCATTGGAAATCCTGGTTGGATGGCCCTAGGAAAGGAAGTGCATGGAAGGAAAGGTGAAAAAGGATGGTTGGTGTCAGGGTAAGGCTACATTGTGGATCCACGTACAAGAGAGGAAGAAGTGCAAAAAAAAAAACATGAGGTAGGTGAGAGAAAAAATCATGACAAGAAGTACCTTGGCATTGGTGACATGCGCAAGAGTCTCCTGTCAAGATGGATTGGTTGCATGTGCCTAGAAGGTTGGGGGATTTTCCGTGCAAGGATTGGGTGCGTGAGTTAAAGTGCTAAAGTTAGGTTTTGTTGAAAAATTACATTAAGTGTTGAAGTACGGTGGTAGGTAAGGTAGCATTTAATGTTGAAAAGTGGGAAAAACTATAAATAGAAGGTTGGACACTTCATTATTTACATTGTGAATATGAAGAAGGAAGAGATTTTGTGAACTAGGGTTTCTAGAGTTGATCCGTGTGAAGAAAAATTGGAGAAATTTAACCGTGAGTGACTAGTTTGGATCTGCAAACTAGAGGGAAATAGTTCATGGGCATAGAGAGAGTTGTGGAGAAGTGTCATCTTGTGAAGGGGATATTCCAAAGTGAGGGTTTGGTAGCTAGGGCATGGGTTGAAAAGGAGTTTCTTCACAAGTTTGAGATCTAAGCTTGGAAAGGGTAGAGAAGCAAGAGCAAGAGAAGTTGAAGTGCAAAGATAACCTACACAATGGCACCCAAGAAACCTAGTTGTAACACCTAAGAAAGGGAAAAGGAAAGGGCAAGGGAAAACAACAAGAAACCACCGCAAGTACCAATGAAGAATGGTATGTAGAAATGTAGTACCCAGATGGGGTTTTGCTTGGAAAGGAGTGGGAGTCCCATTTAAGAAACATGACAGTAAGTGATTATAACCATCACACAAACATGACTGAAAAATAAATGGTGCTGGAGTTAGTGCACCCGAAAAACAAGAGGACACCAGAAGGGTTACCCATTTATAGTGATGAAGTAAAAGTGAAGTTGGAGAAGGTGGGATTGTTGCAACTCTATGAGTTTCCCTACTTTGGGAAGCCTGAGTGCCTCTATCAGTGGCTGATGTCACACATACATGAAGATCACTTTCACTTCGGGGGTGCAAGATGCATAACTCCTCAGCTGATTTCAAAATTCACAGGTCTCATCTATGAAGGAGAAGATATAAAGGATGACCTATGTGACAAAGAAGCCATCAAAGAAACCATCACCACATATGCATACAAGAAGGGGTCAAGGTACTTTGATATTATGGATATCCAAGACCTAGTGATGAGAATGGCCACATGCACCTAGTAACCAAACTTAATGACCAAGAGAGGTGGATGCAAGTGAACAAATCATGGCTCAATGTTTGCAAGAAGGATATCAGAGGGTGCCATTTACAACTTGTCACATACATCATGGATGAGATCATCAAGCAGTGACACGCAGGAGGGTGACAAGATACTTTTGGAAATGTCCTCTTAACTATTGTGTTTTCAGAGATCGGAGTGCCAGATGTGGTAGATAAGTTTTGTATGGGAGTACCCTAGGAAGACCCCTCACCCACAAAGAGATTCAAAAATACACTTGTGATAGCATGATGGCCATTCACAAGGTGCATCTTGAGAAATGGTATACGTGCTTGAGGAATGCATTTGGGGTAGAGTGGAGGATCCCTAACAACTACCAAAGCTCACAAGAGGGAGAAGCTGAATTTAGTAGTATACCAACACTTCTGCATTGGCATATTTAGGTTGGTTGATGAAAGCATGAGCCCATGGTGTAAACTTCCATTTTCCTTCACCACTCAGTACTTCCAGGCAGTGGGAGTAAATAGATTCAAGGAATCCAAGAAGCTGAAGTTTGACCTTGGAAGTATGGATCGGGACCACAGGGAGATGCGCAAGATGTTGGTCTACCCCAACAAGTGTGTGTACATGGAAAAGTATGTATCACATGAAGTTTAGATGATGAAACCCCTAACTCTACCTATTTGCAGGAGGTCCATGTGCATGTATACCTTCACATAAGGCCCAAGTTTGAGAAGGGTGCTTATCTTGAGAATGAGATAGCTATACCTGAAGACTTAACAGGTAGAAAGAAGACCATGCCCAAGAAAAAGGAGATGGAAGAGATAAAGAAAAAGGCACCAAGTGTCCAAGATACTCAAAGTGGTGGGGCACCCCGGGAACAAGTGCTAGAACAAGTACTTACACACGTAGGAAGAGGTCCCTAGTCAGAGAGGAGGTGCTCAGAACAAGAAAATCTTATCACAGAGGAGAAATCACCAGAGGAGGAAGAAGAGAAAGTAGAATCTCCTATACTGGAGTCCCCAAGTTAGGAAGAAAAGAAGGTGATGGAGGAAGTTGATTCGGAGGAAACAGAGAGCTTGGAGAAATATAGGGGTGAGAGGGATGATGATGAAGAAGATGAACCTGAAGGAGACCAAGAACCACTTGTTTTCAGTGTGCATGATTTGAAGAAGAAGAAGGTGAAGAGGAGAAGAATGACTACTTTGTGCGAAGGAAGGGAAGCCAGGAGGAGGAGGGCACCCAGACATGGGAGGAGGTGAAGAGGTTAGCATGAAGAAGGGTAGAGGACTCCAAGCCTCACTAAGGATGAAGTAAATGAGGTGGCAGAAAGAGAAGCAATGAAAATCATTGAAGCCTTGGTAGAACAAGAATTGGAGCGCAACGCTGATATAGTGATGAATGAAGATAGGGAAGAAAGCATAGGAAATATCATGGCAAAAGTGGGAGGAGGCCTATCTATATAAGTAATTATTCCTAAGGGCACACACAAGAGGAAAGCACATGGAGATCCAGGGGCCAAGAATGAGCTACATTGATGATCCAAACAAGGTGTTGTGCATGCGCTTCCAAAGCACAAGTCCCAATAGATCAACTCTTGGCAATGAAGTTGTTTGATGAAGAAGGTGCATACCCTCGGATGAGGAAAATGATTTCATGGGAAATTGAGTCCCACATCGATGAGCCGAGTTTGAGGTAAGCCAAGGGGCACTAATGAAGATGCCTGAGTCAAAAGGAGACAACCCCTTGGTGAGCGCTCAGCAACTTTTGCAGATGAACAAGTCTGCAATGCATTGAATAAGGTCTCGGTTGAACTAGAAGCCTAGGTTATTGGAAGGAATGACAGGGTAAAATTTCTAGAGGAAGAGCTAGAAAAGAGGGAAGAAGAGCTAGAAGAGAGAACCAAGAACTTGAAGTAGGAGGAACTAATTAGTGTGCAGCTAAAGCATGAACTAAGGGAAGAAAAGGAAAGGGTGTGTGAAGTATATAAGAAGGTAGAATCCATCACAAATGCCATTGTTTTGAAGCATCCAGACCTAGCACCACCCACACAAAAGTATGGATCTTCCCTTGAGTGCCTTGAAGACTTAACACACATCCTCACCATGGAAAGGCAACCTCTGGCCTTAGAATCCATGGAAGAAGTAAGCATGCCTGGAGAAGGAGGAAAATTGAAGGTTGTAGAAATCATTTCCAAGTACAAAGCAAGGTTCTTGCTGATGTGAAAATTTCTACCCATACTACTGAGGCCACGTATGACAATTGTATAGATAGAGATAAAGTGGTGAGTATTTTGGTCACCACTCACGAGGTAGAGCTCAAGGAATTCCAAGAGAAGAACAAAGGAAATAGAGCAGAGCAGGAGAGGATCCTGGCCGAGGTCGAGAAGAAGTAGAAGCTATTGAAACCTTACGAGGTTCAATTAAAAACTAGTTGAAGGAGTTGTACCCACAGATTACAAGAAGGATGGATGTGCTTGAGGACATGGGAAAGGAATTGGAAGGAATGGTTGAAACATTGAACACTCGAGGAAATGGACTGGGTTTTGAGGAGGTAAGCACCCTAGTCGGTGACCTCTTCCAGAGAGTGCAAAATGAAGTCGATGCCTGGAACAAGTTGGAGGCTGACTTGCAAAAAGAGATTTTCCTATCTTGTTGTAAAGTAATGACAACACTTCCCCATTCTTTCATTTTTCCCAATTCTTCATTCCCTTATTCTTTTTCCAAGATGTTAAGTCTATTGTAATTCTTTCTTTGAAGAAGTGTTCCCGAGGGTGGAGAATAGGTAAAGTGTGGGGTGATGTTGGGCCCCTAAAATATTGACTAAGTACAAAAAGGTGCATGGGTGTGCAAGGCCTAAGTTGAGGGGTGGGCGTGCAAGAAGAAACACATGCAAGGTAGGGTTTAGGAGGGTTTTAGAAGGACCATGTTACATGCCGGAAGAACAAGGTCTCGGGACTTAGCCATATTTGGCGTATCGGGAAAGACATGAGAAAAGTGTGACCCTGCATGCATGCATGATGATTGGATAAGGTGCCATCCTGGTGACAGGTTGGCCTAGGAAGGAATATGCCCTACGATGGAAGCTTCTAGAAAACCATCATGGCAAGGAGTGGAGAGCTCAGACTTGGAGGAGCATGCTCCCATGGAGGACCACATCTGGACACTTGGTGATGGATTTGAAGCCTCAGAAAGAAGAGTTGGTAGTTCAAGAGGCCTATAAATACAAGCACCCACAGAGAGAAGAAAAAGAGGAGGAGATCAATAGAGAGAGTGGAGCTCTGCAGAAAATGCCATGAGGAGTTATATTGGGTTGGGTAGATAAAATATAGGAGAAGGATGCATCAAGGGGCTTGGGATTGTAAATTTTCTTTTGAGAGCTAAGGAATGTAGATCCAGTTATGATGTATGACTTTGGTCTACCATATTGTGGTGTTTTGTAATAGATCTAATGGATGTAATGAGGTTACCAACTTATTTGAATATGATCATTAATGATTCTGGTCCATCCTCATATCTTCATAGTTTTGTTTCATGTATGTTTATGAAATAAGTATGAATCCTTATGCATTAGCAATAGGTGGTAAGGTAGAGGCAACTAGGGAAATGTTGGTAGTGGTGGAGGCAAAAGTGGGTGCAAGTATAGGTGGGATGGATACGGGCATGTTGTAGATAAGTTTCCCAGATGAGTCACGAGTGGATGAATGGGCTAAGTAATACTGTAAAGTGGTGGGGTTCTGATCAAGGATTTTTACGAACTCCTCATCACCGGTGTTGATGGTGATAGGTTGACTAGGATCCATGGGTGATAGAATGGAAGGTGATGATGGGCCATGAGGGAGTGGTAAAGGGCTAGCATGGACTATGAGGGAATTGGCTTGGCTACGAGTCAAAACCATGTGGGTTAGTGTAGACCTGGTAATCTGATCTCTGTAGATGACACAGAAGAATAGAAGGAATGGAGAAAATAGTTCGAGAGGTGAAAATTGTTCATTGTTTTAACTGAAAAATTAAAACATAGGAACCGACACTAGTTGGGGAGCCAATTTCAATGATATAGGGTAACCGATACTGGTTACTATGAAAAATCAAAAGATTTGCAAATGTGGCAATAATTGATGAAAATGAAGAAAAATCTGGTTTTTACAGTGATTTCAAAGACTCAGAGGTATGATGATGTATCTAAGAAACCCTAGAAAGAACAAAAAGTGATGAGTGTTATTTTTGGTAAAATGAAAAAAATAGGAAATCGATAAAGTGGTGGTCAATCGATTATAGTCATATGAGTAAAGCGATGTGATTCTTTGAACTAACGTCGACCACTATGAAAATTGAAAATATGGAGAAAGGTGACTTTAGTGACTTAGATCAGATAAAATACCAACCCATAAATCTAAGTATGGAAATGATGGACCCTAACACACTCAAAAAAATGGAATACACCAACTATGATTATGGAGTGTGAAAGGAAGAAAATAATGGAGAATATGACCTCACAACTCAAAACACAAATCAAACAAAAACTAGCAAACACAAAATCCTATTGATGAATTTTATGTTCCAACTTATGTTATTTAGGACTGACTTGTGAATAGAATAGATTTTTTGGTTTGATAAAAGGTACCCTATGAAAATCCAATAACTAAGGATGGTTTCAAGTAAAGTTTTGGCGGGGCGATCCTTTCTCTGAGATAATGACTAGACAGAGAAACCAGCTTGGTGCCCACTATCAATCCTTTGATTGTGTGATCATTGATAACTTCTTCTAGGTAGGATGTTGTTTAAGAAAATGTGTAAATTGTTTAAGTGGTTTGGTATAGAGAATGTGCAAAGTGAACTACGATTGAATTAGTCAACCATCAGTTGGGCATGACTTCCAGCATATAGGTTGCCCTCAAATTTAATGTGAACTACAATGCGACATACCAAAATGAATGCAAATTTTTTAATCCCAAATCCACAATTAAGTTTTATGTAGCAAATAGAGAATAGGAAGAGGAATGCTCTTTCACTAAATGCAATATAGTAGAAAGGAAGACGTGTTCTTTTTAGAGCACCAAAAACACAATTTCTTTTAGAAAATAGAAAGAAGGAGAATATTCAGAGAAGAAAATTTAATGTGAATACTTTCAAAGGGAAATAAACACACAATTATTTTTACCTAGGAATGAACAATGCAAAATAACCCACTGATGGGTCCCATGGGGTGTGCAAAATGTTTCACCGGATTGTTGTATTTATTCAAACCGATGAAGGTAAGAGGATTGTGGAGGAATACATGTTATCACATTGGTTGAAGGTTGAGTTTGTGATTTTTGATTTCTTATCCAATGTTGATTGTGTGAGCTTCCTTTTGGCTAGGAGGAACTACTTGTAATACAAATCAAGACCAAAAGATATAGTTAATAGAAAAAGTTAGTGGACTTCCTAGCGTGAGCTAGATCTAGGAAGTGTGATACTTCCTCAACGGTTATCAATCCACTGATATATAACTCAATATAAAATAACTAGACATGCAAATAAAAGAATCTAATGCTAATGTTCTTATTCAGGTATCTCAGACTACTATCCATGTTAATGCAATTAAATGCTTGATAACTAAACTAGTGAAGGTCCCTGGGTCAAGTTTCAAGTTTTTTAGGTGGTCTAAAGGTCACAAAAAGGGTCTAGGTAAGATTTGGTGAAGTTTGGGTTGACTTTTGGGTGATTAGGAAGCTTTCTGGTCTAAGGAAGTTTTACTGAGCACGAGAGACTAGCGTCGATCGGGGTGACCGATGTCGGTTCAAGAATGACTAATGACGGTTTAGGATGACTAATATTTGTTGCTATGGGAAATGGCAGAATGTCAAAAATGGTGTCTAGGATCTCTTTGTGTCTACACAAAGAGTTGGGAAGGTCTGTTGTGAGGTTGTAGGTGGGGTATCAGGTTTGGATGAGGTTTTGTGAGGTTTTGGGGAGGTTTGAGGGTTTTTTGGTTAAGTGAATAAGATAACATAAAGACCTGACATCGGTCGGATGTGATGCTAGTGAAGATGGGAAACCAACGATGGTTAATAAAAATGGAATCGAGGGGAAATTTTGTTGTAATTCAAAAAAAGGTATATTTGGACTTATCTCGTGATTACACAAAGGATGAAGGGAGGATGGTTGGGTTTGCTGATAATGTTAGGAAGACTCGGGGAATGCATAGAGGTCAAGTACAAAGAGCTAGAAGGTCATGGGTGGTTAGATAGGTAGATTGGTAAGAAGGTGGGGATGGAGGAATGTAGGAAATAACAAGATTTGATAACAAAAGATAATGAACCTACACTTTAAGCAAGTACATAATGATGAAAATCAAATACACTTACTTGTATTTGCAGGTCTGGTAGGTGAAGGAAGGAAGTGGTTTATCTGTGAAGAAAATTGTGGTCAATGTCACGAAATACTCTCGAAGTTCTCTCATGAATATTCTAATGCCTTTGGATGAGTCTCAGGTGTTTTCTTGGGCCTGTGGTTGAATGTATTTCATCGTTTGGATGCTAAGAAGTCTTTGGTTCGTGCTTGAATGCAATAGATCTCTCAGAACTCAAAATGACCAACTGGGTAAAAGGTTACAAAACTATATATAAGGTAACTAATGACGGTTAGGGTGACTAGCATCGGTTGAGGGATAACCGGCATCGGTTAAGGAAAGAAATCCTAGGTTATCAAAATATAGGAAAATATTTGTTATTTTTGGCGTGCTCGATTGTCATTAGGGTCTCAAGTGATGGTTAGCATTTGATGTTGGAGAAGGAATAGGACTTTAATTTTAGTGTTTGAAAGAGTCCCAGTTAGTTAAGATAAGTAGAGACTCAGTCTTAGTTAATTAATATACTAAGAATAAGTCCATGGTGAGGTGTCTAGGTGAGGTGTAAATTAACTTAATTAAAGTAATTAAATTAATTAATAATGTGAGGATAAACATTAATTCAATTATAAGTAATTAAATTAATATGAATGTGGAGTAAGGGTTCATGGTTACGTAAACATGTTATGTTAATTAATAAAAGGGGACCAAGGGGAGTGTGACCCAAATTTGGTGTCTACACTACCTTCCATAAAAAGGGAACTTGATGCAAGTTGGAATATTCCCTCCTTTGATGAATTTATTTTTGATTTGACTAGGGAACAAAATAAGATGATTCAGATGGGTACTCTAAAATCCAAAAAATCATATACTCTCATTGTTGGTCATGAAAAACCAAAGGCTTCAAAAGATAAGAAATAGAACCACAAGGATCATGATAGCAAAAGGACCAATCCACCACCAAATCCAAATCTTCCACTTCCTATTCTAGTTCTAAACCTCCTAAATAACGAATCAAATGTGGGTACTATAGTGGTATACATGATGAAGAAAATTTTTTTAAGAAGAAAGCTAACCTCCTCATGAGTCTTCTTCGGATGAACAACATACGAGTTCCCGATTCTCTCAATCCATCTTCATCATCGACTCATGAATGTTCTAAGGAAAAATACAAAAAAAGGGGGGAAATAAAATAGAAATAAAAAGAAAAATAATCAACTACGGAGAAATCAAAGGGAATATATTTAGTTGCAATTATGTCACCTACTCCTATATGATTTATTTATTCGGGTGCATCTCATCATATAGCCTCATCGGACATTGAATTTTCCTTATTAGAGCCATTTTACATGTCTTATATATGGATTGGTGACAGCACTTCTACACCGGTTTTCAGGAGAGGGTCTATTGAAGTGAGTTGTGGTACTTTAAACAATGTGTTTAGTATCCCTTCACCTACAACTAATCTCCTTTCATTTTATCATATTTCTCACCTTTATCGGGGCATGTAGGTTGAGTTCACTCAAGATTATTCTTATGTCGAGAGATACACAATGATATTATAATTGTAGTTAGTATAGTTGATCATCACACTCATCTTTACTCATTCTCTCACTTTTCTCCTCCTTCAGATTCTTCATCTCACTCGCATGACTTAATGATATTTCTTATCCCACTTATGAGTATGATGACTTCTCTTTTAGTATAGATGATTTCCAAAATTATGGGGATCCACCTCCACTATCCACTTATCACCTACCACATCTTGAGGATTTATCTCTTAATCCACCTAATTTTGGTCCACTACATACTTTCAGGGAACAAGCAATATGATTCAGGACTCATCAAATATAGGGCACTCTTCTACATAGTTTTAGAACATTTCTCCTTCCTTCTTCACCTTTGCTTTAGATTCATCTTGGCTAGCACTTCTACCTCACATATAGATAGTTTTTCATTGGATGAGAACAACACCTTTTCACTTTGAGGATCTTCTTCTTCACTTGGTATAGGGTGGCTTGTGACAAGTTCATCTTCTTGGGAGGCTGGATAGCACTTCTTCTATCCTTCTTCTTAGTTGTTTAGGGGAGTCTTCTATCTCCTATAAGTGGATGTTTTTTCCACTGGGTTTTCCTCCACTACTTGATATCCTTATTATACATTGGTACGTCATCAAGCGTAATAGGCAAGACCCATTTTTGTGTGTTTTTCTGACTTTCCTTGCCTCATCCTAAGTTATGATGAAGGGGGTGTTAGTGTGAGTGGTATTTTCCATCTTTTATTTATTAATTAGGTGAATTACCACCTCACTAGGTGATTCATCTCACTTAGGTGAGATCATAGGTCATTAGGTGTCCTAAGAGTTATGATACATTCCGTTATATAATCTATCATATGTGTAAGTGTACATCATACATGAGTTACATTCTATTTCCAAAAAGTAACTCCTCTTCTCCATTATGGAGGTATGATGGGTCATGCATGGGAGTTACACATCACTCCTATATATGTACCTTTTATTCTTGATCTGTGAGTATGCTAAACCCTTTTTTCCTTATATGCACATATCATGGTTGAATGCTTGTTTCCTCTTGAAACCTTTTCACACTATCATTCAAGTAAAACTTAGTTGATGTGCATGGTATCCCCCTTGATCCTCATTCTCTCTTTCTCCATCAATATCACACTTAATAATCTCACATTAGTTTATGAATGTTGAGTGGATGTTTTGAATGATGTATGCATGATAATTTAAATGAAGTAAAAATTTAATAGATTGATTCACCCCATATCAATCATTATGCTTTCAACAATAATTATCTCTTCTCATGTCACAAATTCCCTATTCTCTCTATTATTAATGATCCTTAAGATCACATTCTTACTCTTCCCTTAATCATATTCTCATTTCTGGCTTAAACTTGAACTACTAGTCTAAGTAAATTGGATTACTTATACAATTTTTCATGCCACCTCCATAGAATCCTAATTATATTGAATTCAAATGAAAGCATAAACAAAACTAATAATAGACCTGAACATGACTAGTCATCCTATCCTATAATAAATCAATTATTCCAATTTTATGGCTTGAACAATATTACATGGACAACGTTGCATGGTAGGAAATTTCTCCATAGACAAGACAGAGCGTAGAACAACTACATACTCAAAAACATTGTATAAACTATTTCCACACTCCATAAGATGAAATATAAAACCCCACAACCCTTCAAAAATTTATTTCTTCACTACATGACTCAAATAACATTTTTAAAAATACTCTACAAAATTCAAACATGTGATGAATCCACTATGCATTATTTTTTGTTAAAACATGATTTCCTATGATCCCCGATGTTCCTACAACATATAACTTGGGTAATTTTTAAAATGTGAGCTCTTGTATAAGGAACTGGTATATCACATTGCATGGCATCCACAAAAATTATCCAATTTTCCTCTTTAATCTTATTCTATTTCCACTTGACCAAATAATTAGTATATTCTTTATTGTGTTTTTCCTAGTTTATGTATCTATTATCCCTTCTGCTTCACCATGCTCCTTCTCTAGCATCTATTTCCTATGGTATACTTTGTTACCCTCTAGTTCAATATCATCTTCATATTCATGTAATGAAAAATATGGATACATATCCACAACATTAAAGATGTTAGAGATGTCAATGCCTTCAGGTAAATCTCAATCTCATAAGAATTTTGTGTAAACTTCCTGATGATATTTCATGGTCCTATATTCTTATATTTAATATCATTATGTGTTCCATATGAAAACATATCCTTCCAAAAATATTCCAGTACCATGTATCCAATATAATATTCAATTTCTCTTCACTTTTAATTTGTGTGCTATTTTTACTATGCATTCATATTTTCAAAGTGATTGCACACTTGTTAATATACTTCCTTTATGTGTTCTCGGAATGTCTCCTACTTGAGAACTCTTTTCTTCATGGTGTGGTGAATCTCTTCACTCCCCATATCCTCTTAGTATGTTCTCATGTATGATTTGGAATGGTGTTTTCCTATACTTCTCTTTATTATATTGTAATAATAAATTTTAGCTATGTTAAAACTAAATCCAAAGTTCCTAGCTTGTCTTTGACCAAACATTTAAGTAAATATATAAGGATTATGTTAACAACTTTTGTCTATCCAAAAAAATTCAGATTTTATGGTGAACTTAATTGTAGCATTGAATTCATTTTCTTCCACAATGCTATATAAAAATAACCAACAAAAATTATATATTTTTCACACACTATATTGTGTGGTAATCCATTCAATCTAAAATTTTCCTTGAAAAAATATTTGTAATGTAAATTACATCATTTATATTCCCATATGATTTATCTTCTAATTGAATAATTCAATATGTTTTTCCTCCGAGTCAAAATTAACTAATGGATAGGTCACTAGATAATAAACGTGAAATTCTTTTGTGAAATTCAAGTAATGTCAACACTCATTGTTTTTATCTTATCTTCAACTCCACAAAAATATGCATCTTTACTCCAAATGAATTTCTTTCTATGCCCCCTCACGACCTTTCTAATCAATCCATATACACCACTGAAGTTCTTGATGAACTTGTGGTAGAATCCATCTAACCCATGAAAACTTTTTGCTTCAAAATAACTCCTTAGTGATGGCCAATCCACAATTCTCTACCTTTTCATGGTCCATCTCCAGCCCTTCTCTACAAATGAAAAATCCTAGATATATCAAAGCTTATACCATAAAACTATACTTCTTGAGATTTAATCAACAACTTCTCTTCCTGTAATTTTTGCAATACTTTCCTAATATGCAGAAAATGCTCTTCATGCATCCTAAAGTAAATCGTAATATCATTTAGGTACATAGTCAAAAAAATCCTACATATAATGTCCATATTTGATTCATCAACCTCATGAAATTATTTGATGTGTTGTTCAAAGTATAAATGACATTATTATCTAGTCAAATAATCCTTCATGAGTCTTACATGTTGTCTTATATTCATTTCCTTCCCTTATTGAATATCATGAAATATTCTCTTGAAATCAATATTTCTTAAATACTTTTCTCCACTCAAACAATTTTTAATTCCATACATTCATGGAAATGGAAACATGTAATTGATTAAGATCTTATTTATGGTTCTTGAATTAGTATTCATATGTCACTCACCACCTTTATTTGGTGTTAGAATTTTTGACATTGTACATGGGCTCAGAATCTCTATAATGATTCTCTTATCCAAAAAACCTTGGATTTTCTTATGTGTCTCTGTATCTATTTATTGTTTCATCCTATAGGATGCCTTGTTTTGAATTCAAGATCTTATAATTACATCCATGAAATAGCTAATGTCTCTCAAAAGTGATAACCCTTGAGGTAATTCACTAGACACAACTTCCACAAAATCCTGCAATATTCCTTTTTCCTTTCACATTATTATTTATTCTCCTTTATACACTTATATCATGTTATATTTTTTCATAATGTGTGTTATCAACACAAAACATGCACTATCCTACTTCACTTTACTCTATAAATATTTACCTAAAAGTAACAACGCTTTTTGTGCTTCCTCAATCTTCTCTTGTAATGGGCTCAAAGTATATTTCTTTCCACCCTTCTCCATCATGTATGTGTTTTCATGGACATCATGTTGTGCCTTTTAGTCTAACTACAAGGCCTACTAGGTAGCACATGACATGTGTCTACAAGCATGATGTTACATATCACTTCTTCTTCATATATCCTAGTTTGGGATTTCAAAATACATTTCTCCTTCACCAATATTTATTGTCCCTTGTGTAGCCATGACACCCAGTATGCATTCAAATGCTCAATTATCTTTAACTACATTTTATCCACCATTTCCTATACTACCAATTTATTAATTCTTCCACTATACACTATTACCTTCAAAACTTCTCCTTCTTACTTACATGTCATCCTAAATAGAGTTCTTCTTTTCTCAGTGGTCAATCTCCTCATTTTTCTAGTTTGAATAGTATGTGCTTGAACATCAACACTTCTCACATATTTGGGTATTATTCATGACTTGTTGATAAATTTTCTTTTCCTCACATAATATGTGTACTTAATTTACCAACGTTCTAAGTGTGGAGAATGCATATGCTTTATGCCCTATTTCTCCACACTGTAACATGTGGCACCAAATTTGTGTCCTCCTCCATGACCTTTTCCTTAATATGCATGACCACATCCTCAAGATGTTCCTTAACCTTTCACATTCAAACATCACCCACTTTCCTCTTGCATAGAATTATCTTTGTCTTAATAAATTTACACATAGCCTTATATAACCTTCCCTTTTCTAGGGTCGGTGATTTGTTTTTTGTGCGCTAATTTCTCCCAAGCCTTAAGAGCATGTTGATAGGATTATTTCATGGAATGAAATTGCAACATACTAATCTCATCCTAAATTTATATACATTATCAAAATGTATACCTTGATATATTATCCACATGTCCCACTATAATGGTGAGTCGGGAAAATTCCTCATTGTAATCCTTCACACTAAGATACCTATGTTGTAATCCTTAACACCTCTTTAAAAATGAGTTGGTAATCTATGGGATTTTTGCCCTTGAGCTTCACCACTGTCTTATCCCATATATTTATCTTTAGTTTTCATGATACACTTGGTTGGTTTAAATATGTTCCCACCAAATAAATGCATGACATTTTAACTTCATGCTAGAAAACTTGAACTTTATAGGATCCTCCATGTCTTCATATTCAAAATAATTTTCCATATTTGTTATCCAATAAAAAATTTTGTTGGTTCCAAACTACCAAATTAAAAAGGGGTATCCAACTTAGGTTTATTTCCCATCCTACGGATTACATGAATCATTTTATCCTTAGGACCATCTTCTACTTCCTCTTTCCTTATGTTTTCATCTGCATCCACATTAGTATCGTGTACTTTCTATTTCACGTGTCTTTATTCATAATCACTATTTTCTTCTACAAAAACACCTTAACATTATGCATATTCCATGGCTTCAAAGTGATATTACATATTTCACATCATTTTAGCCAAGTCATCAACTATCACACTTTGGTTTTAGTGTCTTGTATTCCTCCGGTGTTCCATTTCAATGTTATTTTTAATTTTCTTTCTTTGAATTTGTGAACGTGATCTCCACAATATTCTACCAAAAATTCCTCTTTTCCAAATATGTCTATAATTACCTTCTACACACAATATTCATTATGAATATCCACAAAATCTTTTGTTTCAATTATATTGCACACTTTCTACCAACAATCACCTACTGGAGGATGTATGTAACAATTTTCTACCCAAACTCACAAATGTAGAAAATCTCAAGATATATCATGTCTCTCCTCAATGAAATAAATCCACCTCTCGATACCAAAATACATGGATTGGGTATGGGATTCTAACAAAGGATGACATCAAACCTCATAACCCTCATCATGCACATGATTCAAAAGTTAACATAGATAAAACATGCTTCCAAAAAAAATGATGAAAAGAACATACTTTTAAAAATCAAATAATTGGGATATATTATTCAAAAAAATAAAAACATTAGAATAATTTCCAATGATTCAACCTTTACAAAAATAATTATCTCTTGTCATGTCAAAACTTCCCCATTCATTCTATTCTCAATGAGCCTTAAGCTTGCATCCCTACTCTTTCCTTAAGCATAGTCTTAGTTCTTGCTTAAAATTCAATTACTAATCTAAGAAAAATAGATTTAGTTATATAGTTGTTCATGACACCTTCTCATACTCCTAATTCTATGAAATTAAAATCAAAGGATTAAAGGAACCAATAATAGACCCAAATATAATTAATGAACCTCTCCCATAACTTATGCCTTCAATCGATCAGTTATTCCAAGTTTTTGGCTTGAACATAATTTCACATAAAATGTTATATCTTGGACCATTCATAATAAAGCACACATTTTATATAATAATTTCACACTCAAAAACATTACATAAAATACTTACATACTCCATATAATGCAACAAAAGACTCCTTGACCCTTCAAATATTTATTTCTTCATTGTATGGCTCCAAAAACATAACAAAATTATATACATAATGTAAACACTAAATGACTCCACTATGCCTTTGTTTTTGGTTGACAAAAGATTACTTTGCAAGCTTGGATGCTCTTGGATCAATTTGATTCCATAAAATTATCATCAAATCCTATTATTATTTCTTCAAATATAGTGTTCTACAACATTCCTCTTTTCTAAACACATTATGATGTTAAATGTACTCTTTTAATACCGTAAACCACTTGACCATGTGATCTATGGTATTATATTTTTATGGTTCCTAATAAAAGGGTTTTCTAATTAATTTCTAAAATTTTTTTGGATTGAACAAAAATATAATTTGTATTTAACTTTGTCATCTTGCATTTCATATCTAAATTAGCTATTATTTTCCTTAAAATGTGATATTTAGTGGTCCAAGTCATGGTTTCCTTCTTGTGCGAATGTTTAACCAACCAAAAATTACATCCATCATTATGCATACATATAACCTTGTTATATTTTTGTAGGCCAAGATTGGTGTACATCAATCACACCTTTAGTTTATAAAAATGTCTTTTGGAAAATATGCCTTTAATAGTGAGAATTATTGGTAACCAATTTTAATATTGTTGTGGTCTCCTATTAATAATTATTTTTAAAATAAAAACAAAATAAAATAAAATTATTCAAATTTCCTCCATATACACCATTTTATCATGATGTTTCTCCCCTTATTATACATTTACAGACGTAATGTCAATCCAACCTTGATAACTTGGAAAAAATCATGTTACCCCTACTCATCACAGCTTCTTATTTCCTAATATAAAACTAATAAATGAATTGATAGTCTTCTAATATGATTAAACAATTATTCCATTTCCATTCTAGTGGTCTCATGTATTGTAACACCTCTAACATGACTGGTACCTATGATGAATTTTACTATAGAAGGTTCAAACATTGACAGGTGATTTTTTATTAAGACATTGTACTCTTATGACTTGGCAAATTGTGTTTGTAGAAGATAAGAACTTATCTCTTAGGAACATTCTATCATGTTTTTTCTTGATAAAAAATGAAGCAATCCATCTCTTTTATGTAGAATAAATTCACTTCTCGAGAATATGAATCGAGTTTTAGTTTTCATAATTTAAGAGGAATCAAATAAGCATTACCTTGGATCAATTCCATTGATCTAAGGTATGCTTCTAATTTACATGTCTTTTTATCATGATGTCCAATTTGGACAGATGGAAGAGTTCTAGATCTGGAGTGTGTGAAGGTTATGAATGACCCTCTTCATGGATCTCTACTTCGTATTTAATCTAGTAACAATCTGGTTCTTATTTTCTATTATTTTATGATGATTTTTCATTGGATACTTTGGACCTAATATAACTATGTTTTAAAACTAGTGACTCTATCCTAAGGGTTAAACCTAACCTAAGTTAATATGTTCTTATGTTAATTGGGATGAAAAAGAATTAAGAGGGACCTAGACTAAAACTATGGACCTATGTTGATTTCCTAAATTAGTGTCTAACCTAAGGGGGCCAATGAAATAACATGGGGAAAGAGGCAAGTGGGAGGCAAGTGAGTTCAAGGAAATTAAGGCAATTTATTAAGCCTTATCTCTTCCTACAGACCAAATTTTACAAAAAGGCAAGTTAAAATTTTATGATGATGAGTTGGCATTTCTCACAAATTTTTAGGATGCATGTTTTGTTTGAATTAAGTCCACTCCAAATTTGGAGATGGCGGTGGCGGGAAAGAAGGAAAGGACTAACAGTCTTACTCTGCATTTAATTTTTGGAACTTGGTGAAACTACCTAGGAAAAAGGTAGAGGGTTGGTTTTGTCAATTCATTTGGTTTTGGAGCTCTGCATGAGGTTTTTTTGTTTTCAAACCTCCAATTTGATTTTTTCATGCAATGTGTCAATGCATAAGTTTTCTCCCTTGCATGGCATGGAAGAAAGGGTTGGCACTATGAGACTATAAGGAGGAGATTGTGAAATTTTTCTACTTAGATACTTCTACAAATCACTAAAGGTGAAGTGCTATCAGGAATGATAGGCTCTATCCATTAATATTCTTTCTTTTGTTTAAGTGTTTCATAAGAACAACTCTTCTCTTTGGAATAGACTGGTTTTTGTTCTTAGATTTCTTTGCTTGAGGTTTTGTGTTAATTATTGGGAAATGCTTTCGATTCTATTTGAATGAGGAAAAGTGTGATCTGGGTTTTTGATTTTCTTGATTTGGTAGCTAGGTTATGTTGTAATCATTTGAATGGGATTGATACCAAGTCAAAAAATGTGTGAGATCTTTTTTGAACTATTTAAATCTATAAGTAGCTTGGTTTTCTTTAATCTTCGGATCTTGTTCTTGAATGATCTTGTTTCCTCTCGGTTGGGGAACTACAATTTTAAATTGTTTTGAATACTTGATTATTGATTGAATATTCATGATTCTTTAGGAAGATAAAATTTATGTGACTCCTGCTTAAATGTATTCCTTTGAGTGTTGAAGGAATGTTAAAAATAGGTGAGCATGACTATTTTCTATCACTATCTATAATTGTGAATCTGGGTTTTGTTGTATTATTTTTGTTGCAGACTTCTGACTCTGGGGATATTTAGGAAAGATAATTGTTGGGGATTTTTCTTGGAAAATGGTATAACGTTTCATGGACTTGTTTAAGTCATTTGGTTATGTTATTTAAAGCATGTTAATGTATATTCCTTCTTTTCTTTGGAATTGTTCTGTTGTTTTCTCGAAGCCTGATTTTGGAATCCCGTAAGGAAAATATTATTCAGTTTTCTACTTTATTGGGTATTTGAATAACCTTTGAAGGTATGGCATCTGGTGCTAAGAGGGGAAAAATCCTTTGGGTATGGTTTATTGTATTTTGGTTATGGTTGTCAATTTGAACTTCTTGATAGTACTATTGACATTGTTTTGATATATTGTGTTAGCATGTTTCTTCGATCTTGAGCCATTAAACCTAGTTTCAATTCTTCAAATATTAGGCAATGTTTTTGTGAAAATGGAATTGATTAATCCTATTTTGGTTTAATCATATAGTTCACTTCTTTTCCTGTATGGGTCTGAGTTGGGAAGATGGTTTAAACTTACCCTTCTATTAATTTCTTCTTTACATCTCTGTATCTTTTGGGAGATGGTTTAATTGTTATCTTGTGGTAATCTAGGCTATTTGTACCATCTCCTTGGATGATGGAAGGTAATGGAATGTGTTTCTCTTCGTTCTTTCCATTCTCTGGTTTTTTGTTCATTCAACTCGAACCTAGATTAGATCTCTGTTGGGAATTTTGGTTTGATACATTAGATAAAGGACCGTGTCAATATAGGTCATTGGTTTCCTATGGTTCTATTTTGATCATACAAGATTTTTGGGGTAGTGATCTCTCTCTTCCCCTCCTTCATTTAATTTTCTTTCAGCTTCAACTTGGTGAAGATGTTGTCTTCCTCTGGTTTGTTTTGTTATGTAACTTCTTGACTGTCTAGTAAGAATGATTGCTAGAATGTTGTTAGGGAAGTATAGTTGAAGTTGAAATTAATTGGATGAAATGTTATGTTTGGCTAGAAGTATTTGGATGGTTAATGTGTTTGTCTAGATTTTAAACTTAACCATTCTAACCACTTAAGGTATTGATAGAAATGGTGTATCTTTTTAGATTAGAATGTAACTCTTTTTCTTGTTGGGAGTAACCTTACCTCTTTAGGAGGTATGATTTAGTTGTTTGGTTTTTAACTTGAATTGGTTCCTAGTTCTAAGTTTGAGCATTAAGGACACTTTAATCTAGGACACTTAAATGTTACGATGATTTGGGTTATCCTAACTTATTTCTTATGATATTTAAGTTCATTTGTTGGCAACTCAGATTTTAGGATGAATTTAGGTTAAAGAAATATTGAGATGGAAGTAATGTTGTAATTGATCTACTATTGAACTATGCCTAAAAGATAGTTAGGATAGTTACTTTTCTATTAAACGGTTTTAACTGAATGAGTAATCATGAAAAGAAATGTAAGAAAGTAGTAGTGAAATTATGATGAAATGTTTCTTATCTAAATTATTTTTTAATTATTTTGATATAAAGTCAATAGCATGGAAGGTTGAAGTTGTTATATCTTAGGACCTAACTTTACTTTTGATTTTTGTAAATCTCTCTTTCTCTCTTTTATTGATTATTGTAACTCCTTTTGGTTATGTATTTCTGAATTGCTTCAGGACTATTTCATAACAAAGTAGAGTTCTTTTTTATGAAACAGTTAGTTAAAATCACATCGTTTTAATGTTTAGTGCTTATCATGCTCAGTTCAATGAACTAACCCATGCTAGCAATTTTGCAGATGGACTTCGTAAGTGATGAAAGGAGAAAGATTTTAGGAATTTACATTTGTTTATCAAGAGACTAGATCTTTTTATGATGAAAAATGGTTCATTACTAAAATGTACTTGATGGAAAATAAGTTGTATCTGAAATTTATTTAATGTTGTTGTTTGATATTAGCAATGTCTGAAGTGTTTGGAATTGTAAATGTATGAATCCTCCTTGTTGAATAAAATATGTGTGATATTTTTTTGCACTTGATATAATTCTTTTTGGTATGAATTGAATGGAAATGTTAAGTAATACTTTGTTTTACAGACTGTAACTTACCTTATGGTTTGGAATAGAATAAACATAGATCTGGAATAATGTTGTACTATCTTCTCTAAGTGAAGAGGAAACTTGTAAAGTTGACATTCATGCACTAATTTTCAACTAGTTCATTAGGCTATAAATTAAACAAATGATTGTTGAGAATTAGACTTTGGATATAAGTTAAAAAGTGCAAGGGATTATAAATGAACTTTAATCCTCAATAAGGGGAAGGAAAGACAAATCCCTTGAAATGAATCATAGTCTTAATTTAAGACCTTATTGATATGAATCCTGATTTCTATTGGTAGTTAGTGAAGGTGTGCCTTCTCATGTAGACTTCCTTACTAAATTGGAATGTAGGAAAAGATAATTAAAAAGGGAATTAGACTTCATTTCAATGAAGTATACTATGGAAAAGGACCTACTCAAATCTTATATAAGCTAGGGCTGAATTAAGTGAGTAATTAAATGACACCTCCATGTGTTCTAGGCCTTTTATGTAAAACATGAATCAGGATGTTAATAGTTTAAATCATGGCATATGAATTAGATAGAAAGCATATTTATTTACATAACTTCATTTATTGCAATCTTAAATTTGAATCTTAATGATTAAGGAACCTAGTTGTTCAGTAGGGTTATTGTAATTAATTTGTAACGAGGAAACTAATAAGATATAAATTTATATCTAAGGTATGTTCATCCAGATGAGGAAAACTCAGGTGGATGTTGACACACACCAACTACAGTAAAGTACCTTCATGATGAATAGGGTATTCACAAGGATACTATGTTGCAGTTGACATGTTTCAACACCCTTTGAGTTTATTCAACTAGACTAACATAAATTTTGACTTGATCATAGTTCTACCCTAGGTAGAGATAGGGGCATGACCTAGTGTCGGGGTCAACTCACATTGACTTAGGATAAATAGACACACCCAATCGACATAAGTTGAATTGAGTATGTCTAAGTACCCTTAGTCCTTGTAAGGAGTTCTCCACACTAGACCATGTTGCTAACCTTGGCTAGGGATAAACCTTGAATAAGTGGACTAATGAATTCAGTGAAGACCATTCTAGATAATAGATCAAGTAGGGTGAAGGACGTATTCCATTTGATGAGTATGTCATCTAGGAATATAAACATGAACAATATGTTTAAAATCTTTTGCCAAAGTATCTCAAGCTAATGGATGTGTTGTCTATGTTACTCAGTTTAAGAATTAGGATTTCAGATGAATATCGGTAACAGATATTCAAATAGGCCTCTTAAATAGAACACTTGATACCTTTAAAAGGGTAACAGAACCAAGTATATGTAGTATACACATTATAAAGTTAACATGAGAGATCGGTATGATACCGAGTCATGAAATGAGAGATTGGTGTTTCATTGAGTCATTTACAGTTGTATATGGTTTTTTGTTATGAGATTGATTGGCTTTGGAATGTGTGTTCTAAATTATGTTAATTTAGAATAGAGAACATTATGCAAAAAAAAATCCCTTGTTTCTAAAGTCTTAAAATGGGAATGTTACATGGATGCCCTTCTGGATAGTTTTATAAGGAAAATTCTATGTGAATTCCACTCCTTTGTACTTATGTTCTTTTGGAAGGGATATTTATCCATTTCCATATTCCAAAAAAATCCTAAAAAGGTAGAGTCTAGGTTTCTCTTTTCTCAAATTTTGATAGAAGTTTGATTATGGCTAATAATAATATTCTACCCAACACTAACATTTTTCATTCTTCTCTTAATCTCAAGTTGATTTTCGATATATAGAGTCGGGTCGGCACCCTATATAGAGAGATATGGCCCCGGCCCCCGACGCCTCTGCCTCTAGATAGATGGAGATGGGCATATACTATTCAATCCTCAAACCCTTACCATACCCCATATCGGGGGCCCATATATCTATATCTAGATCTAGTATATTGTGGCAACCCCTCTAAATCTTGTATATTGTAGAACCCCTCTAGATCTATATGGGACTATGGGGGAGAGGCCCTATCTCTCTATATGGTCATCGGGCCCTCTCCGCTATATAGAGAATGGAGTGGGCCCACTGTAGAGTATAGTCCAGGGAAGAGAACCGAGGTCAGGTCTATATAGTATCGTATCTTCCCTCCCCTATCTCGACGGTAGCTGTCTCATACCACAGTTAGACAGGCACTCGGTAGAATATATGTATAGCCCTACTGCATTTTCTAGAGAAATAATGTTTTACCATATGTAATATAACTATTTTAATATTTTGCAAGCTTTTACAAAATTATGAAATGTTTTTGTACAAGTAGGGTAGTATTTATAGTTCAAAACCTTGATCCTTCTATTTGATGTGTAATAGTTAGGGGGATTATGGAGGTTAGTTATATAGATGAATATTTTATTTCTATAATAGTAAATACCTATTTGTTTTTTAAGAGAATTTTTGTAAATTTAACATTATCTTCCAACTTTAAAATTAAGGTAATTTTTAGCGTAGCCAACACATAGTTTCTATAGAAATTTAGTTTTTAAAGAAAAAAATTATCAAGAAGTAAATCCCAATTGAATTTATTTTTTTCTAACATGTTTTCATGTTTAGGCATGTGAGTGAGTGCATGTATGGGTGTGGTGCATGCATACATGTGCATGTTCGTGTGTGTGTGTGTGTGTGTGTGTGTGTGTGTGTGTGTGTGTGTGTGTGCGTGCACGCTAGTGTGTCCTTGTGTATGTGTGTATTTTTGTGTGCACACATGTGCGCATGTGTGTATGTGTGTGTGTATGAGTACATGCATGTGCAGGTGAATGTACATGTGGGTTCTTGTGAGTGTGCGCACACGCATGCACGCACGCACATGAGTGTGTGTGTGTGTGCGCGCACGCACGCACGCATATGCACGCATGCACACAGTGTGTGTGTGTGTGTGTGTGTGTGTGTGTGTGTGTGTGTGTGTGTGTGTGTGTGTGTGTGTGTGTGTGTGTGTGTGTGTGTGTGTGTGTGTGTGTGTGTTAGTTACTATAAATACATAAGGAAGATCAATAAACTCTCATGGACAGATCATGAAGTTACCTATTTTTGTACAATACCATGTGTGGAAAGATAAAATAAGTATATTTTTTTACATGAATGTGACATTATCAGCTATCAATGCCAATTTTAGTTGTAAATAATTACAACCCTAATGTATATGTTAATTTATTGTACTCTTATACCTTTATTTTTTATGTGATATAAAAGTTTGTATGAAATATTAATATTAAGTTGGGATGACCAAAACTTAGGAGGAGGGGGAATATTCCTTCCATATCTAATTAGTTATTATATTAGGAGGGCCACTTAAATTATAGTGGAATTTCTATATTCCATAAGGATTATGGTCTATTGGATTTATATATATTGTTACAAAAACTTTTTTAGTAAATGATAATTTAGTGTCATATAAGCGATTACAAGATTCACATGTTTTTAATTATGAATTCATATAGAATGAAATGGGAAGGATAAAAATAAAACATACCCATCCCACAACTAACCAAATATTATATTATTAGGATTCCACTTTCATTCTAGAATCACCTCATTTGCATAAGGATACGATATATTAGATTTGTTAGGTTATATGGCATTTCCTATTGTGGTTTCTAACGAGAAGAGGAGTTGGGCTCTCATTGATGATATATATGTATTTCCTCTTTGGATTGAAGTTTATTTTGACTTTGGAGATGGATATGAAATTTTTGTATAACCATTTATTTTATATTCTTGACATCTTTATAATCTTGATCATATACATTTATCCATTTTTGTATGGATATTGTGTTTATGAATTTCTAAAATGTTAGTTTTTATAAGAAGTCGATTTAGAATAGGGTTGTAAAAATAAATTTAATAATTTTGAATGTAATTTTCACTTCTCAAAAATATTTAAACTTATTTTACCATTTTTATTGAATATGGTATATATAGAGATAATTTTCTCATTCTTATGTATGTGTGTGTGTGTGTGTGCATGCGCGCGCGCACGCACACACACACACACACACACACACACACACACACACACACACACACACACACACACACACACACACACACACATGTATGTATGTCTATATGTGTATACACATACATACATACATATGTGTGTGTACATACATACATATGTGTGTGTACATACATACATATGTATGTATGTATTTATGTATGTATGTATGTATCTATGTATCTATGTATATATGTATGTATGTATGTATGTATGTGTGTGTGTTTGTATGTATGATTTACACACACATATATGTATGTATATATGCATGTATGAATGCAAGTATTTATATTAATATATGTCTATAAATATGTATATATGTACACACACATACAAAGTGTTATTTATGTTTTCCTATATTTTGAGTTGTTATGTAAGTAAGAAATTTTTGGTTTTATTGTATTCATTTATTGTTTTCCTAAATGGATTCATGTTAAAAATAATACAATATTAGTTTTTGATATTATTAGTTTTTGATAATATTGCATGCATTCATTTAGTCACCCTCTATTTTTCGTAGTCTGGTTTGATCATTTATTTTTTTGGCATTACACCTTCTTTTTCCAATTGCTTGGCCCTCTGCATTGCATAGACCAATTCTCCCAGCATCTTCAGGTGTTGTATAGTGTTTTCATGTTCAATATATGCAAACATTTTATGTGTGTTAGTGTCTCCTTCATTTTCAGCACATCCTTTTCCATAGCTTGGCATCTTTCATTAACATTTTACGTTTCTCATTGACCACAATTGAGGTAATTTTTTCAATCTTATCTTGCACCTCCCTTAATTCAATAGCAATCATGTTGATCTTGTGCCTATTTATATCAATATCAAGCCTACAGTTTTTGAATTCCATCCTAAAAGCATTATAGCCTTGACCATTGAATCTTGAGCAGTGAATAAATATTTTTGCGCTACTTTCAAAGCCTTAAGACTCACAATGGCTTCCTCAATATTTTGAGTTTGTGTTTTAGATACTTCTTCCTTTTCCAAAACTTTGGGAGGAATCTCTTTGTTCATTTCCTCAGTTTCCATTTCAGGCTCTACATATATCTCCTAGAAATAATTGTCACTACCATCCTCATTGATTTCCCGTAACCTTCTCTTCGGACCTAATTTCCTTTTTCCCCTTTTTTCGTCCTTTCCTTCCATCCTTTTTTCTTTCTAAGGATTCTCTTTGGCCAAGCATGGTCTTTTCCTTTTTCCAAAATATGTACTTCCTTCCTCCATCAATGGATTTATCTCCTTTGCACCAATTTTCTCATCCCTTCCAATCATAGGGGTCCCTGTTCAAACCAAGGCATTAATAAGCCCTTGGTGTAGAGGGACTTTGAAAGTCCCTTTTCTAACTTGATCAATAGATTTGGCTAAAGATATGAACAAGAAATTTGGGAAACAATATTTCCTACCATGTTTGAAATGGTTTAGCATAGGGAAATGATAGGCGTAAACAACTTTAAACCTACCTTCTAGGGTTACATATGACATCAAAATAAAATCAATTTCCTCATAAGGAGGAGGCAAAGAGTCCCTTTCATAACCATTAAAATGTTTTCTTAGAGTCTCCTTACCTTGCAATAAGTTATCCACTTCCATGCTACATTTTTTCTTTAGTTTGAAAATCACTATACCCTCTAATGGACGCCTTGTAACTTTAGAAATCAACTTGGGTGAAATCAATTTCACCCCTCCCAATCTACATGTTTTGTACAAGAGATGCAGGTCTAGACCAAGGATTCTCAAAATTATCAAACTCTAATGTTTTTTCCTATTCCTAAAAATGATTTTAATTCTTCTTTTAATAGGCTCAATACCACTCTCAAAACTTAGACCTTTATGAGTATCAAGATCTTGCACGTGTCTCCACCTAGCATTAGTCTTAATCATTGTACAACTCAACTCCTTGTTATCATTTGAAAATATTTTATACATGACTTCCTTCCTTCTATCCATATTATTATCACCCCAATTCTTAATACTCATAAGGGGACACGGGTTAGGGAAAAAATTTCATCTCAAAAGATATTTGATTTGTTCATCCAAGCCATATGTGTTTTCCACAATATTAAAATCAATAGAAGTTACCCCCATGTTTGTAAATTTGTCAGCAATCCCATTCCCTTCATGGTAAATATGTTAAAATGTGATTGAGATAAATAAAGGGATTATGTTATTTTTATTGTTAATAAAGTCTTCAATGTAAATGAGACTATATTATTACCATTCATGCTTGATATTATATTCTAAGAGTCTCCTTCAACAATTAAGGTTTTGAAATCTCTCTCCATGGCTAATTTAACCCCCCAGTACATTACAACAGCTTCTGCCATGTGATTAGTTTGGGTCCCAAGATTAGAGAAGTAAGCTAGCACAAACTTTCCATTGGAGTCCCAAAACACTCCACCTCCTCCCGCTTTACTAGGATTCCCTTTTGCAACACCGTCAAAGTTTAGTTTAATAAATCCTTCCATAGGTATTTTCCATCTCACCCCTTCTCTAGGATTTCTTTTCTGAGTTGTTCCATCAATCAGGAGACCCCATCTTCTTGAAATATGAATTTCCCCCTCTAAAATTTCAGCCTCCTTATTTTTTAGAATATAAAATTTGTTTCTAACAACTTGGACACATTTTTATTATTTAAAGAGAGGAAAACATTTTCCCCTAAAAAGCCTCATATTCCTTTCTTTCCACACTTCCCACCAAATATTACCAAGGATAAGGATCGTATGTTTAAAATCCTTAATCTCTTGCGGGCTAACCCAAAAAACCATAAATTGGGATAAGATAGAACTAATGATCAGTGATGAAAAGGGACAACCTACAAAGAGATGATTAATTGTCTCCATTTACTTTTCACATAACACACATCTATTAACCATGTTTAAACCTTGTTTTGTAATACTGTCAACCGTCAGAATCTTATCGACCAAATTTAGCCACTTGAATATATTGACTTTAGGAATGACATTCTTATTCCATAACTTTCCCCATAAGATACCTTTTGTATTCTCTTCTTCTTCAAAATCTGAGAGTAAGATGATTTTATGGAATAGATGCCCATTTCTTCTTTATCCCATATTAGTCTGTCTTGTTCTCTTTTATTATAGGTAAGTTGATTATCAAGGAATTCATTTAATATTTCCATTTGTTGATTTAAATCTTGTCTATCCACCTCCAAGTGCTTCCAATTATTGAAGCCACCTTCTTAAGCCATATAGTTGTTTACCATTATGCCATATTTTCTTTCAAGTAGCTGAGATATTTCAGGAAAATTTTCTTCCATCATAAACTACCCTTCCATTTATCTTTCCAAAACATGGTCTTGGAGCCACTTCAAATTTTCCATTTACAGCATTTTCCCGAAGTTCCTTTTCCCGATCGATGTCCTTCCATATGCTTGATCCATTGAAAGTAGGAGGTTTTAAAATCCATCTATCATCATGTGCATCATTCCAATATTTCTATTTTAGAATTCTAGTCCAAACACTTTCTTCATTACTTAGTCTCCACCCTATTTTAGCTAAAAGGGATTTGTTCATTTTTACCCAGTCCCTTAAACCTAAGCCTCCAAGTTTCTTTGGTTTACAAACCCTTTTCCAAGCCACCAATGGAATACGGTCCTTAATTTCCATTCTACTCCATAGAAAGAATTTTTGAATGCTTTCAAGTTTGTCTGCCACCTTTGTAGGGAGCTGAAAAAGAGACATAACATAAACCAGAAGACTTTGTAATGAGATTTTCAACAAAGTGACTTTTCCTGCCTGAGAGAGAAGGTTAGCTTTCCACCCAACCAATTTTATTTCAAACCTTTCAATAAGGAAATTCCATTCATTGCTTTGGGGTCTTCTTTCTCCTAATGGCATACCAAGATAGAAAGAGGGGAAAGGTTTAATGTCACAATCCATGAATCTAAAAATTTCCTTTGCCTAACTTCTAGGGTATTTAGGAAGAAGATAGAACTCTTTCAATAATTTACAAGCTGCCCCGAGACTTCCACATAATCATCTAACAAATTTGCTTAAAAGAGCACACTTCCAGCATCAATTCTTCTCCCACAAGGATTGTGTCATCCACAAAATTTTGATGTGAAACATTGACAACACCCACATCTAGGGAAAATTATTTTATACTTCAGTATTAGTGGCTTCATTAAGTTTCATGCTCAAATATTTTTCCATCAGGATGAAAAGAAAAGGAGACAATGGATCACCTTGCCTTAAACCTTAGGAACTTGGAAAGAAACCACAAGGGACCCGTTAATAAGAACTGAAAAGAAAGCACTAGATATGCATGCTTTAACCATACCTCTAAAGGAGTTATCAAAACCAAATTTCTCCAAGACCTTATCTAAGAAAGTCCATGATACCCTGTCATAGGATTTAGCCATGTCCAATTTGATGACCATAGTAGGTTTCTTACTTGATTTTGATAGAGTGAATTATTTCTTGGATTTTATTATACCATCTTGGATTTTTCTTCCCATGATGAAACCCCCTTGTTGTTCCAAGATGATGGAGGGAAGAAGCATATGAAGACAAAGAGCAAGAATCTTAGTACAGATTTTGTATAAGGTGTTGCAAAGGCTTATAGGACGAAAATCCTTGAACTCCACCGCATTACCAATCTTTGGAATAAGGGTTAGAAAGGTGAAATTAACCTCCTTCAACATTTTTTTGGTTTAAAAAATTCTTCTACCACCTTAAAAACATCCTTTTAATTATGTCCCAAAATTGTTGGTAGAAGAATGCTAGAAAACCATCCAGTCTCGGGGCCTTATCTGGACTAATATTTTTAACAGCAAATTCCACCTCCTCTAGGGAAGGGGCCTTAAAGAGCATGATATTTTCCTTCATGGAAACTAGATTCAGAATACATCTAATGAAATTTTCTTCCTTTTCAAAGTTAACCCTTCACTTCTCAGATAAAAAATTTATGAAAAAATAAATGGCCTCCTCTTTAATTTCCTCATTTTCTTCCAGGAGAGTTCCATCATCACATCTGATTTTACCAATTATGTTAAAGCTCCTTCTTTTAAGGGTGGTGAGGTGAAATAATTTTAGGTTTTTTCCCCCTCCTTCAGCCACATAACTCTATATTTTTTCCTCCAAAAATTTTCTTCCTTAGCTAAGATGTTATGATATTCGATAGTAATTGCCTTTCCTTTTCACTTTCCATTAGATCCAAGCCCAAATATCCTTCTTCACTCCTATTTTGAAAGTCCAATTTATTTTCTTAACTCTATTTTCTTCTAGAAAATATTATCGAAATAAATTTATTCCATTTTTTAGATTCATTTTGACATATTGGAGTTTTTTGGATAATCTATAAAAGATATTTACCTATAAATTAAATATCCACCATTATCTAATAAAGTATGGTAAATGATCACTTTAGAGCCACATTTTCTCAAACCGAAAAGGTGTTATCCTTCTAGTTGTATCTTTCACAATCAGAAGAATGGGGTTATGGTTTGACCCTATCCTAGGAAGGGTAAAAAGATATCCTTCTTAAACCACTCTTTTGTAGCAAGCACCCTATCCAGTCTCACTTGTATAAGTTGGGATCCAACTCTCCTATTAGACCAAGTGTATTTACTTCCTTTTAAGTCAATGTCCATTAAGTTTGAACTCATCAAAATTCATTAAGGTCCTCCATACCTACTATATAGTCCATCGACCCCCTTTTTTTCCAGAGGTGAAATCGGGGTATTGAAATCTCCAAGAAGCAACTAGTCAGATCTAAAGATAATATTCTTGAAGTTTAATAAGTGTTGCCATAATTTCTTCCTTTCCTTATGGGATGTAGGAGCATAGATGTTCGATATAACCCATATTTTGTTATTTTCAATGTTTCTCATCATCACAACCATGTGGTTTCCTCTTTTAATCAAAGGATTTCCTCAAAATATTTTAGGATTTCATACTACATTTATGCCTCCTAAAGCACCAATGGAACTAACAACAATGGCTTTAGAGTTTTTCCAAAAAAAAATCCCAAATATTTTAGAAATTTTCTTCCTTCATTTTTATTTCTATATTGCTAGAACATATAATTTCTAAGTTTCCACTAGATCCTTTAAGATTCTCCATTTATAAGGTTTGTTAATCCCTCTCCCATTCCATGATATGTAATTTATTTCTTTGGGTTAGTCTTAGTCTTTCTAAACACCTTCTTATCTAAGCATGCATGTGTTCCCTGAATCTATATCTTTATGTGTATCCTTCTTTCGGGATTCTTGTCTAGTCGGCCTTTCGTTTTTGCTATTTTCATGATAACATTAATTAGATTGCCTCCCCTTGTACCTACAAATTTCACATTGTTATTTTTTAGGATGTTCCTTTTGAAGATTCACCCCTTAACAACATGGACCCTATTACTATTTTATTTTATTCCATTTTATTTTCCTTTATTTCCATTTGAAATATTTGTTTTACATTCAACATTTCCTCCACTGTCAAATTAGTCAATTCCATACCTATTTTATGGGACTCTAATTATTCTAAAAATATTGTGCTTACTTAAGCTTGGATACCTTCAAACCCTCACCACTTGATCTTTTGTTTTCCTTATTTTTCATCTCCGGAGTTTTAGTACCCTTTATAATTTCTTCCTTTTTATTCATTACTTTATTAGGGGAAGGGATCTAATTTCCTTTCCATTAATACAATTGATTTCAGGTTTCCATTATTCATGTCTTGAATCTTTGAGTCTGACATCGATATGTTTTTGTTTCTTTTCTTGTTAACCACCAAAGTGAAGCCATCGTCTTCCTTATTCTGATCATCCATCTGAGGTATTTCAATATTTTCTTGTCTCTCTATTATACGAAGAGGTCTATACCCCACAATTTGATTTTTAAAAACAACTCTCAACTTCTTTTTCTAGATTCCATTATTCCTTTTCCTTTGTCCTCATTCCCTTCATTAGTTCTAAGAGCCATATAGGTATGAGTGATTTTGAATTTTCGATTTTGACTTAAATGTCCTTATCTTACGCATTTAGCACACTTCAAAGGAATTCTCTCCAGTTCAATTTTTGTTCCCAAATTCCCTAGTCTAGATTTAAGCTTAATGTTGTTGGGGATGTCAGGATGCCTGAAATGGTATAGATGCAGAACCTCACACACACCAATCTTGTCATATTGAGCATGGAATTGTCAATAAGAACAAGATACCCCAATGAGTTTGAAATTACTCTTATAATATCTTCATGCCAAAATTTTGAATGCATACTAGGAAAGTGAACCCATACAAGGAACTAGTTCAAATTTTCCTTCTCATGGTTAAAGTTTGGTTCCCATTTTCTTAAGTACCATCTGATTTGCCCCAAAACCAGGGTCCTTCCTCTAGGACTCTAAGCATATCCTCATGTATAATAAATTTGAAAAAAAAAACCATTAGGTAGGGTGCTTACCTCCATATGATCCTTTGAATTCCATTTTAGTTTTTCCCACATTTTTACAACATCAATATTTGGCCTTCCTCTAACCATATTTCCAACCAATGCACCTTTGTCCATTTTTTTGTAGTATTATTTAGAATTGAGTTGGTAATCTCAAGGAAACATTTTGAGGCTTCCCTCATTTCCTAAAAAAACCTTTGGATTCTTGAAGAGGATCCATTCTTCACAATGCCTGACCATAATATTGGGCCCCTTCCTTCAGATTATTTATCCTTCACGTGAGTACCACTTGCCTCAAAGTAGATGGTTCCAATCTGTCTCCCAGTGAGTCGGATCCCTTCCTTCTAGGTGGAATTTCTCTGTCCTTCTGCACATTCTCATTTGAAATTTTCTCTCTCTGCTCGCTCCCGTAGAATTTTACTTGTGTTTTAATTTGTGATGCGGGGCATAAACAACTCATATATTTTGTTATTTACTAATAATTTAGTTTATTTTTAATAAAATGTGATTTATTCCTAGGTGATATTTCTAATTTTTCTTTCTTTTCCAACCAAACATCCTATGGGAATCAATGCTTCTCGTGTATGCACTTAGGAAAGGTGGATAATTTTTAATGATTAATGGTAAAAGGATATTAGAATTATTTCAAATAAAAAAGGTGAAATGAGGGACATGATGACCTACTTATGACTTGTGATGAATGTAATTAAATGTATGAGAAAATGGAAATAGGGTATTTACTTTGAGAATTTTTGTATTGATGGACAAAACAAATTATTAGGTGAGATGGTAATATGTGAATATTAAATACCTACCAAATCACTTATATAAAAATTCCAAGAATTTGACATGCATCACCAATGTTATTCTATGTTTTCATTGGAACATATTTTGTGAGAACATGGAAGTGTGGTTCACTTTAGATTGATACATGAAAATGGGATGAGACATATTTAATCTTAGATTTATAAAAAAAAAAAAATTATTATATTATATACGTATGAAATTATTTCTGCTATCTCCACTACATTTTGATCAATTTGTGTCACTTTTAAATCAAGAAACTTTTACACAATAAAAATAGTTTGGTTGAAGCAAAAATTATTGCAACACTAAACTACATTTTTAGTGGGGATTTTAGACACAAAAGTAGCAAAGAATTTTGGTGATACACATTGTATCACCATATTTTGAATCAACACAATTTATTGATATGCATGAGAATGAAAAACCTAATTCCTAGCCTAAACTCTCATAGCTATGAAAATTACTATCTCTTTCACACAAACCTAATAACACTTGAAAGAAATTTCTCTTTATTGATTTAAAGGACAAGTAAAAATATTTTACACATCTCATTTATTGAATTCAATCCATAAACCTAAAGATGACTAAAAACCTTTACTTTGATGGGATTTATACTAGATTGAACTCTTTTATTGGAATATGGACCATTATCCCTTCAAAAGCTCTATATTTTCTTGCTCTATAAGTCCTTGAATTATTGATTAGTTTCGATTTAACTCCCTTGGAAAATTGAATTGATTTTTTCAATCCCTCACATACCTTATTATATTTTTAATGTCATTTGGAATTACAAAGGTTCTTGGAAATGTATTTGTTCTAAAAATTACAAATTTTACATCATTATATGCATGCACAAACAATATGGGTAGAATCATAGTGACGGTTTTGTTACTTTCGGTTTTTACATATAGAAAATTACATAATCATTGTGGTATTCATAAAACAATCATGAGGATTATGTAACCATTAGTTTTTGTATACTGGTGTTTTTCTACCATTGCCTACTTAAACCGATAGTTTCACCATTTTCCAAGAGAGGTCCTGTTAGTAAAAATTCACAGCACCCCCAAAATGACTTGTGGATTTTCTTTTCTAAGGCAATGTCATTTGGTGTGAATGCACAACATTGAGCCTTCCCAAAGTGTGGGACCTTTGTAAATGGGGAAATCTCTCTAGAGAAGGTTGGTTCCTCTTCCTAAACTACCTACCACAAGCTATTTCTAGTGCAAGAAATCTAATATAATCCTAATCTAACTATTCTAAGGAGACACAGAGAGAGAGAGAGAGAAGAGGGGAGAATAGATCCTACACTAAAACGGTGATACACCAGAGAAGGAAAATGTTGAACATCTATCAAAACTACCATGGAACAAGAAGAGGTGAGCAATGGAAAGGATGGACAAGTGCATCACAAAACCAAGGATAAATTTCACACAAAAAATGTCCCAAAACTCCATGAACACAGCTCCAAAACCCGCAATTAACATCCAAACAAGCACAAATACCAATGCAATGAAGAGAGGTAAGAAGAAAACAAGAAAGAACAAGCAAGGATGGACAAATGCATCACAAAACATGTTTTTATTACTCAGTAAGTTTGCACTGAGAACATCATTTAGCTGGTAAGAGGAAAAAAATGCCATTACAGAGCATGGGAGGAGGTTCTAACTCCATTTTCAACCCTAGAGAAGAAAATAAGGGAGGGAAGAGAAGAATGATGAATAACCACCTATTATAAATGAGACAAAATTAGATTTTAACCATCGAACCAAATGAAGAAAGGCAAAAATGTGGGCAAATATGATTTTTAACTTCAACCACCAACAAGATTCATTAAAAATGCAAGGGAACCTCTGAAAATCCACTTCCCAATGCATTCGAGCCATGCTGGAGAAAGATGGGTGCCATACTGCATTAATTTTTGGTGGTTGGATGTCATTTCTGTGTTTTTCCCATGCTAGAGACATTTTCTCAATTTTCACCCACAAAACTCCATCAAAATTCAAAATTGAGCACCCCATCATGTATATAATTTCACCATATTTCCAATGACACCAAGAACCCAAATATTTGAGCTCTGGATCAAAATTTATGGTCCTCTGAAGATTTAGGGAAAAATTAGGGAAAAAATGGATTAGTGGGCCGAAACTTTAAAATTTTCCCTTTTTTAAATTTGGGAAAAATTTTCTAAAGATCCCCATTGCCCCACCGCCACGTGTCATTTTCCCATTGGTCCACAAGTTCAAATGGTCCTTCGCCCTTTTTGAATTTTGAAAACATTTCCAAAATTCCTTCGCACCCCCACCGCTCTGGGACACGTGTCACCACCCTATTCACTGTGGGCACGTGCTCCAAATTTTTACTTTGACACCGCTGACCACTTTGGTGAAATTTCCAAATCTTCCCTGCACCCCCAACCTCCACCAAAAATAGGACACGTGTCATCCTCTCATTGGTCCGCGAGAATTTAACCAAAATTTCCATTTCCTCCTTAGCGGGGCTCATGGGCCAATGTCTTCCTTTGCACCCTTTTAACCACTTTGGAAAATTTCACCAAATCCTTCCACACCTCTAACCTCTACACCTGCCACATGGCACCTCCTCATTGGCCGCGGGCCTGTCAAGGGAAATTTTCCCTAGAAAACTCCGTCGGGCCATAACTTTCAAAATATTTGGAGTTAGGAGGAAAATTTTACCTTTCTGGAAAGGTGAGGAAAATACTACTGATGGCATCATTTCCAAAATATTTTGAGTCCCCTGAAGCATGCCAAAAATCATTTAATTTCTAGCAAAGGAGAAGAAGGAGGAGTTAGCCAAAAATAAACATGGGGCACATTTTGGATAAATGTCCCTAGGACTCAAGAAAATATCTCTAACTCCTCTCACCAACCTTTCTCAAGAAAAGTGTGTTAGGAATATTCCTCAAATGAGTGCTTAGGTTTGGAATTAGGTATTTCACATTAATATCTAATAAGTGTGTGTGTGTGTGTCTCTCTCTCTCTCTCTCTCTCTCTCTCTCTCTCTCTCTCTCTCTCTCTCTCTCTCTCTCTCTCTCTCTCTCTCTCTCTCTCTCTCTCTCTCTCTCTCTCTCTCTCTCTCTCTCTCTCTCTCTCTCTCTCTCTCTCTCTCTCTCTCTCTCTCTCTCTCTCTCTCTCTCTCTCTCTCTCTCTCTCTCTCTCTCTCTCTCTGTGTGTGTGTGTGTGTGTGTGTGTGTGTGTGTGTGTGTGTGTGTGTGTGTGTGTGTGTGTGTGTGTGTGTGTGTGTGTGTGTTTTAGTATCATACTAGGTTTCAAAAGAGGCATATCTAATCTTTACTCCACCCATGTTTTTTTATTAGGTAGATTAAGGAAACATGTGTTAATAGATACCATGAACCTTGCAATGACATTTTTACCTTTTGTGCTCATTAATTTGGTGTTTCTATCAAAATGTGCAAACAAAGGATATGCAATATAAAGCATGAATAAAAGATTTATTTTTACATTCATCATGCTTGCACTTTATCATAAAGGAAGTGAAAAATATAGGAAACTTGTGAATACAAAAAAATATTATGCAAAAACACACACTCTTTGAAATAGAGCTACAACTATCGCATGAATCAACAAACATTATACTAAAAAAATAGAAGAAAGTCAGTACTTCATCCAAAAGAGAAAATAATAATTCTTATTTCCCATAATCCATAATCAAATACACACTACTTATATTAATATAGAATATTAGAAGATAAAAATAAAAATATTCTAAACATGCAAGGAGATAAGATTCTTCAAATAAGTTAAACTAAACTAAACTAAAGAAACCTAAAAATTCTATCTATGCTACATCTATTTATTTCTTTCCAACTACACTAGATAGGTTTATTTCTTATTGCATGTGAATATTTTCTTCCAAAACTCCCTCTTAATATTGACTAATTGGTTGTTCCAAATTGTTGATGTCAAGAAGATGTAACTCCCACCCATGTGGTACCTATTGGTTCTTCAAACTTGTACCCATGTCTCAGATCTAGAAGAACCGAGTCATTGAGTCAACAATGGGACTATCTCTAAGTGTGGTACCTTACACACTTGAGACAGACCTTTGGAGAAGGTTGGTTCCTCTACCTATTTCTACTGACTACTACTACTCCTAATGTTGGAAAGAGAAACTAAGCTAACAATGCTAACAAACCAGGGATATAAGGGTAGCATGAAAATGTAAAACTAAACTAAGGAAGGTGATAGCACTAGAAAAAGTGGGATGAACACTATCTATTTTGAGTGAAAATAGAGGAGAAAGTATATAGAGAGGTCAGGCACGCGTAGCACAAACTAGAATGCATTCACCTACTCGATTTCATAAAACACAACAAGAAAAAGGAGCTGCAAGGTATTTAAAGTGACACAGTAGGCACACAATGTGAAAGGGAGGCAAGAAATAATAATATAAACATGTCAAGGTAGAGAATAGCCACGAAACTATGTTTTTATTACTTCCAAAGATGCACAATCCGTTACACTCGATGTATGGGGCCAATATCCACATGCAAGATCCAAATCAAGAGGTCCACAACTCAAAATACAAAGATGGAGAACCCTTAGCAAATGCTAGAAGATCCAAAATTTCTAACCCTTTACAATGATCTAAGCTCTTACATTTATATATGAGTCGATGAGAGAGGGAGAAGAGTAGGGATAACTTCGATTTTGAATCAAAACCACTAATAGCAAGCAATAAATGCCTATAAATCTACCTGAAATCTATCAAATGCACTTCTCCATGTCTTTATGACATGTAGAAGAAGCAAGGAGGGCAATATCTGCATCAAATCAGGTGGTTAGAGAAATCAGATCCTGTATTAATGGTTTGAGAGACATTTTCTATTTTTTCACCTACCAAATCCAACTAAAATTTGAATTAGAATAGTCTAGGGTGTAGCCCACATCAGCATCTTTCTAACAATGTCAAGCACGTGAGGATCTGAGCACTAGAGAAAAATTTATGAATGTTAGAAGATCCAAAGTGTAAACTAGACACACAAGACACGTGGCACGCACTGATTAAGTAAAGGATTTGCTAACTATTGATTGTTTTTGTCATTTTACGCCACATGTCACTCATTGGTTTTTTGCAAGGATTCAACACCTAGTTGGCGCATTTTTTGGTTATTTTTAGCATACTCAAGGTTTGACACAACATGTGGCACGAGATGGAAAAAGAAGAAGGTGCAAAGGCATATGTGCGAAAGAGTGAGGTGCGGGAGGAAAAAAGAGGAAGGACGTGCGTAAGGGTGATGTTCATGGGAGAAATAGGAGAAATACATGTTAGAGGAATGCATGGTTGAGGCAAAACTATTACAAAAATATGTTTGGAAGAAAGGAAGGAGTGCGTGCGAGAATGTAGGAACTTATCCAATTTGGAAAGAGGGTCAGGAAAACACACAGGTGCATGAAATTTTGGTAAGAAGGTGGATGCATGGAAAGTGTGCACACGGGAAAAATAGAACAAAGGAAAATGAAAAGAAAAGTGAAGGAGAGGAGGAGTGTGTAATTTTGTGTGAGGAATCTCTAACCAAGTGAATGTGTCAAAGCATAATTGAAGTGTGTGCATCCTATAATGTAGAACCTCAGAGCTAAAATGGAATTATAATTTTTCCAAATAACTAGGGGAGTTATTTTGGATAATAGTTTGGAAAATTTTAGGGCCATCTTCTGGTAGATGAAGGAGATCAGTAGTCTGGATTATCCATTAGGCATGGAGTCTACTTGGAATATGGAATTCTGATTTGTGATCTTTAAGATCTGCCCTTGAAGCCACTTTGAAACATATTTTGAACTCTGTTATGATTCCTACAAGATTGTTGATAAGCATTTGGAAAATGACTGATATCTTGAAAGCAACAAAAGGGTGCACACAAGAAGCACACGGGAAAAAAAAACTATGTACAAACAAGACAATGTCCACACAGTGCACTTGGAGGAATTGAAGCTACTCTAATATATACAAAGTGATGAAGAAAGCTTAACAGAAGGGTTTGAGATAGATCCCATTGACTAGGATTAGTAACGCACCTCCATCTAGATGAGTCAATTCGAAAGAATTGGATTCCTTACAAGAACTGATAATGTATGGGCCACTTTAAAGTACATCAAACTTTGAATTATGCCCTAGTTTATCTCTATCAGCATCACATTTTAAGACTAATTCCCCAACTTTGAAGGCTTGAGGCCTAGCCTTTCTATCAAGCCACTTCTTTTTTTTATTTTTGATGTTGTTCTAGCTTGATCATGGAGGAGTTTCTTGATTCCTCAAGTTCAACCAATGCTACCATTTTGATTTCTCTCTAGTCCATGCCCTAAAACTCCAACTATTGGGCAAGCTTTAAGGAAGGTAATTCAAGAGATAAGGGGAGTCTAGATTCTTTACCATAGACAAGATTGTAAGGAAAAGTACCTATTACCTTATTTATTGTGATCTTATCTTCCCAGAGTGTGCGTGAGACCTTTGTATGCCACTATCTTTGTCTAGTGTTCATTAATTGCTTCATGATTCTTATGAGGTTCTTCTTTATTGACTCTACTAGACCATTTCCTTGAGGGTAATAGTTGGAAGAATTATTCATATAGATACTTAGACTAAGAGCCCAATCAGTGATTCTAGTACCAAGGAAGGATTTTTCATTATTATAGATAATGGTTTGAGGAACGTCAAACCTTGTAACACACCCTTCGAGAAATTCTAGGATAAGCGACTCGATTAATTCTTTGATCTCGATAGCTTCTATCCATCTTGTGAATTAATTTATAGTTGTCAACACCCACTTATGATCAGCACTTGAAGGAGGTTTGATCATGCCTATGAATTTAATACCCCATTACATAAAACTTTGATCTACTTGGATTGGTCAGAGGGGAAGCACTGTCAATTTCTTCTTTCCTGCAAATAAATCACATTCATTACATTTCATGACCCACTTATGAGCATCTACAAATAGGGTAGGAAAAAGAGTCTTGCCATTATAATCTTCATTGTTTTAGTCTTGGTAGAGAAGTGTCCACCAGAGAATCCATCATGAAATTTTTCTAACACTTTTCGGTTTGCGCAGTCAATACACCTCAACATCACACCCTCAATATTCTTCTTGAAGAGAATACCATCAATCAAAACACATGGAATATATTGCAACCTTATATGCCTTCTCTTTTCCTTTCTCGGTCCAGGAGGGTATACGCCCTCGGGAAGGAATTTGATCATGTCCATCATCCAGCTGCGTGCATCAAGATCCATATTTTTTCAATATCTACAAGTGGAATATCTTCATCTAAGATTAATGAAGTCTCAGTTTCATTATGCACATCCTTGGTAAGATGTTTGCGAGATAGTGCTACTCTCTCACCAGCTTCGTGGCCTTGATAGTCACATTATACTCCATGATCTTGGTTATCCATCTTGCTCTTTTTCATTGATTTTTACTCTCTCGATGAAGTCTCTAACGGTAGAGTGAGAGACTAACACCTTGATATGATTTATAGTGAGCATAATCTTGAACTTCTTGAGGGCATGCATGATGGCATAGACCTGTTTCTCCATGTGATTGTACTTCAACTCATAATCCCTTGATGTGTACATTGAATAAATTCACCTTTGGATGTTCTAGTCCTTGTTCATTTTCTTGTGTCAATACAGTAGTAATACTTTCATCAACATCATAAGCATAAAGAATAAAATTCTTGGAGTAATCTAAAGGTATGAGTGTCTGGTCTTGTTGAAGCTTTGTTTTCCATTTGAAGGATGTGTCCTTTTTGAGCATGAGGGTGATGGGCCGAACCAGTCCTACAAAGTTAGGAATGAAGTGCCTAACAAAGTTTATTTTACCGAGGAAGTACTTGCTGAGGCTTTCTTGTTCACGGGAAGAGAAAAAGCCAGGATGGTGAAACACGCTCGGGATGAATTACAATTCCATCCTTTAAATCTACATGGCCCAAAATCTTTCCCTGCACAAAAAATTCACTTCACAGGGTTAAGAGATACCCCAAAATTTCTACACCTCTCAAATACTTTCTCCAAGTGTGTCATGTGATCTGCACTCTGCTTTGAGAAGATTGTTATGTCATCTAGGTAAACCAAGATGAACTCATTAATGTAGCATTTGAAGGTAATGTCCATGGTGTGTTGGAACATTATTCCGCATTTGACATACCAAAGGGCATATTCTGATATGCATATGTTCCCCACTTTCTTGTAAACATCATCTTGAATTTATCCTTTTCCTTGACCAAAATCTGATTGAAACCAGAATATCCATCCAAAGCATAGAGAATTTCTACACACCATCCATTGTCTATAGAATTTTCTCCATAGAAGGTAAAGGATAATGATCCTTGAGGGATATCTTGTTTAGATCTCTGAAATCAATGCAGAGCCTAATTTCATCTTTCTTCTTGTGCACTGGAAATAGATTCGTGACCCAAGTAGAGTATTTAATTGGAAATATGATTTTCACCTCAATGAGTTTAGACAACTCTTTCCTCATCAAGGGCTCTATCCTTGGATTGATTTGGTATCCACTTTTTTCGCGGGCTTGATGTTGGGATCAAGGTCAATGGAGTGTTGAACAACACTTGGATCAAACCCTTTGAGTTCTTCATACTCCCATGAGAATATATCACTTTGTATTTTTATGGAAAGAGATGAAGGTGCCTTTCTTCATGTGTGTGCAAGCCTTAATGAGAAACAACTCTTTCCTATGCATAATAATTACTAGAAAGTAGTATTCTTACACCATGCGTATATTCTTTTCTTCACCTTTGAACTCATGATCAGGGATACATATTTTCTCCAACGTGGCCATCCCTTTAGGAAAATTAGTTTTTAGCTAGATCACTTGATCACCATAGCTATTATGCAAGTCAACTTACATGCTTGATGAGAACTCAGCTTCATTTTGAATGAACTAGATGATCTACGCATCACTATCAAACACTTTCTAGCTGGTATTGTTGTCCGAGAATGGATGGTCTGATTACCATCTTGACATGCTGCATGTTTCCTTTTACAAAGTCCTCTGCAGGAGAAAATTGTGAACAGGTGTGATCATCAAATTAGATTCTTTGTTCATCTTGCATGCAGAACCACCTATAGATTCATAGCATTAAAACTCTCAAGGAGGTCCCAAAATCTATGTTTATAAGCTTTAAGAAGTTTATTCTTTCCAATGTACTTTTTGTGACCTAGTGGATAATCAATTATGTGTCTCTAAAGATCTAGAGTGCCTTAATCCCTTTCTTCTCAGCAATAAGAAGGACATGCACCAATTCTTCATACTCTACTACATTATTGGAGCATGCGAACTATAACCTATGCATGAAGAATAATTTCTCATCCTTGGGAGAAATGAGAACAAGACCTACGCCGTGTCATTTTTGCTTCTAGATCCATCAAAGTACAACTTCCATAGACCCGTACTTTCTTCAGTCTATTTTAGCGTGGTGGCACAACTTCTTCTTCAAGGATGCAATATGTCCCAAGCCCAATTTCAAAAGCTTCAAGCTCCTTAGCATATGGATCAAATTTATGGTGCCTTTCCACCCACTCATCTAGCACTAAGTTAAGAAGAGGAGGAGGGACAAGTTGCTCTTCAAAAACTGAAACTTATTCTTCTTGGATTAGGAAATTGGCTTGGAGAGGAGATGGGTCATATGACTCAACATGATAGGAAAATATTGGCTCAACTTGTATGGTAAACCAGGTACCATACCTTGTCTTAAGTAACATATGGGACCAATCAGAAGATAAGTAACCACCCACTTTAGCAGTAAAATCCTTTAAATGACGTAGGGAAAAGAAAGGAGGTAAGTCAATGATTGACACATCTTGAGTTATGGTGAGGCTTATACATGTATAGAAGGTTAACTAAAGATCCTTGATGACTCCCAAAGTGGTAACATTTGAGTCATCAAGTTCTAGGACTCCTTTGGACAAATGGTTATACTTAAGGCCTAGTATATCAGAAATTTTCTTAGGAATGATAGAAGTACTTTGAGTCAATCATACAATTATGAATGATATGTTTTCCTATTTTGGGCAACTGGTTTAGCATGCGGAAGTTGGGCGAGAGATTTGTGTAATAGGCCACACCGAGATGGGATTGTCGGGTATCCCACATTGTGAAATTTATATTCATCTTATTCATCTAGTCCACAATGTTGAATGGAAGGCCCACTAACTTGTGCATTTAGGTCACAATTTCATCCTTTCTTGATTATTCGGGGAACAGAGGTAGGGATCTTAGCTTTCGCACAGGCTTTACCTACAAAATGATGGGTATGCACTAAACTCCAATGAAATTGATACGATGGATAAGATCCGAAGATGTAGATGGATGAGGAAGCCGATGTAGATAAGACGGGCGCACACGAGCAATTCTGCACAATAGATCCAAGTAACCTGCGAGACACCGATGCTTGATAGAAAAAGAGCACGTTAAAAGATATTTAGGTGGACTGCCCGAGAAGCGGGTCCGGGAAGCGATAAGCTTCCTCGGCGGATGTCAGTCCATGTTTTTAATTAAGCAGAGAAGCATACATGATAAAAGATGTATGTAAGGACTAGATTTTCCGATCACAGTAATAAAACAGAATTTAGACAGCAGGCAGAAAGCAACAGAAAATAGGAAACTATGAAATAAAGCTGGATTTGTGTTACCTGTGTCCTTTTACCTGTCTGCAGGATGATCGGCGTCGATTATGTAGAATCGGCGTCGACTGATGTGATCGGCGTCGATAATGTATGATCGGCGTCGACTGAATAAGATCGGCGTCGACTGAAAGTAGATCGGTCGATCGGGGATAGTGCGAGAAGATTTGGAAATCGGAAAGTGAAGGCCAGATCGTTAACGTCTGCTGGATGTGCCGAAGTCGGTGAGATACTGGAACAGAGTCACCAGAAGATCAATGGATACGTGCGATGTTGATGTGATAAGAGCAGAGTAACGGTGCTCCTCTCAGGGATTGATTCGGACAAGATCCACTCTCATTTGATATACTTGATGCTAAAAGATCTCTCGTTCTCTTTCTTACAACCTGTGTCACTGTGTCGTGATCTGTCTCTTTCTCTCTCTCTCCGTTCGTGCGTGTGTTCTTCCTCCTCCAGAACTGAGTTCTGGGCTTCTATTTATAATCGGCGCCGCTCCTAAAAATCGGCGCCGACCATACCGGTCGGCGCCGATCGCGGAACAGACTCCCGAGATGGCCAAAGTGAACGATTTCTAGAAAGATAAGAGTTACCCCAAATACGGGAAATATCCCACTTGGGGAAGAGGAAAAATAGGGGTGATACATAGATAGGATAAATGTGGGGTAGATAAGTGGTTAAGATACATGTGAAGAGGTGTAATTAAATATTTAATATTTAATTACTCACGGGTAAGATAAGATAGGGTGAATTAAACTTAGGATAGGTGTTTAAACCACAAATCGAATAATATCCCAAGGGGATAGTGGCTGACATAAACGTGCCCCAGGTTACCAGAGAGAGAAAACGCGCACAAGGGACACCAGATTGGATAATCAATTTTAGGTGTCTACATTTTGCCCCTTTTTGTCAAGTAACTTGCGATAAGCAAGGTTATGAGACAAAAACAAAGAGATGGAAGAAGGGAAGAAAAAGTGATGATGTGATCCCCCTCAAACTAGGGATGGGATGGGTGATAGAACAGACGATCCCAAGTTTGAAAGAGGTAGATGAAAACGCAGGATGCCCCAGTCGGATGTCTGGAGTAGATCTGATCATTGATGATGCATAAAAATAGATAAAGAGGCAGCAACCTAAGGAACTCACATTGGTAGGGCAAACTAGACGGTCTCCTCATGAGACGACGTTAGTACCTACAGACCCATGAGTGTAAGGAGGGCTGCAAAATGGTTAGCATCTAAAGAGAGACACATTGGTAGGGATAACTAGACGGTCTGCAAGGCAGACGACGTTAGTACCTACAGACCCGTGAACCCTAAGCGGCCAAAAAAGGTGAGTGTCCCATGCAAAGGGAACAAACTCGAAATGGATTGTAATATCGATAAGATGTGCCGAAAGGCAATATTCAGCGCACAATAATGATCAGATGGATAAATAAGCCAAGCATCAACACTATGGCAAACAGATATGGAAAATCGGCGGCGATCACAGTAATCGGCGACGACCAAGGTAAACGGCGTCGATCAAAAAAATCGGCGCCGACCAATCGTAGCACATATAAATATGCGAACGGAAAACGTAAACGATTTATTTTCATCGTGACGATTGATTCAGAGAGAGTCAAAAATTGGATTTGAGCATCATGGAAGCTTCTGGAAGCGGTCAGAAGCGGAGGAGGACACGACCTGGGGTAAGTGGTTCTTCTTGAACCTGTTGTACTTAATTTTAATTTTTTTTTTTTTTTTTTGGGAGGCCAGGGTCCGATTTATGTCTGGACAGGCAATCGGCGTCGATTGTTATAATCGGCGTCGATTGTGGTCGAGCGGCGCCGATTGAATTCAATCGGCGTCGACTTTGTTTAGATCGACGTCGATTGTAGATAATCGACGTCGATTGTAGATAATCGACGTCGATTGTGTATAATCGACGCCGATTAGATGAAAGTTTTATATGATGATGATAGAATTTTGTTCGGATGTTCTGATTTGGGTAAATATGAGACTAATATTGCTCTTGCTGTCGTGGGTGCAGGCACGAGAGGCTCTACACATGAGGGATGCTATTCCCGAGTTACTAGAGACTATTCTCCCTGATGTGACTGATGCAGATTGGCGGCATTTAGAGTTAGCCGGGCTCGGGGGCTTTAGGTACTACAGACGAGTGCCACGAGATGTAGAGCTGATGCGGGCACTAGTGCGATGGTGGGATAGCCATACGTGCACTTTTTGGTTCAGGACGGGTGAGATGACCATCACCCATGAGGATATATATAGGATTTTGAGACTGCCTATCACTGGGGACCCGATAGAGATTACACCGCGAGAGCAGCAGCAGAGGGCCCTAGTTCGATTGTATAGAGATAGGGCAGATGATTCAGAGATAGTGTCTGGGGCAGTGCGGATAGCCTCGCAGTATAGACAGGATAGCCCCCGGAGCAGACGGATAGTTTTGATTCAGATGGCGATATCCTATTTCACTCTGCCAGATTCAGGAGGTGGGAGATTCCCACTATTATTATTAGACTGCGTTTGCGACATTCTGCAGTTCAGGCAGGTATTTGCCTTTGCTGATGCCTTGATAGCTCAGATATATTACGAGCTATGGATGTACACCACCGGCCGGAGGACAGGTATTGATGTCAGTTTTGTGCTCCATTGCTGGGCATATGAGCATATAGCGGTGATCAGGCCATCCGGGCTTCCTTGGATGCCAGCAGCAGTGGGTGCTATTGATTATGGATTCCGGCGATGGCGGGCTGACATGGCCGCTGGGGATACAGGGAGATCGGCCGATTGGTATACTGAGCGTTTCAGGACGCTGACACCGGATCAGGTCATCTGGAGGCCATATCGGGTATTTCCGACATGGGCTGGTCAGGATGCTCACTTGGTGGCATTGAGACGGAGCAGGGTGGTTAGGGGCCGCAGGCCTGATATGTGGGAGCGAGTCCCGTTTGTGCGGGTATTGAGACAGTTCGGCCTAGTGCAGACAGTGCCGACTACTTACACGCCTTATAGGCGAGATAGCAGGGAGACTGATCTGCCGATTTTGATCTGCGAGATCCATTGAGAGAGGCCCCACCCTCCACAGACAGTGATGATGACGCAGGGGTGGATGATGGTTATGCAGCATGGTATGATACAGAGCTACCACGACATCTCCGGCATCTATAGATGCCGACGAGGAGGACATAGCTACGATGCTGGATAGACTGGAGGGAGAGCATGCCACCTTGACACAGACACATCAGGTGGCTCTTGAGGAGATCAGAGCTCTGACAGAGGAGAGGGATGCCCTAATTTTGGAGAGAGACACCGCTCGCCAGGAGCGAGATATAGCGATCCAGCAGAGGGATCGCTATTATCGACATAGGGAGGCCCTCAGGGCCAAATATGGGGAGACAGGTACCATGTCGGAGTCTGGTACGCAGGGTACGACCCTAGGAGGAGCACCACCAGCAGCGCCAGCAGCCCCAGCCACCAGCAGCACCATTACGAGCACCGGGTACCGTGAGCTTGAGCACATATCAGTCTCTCCTCGCTGAGGTGAGATACTATGAGGATGCCTTAGCGCAGCATGCCCCAGATGTGCCTCGGTACGGGGCGAGGAGGAGATCAGCGACAGCCACAGCGAGCGGGGCCTCAGGTGGAGGGAGCACCGGGAGAGACCGAGGTGGGCAGAGACCTCCAGCAGCAGGTGCGTCTAGCTCGATAGGTGGCGGCCAGGAGAGACAGCCTGGTCCAGAGGAGGGTGGAGGAGATAGTGTCCTCCATGCATCAGATTTTACTATATAGGGATTGATATATTTTGTATCCGTGTAGTGATGTAGCCTCGATTGGAAGGCATTGTATAGATGGCTTGATTGAAAGCCACCCATTTTTGTTGTACAGACACACATGTATATATAGATTCATCATTTCATTTGTCATATAATTGTTCTCATGCGTTTGATTTTGATATACATGGATAGATGTAGCGTAATTGTGATGGATATAGATATAGACTGATAGATGATGAATAGATGTGATTGGATAGATATAGACTGATAGAGGATAGAAATAGATGTGATTTGATGTGATTGATATGTGGATATAATTTTGATGAAAAATAGAGATAGATAGATGTAATGTAACTTGGATGTACATATTTTTCGATATTTTGATGGGTAGATGGATAGATGTGATTGATGTATTCGGTATGTTTGAGATGTTAACTTAATTTTGATGAAAATAGATAGCCAGATTCACATGTGTTGATAATACATACTTTGATAGATAAGATGAAATTAGATAGAAGGTAAATTTTGATTGAATTAACATGTGAAATGTCAATTTGACTGGATGAAAAACAAAGAATAATGGGGAATACTCTTTGCAAGAGCCAAGGATGTAATGAAAACGACCTTGACTAGAAATAAAGAAAATATATCCGGATAAGAAAGAAAATGATAAGTTGGACTCCCAACCATCCATAGATAGAATCTGGATAGGAAATCAAAAGATCATGCATGTAAGGCCCTATATGAGGTTAAAATAAACCTGACACTAACTAGCCGCAAAACAGATTTAGGAGGGAAACGAAAGGAGCAGTAAGTAAGTATCTTGTCGGAATTTACAAGGGACAGAATACATGTCCATAGTGGGAAAATAGGATTCTCCATATGATCGACAAAAGGTCCTAAATCTCAGCTTCATGATTTTGGCAGAAAAGCAAACTGATCAATGCGGGAAGTTTGCTTGATATGGAAAGACTGATCAATACGGGAAGTCTTTCAGTGATGCTAAAAAGTGTATAAACTGACTGAAAGGCTGATCAATTGCAAGAAGCCTTGAATATTTCTTTGAGAAACAGCCGTCCTTCAAGGGAGCGGTCTGTATTTTGAATTTTAATGATAGCCATCCTTCGAGGGTATGGTCTATATTTTTCGAATTTTGATGATAGCCATCCTTCAAGGGCATGGTCTATATTTTTTCTTTTTGATTCATTTGATAATGTATGGATAGCTGTCCTTCAAGGGATCAGTCTATCTTTTTGGATAGCATCTTTTTCTTCTTTTTTTTTTTTTTTTTTTTGGAAATCCTTTTTGGAAGAAGCTGAGTTTAGACCTAGATAGATCAGATGGAGGGGAAGAGAACATAAAAGAACATGCACTCATGCCCCGAGTAGATCCGATTAAGATAAGCACTTGGGACAGATGAAGTGGTGATTAAGGTATTCCTACCATGAGGAGGAACATATCCAAAAGAAACATGCAATGAGTAGAGCCGCGATACTCATATTTAAGGTAAAGGAGGCAATAGGCGGAGAACCACATAGTTTCGAATCACCATGAAAGTATATGACTGGTTGTTTAGACGGATGAAAGATCTGTCTTGCGACTAGATTTGTGTAAGATAGATTTTAACAGTAGAAGGGCCGTAGATGCAAAGCATTAAGAGGTTCCACTTCAGGTATACCATCCATGGAAGATAAACGATAAGCCCCAGATCCATATTTATGAGTGATAATGTACGGGCCCATCCAGTTGGGAGCAAACTTACCACGTTGACTTCTTTCGAGTGTAGTGACATTTTGGTTTTCTTTAAGAACAAGATCACCAATTTTGAAGTCACGGTGTTGCAAGTGCTTGTTATAAGCACGTTTGACACGCTCAAGATAGACCTGATGATGTTCAAGAGCGTTGAGACGCCGCTCATCTAATAATTCAAGTTGTGCTAGACGATTTTGACGATAGTCCTCATCGGAGACAAATTCTCTAAGAGAAACACGGAGAGATGGGATTTGGACTTCCAAAGGAAGAACAACCTCAGACCCATAGACGAGAGAGAAGGGAGTAGCACCAGTAGGAGTATGAATGCTAGTCCGATAGGCCCAGAGAGAAAAAGGGATATGTAAATGCCAATCCCTACCAGCTCGACTAGTTACCTTTGCGAGGATATTACGCAAAGTTTTATTGGAAGCTTCGGCCTGACCATTAGCTTGAGGATAGTATGGAGAAGAAAAACTGAGCTTGATATTGAAAGCGTCGCAGAGATTCTGCAAATCAACGTTCTTGAAAGACTTACCATTATCTGTGATGAGTTTGTGTGGGACACCAAAGCGACAAATGATGTGCTGATAGACAAAATCAACTATGGGTTTAGCTTTTGTTGAAGAAAGAGGGATAGCTTCCACCCACTTAGTAAAGTACTCAGTGGCAGTAATGATAGAATGATGACGCTGTGAAGAATGGGGATTGATGAGACCAATAAGATCAAGACCCCATTGCGAAAAAGGCCACAAATCCGTTGTAGGTTGTAAAGCTTGACTAGGGATATGTGTGAGATTGGAATGTTGTTGACACTTGACACATTTCTTAGTGTATTCACAACAATCTTGATTAAGAGAAGGCCAATAATATCCCAAACGTAAGATGCGTTTAGCTACAGCTAAGCCACTAAAATGTCCACCACAGATACCGTCATGGACCTCCTGGATAGCTTTAGATGATTCATGGGTTTTGAGGCACCGAAGCAAAATACCGTCAAAGCCGCGTTTGTAAAGAATCCCACCTAGAATAGTATAGCGATTAGCGCGTTGGATAAAAGATCTTCTACCATTGGAAGTCAGATCTGGAGGAAGCACCGAATGAGATAAATAATCAACAATCTGTTGATACCACTCATCCTGAGTATGGGTTGTGACAGCATGGATTGAAGTTAGTTGCCCAAGATGAGATGGTTGATCTAATCGTTGTACAGCCACATAAAGTCGCGAGTCTTCGGTAAAAGGTGGGATAAGTGAGGCTAACGAAGCCATTGTATCTGCGAATCGATTTGCAGTGTGAGGAATAGCTTGGATAGTGAATTTATCGAAAGATTGGAGTTGAGCAAGAACGATATCACGATATTTTTGAAGGATATCATTCTTGCATTGATAGACACCCGTGACTTGATTAACGATGAGTTCAGAATCACCAAAGATGTCAATATGACGAGCGCCGAGATTAATGGCATTTTGAAGACCCAAGACAAGAGCTTCGTATTCAGCCATATTATTGGTGCACTCAAAGTTCAATTTGTGTGCGACTGGGATAGGCGTACCCCAAGGAGGAATCATCACGAAACCCGCACCTCCCCCTTGCTGGCATTTGGATCCATCAAAGAAGAGCTTTACTTTAAATGGAGACAGACCAAAATCAATTTGTTGGATATATTCATCGGGGAATTGAGCAAGGGGGTCTTGAGTGTCCGGAAGAGGAGCATCAGCTAATTGATCTGCAATAACCTGACCCTTGATAGACTTTTGCGGGATAAACTCGAGGTCAAATTCTGTCATAAGCATGAGCCAACGAGTGATACGATCATTGTGATAAGGTTTTGCATGAATTGTCTTGAGTGGATTGACACTTGTGACAATGTAAGTTTTGTGATTAAGGAGGTAATGACGAAGCTTAGAAGTTGCGAAGAAGAGAGCACAACACAGCTTTTCAGCTTCGGAGTAACGTGTTTCATACTCATGGAGGGTGTGACTGATGTAATAGACAGCTTGTTCTTTACCGCAAGTGTCCCGATGCGAGATCATGGCTCCCAGAGCATGGTCAGTCACAGAGATATAAAGATAGAAAGGCTCCCCCTCGCGTGGAGGTGTAAGCACAGGTGGAGAAAGAAGATAAGCTTTGAGATCATCAAAGGCCTTTTGGCAATGTTCATCCCATTCAAAATGAACATTCTTACGGAGGAGATGGTGAAAAGGTTGACAACGGTCCGACAATTGTGAGATAAAACGACGCACTGATTGAAGACGTCCTTGGAGACTGCGGAGTTGCTTTAAGTTAGAAGGGGGAGGCATCTCAAGGATAGCTTTTATTTTTGCGGGGTCTACTTCAATACCCCTAATGGAAATGATAAAACCTAAAAGTTTACCAGTGAGAACGCCAAACACGCACTTAGATGGATTTAGACGAAGACAAAAGCGGATAAGCCTCTCAAAGAGAGGTGCAAGGATGAAAAGATGATCCTGACGACGTTTGGATTTACCGAGGAGATCGTCAACGTAATCTTCCACAGTTTTGTGTAAGAGATCATGGAAGATGTAGGTCATTGCTCGCTGATAGGTTGCTCCTGCATTCTTAAGACCGAAAGGCATGACACGATAACAAAAGGTCCCCCAAGGAGTTATGAAAGAAGTCTTATGTTGGTCTTCTAGTGCGATGAGAATTTGATTATATCCAGAGAAACCATCCATAAGAGAAAGCATCTCATGACCCGTAGTTAAATCCACGAGTTGGTCGATATTAGGTAGAGGAAAATCATCTTTTGGACAAGCAAGATTAAGATCCCGGAAGTCGGTACAAATTCAAATTTTCCCAGTAGCTTTAGTTACTGGTACTACATTGGAAACCCATTGTGGATAATCGATGGGTTGGATGAAGTTAGCCGAGAGCAAGCGCTGCAATTCTTCTTTAACAAGAAGGGCTACTCTAGGGTGCATTTTACGCAATTTTTGTTTAACTGGTTTGATGTTGGGAAGAGTAACGATATTGTGGACCACAATATCGGGATCGAGTCCTGGCATATCCTCATATGACCAAGCAAAGGCTTGACGATGGTTGGAAAGAAAAGTGGTAAAATCTCCTAACTCCTGTGGATTAAGGGATTGGCCGACCTTAATGATGCGAGGGTCTTCAGAAGTCCCTATATTAAGGTCGATAGTGGCTTCGTTGAGAAGCGTAGACGTGTCAGAAGGAATAGTCTTGGGAAGATATGAATCCTCTGCCCCCAGATAGGTGAGGACAGAATCATCATCCGCACAGTGGATAGTGTTGATAGTAGGAGAGTCGTCTTCAACTATTTCGGGGAAGATTAACGGTATGGAAGTGGACCTGTTGTTAGTCTTATAGGCTAGCGGCCCTAAGGAAATGGTATTGATCAAAAAAAAAAAAAAGTTAGGTGGGATGGAAATGTCATCGTCCACATCGAGTGATGCTTCTGACTTAGCGGGAGAAGATGGTTCCTCAATAGGAAGAGGCTCATCGAGAATAGTGACGGTGGCTTTTGAAAGAGGTTTAAATCCTAAACCAAATTTTTGATGTGGCATGAGAGTAGGAATGGATGTGAGGTCATGCACACCTTGTTCATATTTTCCCAGGCCAAAACCCTTCCACGCGCATCGATATAAATAAGTTTTTGCAAACGTGGGATTCTGTAGATAATCGAACCCTGTTAAGTAAGGTTTGGTCCTAGGAGGAGAATCGGGCGATAGTGAGGCGTATCAAGACCACCGTAGATGAAATTAGTCTGTTGATTGGGCAGACCAATGGTGACGATGCGACCGAGACCTGGTTGATATTCAGGTTGTTTGTCTGGTCTACCATACTCACTAGGTTTGAGATGGGCGTCGAAAGAAAAGAGAGGAAGCTCTCCCAGTGAGAAACGCTGCAATGTCTCTTCTAGATTTTGTAAATCCGGTAGTTTGGTTGCAGGTATGGAAGAAGATGAGGCCCCGTCAGGAGAACAGGCATTTTTCTTTAGAGGGGCAGACCTTGTGGTCATGTCGCATTGTGCGGAAGGAAAAGGATCTCCTGGATGAGTATATATCTTGCCCTCATATTGATATTTTAAGCATCGATGGAGGGTGGATGGGACACAATGCATTGCGCGAATCCAGGAGCGTCCGAGGATCATATTATAGTGGAATTTTCCTTCGACAATGTAGAAGAGTTCGTGAAGCAGCTTCTTACCTACTCGAATGGGTAAGACCACAGTTCCTAAAGTAACTGCTAGCTGATCGTTAAATGATCGAAGGGCGAAAGGCGGGGGTGACACTACGTTCTTTGGTAACTTAAGTTGCTCGAATGTGTGCGAGGAGATGACGTTGAGTGCAGCTCCACTGTCGATCATAACGCGTTTTAATGTAGTGTTGTCGATTTGGACTGTGATAAAGAGGGGAGCCTCCAAATCCTCTGAAGAAAGAGGAGGAATTTCCGAATCTTCAAAAGAAATGGCGGTTGATGGTCTATTCAATCCAACAACCAACTCGAAGGGTTGGGGCTCATCTGAATTCACTGCGATGCGACGCAGATTATCAATCAGAGCCTGGCGATGTTGTGGAGAGGATTGAATGAGGTCAAAAAGAGACATTTTGACTGGAGCCTGGGTGAGTTGTTTCATAACACTCTCCTCAACTGACACGGGAATTTGAGCCGAGGTGCAGCACGAATAGAGACCCGAGGTCATGGGGCTAATGAGGAAGGAGGAACTCCTTCAGGGGCTGCAGAAATGACAACCCGTGGTCGAGATGTTGTAGATGAAGATGGATTATCATAGTGTTGGGTTCTAGTGGCGATATGGATTGTGTCAATTTGAGAAGGTGGAAGATCAATTGGAGTGGAATCACTAGAGGTCTGAGTGGATCGTTGGGGCTCAGATGGAGCTAAGATGACAGGAGATACTTGTTTCTCCTCCTCCAGCAAAAGATCACTTTCTTCCAAAAGGTTGTTGACGACAGATTGAAGAGCTTTACATCCCTCAGTATCATGACCCGGGGTACGATGGTAAGCACAAATCAGATCAGAGTTAAACCAGGTAGGTTTAACTCCTTTAGGGTTATAGGGTTTAATCGGAGGAAGAGATATGGATGAAGATTGGATAAGTTGGCTGAGGATTTCGGTGTAGAACCCGGTAGACGAAGATGAGGACAGAGATGATGAAGGTGCCTCTTTTACTTTAACAGACTGCCGAGGTAAAAGAACCTGCATGTTAGGTTTGACAGTCTTTTTAGGGATCATCTTATTTTTTTGGACATCTGGAGGAACAGTCTTGGGCACTTGAGATGGAAGTAAGTGAGACATGATTGATTTTGGTGGAGGGGGAGCCCCTAAAATAGATTTTGAAGATGATGGAGATGTGACAAGTGTTGTGGTCTTTAAAGATAAGGGAGGCTGCTTGGTCGAAACTAATAATGATTTAGATGATGTCGATTTAGATGAGGGAGAAGCTTCCAAAGTAGGTGTAATCAGAGGAACATAGGGTGCCTTGGTTTTTGGTAATGAAGATGATGATCCTGATAAAAGAGGTGACATCCTTTTAGTAGGTAAGTCCACTTTTCGGGGTGTTGGTGAAGAATGTGTTGTAGAAGAAGATGATGGTTTCGATAAGTGTGTAGAAGAAGACGCCTTCTCAGCGGGAAAATCCAATCTTTTATGGGGCGTAGAGAGAGATTTTTGTGGGAAAGCACCAAGGGTCTTGATGGTTCGAAATATGGGCTTTCCTTTTTCAGGGATGGTGACAACTTCAACGGCATAAGGTGATTGTAACCTTTTCGGAGGAAGCAAATGGGGAGGTACTGATGGCGCAACGTTAGATTTTGGTTGTCTCGGTTTAAGTTCGGGAACCGAGTGTATAGGTGTCGGTGCTACTTCTTTTGATTTTCCTTTAATGGGGAAGCAGTATTGGTGATGGAAGGAGTGAGTGATGAAGAAGCAGTTCCTTGCGAAGGGACTACTTCTGGTGCAGTAATTATGGGTGAAACTACTGTAGGAAAGGAGACAGGAAGAGTCAAAATCGAAGACGCTTCCGTCGAAGTCGGCACAATTATAGGTACGTTTACCAGGGGCATAGTTGCAGCGAGAATGGGAGCAACAGAAGTAGATGTATCTGCAGTGGAAACTCGAAGGGATGTAATTGCCTCGAGCATTGAAAGAATGTTTGACGATGAGACAGATGAGGATGACACTGTCTCGGGTATGGATGGAAGGTCAGACAAAGGAGCGGAGAGAGATGAATCCGTATCTAGCAATGTAGGAATATTCAAAGATGGGCTATCTGAAGATGGTGGAATTCCAGTGATTGACGAAGTGGAAGGAGATTCTGGTTCGGTCGATGTGTTCGCAGATGGCTTAGTTTCAGAAGAAGATTCTTCCGTAGAGATGAAGTTGATAGTATGAGTGTTTGGTTTTTGAGACTCTGAAGCATTATGGTTCGGGGAATGATTGGGAAAAGGTTGTTTAAAAACATCCAGTGCCTGATTTGGGGGAGCATTTGGGTTATCCAGAATGAGCTCGCCTTTATCAATGAATTTCTGGACAAGATTTTTGAAAGTCTGACATCGTTCGATGTCATGACCTTTGGTTCTATGATAATGACAGAAATCATTTTCCCTATACCAGAATGGACGTTCTTGGCTTTCATCAATATTCCTAATGGGGGGAAGTTCGATCATGTGAACTTCCAACATTTTTTCCAAGATAGAGGCATATGATTCTCCCAACGAAGTGAAAGATCGAGATGACGAGGACCCTTTTCGAGAAGATGAGGAGTCTCTTCGTGGTGTTTGATTAGAAGTATTATCGGCTCGTGATGTTTTTAATACGATAGCGTTGGTGGATCCCTGATTCTTGTCTTTAGAAGGGGAAGAATTTGGTTTGGTAAACCGAGAAAAATCTGGTTTAGATTTAGAGCGAAGTTTTAGCTTCCCTTGTTCAATGGCGCGAGATTCAAGTTTGCGTGCCATCGTAAAGGCTTCTTCAAAGGTGTGAAAAGTCTGGATCCTTAAAGTGGAAGAAATGTGATTAGCACAAGATCGAGTAAACAACTCGATTTGTTGGGATTGAGGAAGGGAGAAAGACAATTGGTTGATTATCCCTCTCCAACGAGTGACAAAGTCTGCAATAGACTCATCATCGAATTGATGAATGTTATAAAGATCTGTAATCGAGATCTTATGCATGATATTTATTGAAAAGTTTTCAACAAACATCTGGGCCAATTGAGAGAAAGAAAACAAGGAATGTTGAGGAATGTTATTGTACCAGTCTAAAGCAGGACCTGCTAGAGACATAGGAAAAGTACGGAGCATAAGCTCCTGATCCTGGACTATGAGGTAGCAAGCATGTTTGAATGCTCGCAAATGTTGTTGAGGGTCCTCTCGACTATGAAATTTTGAAAATTTAGGAAGTTCCCATTGGGGAGGATAAGGCTTAAAAGCCACTGAGGGATGAATGGGTTCATTACACACTTCTTCAAAGGAGTATGAAGGACGAGCCCCTTTTGTGGAGGCTTCCAAGTCTGCGATTTTCTTGAAAAGAATTTGAACCACGTCAGATTGAGGAGGAGGCACACTGGCATGTCCTACATAAGAAGCAAATGGTGGATGTTGTTGAGGTGTCAACGGGGATTCATCTGTTGATTGATAGGATGATAAGAGGAGTAACCAGGCATTCTGGGTGACACCTGGTGGGGTATTTGTTGTGAAGGAGCTTGTGTATAGGCAGGCTGTGGGATAATAAGTGGTTGAGAAAATGAAGGTTGGATGACGGATGGAGCCTGTGATTGGTGGACTCCTATGCTTGTTGACTGAATCGGGACAGATTGAGGAACATGAGTGCCGATTTGATTGGACATATTGGGGAACAAGACCTGAAAGAGGCTTTCTACTGCCGGATTAGGCATTAAGGGTGCCGATGCTAGAGGATGGGCGAAGGTCACTGTTGCTGGAACATTGGAAGAAAGACCCACTGGAGGACGAGAAGCAGGAGCCAACTGACTATTCGGAGGGGGTTGGCTCATAAAGGGGTACTGACCTTGGGACACGATGGAGGGCATAGATGAATTAACAGCAATATGCGGGTGCGCAGACGCACTCATTATAGCAGAGGGAGGACCTTTCAGAAGTAGGTTGTGGAATATTCGAGGTAACTGCGGTGTTAGGAATAGGTAAGACTATTTGAGAACTAGTCGATATGGTCGGTGGAAGAGAAAAAGGAGGCACAGGGGCCCCGCCCTTCTCCGTGACTCGAGGCGAGAGAGATGATGCAAACTGTTCTACAAAGGCCTGGGATGGTTCACGAGAATAATCGTACACTTGCTGGATTGGTGGTCCTTGATCAGATATTTGAATAGACTTGTGTACTAGGTAGTCCATGAGGGCTACCGGATTGCGATCAAGGAATGCCTGAAATTCAGGATCCCCGCGAGGAACATACTCTGAGTCAGAAGTAGATGATATTTCTGAAGGACTAGGGGAAGCTGGACGTGATGGGGTTGCTTTGGCTTGATAGAAAGGATTATATGACCAGGATGGGGAACCAACTAACAGCGGTCCCGAGGAAGATTTGGGGGTGCCGAAACATCCACACTAGTGGTAATCTCGGAAGAAGAAGGGGCCAGTTGAGCCATTCTTCTAGATTGTAACCGAGTGATGACCGTCATAAACACGCAGAAAAGAAGATTGACCTAACTAATGCACAGACAATTCAAGCAGCGCAGGTGATTATCTCCTTTAAGTTTTGATGCTTTTAAGAAAGAAAATATTAGGGAAGGCTTTTTAGAATAGGAACTACTCAGATAGCCAAACTAAGGATGGTTTGGGGAATGTTTGGTGAGGAGTCCCGAAGGCACTTCAGTAAAAGACCGGTACGTGGCTTGATATAGGGGCCTACCCCCGCACTTCACACACCGCTGCGATAAGGGAGTCGGGTGCTTTGCCAATATATACCAGAACTTCCGTGAATTTATAGCGCGGCCCGAGTACCGCGTAGGCTCTTCCTCTTGGATGTCACTTCCAAGTAGGCGAGGCCAGGGAAGGAATTTTTGTTTAAATGCTTTATACCTAGTGATTTTGGCTTTGTGTGCAAGGGTGAAAAATAAAAATCAAATAGTGTCACTACCGATTTTGATCAATTTTCCAACCTAATTAAAACTAGATGAGAAACATACAGCAGCAATGACAAAGAAAAAGTTCTTTTTAAGCACTTAAAAACGAAGTGTTTGATTTCGATGAAGACAAGTCAAACAGATTCTTTCCCAAATGCGATTAAATTCTTTTAAGCACCAAAAATTGAAATGTTCGAATGTGATAGACAACAAACAAAGATTTTTTTTTTTTTTTTTATATTTTATTTTTATTTTTTTTTTAAAGGAGAAAACACCGTAAAAGAGAAATACCTGTAGACTTAGCTCTCCAAGGTGTGTGGACTTCAAAAAGCACGTTGTTGAGCTCTTCCCCTCAAACAATCTCACGAACAAGCAAAGTGCTCCACAAGAAGAGGTTAAGCAAACACCAAACAAAATCCAGAAAGATATATCCGGATAATGGTGAAATGGAAATTTCTATTTCAAGGAACTAGAAAAATTTCAAGGAAATAAAAATTTCACAAAAAGAGCAAGATTAAAACGATGAAAGGAAATGCTCAAGCAGAACTGATAGAAATCAGTGAAGAAAAAGAACAAAGCTCAAAACTAGAAAAGAAATGAACTTGCCAATAAGGGACTTTGGTTAGGTCCCACCGGGCGTGCCAGAATGTAGATCAAGAATTTCGCGCTTGTTACCTGTCCAAGTTAATGCACCAAACTAAACACAAAAACCCTGAAAAACTCCAATGAAATTGATACCTGATGGATAAGATCCGAAGATGTAGACGGATGAGGAAGCCGATGTAGATAAGACGGCGCACACATGAGCAATTCTGCACAATAGATCCAAGTAACCTGCGAGACACCGATGCTTGACAGAAAAAGAGCACGTTAAAAGATATTTAGGTGGACTGCCCGAGAAGCGGGTCCGGGAAGCGATAAGCTTCCTCGGCGGATGTCAGTCCACGTTTTTAATTAAGCAGAGAAGCATACATGATAAAAGATGTACGTAAGGACTAGATTTTCCGATCACAGTAATAAAACAGAATTTAAAGCAAAGTGTAAAGCAACAGAAAATAGGAAACTATGAAATAAAGCTGGATTTGTGTTACCTGTGTCCTTTTACCTGTCTGCAGGATGATCGGCGTCGATTATGTAGAATCGGCGTCGACTGATGTGATCGGCGTCGATAATGTATGATCGGCGTCGACTGAATAAGATCGGCGTCGACTGAAAGTAGATCGGTCGATCGGGGATAGTGCGAGAAGATTTGGAAATCGGAAAGTGAAGGCCAGATCGTTAACGTCTGCTGGATGTGCCGAAGTCGGTGAGATACTGGAACAGAGTCACCAGAAGATCAATGGATACGTGCGATGTTGATGTGATAGGAGCAGAGTAACGGTGCTCCTCTCAGGGATTGATTCGGACAGGATCCGCTCTCATTTGATATACTTGATGCTAAAAGATCTCTCGTTCTCTTTCTTACAACCTGTGTCACTGTGTCGTGATCTGTCTCTTTCTCTCTCTCTCCGTTCGTGTGTGTGTTCTTCCTCCTCCAGAACTGAGTTCTGGGCTTCTATTTATAATCGGCGCCGCTCCTAAAAAATCGGCGCCGACCGTACCGGTCGGTGCCGATCGCGGAACAGACTCCCGAGATGGCCAAAGTGAACGATTTCCAGAAAGATAAGAGTTACCCCAAATACGGGAAATATCCCATTGGGGAAGAGGAAAATAGGGGTGATACATAGATAGGATAAATGTGGGGTAGATAAGTGGTTAAGATACATGTGAAGAGGTGTAATTAAATATTTAATATTTAATTACTCACGGGTAAGATAAGATAGGGTGAATTAAACTTAGGATAGGTGTTTAAACCACAAATCGAATAATATCCCAAGGGGATAGTGGCGACATAAACATGCCCCAAAGTTACCAGAGAGAGCAACGCGCACAAGGGACACCAGATTGGATAATCAATTTTAGGTGTCTATAGCATTTACTACTAAATGCCTTGGTTGTATCTTTCTTCTTCCGAGGATCATCATGTGTTGTGGGCATTGAGACTTGCACGTGAGACTCGAGCATTCTCTTCTTGAATCTTGTGTTTTCAGCAAATTGGGTGTGTGTTTGTATCACCTACAAACTTGATTGTTTACAAAAATTCCTCAACTCCAAATAATATCATGTTGGCTTCAAAAGGGGATTCAGGATTTTATTTATTTTTCAAGCTTGCTTGCGCTGGTGAAAGGATCACAGTTAGAAGCATTCTTGATCATATAGTCCTATGCATACATAGAATTGGTGCAGTGATATTAACTATGAGGCATGTTTCATAAACTCATGAGCCATATTATTCTGAACTAGAGCTAGTGCTTGATTTGTGTTGGGCACTGGAAGAGGTTTTGCTGGAAGAATAACTTGTAAGGGCATATGTGCATTAGATTGCCATCTATCATTTTTTTTTATTCTACCCATATCTTTGGCTTTCATAATAGTTCGTCAGTGGTTGATTTTTTTAGTTACGCACCTGATAAAAACTATTTCGAAGGCCTCGCACCTACTACTTTTCCAAAGATATGACCTTATTGGATAAGTTTCTAATCAGGGTCTTCAATTCTTCATCTTCCTTCACAGTTGTGCGGGAGAGTATTATGTGGATGCAACTGGTTGTGCACTTTTCTCAGAACTAATTGTGGATTATACATCTTTGAAAATAAGGGCATAGGCGGTCTAGGCATTAACTTGCCCACTTGAATAAGACTATTTTCTACCCTTATTGCAATGTTGTAAGCAATGGTAGGGTTCTACCTCCCATGGATTGAATCATGACTAAAATGTCACTATTCAAATCCCTTAGATAATACAAGAAAGCATGTTGGGTTATAGGCCTTACCACTTAAGGGATCTTGTCCCAAGTTTTCTTGAATCTAATATTGAAATCAATCATTTTTTCATTAGAAACCCTACTTATTATAGTCAATTGTTCCACCAGTGATAGGTGATCTGACTTGTCTTCAAAATAATTACACAGAGCTATACTAAGCTCATCCTACATGGCAATAAATGGACGTCTCAAACCTCTATACCATCAGAGTGCTTTTCCTTTGAATCGAGGCTACAAACATCCTAACCGCTACATCTTCGTGCATGATCATATAGACATAGCATACACTTGCTACATCCTAGATGTTCTCAACAAGGGTGAATTGATTCTCACTAGTAAATTATGCAATACTCTTAATCATGGTTTTTACAATATCATGTTGTGCATTGAGATTGAGAGGGATTCCGCCGAGTGAAGGTGGAAAAGTACCTCAAAGGAGGAGGAGGTTGCAGCACCACAAGCATGGCACGTGGGTATGTTATGAGAAGGAGTGGAATGTGTGTAGTGCACTAGAGATGGAGATGTGTGCATGGGTGTTATTTTACATACTCTCCTCAAAGATATCTAAATATACTTGAAAGACACTTGATTATTACGCTATCTTGTGTTCACTCTTCTCATGAAAGGCACTCAGGACTACTGAAAATAAAATATATGGAAATATTGGGAGTCGCCATATGTGTTGAAACAAGCCTCCAAAGGCTAGAAATTGCTAAATCACACACCAAACTTAGCAATGTTGAAATTTAATCTTCCAATATTACATCCTACCGGGAATTTCAGAAACTATTGCTTCCTCAAACTTACACCCGTGTCTCAAATATGTAAGAACTGATTCATTGAGTCAACAATGGGACTATCTCCAAGTGTGGGACCTTGCACGCTTGAGACAGACCTCTGAGAAGGCCAGTTCCTCTACCTATTTATATTGCTACTACTACTCCTAATGTTGGAAAGGGAAACTAAGCTAACAATGCCAAGGGACCAGGATAGAAGGGTAACATTAAAATGGAAAACTAAACTAAGGAATGCAATAGCACTAGAAAAATGGGATGAACACTATCTGTTTTGAGTGAAAAAAAGGAGAAAGTATAAAGGAGGCCATGTAGGCATAACACAACCCTAAATTCATTCACCTACTCGATTTCATGAAACACAATAAGAAAATGGAGATGTAAGGGATTTAAAGCAACATAGAAAGCACATAATGTGAAAGGGAGGAAAGAAAGAAGAATAGAAACATGTCAAGGCATAGAATAGCCACAAAACAATGTTTTTATTACTTCTAAGGATGCACAATCCATTACAATGGTGTATGAGGCTGATATCCACATGCAAGAGCCAAATCTAGAGGTCTGTAACTCAAAATACAAATATGGAGAACCCTTAGAAAATGCTAGAAGATCCAAAATGTCCAACCCTTTACAATGAGCCAAGCTCTTACATTTATAGATGAATCAATGAGAGAGGGAGAAGAGAAGGAGGGAAAACTCATATTTTGAATCACAACCACCAACAACAAAAATAAATTCCTGCAAATCCATCTACAATCTAACAAATCCACTTCTCTAGGTCTCTGTATGGCATGTAAAAGAAGCAAGGAGGGTGATATCTACATCAAATCGGGTGGTTGGAGAAATAAGATCTTGTATTAATGATGTGATAGACATATTCCAATTTCTCACCTACCAAATCCTATTGAAATAAGAATTTTAATGGTCTAGGGTATATCCCACATCAAACGCTTTCCCACAAAGCTAGGTGTATAAGGATCTGAGCACTAGAGCAAAAGTTATGACTATCGAATATCCAAATGCAAACTAGACACTCAAGACACATGGTGGGCACTAATTAGTCAAGGATTGGCCAACGGTTGATTAGTTCTGTCATTTTCAGCCACTTGTCACTCATTGTCTTTACAAGGATTTTTCGGTTGGTGTGCTTTGATTAGTTACGTGTAGGACACTCAAGGTCCGACACAACATGTAAAACATAGAAGGGAAAATAATAAGGCACAAAGGTATACACACCTTTGAAAAGTGAGGCGCGGGGGAAAAGAGGAAGGACACATGCAAGGGTGATGTGTGCAAGAGAAATGGTAGAAATACCTATCAAAAGAACTCATGGTTGAGGCGTAACTATTACAAAAAGAAGTGTGGCAGCAAGGAAGGAGCACACGAAGAATGTCGTGGACTTAGAAAATTTGGAAAGTGGATCTAGGGTGTATGAAAGGTGCATGAAATACGGGAAGAAGGAAGATTTGTGGAAAGTGCGCGCAAGGGAGAAATGGAACAAAGAGGAAAAGGAAAATAAAAGGTGAAGGAAAAGAGGAGAGCACAAGGTTGTGCATGGAATCAGTAACCAAGGGAATGTGCTTATGGATAATTGAAGTGTGTGCATCCTATAATGTAGAACCTTAGAGCTAAAATAGAATTATAAGTTTTCCAAATAACTATGGGAGTTATTTTGGATAACAATACCTAAACACAAAACCAAATATACCAAGAAATGTTTTTTTTACTTTCATTTACTTGATACAACTATGCGACACCATATAGGCTCACAAGATATTTCTCAACACCACATGCAACATTTACACCAACATGAAGAACATGCAAATATCAAGATGACACAATATGAAAATCAATGCCACACTTATATAAATGAACAAGTATGAAACCATGACCCAACCACAACATGAACATCATGAATTGGCACCTTCCACAATATCACATTTTCATGGTTACATCTTTATTGTAATCATATTTCATTATTATCCTTAAAGGTTTGAAGATAACTTAACATGAAAACATACATTTTCCTTTTTTAGACTGCATTTCTTTTATTTTGTTTAACACTTAACTTAAGATGGTTCCATCTTAACTATCATTTAAACTCCCTTATTTAACCTTATAGGTCTAGAAATTTTTTATCATGTAAGCATATAGTCTCATTCACAACTTTGCATATTATTTATTTCATTTCATATTTAACTTATAACAAGTACACTTAATTGAGTTCTTTTCTCTATTACTATAATTTCCATATCTCAATATTAGATTGAAACATTTTAATGCACATGTGAGAGTCTCTAGTTATCTCAGTATAAACTAGATTTTATGTTCCAACTAAAATCATATTTTCTTGGCATTTTTATTTCACTTCTATTACAAAAATGAAGGAAATTCACAAGAATATAAGAAAGGGTAAAAATTAAGTCTAAGGGTGGATAGATTCCCCCATTTTTTGGATTTTATATGATTCATTAAGTGGTTAGAGTCCATTTCATATTCACTAGACATGATTTTTGTCTTCCAAATAAGAAATCATGTTCTCCCCAAAGCTTAAACTTGCATGGAGAAATTCATCCCATCATTAATCACACAAAAAGAGTTAACATTGGTTTAAAGGGAATGGATTCCATATTTTGTTTACTCAAAAAGTCAACATCTTAAGGACACCTTTTTATATAAAAATTGACAATAGGTTTCAAACACCAATAGCATATAAAAATATCCCAGGTTTTAATTTACTTCTATTTGCACTCAAGGACTCTACATCTAACTAAAAGTTGATTTTGGAGTGGTTTAAACACCTTTATCTCACAAACCTCCAAGTTTTACTTTCTTTCAAAAACCAACACCTCATGAATACAATTTAAATTCTAAAGGTTATTAACAATTTCATTCACATTTGAATCTTATTGTTGCAATTGAGAACACAACTTGGACAGTGGGATCTAAATGCAAATCACATCCACAACTGAACCTTCTAAGAGATATCTCAACAAACATCTCCTATTTGAGTCACCCTAGACTCTCCAAAACACTCATGTACAAGGATTAATTAGCTTGTATTTAATTTGAGTTGAGATTCTTTTGAGGTAATAAAAAGAGGGAACCACCACACTTTGCAATTTACCAAATTTTTCTTGATCACATTACAAGGAATAATAATTACCTTCCTTACTTTCCCTTATGATCCCATACACATACATTGATTATCCCTTCCAGAGAGGCTTAGAATATAAGACACCCATTTAAAAATGTTGTTAAAACATTACATCATTCATGTCACAAGGTGACATTGTACCCTTAACTATAACAACATGCACACTTCCACATGCACAAGAAACCCTTTAAGGTGAACGACACATGAATAACACAATGCTCAAGGGTAACCTTCTCAAGGGTTGTTAGATTAGGGTCATTTAGATAACTTTTAAAATAACCTCCTAATAGTGGTCAGACCATAACCATTCCTATATAAGGTGGTTTATTTTCTTCTGAGTTTCCCAAGTATTTTGTAAGCACACAAGAATACATAATCATTACTTTCACATAGGAGCACATTAAAAATGGTTATTTCATTTCCATTTAAAATATACATCCGTAGATCAAGAATTTTTGCGCTTGTTACACTTCAAGTTAATGCACCAAACTAAACACACAAACCTTGAAAACCTCAAATGAAATCGATACCTGGTAGATTGGATAAGATCCAAAGACGTAGATGGAAAGAATGCCAATTGAGACAAGACAGGTGCACATGAGCAATCCTGCAAAGTGGATCCAAGAAACCTGCGATGCACAAATCCTTGGCAGAAAAAGATGATGTTAGACGATATATGGGTGAACTGCCTGAAAGTGGGTTCAGAAGCAATGAGCTTCCTCGGTGGATGTTAGTTCACATTTTCAATCAAGAGTAAAGACATACATGATAAAATATGTAAGCAAATATTTAGGTTTTTCGATTAAAAACAGCAAACAAAATGTAAAAACCATGGCAGAAATTGAAAGAAAGTAGGAAACTATAAAAACAAAGCTGAACTTGGGTTACCTGAATTATATACCTTTCTGTAGACTGGTCGGTGTCGATTAGATAGTGATCGACGTTGATTTTTTGGGTTGGCATTGATTAGGTAGTGATCAGCGTCAATTTTTGGGTCAACGTTGATCGAGGTAGTGATTGGCGTCTATGGACACACAGCAAAATGAAGACCAGAGAGTAAAAGAAGAAAGCAAGCTAAGCAAAACAGATTAAACGTAAGACCATATTACTGAAGATTGATCAGAAAGTAGAGATTGAAGATAGAAAAAGGGGATCCAAGGTAGAAATTGATGGATTCTAACCCAGAAACTGAAGAAAGGCCCGATCAGTGCCGATTTGGATAAACTAGCGTTGATTAAAGACTAATCAGATTTGACCGGACTGGATTGGTGTTGATCGAAAGGAAATTATAGAAACTAACAAAGAGGAATACCTGAAAAATGCTTGATTGCTGATTGATGATTAATGAGGGTAGCTGTGGAGACCCGCAAGAGCTATAGACATGCAGACAGAGTAACAGTGCACCTCTCAAGGATTAAACTACACAAAACTCACTTTCTTTCTCTGATAATCTCTTTAATTACTCAAACAAAAGTAATCTCTAGGCAACCAGCTCTTCTGAATCTAACCAGAGAGGATCTCAGGTCGTAAATTTATAATCAGCACCGACCGAGATAAAATTTGGTGCCGCTTAGAAAAATCGACACCGTTCAGAATCGAGACTCCCAAAGTGGTGAAAATGAAATGAATTGGAAGGATAAGAATATTATCCCTTCAACTCAAATACGGAAAAATCCCGCTACACTATTTTAGGAGAGGATAAATAGGTGGGATGGATGGATAAAAATGATACGGGAGGTTGGAAACTGATATGGGGTAGATAAGTAGTTGAAATAAATGTAGAAGATAGAATTACATGGTTAATGTTTAATTAACCATGGATGAAATATAATGGGGTGGAGCAAACTTAGGATAGGCCTTTAAATTAAATATTTAAGTAATACCCTAAGGGAGAAGTGGTGATGTAAAGGTTCCCTGGGTTACCCGACAGGATAAATGAACCCAAGGGACACTAAATTGGGTAACCAATTTTAGGTGTCTACATTTGCCCCTTTTTGTTGAGTAACTTGTGATAAGAAATGCCATGAGACAAAAACAAGGAGTTAGAAGAAATGAAGAACAATAATGATGTGATCCCCTCAAACTAGGGATGGGGTGGCCCCAAAAGAGCCAAATGATCCCGAGTTTGAAAGAGATAGATGAGAAAGAGTAGAAGGGATGATGCCCCAACGAGATACCTAGAGTAAATTTGATCATTGATGACGCACGTGAAAAACAAAAAAGGCAATGACCTAAGGAACTCACATTGGTAGGGCAGACTAGATGGTCTTCATATGAGATGACGTAAGTGGCTACAGACTGGTGAGTTAAAGGTGACTACAACATAGCAACAACCAAAGAGTGACACATTGGTAGGGACAACTAGACGGCCTTTGAACGAGATGACATTAGTGCCTACTCTGGACCGCATTTATCTTTAGCTTATAGAAAACACAAGTTACCCATGTACATGGAAGAACTCGGAATGGGTGATAACACCAAAAATATGTGCTAAAAGGTGAAAATAAGGTCATAACAATGATCAAATAAACAATCCAAGCATCAATGCTTAGACAAGAAGGATGAAGCGATGGCCTTGAGAGGATAGCCACCACGGAAATTGACATATGGCCACTATAGTGGACTTTGTTATTGATTAACTACCGACTAAGTAGAACAGGTGTGCTATGGGTGGTACATGCAAAATATATAATGATGAGATGCCCCAGGTGGGGAATAACAAGCAAAGCCAAGCCATAAGAGAGATGCACATGAGGCTATACAAGGTGACCAGGTACAAGTACCAAAAAGAAAGACGAAATGATGGCAGCCATGTGTTACGGGTGACACATGCGTAAGACAGGATAACATATGAGGATGAAGTGCATCCTAGTGGGATTAGAGGAGGAAATATATCAAAATATCCCTAATCAGTGCCAATGGGATCCAATCGGTGTCGGTTACCCCTAACCGACGTTGACCACAAAAATCAAGACGATTAAAATAATCAGCAAGACGACCGCTCGAAAACCTATAAGTATAGAAAAGATGAACGGTAATGATTCATTTGCACCGCTATGACGATTGATTTAGAAAAATTCAAAAATTGAATTTGAGCAACATGGAAGCCTCTGGAAGCAGAAGAGGAAGAGGACATGACCAGGGGTAAGTGAGCCTTCCTTAGCTTCGTACATTTAGTGTTTTGTTTGTTTTTTCATTTTTTTGTTAGTAGGAGGCAAGAGGGATTTTTAGCACTCTGCCTCGTAATCGGCATCGATTGAAAAAATTAGAACTAATTAGAAAGCGATCAGCACCGATTGTAACACAATCGGCGTCAACCGTCAAGTGAATGAAAAAGACCAATTGGCATGAGTCAAGACCGATTGAAAAAAGTGACATTTTGTTATTTTTGAGAAAGATTTTGATGAAAATTAAATGATGTGGATTTTGATAAATATGAAACTAATGACAATGTTTGATATCATGTAGGCATGAGAGGACCTACACATGTGGGATGTTATTCGAGCTACTAGAGACCATACTACCAAATGTGACAGATGTTGAGTGGCACCATCTGGAGTTATCCGGACTAGGGGTTTCGTTATTATAGGCGGGTACCCCGAGATGTGGAGCTCATGTGAGCATTGGTGTAGCAGTGGGATAGCCAGACCTACACATTTTGGTTTCAGATGGGTGAGATGACCATCACCCATGAGGACATCTATAGGATCCTCAAGTTATTGATTACAGGGGACCTGATAGAGATCACCCCACGGGAGTAACAGAGGAGGGCCCTAGTATGATTATATGGGGACAGGGCAGATGATGCAAAGATAGTGTTTGGGGCTGTGAGGACAGCCTCACAATATTGGCAGGATGACCCTAGGAGTAGATTGATAGCCCTGATCCAGATGGTTATCTCATATTATGCATTACGCAGTCCTCGGAGGTGGATGGTTCCCACTACTCCTATTTGACTTTGTTTTGCGATATTCTAAAGTTCATGTAGGTGTTTGTATTTATTTTTGACACATTACTAGCACATATATATCACTAGCTAGGATGTATACCATAGGCATGAGACTAGATAGACATGAGTTTTATGCTCCATTATTGGGAATATGAGCAGATATCGTGATCGTGCCATCCGGGCTTCCATGGATGCAGAAGGAGGGGAGCCCTTGAGTATGGATTCCAACGATGGTAGGCAAACATGGCCCCGGGAGATATAGGGAGATCTATATAGTGGTATTCAGAGAGATTCAGGACTCTGACACCAACACAGGTGATATGGAGACCATACAGGGTTTATCCGATATGGGCCAGACAGACGCCCATCTCGGTGGAGCCGAGATGCAGCAGGTGGTCGTGGGTCATAGGCTACATCTCTTAGAGTGAGTCCTGTTTATACGGGTGATGAGGCGCTTTGGTTTGGTTCGAGATCATCCCAACTATATATACACCATACCGACAGGATAACAGGGAGACAGACCTACCTATACTGATCCCAGTAGATCCACTCATGGAGGCCCCGACTCCAACATGATGATGATGATGATGTAGGAGTGGATGAGGGCTATGAGGCATGGTACCACGTGGAGCTACCCTGACATCTCTCGGTAGCCACAGAGGTAAGTGAGGAGGATCTAGCAAAGAAGCTAGAGTGAATTGAGGGAGAGCATACTTTGCTTTAACATAGACACACTAGACTTCCCTCAAGAATATTAGGACTTTGACAGAGGATAGGGACACCCTGATATAGGAGAGAGACACCGCTTGTCAAGAATGAGATATAGCAATCCAGCAGAGATATCACTATCACAGGCATAGGGAGGCCCTCAGGGCCAAATATGGTGATACAGGCACCACCTCAGAGTTAGGGGCACAGGGTGTTGTAGCAGGAGGACCACCACCACCAGCAGCACCATTGTGAGCACCCGGCATGGTGAGTCTAAGTACCTATCAGGATCTCCTTGCCGAGGTGAGATATTATGAGGATGCCCTGACACAAGCATGCCCTGGATGTGCCTTGGTATGGAGCGAGGAGGAGGACAATGACAACTACTACTGGTGGTGCTTCAGAGGGTGCTAGCACTAGAGGAGATTGAGGAGGTGGTAGGGCCATGGTAGTGGGCATCTCCAGCTCTATAGGAGATGGTTAGGAGAGACATCCCGGACTTGAGGAGGGAGGAGGAGATAGTGTTTTCCACCTATCCGATTTTACCATATAGATGTGATATTTTGTAGAGATATACTGATGTAGCCTCAATTTGAAGGAATTTTTCTTTGGATACAATATATACGGCTTGATTGGAAGCCATACATTCTTTTATACAGACAAATATATGTATATATATTCATCATTTTGTGTTATGTGATTGGATTCATGCATTTAATTTCGATAGATAGGGATGCATGTTATAGATAGATGTTATGTGATTTTGATGGACATAGATGAATGTTATAAATGATAGATGAATAGATGTGATTTGATTGATTTGTCATGGATAAATGGTTGATCAAATAAACATGTTTAAGATGTTAATTCAATTAAATGATATAGATAGATGGATTCACAAGTGTTTTTAATACATGCTTTGATGTTTTTGGATGAAGTAGATAAGATGAGCATAGATAGATGATAGATTTGATTGAGTAAATTAACATGTTAAATGTCAATTTAACTGGATGAACAACAAATAATCATGGGAAATGTTTTTGAAAGAAAGTGATGTAATGATATTATCCCTTAGAAATAAAAATTACTACACCTAGATAAAAAAGAATGATAAGTTAGGCCACTAACTGACCATAAATAGAGACCTTGATGGTAAATCAAAAGATGATGCACACAAGGCCATAGACACGGATAAAAGAAACCTGACACTAGTTAGTCACAAACCAGATCTAGGAGGTAGATAAGGATGAGAGATAAGTATACATCTCGTCAGAACACATGAAGGATTAAATATGTGCCCATATGGGGAAAATAGAATCTCCATATGATCGAAAAGGTCTCATATAATAGCTTCATGATTTTTTTTTCTTTTGATAGAAAAGAAAATTGATCGATGCAGAAAGTTTGCTAGATATAGAAAGACTAATCGATACGGGAAGTCTTTCAGAGATGCTAAAAATTGAACAAACTAGCCAAGAGAGGAAGTTTGTTACTGCAAAGGCTGAAAATACCATAAAACAAATAGTCATCCTTTAAGGGATTTGTTGATGGTGAATCACAAAGCACCCCGGGACTCTACAACTCGATGGGTTAAGACTCTCAGTGTGATTGCATAACATGGAGCTTTTCCCAAGTGTGGGACCTTGCGAAATCGGAAAAGCTCTCCGAATGAAGGTCGGTTCCTATTCCTCTGTTCAGATGCTCACGTAAAAAATGTAGAGGGTTTTCTAAAAACCTAACCTAACTTGCCAAGGAGACAGGGTAGAGGATGCATAAAAATAAAACCTAAACTACAAAGGTGATGCACCGAGGAATGAAGAACACCTGTCTTGCCAATAAACACAAACCATAAAAAACGCAATGCAAGATCATGCATAGATAACCAGATTCACAGTGAAAGATTAGGAGGATGCAAATGAACACAGAGAGGGTTGAGAATCATCCACAGACATGCATTAATTGCTCCAAAGATTGATACAATACACCAAAAAATGCCAAGAGGCAAAGTTGCATTACAGTTTTAGATGGGAGGTTTGAACTTCCACAAATTCACCTGCCAAAGAGAAGAAGGGAGGGGAAAAACAAGAATGTCCAACCTTTAGAAAGAAGCCCCTCCTTACAATTTATAGGAAGAATGAGAGAGGGAAGAGAGAGGAAATCCAAATCTACCCCAACCACCTCCAGGTTGCATTTAATTCATCTCATTATGGTGGTAGGTGAGAACCCTAAAGCAAACCCAAAAAGTGGCGCACCTTCAAAGATGTCGACAGAACTTATCAGCGCCCTCGACACACTTTTCAAAGATGTCGACAGAACTTATCGGCGCCCTTGGCACACTTTTCAGCATGTCGACAAGAACTTATCAACGCCCCTTGGCACACTTTTCGGCATGTCAACAGGAACTTATCAGCGCCCTTGGCGCACCTTTTCAAACATGTCGACATGAAATTCTCAACGCCTTTACCTACACCTTTGGCACATCCATTTTCGTGTCGACACTCATTTCGTGCGCCCTTTACCTACACCTTGGCGCATCCATTTCGTGTCGACACTCATTTCTCGTGCACCTTTACTCGCGCCTTGGCGCATCCATTTTCATGTCGACACTCATTTTTGTGTGCCCTTTACTCGCGCTCGCGCATCCATTTCGTGTCGACACTCATTTCGTGCACCCTTTACCTATGCCCTGGCACATCCATTTCCGTGTTGACACTCATTTTGGTGCACCCTTTACCTGCGCCTTGGCGCATCCATTTTCATGTCGACACTCATTTCTATGTGCCCTTTACCTACACCTTGGTGCATCCATTTCCGTGTCGACACTCATTTCTCAGTGCACCCTTTACCTACGCCTCACAAGCATCCATTTCCGTGTCGACACTCATTTCTATGCACCCTTTACCTGTGCCTTGGTGCATCCATTTCCGTGTTGACACTCATTTCTGTGCGCCCTTTACCTGTGCCTTGGTAAATGTCGGGGTCTAAGTTTCTTTGATTTCCATATTATTCCGTTTGTTTATATCTACCCGGGGAAGATATTTACAACAATTTGGTGACTCAACGGGATCACCTGCCTACTAGGTAGAAGATTAGTGGCCTTTTAGCAATCTATTGGGCATGGAGTCATAAGCAAGCCTGAAAACTGATCTAAACTTTGAAAACTTCCCTCTGAGCCACTTGAATTCCACTGAACTTAGAGTTGTTCTCACCAAAATGCCACTAAAAACAACTGTGCAAGAGTAAAACCAGCAGCACCAAAACTATGTACAAAACTGAAATTCATACATGCTCCAAATGGAACATGCAGAGTGTGCACAAGCACTTCTTTTACTGAAAGCAAACCTACCTACTCTACTCTAATTGGAAGCAAAGGTGAGCTAAACAAACCCTGCAACTGGTTGTGCAAAATAGCTTCCTTTCTTCAAAATTGGCAACCATGTAACTAATTTGGCATTGAACATGGCTGATTGGATGAATGGAAAATCAACAAGAAGTTGGTCTTCCACCCAAATCATCAAGGTATCAGGTGAAGGCAAATTCAATACCTATTTTAGTTGTTCTACATTTGGATTGGAGAGGTATGACAGCTGATCCTCGGTTCTTTGTAGCTTATCCTCATGCTTAGGAGCAAGCATGACTAGTTGTGACTTCTCCTTTGGCTCCAATAAAGCCAAATACCTGATTGGGCAAGGTATGGTCCTTTGAGTATGCCCATTTCCCTGATTTTCAACTCCAAGAATGGAGTTCTCTTGTAGACCCTCTTGAATGGATGGTGTGGAAGCAATGGTAGAACCTTTTTGCCCTTTCTCTTCCTCCAATGAAGAACATGAAAGATTAAAATCTTCCAATCTTGGTTCCAAAGAGCTGCTATAAGATGCAGGCTGCTGCAAATGGGTGCTCTCCTTCATGACAGTAGGCTCAGGTGTTTGGAACATGGATGATGAAAGAGAGAATGGTGGGAACTCAACCGGTTCTTCTTCATCAAAACAGTCCTCCAAATCTGACAGATAAACTACCTCATTGTTGTCCTGCTGCAAATGCTCAACTTCCTCCATGGTCTCCTCTTGATCTATAACTTGATCATCATGGTTTCTTTCATCCTCCAACATTGAGTTTGAGAGATCAAACTCTTCTTCAGCACTAGAACTCAAGAGAGATGAAGTAGAAAGAAGAACTGAAGGTTCTCCTGTAACCTTCTTTGTGTTCAAAGCCCTTGGATCTGCACTTTTCTTCTTCACAGCTAGAATGTGCTCCTCTTCTTTCGCATTTGGAGCAGATTCTTCCTCCTCTACTACTTGAAGACAATCTTGCTCTTGATAGAACTCTTTTTCTAGCACGAAGTTCATTAAGTCAAACTCTTTGATTTGCTACTCTAGAGGACAAGTTGGGACCTGCAAGATCTTCTTCAAAGCTTTCTTCCTCCATGGCTGATTTTGCAACTTGAATTAAATTGACATTCCTTCAAATAGAGTGCCAACATGGACACTACTTTCTGAAAAAACTAATCGCTGGTCTCGATTCTTTTTTTTTTCTTCTATTGTCACAAAATCAGTCCTAACCACTGTTGTTGCTTGACACAAAGACCCGGATGCGATCGTGCTTCTAGGTTGATCACTCTAGCATCCAAGTGTAATTGCACAACATGGAAACCTCTCTCCAAGTGTGGGGACTTGTGTAATCGAGAGAGGAATCTCCAGATTAGAGGCTGGTTCCTCAAACTCCTCTGATTTAGATCTATATTTTACAAAAACTACAGAGGTTTGAAACCTAATCCTACTCTAAAATCCAAGGAGACAGAGATAGAAAGTGTAAAAATGAAACTAAACTAACATGGTGATACACCAAAGGAGGAGTGGTGAACACTTGCTTCTCAGAGAGATAGACACAGTCATAAAAATGCAACATAAAGCATCATGCACAAGCTGATAAGATGTAATCGAGGTCTCGAAATGAAACAAGAAACACAAACAAAGGACTCGAAAACTCGATCACAGAGCTCGTATTGTCATTTCCACTGTCAAAATCTTTGTATTACAACATCAAAAGGTAGAAAACCTATTACAATTTTAGAAGAGGTTTGATACTTACAAAATCACTTGTTACAGGTGAAAGAAGAAGCTTGCTATCCAAAGAAATGTTCCCCCCTTTAGAAATGAGCCAAATCTAGCTTTTACATGCATGGGTCGAGCCTGGGGACGTAAAACGTAAAAATCATGGGAGCCCATCCTTTCTTGATCAGCAGGTGCATTAAAATGGCATGAGGGGCCTTACCAACCCATACCCTGTCATTTTGACTAGATTACAGGAGAATGTGACCCATTCTGCATTAAATCTGGTCGCTGAAATGTCACTTCTGGCCATGAACACGCGTCAGAGCCGTTTCTCAATTTTCTCTCTCTAGACTACACCAAAACTCAAGATTAACTCCTTAATCACGTAGATAATTTTGTAAGCTTTTTTTTGATATAAAGAACGTGTAAATCTGAGCTCGGATCGAAAGATATGTTGATTTGAAGATTTAGGGCACAAAACAGGCGAAAATGCATTTTGAAATTTCTTCCCGCACTCTGCGACCTGGATGACACATGGCATGCATTGATTGGTCGTGTGATTCTCTCTCCTTCTCTGCTTCGTTGGACACATGTCCTCCTTCTACCTGGCTCAAAGTTAGTGCTTTAAACCTCGCCTTTGACTTTTGGACTTTCCTCCCGTGACACGTGACATGATTTGGTTGGTCCATGGGTCTGCCACCTCTCGCGCCTTCGCGTCCATTTGTCCCAAATGTCCCAAAGGCCGCATGGGACAAAACTTTTGATCCACCCGAAATGGACTTCCATGTCCCTTTTCGCTCGTCGGTGACATGTGGCGTGATCTCGATTGGCTTTCGGCTCCTCTAGCTTTCCACATCCGCGCGTCCCTTGTCCCACTTGTCTCTTGGCTGAAGTTTCCCACTTCGGCCGAACCGGCGGCCGGTTCGCATCCTTCGCATCCATTTGTCCCAAGTGTCCTGGTGTTGCATGGGACAAAAACTTCTTAACCGCCCGAAATGGCTTCCTTTGCTCTCGACCGCTTCACCTTTTCGCGTCCTTTGCATCCTCACGGCCCAGATGTCCCAACTACTTAGTATGAAAGTTCTCCATTTTGGCCGATCCGGTAGTTCGCGTCCTCAAGGCCCAAATGTCCCGAGAAGTTAGTCATTTTTCTTCTCCTTTGGCTGAACCGGCTCTCCACATCCGCGCGTCCCGATCGCCCGATACTAAAATTTTCTTTCGGCCGAACCGCCGGTTCGCGCCTTCATGTACATTTGTCCCACTTGTCCCAAAGTGCTTCACGGGCACTTAGAGGCGTTTCGGCCGAACCGCTCCTTGGTGATCCGAATGTCCCAACTATTCCTAGGACAAGGACTTAGCCAATTTTCACAATTTTTTCTAGCCCAAGCTTATTTTCTTAAATTTTTCGCATTTTCTCAGAGCTTGCTCTTTTCAACTTGGACAGGAGAGTTAGAAAAATTTCTGAGGGGACCCTAGAAACATGATTTTTGCCCTATATCCATCCATTTTCCTAGGACTCAAGAATTTCGATGTATGTTATCAAATCAACCCCGGGGTGGATTTGGATAACAACCACTACTTGTTCTCCAACTCCAACCTCTTCTGAAGGCTTAACCATCAAGGGGATCTTTTTCATCCCAAATTTAAGAGCCCAACTCTTCAGACTTTGAATTTCTTCATCTTTGTTTGGCTTCTCTTTTTGCTGTTGTTTTCCTTGACTGGCATTCTAATTTTTATCCTCCCAACATGGATTTGGGAATGCAAGAGGAGAAGTGGATTGTAACTCAATTGGTTTGGTAATTTTTTGTGGTGGTGGAGGAGGTAGAAACTCTTGTTTCTTTGGAGGAGAGGGTATTTCTGTTAGCTTTTGTGGAGGGGATGACTGTTTGGAAGGAAAGGGGAAAGAAGAATTGAGATGTGGTGGAAGACTAGGGAATGGAGAAATGGAATTAACTCCTGGGGCAGCATTGACTGGATTTAGAATTTGAAATTCCAAATGAGATGATGTTGCTTGAGTAATGGGAAGAGAAAAACCAGATGATGGTGTAGAACTTACCCATTGACAAGGTTGTTCAACACCAAGTTTATAGGCCTCTATTTTTGTTGTCCATTGTGCAAGTTGGGGCAAAGATTCCATCATGAAGTCCAGCTTCTCCTGAGGGCTGAAGTGTCTTGGAAAAGGGCCTCCCCATGGACAAGGAGTCCTATAACCAATTCTGAAAGCCTTCATTTGAGCTGTTGCTCTTGATTGCACCATCTTTACCTCCATCTTTTGGATTTTTTCCATAAAATCTGCATCTTCCATTTGATTGTCTTCATTACATGCATACCCTTGCTCTTGATGTGCTTCACAACCAAATTGACTTTGGCATTGCTGCTCATATGGGTAGATATGCTGATTTTGAATTTGATCAAAATGTTGATTTGGAGGATTTGTAAAACATGTTGGAGGTGTGATATATTGTTGTTGTTGAAAATGTGAATTCCATGATGGAAATGAAGTCATGATTGCACAACTTCATGGAATGGAAAATGATGAAAGAGATGGAAAGAAGGATGGATGGAAAACAGGTCTGTAACTCAGAGAATGAGTTATTTACCAGATGGAGTCACCAGATGTGCTTTTGAATATGCCTCCAAAAGGCTGAATCTGTCAAGTTACACACCGAACCTGACAAATATTAAAAATAGAATTTAAAACCTTGAAGGACCCGGAAGATCTAGTTCTTCAATTCAATTATCGGGTCTTGTTGTGCAGCTACTAATCCCGAAAGGTATAGGTGGAACTCAGGTCATGCAATGCAACTTACAAAACCCGAATTGCCCTGTGTCGGAACTTGGGACATGCTCGACACCCCAGAAAACCCGAAATGACTGTTGTCGGGAATAGGACCATGCAATGCATCCCCCAAAACCTGAAATGACTGTTGTCGGGAATAGGACCATGCAATGCATCCCCCAAAACCTGAAATGACTGTTGGGTCTTCTTTGATGTTCTCAGACTTCGAAAACCTGAAACACTAAAAAGCATGAAATTTTGAAAGTCAAAATCTTGAAAAACTAAGAATACCCTTTTGAAGATTATCCCCCGATCTATCAGGTGGTGAAATTTTGACTTGTTTTGAGCAAGTTAAGCCCTTGAAAATTGATTTCAAAGTTCAGCCTGGAAGGTGAAAAATCTGAAATTGTAAAACCTGTAATTTTTAGTCCAAAATTTCTTGAAAACTCCTTCAAATCCTATGGAATGACCTCTTGGTCCCACCGGGTGTGCCAAAACTATTGATGGCGAATCGCAGCACCCCTGGGACTCTACAACTCGATGGGTTAAGACTCTCAGTGTAATTGCATAACATGGAGCTTTTCCCAAGTGTGGGACCTTGCGAAATCGGAAAAGCTCTCCGGATGAAGGCCAGCCTCCTATTCCTGCTATTCGGATGCTCACGTAAAAATGTAGAGGGTTTGCTCAAAACCTAACCTAACTTGCCAAGGAGACAAAGTTAGAGGATACATAAAAATAAAACCTAAACACCGAGGAATGAAGAACACCGTCTTGCCAATAAACACAAGCCATAAAAATGCAATGCAAGATAATGCACTGAGATAACTGATTCATGGTGAAAGATCAGGAGGATGTAAATGAACACAGAGAGGGTTGAGAATCATCCACAGACATACATTAATTACTCCAAAGATTGATACAATACACCACAAAATGCCAAGAGGCAAAGTTACATTACGATTTTAGATGGGAGGTTTGAACTTCCACAAATTCACCGCCAAAGAGAAGAAGGGAGGGCAAAATAAGAATGTCCAACCTTTAGAAAGAAGCCCCTCCTTACAATTTATAAGAAGAATGAGAGAGGGAAGAGAGAGGAAATCCAAATCTACCCCAACCACCTCTAGGTTGCATTAATTCATCTCATTATGGTGATAGGTGAGAACCCTCAAGAAACCCAAAAAGTGGCACACCCTTCAAACATGTCGACAGAACTTATCAAAGCACCCTTGGCACACTTTTCAAAGCATGTTGACAAGAACTTATCAAGTGCCCTTGGTGCACTTTTCAAGCATGTCGACAGGAACTTATTAGCGTAGCACACTTTTCATCATGTCGACAGAACTTATCGGCGCCCTTCGCGCACCTTTCAAAGCATGTCGACATGAACTTCTCAACACCTTTTACTCGCACCTTTGGCACATCCATTTTCATGTCAACACTCATTTCTGTGTGCCCTTTACCTACACCTTGGCGCATCCATTTCCGTGTCGACACTCATTTCGTGCGCCCTTTACCTACGCCTTGCGCATCCATTTTTACTCATTTCTACGCACCCTTTACGCGCGCATCCATTTTCGTGTCGACACTCATTTCTATGCACCCTTTACCTGCACCTTGGCACATCCATTTCCGTGTCGAAACTCATTTCTATGTGCCCTTTACCTGTGCCTTGGCACATCCATTTCTGTGTCGACACTCATTTCTATGCGCCCTTTACCTGTGCCTTGGCACATCCATTTTCGTGTCGACACTCATTTCTATGTGCCCTTTACCTGCGCCTTGGCGCATCCATTTCCGTGTCAACACTCTTTTTTGTGCACCCTTTACCTATGCCTTGGTGCATCCATTTCCATGTCGACACTCTTTTCGTGCGCCCTTTACCTACACCTTGGCGCATCCATTTCCGTGTCGACACTCTTTTTTGTGCACCCTTTACCTGTGCCTTGGTAAATGTCGTGGTCCGAGTTTCTTTGATTTCCATATTCTTTCGTTTGTTTATATCTACCCGGGGGGAAGATATTTACAATAGGATTGGTCAATACTTTATTTTTATGGTAGCCATCCTTCGAGGAATGGTCTATATTTTTTCTTTTATTTTATAAGGCATGGATAGTTGTCCTTCAATGGACTCTATCTTTTGGGACTAGGATAGCAAATCATTTCAATTTTATTTTATTTTTTTGAGCTTTGGAAGAAGATGATTTTAGATCAGATAGAGGGGAAGAAAACGTGTATAAGCACGTACTCATGCCCCCAAGTGGTTTTGATCAAGATGAACACCTAGGGTGGATGAAGTAGTGATTAAGGTATTCCTATCATGAGAAGGAACAAATCTGTAAGGAAAATGCCATGATTAGAGCCATGGTACTCATATTTAAGATATAAAAGACATAATGTGAAGAACCACATAGTTTTAAATCACTACAAAATGCATGACTGGTTGCAGATGGATGAAAGATCTGTTTTGCGACTAAGATCGTGTAAGATAGATTTTAACAGTAGAAGGGCCTTAGATGTAAAGCATTAAGAGGCTCCATTTTAGGTATACCATCCATGGAAGATAGGTGATAAGCCTTAGACCCATACTTATGAGTGATAACGTATGGTCCCATCCAGTTAGGAGAAAACTTACCACGTTGACTCTGTTCCAGAGTAGTGACATTTTGGTTTTCTTTAAGAACAAGATCACCAACTTGGAAGTCACGCTGTTGCAAATGCTTGTTATAAGCATGCTTGACATTCTCAAGATAGACTTGATGATGTTCAAGAGTGTTAAGGCAATGTTCATCTAACAACTCAAGCTGTACTAGATAGTTTTGATGATAGTCTTCATCAAAGACAAACTCTCTAATAGAGACATGAAGAGAGGGAATCTAGACTTCCAAAGGAAGGACAACCTCATACCCATAGATGAGATAGAAAGGAGTAGCACCGTAGAGGGGTATAGATGCTAGTCTGATAAGCCCAGAGAGCAAAAGGGATGTGTAAGTTCCGATCCCTACCAACTCGACTAGTTACCTTTGTGAGGATATTACGCAAAGTTTTATTAGAAGCCTCAGCTTGGCCATTAGATTGTGGATAGTATGGAGAAGAAAAGATGAGTTTAATATTGAAGGTGTCACAAAGTTTCTACAAATATTTTTTTTTAAAGACTTGCTATTGTCTGTAATGAGTATGTGAGGAACACCAAAGTGAAAAATGATGTGTTGATAGACAAAATCAACAATAGTTTTGGCTTTGGTTGATGAAAGAGGAATAGGCTCCACCTATTTAGTGAAGTATTCTGTGGCAATAATGATAGAGTGATTTCAATGTGAAGATTGTGGATTGATGAGGCCCATGATATCAAGACCCCATGTGAAAAAGGCCACAAATGCATTGCAGGTTAAGGCCGGATAGGGAAATGTGTGAAATTAGTGTGTTGTTGACACTTGACACATTTCTTGACATAGTCGCAGCAAAGATTGATTAAGAGAAGGCTAGTAATAGCCTAAACATAGAATGCACTTAGCCACATCCAAACCACCAAAGTTTCCACCACAGATACCTTCATGGACCTCCTAAATGGCTTTAGATGATTTAGGGATTTTGAGGCATTGAAGCAAAATACCATCAAAGCCACGTTTGTAAAGGACCACGCCTGAGAATAGTATAGTGGTTTGCACGTTGGATAAAAGATATTCTACCATTGGAAGTCATATCTGGAGGAAGCACTGAATGGGATAGATAATCAAAAATGTGCTTGATACCACTCATCTTGAGTGTCGGTCATGTGACAGTTGTTGATTGAATTCAACAACTTTCCGAGATGAGATGGTTGGTCTAAACGTTGAACAACCACATAAAGTCACGAGTCTTCGTAAAAGGTGGAATAAGTGAGGCTAAAGAAGCCATCGTATCTATGAATCAATTTACACTATGAGGAATAGCCTGGATAGTAAATTTATCAAAATATTGAAGCCTGAAAGAGAATGATATCGTGATATTTTTGAAGGATATCATTTTTACACTGATAGACTTTAGTGACTTGATTAACGATGAGCTCAGAGTCACCGAATATGTCGATATGGTGAGTATCGATATTAATGACATTTTGAAGACCTAAAACGAGAGCTTCATATTCAGCCATATTATTGGTACATTCAAAGTTAAGCTTGTGTGCGAGGAATAGGTGTACCCCAAGGAGGAATCATGATGAAAACTTTTCCTCCCCCTTGCTGACACTTGGACCCATCAAAGAAGATTTTTACTTTAAATGGAGATAGACCGAAATCAATTTGTTAGATGTACTCATCTGGGAATTGAGCAAGGGGACTTGAGTGTCTGGAAGAGGAGCATCAGCTAATTGATCCGTAATGACCTAACCCTTGATATATTTCTGTGAGATGAACTCAAGGTCAAACTCTTTCATGAGCATGAGCCAATGAGTGATACGATCATTGTGATAAGGTTTCGCATGCATTGTCTTGAGTGGATTGACACTTGTAACAATGTAGGTTTTATGATTAAGGAGGTAATGATGAAGTTTAGAAGTTGTGAAGAAGAGAGCACAACACATTTTTTCAGCTTCAGAATAGTGCATTTCATACTCATGAAGAGTGTGACTGATATAATAGACGGCTTGTTCTTTACCATTAGCATCCCGATGCGAGATCATGGCTCCCAGAGCATGGTCAGTCACAAAAATATAAAGATAGAATGGCTCCCCCTCGCGTGGAGGTGTAAGCATAGGTAAAGAAAGAAGATAAGCTTTGATATTATCAAAGGTTTTTTGGCAACGCTCATCCAATTCAAAATGAACATTTTTACGGAGGAGATGATGAAAAGGTTGACAATGGTCCGAAATATATGAGATAAAATGATGCACTAATTGAAGATGTCCTTGAATACCATGGAGCTTCTTTAAGTTGGAAGGGGGAGGCATCTTGAGGATAGCCTTTATTTTTGTGAGATTGAATTCAATGCCCCTAATAGAAACGATAAAGCCTAAGATTTTACTAGTGAGAATGCCAAACACACATTTAAATGGATTTAGGCAAAGGAAAAAATGAATGAGTCTCTCAAAGAGAGGTGCAAGAATGAGAAAATGATCCTGACGGCATTTGGACTTACCAAGGAGGTCATCGACATAATCTTCTATAGTTTTTGTAAGAGGTCATGGAAGATGTAGGTCATTGCACGTTGATAACTTTCTCCTATGTTTTGAAGACCGAAGGGCATGACGCGATAACAAAAAGTCCCCCAAGGGGTTATGAAGGAGGTCTTATATTGGTCCTCTGGTGCAATGAGAATTTGATTATACCCAGAGAAACCATCCATTATAGAAATAATCTCGTGACCTTACGGTTAAATCTATGAGTTGATCGATATTAGGTAGAGGGAAATCATCTTTCGGGAAAGTGAGATTAAGATCCTGAAAGTTCATGAAATTTGAATTTTCCCAGTAGCTTTGGTTACTAGTACTACATTTGAAACCCATTGTGGATAGTCAATGGGTTGGATGAAGTTGGTGGAAAGCAAGCGCTACAACTCTTCTTTGACGAGTAAAGCTACATGAGGATGCATCTTACGTATTTTTGTTTAACTGGTTTGATGTCTGGAAGAGTAATGATATTGTGGACCATGATATTAGGATCGAGGCCTGGCATATCTTCATATGACCAAGCAAATGCTTGGTGATGGTGAGAAAGAAAGGAAGTGAAGTCTCCTAACTCTTGTGGGTTAAGAGATTGTCCGACCTTAATGATGCGAGGGTCTTCAGAAGTCCCTATATTAAGGTCGACAGTGGCTTTATTGAGAAGCGTAGATGTGTCAGAAGGAATGGTTTTAGGAAGATAAGAATCCTCTACCCCTAGATAGGTAAGGACAGAATCATCATCCGCACAATGGATAGTATTGATAGTGGGAGAGTCATCTCAACTATTTTAGGGAAGACTAATGGTATGGAAGTGGATTTTCCATTAGTCTTATAGGTCAGTGGACCTAAGGAAATGGTATTGACTAAAAAAAAATTTAGGCGGGATGGAAATGGTGTCATCCACATCAAGTGATGCTTTCGACTTGACAGGAGAAGATGGTTCCTCAATGGAAAGAGGCTCATCGAGAATGGTGACGGTGGATTTCGAGAGAGGTTTGAACCCTAAACCAAATTTTTGATGTGGTTTAAGAGTTGGAATAGATGCAGGTCATGCACACCCTATTCATACTTTCCTAGGCCAAATCCCTTCCATGCGCATCGATATAGATAAGTTTTTTGTGAACGTGGGATTCTGTAGATAATCAAACCCTGTCGAATAGGGTTTGGCTCTAGGAGGAGAATCCAGATGATAGTGAGGTGTATCAAGACCACCGTAGATGAAGTTAGTCTGTTGATTGGGTAGACCAATGGTGATAATGCAGCCAAGATCTGGTTGATATTCAGGTTGTTTATCTGGCCTACCATACTCGTTAGGTTTGAGATGGGCATCAAAAGAAAGAAGAGGAAGCTCTCCTAGCGAAAAACATTGCAACATTTCTTCTAGATTTTGTATATCTTGTAGTTTTATTATAGATATGGAAGAGGATGAAGCCTTATCAGGAGAACAAGTGTTCTCCTTTGGAGGGGCAGACCCTGTGGTCATGTCACATTGTGCGGATGGGAAAGGATCTCCTGGATGAGTATATATTTTTCCCTCATACTGATATTTTATGCATCGATGGAGGGTTGATGGAACACAATGCATTATATGGATCCAAGAGCATCTAAGGATCATATTGTAGTGGAATTTTCCTTCAACAATGTAAAAAATCTCGTGAAGTAGTTTCTTGCCTACCCGAATGGGCAGGACCACAATTCCTAAAGTAACCACCAGCTAATCATTAAATGATCGAAGGGTGAAAGGTGGTGGTGACACTACGTTCTTTGGTAACTTAAGTTGCTCAAATGTGTGGGAGGAAATGACGTTGAGTGCAGCACCACTATTCGATCATAGTGCATTTTAACGTAGTGTTGTTGATTTGAACTGTGATAAAGAGAGGAGCCTCTAAATCCTCAAAAGAAAGGGGAGGAATTTCAGAATCCTCGAAGGAGATGGTGGTTGATGGTCTATTCAATCCAAAAACCATCTCAAAAGGCTAGGGCTCATCTGAATTCACTGTGATATGGCATAAATTATCAATCGAGCACAGCGATCTTTGGGGAGATGATTGATTGAATGAGGTAAAAAGAGACATTTTGTAGAGCATGGGTGAGTTGTTTCATAACACTCTCCTCAACTGACATGAGAATTTAAGCCTGAGGTGAAGCATGAATAGAGACTCGAGGTCTCGGGGCTGATGAGGAAGGAGGAACTCCTTTGAGGGTAGTAGAAATGATGACCCGTGGTCGAGAGGCTATAGAAGATGATGGATTATCATATTGTTGTGCTCTAGTGGCGATACGAATTGTGTTGATTTGAGAAGGTGGAAGATCATCGGAGTGATATCAATATAATTAGAGGCCTGAGTAGACCATTTAGGCTCAGATGTAGTTGGGATGATAGGAGACACTTGTTCCTCCTCCTCTTCCAAGAAGATCACTTTCTTCTAAGAGGTTGTTAATGATAGATTGAAGGGCTTTACATCCCTCGGTGTCATGACCTAGAGTGCGATGGTAAGCACAAATCAAATCAGAGTTGAACCATGAAGGTTTTACTCCTTTGGGATTATAGGGTTTGATTGGAGGAAGAGATATAGATGAAGATTGGATAAGTTGGTGAAGGATTTCAAGTATAGAATCCGGTAGATGAAGATGTGGACAGAGGTGAAGAAGGCACCTCTTTAATCTTAACAGACTGCCGAGGTAAAAGAACCTGCATATCTGGTTTGACAGTATTTTTAGAGATTATTTTGCTTTTCTAGACATTGGGAGAAGCAACCTTAGGTGCTTGAGATGGAAGCAAGTGAGGCAAGATTGATTTTAGTGGAGGAGGAGCTCCTAAGATAGATTTTGAAGATGACGAAGACGTGACAAGTGTTTTGGTCTTCGGAGATGAAGAAGGCTACTTGGCTGCAATAGACGATGATTTAGATAAGATTGATTTAGATGGGGGAGGAGCTCCCAAAATAGATTTGATAGGAGGCACAAAGGGTGCCTTGGATTTTGGTGATGAAGATGATGGTTCTGATAAAAGAGGTGATGCCTTTCCAGTAGGTAAATCCACTTTATGAGGCATGAAGATGGTGTTGTAGAAGAAGACACCTTTTAGTGGATAAATCCAATCTTTTATGAGGCGCAGAGAGGGATTTTTGAGGGAAAGCACCAAGAGTCTTGATGGTCTGAAATATTGGTTTTCCCTTTTCAGGGATGGTGACAACTTTGACCGCATAAGGTGATTGTAACCATTTTGGAGGAAGTAAAGGAGATGATACTGATGATGTAACCTTAGGCTTAAACTCCAATTGTTTATGTCTGAGTCCAGGAGTCGGAAGTATAGGTGTCGATGTTATCTCTTTAGATGTTTCCTTAATAGGCAAGGAAGCACTGATGGTGGAAGAGGTAGGTAATGAAGAAGTTGTCTCTTGTGAGGAGGGTACTTCAGATGTAGTAATTATGGGTGTAATTATTGTAGGAAAAGTGACAGGAAGAGTTAAGATTGAGGATGCTTCCGAAGGCATAGAAGTTGGTATAACTATGGGTATGTTAACCAAAGGCATGGTTGTGGAAAAAATGGGAGCGACAGAAGTAGAAGTATCATAGTGGGAATTTGAAGGGATGTAAATGACTCAAGCACCGAAAGAATATCTGATGATGAGACAGATGAAGATGACATTGTCTCAGGTATAGGTGGAAGATCAGATGGTGAGGTAGAGGGAGATGACTCTATTTCTAATAAAGGAAGACTTAAAGATGGACCATCTGAGGATGGTGGAATCTTGGAATTTGAAGGAGCGGAGGAGATTCGATTCGGTCAACATGTTTGTGGTTGATTCGATTTAGAAGAAGAATCATTAGTAGAAATGAAGCTGATAGTATGAGTGTTTGGTTTTGAGACCCTGAAGTGTCATTGTTCAGGGAATGATTTGGAAAAGGCTGTTTAAAAACATCAAGTGCTTGATTTGGGGGAGCATTTGGGTTATCAGAATGAGCTCGCCTTTATCAATGAATTTTTGGATGAGATTTTTGAAGGTATGACATCATTCAATGTCATGGCCTTTGCTTCTATGATAATGACAAAAGTCATTTTCCTATACCAAAATGGTCATTCTTGGCTCTCATCAAAATTCCTAATAGGAGGAAGTTCGATCATGTGAACTTCCAACATTTTTTCTAAGATAGAAGCATATGATTCCCCCAATGAAGTAAAATATCGAGATGATGAGGGTCCTTTTGAGAAGATGAAGAGTCTCTCCGAGGTGTTTGATTAGAAGTGTTATCAGCTCGTGATGTTTTTAATACGATAGCATTTGTGGACCCTGATTCTTGTCTTTGTTAGAAGTGGAAGGGTTTGATTTTGTAAACCGAGAAAAATTTGGTTTAGACTTAGAACAAAGTTTTAGCTTCCCTTGTTCGATGGCACGAGACTCAAGTTTGTGTGCCATCGTAAAGGCTTCTTCAAATGTATGAAAGGTTTGAATCCTTAAAGTGGAAGAAATATGATTGGCGCAAGATCGAGTAAACAACTCGATTTGTTGAGATTGAGGGAGGGAAAAAGACAATTGATTTATTATTCCTCTCCAATGAGTGACAAATTCTGTAATAGACTCATCATCGAATTGATGAATGTTATAAAGATCTGTAATCGAGATCTTATGTGTGATGTTTATTGAGAAGTTTTCAACAAACATCTGAGCTAATTGAGAGAAAGAAAATAGATAATGTTGGGGTATGTTATTGTACCAGTCTAAAGTGGGCCTGCTAAAGACATAGGAAAGGTATGGAGCATAAGCTCCTAATCCTAGACTATAAGGTAGCAAGCATGCTTGAATGCTCACAGGTGTTGTTGAGGATCCTCCGACTATGAAATTTTGAGAACTTAGGAAGTTCCCATTGGGGAGGATAAGGCTTAAAAGCCACTGATGGATGAATTGGTTCATTACATACTTCTTCAAAAGAGTATGAAGGGTGAGCCCCTTTGGTGGAGGCTTCTAGGTCTATGATTTTCTTGAAAAGAAGTTGGATGACATCAGATTGAGGAGGGGGCATGTTGGTATGTCCCATATAAGAAGTGAATGGTATGTTTTGTTGAGGCGTTAATGGGGGATTCATCTGTTGATTAACGGGATGATAAGAGGAATAACCAGGCATTCTGGGTGACGCCTAGTGAGGTATTTGTTGTGAAGGATCCTGAGTATAAAGTAGGTTGTGAGATGACAAGTGGTTGAGAGAAAGGTGGTTGAATGAAAGATGGATCATGTGATTGGTGGGTTCCTACACTTTCCAATTGAATCGGAATGGATTGAGGAATGTGGGTGTTGATTTGATTTGATATGGTGGGGAACAAACTTTGAATGAGGCTTTTGACTATCAGATTGGTTATTAGGGGTGCCAACGCCAAAGGATGGGTAAAGGTCATTATCGCTGGAGCATTAGAAGAAAGACCAGCTAGAGGATGAGAAGGAGGAACCGACTGACTCATAGGAGGGGGTTGGTTCAGAGAGATACTGACCCTGAGACATAATAGATGGCATAGAAGAATTAACAACAATTTGTGGGAGTGTGGACGCACTCATCATAGCTAAAGAAGAGGGCCTCTCGAAAGTAGGTTGTGGGGTAGCTGAGGTAGCCACGGCACTAGGGATAGGCAAGGTCATTTGAGAACCAGTCGACATGGTCGGTGGAAGAGAAAAAGGAGGCATAGATGTGCCACCTTCTTTCGTGGTTCGAGGTGAGAAAAAGCATGCTAACTACTCTATAAAAGCCTAGGATGGCTCATGAGAATAATCATAAACTTGCTTGGATTGGTGGTCCTGATCAGATATGTGAGTAGATTTATGCACTAGTAGTCCATAAGGGCTACTGGGTTGTGGTCAAGGAGTGCCTGAAATTCAGGATCTCCATGAGGAACATACTCTATATCAAAAGCAGATGACACCTCTGAAGGACTGGGGGAAGTTGGTCATGATGGGATCACTTTAGGATGATAGAAAGGATTATATGACCAAGATGGGGAACCAACTAACTAATAGTGGTCCCGAAGAAGACCCGAGGGGTGAAACATCCACATTAGTGGTGGTCTCGGATGAAGAAGAGGCCAGTTGAGCCATTTTTCTAGATTGTGACCGGGTGATGACCATCATAAACAAGCAAAAACACAGAAAGAGATTAACCTAACTAATGCATAGACAATTCAAGCAGTGTAGGTGATTATCTCTTTTAAATTTTCATGCCTTTTAAGAAAGAAAATGTTTGGGAAGGCTTTTTAGAATGGGGACTACTCAATTGGCCAAACTAAGGATGGTTTGGGGAATGTTTTGGTGAGGAGTCCCAAAGGCACTTCAGTAAAATATTAGTATGTGGCTTGATATAGGGGCCTACCCCACACTTCACACACCACTGTGATAAGGGAGTCGGGTGCTTTGCCAATATATACCAGAACTTCCGTGAATTTATAGCATGGCTTGAGTACCGCGTAGGCTCTTCCTCTTGGATGTCACTTCCAAGTAGGCGAGGCCAGGGAAGGAGTTTTTGTTTAAATGCTTTATACCTAGTGATTTTGGCTTTGTGTGCAAGGGTGAAAAATAAAAATCAAATAGTGTCACTACCGATTTTGATCAATTTTCCAACCTATTTAGAAAACTAGATGAAGAACATACAACAGAAATGAAAAGAAAATGTTCTTTTTAAGCACTAAAACCGAAGTGTTTGATTTCAATGAAGACAAGTCAAACAAGTTCTTTCCCAATGCGATTAATTATTTTTAAGCACCAAAACCGAAGTGTTTGAGTGTGATAAAAACAAACAAACAAGTTCTTTTTAAGTTCTTAAAAAGGAGAAAACACTACAAAAGAGAAATACCTGTAGATTTAGCTCTCCAAGGTGTGTGGACTTCAAAAATCATGTTGTTGAGCTCTTCCCCTTAGAAAATCCATGAACAAGCAAACCGCTCCATAGAACAGGGTTAAGCAGAACACACAAACAAATCCAACAAGATACTAGTGGAAAGGAAATTTCTATTTTAAGAAACTAGGAAACTTTCAAGGAAATGACAATTTTGCACAAAGAAATGAATCAAGAATGCAACTTTGAAATCAAATGAAGAATTTACTAATCTTAGAAATAGAAATTGGAATTGAGATTTGCAAAAAAGAAGGGACCTAACTTTGCAAATCTAGAAATGAAAGAAGCAAAACTGAAATGATGAAAGGGAATGCTTAAGAGCAACTAATGAAAATTAGTGAAGAAAAAGAACAAAGCTCAAAACTGGAAAAGAAATGAACTTACCAATAAGGGACTTTGGTGGGTCCCACTCGGCAGGCATGCCAGAATGTAGATCAAGAATTTCTCGCACTTGTTACCTATCCAAGTTAATGCACCAAACTAAACACAAAAACCTGAAAAACTCAAATGAAATCGATACCTGATAGATTGGATAAGATCCGAAGATGTAGATGGAAAGAATGCCGATGGAGACAAGATGGGCGCACATGAGACAATCCTGCAAAGTAGATCCAAGAAACCTATGATGCACAAATCCTTGGTAGAAAAAGATGACGTTAGACGATATATGGGTGAACTACGGAAAGCGGGTCAGAAGCAATGAGCTTCCTCGGTGGATGTCAATTCACGTTTTCAATCAAGAATAAAGACATACATGATAAAAGATGTAAGAAAATATTTAGGTTTTTCTGATTAAAAATAGTAGACAGAATGTAAAAAACCATGACAGCAAAACGAAAGAAAGTAGGAAACTGTAAAAACAAAGTTGAACTTGGGTTACCTAAATTCTATACCTTTCTGCAGACTAGTCGGCGTTGATCAGACAGTGATTGGCATCAATTTTTGGGTCAGCATCGATCAGGTAGTGATCGGCGTCGATTGTTTGGGTCGGCATCGATCAGGCAAAGTGATCGGCGTTGATTGGACACACAGGCAGACAGAAGGCCAGAGAGTAAAAGAAGAAAGCAAGCTAAGCTAAAAGCAGATTAAACGTAAGCCCAGATTACTGAAGATTGATCAAAAAGTAGAGATTGAAGATAGAAAAAGGGGATCGAGGTAGAAATTGATGGATTCTAACCTAGAAACCAAAAAAAGCCCGATCGATGTTGCCGATTTGGATAAACCGGCGTTGATTAAAGACTAATTAGATTTGACCGGATTGGATCGGTGTTGATCGAAAGGAAATTACAGAAACTAACAAAGAGGAATACCGAAAAACACTTGATTGATGATTGATGATGACCAGGGTAGCTGTGGAGACCCTGCAAGAGTTGTAGACATGCGGACAGAGTAACAATGCACCTCTCAGGGATTAAACTGCACAAAACTCACTCTCTTTCTCTGATAATCTCTTTAATCACTCAGAGACAAAAGTAATCTCTAGGCAACCAACTCTTCTAAATCTAACCAGAGAGGATCTCAGGTCGTAAATTTATAATGGCACCGATCGAGATAAAATCGGCGCCGCTCGAAAAAATTGGCAATTCGAAAAATCGGATCGAAAATCAGGATTAGACTCCCAAAGTGGTGAAAAGGAAATGAATTGGAAGGATAAGAATATTATCCCTCTAACTCAAATATAGGGAAAAATCCCATTGCACGATTTTAGGAGAGGAGAAATAGGTGGGATGGATGGATAAAAATGATACGGGAGGTTGGAAATTGATATGGGGTAGATAAGTAGTTGAAATAAATGTAGAAGATAGAATTACATGGTTAATGTTTAATTAACCATGGATGAAATATAATGGGTGGAGCAAACTTAGGATAGGCCTTTAAATTAAATATTTAAGTAATACCCTAAGGGAGAAGTGGGATATAAAGGAAGTGGTGATATAAAGGTAAACCTACAATCTAGCATAAATTATGATTTCATAGTTTTAAAATAATAATGAAACTATATTTACCACTCTTCAAGGGAGAGTAAGGAATAAAATGCCATTTCATTTCATTTTCAAATCCAAAAAGAGAGATAGAGAGAGGAGAGAGTGTATTCACCTTTCCCTACTCCCTTTAAACCCCAAGCACATCGGCACATTACCCGGTCTGGACTAGGTGCTCACTTAAGGTGTGCAAGGGTGTTGAGCCCCTCCTTTATGTGAGCCTTGTAAGAATACTTCACCATTAATGGAGGAATGTTTTCAGAAATAGAAACATGTGTATTCATTCTAACACAAAAGTGAAGAAACTAGATCTAAACACAAATGCACCATAATGTAAAAGTAAACACTACAACATCATAAAGAAATCAGATCTAAACCATGATCAATATGAAGAACACTAGGGTTTGGACCCATAAAAAGATATATTCATAACAATCCATCATATTCATTGATTCATAACTTTTACGAGCAGCAGATTATGTCAAAAGGGTCATAAGCATACCGAATACATTATGAAATAACATCCTATCTCTACAAAATGACTCTGATCAAAGGTTCTTATCCATGCTCTCTCTTATGCACCCAAAATATCTCATGCCTTGCATCACACATATTCTTCCTCCTGCATCATCTCTCATTTCCTTGTAGCCCTTCACATCCCCATACACACCTACACCTCTTGTTTTGGACCCAAGAACATTCTTAAATAGAGTGGGATCTCTCCCCCACCACCTCAAGATTACTCATGAGCATATCACATGCCAAGAGGGATCATGCTCCATCATACTCAAATGCCTATACCATCTTGTTAAATCACTGATTAATTTCAAATTTACAACTCCTTAAGCACAATGATTAACCCTTGATTATTCCTGCAATATTCTTTCCTTGGGCCACAAGCCTTTATGCACTAACCTTATCAACTTATCACACCCACCTGTATCCTCATGTGTTTTCCATGCAACACCATATTCCATAATGTGGCTAAGTCTCATAACCCTCCTCTACGTCTGTGCACCAACCTCCGTGCACTCCATGTTTACTCAAGCCCTTCACTCCAAAACTACTCAACTCTATTCAAATTGTTTGTGTGCACTTATCTCTCCTTACACGCTCTTCATCATGCATCTTCTTCCTATATTTCCTTCCACGTGCACTCATCCTTTTCTCTGGGACTTATTCATTTCTGGGCTCAACATTACCCCACACTAAACATGTTGTCCATCCTCGAAACAATATGATCTCCAACAAATAATAAATAATGGAAGGAAAGAATAACCTGTATCCAACTTACGCCAAAGAACAAAAGAATTTTGTTACTGTTGTACAAGGATTGGGAAAGTATTATTCAAGGATGCTTCAATATCATTCCAAGCATCCACCTCCTTTTATGCATGTGTAAAAAAATCCCTATTAGTGTGTTGACTTCATCAAATGTCAACTCTTCACCCTTAGCCTTTAGTGTATCAATGATATTCTCCATCTACTTGCTAAGGTCATTTAGCGCGTCCATCTTATGTGTAACCTAGGGATACACTTCCTTTACCTTATTTTTAATAGAGAGGCCCTTAAAATCTCAATTTCCTCATTTATTATCAACCTCTACAAAGGCTATTTCACGTTCCACCTTATTGTCTTTATTCTTGGCCTGGAACTCCTTAAAATCCTCCTTGTGTGTAGCAATTAGCACACTTGCCACTCTATCTTTGTCTTCACAGTTGTCATAAAAACCTCGCCATGTGTATTATGGTCTTTATTGAAGAAAGGAGTTCATAGTAATGAGTTATAGTTTCCTCAATATTTGATTTCTCTTGTTCTTTCTTTCATGCCATAACTTCCTCCACTGACTCCAGTGCAAGTGGTTGCTTCTCCATCATGATTAAGTGCGTCAAATCCTCTGGTAATGGAAGGATGACTCATACTTCTTTTCATGGGGGCTAAATCTGGACTCTTCAAAATAATGGAATCTAATATATTATCCACTTTCTTGTATGCTTCACGCACCTTCCCCTTTTCTTCCCTCAACTGCACAATTATAGACTCCTTCCCCTTTATCTCCTTGTCTCTCTCTATGATTTCCTTGTTCTTCTCCTCCAACTCCTTCTCTAATGCTTTGATTATGTTATTCCTCCCAAAAAATTGTGCTTCAATTTCCACTGACACCTTGTTCATCACATTGCACACCTGCTCATCAGTTAGTTGTTGTGAATCCATAATGGGATTTACCTCCTCGGAGTTCAGTGTATCTAGCAACGTGCCTGTATTGATTTCAAATTTTGGTTCATAAACATGGGACTCAAAATTCCATGACAACATCTTCCTGGTACATGGGTACACATTACCTTTGTCAAATGTGACCAATAGAATATTTGGTTTGAAGGCACTATGCTCTGGAAACACATGTGTAGGACCTTGTTTGGATCATCATCATAATTCATTACAGATCCTTTATATGTTGTTGTGCCCTTTCCACCTATGTGCACTCCTTTCAAGAAATCAACTGCTAAACTTGTTTATCTCGCCCATGCTTCCATACTTCTCCTTTTCTATTTCTCCCACGTTGTGCTCCACCTCATGCTCTACCAATTCCTTGATGATTCCTGCCACCTCCTTCTCCATTGTGTCCTCTAATTGTTCACTAGATAGGTGTGGGGTCTCATGTGCCTTGGTCCCCACTTCTTCTTCACTTATTTCTCCCTCATGAGTGCCCTCGAGGATTCATCCCTCTCCTCATCAGATTCATGCACATTGTATATAGGTGGGTTCCTTTCTTCCTCACACTCCTTGTCCTCAGTCTCACTACCCTTCATGCTCTCCATCCTCTTAGAGTCTGAAATTTGTGCTACCTTCTACTTCTTTTCACTGGAGATTCCTCTATCACTGGGGACTTCTCCTTCATGGGATACTTCTTCCTCTCGAGTATAAGTTCATGTACATGCACTGACTTATGTCCTCTTGTGGTTTGAACCACACATGTAGTTGGTGCCCTACTTGCTAGAGTTTCCTCCCTATCTCTCTTCATCCCTTTCTTCTTTTCGGTAGGGTCTTTAGGGATGGAGACATCATCCTCAACGTATGCACCCTTTTCAAACTTATACCTTAGGTGTATGTACACCCTCATCACTATTTTTCCTACAAGTGGTAATGTTACAGGCCTTAGCATATGTATGTCATGGGAGACATACTTCTCCACATATGCCCGCTTCTTAGGATACACCAATGTCTTACACAGTGCATGGTGCTCTTGATCTACTTCACTTAGATAAAATCTAAGTTTCTTGGCCTCCTTAAACCTATTGACTGCACTCCTAAAAATAGCACTTTGTGAAGGAAAAAGGTAGTTTACACCATGGGCTCTTGGTGCCATCTGTCAATGTGAACCTGCCAATGTAGAACTATTGGTACACTACAAATTCAGCCTCATCCTTCACCAAGGTGGCAGTTATTCTAGAATTCTCCACTCTACTCCAAATGCATTGTGCATCCACTTGTACCACTTATCCAAATGCACCTTGTAAGAAGATGTCATTGTTTCACAAGTGTATGCCTCAAACCTCTTAGTTGGGGAGGGGTTCTCATCAGGGTATTCCCAAATGTAGTTGTTCGGCCCATCGGGCACTCCAATCTCTGAAAATACAATGGTAAGAAGAATATTACCATACATGATTTTATCTTTGTCACATGTGGCATCTATGATATCCTCTACAATGAAGGTTGAGATGTTGTAGATGGTCCCTTCTGAAATCTTTCTACAAATTTTCAACCATCTCTTGTTCACTTGCATCCATTCAACTTGGTGAGCAAGCATGCAGCCATCTTCATAATTGGGTCAGTGATCTTGGCAATATCGAAGTAGCGCTCACCCTTCTTGTATTCATATTCCTTAGTTGTTTCAATGACAGCCTCCTTGTCACCCAAGTCATCATCCAATGACTCTCCCATGTAGATAAGCCCAGTGTACTTGGAGATCAACTATGTAGTTATGTGCATTCTCCTTCCTATGAAGTAAAATTAATCTTCGTGCATGCGTGACATCAGCCACTGGTATAACCTTTTAGGTTTTCCAAAAATGGAAACTCATAGAGTTGCAAAATCCCAGCCTTCTCCAATTTCCTCTTCACAGAGTCATCATACATTGGTCTGTCATCTTCTATTCTTTCTCCTATAGGTCGAACAAGCTCCAATGTCATCTCTTTTTTAGTTGTATCTGTCCTATGGTTATAATCTCTTATAACCATCTTCTGTACGTGAGATACTGAATCCATCCCCAATGAAACACCATCTGGGTATTGCATCTCCACATACCACTCTTCATTAAAACTTGTTGATGCGATTGGTTTTCTCTTTCCCTTCTTCTTGGGTAAAACGTTTGATCCCTTTCTAGTGAAATTTTTCCTTATCAATTCCTTGTCAATTCTTCCTTGTGTCTTGCTTTCTTACTACTCGATCCTTTGATTCCAATCCCTCTATGCAACTTCTTTGAACTCATGCCCTAGTTTCACAAACCCTAACCTGGAAACCCCTTCTTCCATAAGATAGTGTAAAAACTCATAAGAATCCTTCAAACAACCACTTCCACGCATGCCTATGTACTTCATTCCAATATGGTTTGCAAATTTGTCAAATTATTCACTTTGCATGCAACTTTCATATATTTCTCACAAGGATGCCCTAGTTCGCAAGAGCTCTTCAACAAATAAATGAAAGGTGAAAAATAACATACACCGACTCCTATTTATAGTTTTCTAATTTTTCCCTCATTAATTTCCATGACACCTACTCTCGTACTTCTACATTAAATTCAGATTTTTCTAGTGCTTTCATCCCATGCGTTATGTCTAGCACTTTTTATTTACGAGCACACTTGCATGTAACCTACCCAACCTTATAGCGTGCCAAACTATATTGACCACAAACCCTTACATGTGCTCTTAGCACCAAATTTCATCTTCCTTTACATCTTAAACCTATTTTTCCCCGATCATCGCCTACCTCAATTTTCTCTACACGTTCATGTAGTCTCTTTTCACTACTTTCTTTAATAACCAACTCCAACCGCGGCTGGCATATCATCCAGATTGGTCTAGAATCTCACCCGAGGTATACATAGGTGTTGATCCCCTCCTTTATGTGAGCTTTGTGAGAATGATCACCCTTGGTAAGGGAGTGCTTGCATAAATATGGAATGAACATACCCATTTTGGGAATTGGGATAAAGAACTAGTCCTAGTCTAATGCATCAGAGCATGGTATAACATGATCAACTAAATGAAAGTAGAATCAAACCATGAATAATATCAAGAAAACCAATAACATGCACATGAACATAAGGGAAATGTACAGATCAAGATCCATCACATGAGTGCTTCAGAAACTCTTCATTATATTCATTAATCAAATACAAGTAGCCAAGATTACATCAAGAAGGGTTCCATCTCTAGGAACATTCATAGTAGCAGAGCTTTTATACATTATAGATTCCATCATTACACATTACACAATACCTCTATATTTTTCTTTCTCTCCTCCTTGCATACATCTACACACATACTAACTTATCTCCCTTCTTAACCCTACTATAAAACCATCCATATGAAGAATAAGAAGGAATCTTCTCTTAACCGCTCATCATTACCTGTGAAATCCTAAAGGAATCCTCTCATGATTGCTCTACCACTACCAGGAATATGCCAAATGTCATCATGTGTTTCCCTCAATCGAGTGCCTTTAGCATGCATTTTCATCTAATCCTTAACAACCTCAACTCCTTATCCTTTCATGATCACTATATTAATTCCCTAGAATATCATTTCCTTAAGCCGCAAGTTTCCATAGCTTATCCATATATGTATCTAGTCGCTTTTCCATTCACTCCCTATACACATATTTCCATGTTGTCCTAAACTCACTAAGTGTTGAATCGATCATGCCTAGGCATGAGCCTTCACCCTCTCCAAGATCTACTTCTTCATTTTCCTTTGCACCCTACTTTGTGTGCCTGCCACAAGGCTTCTGCCTTAGGTACTTAGTTATTTTAGGGTTCCAACATCACCCCACACTAAACTGGTTATCGCCTCGGCAATCCTTTGCACTCCCTAAACAAAAACTTGTCGACCTAAATCTACTAAGGCAAGAATGTTGCTCTAAAGAATAAAGAATAGTGGTTGGGAAAGAATCTAAATAAATAATTGAAGGATGGAGGAATATGTTATGCAACCAATTGGAGGAGTTTGGGGAACTCCACATCTATCTCATCCTTCAACTTTTCCCAAGCCCTCAATTTTGATAGGGCCTTTCTAGTGCTTCTCCTACGATGTTGGGCACCTGTTTTGGGAGGATCTCTTCCACCTTCCCCTTCAGCATATTGATAACCACCCCCAACTCTACGCAAACACCTTTGAACCCATCCATATGTTTAGTGATGGAGTCTTCGAGTTTGTTGATTCTAAAGTCTAGCTTCTCGTGTTTTGTCTTGATTTTCTCCTTATTGGTCGTGGTGTTAATGACCAAATATGCACACTGTGCCTTGTTGGTAAGGATAGTCTCCTACAAAACCTTTAGGTATGCCTCCCCTTCCATCACTCATGCATAGATAATTGGATTGCATCTTTTATAGTTGTTGAAGCCCCTATCTACTAGTATATTTGCTTCCTTGAGTTAGGAGATCAAGTCTTCCCACTCAGTGATCCATGCTTCAATGATAACCTTGTTCTCTTATTTTTCATTTGCAAGCTCTATCATTGTAGGGCCCACACCATCCTTAGTGTTTATGAGTAGCATCCCTACGAGGTCCTTGAGGTACTCCATTTCATCCCCATAATCAGTCTGTCCCGGCTTACTAATGCCATACATTGTCCCAAAATTCTTTTTAATAGGGCTTCATCTCGGTCATACGCCTCATTGGTTCGCGCTTGTTCACCCTTCAAACCTTGGTGTAATTTGTCTACTTCTTTTTCCTTTTTTTTTTTTTTGTGACCAAGGTCCAAACAAAGTGGCTCCTACATACAATTTATGTCAAATCACTTCCACAAAAATATTTTGCAATGCATTACATACCTTCTCATCTATTAGGTGGTTAGGATATACTACCTTATATGTATCTCCTTCTTTATTCTTCAAATGAATGGTCTCGATCGCATGATCATTGACCTCAAACTTAGGTTCCTCAAAGTGGTAGTGTATGTTCCATTTGAGCATCTTCCTAGTCTTGGGCACACCCTCGTCTTGGTCCATCAAATCCCAACAATACAAAAATTTTGGTGGGAGGGTGGCTTGGAACCTCACATGTAACACCTTCATGGGGTCATCCACAAAGTCCATATGTGGGGACATGGGGTTCCACTTCTTCCTCATTTCCTTGTGTTTGGTCCTTTACTTCTTTGATCCTGAGGTAAATCCTTTATCCTCTTTTATAGTGAAGGAGTACCCTTTATCTCCTCCTTCTGGGTTGGTAGTTTGTCTTTGGGAGGCCGCGCATGCCGGAATTTTCTCGGTTCTTTAGATTTCTCCTTCCCTTTCTCACATGCCTCACCCTCAACCCTGGCTCTATCTTTGGCTTCTTACTCCTCAATTTCTACCTCTAACTCTTCCTTGAAGGTGGCGTTGTCCTCCTCTTATCCTTCCTTTGATCCTATAGCGGAGCTCGATGCATCTTGTGTTTTCCACTTCTTTTCTTCAAGATCCTCCTCTTCCTTCCTCCGTTGTGCCTCGGTAATGACGCCTCTGTGTTACCTTGTGATGTGCTTATGCACTTTCTCCCATTATGGCATGTGTATTACTTCCTCTTCCTAGAAGTATATAACTTTCCCTCGTCTTTTCCCTCATCTTCTTCCTCTTCTTCTTGTACTACTTTCATGGGCAAGATTGGTGTCTCCATGGCTTTGGAAAGGGATATTTTGTAACCTTCACCTCAATCCCCTTTTTTTTTTTTTTGGGTACAGCTGCACAAACACCCAATGGACATACCCCTTGATGGTAATGTTGACTTGAGGGTGTAAGTCTAGAAAATCTAGCTCCAAAACTTTGATATAAGCAGGTTGAGTGCCAAATTTGTATGTTGCATGCAATGTGTGGACATCAAAGCATCCAATTTTTCTGCATTGAAAACCAACTTTTTGCATCCTTTATCCGGTTGATGTCACATTTCAAATATTTGGTAGTAAATTCAAAGGGAGTTTGTACCATGGCCCCATCTCTCCCTTGGCCATTATAAATTTTGCTAGACAAAAATTTTGTGTAATGACAAACTTTACCTGGTCCCCAACAACTTGTGGTAACTCATGGGGATGCACCACTCATTCTCAAAATATTCATGCAATCACTCAAACCACCTATTCATTTGAGCCTTGTAAGCACTCAAGATGTTCCCATCGCAGGTGAACTTTGTGAATTAGACTGCAAGGATGCATACATGGGTGGGTGAACCCAAATGTTCACAACTGGTGCATTTGGGACACCAATATCCCATAACACAATCAACAATAGGATGGAACCTCATGTGATCTTTACTCCTGCCTCATTATGCACTTGTGCTTCCTTAACAATTCCCTTTGCGATGAACTCTACAAAGTTATAATGTTCCTACTTGGACACTTTGTAGGCCACGTATAAGAACCTCCTATTAATGTTCATCCATCTCTCTGACACACCCAATTTGTAGCTAATGATCCAGGAGGCAACTCTTAGTGTTGGGTCCGGAATATTTGCAATTACTTGTCCCCTACCTCCCTTCTTGTAGTTTGATTTCTTCGCCAGCTCCTCAATCTTGGAAGTGGCACATAAATCAAGTGTCATGTCCTTGCTAGTTTTTTTCAGGCTTATAACTATCCTAATCAAGTGGCATGTTATCCTCATCCTTCGCCCCACAAAATAAAATAAGTCCTCATACACTTGTGACATTAACCACCTAAATAATGGGGCAGGTTTCGCAAATAAAGGTAGCTCCCACATCAGAAGAATCCAGGTCTTACGGAATTCCTATTTATCGATTCATCAACCCTAGGGTTTCCAAGCTCATCTACCATCAAGTGTCAAAACTAAGTATGCCCTCATCAGCTTATTTTTATCACTTGTCATGTGTTTATACTCATTGATTTTTCCTTTGTATACTTTCAAGATCCACTTTTCTACCTTGATAACTTCATGAGGGTATTGTATTTTTGAGTAAATTTCCATGGGATCCTCCTTTTCCACCATTGGTTTATTTGTAGGGTCCTTCATTGTTGTATTCCTCCTCCTTTCCTTCATTCCCTAGGTTCTTTTAACATCTCATGTGTCTTCGAACTCGACGACTTCCACGCTTCTCTCTCATGCAACCTCTTCCCGCTGTTGTCTCCTTTCCCTCTTGTTTGCACCACAAGATTACTCCACAGCTTTACACAATTACATTGGTTTGTGACAAGTTCCTCACTCTCCTTCACAAAACCCTTGTTACACTTCGAGCTCGTTAGCACACAAATAAATTATCTAAGGAAAAGTAGTCAAAATGACTACCCTTACCCTTCTATTTATACTTTTCCAACACCTTAAAGTTCTTCCAACCACGTGTCTCAACATCTCTTTTTAATAGAGTACTTTATTTTACTCAACTTAACTTTCACGACTTCCCTTCATGTGTCACAGCTATAACCTTCTGGCACTCCAACACTACTTCACTACCACATACCTCCTTCACGCATGTCACCATGCCAAAGTACATAACCTCTACATTGACTACCAAGTAGTTTCCCATGGTGTTTCCTACCTTATGTTATACTATGCAATCTTTCTCCTCTTTGTGGTCTTCAAACTTCTCTCAACACACCTTTATAACTACCTGAATCCAAACACCTTAATCCACTGTACCACCCATTCTTTTGTCTTTAGAATGAGTTTCCCAATAGTCCCTTATCGAAGGAATTTGTTTAAACATATCCAAGCATATCTACCAATCCACCCCACACAAAAATGCATGTGGCCCTCTATGCATTGAACCACTTCTAATGCAATCAGATACGGATGCACCAATGTGCAACACAAAACCAAAAATGATGAAAATGGAAACAACCGAAAGGGGAAATCATATAGAAAACCTAATCTAATTAGAAATATTGCCTTATTTTATAGACACATAGAAGCCTTATTTATAGTAGGGCTTCAACCTACTCCCATTGAAATATCTTGGCAACCTTGTCCCATCCAAAGGCTTACAACTGGCACGCATCTGAATCAAGGATGTAAGACAAAATGTATGGCCCTAACCAATGGACTTTGAGATTCCCAAGATGGCACGAAACTTAGAATCATACAATAGAACCATCTTCCCAACTTCAAATTTTTATTCTTAATGTGATGATCATGTCATGCTTTTTATCTCACTTTCTCAGTCTTCTGACTCCATCTAGCAAGTGATCACCTTTCATCCAACTGCATTAACTTATCCATGTGCTTGTGTAATGTTTTTCTCATTGGCCTATCCTCTTGCATGCATAATACACAAAGAGGATAGCATAAATTTTATTGGTAAAATGGATTTTGCACCAAACACCAATTAAAATGATGTGGCTTTGTTCAATCTCTTGTAGGTTTTTCTATACACCCATAGCACGGCTGAGACTTTGTCATCCCAATCATGTCTCCCAACATCACAAATCTTGGTCAACATGTGACTTAGTATCTTGTTGAATGCCTCGGCTATTCCATTATCCTGAGGGTGATAAGGGGTAGTCTTGTGATGAGCCACCATGAATTCTTCCAACAAGATCCTAACTATCTCATTCAAGAAATGTGTACCTTTGTCACTATTCAAATTATAAGGGAACCCATATCTGTTGATTATATTTTCCCACAGAAATCTTGTTGATGTGGCTAAAGTGTAATCCCTTGTAGGTGGTAACTTCGCCCATCGTGTTAAGTAATCAGTATATGTAATTATATAGCATGAATCAATCATCCACACAAGATGTGAGATAGGGCCTACAAATTCAATCACCCACTTCTCAAATGGCTCAGCGCTAGCTATCATCCTTAATGTCATTTCATCTCTTTTCCCTGGTTTACCAAGGCACTGGAAGTGGTCACATGATTTGTAATACTCGATACAATCTTTGTAAACCATTTCCCACCAAAATTCTACTAGAAGGATCTTGTGCATAGTTGCATTCCCTACATAGTGTCCTCCTGCAATTCCACCATGTGCTTCCTCCATGATTGCAGCACGCTCATGCTCTAACATGCACTAGTGCAAAACCTCATCACACCTAGCTTGTATAAGTATCCACTAATTAGCATGTAGGGCGCGACACATATAGCTAATTATTTCCTTTCCAAAGTCTTCATTCCCTCTGGCGCCATACCCATTTTTAAAAACACCACAATATATTTTAAATCAGAGGGTGTGCATTGTAACTTAAATATTTTTGCAACTTGCATTGTATCCTTAATGCTCTTCATGTCCTCCCCTGAGTCAATCCTTGATAAATGGTCAAGTCCCAAATTACTCTTACCTAGTTTCACAACAACCGTAAACTCAAAATCTTGAAACAACATGACCCATCTACATATGCACCCTTGTAAAATGGGCTTATTTACCAAGTACTTCAATTCCATGTGGTCCATGTAGAATATAAAAGGTGTTGCTAACAAATAATGCCTAAATTTGTGTAGCACGTAGATCATTAACAATGCCTCACACTTAGTGGTATTATAGTTCTATTTTCTAGGGTTAGCTTCCTACTTGTGAAACAAAGAGGGTAGTCAATGGTTCCCTCACCCATATATGCCAACACTACTCTAATTTCCATCCTTGAAGCATCAACATGCACATGAAATGGTTTTTCCTAAGAAGGAAAGTGTAATATGGGTGCAGTAATAAGTTTATTCTTCAATGTATCAAATGTCATATGTTGCCTCTCCCTAATGAAATGTACTTTTTTTTTTAGCAAATTTTCCAATGGTGCAGTGATCTTGGCATACCCCTTAATAAATTTCTTGTAATACCGTGTATGACCAAGGAATTTGTGCACTCGCGCTCTAGTTTGGTAGGTTCCCCAATCCCACAATAATGAAACTTTGGCGGGATCCACTAGTAAGCCTTCCTTATATATGATATGCCCCAACAGGGTTCCAAATGGAGTATAGAAAACACATTTCTTAATGTTAAGGGATATCCTCAACTACCGACATCTTTCAAACATCATCCTTAAATTTTCACAATGGTCACTTACTAATCCATATACCATTCAATCATCAAGGTAGACTTGAAGAAACTTATGGATGAAGTATTGAAATATCTACACCATAATGCGTGAAAACATGGAAGGCACGTTATTTAGTCCAAAATGCATGACCGTGTAGGAAACAATTCCCCATTCAATGGCGAGAGTTTTCATTTCTTATTCCTCATTTGCAATTCTAACCTGATGATATCCTGAGAATCTGTCGGTGAAAGAATAGATCTCACACCTAGCTACTCCTTCTAGGATCTCCTCAGTGAAGGGGGTTGGAAAAGGGTCAATGACACATACCGCATTCAAATATCAATAATCAACACAAATCCTTATCATTCCATCCTTCTTAATGTTGATGACCATTGGACTTATCCATTTTGATTCTTCAATAGCCTCAATAATACCTGAAGTGATCATCTTGTCAATCTCTTCCTTGACTTTAACACATAGATTCAGATTCATCGGTAAGGTCTCTTCCAAATTCCAAGTGCACTCCTTCCTTTAGTTTGATCTACATCTCCCCTAAAGAGTGATGAACTCCCTTAATCTCATGGTACCTGCACAGAAATAAATCTTGAAACTCACACAACATATCAATGATCTTTGAAACCTACTTCTTTGACTAGTATTCCCCGATATTAGCCTCCTTAGGTTTCATATCTAAGCAAATGTTAACCTTCTTGGTTTTCAGGGGTTCATGGTAGGCTCACTCTTTCTCATCAGCACTATCCATAACCTCGTGCGTACCCATAGTGTGGTTAGCATCCAAGTTTTCCACCTCTTCTTGTTGATCACATAGACCAAACTTTCCTTCTTTAGCTCTTCCTCAGTGAAGCATGCTTCCAAGTAAAGTTCACCCAATAATTCTAGTATTCTATCCTCTTCCATGGCACTATCTCCCATATTTAGGCATTTGACAACCTACAATGCCTCATCCACTAATGGCTTAGTACTTCTATATTCAAAATCTTGAAGGAGATCGGTGGTTAACTCCTATCAGTTTCTACCGACGACGGCACATATCTAAGTGAATGTACCATGCGCACACACATCCTTATAAGGTGGAGTAAAGATTATGCACCCATAAAGAAGGTGGTAAGGCTTCCGCACCTTCTATCAAGGCTTGGATGTGAAATGAGGCAGGTTCCTTCCCATGATAATCTAGCATAATAATATGTGTATTACTCCGGAAAAACCTAACAAAGAACATTATTCTCACTTCACGCCACTCTATAAGGTTATCATGATGGGTCACCCACCAACGTGTTGTGGTCCCAAGAAAGGTATAGCTAAGAATCCTTCTCCTTTCGATCTCACATCTCCACTAGGTCTCCATTTCTCACAAGAAAACATCAAGGTCGGCTCCCCTAGTATAACTTGGTAACTTCTTTCCTCCTAGGTTCCTAACTGAGCATGCCTTTGTTACTCTCGTCACATATCCTCTTAACTACCTTCCAACTAACTCATGTCTCATGTGCACAATTTTCACATGCCACACTAGTTGTATCACTTATAGATTGAGAATCTTCCCACTAAATAATGCCTTTTGTTGGATGCACAACTTCATGGTCTATGATAGTGCACACATATATTTTGTCTAGATATCCTTCTCCCAAGGGTTCAGTATAGGGTGTTAACTTTCCATTTGTTAATGGGATGATAACATGTTCCTCCTTGTTCTCAAAACTTATATACCCCTTATTGAAATTCAAGTCAAGTATTGTTCTTATAGTACCGAGGGCACCCAAGTAATGTTGGAAAGTTTTCCACCTCTACGAGTACCAAGACTTCAAAGTCTCTAGTGAATTTCACCCCTTGGATAGTGATAGCAGCATCCTTCAAAACTCCAATGGGCATTGCCTTCATCTTTTTCACCATATATAGCACATTCAAAGATGGTTGTAATGGGGGCCTTCCCATTTGATTCCACGCATCCAAGGTGAGAACGTTAACTTCTACACCCATGTCAATTAGGATATTACTCAAGATTCATCCATCAATAACATAATTCAAGGTAATTTCCTTATCATAGTCAATGTTGTGAGGAGGCGATTAGCATGTAAAACCTTTCATTTGCCAGTGCTTGGTACTTTCTCTCTTAACCACTCTCCTAGTAAGGGGATGATATTTTCTTGCCTCAACATCTTGCATACCTCCTTGACATCATCCAGATCCTTCTATGGATCCTCGGCACTCTTATTTTTCTCTAGTTGTCGCGACTCGCTCCTTCACTATCGGATCTCTCCTTATAGGCTCTGAATCACATCCATGGTCTCTTGATAAACTTCCTTTTGATGAGTGGGGTCCAAATACTTCCCATGCACCACCTCTTCTCTTATAACTAGTGGTATCTTCTTTGGTATTTCCCTATCATGTGCAGCCTCAGCTCGCATTGTCACCAATACATGTTCTAATTCTGACTCACACGCCACCCTTGGCATCCACTGCAAGTTTTATTTCTTCGTTCTTACCATCCAAGTTCCCTTTTCTTTCCATTGTTGTTGGATCATGTGTTCAAATAATTACGGTAACTCCTCATACTTGTTCTTCTTCCTACACCAAGAAACCTTTAGTAGCAGTCGGGACATTCACGCTTATAATGTTGGACCCACAGTTATAAAAAATTCTATGAGGTAGTTCACTTCTTCAACATCCGTGATTGACATGAATAAATCCTCTGTGAAAGCCTCTTCTATAAGCCCCTCCATCCACACACCCTTCATAGTGATGACCATCATTCTTTGAATTGTTTACAACACTGGTCTGGTGCACACCAATATCAATGGCATCATGTATCTGGTTAATCAATCTATAATCCTTTGTGTCATGAGTAGTCACGGTGAAAATCTTGCAATAGAAAAACACATACTTATGGATCACATGCTACAATAGCGGACACCCACTTGCATCATGATCTTTGTGGAAAATATAATAGTATATTATCATGACACATACCGATATCTAAGGAAAACTATCCTTTATATGCCCCTCTACCTCATAATTCATACACCATAGGCCACTGTGAGTCTCATGTGCCAAGTTCACAGATAGCTTCTATAGTTGCTTTGTCATTGTAGTAATCTGAGCTTTAAGAAAATTACTAACACTAGTATCCACACTTCCCATAGCCTCGGCACGTAGGGCAGCCTACAAGGTCTCGCGGGTCTCTAAAATTCTAATGCGACGAGTACTCTCATAAAGAGTGTATTTAATCCTCCAAAAAACCATTGAGCATGCGAGAAGGATGAATATCATAAGATAATTTTGACAAGAGAGTCTTAAAGTGCACATCATACTCCCACACACTCTCTGTCATACCTTGTTGAATCTCCTTCAACGCGTTAATGCTCTTTTGTTAAAACTTAGGAATATGGAATTCAGCTAAGAAGGCATTATGTAGTGAAATATAATCTACTACTATCTGGTGATGGTAATACTTCTAGTACAAACTATGAGCATGCACTTACAATGTCATTGCAAACTGATTTTCATTATGTTCTGGGGTAGTGATCCCCTTCGCATGCCATAGAACTCACATTTGTGTACATGCTCTGCAGCATCCTCAACACCTTGGTAATCTAGCAGATGACTGTACATTTCAAAGAACACTTGTTTAGGTGGTTGAGGCCATTGTTTGACTGATCGAGAACCTAGATTCCCCAGTGTTTCCTCCACCACCAAATCCACTAGATCCACTAGCACCTATTCCTCCTGACCCACCAGATCCTCTAAATATTCTAGGTCCACTCTATCTGCTAGTTCCTACTCCACCTAACCCACTAGATCCACCTCTCATAGCTAGCAAATGTTATGAAGTGGTCACACCTTGTGTCCCCACTATCATGCTAAACTATGCACCAACAATCTGTGATATTGTACTGCTACCATATGTGTGTCTCGTGCCACTTCTAGATGTGATACCCAAGCTTTATATACTGTACTTTGTCCAAAATTTACACCTGACAATATACCTCGAACACGAGAAAATCATTGTCTAGCCATGGATGTACCAAATGAAAAATTATACCTCCTAGGTTTTGATCGGTTACTTCCACCAATACCAATTGGGTTAGTAATACTTATCTCTAGATTTGGAAAACTAAGTGCCAAGGTTGGTCACCAAGTGGATTTAGATGTGCGCTGATGGATCTCCTCTCTCTAAGTTATGATCTCTCATTAGAAGCTAAGGGGTTTTCTCTCCCGTGCTTGCCAAGATGGGGTTGCACTGATTGCTCAGGTTCCACACCCTTTACATGGAACTCAATTCCTTCCTACAACATGACTACCTCCATAGTTGCATTGCTCCTGTAACTTTACATTGTATGTCTAAATCCCTTTCACGAGATTCGTTTTACTTGATTCATCTCTCTTCCCTCTCCTTTTTAGCTGCGAGGTCCACCATCTTGCTCCACTCTACCTTCCTCACCCAAAGGCTCAGAAGATCTTATCCGGTCATTGGAAATACTTCCAAACTCATTTTAATGATCGGGATATTTATATCTGCTGAGGATAGCACACAAGAATGATCCTCTTGGTTCCCTCAATAACTCAAACTCAGCAAACTCTAGACAAGAATACATATAAATTATGTACTCTAAGGCGTAACTTATCAACACTCTACTCTACCAGTGATCAATAACATGTGTCCAAGTCAAATCAACATCATGCAGCCTTTGATACTCATCTTGGGTCCATACGCGAGGTCTATAGTACCAGCTTTATCTATATGCATAAGCCAAAATCCATTCATATAATTCCATTGTACAACAACAAAATAAGGTATCATACAACTCATGATATAGATGTTTTTCTACCCATTTACGTGCATCAAACTCAAGTCCAGTACTAAATCTCTAAGTAAACTCATCCTCCATGATTTTAAGTCATGCTTTAACACTGTCCAAGTTCAAGTTCTCTGTCACCACGCACCATTCTCACAACTTCAAAAACAAGTCCCGGCAACGGAACCAAGATGTAGTCTCTTTTCACCACTTGCTTTAACAACCAACCCCAAACGTGTCGACATATCATCTAGATTGGTCTGGAAGCTCACCGAGGCACGCATAGGTGCCAATCCCTCCTTTATGTGAGCTTTGTGAGAATGATCACCCTTGGTAAGGGAGTGCTTGCATAAACATGGAATGAACATACCCATTCTGGGAATTGAGATAAAGAACTAGTCCTAGTCTAATGCATTAGAGCATGGTATAACATGATCAACTAAATGAAAGTAGAATCAAACCATGAATAATATCAAGAAAACCAGTAACATGCACATCAAAATTAGGGAAATGTATAGATCAAGATCCATCACATGAGTGCTTGAAACTCTTCATTATATTCATTAATCAAATACAAGTAGCCAATATTACATCAAGAAGGGTTTCATCACTGGGAATGTTCATAGTAGCAAAGCTTTTATACATTACAGAGCTCACCATTACACATTACACAATACCTCTATTTTTATTTCTCTCCTCTTTATATACATCTACACACATACTAACTTATCTCCTTCTTAACCCTACTAGAAAACCATCCATATGAAGAATAAGAAGGAATCTCCTCTTAACCACTCATCATTACCTACAAAATCTGAATATGCCATACTTTTTTATGTTTTTTCCCTCAATTGAGTGCCTTTAGCATGCATTTTCTAGCTAATCCTTAACAACCTCGACTCCTTATCCTTTCATGATAACTGTATTGATGCCCTAGAATATCCTTTCCTTGAGCCGCAAGTCTTCATAGCTTATCCGAGATAAGTATCTAGTCACTTTTTCATTTGCTCCCTATGTGTATCTTTTCCTTTTTCCAAAACTCACTAATACTTGAATCCATCTTGCCTATGCGTGATCCTTTATGCCTCTCTAAGAACTACTTCTTCGTGTGCCTTCACGCGCTGCTTCCGTGTGCCTCAAGGCTTCACGCCTTAAGTACTTAGTTATTTTAGGGGTCTAACAGTTCATCACTGTATATGGTTTTTATAAATATTTCTTGACACCATTTCATCTCTAACCCTTATCACTCATGTTACACACATTCCTTCTCATATACCCCGGGCTTATGTTTTTCTCTCCTAGGCCACCAATCAACATTACTCCAACCATGTTCTACTTCTACATTCTTCACACTCTCCTATCCCACACTAAAATTATACATGGTCCTCTTCACATAAAAACATCTTTAGATAGTAACTGGCTACAAGTGCGCAATCGCGGTAATTACACAACACACCAAACTAAAATACAAAGCATAGCAACGATGAAAGGAAACACATATAAAGGAAAATGCACTTAAGGGAAACCTAAGCTAAATGGAAACTTGCCTTATTTACAAACACCAAGAAGGCTTATTTATAGTAGGGCTTCAGCCTACTCCCATTGAAGTAGTCGGGAAACCGTGTTCCATCCAGCGCTTGTAACTAGAAACCACTTGAATCAAGTATATGTGTTATAACATATAGTCCCGATAATGCACTTTTAGTTTCCCAGAATGGAAAAGAAACTTTGAATCATACAAAAGAACCATCTTCCTAACCTCAAACTTCTTATTTTTAATATATTGATCATGCCATGCCTTCTACCTAGCTTTCTCCATCTTCTGACTCCACCTAGCAATGGCTTGCCTTTCATCCAACTTCATAAGTTTTTATGCACTCTTCAAGTAATTTCTCATCACCCAATCCTCTTGCACATGCAATACGTAGGGATGGTAATATAAATTAAATGATAAGAACAACTTCCACACCGAACACCAACTGAAAATGTGTGTCCTTGTTTAATATTTTATAAGTCATTCGATATGCCCATAATACTGCAAAGACTTTATCATCCCAGTCTCTCCTTCCGACATCGCAAATCTTAGTCAATGTGTGGCTCAATATCTTGTTAAAGGCCTCAACAGTCCCATTATCTTGAGGGTGATAAGGCATAGTTTTGTGATGGGCCACCATAAACTCTTCCAATAAGATTCAATTAGTTTCATTCAAGAAATTAGTGCCCCTATCACTTGTTAAATTCAACGGGCATCCATACCTATTGATTATATTCTCCCATAAGAACCTAGCTATTATATCCATCATATAATCCTTCATAGGTGCCACTTCTACCCACCTCGTAAGATAATTTGTACAAGTGATAATATAGCACAAACTTGTCCTACTCACAGCTGGGGAAATAGGGCCTACAAAGTTAATTGCCTATTTTTAAACAACTTTGCACTAGTAATAGGTCTTAACAAAGCATTTCATCTCTTTGCCTCAGATTTCCAAGGCACTAGAAATGGTCACAAGCCTTGCAATATTCTATACAATCCTTATAAATTGTCTCCCACCAAAGGCCTGCCAATAGGATCTTGCGTGCAGTTACATTTCCTGCATAGTGACCACCTGCAATGCCACCATGAGCTTCTTCCATGATTGCAATACGTTCATGTTCCAACATACACCAACGCAAAACCTCATCTTGGCCTAGTTTGTATAGGTCTCCACTGACCAACATATAGGGTGTGGTGTGTATAGCCAACCTCTTCTTCTCTAGAGCCTTCATTCCTTCAGGTGCCACACTGTTCGTAAGAAAATAGCAATATCTTCCAAATCAGAGGTTGTGTGTTGTAATCTAAAAAAATTGTGCATCCAGCATTGTGTCCTCAATTCTCTATGTTTCCTCACCCAAAATAATTCTTGATACATGATCAAGTCCTAAATTTCTCTTTTGTGGTTTTACTACGACTGAAAAGTCAAACTAAAAAAATAACATGATCCAATGGCATATGCACCCTTGTAAAATAGGCTTGTTTACTAAATGCTTGAGTGTTATGTGATCTATGTAAAATGTAAACAGAGTAACCCATAAGTACTACCTAAATTTATACAATGCATAAATCATTGACTTTAACTATTGCTCCATTATCATGTAATTCTACTCAATTGGGGTTAACTTTCTTCTTACAAAACAAAAGGATGATCAACAATCCCTTATCCAAGTTATGCTAAAACTACTCCTATATCCATCCCTGATGCATCAACATGCACATGAAATGGCTTGTCCCATCAGGGAAATTGCAAAATGGGCATCGTAGTAATTTTCACTTTCAATGTGTCAAAAACCACTGTTGTGTCTTACCCCAATAGAATTTACTCTTATGTTTTAACAACTCTTCCAATGGCATGGGGATCCTGGCGTAGCCTTTGATGAATTTTCTGTAGTAACATGTATGCCCTAAGAACTCATGCATTGTGCTTTGATTGGTAGGCTCCTCCAATCCCAAGATAATAACAAATTTTGTAGGATCTACCAATAATCCTTCCTTGCAAATAATATGACCTAACAATGTTCCAAAAGGAGTAGTAAAGACACATTTCTTAATGTTTAGAGAGATACTTAACTACCTGAAGCTCTCAAACATCAATCTCAAGTTGTCACAATGGTATTTCACTAGTCCATACATTGTCCAATCATCCAGGTAGACTTGTAGAAACTTATGAATAAAGTCTTGGAATGTTTGCACCACAATGCACAAGAATATAGCAAGTGCATTCTTAAGCCCAAATGGCACAACCGTATAAGAAAAACTTCCCCAATCAGTGGTGAAAGTAGTCTTCTCATAGTCTTCTTTCACAATCCTTACCCCAGTGATACCCTAAGACTCCATACAGTAAAAGAGTAGATCTCATCCCTCGCTACACCTTTCAATATTTCCTCAAGTAAAAGGCATCAGAAAATGATCTATAACACATGCAATATTCAATTCTATGTAGTCTACACATATTTGTATCCTTCCATATTTCATGATACTAATTACCATTAGACTAACCCATTTAGACTCTTTAATAGCTTCAATGATCCTAGATTCTAGCATCTTGTCAATTTCTTCTTTTACCTTTACTGCGCAGATTAGGATTCATCTTATAAGGCCTCTTCCTAATCAGGTGTGCACCCTCCTTTAACTTAATTTGCATCTCTCCCAATGAGTGATGAACTCCTTTTAACTCATGGTACCCACGTGGGAATAAATCCTAGAAGTCACGCAACACCTTAATTATCTTTTAAACTTCTTGGTTCATCTAATAATTTCCAATGACAACTTCTTTTGGCTTTGCTTATGTACTAATCTTGACATTATTCATTTTCAAGGGCTCATGGTAAGCGTGTGCTTGCTCATATGCATTTTCCAATACTTCGTGCATACCTTTCGTATGATCAACATCCAATTTTTCTACTTCCTCATCATCTATCAGGTACACCAAATTTCCCTTTTCTTTCTCCAGGAAAGCACACTCAAACTGTATCTCTTCCATTTATCCTTACTCAAAGTGTACCTCCAAGCCAAAGTTCCCTATAAAATATACGATTCGTTATATAGCCATAACACAATCTCCCAAATTAAGGTGTTTGACTACCTACAATGCCTCATTCACTAATGGCTTAGGACTTAGATACTCAAAAGTTTGAATAATATCTATCATAAAATATTGTCAATTTCTCATCTGATGATATAGCTCTGAATGGATATACTATGCGCATGCACAACCCGCAAGGTGGAATAAAACTTATGCACCCATAGTGAGGGAGGTAAGGCTTCTGGGCCTATCATCCAAGATCTCTCACATTCTTGGACGTGAAATGAGGCAGATTCCTTCCCATCATAGTCACATATTTTAGAGGGTGCATTTCTCTAGAGAAACCTAATAGAGAATGTGATTCTCACTTCACGTCATTCTAGAAGATTGTCTCGATGAGTCACCCACCAATGTGTTGTTGTTACGTGTAAGGTATAAGTTAGCATATTCCTCCTTTCTACTTGACATGTCCACTAGATCTCCATCGTGCATAGAAAGACATCAGGGTTACTTTCCCAGTATAACTTGGTAATTGTCTTCCTCCCAAGTGCCTAATCGAGCACACTCGGCAACTTGAGTTACGTTCCTTCAATTTTCTTCGACCAACACATAGGTCCCATGCGCCCAATTTTCACACACAATTCTAGTTGTATCACTTATAGACTGAGCATATTCCCACTGAATGACTCCTTCTCTTGATGGATGAATAGCCTCGGGGTCTCTAATGGTGCGCACATAGATTCTATCTAGGTCCTCTTCTCCTAAAGGCTCTACATAAGGCACAGACCTCCCATCTGTTAGTGGAATAATGACGTGCTCCTCTTTGTTCTCAAAACTTATGTATCCCTTATTAAATCACAAGTCAGCATTATTCACATAACACCAAGGGCATCCAAGTAATGTTGGAAAGTTATTTACCTCGGTAAGTGCTAAGACTTCAAAATATCTAGTAAACTTCACCCCTTGAATGGTTATGGAAGCATCCTTCAAGACTCGATGGGCATATCCTTTTTCCTATTTTCCATATACATCACATTTGAAGAGGGTTGCAATGGAGGTTTCCCCATCTGATTCCATACATCCAAAGTAAGGACATTGACCTCTACACCCATGTCAATTAGTATGTTTCTTAGGATTCATCCATCAACAACCACATCCAAAGCATAATTTTCTTATCATTAACAAGACTGTGAGGGGGTAGATTAGTATGTAAGACATGCCTCTTGCGCTCATCTCCCACACGTGGTACCTCTCCTCTTAACCAATATCCTACTAGAGGAAAAAATTTCTCTTGGTACAAAGCATCCTACACACTTCTCTGACCTCATCCATGTCATTCTGAGGAACCTCATCATTCTTCATTTGTTCTAACTTCCACGATTGCTCCTTCAAACATTGAATCTCTCCTTACAGGATCCTAATCACTTCCATGGTCTCTTGGTAAACCTCTTTCTGATGGGTCAAATCAGGATATTTCCCATGTAATACTTATTCTCTTATAATGAGAGGCATCTTCTTTGGTACTTCTCTAGTGTGTGTAACCTCAACATGTGCAAGCGATTACTAAAATAGGTTCTAACTTGGGATTAAGCACTACCTTACGCCTCCATAGCAAGTCAGTTATCTTCACACTAGCCATCCTCGTGCCTTTTTCCTTCTTCTAGTTCTGACTCATGTGGTCATACAATTCATGGCACTCCTCATAATTTTGCTTCTTTCAACACCATGGGCATTGTATAAAATCTAGACATTTGCACTTGTAGTGTTCAGTATATCCACAATTGTAATAAGTCCCGTGGGGGAATTCACCCCTTCCTCCATGACCACTACAGATCTCGAATCCTCTGCAAAAACCTCTTCCTTGACCCCCATCATTTGCACGCCCTTCATACTAATGACCTTCACCCTTAGAACTAATCCCAATGCCACTTTGGCACACACCAATATCAATGGTATCATGATTTTTTCTATCAATCGAAATCCTTTATATCGTGAGTAGTGGATGTGCAAATCTTACAATAAGAAGACACATTCTTATAGAGTGTGCATTGTAACAAAGGGAATCTACTTGGATCATGATCCTCATGATATATTTCACAATCTAATGACATAGCATGCACTAACCTTCGAGGGAAACTATCCTTTGTGTGTCCTTCCACTTCATAATTTGTACACCAAATTCCACTGCGTGTTTCATAAATTGAATTCACAGACAATTTTTCAAGCTTAATTTCCATGGCAGAAATTTGTACTTCTAAAAATTGGCTTACCCCAATTTCAATGCCTCTTATGGCCTCATCGACCGAGAAAGCTCCAAGGCCTCACATTGATCCATAAAAGTTTTATGGAGAGTGCTCAACCAAAAGGTGTTATCAATCCTCCAAAAACCACTGAGCATGTTGTGAGGGATGGATATCATAAGATAGCTTTGATAAGAGAGTCTTAAAGCATGCATCATACTCCCGCACACTCTCTACCATACCCTATTGAATCTCCTTGAGCATGTTGATGCTCTTCTACTCAAATTTAGGAATGTGGAATTCGCCAAAAGGCATCATGCAAAGCACGGTATAATCCACCACCATCTAATGTGGGTCATACTTCTAGTACCATCTATGCATGCGCCCTTGCAATGTGGTTACAAACTAACTTTCCTTCCACTGGGGAAGTGATACCCTTAGTGTGCCATAGTAACTTGCACTTTTTACATGCTCTGCATCATCCTCAACACCTTTATAATTAGGTAAATACAAATACATCTCATAAAACACTTGCTGAGGTGGTTGAGGTCCTTGTTTACCAAGTCGAACCTTGGTTCCCTCTTGTGTTTCCTCCACCACTAGTGCCACTAGATCCACTAGCTCCTATCCCTCTGGATCCATTGGACCCTCCTGTAGTAGGAAAAGGGCCCGAAGGAGTTCTAATATGTGTCCCCACCCTTGCTCTAAATTACACACCAACATTTTTTGAACTACTTCCAAACGTGATACCTAAACTCTATGTACCCACACCTTGTTCAAATGGCATGCACAATGTGATTCCACCAAACACCGTAAATGTCTACATGGCCATAGATGGATGTATTGTAAAATTATATCTACTTGATGTTGTTTGCTTACCAATGCTAACCAAGTTAAAAACACTTATCTCAGAAATTTGGAAACTAAGTGCAAGGGTTTGATCACATGGTGGGTTTAGATGCGTGCCTATGATTCTTCTCCTTTCTTCATATGATCGGCTCTCATCAGAAGCTGAGAGGGTTCTTCTCCTGCACTTTTCAAGATGGGGTAGCACAGATTGCTCAGGTTCCACATCCTCCGTGTGAACCTCAAATCCTTCCCACAATGTATGCCTCCATAATTCCATCGATCCTACAACTTTGTGTTGTCTTTCTAATTCCCTCTCTCACACTTCATTATAATTGATTCATCTCTCCTCTCTCTCCACTTCTATCATAGGATCTTCCATCTCGCACCACACCAGCTTTTGCCCCATGCCTAGTGGGAATTTAGTTAGCCATAGGAAATGCTTCCAAAATCGAGTGATGATCAAGATCTTGATGGCTAATGATATAACACGTAAGAAATATCCTCTTGGTTCTCACAAGAACTCAAACTCAGTAACCTTTGGGAAAAATAACGTAGAAACTACATACTCTAAGGTATATCTAGTCAACACACCACTCTACCAATGATCAACAGCATGAGTCTAGGTCATATCAGCATCATGAAGCCACTGATAATCTTCTTGGGTCCAAACATGAGGTCGATAATACCAACTCTTCCTCAATACATATGTCGATAACCATTCATACAGTTCTACTGGAAAATAGAAAAATAACGTCTCATAAATATCATGATACAGATGCTCCTCTACCCATTTATGTGCATCAAACTCAGGTCCAGTATTGAATCATTGTGAAAACTCATCCTCTATGTTCTTAAGCCAAGTCTCGACATTATCCAAGGTCAAGCATTTTATCATCACACACCATTCTTACAACAACTTCAAAAGAGGTCCCTGACAATGGAACCAAAATGTAGTCACCTTTCCCTACTCCCTTTAAACCCCAATCATGTCGACACATCACCCAAACCTTGACTAGGTGCTCACCAAGGCAGGCACAAGGTGTCAAGCCCCTCCTTTATGTGAGCCTTGTAAGAATTCTTTTGCCATTAATGGAGGAATGTTTGTAGAAATAGAAACACATGTATTCATTCTAGCACAAAAGTGAAGAAACTAGATCTAAACACAGATGCACCATAATGTAAAAGTAAACACTACAACATCACAAAGAAATCAGATTTGAACCATGAGCAATATGAATAACACTAGGGTTTAGACCCATAAATAGAGATATTCATAACAATCCATCATATTTATTGATTCACAATTATTTACAGTAGCCAGATTACATCAAAAGGGTCATAACAGACCAAATACATCATGAAATAACATCCTAGCTCTACAAAATGACTTTACTCAAAGGGTTCTATCCATGCTCTCTCCTATGCACCCAGAATATCTCGTGTCTTGCATCACACATCTTCTTCCTCCTACATCATCTCTCATTTCCTAGCAGCCCTTCACATCCCTATACACACCTACACCTCTTGTTTTGGACCCAAGAAAATTCTTAAATAGAGTGGGATATCTCCCCCACTACCTCAAGATTACTCATGAGCATATCGCATGCCAAGAGGGATCATGCTCCATCATACTAAAATGCCTATGCTAGCTTGTTAAAGCCATGATTAATTTCCACTTTACAGACTCCTTAAGCACAATGATTAACCCTTGATTATTCCCTAGAATATTCTTTCCTTGGGTCGTAAGTCTTCATGCACTAACCTTATCAACTTATCACACGTACTTGCATCCTCATGTGCTTTTCATGCAACACCATGTTCCACAATGTGGCTAAGTCTCAGAACCCTCCTTTGTGTCTACATGCCAACCTCCGCACGCTCCATGTTTACTCAAGCCCTTCACTCTAGAACTTCTCAACTATTTAAACTATTCATGCACACTTAGTTCTCCCTAATCGCTCTTTGTCACGTGAATTCTTCCTATATTTCCTTCCGCACGCACTCATCCTCTGCTCCAAGACTTAGTCATTTTTGGGCTCAACAAAGAGAAATACATCATTTTTCCAAAATAAATTTCCTTTCAAGCAAGCATTAAAAGAAGGTTTAATACATTCATGTATTTATGTTTATAAGGTTTCTGAATCATTGTTTTTTTTGGATTATTAAGCTCATATGCCATTTTCTCTAGTTAGTTACAAGTTTCCAAAAAGTGTCAAATTAGATAAGTAACTCGACAATACACCTTTAAAAACTATCTCGAGACTCAAACACACAAGGAAAAAATCCCTACCAACTTCCTTATATAAAGGGAAACACTCGAGAGATAGAACCCCTAACGGTGAATTGGGTTCAATTGGAGCCCACCTTTCGAGAGTTATCAATCGTAAATGCACCTAAATGACATCATCACCCAATGACCGAAGTCTTACAAAACCTATCTAGGAAACTAGCTTGCAACGTGGTTTTCTCCAAATTCAGGGTTGGTAATGATTGACACAGAGAAAAACTAGAGGTATGCGGGAACCAAAATCCATCTCTATACCGAGGGCCAAATATGTGAGTCAAAACCAATCCGTGAACTGGTCCAATGGACTACTAAATGCATGAAAAAACAAATTCAAATGAACATCTAAGGAACACCTAGGGTTTAGTTGAACACTCGTGTGATAAGGAGCACAGTTAAAGCATGATTTTCTCACTTCGGGGTTTATAGAGATATTTTATGCCTCATTGAAAATAGGTTTTATTTAGATTTTACAAGGTCACCAAGGAGTAGTTTTGAACTAACATTCAAGTTTAAATCCTCAAATTGTGTTGGTTTTGTAACCAAGAACGATATCAATGTTTTTCTAACCATCCACAAGGTAAATGGGAGTAGTGTTTACATTCATGGTTACTTGTCTAGTTTCATACAAAATAGAGGCAAAATTTTGTTATAAAATAATACATCCCATTTAATTCACCTAAAATTTATTTTTATTTAGATTGATTTACAACTCCATTAAAATTAGAAAACTAGAAACATCAAAAACATGCAAGAGAAGGTAACATGACTATGCTTGATGGTATTCAAACTAGGTTCCACCGAGCTCCAAGAATTCCACATTCATGATCCGGGAGGCCATAACTTTTAGGGAATTTTAGAAGAAAAAAGTGTTCCTTTAGTCCATTCTGCAATGCCACCACAAGTCTAATCGACCCCCTTTTAAAATGGTGGGATAAAAACACCAAGAAAACTCGATAAGGAAAGCATTCTCCTTCCACACTAATATACTAGGAAAATTCATAAACTATGCCAAGAGGAAACTTTCAAACAGTTCATGAGTGTTGTGCTTACCTCCACATTTACATATATAATTGCTATTCACTTGCAATTCATCAACAAAAATCTATTTCTTAATTTTTGTGGGTTGATTATGGCCTTCTCCATAGTTCTCAATGGCATATTGCATTTCTATAAACCAACACACTAAACCACATTGCCAAGTTAAGCACTTGTTTTCCACAATTCCCAACATACTAGCCCATGTGCATACCATATATAAACTTAGTGTATTTTACATAACCACTGTGTATTTCAAAACAAGTACAATGCATATTCCTACCCACCAAAAGTGGTCTATATCTTTTTTAATGAATACATATTGTGCACTTCCAAAAATCAATGATGTCCATGAAACCACATTCTTTCAAGAATTTCATGAAATAGTTCACACACCTTGCATAGGGTCATACTATATTCTTTGTGATGTCCCATATTTTTATAAACAATTCATACTCCATTCAAAAAATCTCCTCTTGATGCAAGATAGGATGACAACAAAAAAGGTTGTGGTGTCTTGCTTTACACCAATCAAAATTTCATTGAGCTTGAAGTTTCCAAATCCTTTTCAATAAATTTATTTTGTACTTAACATGCAAAAATTGTATTTTGTGATCCACATTTCTTTGTGGCATTCTATCAAATATTTCACTAGTTAGGTGTGTGTATCAGGTATTTTTTGTTAAATTCTATCAATTGTGGAAAGTACCTAAAACTTGAAAATAGCAGGTTTTAATGACACTTGTAGTGACATTCGCAATGTCAAGGTGATGAGATGTGAAAAATGAAAAAGTGCTCCTCCTTTTGCCAAGTGAAGTGACCTGCAAATATAGACATCTATGAAAGAGATATTAGATGAATAGGATGATGAGTTGCTTGGCAAAGGTTGATTCTAGGAATCCAAAGGAACTTCCTTAAAGGATTTCACCTTGTTTTGATACAATTAAGTGAATTTGAAAAATGAGATAGATAATGATAAGATAATAAATCTAGAACTCAAGATGAAAGGAAGGTCCTCCTCTACTTTGTATGTGGCCCAAGCTATGGTGGCAAAAATATGAAGATATTTGAAGTAATCATACAAAAACTTGCGTTTCTTGTCGATCTCATCAAGGATATCACATGGTTATTCGATGTATTCGAGGTTGGTGTGAATCTAATGGCACATAAACCGAACTCATAGATGATGTCAAATTGTTCCCACATGAGCGGTTGTTGCACAATCAGGAGATCGTAGATGCTTTTAATTGGATGGGATTGACCTAGAACAGTCATGTACTACATGTACAACATAGATAGACTTACAAAAAGAAAGATTAAGTACATATATAAAGATAATAAATGATTAAATGTAATGATTTGATAAAATTTACTAAATTAATAACAATCGTTGGTGATTAGGAATAATCATTGGTGATTGGGGAATCATTGGTGATTCTTGTGGAAAATTTTGATTATTTGCTAAAACATAAAGTTGATCAAAAAAAGAGACCTACATGATTGTTGTGTTCCTTTTTTGATGTATAACCAGAATGAAAATAAGATTAGACAAATATTGGAGTACCTTTGACATGAAACAAGCTGCAAAGTACTCACAGAGACTAAATGAGTTTGTGATGTTGATTTGTTGAATTTCTAGTGATGTATGGAGGATCTTGAAGACATATGGATGCACAAATTTATGTTTGATGGCTTCCTAGAGTGGCGAGTCTCATTTTATGCCTTGAAGATTGTTGGAGTGATAGGGTTTTGTTCACAAGTTCAAAAATTTGAGATTGAAGATCCTGAAATAGGAGTTTGAGATCCTATTTATAATCATGGGTGATTTGTTGGAATCACCGACAATCCAAGAAATTCAGAGAAACCCATTTGGAAGTGGTTTCAACCACTTCCAAAATGGATATTTTGGGTATGGGGATGAGGGTAAATGGTTGGGGGAGGTTAGGCATGGTTGGGAGGTTAGGAGGTTAGGGTAAAAAGGGTTAGGATAGGTTAAAGATGGTTAGGAGGTTTTAGGGAGGTTAGGGTAAGTTTTGATAGGTAAACATAGTTTAGTTGTGGTTAAAAATTATTTTAAGGTGATTAGATAATGTTTAAAGTGATAGGTTTAATAGACTAATGTGTTTATGTGGGGTATAGGTGAGTGACAAAAACTAGGTGTCTACATTTTCCCCTTTTTTGAGTGGTTTTTGATTGACAAACTGTTGGACAAAAATGATTGAGATGGTTTTTTTTTTGTTTAGATGGGTGATTCCCCTCAAACTAGGATTGTTTGCAACAAGGTGCAAATGATCACCAGTTTGAAAGAGTTGGTTAGATGAGATAGGTTTTCTTTGATGTTTGTGTTTCACTTTGAGTTGCCCCAAGATGAGGCATGGAAACAAGACTTCCATAAAAGGTGGATTTGATGCTACCATGGAATCAAATGATAGGGGAACCAAGGGGTTTGCTACCTATGTACATATGACTCTCAAGAACATGCTATCCACGATGATGTTTCCACAAAGGTGGAATTTTAAGACCAGGATGTCAAGTGATAGGGGAACCAATGGGTTCGTGTCGTATAGACGGATGACCTACCAATGCCAAGGTTGTAAAAATATGAGGTGGCTTTTGGTAGAGGAAGGCTTTGACTGATTGTGCTACATAATTAGGGTAGAATTGGATTGATTGATTGTAAGTTGACTTTGCAAAGGGCTTGCGGCCCCAAAAAAGGAGGCATATGCTGGAAAAATGTGTTATTTTGGAAAGGAATGATGAAAATTATTATTTAAAATGAATTAGATTTATTTAAAGGTTTTGTTTTGATAGTTTGGATGTAGTCATTGGTGATTTAAGGAAATCATCAGCGATTGAAGGAATCATCGGTGATTCCCGGGCGAGAAAACTTGTGTCCTATAAATAGTCGATAGTTACAATGGTAATTAATTTTTACCACTCATTGAGAGAGATTGAGAGATTTGATTTGTGATATTTTTAGTGAAAAGTGACAAATGGAAGGTATCGAGAGGATCGAGGGTATAGAGGAAACTAACACTAGGAGAGGTAAGTTCCTTTTTGTGTTTTTAGTTTGTTTTTAATTTTTTATGTTTTTGGATCCATGTCAAGGCACATTTTTTTGAATCATTGGAATCGCCAATGATTTTGTAAAATCATGTGCAATTACGGTAAAATTTTGGCGATTAGGTTGAATCTCTAGTGACTAGTGTTATTTTGTTTAGGATGTTATAATTTGTTGAAAAAATTATTAAATGGTATTCTAATGGATGGTTTTTGTGTTTTGGATGCAAGCGAGCGATAACTTGACTATAGGAGATAGGATTCCACTGATTGTAGATTATGTATGATCCTCTTTATAAGATGATGATTGGGATAACTTAGAGGATGTTGGTCTTGGATTGATGTGCCATGACAGGTGTATCCATAGATAGTAGGGTTTTTTGCTTGCACTACTAAAGATATGGGATCCTATTGCATGCACCTTTTGGTTAACGATGGGTGAGATGACCATAACCTTAGAGGATGTATACAAGATATTGAAATTTCCTGTTCATGGTGAGGGGATTTATTTGATTGATGATATGGAGTGATCGAGGTGATGACGAGACTTTACATGGGGATGATGCAGATGGAGTGGATTTCTCTTCAGCTAGATTTTCATACAGGGCACTATAAATTCCCAAGATAGAGGATTGAGCACTCATGACCCTAATGATTATTGGTATCAGTTGTTATGCCTTTCTCGACTCTTTTGGGGTTCAATTCTCATGTATGTTGAAAAATATCCTAGAAGACATGATGGAGTAGAGTATTGTGTTTTCATGGACCTTACATTTCTTGCATGAGACTTACGAGGAGCTATGGTCATGGAGAATAGGGCATAGGTTTGGCATTAATGTGGGATTTTTCTTATAGTGCTAGGAATATGTGCACATTAAATTTTATCATCCAATAGGTCTATAGTGGGGAGGCTTGGTGGTTTTGGGTAAGATAGCTGGATTTTTTTGATGGAGGACGAGATAGGGGAGAGGTATGGTCAAAGTGCGGGGGAGGAACACTATTAACATCTCCTTGTGGAATTACATGATTGTGATGTGAGGTGGAGGCCCTATATTGGATTTCTAACATGGCATGGCAAGGAGGGTGAGCTTATAGCCATCCCATAGGATATGTGGGTATAAGGAAAATGGTCAGGGGAGTGGGAGTTGATTATATTTGGTCACGTTAGGTAGAAGTTTGGATTGATTCGGGATGTTCCATATGTATATATGACCTATAGGCATAACGGTGGTGACATGGATACATCATTTCAAGTTGTCACAATTATTCATGTCATCGTAGATGAGGAGGGTGTGATGGGTGTGGAGTATCGGGGTGCACCCATGGTAATGGAAGATGTTAGGGTTACGAGACCAATGTTGCATGGTGGTAGGCTAAACTTCCGAGAGTTGAGAGGTGGTTACGATCCCACATGGAGACGGCTTTCTCGGGTGGTAGTATGAGAGGGTGAGCATGGAGGAGGTGAGGATGCTAGTGGTGGTGAGGAAAGGGAAGTGTTAGAGGCTACCATCGAGCATTTAGAGGCCGAAAAGGCTACATTGTTGGTTGATTGGATGACCCTAAGCTGTTCAGAGAGATGAATTAGTTGATGAGTAGGATGGTTTGAGTCATTGGTTAGCCAATGTACATGTAGAGCTAACACAGGTCATAAGCTGGTCATGATCACTATAGATAGTAGTGATAGGTCCTTAGAAAGGCCCTCAATATTGCGATACATCAGTTTTAGGGGTCGAGCTGGAGGAAGAAAGGGCCTGTGCTAGGGATCGGATGGGACCACTGGTAGTGTCGGCATGGTGAATTATCAATCATTATATGATGAGCTATAGTAATATTAGGATAGAACACCTTTGGAGGTTACCAGATGAGGCTCTCTATGTTGTGTATCAAGCGTAGAGATGGGTGGTACTATCGGCAGCGCAGAGAGTGTGGGATAGCCACCACGAGTCTAGATAGAGCTAGTCCTATTAGAGGTCCAGGATGGAGGTGAGGGTGGTGATTGGGGAGAAGTTATTGAGGAGGAATCCGGTTAACATATGTCTAATTCACCTAGTAGATGGTTTTTTTGATGTATGCGGCTCTTTTTGAAGCCTATATTTATGTATATTTTGATACATGAATTTTGAGACTATTAATATATATATATATATATATATATATATATATATATATGATTATGATTTTAATGCACGTTTTCTTGACTTATTTTGATGTGATGTTTAGATGTAATATTGATGTGACATTTGGATGTATTTATGTTTGATGTGGAAATTTGATTATATTTGATGTGATTTTTGAGATAACTATATATATTTGATTTTGATGTGATGTTGGCTTTACTAAATTCATATATATTTGATTATGTTGTTAGATATGATGGGTATGGATGTAAATTAAGTTTTTGATATGATGTGGCTTCAGATATAATGATCTTAATGTATATCAAAATGCATTTTAATCATGAATGGGAAAAAATGTGAACGGTTTGCTTTTGTACTCGATTTTATGCATATGTGATGGTAAAATGTATAATGAAGGCTCTTTTACTTTTTTTCCTTGTAACAAATGTTAACGCATAACTAACATTAGGTATTGACATGTAGGATCTTGGATACGAGATGAAAATAAATTCATATACCTTCCTAGAACATGGGAAGGGTTGGCATATATAGTTTGTATGGGAGAGTAGGTTCTCTTTTCAATGGCTTCGTAATCTCATGTCCTAGCTATAGTTTCATTTTGACACAAACTAGTCAATAGAGGAAGTTTGTTTTGATGGGAAAGTTGATTGATGTGGGAAGCTTTCTTAGGATGCTTTTGGTATTTTTTTTTTGAAGCTAGATCGATGTGGGGAGCCTTTTTACAATGACATAGGTAGTCATCCTTCGAGGGAGTGGTCTAGAATTTTTTTGGTTTTTATTTTTACTTTTGGATAGCTGATGCAAGAGAATCACTCCACTATGTAAATATGTCTTGATTCATCATATTTTTGTTTTATGGGTGTGTTAATAGGACCTAGGGGTTACTAGGAGTCATCTATATGTGGTAGTTTGAGTCTAATCTTTTCAAAATTTGAATATTTTGATTTCCCTCCAAAAGTACAAAATGAGTCTTGGAGGTCATTTTTGGTTTGTAATGGTTTATTTAATGGAATATTGAAGCTTACAAGCATGTAAGAGGATGAAATGAGGTATAAGAAGGTGTATTAGGTCCTTATAGCATATAGGAATCATAATATGAGTCAAGAAGTCTAAAATTTGGTATTTGAACTAAGAAACTTGGTGCTAAACTAAGGTCATCCATATGACCAATGAATTAAGAGGGTGTATTTGGTTAGGCACATATGGGAAGCATATAAATTTGAAAAATGTAACTAATTTTCTCATTCCCATTTGAATGGAAATCAAGGAAATGGCTTTAAGTATTGAAAACAACTTCATTCTTGTATGCATTTTACATTGTGTGACTATGTAAACTACTTTGTTTTTGTTAAATGATAATAGGAAAATTGATATAATATTGATTTTTGAAAAGGATTATACCAAGATTTTTTTATGAAAATCATTATGTGTATTGGTGCATGTTAGAGTAATTGTGGAGATTTTATCGGGGATAGTAGATAAGCAATCTCAGTTAGACTAGATTCCAAGATTGGTAAGAGGTTTTGATTTTTCATTACTCTCTATGAGTTATCGATTGAATGTATGAATCTTTTTAGTCCTTTAAGTTTCTTTCTAACCTTCCTATGATAAGTTTGAAAGCCAAGGCAAGATTATACATTGTTTCTTGCAAGATAACTATTGTTTGAATTTTTAACACTTTTCATTGTGATTTGGGAGAGGAAGGTTTACGAGTGGTGCAACTATGATGTCAAGGATAAGATTTGAGTTAGTAGGATGATGCTAAGATCAAACTCTTTGTGGTGTGTTTATACAAGATGAAATAACCTAAGGAAGTAAATTGTAGTTGTGCGTTAAATCTATATGATGTAGAAACTTGACAAGTTGTTGGTAGTAAATTTGTGATAGGTTATATTACATCCAACTCGGGTGGATCATGTCGAATTAAATTTCTAAGGCTAAAATTTTCTTTGGGATCAAGATAAATTTGTAATAAAGGCATTTTCTCACTTTGTGAAACTAGGTATGCATGTTAAAAGGACAATCTAAGAAAGAGGAATGGAGGATTTTTCACATGATTTAGAAGCCTTTGGTAAATATAATTCTTAGAAAACCTCAAGATAGACCTTGAGCATAAAATTTAAACCTTGGAAGTGCATGTAAAATTTTTACAACCTTTTTCCTTTCCCTCGGGCTTGTAGGAAGGCTTTTGAGAACCTGAGCTAGGGTTATACTTTTGAGAGATCAAATCAACTCTTTTACTCAAAATTTTCAATAAATAGTCCCAATATCCTATAGAAAGGGATGAAGAAGGAAATTTTGATAGGTAACAGTTCAATTTCTTGATTTTTGTGACAGTTGGAGCAAGAAGTTAGTAAATACAGTCAAGACCTAACAAAAATACCCTAGTTACAAAGGAACTAGGTGTTTGGCTTTAAGATAACCCCTAATATTTCTAGGATAACTCAAATGCAATAATGGGTGTCTGAATATATTTTTATTTCTCCTTGAAAGTACCTACAATGAAACTTACACATGACAGTCTTTTTATGGAAACCTAGTGAGGGTTTTGAGCAAGAGCAGAGAGAATTATCCAAAGAGTGAGGTTTTGAAATTTTGTGTACACCTTGAGGATATTGAATAGTGATTAATGGTGGTAGTAGTTAATTGTGGATTCCTTTAGTTTTCTTTCACCATGGTTGATCCAAATGCATTGTATTGAAAGGCTAATTGGCAAATTTGGGAAAATAGTAAAAGACTGAATTCTTGATTCCTTTTCATCAAGATTATAAATGAATTAGTGTTTCATATGGTGTATGAATAGGGTGCAAGTTAACATTAGGTGGAATAATGCTAAAAATATCCAAGGTTGATTGTTGGAATGAAAGGCTAATTGAAGGAAGATGATGGACAAAAGTAGTGAAAGGTGAGAAGGACAAATACATGACTTATGAGTAGTCTAGTAGATGAAATATCATCATTCTCAGAGTAAGAGGTAGGGCATGATGATACAATAGAAACTTCAAGTGATGATTACTTATTTTTCTTTCCAAGTAAGCTTACTAAGAAACTTGTATAACCTTTCCATTTTAGGTAAAGCGGAGGTGAAATTTGTAACTATCTTGATAGAGTGTGTTAGTGAATTAATATGTCATTAACTACATCAATATCCATTCTTCGAGGATCGGTATATATTTTTGATAGGAACTTGTCCTTTGAGGGATCAGTATGTTTTTGACAATATGATTTTGATATTTGTTAGCTTTCCTTGAGGACCGGTCTATATTTCGATAAGATGCATCCATATATTTTCTTGACTATAAATTTTTTATGCTTTGAGGGTAGGCCCAGTAGACCATTTTTAAGGAGGTTAAAAGATGTGTGCATAGGATACACATGTGTATCCCATAACATGTCTTTAATTGGTGGACAAGGTGGATGGATGTAATGATTGTGAGGTTCTTGTTGAGGAGGAAATTGTCCATGTGAAATATGTGATGAACAGAGCTGTGGTTCTCATCTTTAAGGTTTTGAGGATAGTGAGGATTAACAACATGCTTTTAAATCATTGTGATGACGAGTGATGAGCTAGTGATGGAATAAAATATTTGATGCACATTTGTTGTCGTGGTCGATATGTTAATAGAAGAAATTTTGCAAGTGCAAGGAATTCAAAGGTTACTTTATAGGTGTACTGTCAAGGGAGACTAGATGATAAGCTCCCGACCCATACTTGTGAGTTATGACATATGGACCAATGCAAGTGGGTGCAAACTTTACATGTTTACTCCTTTCTAGAGTAGTGACATTTTGATTTTCTTTTAGGACAAGATCACCAATATTGAATTCACATTCTTTGACATGATTTTTCTATACACATTTGATGTGCTCTTGATAGACATGATGGTGCTCAAGGGTCATTAGGTGATGTTCATCTAACAAATCCAATTATGCTACATGTTCTTGATGATAATCCTCATCAGAGATAAAGTCTCTGAGGCATACACAGAGTGATGGGATTTGGACTTCAAGAGGGTAAGCTGTCGTGGATCCATAGACCAAAGAAAGGGGGTAGCACACTTTGTAGGATTAAGAATGCTAGTTTGATAAGCACAGAGAGAAAATGGGATTTGGAGATGTCAATTCCTACTCGCTTGACCAACAGTTTTCATGAGAAAATTGTTAATTTTTTTGTTAGAAGATTCATATTGTCCATTTACTTGTGGATAATAAGGTGATGAAAAACTTAGTTTGATGTTGAATGTGTCACATAATTTCTTAACTTCTTTATTATTGAAATATTTTCCATTATCAATGATTAGCTTGTGAGGGATGTCGAAGCAAAGCATAAGTAGTGCCTCGCCCTTATTTCCCCTAGTTGATGAGATTATGGGTCCCTTCAATAGTGATTTTCCCTTATCAATACCCCAATTTGGTCTTTTGAGAATGGACTTGCATTTACAAGTTAAGTTAACCCGGAAAAAATTCCACTAGGAAATGGCATAGTCATGCCAAACAATTTGTAACCTTTATTTAAGTCATTTATCGTAATTTGACATCTATAGGTGGATCTCTGTGTTTCCATATTATCTCTTGACTTAAATTGACAATTATGGGTAAATGATCGGTGTGTATTATTAGATCCAGGCATAATAATAATAATAATAATAATTTAACTAAAACTATTCAAACAATAAAATAAAATAAATGAAGATCAATATTTTTTAAAAATGAAACATGGTAATAATATATATAACAAATTAAATTATATATGATTATAAAAGTGCAGTGGAAAAGTGGAGGTGGAAGTGGAGTAATGAGGGTGTTTTTGGAGAAGTGATGGGGCGGTGGAGTGTGTCTATTAATAGTAGGATTTATTTAGGGCATGGGCACCCTCCACGTAAATAATGAATTCTTTACCGTATGGTGACAATCCTCAATCTATTTCCTTCCCCATCTGCACATGCTATACTCTGACCTTGAGACTTGTCATTTTCCTTGCATAATAATACAAGCACCTTACTCGAGATCTAGAGGCATTAACCACATGGAAACCCAAGTTAAAATTTTAAATTTAACTTAAGAATTGGATAGTTGCGGTGGCTGCAGAGTCGGAGTGTTGATTTACTAGCTATGGTAAAGTAGGGTTCTATACTCTCATAATTAAATAATCAAAACGTCATAAGGAAATTGTGCTAAATGAATTTCACTAATATCCATCCTAAAATTAGTCCCATTATGGGTTAAATCATCCTTGCACATAGAGGTGGATCTACAACCCAAATATCTCCTCGTTTTACTATATACAAATTGATTGATCTTGATTTGTATCTACATCTGAAGTGGGTTCATTTTTCTTTGAGAGGAAGGGAAAAATGGTTGCCTAGCGTTATTTTGTTTTTTTCATGTAGAAGAAGAAGAAGAAGAAGAAGAAGAAGAATATTGAGGATTAAGATGCACTTCATTCAGGTGTAATTTCTATCTATATTATTTTTTTCTTATGAGCAATTGTGCTACATGCATTGTAACCTTTGATAGCCTTCTCCTTTAGGTGTTATGTTTAACTTTGTGAGACTAAGTTTGGTAGAATTGGAACAAAACTTGGTCTTCCATCACAGAAACATGGAAATATATAGTGTTGTGTGTGTGTGTGTGTGTGTGTGTGTGTGTGTGTGTGTGTGTGTGTGTGTGTGTGTGTGTGTGTGTGTGTGTTGTCACATGCCCGATGGACAAGTATGTAAAATGTGGAAGCAATCGCAAAGGCACATGAATGATTAGTAAAAGGATTCAAAGAGGTATAGTCTCTTGAAATGTATTGATGGTTTTTTATACAAAAAATGCATTTGTTAAAGAGGCCTTTTATTGAAATAAATGTGTGTGGAAAGTCTGAATTTCTGAGGAAATGAGATCCACAAAAAAAGTGGGTATAGACGCCCATCAATGAAGTTGTATACAAGAGACATGGGCAACCTCATGGGGATTTTCCATTGTCAAACCAAATACGTTAAATATGTGTCTAACCTAATCAATTTTCCCCTACCATCATCTTACCAATTTTGTCCAAAATGTGGAAAGTGACGTTGGAAATGTATACAAAAGTTATAGAAACCTTTAAGCAAATAAGTACGTGATAAATCTTTCTTCATACCTTAGTGAGAACCCTCCTAATTTGTGTCAATAGGAACTTGAGAATAATATGGAATTCCTTTAATGAAAAAAAGGGACACCTTTAGAAAGCATGTTAACAATTTGATAAAATGCTAGAGGGATTGGTGACCTTATTGGTTGTTGGGAAGCATGGAAAATACACTAAAACCATTCAATCAGATGCCTCAAAGAGACATGCTCTCATGGATTGTGTTGGTTGCAATATGTGCACAAAGTGGAGTTTTGAAAATAAATGATAATCCTGTAAATCAAAACGTAACTAGCACGTGTATCACCAAACTCTACAACAAAGTGCCCACTAATATTTCCGGGCATGGTTATTATACCTTATCTTTATAATGTTTGTACTTTTAGTTATTCATTTGTAAAATAAAATAAAATATATATATAAACCCTTGATTTATTATGCAATTGGTTATTTTTAAATGAACTCGAAGTGCAAAATGATAAAACTTCTCACAACTTACGCAAATCCGAAGAACACTAGGGTTTCCAACCATAGTCTTAAACCCTCTTTACGAGATGTTTGGAAAATTCGTAACCAAACCTGGATAGCTTTAACCCCTTTAGTTGACTAGTTGAGTTAAGTTTTCCTTTAAACCTAGCTAACGTCCCTTGGTAGAAGTTAGTAAATCATGATTTTCATAAACTCACAAAGTAAACTTCTTAACCTTATGAAAGAGATGTCAAGTTTTGCTTGTGTTCCTTGTTATGTGGGGAGTCACATAAAGCCTTAGATCAAACTCAATTGATCATTTGTGTTCTTTTCACCACCCCTTTAGAATCATCATTACCCTTGTTTTGCAGTTTTAGGAAGTTGTTAAAAGTGAAAAGTTGGGTTTTGTTTGACTTTCTGTTTGGACCCTGAGTGAAGAAATGCTTACCCACCTTCGTAAACCTCTAGTATTTTTACCTAAAAATTACTGTAACCATCATTTAGGGAAAAACACATCACTAGCTAGTTTTTCATAGGAGTTTTGTAGGCCTTCGGTCATTTTTGATCAGTCAAAACCAGTCCAATTATAACTGGTGGCCCCAAAAAACTAGTCGCCATTTGTAAATGGTTCATTAGTTCTAAGTTTTTTTAGCTCCTATGAATTCTTAGTATATAGGAGAGCACGTACAAATTCATCCATTGTGTATTTTCCCATCAGAAGTTAGTTTTTGAATGTGTTTTCTTAGCCTTCAAGCTAAAATTAGACATTTTCACAACTAGTATGAAAATGTAAACAGAGGTCATAGGGCCCTAGTCAAGTCAATAAACCAACATGAAAACTTATTGACACTTATAAATAACTGTATGAAACTCTATTTTGTGGCTTATTTTGATAAATTTGACTTTTCAAAAATATTTTTCTCTCTCCTCTCTCTTCTTTATCTTCTTCTCTCTCTCCTCCTTGGTTAAGAAATGAAGTGTAATGAAATGATTATATATATCTAACCCTCTCTGGTTGTGTGTGAAGTATTCTGATTATGTAAATGAAAAACTAAAAACATTAATTATGTTAGATTTAGGTGGATGTTATGCCAGCATTTGTGTTAACCATGTGGTGGTTGTAGGTATCGACACATGGAGGAAACAAAGTGTTATTAATAATCTCATATTGATCCGAAAATAATGCAAGACAATAATGACAATTGCACAGATTGATTACGGAGTTCGGAAATTGCCTACGTCTCCAGGTTCATGGTCGAACCGTTCCACTAGTCAAAACTTGTAAGTTACAATAGTACTTTCACAAGAAAACCTAATGGAATTTTACTTGCCTATCAGTACACCAGTTCTTCGGACGACAAGGGTGAAAAATAGCACCCGACTTCCACCTTCCTGGCATACAATCTCCTTCGGCTGTGATCGGCCTTCCCGACGCAAACAATGCGAAGCTAGCACTCCGGTCGACAATCCAGGATTTGCAAGTAATTGGTGTGGCTCAATGGGCCTATTGGGTAGTTTACATTTCACTCCCAATCACAAATATTCCATCTAATATTGCCTAAAATAATAGGCCAATAGACAATACTTGTCGACACATCCCATGAAATAAGCTTAACAAATAATAAGCTCGGGATCGGTGTCTCCGTTGCACCGGTGTCCACTGTTCCGTGCTCTAGCAATGAGCTTCTCCGTGGCTTCGGTGTGTAATGTGTGTCCACAAAGTGTGTCCAATACAATGAACGGGTTCCCTATTTATACAAAATTAGGGCCCAAAAATAATGCACTTGCATATTATCCATAGGCTAATATTAGCCTAATCCCGTAGCATAGTTGATGGGATTACATATAATCCTAAGGCTATTTTTAACCTTAGCCTTACCCGTGCATATAAAAATGGGATTAAATCCTATGCGAGTGGATATATTTTTAAATGGGTTAAATTCCCATGTGGAGCGGATTTGGATAAGGCCCCACATATTTTGGCGCGGCATTTGTTTGAAAAGAGGGAATAAATCCCACATGGGGCGGCATAGAAATCTTCAAAGGTTTTTAAACCTTTGATTATCCCTTACATTACGTGGACTCCTCCACGCATGGGCCTTTTCCCCCACACCACCGCTTCATCTCCCCCTCCTCACGTGGAATCTTCCACGCATGACAATGCATGCCTTTACCACGTGGACATAACCTAGCATGTTGGCTGATATGTGTGGTCGGTTGGTTTATGTGAGCTTAATACTAATTAATGTAGCCCACTTGTCGAGTTGCAATTAGAAGATCGAACTCGTGGTGGCTTGTGGACCCACCACGTCGGTGAAGACCAATTAGTCCACACGGCGGCCGGGCTCCCCTCCGTTATAAAAGTTGAGCCTCTTGTTCCCATGCACCACTTTTACGCTCGTCGAAGACCGGTGATCGAAAACCCATAAACAACTCCCTTTTGCCTTTTTGCCACGTGTCGCAGTGCGATTGGTCCAAATTTTGACGATTGACGAGTTGACTTTCCGTTGGTGAACATATCTAGAGCTCTCAATGTATGCATTTGTCGGCGTTCTCACGATCGTTGGAAAGATCTCAAGATGATATTCTACACTGACACCATTTAGGGATGTTTAGGGAACTTTTGAAAATGATCCCCTGATCACATATTAGCATGTTTTTGGAACAATGAAACTTTAGAAGCTAAATCAACATTATGTGATCTTTTGAAATGTTTATTATTGAAATTTTATAATAATTATGAGTGTTGTTATTGTTTAGGGGTGTTTGGGGAAATGTGCATTTAACCATGGGTTTCATTTTGATTCAGAATTATGTATTGTAAAAGGTTGAATAATTATGTAACTTTAAATTGAATTTGACATCTTATAGTACATTTTCAATGTGAAATTAATGATTAAATATCTAGTGTGTTATGTTATTTACCTTGAAAATGTAGAAAGTAAATATAAATAAAAACAGTCAACCTTAGTATAAAACCCTTGTATGACTACCCTTCTCGTGTGATCCTTCATAACGTAGAAAACTAAAACTTTAAGGTGAACCTAAATCATTATACTCAATGGCACCCCTATCTTAAGGAAAATAAGAACCCAAATCCAAGTTATCTTTATACCATGCATGCTTAGTGACATTGTTGCAATCCCATCGATAGGAATGGTAAGGGTTAAACACTATCTTAATTTTTGGCATTCCCCTTAGGATTGGTTTTATGCATGTAACAAGGTGTTTAGATCCCCTTAAGTTGGTACCTCTTGAGGATTCGATTTAAAATCCAATGAAAACCCTCTTGAACCTGGTAGGTAAGTAATGAAGGGTCCTAGGTGACAAAGTTCATAGTTGTTCTTGATAGGAATTTTGAGGATTTGTGTCATGGATGAATTCCTTTCCTATTTTAGCTATCAACATAATTTTCTCTAACACAATATTAATATTTAATTGTGGGAAATAAAAAAATTGTAACTTATGCTTAGTCTTTGAAAATATAATCACAAGATGATATTCTAGCAAAAAAGTGAAAGTAGATATTCTTGTAACTTGGTTAAGTTTTCTATGTTGTGAGAAAATAAACTCACATTGTGAAAATGTTAAAATGAACCTACCCAATTATTAAAGTATAAATAAAAGAGAGGATTGTGAGCCTTGGACCTTTAAATCATAGACCTTTCCCTTCTTGTTTTCACAATAGTTCCTATTGTGTAATGAATGTATGATGCTAAACCAAATAAACATGTCCTTTAGAAATGAATCCTTATGATAAGACCTAGAAATGTCCCTATTAACTAATGAGTCATACAAATAAATTATAATAAGGCATATGAACCTAACTAAGCAAACCCTTTTTAAGTTGAATGTAAAGTGATACTTGTTATCCTGTAAAATTGACAAGGGCAATTTTCAAGTAACCATACAAAAAATTCCGTTTTGGTCCCTGAAGAAGTCTAATAACGTTCAAAATGGCCTAAAACTCCCTTTTGAAAATCAGGTTTTTTAGAACTTAGCCATTTTCAGCTTCTTTAAACTTGGCGCAGAAAATGGTGTGTCAACACTCTCAAAAGTGCACCTTTTTGAAATAGGCGCAGGAATTCTCATGTTGACATACCAAAATGTGTGCCCCTTAGAAATACCTTTGGCAAGAAATATCATGTCAACATCATTAAACATGCGCTAAGTATGTGTGTTAAGGTGTTGAAAACATCGTGTTGACACCCTAAAATGTGCGCTTAAGTCACTGGGAGAGTTGTGTCGACATCCATGAGGTTGCGCTAAGGCACACTTTTTGTTGTGTTGACACTCTTAAAGGTGTGCCAAAGAAAGTTGGTGAAACAATAAATGCCAGTTTTCTTATAAATAGGCACTGACACCTGTCATTTTCATGATTTGAAAATTGAAAAAAGTGTTTTCTCTGCACCTATCAGCTATCCTTGTCACCCCGTGTGCCATTTTTTTGAGTTTGTGGACCCCAACATTGTCCTTCATCTTTTATAAAAGCTGGGTAAGTGGCTTCTATCATCCTTGTTGTTGTTATGGTTTTTATTTTTGGTTGTGTTAGGTTTTATGGTTGTTAAAAGATTAAATCTAAAAAGAAGAACTTAACAATCTGTAAATCAGTTGGGAAACCCCTTTTCCTCTCCTTCCATATCTACAAATCTGGAAGGCCCCTGCCTCTGAAGAAACCAAAAACCCATCTACTTTTACCTTGCTAAAAACAAAGCCTCTTTGCCATCTGATAAATCCAAAAGAAAAGAGAAGAAATCTAAGAAATTACAAAAATCATTAGACCCTTGGTGCACTTTGTATTTTCATGTTGCACCTCCCACAATCGCACCTTGGCGCACTATCGCCGAGTAACATAAGCCTAACCCGCGCCCAGTTTAATAATACTTAGCAGCTTTTGTAGGGTGCGCAGTGCATCCTGCACAACATTAATATAGGATGTTGTGTGCTTCAAATCCGTGCCAAGCACTTTTTCCTTGGCGCATTGATTTCCTTTGCAACATATTTCAAAATTGCACCTTGGGCATAGTTAAAACCCATGCAACACAATATTTTTTAGTGCCCGAGTCAAAATAGTTTTCCCTAAAAAGCGGGCACATTTTCCTTAACATCAACATGACATGTTGCATGTTGTGAACCCGTGCCCTGCGCTTTACCCTTTGGCACCTAAAATTACATGTCAACACCCAGAAAACCGTGCCCCTTCTACTAAGCGCAACTTTTCTCCTGTCAACACTAGTGCACTTTTACTCATGTCAACACCTCATAAAGTGCACCCAACAATAAAAAGCCTCTGTAACATGTTATAAACCTACGCCTTGTGCTCTAAGCCTTATAATTGCTCATTCTTCTTTCTGCAAGCTTTCATTATGAATAACATGACGATTGACATGGCTCTTCTATGTTGGACCTCCTTAATTCTTCTTGCAGAATAACAATAGCCATCCTTGAGCTCACACATGTCTTCATCAAGTAAGAAACCAACAAAGTCTAAAGCTAAAGCGAAGCAATCAGAACAAGAGATGAAGTACAAATATCAGAAAGTCAGGATGTCTGACTCATATGCAGAGAGCGACCTCGACATCAGAGACTCTGAGCTAGGGCATATCGATATGGATGAATTTTGGGCAAGGACCAACCAGGCAAGCAATGGCCCATGGATGAACAAGTTGGTGGGTAGTGGATTTCACTTTACGGTTAGGCTACCAGTAAGTGTTATAAACAATGAGTTCATCATGTTGGTGGCTTGGTGTTATAACAAGGACACTAGATGTGTCAAAGATAAGGAAAGAGGATCATCAACCTCACTGACCTATCAATTTGAAGTGACCTGGGCATTCCTCATCACAGGCAATATGAGGTGATCGCTTGTGAAGCTGAATGTGAGACACGATCGGACCATCCAAGCGTGATTGCTGCCATGAAGAAATGGGGAGCATTGTTTACATAGTTCCCCTCATTCACATATCTCGAGTGGTGAATTTTGAAGGTGAACCGATAAAACTACCTTGGTATGAAAGGCCCAAACCGATCCTCTTGGAGTTGTCAAGGCAAGCGATCACTTACCATGAGAAGTGCATGAAGAGAAAGAAAGGAGAAACTCCATTTCCCCTTATAATTGGCTAATACACCTACACCACCTTTGGCCAAAGCACGAGAGATGTATCTTGAAATTTGGAATTGCTAAATTTGAAGCACAACTTCCCGTGAGGGCCACCTTCGATTGCCAAAGTTGCCTCCCATAGGAAAAAATTGATCCCATTCATGTTCCCGAGATCAAAGACATCGGATTGACTGATGCATGAAATAGACATCAGGTGAAAGGATCACTCGCTGGCTCTGGAAGAGATCATCCATTATGGCGTAGCCATCATTCAAAAGGATTCCAAGAGACTGATCAAGAAATTGATCAGGTTTACCTTGACACGGATGGGGACGATTGGCCATTCACAGAGGTCGACAGAGCCAAAGCGCCTAAGACCATTTAGGAAAGAGTTAAGCCCACATTGCAGTGCACCAAGCATTGGTGCAAATAGAATGGTCTCACCTACCTCGGAGTAGATTTCACTACTTCTCCTTCAGGTAGAGCACCTCCAAGACCAGCCCAAGTGCTGAAAGGAAAAGGAAAGGACAAGGAGGGAGAATCAAGCAAACAAGAAGAAGCTCCTCAAAGCCCTCCTACTACTTCTAAGAAACAAGTGGTCGACCTGGTGTCTCCAAGTAAAGAAGAAGAAACAATAGAAGTTTCAATGGATACATCCACCCAGGATGTTATCACAACTACAACTTGCCAAGGTACCCACCATTCCTTCTTCCGCTCCTTCTCCTCCCCCTGTCATTGAAGCATCTATTCCTATGGATGTGTCTTCTTCTCTCCCTTCCTCCCTTCCATCTCCCACCTCTTCCATCTTCTCCTCTCTCGCGGATCTGTTACCCAGTGTTCCCTCCATCCAATTACAGATCCCTTCTATCTCCATGTCTTTTTCTTCTCTGTAGTAACTCCAAGCCCCACTGTAGTAATGCGTTGGAATCCTTGTCAATGCCACCACCAAGTGTTTCAATGTTCTTCCCTGAGGCCTCTTAGTTTCTTCCCCTTTCACTCCCATTTCTTCTTCTATTCCCTTTACTCCCTCTCCCATAAGTCCTAGCTGGATTTTTGAGCATCTAGGTCAGCACAAGAGAAAGGTTCCCATCACACCCATAGACTTCTCTGTCATTCCAAAGAAGGGACCCAAGAAGCAGAAAGTGATAACTCACTTTTTCTAAGAGCACTTCGGGGGAGAGAGTCATGGAGATTGCATACCGGATCCCACCAAGGAAAATAAGGATCTATCTCCCATATATTTCATAGTGACTCAAGTCACAATGGGAACCTCATCTGAAAACCTACAAGGAGAGGCCTTGTCTGCAGTAGATGCACTTTGTAAAAAAATTCAAGAAGCAAAAGAGGAGAAGAGAATACTCAAGGAATAGAACAAACATCTTCTCCAAGCATTGTAGAGAATGGGCAATGCTCCTTCTGTGACTATCGCCAAACCCACGGAAGTTCTCGGTCAAGATAACATAAATGAGTATGTTAAGATTGGTGAACAAGGCACAGTAGTATCCTCCTGGATATAGTGAATTCTCAGAGATAGTGAGGAAATGATTAAGAAGTTCACAGTGCTTTACCAAGATATAGATCAAGCAAATAAGGAGCTACAAGAAGTAGCAGGTTCCCTCTCCGAGGAGTTGGACAATGCCAGATTACAACATGAAACATTCCAAGAAATGGCTAACTGTTCAGCTGACAACCTATTAAAGGTCGGCATCATCAATCACCCACATGCACATAATAAAGCTCTCGTTGCATTAGATTATCGGGTCGATCAAATGGAATATATCCTGGAGAGGATAGATAAAATCAAGGATGAAGCCCTAGATGCACGATATAACTTTGAGCGACGGAGCACAAAGATGTCTCGGGGATGCTCGGTGAATCATTCACCTTAAGAGAAGCAGAAGACGCATTCCAGCACTTCAAGGCTATAGTCGCTCAAGGTTTGGCACCAAAGGTCACTTTTAACCGAGAGTCAATCAATAACCTCTTGGCCTGTCATGATTTCATTGGCTTATTGATCGATGTGTGTGAGGAGTTTGTTGGGTTACTGAAAAGCTCAAGAATAAAAAAGAAACTTGCAAAGTCATTGGTGACCATTTCAAAGGTCTAGATCATAATCAACTTGATCGATGATTAACAATTTTATGGAATACCGAGCTCAGTGTCACATCACCTCTCCTGATCAGAAGCGAGATACTCCATTTAAGCAAAGAGATGGTGAGGAGTAGTTTCTCCTCTTGTGTATGCTTTGATCATTTTTGTAAAAATATTTTAAAAGTATGTTGGCATTTACAATGACATCATCCATGTTGCATCATGGGATGTTGCCATCTAAAAACTTACCCAAAGTCAACTTTTGAATTTTTAGATATTTTGTAGATATTTTGTAAATAGTGGTTGGTTTGTTTTTGTCTTCTTTCCTCTTCTCCTTCTATAAATATTGGAATACTTGTTGTATTCTAGGTGGACATTTTTTGTATGAAAAAATAAGTGAGGAGAGAAAGACTTTGTGCTTTCTTGTAACAAAAGAAATATTAATACATATATTCAGACTTTGTGCTCCATATGTGTGTTATTTGCATCAAATATTTCTTAAGTTAGATCTATGTTTTTATTCTATTGGATTCATTCCTACTATTGTCATTTGTTCATCAGTATTGCTTTATTTGTTTATGCAAATAAGTTTGGCTCTATTTACTACCATCCCAAAGCATAAACCTTCGACCTTTATGTCTTTGGAATTCTTTTCTTTTCTCCCTTGAGAGCTATCCTTCCTCTGTGCCTTCCCTTCTACCATTTATATTCGTTGTTAGAACTACCTCTACTAGGATGAGATCCCAAACCCCTTAAGTTAGAATAGTGTAGATTTGCATAGATTCCTGCTTGATAGAATAGCAATAAACCAGTTTCGCTTTGTTGTCTCAAAGAGGGGCTATGCCCTGCACACTATTGGCATATTTCCCCATGACCTACCTAACCGATAGATTTTCAAACCAACATTTTTGGTGACTCTGTTGGGGATCGAACTAAGGAAATAATTAAAAAACTGTAAAAATCACTACCATATTGCAAATTTTAACTCTTTGTTAAAAATTAAAATTTTGTCATAAGTGATTAAAACTAAAAATTTCCTTATACAAATTCCTAGATCTGGACCAGATAGGAGCTTTTAGTTCACTGAGTTTTTACAAAAACTTGTATATTTCCGTAGATATGAGATTCTGACATTTTATGATATTTTCAAAACCTTGCAAAATTCAGGTCAAAGATCCGAAAATCAGCTTTCTAAATTAACCCACTTTTTATCCTTATTGATCTTTGTCAGAAAACCGCAATCGGTTGTCATTTAAAGAGGGTAAAATTTTAAAAATTGAAAAGTACATGCTGCTGATTTTTGCTAGAAAAATTAGAAAATCAGCAAGTACAAACAAAAATATTGTTGTAAATCTACTCTTAATTCTGCAGATCACGAGCAGAAGCAGTACGTTGGCGGGTGAACAATTTACTCGTGGCAGAAGAGATTATGGAGAAGTTGATCCAATATTTGATCTACTTCAAAGGAACAATTTTAGTATCACTCCAGTATGATTCGCATCACTAAGTTCAGCAGATCGATCAGCAAGAAGTGTTTTGCCTCCATAAAAGAGCCGGATTTCACAAGGTGCCTTGACATCAATTTGCAGTGCTCTTTTACTAAGTGGAACCACACTCCCTGCTCGTGTTCTTTTTCCCAATTTTCAAATGGTAATAAATCTGCCTATTCCATGGGGAAATGCCTTGGGTCCTCTAGCACTGCCGCATCCACTCAACCCCTCCCTCATGGAAATCATAAAAATTTCCCAAAATTTGATGGGAGCGAAATCAAAGCACAGACACGCATATTGTTGCATTTATTATGTCATGCAGTATTCTAGACGTGACTCATGAGGACGTATTGGTACATATCTTCTGGAGACCTTATAAGGGCCTATAGCAGAGTGGTTCCAAGATTTACCAACCGAGATCCATCACCGGTTGGGCCACGTTGCGGAATTTGCATTTGAAGATAGATACAAGCCTTCAGAAGACGCATTCACATTATTGTCGTGAATCACTCACATGAATAAGGAGGCCAATGAAACCATGTGATTTTATCACACATATCAATTCAGCGATCAACCGTGTGCCACTTTGTCATGATGCCAACATTAGAGAATCAAAAGTGTTTCTTCTTGAATGCCATGAGTTTGAAAGTAAGTTTCTTACTTTTACAGGAATAGATACCCACTTTGGTCCTTGCCCAAGCTATGGCCATTCGGATAGAAGATAACCTCCTTATATCTGGTGAATTGAGACAAGATCCGTCAAAATCAAAGGCTTCAACTTCTTCTCAGGCTACCTCATCAGACCCAGCATTCCAGAAGATGGTGAATGACTTTCTCTCATTAAAGAATCAATTGGCTCAAACATCATCTACTACTCCATACCAAGATATCCCACAAAGGAACTTCACTCCCAACAACACCCTCAAAGGCCACATTTACTGTTTGCTTCTCCAAGGTTAGCAATTGAAGCCCCTCGGTTAATGCTTTGGTTGAAATCGAAGAAGATGATACAAATTATGAAGAACCTTTGTCACAAGATGAAGATGATCAAGATGTCGGTGAACCGACTGGTGACTCTACTATCGGGTATATGGAATTTGAAGATGAGGAATCTGATGAAGAAGAGGGTACCCAAGGGTATGCGAGTGGATAATCATACGTAGTTTTTACTTGCTCACAAGGAAAAGAAGCAAAAGTTGCTGCTGAAAAACAAAAGGAAAAGGCTATGGTAACTCCTCCTCCAACGATCGCTAAAAGAGGTAATCCCCTTCCTACTCAACCTCTGTTAAACCTTTTGTAAAGAAATATTTTCCTCTTGTTTCTCCTCCAATTCAGCCTTCCTCCAATTCCATAAAGACCAGTAATCCTCCTCCACAAATGCAAAATGAAGGACTCATTCCTTCATTAGTGCAACCCTTGGTCACATTCGATATAATTGATCATGCTAAAAATACCAAGATCCAGATGTCTAAAGTTGAGTACCTTCAGTCCAACCCAGAGTAGCTTGTAAGATTAACTAAGTATATCCAAAGTCAGGTTGTCATCCTTCCTCCCATTTCCCTAAAAGGAATTCTTCCCACTCCTCCTACATCTCACATAAACGTTGCCTCAACTTCTACATCGGGAAAATTGAACCTTTTTACCTATCTCTCCTGATCAATGGTCATAAAATAAGCAACTGTATAATTGATTTTGGAGCTTCTAAAAATTATATGCCAATAAAGGTCACCCATGCTTTGGGCCTCACACTTACTAAACCTTTTGGCAGATGTTACTCCATGCAAACCAAATAGGTACCATTGATTGGTCAGATCAAGGATGTGCAGTTCGCATTCACAACAATTCCTGAGAAAAGGGTAAAAATGACTATTCTTGTAGCTGATATTCCAACAGCCTATGGGATACTGCTAGGGAGGAGCTTCTGTAAAGAAGTTGGTGGAGAAATTCATATGGAGTGGTCAAAAGCCAGGATTCCTGTCAAAGGGGTGATGTAGACCTTAGAACCAGAATCACAAAAGAAATATCTAGTCACCAATTCTGATGACCCCAAAGCTCAGATTCTCTTCAAATCATCAGGGATGGGAAACTATTTCTTGTCCACCAACTTAGATAGGATGGACATTCTCATCCAAAAAGAGGATCTCAATAAAGTGTGGACATTGCAATTTGATGGCAGTTGCACAACAAGTGGATGCGAGTGCTAGGGATGTTCTAATATCTCTGAAGAGGAGATTTTCCCTCTTTCTTTCAAATTGCAGTTCTTCAATATGAATAATACTACCAAGTATGAATCCTTGTTACTTGGCATGCAAGATGTAAAAGAGAAAGAGATAAAAAATCTAAAAGTGCAAGGTGATGTTGAGCTAATTGTCAATCAGGTAAAAGGGATATATCAAGTAAAAAATGACTAGCTTAGACACTACCGCAATGCAGTATTGGATAGCATTGAAGAGTTCGACGCTTTCTCAATCAAAGCAATTCCATGAGCTCAAAATGACATGGCTAATTCATTAGTCATCTCAGCATCTCTCATGCTCCCTCACCCATGGTTGAAAATAGATACATATACCATTGAGGTGGTTTTCACTCAAGTGTGCCAGATAATTCAGAGCACTGGCAAGTGTTCAATGATGACAACCAACTTATCACCTTTTTGGAGAAAGCTGACAATTTCAAAGAACTTCATTTCAACAGATCAACTTCTACGTGTTGTGAGTCTCTCACCGATTAAGCACATGAATCTGAAAAAGAAAGCGGTGATACTGGCTCAAAGGAAATCAGATCCTAAAGGCTTGGTTTCCTTAGAACAATTATTTGATAATCATGACCGCTTTGTTAAGAAAAAGTGACAGGATGATCCTTCCTCTTCTCTCTGGCCGAATCCGTCAATCTGGGTATGCATGGAACATCCTCATTCGTGAATATCATGAAGTGTTATGCGCTTTGAGGAAAAGTAAAAATTCGTTAAGTTGATAAAAAAGTACATGGATGTATTAGCATGGTCTTATGTTGATCTGAATTGCTTCAAGCCAAAGGAAATTGAACATGACATTCCAATCAAGGACAATTTCAAGCCTTTTCGTCAAAAGCAAAGGCACTACAACCCCAAAATTTTAGGTACCATCCAGGCTGAAATTCAGAAGATGCTGGATGTAAGAATTATTTTTTCAATTCATCACATTACCTAGGTTGCAAATATTAAACCTATGTGGAAGAATAATGGCAAGATACACATATGCGTGGATTTCCGTAACTTGAACAAGTCATCATTAAAGGATAACTATCCACTGCCAATAATGGATCAAGTGCTACATGTAGTAACTGGTTCAGAAATGTTGTCTATGCTGGATGGTTTTCGAGTTACAAGCAAATTAAAGTCACGCTGAAGATCAATTCAAAATAGCATTCACCACCCCTTGGGGTACTTTCGCCCTACAGAGAATGCCTTCGGTTTGATCAACGCCGGTGCCACTTTCCAATGAGCAATGGAATTTGCATTCAAAGGTATGATGGGAAAGGTCATCGTAGTTTACCTAGATTACCTTATTGTGTTCTCAAGAAACGAAGTGATCACCGTAATTATTTAGAACAAGTCTTGATCGATGATCGAGAGAACGGAATTTCACTAAATCCCAAGAAATTAGTTTTTAGGGTCACTAAAGGAAATTTTCTAGGATATGTTGTCGCAAAGAAAGAAGGAACTAAGATAGATGTTGAAAGAGTCAAGGCTATTGAGCCTTACTTTTCCTACAAGCAAGAGACGTTCACTCTTTCTTTGGAAGGTAACTTTTCCGAGACGCTTTGTTCTGATTTTGTTGAGAACACTCGTCATATATCTAACATGATGAAAGGGTCCCAAACATTCCAATGGAGTGAGGAAGGTAGGACATCATTTGAAGACATAAAAACCTTCGTCACTGTGCTCCGGATTCGGTGTGTCCCGACTTGACAAATACTTCATCATGTACAGTTATGCCTCTGCACATATTGTATCAGCTATTTTGATGTAAAATAACTCCGAGGATATAGAATCCCGATTGCTTTCATGAGTTCTCCTCTTAAGCCACATGAACTAAATATGTCACAGTTGGAAAAGCATGCCTTTTCCATGGTAAAAGTAGTCAAAAATTTCCACTACTACATTTTGAATTCTCATACAGTAAGTCTGGTTCCAGACACGTTTGTTAAGTCTATCCTGACTCAACATGAGTTAGGGAGATTACGAGGAATTGGATTGCAAAGGTCCAAGAATACAATCTAGACATTAGACCAACCAAGTTGGTAAGAGGTAAAGGCCTATGTCAGCTAATGGCTGAAAATAAAGACTCAGAGGTACCTAAAGAGAAAGTTGATCACATTGATGGAGAACAAAATGAACTGGAGAAAGTGGATTCTTTGCCCATGGTTTTGTTTGTCGCAACCAACGATGAATGGTATTCTGACATCGCATTCTTTCTCACCTATGGAGAGTGCCCAACTCACCTAACCACTAAGGAAAAGTGAGCGGTAAAGCTCAGAGCTACAAGATATGTCATATGGGATGATGGATTGTACAAACGTGGAATTGATGGCATTTTTCTATGATGTGTTGACAAGCCGCAGCAGACAGATAAAATTGTTGGAGATTTTTCATGACTCAGCCTGCTGGTGGCCACTTCTCCTCATCTGTGACAACACATAAAATCATTCGGGCTAGGTACTATTGGCCGACGCTATTTCAAGATGTAGCCACCTAGGTAGCAAAATGTGAACTTTTCCAACAGTTCGTTGGCAAACCAAAGCTAGCTATGTTTCCCCTCAAGCCCGTCATCATCGATGAACCATTTAGGAAATGGGGAATTGATTTCATTGGAGCACTCAATCCTTAATTGATTGTTAGACATAGTTACATCCTAACAGCAATGGATTACTTCACAAAATGGGTGGAGGCCATACCTATCAAGCATGCCACTTCTGAAGTTGTTTACAACTTCATCAAGGAAAATATTATAGTGAGATTTGGAATTCCACACAAAATCATTGTTGACAATGCTTCCAACTTCTCTTCACATGAAGTTATTGGTTTTTGTTATGGATATGGAATAACCTTGGCTCATGCTTCTAATTATTATCCTTAAGGAAATGGTGAAGCAGAATCCAGCAACAAGAACCTGGTAACTATCATACGGAAGCTAGTTGATGAAAAACAGTGGTCCTTGCAAAAATCATTATACGATGCTTTGTGGGCAGATCGTATCACTCCAAAGAGGTCTCTCGGCATGTCACCTTTCCAGGTATTGTATGGGATCGATGCTAAAATCCCTATTTCTACAAAACTTCCTGCTCTGTGCTTGGCTCAAGCAATTGAAGATGAAACTTTTCAAAATTCTCTTGAAAAGAGGATTATGTACCTAACGGAACTTGAATAAAACCGATTGAAAGTGGTCAACAAGATCACTGAACATCATAATCAAGTTAAGAGGCTATTTGACAAGAAATCTAAGTAGAGAGATTTCCAAGTGGGAGATCTTGTTCTTCTATGGGACAAACAAAGAGAACCGAAAGGTATGCATGGGAAATTTGACTCTCTTTGGAGAGGGCCATACAAGATCAAGCAACTCAACGGAGAGAATAGTTTCTATCTCTCATATCTGGATGGAACTAAGCTCCCGCTTCCCTATAGCGTAGCACCTAAAGATTTTTAGGAAGTAGAGCTTTCTCTCTTCTTTGTACATTTTGCTTTCTTTGTACAGTTTGCTTTCTTTGTACATTTTTCTTCCATTGTGTGTTTGCTTTATGTTTGTTGTGTGTTCCCTTCCTTCCCTTTTTGGTTGCCCTTATTTTTGACTCTCTGTAAGCCAATGGATAGGCACGTGGAAATCTAGGATTACCTACCCTTAAGTTTCACTTAAAGATAGTCCCTAGAAAGAGCCAGTTGTTATCTGTAAAATTGACAAGGGCAATTTTCAGGTAACCATACCAAAATTCCATTTTGGTCCCCCTGAAGAAGTCTGATAACGTTCAAAATGGCCTAAAACTCCCTTTTGAAAATCAAGTTTTTTAGAACTTAGCCATTTTCAGCTTCTTTAAACTCGGCGTAGAAAATGTTGTGTCAACACTCTCAAAAGCGTGCCTTTTTGAAATAGGCACAATAATTCTAATGTCGACATACCAAAATGTGCACCCCTTAGAAATCCCTTTGGGCAGGAAATGTCATGTCAACATCATTAAACATGCACCAAGTATGTGTGCTAAGGAGCTGAAAAACATCATGTTGACACCCTGAAATGTGCACTTAGGCCTTCGGGAAAGTTGTGTCGACATATATGAGGTGGTGCTAAGGCACACTTTTTTTTGTGTCGACACTCTTAAAAGTGTGCGAGACAAAGCCTCTTTACCATCCGATAAATCCAAAGGAAAGAGAGAAGAAATCTAAGAAATTACAAAAATCATTAGACCCTTGGCGCACTTGTATTTTCATGTTGCACCTCCCACAGATCACACCTTGCGCGCACCGTACGCCATGAGATAACATAAGCCTAACCCGCGCCCATTTAATAACACTTAGTATACTTTGTAGGGTGCGCAGCACATCCTACACAACATCAACATAGAATTTTTGTGTTTCAAATCCATGCCAAGTGCTTTTTCCTTGTCACATTGATTTCCTTCGTAACATATTTGAAATGCGCCTTGGACGCAGCTTAAAACCCACGCAACACAATATTTTTAGTGCCCAATCAAAATAGTTTTTCCCTAAGGCACATGAGGCACATTTCCCTTAACATCAACATGACATTTTTCTTGTTGTGAACCTGCACCCTATGCTTTACCCTTTAGCACCCAAAATTGCATGTCAACACCCAGAAAACCGTGACCCTTCTACTAAGTGCAACTTTTCTCCTGTCAACACTACCGCACTTTTACTCATGTTAACACCTAAGAAAGTGCACCCTACAATAAAAATCATGTGTTGGACCTCCTTACTTCTTCTTACGTAACAACAACAGCCATCCTTGAGCTCACACATGTCTTCATCAAGCAAGAAACCAACAAAGTCTAAAGCTAAAATGAAGCAATCAGAATAAGAGATGAAGTACAAATATCAGAAAGTCAAGATGTCCGACTCATATGTAAAGAGCAACCTCAACATCGAGACTCTAAGTTGAGGCATATCGATATGGATGAATTTTGAGCAAGGACCAACTAGGTAAGCAAAGTGGGTCCGTGGATGAAAACGTTGGTGGGTATTGGATTGCACTTTGCATTCTGAATGTCATTAAGTGTTGTAAACAATGAGTTCATCATGTTGGTGGCTCGGTGCTATAACAAGGAAACTAGATGTGTCGAAGATAAGGAAGGAAAGATGATCATCGACCTAAAGACCTGTCACTTTGAAGTGACCTGGGCATTCCTCATCACAAGCAATATGAGGTGATTTGCTTATTGAGGTCGAATGTGAGACACGGTCAGACCATCCTAAGCGTGATTGCTGCCATGAAGAAATGGGGAGCATTGTTTACATAGTTCCCCACATTCACATATCTCAGAGTGGTGAATTTTGAAGGTGAACCGATAAAACTACCTAGGTATGCAGGGCCCAAACTGATCATCTTGGAGTTGTCAAGCCAACTTATCACTTACCATGAGAAGTGCATGAAGAGAAAGAAAGGAGGAACTCCATTCCCCCTTATAGTTGGCCGATACACCTGCACCACACTGGCCAAAGCATGGGAGATGTATGTTGAGCTGGAATTGCTAAATTTGAAGCACAACTTCCCAACAAGGCCCACCTTTGATTGCGAAGTTGCCTCCCAAAGGAAAAAATTGATCCCATCCATGTTCTTGAGATCGAAGACATCTAGATCGACCTGACGCATGAAATAGACATCAGGTGAAAGGATCACTCCCGGCTGGCTCTGGAAGAGATCATCCATTATGGCGTAGCCATCGTTCCAAAGGGATTCCAAGAGACTGATCAAGAAATTTATTAGGTTTACCTTGACACTGATGGGGATGATTGGCCGTTCACAGAGGTTGACAAAGACAAAGTGCCTACGACCATTCAGGAAAGAGTTAAGCACACATTGCAGCGCACCGAGCATTGGTGTAAATAGAATGGTCTCACCTACCTTAGAGTAGATTTCACTACTTCTCCTTCAGGAAGAGCACCTCTAAGACTGGCCCAGGTGCTGAAACGAAAAGGAAAGGATAAGGAGGGAGAATCAAGAAAACAAGAAGAAGCTCCTCAAAGCCCTCCTACTACTTCTGAAAAACAAGTGGTCGACCTGGTATATCTAGGTAAAGAAGAAGAAACAATGAAGTTTCCATCGATACATCCACCCAAGATGTTATCACAACTATAACTACCGAGGTAACCACCATTCCTTCTTCCTCTCCTTCTCCTCCCCCTGTCATTGAAGCATCTATTCCTATGGATGTGTCTTCTTCTCTCCCTTCCTCCCTTCCATCTCCCACCTCTTCCATCTTCTCCTCTCTCACGGATCTGTCACCCAATGTTCCCTCCATCTAATTACAGATCCCTTCTATTTCCATGTCCTTTTCTTCTCCTGTAGTAACTCCAGGCCCCACAAGTAGCAGCATGTTGGACTCCTTGTCGATGCCACCACCAAGTGTTTCAACATTCTTCCCTAAGGCCTCTTCAGTTGCTTCCCCTTTCACTCTCGTTTCTTCTTCTATTCCCTCTACTCCCTCTCCCATAAGTCCTAGCTAGATTTTTGACCATCTGGGTCAGCACAAGAGAAAGGTTCCCATCACACCCATGGACTTCTCTGTCATTCCGAAGAAGGGACCCAAGAAGCAGAAAGTGATAACTTGCTTTTCTAAGAGAACTTTAGGGGAGAGAGTTATGGAGATTGCAAACCCGGATCCCACCAAGGAAAATAAGGATTTGTCTCCCACATATTTCATAGTGACTCAAGTCACAATGGGAACCTCATCTGAAAGCCTACAAGGAGAATCCTTGTCTGTAGTAGATGCACTTTGTAAAAAGCTTCAAGAAGCAAAAGAGGAGAAGAGAATACTCAAGGAACAGAACAAACATCTTCTCCAAGAATTGCAGAGAGAATAGGCAATGCTCGTTCTACGAATGCCACCAAACCCACAGAAGTTCTCGGTGAAGATAAGATAAATGAGTATGCTAAGACTGGTGAACAAGGTGTGGTAGAATCCTTCTGGATAAAGTGAATCCTCAGAGATAGTGAGGAAATTATTAAGAAGTTCACAGTTCTTTACCAGGATATAGATCAAGCAAATAAGGAGCTACAAGCAGTAGCAGGTTCCCTCTCCGAGGAGTTAGATAATGCCAGGTTGCAACATGAAACATTCCAAGTAATGGCTAACTACTCAGCTGACGACCTATTGAAGGTTGGCATCATCGATCACCCACGGGCACATAATAAAGCTCTCGTTGCATTAGATTACGGGTTGATCAAAAATAATATATCCTAGAGAGGATAGATAAAATCAAGGATGAAGCCCTGGATGCATGATATAACTTGGAGTAGTAGCGATTACTAAAGATGTCTCCAGGGATGCTCAGTGAATCATTCACATTGAGAAAAGTAGATGACACATTCCATCACTTCAAGGCTATAGTCACTCAAGGTTTGGCACCAAAGGTCACTTTCAACCGAGAGTCAATCAATAACCTCTTAGCCTACCGCAATTTCATTGGCTTCTTGATCAATGCATGCAAGGAGTTTTCGGGTTACCTGACAAGCTCAAGAATGAAAAAGAAACTTGTGAAGTCATTAGTGACCATTTCAAAGGTCTAGATCATAATCAACTTCAGATCAATGATCAGCAAGTTTATGGAATACCGAGCTCAGTGTCACATCACCTCTCCTGATCAAAAGCAAGACACTCCATTTAAGCAAAGAGATGATGAGGAGTAGTTTCTCCTCTTGTGTATGCTTTGATCATTTTTGTAAAAATATTTAAAAATTATGTTGGCATTTATGATGACATCATCCATGTTGCATCATGGGATGTTGCCATCCAAAAACTTGCCCAAAGTCAACTTTTGACTTTTTAGATATTTTGTAAATAGTGGTTGGTTTGTTTTTGTCTTCTTTCCTCTTCTCCTTCTATAAATACTGGAATACTTGTTGTATTCCAGGTGGACATTTTTGTATGAAAAAGAAGTGAGGAGAGAAATACTTTGTGCTTTCTTGTAATGAAGAAATATTAATACATATATTCAAACTTTGTGCTCCATATGTGTGTTATTTGCATCAGATATTTCTTAAGTTAGATCTATGTTTTTATTCTGTTGGATTCATTCCTACTATTTTCATTTGTTCATAAGTATTTCTTTATTTTTTTATGCAAGTAAGTTTGTCTCTATTTACTACCAGCCCAAAGCATAAACCTTCTAACCCTTTTGTCTTTGGAATTCATTTCTTTTCTCCCTTCAGATTTATCCTTCCTCCGTTCCTTCCCTTCTACCATTTCTATTCGTTGTTGGAACTACCTCTACTGGGATGAGATCCCAAACCCCCTTAAGTTTGAATAGTGTAGATTTGCACAAATTCCTACTTGATAGAATAGTAATAAACCAGTTTTGCTTTGCTATCTCAAAGAGGGGTTATGCCCCACAATGCTTTGTTGGCCTATTTCCCCACCACCGCCTAACCGACAGTTTTTCAGACCAACAATACTAAAATAAATTATAATAATACATGTGAAGCTAACTAAGTGAACCCTTTTTCAGTTGAATGTAAAGTGATACTAAGGAAATTTAGTCTAGAAACAAAAAGGAGAAAGTATGTTTCCACATTAAGTGCCTTTGAATCCTTAAACTAATTATTGGAACATAATTGTAATAAAAATTTAATTAATGTTTGGCCTTCGGAAGTGTAATCATGAGATGTTGTTATATGAGAAATGTAAAACTTGACCTTCCTTGTAACGTGATTAAACCTTCTTATGTCGTGAATAAATAAACCCATGTTGTATAATAGTTAATGTGGACCAAATCAATTATTAAAGTATAAATGAAAGAAAGAATTGTGACCCTTAATCCTTAAAACTATGAACTTCTCCTCTTTTGGTCTTACACTTGTCCCTATTGTGTAATGAAGGTATGATACAAAACCAAGTAAGCATTCCTTTAGAAATGAATCCTAGGATAATATCTAGTAGCCTCGTGTGTATATAAATACCCCTATTAACAAGTGAGTTAAACAAGTAATTGCAACAATGTATATGATCCAGATTAAATGAAAAACACCTTAAGTTAAATGTTAAAAGATATAAAGGAAATTTAGTAAAAGGAAAAATAATATATGTTCATGTATCAAGTACTCTCCAATCCATTAATATTAATTATTGAAATGTGGTTTTAATGAATAAATATTCATAAAAGTGTTGGGTCGCATTTAGTGCCATTCGTAAGTTCATATTGTAGTTGGATCATTGGTTGTCCCTTGTCTTTTGGGAAATGTAGTTATGATTTTCATCATGTGTATCGTGTGGTTGTGTTATCTTCATGTTGGGGTGATTTTTATTCATTGTTTATTGGAGGAATAAGGTGTATTTATTGAAGAGAGGAATAAGTGAAATGTGTGTGTGTGTTGTTTTGGAGGAAAGAAGGGGATTCGTGGCTAGACTTAGTGGAGGTATAAGAGCATGTTATAATGGAGCGATAAGGGGGCTGTCAAAGCGACGTGGTGTGTATATTTTTTAGGAACCAAAGGCTAGCCAGGATCCCTTCTTGGAGGGATAAGGGGTAGTTACAATGATGACCTCTCCCCTATGTAAGCCTCTTACATAGGCTTGGTTATGTGTGTCTTCTTTCCTTATGAAGCCAATCACTTCTCACCTTGTGGTACATGTGGACCATGTTGGTATTTATGTCTTGTGTGATGTTGAATTATCCTAAGTGTTCCCATGTGGTGTCATGAAACAAGTAATGAAGGTCAAAAAAATATCTCGGTACTTTTTTTGTTGTATTTGTGTGTCTAAATTTATGGGTGTTACAACATATGATATGTTGATAGATGAAGTCAACGATTTTGTTTTATTTAGTAAAGACAAGGGGAATAGATTATACCCATTTATTGAAATATTAAGTGGTTGTGATGATAGAGTGATTTCATTGTGATGAATGAGGGTTGATGAGGGAAATGAAGTCTAACACCCATTGTGTGAGAAGGGTCACAGAGCTTGACTATGGACGTGAGTGAGATAAGAATAATTTTGACACTTAACGCATTTTTAACATATCCGCTACTAATCATTCCTTGGGTGTTATGTTTGCTCGCTAAGAAGAACATGGTCATAAATTATTTATTTATTACATAAGCCACACCCTTCATGATTATGACACCCTCTAAGAAAAATAATTATGTTTTGCCTTATACTTTGCACTTCCAAACTTAGTCATTACCTATTTAATCACAAAAATTATGTTTTTACCAACTTCAATCCTCTTAAAATGATGCATTCCAAACCATATCACGGATGTATCACTCGGTGTCTCATGCTCATGACTGGGTTTGACCTTGAATTCATCTTGCAAAATTCTATTAAGTGACAAGCCATTTTTACCGGCTCGCCGAAACCCCTATTCCGACAATCAATTACCTCACGAATAATTTCTAGATAAATTTATTAACATCATTGATCACAAATACACTCCTATGAAAATAACACTTTTCTTTAATGGGTCTAAGTTTCAGCAAGGGGAGGTGTCAAGTATCATTATCATACCTCCATGGGGGACTCTTATCCCTCTCTTTCAAATTAAACTTCAAATGTACTAACAACATGGCATAATATGAATCTTTAATGATAGGTCGTCAAACCACTATCATGCTCAATGTTCAAATCTTAGACATCTATGAGGATTCACAACTTGTCATCAATCAAATCAAAGGAATTTATTAATGCAAAAATGAGATTCTACAAAAATAATAAACCAATTAAAAATAAAACCATCTCAGTTGTTTTTGTCTAGCAATTTTTCCATCATAAACCACTCAAAAAAGGGGAAAATGTAGACACCAGGTTTTCATCACCCACCTACACCATGTGTACACACATTATTCTATTTAACATATCAATTTAAACATTATATAAGTCACCTTAAAATCATTTTTACCCCCATAAACTATATTTACCTATCAAAACTTACCCTAACTTCCCTAAAACCTCCTAACCATTTTTAACCTATTTTAACCCTTTTTACCCTAACCTCCTAACCATGTCTAACCTCCCCAAACCATTTACCCTCATCCCCATACCTAAAATCCCCATTTTGGAAGTCTTTGAAACCAATTCCAAACGAGTTTCTTTAAATTTAACGGATCGCCGACAATTCCAACAAATCACCCGTGATTATAAATAGGATCTCAAACTCCTATTTCAGGGGACCTTGAATCTCAAATTTTCAAAATTTTGAATGAAATTCTATCACTCAGTAATATTCAAGCCTGAAACAAGACTCGCCACTCGAGGAATCCATCACACATCAATTTGTGCATCCAAAATTCTTCAAGATCCTTCATACATCACCAGACAATCGGTAGATTAACATCACTAACTTATTCAGTCTCTTAAGCACTTTGTAGTCTGTTTCACATCAAAGATACTCCAATATTTTTCTAATATTATTTCCATTACGGTTATATATCAAAACAAGGAACAAAACAATCCTATAGGTCTTTCTTTTTTATCAAATTTACATTTTAGCAAACAATCAACTTTTTTCCGGGGAATAGCCAACAATTCCCCAATCACCGGTGATTATCCCTAATCACTCGCTATTGTTGTTAATTTAGTAAATTTTATAAAATCATTGCATTTTATATTCATTATCTATATCCTGGAAGTAATCTTTCTATTTGCAAGCATGTATGTGTTGTAGATGATTGTTCAGTCAATCCTATCGATTACAAACATCTATGATCTCCCAATCATCTAAAAGTTGTTAATGAAGGAGAAGTTTGATGTCCACTATGAGCTCACTTTGTGTGCCATTGGATTTTCACAAACCCTCAAAGACATGAAATAATAATGTGATATCATGTGGATTCCCTATGTTAACGCGTCAATAGTGGATTTGTTGAGGAGTGTGGATGTGTTAGGTGGAAAATTATTTTGAAGGTAATGGTCCTCCGCCCCCATATAGGAGAGGATGGATTGGTCATCATGGCATTGAATAATGTCAACGGTAGGGGAATCTTCCTCTATCATTTTAGGTAAAAAAAGAGGAAGGGTTTTAATACTATTGTTAGTTTGATACGTAAGTGGTCCTAAGGTAATTTTATTGACTAAAAAAGTTAGATGGGATGGAAATGGTGTCATCTGTATCCATGGGGTTGTTATGCAAGGAAGAAGAAGATGACTCTGGTTCTGTCATGGATCTAGATGTAATGCTTCGGAAGATTTTGAGGCCATTTTTTGAAACCTAACCCGTATTTTTCATGGGGCTTGCATGAATGATCAAGGATTAATTCATGGATTCCCTATTCATAACGTCTAAGGTTGAAGCTCTTCCAAGAAAAACTATGGAGGTACATCTCGTGCGAAGGCTTGGTTATATATAAATACAAAGTATGATATGAATGGTTTGGCATGTCATTTATTATTAGGACAAGGGGAAGGGCGATTGATCCTTCATAAATGACATTATTTTTAAGATGTGGTGGTCCAAAGGAGATAATCTCTCTGACGTTAGGTTCATACATAGGTTGTTTTGTGGGTCTTTTGTATGTATTTGGTGTAGGAAGTGAATTAAGTGTAAAAGGAAATACTCCCTAGTGAAAGGAATTGCATGACATCATTGAAGGAAGTGTCATCTGGGAATTTTGATGAGGTGAAGGAAGAACTAGTAGAGGCTTTATTAGAAGAGCCCGAGTTTGTTTTATGGATAAGCACACAATTGGGTCGATACGTCATGTGGCATGCTTTGAATGGATTTGCATATGTGGGAGCAGTGAAGGTTTTACCCTCATGTTCATATTTGAGACAAAGAATACAGATTAGATGGGATACAATGCATAACGTGTATCTAGGGTCGACCTAATAGCATGTTATATTGAAACTCTCATTCTACTTTGGATAGAAGATCTCGTGGAGGTTTTTGACATTGAATTTTATTGGTAAGATAATCGTTCCCAATATAAGAGTGATGGTGTCATCAAGGCGTGCCATACCACAAGTGAGTGGGTGAAAATGGTGTTGGGTATCGGAGTTAATTAATACTAGCATCATTTTTTATCATGACTCTCTTAATAAGAGTATCATCGATTTGGGTATTAATGAATAATGGGATAGCGTGATCTTTAGGATATAATGTTGTAATTTCAGAGTCATCAAAAGAGATTGCAGAGGACATCTTAAGGGTACCAACTAGATTTGCAAATGGTTATGGATCATCTAAAGGTACTGATATGGATTAAAGTGCTTTGATCATGGCTTGTCAATGTTGTGGTGAGGTTTGCACAAGCTTATAAAGGGAAATTTTTCTTTGGAGCTTAATGAATTTTTTTGATAATAGTATTTTGTATATTAGTAGTAGATTAGGTATGTGGAGTAGCTAGGATGGATATCTTATCCTTCACGAGAAGGTGACGAGTTATGTGATTCAGAGTGACAAGAATGGAGACCTTAGACTTCCTTTAATCTAGAATCTTAGGGTCTTATGTGCAAGCTCTGGTTGTTATATGTAATACATCAATTTCATGAAGTGGGGCTTTAGGAAGAGGCCTCACCTTTGGTAGATGTGGATTTAGGTGACGGATTGTGTATAGTGGCTCTAAATGTTTGATGGGTTGTTTTGATTGGTTTTAACAATTTTAGATCTATGGGAATGATTCATTTATTAGAAATGCTTCGATGGTCATGTGAAGGGCTTGGCAGTCCTTCGTAGAACGCGTTCTAGTGTTTGACGATAATCACAAAATTATTTAAAATTATACCAAGAGGGTTTCCACCCTTGAGAACAAGATGGCTGAAGAGGAGGTAAGGTTATGATGGATTATTGGATGAGCCTTTCAAGGATAGAAGCATGATTTCCTATCGATGCTGAAGTTGAAGGGATTGGTGTTGATGATACGGATGTTGAAGGGATCACTTTTTACATGACACTTGTAGGTGTCTACTGGGGAATTATCTTAGACTCTGTAATAGTCACTAAAAATTTCAAAGAGGGATGTGGCCCCAAGATAGAGGGCATGGATTTTGGACTCGATGTTGAGGAAGTTGGATGATCATGTGACATGATTGTTACCTTCTTGTATGAAGGGATGGGTGGTCACGTAACAAGTGTCTTAAGATTTTTCCTATTGTGTTTCGTGTCATGATCATCGTACGATATTTTCATGTATTGTATTATAGGTTTCTTTTCTAAGTCTTATGAAGAGCTCGTGGATGAGTTTTAAGTAGATGAAATGGATGTGGAAATATTTGTGGTTTTGGCAATGGCAATACTAGGATAATTATGTGATTCAATAGGTGATTTTAGGGTATAAATACTAGGTGTAGGTGGTGTGGATGGTACATTTTCTAATTTTACGATAGAAACATTTGAGGATTTTGATGGTTCAAATTATGCTTCGTGATAGGGGCACTAGACACTAAAGGTGTAGATAATTGATCTTTAATTGTGTTGATGGTATGATGATATTGAACAATGTTGGACGTGGTTGACTAGTAGATGGAGCATGGTTTGGAAAGGGATGTTTAAAAACGTCCAAATTCTGATTTTGAGGTGTATTAGATTAATCCACTTGTAACTCACCTTTATCAATAAGGTCTGGAAGACATTCCTAAATGAATGAAATCTTTTGATTTCGTGACCCTTCACCCTATGGTATTTTTCAGTGATCATTTTCTCGATACCAAGATGGTTTTGAGAGAGATGTTTTGATGGGGAAGATAGGTGGAAGGGTTATTATACATGTAGCTAAGAGTTTATCAAAAACCATGTTGTAAGATTCACTACTTTGGGCTGTAGTTTTGTTGAGGATAGGTAAGCTCGGAGGTCGAACAATCTTTAGAAATAGTGTTTGCAACGATTATGTGTATTGATGTTTTAGATTTGTCGTGACTAGAGGATAGTTTGAATGAGGACTCAAGTCTAGGATTCTTTGATCTAAGTTTAACCCTGCTCTCCTCAACGGCATGGAGTTTGAGTTTTGAGTCATAGAGAAGGCTTTGTCAAATGTTTGGAAAGATTGGATTTGTAACATTGATGATATATGTTTGGCACAAGAGTGGGAAAATAACTCAATTAATTTTGTTTGTGGGAGGGAAAAGGATAATTGATTAATAATGCCCCTTTAGTGGGTGACAAAAGATGCAATAGACTCATCTTTGAATTTTTTGAAGTCATATAGATCAGTGATGGTAACTTTACGAGCGATGTTGATTGAGAAGTGTTCCAAGAAAAGTTGTTTGAGCTATGCGAATGAGAAGATTGAGTATTGGGGATACTATTGTACCAATCTAATGCAGTTCTAGCTAAGGACATGGATAATGTTCTCAACATGAGGTCCTAGTCATGTGTAATGTGGTAACAAGCATATCAGAAGGCCCGAATGTGTTGTTTAGGGTCTTATTTGTTGTAGAATATGAGGAACTTATGAAGTTCCCAATGTAAAAGATATGATTTGGATGGTATGGAGGGATGGATGGGTTCATTACAAATATTTTCATAAGACATAGTGTTCTTAAGACCCATAGAGGCATCTTCAAGGCTAGAGATCCTATTCATTAATGCCTGCAAGGGATCTTTTTGTGATGGTTGTTCTTGAGGATCGAATGATGAAGGTCTCAATTTATTGTATGTAAGTGGATTTGTTTGCTGATATGGATGATATGGTAGAGGGATATTATGTTGGAGGGGAGTACTCATGGGAATGTTATATGTTGGCTATGAAACTAGAGGTTGTGAGGATTATATGTATTGATATTGGATGGGCATTGAAGTGTTTAAAAGGGGTTGTGAGTGTTGGGGTAGATGTTGAAAGGGGATAGAAGTGTGGATAAAAGGTTGGGACTATTAGGGTATGTGTTGGAAGGGAATGGAAGTGTGGATAAGGGGCTAGGATTGTTCAGGTATGTCTTTGAGAGGGAATTTTGAAACAAGGATTGTTGATGGTTGTTGTGAAGAAGGGTGGACACTAGAGATAAAGTTGGTATTAATGAGAGGTGTTGATGTTGGGATGGACATGACCATGTTTTGAATAGATGATGTGGGTTGTTAAGAAGTGGTAGGTTGGGACACACTAGGTGGGATGGCTATTAAACTTACGAGAAGGTGTTTAGATAGTGGATAATACTAAAGGACTAGAGGTGGATGAAGATTTGATGGTGTTCTTTTGGGATGAGGTGGAGCCAAATGAGAGATCTAGTGAGGACTTTGGTTGTTAATTGGTTGTGTCTTGCAAAGAAATGTCATTGAGATCAAAAGTGATGATGGGTGGCCGAAGATGCAGGATTATATGTTTCTGACCCACTAGTAATAGAATAGGGATGGACTTGTTAGGTAACTAGATCATGGTTAGGATCAATAAGATAGGAATATTGGTAAGTGGTGTTGGTGATAGGAGTTTGTTGTTCAGTGTAGATTTCTTAAGGAAACCTTGGGCAGATAAGTAAGCATTAAGGGTAATGGGGTTTAAATCTAGAATCTCAATTAAAAACTAAATCTCCATTGTTGAAGAAATGGGGACTAGATGGATTGGGGATTTCTAATGTGGTAGATTAACTATTAGGAGAGTGTGGGGGTTCTTGATCGTCTGCTAAGGGTGATTGATGTTGATTCATGATACATGGAATGTCATTAAGGAGAGATTGAAGGTTTTCTAAGGACTATTGTAAATGCTCAGCCATGTTTTTAGGTTTTTGTTGCGAGACTTTTTCAGAGTTAGGACCATGAAAAAAATAATCACTAGAAAGAAAAATAAACTATATGGTTGGTTACAATCAAACATACAAGTCACACAAGATAGTTTTTGTTATCTTGATTAATTTAGAAAAGGTGAAATGTGAAAAATAGTTTAGAGGCACTAGGAAATGGAAATTTATGGTTGGCTTTAGGTGATGTTAAAGAATGGATTGGTTAGCAAGAAATCATGAATAGAAATATCCATGATGAGAGGAGCCTAAGAAAGATGCAAGAAGTGATGATATGAGGATATAGGAGTGGTCAAATGAGTTGGTTCACCAAATGATTTAACAAACATTTGAAGATAAAAATGTTAAATTATAAATTAAGTTACAACACGATATAGATATCTAATAAAATATACATTTTGACCCAATCAAGTAATCTAGAAAAATATGAAACCCTAGTTACAAAAGAGGGTGCAATACTTAGTTGATTCACAATGAATGTGTAGTTGTGTCGAGCTAGAAAATTAATGAAGTAGGAAAGCAGAGTGTTGCAACCGAGCCTAGGAAATTGTTTGAATGCTAGAAATTTCGGGAATAGGGTGCTTATGCAAGGTCAAGGGCACTGGAGTGCTGCAGATCTCCTTTGGGTGCCTCGTTATTGCTCAAAACCTTATAAAATCAGTTTTATAGGGTTGTAAGATGTTCACTCAATATCACTATTATTCTTTGTAATTCATTGTTTAATCGTTGAATTCACCTAAAACTGTGAAGAGAAAGAACACCTATAAAATCCCAAAACACATCAAATCCTAAAAATAAAAAGACGCAAATGGGGAGTCGATCGACCCTAGTGTTCACCCAACTAAGGGAACTTATGATTTGGGTGTTACACTACATTTCATACTCCATGTATTTGTGTGTGTGTTTAAATCGTGCCCTAGGTGCCTCTTGTGCAAGTTACACTAAATACGGAGCAATAGCTAGATGTAGAAAATGTAGATAGATGTGTGCATAGAAAAATGAACTTCCCCTCCTATGAAGCATATGCAGGACAATATAGTCTTGTATCCCTTGAATGAATGTTAGATGGATGTTTTAATGCTCTTGTAATGCCTTTGGATGCAACCTTAGGTGATAGTAGTAGATGCTTAGTGTTTGGTCCTTTATTATAGTCACATAGCTTTGTATTTATATAATTCCCTTGTTTAAATTTCATAATTAACCACTAAAAGTCCGAGCACCAAGAAAAAAAAATGTCCAATGAGATAGAAAGGACCAAAAAGATGTGAGAAAGATATAAAGAGTTTAGGCGTGCCCGAGAGGGGATGAGGGCGTTGGGCACTAGTGTCTTGGTTGGGTGTTGGTTTCAAACTCGGAAAAATTGAAGTATCGAAGGTTAGGCGGGAAAGAAGGTGCGTAAGACCAAGAAGGAAACCAGAAAGAAAACAAAGAGGCCAAAAATAGTGGTAAATAGTACTTTTATTGCTTAGGAATCATATGAATAGTGGTATGTGATCATGACCTAGAAATATACCCAAGTGCGTGATTTAGTGTCAAAGCGCCACATGTCATTTAGTCATTTGTTACAAGAATTTGGTCATAGTTGACACCCTATTGTTTGCATTTTTAAGATGAAAATTAGATCCCAAGTTCCCAAAGTCGACACGTGGTAACCTAGCATTAACATGGATGTCAAAGTATGAGGTACATGCACGAAGTGGGGGAAAATAAATTTTGCAAAATATGCAAGGATGTAGAGGAATCCCACAAGCGTGCAAGATGGTGTTTAGGGCTTCGGAAAATGGATGCATGTTTTCATAGGCATGTAAATGTGTAAAGGAAGTACAAAGGCCCACCAAGGAAGGTTCATAAGCATAGGATAAGGTGTCATGTGAGGAAGAATGCCAAGAGGAAAAAAAAAAGGGAAGTGCGCAATGGATACTATATGAGGAAAATCAAGTGCATGAGGAAAAGAGTGAGAGTAATTTTTGTAAATGAAGTGTGTGCAAAGGAGATCCGTAAGTGTGTGTAGGAGAGTATGTAGGACTCAAGAAAGAAAAGACATGCACGCAAGAGGAATGTTAGTAACTTGCAAAGATGTAAGGAAATGTGGGTGCACATGAGAAGGTACATAGAATCTAGGATAGAAGAAGTGAATGTAAAGAAGTTTGTGTGAAGGAAAAGAGAGGAAGATACATATATGTAATGGATGCATGTGAGTGCATGATATATGTGTAAAAGTGGGTGAAGGGAAGGGGAAGAAGGAAGGAGAGTGTGTAGGAGCATGTGAGGGAACTACAACCATGAAATTGAACCAAAAGAGAAGATCAACAACGCGTGTATCCTCAAAACATGATGCCAAATTATGAAGAAAGCCGCATTGTTTCCAAAATGATCAAGGGGTTATTTTGGACAACAATATGATCAAATAGGTTCAAGTTTTCAACTAGTTGCATTCATATAGATTTTATATGCTTGGTAGATAACTATGTGTGGTTTGATGCCTCTTCGAAGAAGTGTCAATGTAAGTGGTGCACAGGATGCACTTCAAACCAAATATTAACCTTATTGTAGGGTATTCTACCCATGGTTAGGGTTTTATAGTGAATCACTTTATTATAGATGATATTGAGACTATGTGATAGCTAGGGTTTTGAGGAAAAGTACATTTCTAGACCACTAAATGACCCAAAATGTTACAAATACCCTTTTTAATGCATCCAAAACCATATAGAGGGGGCATGAGTGTATTATACATCCTAACTATACCATATGGTCTTGTAGCAGGGGAATTTTCAAGTCATAGTTTCCATAGTAAAGCTTCTCCAAGATATGCACTCCAATATTATCTAGTTTGTATTCCAATATTCTTCCTATACAAATTTGTATATCTAATTTTCTCTTCTTTTAGTATATTTGAGCTTGTATGTATGCATTGAAAGAACTAATACGTTATTTTGATGTTGTACAATTAATGTTGGAAGTTAATTTATCATAATAACTCCTAGTTTCCTAACCTTACATTCATTTTTATTATTGTGTATTCCATAATAAATAATCTAATTTATCTTAAAAGGGTGTAAACAACATCATTTCATGAAATGAATTACACATAGATTTTGCAAAACTTATTTATAACTAATTCTAAGTATTTAATATTGATGCGGGAATGTGTATGAACTCGATCCTCCCGCATAAGGTTCTCTTCACTCATCATGAGAATAGGCATGAACCCAGTTAAAGGGATAATAGCCCAAATAATTTTGAGGGAGTGTGCCCTTATGATTAAGGTTAAGATAATATAATATTTATTGGTGATATATGAGAATGAAAATGAGAACCAACCCCAAATCTATGAAAAGGATCATGCACTAAGTAAAAATGGAAACCCTGGGAGATAAGGATTGAGCTAGGCTAAGGATTCAATCAAAAAAAGAGTTCACCAAATGATTACACCCAAAATAAATAAGGTATGGATTCTTATTTAAATTTTGGATTAAGGTTAGAAACATGAGATATATTTATATTAATAAATTTAATATCGATATATCAAAATATACCTATGTTAGCAATTTATAAGATAAAACTATTAAAATGTGTTAAATAGAAGAAGACACTAGAGGAGAGATGCACGTAGATATTATACTACTCTAGAAGCTAATTTGGTTGTGGTAGAAGGATGAAAGGACTAGAAATGATATAGAAATACTTTCTCTTAGTTCTTAAGGTGAAAGATGAGAAGGAATGAAACCATCAATTATCTACATAATTATTATTTTCTAGTTTCATACCTATTTGGTTGTTTTGTACAATGAACTGTTAGCATTCATTAACATCATATATCTATGAAATTTATTGGAATGTGTCTTCCTTTGAAACCTTAGGTCTCACAAACGTGTAAAAATATTTGTATAACCCATCATAACTTCAAATCCTAACCTTGGATAAAAAAAACCCTATAAAAACGTTATTGGTTTAGTCAAATTATAATCCATACACCATCTATATTGGAACTAATTTAAAGAGGCCTCAAATGCACATAGTTATTAACATATATATATATATGGATGTGACTAGATTTGATAACTTGAACACTTGATAGTTATTTGCAATGGTTTGGCATACTTGTGATTAACTTGCATAAGAGGGCTTACAACTTGTGAATCTAAAAATGTTAACCTAGTTTGGAGTTCTTCAAACATGTGTGGGGGTTGATTCTAATGTGTTTTGATACTTTATGGGAATTTAGGAGATATTTGAGTACTTTTTGGAATGATTTTTCTTGTAGTTTTTCTGAAAGTGTTAAGTGGATTTTGTGTGAGTAAATGAGTGCATTGGACTTGCTTATATAGGATGCCATATGTTTAATTTTTATTAAGGCTGATCTATAGGAAAATTACAGGCCCATCAAAGATATCGAATTGAGAAAAATATTGTTGTGTGGTTTGGGATGAAACTATAGGCACCAATGTTTGGTACACTTGTCCATCATCCCGTGTTTTCTCCCCTTCATTGTCATCTTGCACATACATACCTCTCTTCCTATTCAAATTCATCTTTCCCTCTTAAATCTCATTTATTCTATCTAATTCCCATTTTCCCATCTTAATTCCTATCTAAATCTCATCTATTCAAAGAAAAAAATCCCAAAATGTAGACCACTCCTTGACGTATGGATACTTTCTTATCATGGAAACAAAGGCTTCCCGTATTGATCAACCTTCTAAATATCAAAAGAAAAGAAAAAATCAAAAGCAAGCATACTATGAAATATTCTTGCATTGATTAGCTTTCCATCACAAGAAAACTTTCCGCATTGATCGGTTTGTGTATTACTCAAAGTGAGGCATAGACCTAGGAAAACCACCTAAGGAGAAACTACTTCCCCCATACAAGCTACATCTAAACCCCTTGTCATGTCTACAGTAGGTGTATAAGCACACCTCCCATCTTTCCTCAATGATATTTAAAATGATTAAATATCATTAGTTATATGTTAACACCAACCATTGGCTATAAGTACATCACTTTGTGTGTGAACCTTTCACATTTTACCTCGATCCAATCTAAAATAATTTATCATATGTGTGCTCCTCGCTATGTTGTAAGTGTAATTTTCTATATTTGGGTCGCTCAATCTAGTTTGTGTCTTGTCTATCATATCCCATCCAATTGCATTAGCTTTATTTAATTCCATCTAATTAATATCCACAACTATCATTTCTATATCTAATCTAAATTATCTCATCGTCATTTTTGATACATTTCATCCATCATATATAAATCATATCCATCATAATCTATATTTAATAATATCTAATCCATCATATTTAATCTACATCCAACACATCTAATCATATCTAAACATATATATCATATTTCATCACATCAACATCTATAATCTAAATTCATCTCATCTATTCTAATACTAATCATATCATATGATATATATCACATCTATCACATCATAATCCATTTTCATCTATACATCATCTACATCAACATCCATAATCTAATCAAACATCATTTCTACATCCAAAATCTAATCAAGCATCAACATACATCAAAACATATAAACCATCAAATATATCTAATCTACTCATTGAAACACAAGTAAATCATAACAAAATGATACACACACACACACACACACACACACACATATATATATATATATATATATATATATATATATAGCATCAAGGTATCGATACATCCATGATAATCCTCTACTATGATTTATCTCAAAATATATACATCAAAATCAATATCAAAATATGCATACAATATTCACCATTACTCAATGAACACAAGATCGATGCTCGAGTCTCAACTTCCCAATCGCCATCGACCCAACCCTATTTTTATTTTTTTCATCCTTCATCTTGTCTCATCCAAACTCCTTATAAAATTATCTTTTCTTCCACTTTAGGCTTGTGTGTAATCCATAACACACCATCCCTTTCCTTACATGGCTCATCTCATATTTTCGCCTATCTATTTATCTTATTGTGCATCTTTAATTGCATTCGAGTCTCCGCTTTATGGCTATCTTTGTGTTCCCTATCGAGGCACCATTTCTCATCTTAAGCCCATCATTGTGGTCATATTTTATCCTCATCCCACCCAGACACATATTTTCTTGATTCCTCATGCATGAAGGATATCACATAATCTTTTTCTTGTCATTTTGTTAGACCATTATCTTGAACATCCATCGCATTTGTTTGTGCATATTTATGATGTATGCCTTTGACCCATTGGTCCCACAACTTACACATCCATCTAAGTGGATTCCCATTAGATTCCCTCCATCCTGCAATGATCTTTTCTAACTCACGGGTCCATAGGAAATTAACGTCATCTCTGTTAAGGCCGTGTTATGTTTCCTACCGAAGTGTTTCTAGGGTTCTTGTCATATTTATTTTATCCATCCATCATGTAGTTATCTTTTCCGACTCACAAGTCCATAGGACATTAATGTCATCTTCATTGAGAACATGACATGTTCCCTACCAAAGTGATTCTAAAGATCACCACCATTTTTATTTTTATTTTTATCATTTCCTTCTTACAATGGTCTTATCATTCTCCTCTTAGGTCATCCTTTCTCATACTTTCTACTCTTTCATCTCTTTCCTCCATCTATCTCTTTCAACCTCATGATCAATTCTTCTTCATGTCATCGATCCCTAGTTTTAGGGGGAGCACCTCAACCATCATCTTCTATCACTTCTTGTTTTTGTCTCGCAGTTTTCCTAACACAAACCACTTGACAAAAAGGGGCAAATGTAGACACCAATTTTTGGTACATTTTTCCCCCATATTTCATTCACTCCCCTTCGTCATCATCTTACACATACATACCTCTCTTCTTATTCGAATTCATCTTTCCATTTTAAATCTCATTTATCCTATCTAATTCCCATCTTAATTCCACTATTATTTTATCTTCCCTAATCCACCTCTAATCACATTTAATTACCCCTAAACCCATCCATTATCTAAAACACTTCCCTAAACACCCCATTTATCATCCCTAAACTCCCATTACCCTCATTCAATGAATTTCCATCCTCCAACCACCTTTTATCCTCCATATGCAACCCTAACCCACCTAAATAGCTTGAAACCCTAATTTTACCCCTTTAGGGCCCTTTACATCGAGTTGATCATCATCTCCACCACAAAAATTAATGGTCTTCTAAAGTCACCAGTGACCCATGCAGGTCACCGTCGACCCTAAAAGTATACCCATACCCCTTCTCTCTTGAGGATATAATTTTGAGAATTCAGCCCTCTTGGGAATTTCCTTTTGTATTTCTCTTCTTAAGAGTTGTAGCCATCAACTTGGAGCTATCTTGGATTTTTTGAATGTCGTCTTAGGAGATTTGAATTCTATTTCTTACTTGGATCCCCCATCATCCTTTTCATCGGTCTTATAGGTTTTTAGTCGTCTTAATGATCCGCCTCCATATCTGCCATCATTTTTTCTTCTTCATAGCCATTTTCCCATCCAACAATCCCTTTAACCCCTAAATATATCCCCGATCATTGTCGACCTTGCAAACGTCACCATCGACCCAATCTGCATCTTCCTTTTTCCTGCATTCCTTATTTTTCGCCACCTATTTCCAGTCTTTACAACATCTTAGATCTTATATACTTACTTCTCTATACACTTATTGTTCCAGATCTCATCTTCACTACACCGGTCTCCATCGATCCAAACTAGTCGCCATCAATCTAATCCACATCAACTCTTTTTTTTCTATCTTGTGCTTCATATGTCATTTGTCCTACAACCTCCTTTAAGGTTTATCCTTCTCTATTTCGTGATTTTCCCTATCCGGCTGCTCATATTTAACTCTTTGGCCCTAGTTTCCATCAATCCAACCCAATCACTATCAATTTGGTGAGAATATATCATTTTCTCATCAAATTTACATCTTTCTTGTATCCTTTTATTTCTTCAACATTCCAACATCGAGATCCAAGGCATTTCCAAAGCATTTCAAATTTTGTTTCATATTTTCTTTCTAGACTTTTTCGATCTACCCTACCGTAGTCACTTTCAAATGTCCCCGTTAGTCTCGGGTTGTCAACAAACCGATCGGGTTTGATTTCACCTATTTCATTTATCATTATCACATCTTCATCTTAGCATTTTTAGCATATCTCATATCTCTGTTTTATTATGTTATCTATTACATCCTCTCTATCCATGGTAATTTATCTATATTTTTAACAAAGTGAGTTGACATCCATCCCTAGAAATTACCACTTCGAAGACTAACCTAGTAAGGTAACCCACCATCTTATCTACAAATTGTTTTCTTGTTTAGCTTCTCTTTGTGTGTGCAGGTTATTGAACTTCTGCGAAGAGGATCATTTACGCTCATATCTTTATCTTCATCATCATATCATATCAGGAAGTAGCCTCAAACCCTCTCATAATTTATATTTTCCTATTTTATTTCCATCATTCCATTAACTTGAAACATGAGCAAGAAATTTTATTAACAAGGTGTTTTTAGAAGGAATGCACGGGTAAATTTTGGTGAAAATGAGGTGCACAATTTTAGAGATATGAGCAGTTTTTAGTTTTGGAAGTATGGATGTCCAGAAAAATTGCAATAGCATGTCTAGTGAAAATGGATGTTTTGGGAGGGAAACATAACATATTAGAGTTTGAAAAATTATTAAGTGTTTTTTTATCTTGGAGTTATGGAGTTACTCACATTCAAAAATGTCTTCTGGGAGCTTAAAAATGATTTCTCATCTGACCATGAGCTGAGAGGAAGGATGGGGGGTGAATTTTTGTGTCCCTCTTATCCCCATTTCTCTTGGTACAATCCAAGGGGACAACATGGGTGAGAAAACTTTTCATGGGGGTCTGATCATGAAGAGGGTGCATGTAGATAAGTTGTTTGCAAGATGATGTTGTTCCTATGTGTAAAAGTGGTAATGGGTGAGTTGTGAGAAATGAAGACATGTGTGGAGCATAATTTCATGTCCCTAATTTCCATTTGCAACTTGTTACAATCAAAGGGGACAGTATGGGTGATAAAATACACCATGGGTCCAAGCACAAAAGAAGGGGACGGAGTTAGATGCATGTTTGTGAAGTTCCTAGGTGTGAAAGTGATGAACTTTAAGTTGTGAGAAGTTTTCCAACCTAGGGGGAACAATTTTACATCCCCTTATCCCCCTTATAGTGGTGATAATCCAAGGGGACATATCATGCTGTAAAATGTGCCAAGGGGTTAGCTTATCATGAAAAGTGGACCTTACAACTCAACTCCTCCATATACTCCACCTAACACCTCAAGTCATGTTTTTAAGTGATGAAACATAAAAATGGATGGGGAGAACACTTTGGTGTCATATTTTTCCTCTTTTCACCTCAAAAAAAAAAAAATCCAATGGGACACTAAGGGTGAAAATTTCCATCCAATCCTTTTTTAAATGTTGATGTCATCTGCTAAGTGCATTTTTGGACACCGGGAGTGCTTTTTTGGCCCCAAGAGCATGGAATGGTGTTTTGAGATCAAAAACTATATGATTTTGAATCCAAATAAATTTTGAGATAATTTCATCCATTATTAGAAGCCAATTTTATTTTCAGAGCCTATTTCATTCTTGACTCAAAGGGGAAGCTACAATGTCCTGGATTGTCACAGAAGATTTTAAGACTTGGAATAAAATTGATGTGTCCATCATGTAGAGGGTTCTAAGATATTTTTGATAATTTTTTTACCTCTCAACTCCTTTTATAACTCCCATAATCATCTGGATAAGTTATCTTTCACCGTTGGAGCCTTCATTTCTTGCACCTAAAATGACCCTATCTTGCTCAAGTTGTTCTTGACATCAATTTCTTCCAAAAATATTCCCTAAACTGCCTTAGATAACTTCATTTCTCTCCTTTATAACTCTCAAATGGGTTGAATCTTTCATGTTAGCTTTAGAAGGGTGTACACTAGTTGCAAAATGGTAAAAATGGACCTTTCTAGGCCTTCGAGGATAGTTGTTCTAGTTTAGATCTCAATAACTTCTTCAATCACATTAGGTATACATCCCTACACATGAAAAACACTTTAAAATATTGTTAACATGTTCTTACTAGCTAGAATGAGGATGACATTGTGGGTAGGCTAGCTAGAGGAAGGGTTTACAATGACCAAGAGAGGAATTTTCAAGTGGGGGCTTAGTTGTCATGGCTAAAAATTTCAAATTTTCATGTTAGACATTTAGCATGAAAACATATATAAAGCTAATTTTTCATGTTAATGCTAACCTATGAAGATGAAAATACTTAACAAAAATAATGTAATTGAAAACATTTAATTAGAATATGTGTTAATCCATGACCGTATAGGTCAACTACGACTAGATTCCACATCCCGGCCCTACTATATGATTTTAGACAGGATATCATGGATGAAATATGGGAGTTACATCATGGACAAGTAGTGGTTAAGTATTGATTTAATGCATTTACATTTAGGAAGTTTCGACACATTAGTGTGTAGGAATAAACAAGTTGGGAGAGAGATAACAAGATGTACCGAGTGGGAATAAGATGTAGGTGTTTGTCTTAGCCAAGAAGCACAATCATAACCAATAGTGTCAAAATTATAAATTTCTGAATTTTAGTGTCTATATTTTCCCCCTTTAAGTATGAAATGAAAATTACATGCTTAAAGGAAAATGATACCTGAGTATGTAGACACACTTTGTCTTTGCTCAAAGTTTTTTTCATCCAGATGTGTTGTTATTGGCATGATTCATGATGAAACTTGCAAAGCACAAAGTGTAATTAATGTTCATAGTTTAAATTGAACTACAACTCAAATGTAAATATAGAATATGAACTTTGCATAAGATAAAATAAATAGATGTAAAACATCGAAGCAATACACCTATTTATTTACAAAGGAAGAGCTCACATTCCTCTATTGCAGTTGGAGATTTGGATGTCATTGTTGAACTTGTAGAAGGATTAGGGATGATGAGTTCCCAATTGCACTAAAGGAGAAACTTGAGTATTGGGTGCATATAACTCAATATTGAATATAAGGTACAAAGATAAGAGAGATCTATTAATGCACCTCATGAAGGAAGAAGAACATGTATCAAATTTTTTTGTAACCCTGATATCTCTCCCTTTAAAATAAGATAGGAAATAATGTATATGAAGAATTTAGCCGATACAACCTCATTAACACCTTAATCCTTTCAAGAAGCTCCATAAGTTTTCTAAGTAACAAACTTTCTTAGTGACCTTACGCTAGAGTACCTTAGGCAAGCCTATGAAGGTTTAAAACTTATGATATTGGAAAATTTTCCCCTCCTAAGGAGGACTTATCTTCATTAGAACTTGTACACACCTTCAATTGCTACTATATCACTCACCAAACTCTTCTAATTACATCAAAAGGACAAGTTACTCACTTACCCTTACTAGTACTCATTTTTCTTCATCTTGTCCTCTTGGTCCAAGTATACAAGCTTGACATTTCTTTACCTTGAAATTTTCTAATCCTCTTCCTTTGTTCACCTACTCACCATACTATTAGAAACAAGAATAAATGCATCCATGACCTCACTAAATTTTTCTTGCAAAACTATCTAATGTACCGTAAAATAGGGAGGCTTTCTCAAATCGTTAACTTTCACTTCCCTAGCTACCAAAAATAATTTCAAACCTTCTATAGTTCACCTTGGACTACCTTGAAATTCTCCTAAAATTTCAAGCTCCAACTCTACATATGATTACCTATGCATTACTTTTTGTATATCTTCTTAAACCCTCATTAGGTCTTCTTAAATCAATCGTCACAGATATATAAGTTTGTAGAAGGATTTCATGCAATGTAATGGGATTTTGAGCACCCATTATGTCATTTTATTTGTCTAAGAAGTTTCATCACCTGAATCCATTTTAAACACACCGTTGTTTTGTTAGAGTCACTCCAAACTAAGTCTCTAACTTTGTTTTCGCTTTGTGTGGCAGTCTTGTCATGTGTAACTTTGAATTCCACCAATGAAATGTAAATGCTTATTTTATATCCCCTAAAATACTCCCTTAACAAAATTTCTTCTAAATTTCATCATGAAATTCACCTGGTTTGGACCTCCAAAACTCAAACCCTAGTAACCCTGAAATGATCCACCTAGAAACCCAAGAGGTTAAAATCAGCTATAACATTTGTTGTACTTGTTTTCAAATGAATAAATTAAAATTGTGGAGTATTTGTTATCCTTACTTTAAGATAAATTCAATATTCAAGCTTAAGGGCTTCATGATTTAGGACTACTCTCTCGTTTCCTCTCCAAACTTATAGGTATGCAATCGGTGTGTTTAGACCTTCAATGTATCACGCATGAATGGTACCAATTCCTTGTAATGGTATAACTTCCTCAAGTTAATGTCATGATTTACCAGGATTAGATCAACAATAGATTTATGGAAAACTCATTACACAACTTCCATAATAATGTTATACTCCATCCTTACACAGTCTCGAGATGGTGTGCTTTGAAATTGTCTCTCATGAAGGATTGAATAATGGAAACAAATAATCCTAAATCCCTTCAAATTCATGACAATTGACACTTCCTATTCACTTCTAATTTTGTAATTAATCCCGAAAAGGCTAACCACCAAAAAGATAGAAAGCTCAAATGGCTAGAAAGTTCCCAAAAGGTGAGAGTAAAGTACAAAGAGGATCAAGGTGCCCTAGAGAGGACCAGGGTGCCCAGTCAAATTGAACACCCCAATAAAAAATAGGAAGAATGCAAAATGACAATACAGACTGGGAAAGTGTGGGTGAAAGACCAAAAGTAATGACAAAAAGCAAAGTAAAAAGGCCAAAGACATGGGTTGATTATTACTCTTTTCACTCAAGAACCATATGAATAGTAATATGAGACCAAGACTAAATAATGACTCAAAGTGCGTGATTTAGTGAATAAATTTGCCCCACTTTATGTTGGTGAGCGGAAATCTCGGCAACATAAATGAGATAGAGATGCGTACCTAATAATCCATGTATAATGCATCTTTGAAGGACTAGACAAAGTGTGGAATGAAAAAAATATGGAGTATGGAGACTAAAGATGCAAAAGTGTACAAAAAGTGATGAGAGTGAACCTAGGGCGGAAGCACATGTGTATATGCCAATGTGTGTAGTGTACCTACATGGTTAGTACTACATGTGTGATTTACTCACCATGTGTGTGTTGTTGTTGATTACTTTCTTCCCATACGGACGAACCTGTAAAAGAGAAGATGATCAAGTAGTCAAATATGCATGTATATGTGTAAAAATGCATGTATATATGTAAAGAAACATGTAAAAATAGTACAAAAATGATAATTAAAAAGGAACATGTGCACCGAACAATGATGAGACAAAAGGATATCCTATAACTATCGGTGGAATGCAAGTTTTTTGGGCGATCTCACGCCACTGTGGCCGAAGAAGTGTAGGAAGAAAATTGTGTTATTCTCCAACCTGTAACTACTTCCCCAATATTGGTGAAGAGATATACGTAATATCCGGTTATTTAGGAGATCCGATGCCACTAGCCGAAGAAGTGTAGGGAGGAAAGTCGATATTCCTCCAACCTATAATTGTTACCCAAAATGCTAAGTACAATCTACCCTATAAAATCCATTGTGTATGGGGTTCGTAGACTGGTTTGAACCCACTCGCTATAAACAGAACTGTGTCATGGATGAAAATTGTAAACTAAACTGTAGATTAAATTATAGACTAAATCGTAGATTAAACTGTAGAGGCCTGGATTTGTAAATTGAAGCTGTAGAGTGAACTATAGACTAAACTCAGTAAATTAAATTGTAAACTAAACTATAGACTAAATTGTAGACTAAATTATAGACTAAATTGTACCAATATTGTGTTGTGGTGTAAACCCAAATGATGCCCCCTCTTTGGGGGTGCATGCAACGTCGTTGCGTATAGGAGAATATATCCCCAAAAGAGGACCAACCGCATAACTAAAAATCTACCCTACAAGGGGAAGGGAATGTGCTTGGTAAAGACCAAGACACACACAAACAAGTGGCTAGAAACAAGTGTTAGTACGAATAAACATGCATGTAGAGAACAAGTATAATCCAAACAAACAATGTATAAGCTAGAACATGAGTAGATAATGTAAACACCCAAGAAGACAATCATAGACCGCAAAAGTGGGTTACAAACATGAGACACCACTCACGGTGTCATAAGACATTCAAGGCTACATTTACCTCAAACAAACAAGTATGCACATAAGATAAAGGGAAAAGCCCGCAAACAATAACAAGCAATAGCAAACAAACAAACAAGTATGGAAGAAAATATCCCTGCATAAAAAATTTTACACATGAAACACTCATTAACATGTTAGAAAAATAGCAAGTATGTCAAGGCATATAATCTAATAATAAAAAAGTGTTTAAGTGCAAAATAAAACAATAACACCTATAGTGTACAGATGTTGATGCCCCTAGTAGGTAGTGTGTCAAGAATCGGTGCTACGTGTAGAAGCTCTATATCTATGATCACAACTAGAAAAGGATGTGAACGTGCATTTGTGTATGGTAAAGATAATGGCATAAAAGAGATATATCTAACGTGTGTAGTAAAGTGGGCATGTAAAGGAAAATGCAAGCAAGAGTAAACTCAACCATAAAATGTAGTATGTTATGGATGGATGGAATGGAATGCGTGCATGACCGATAGGAGTCACATGCCCCCAGAGTTAATTAAATTTTATGCACCGAGGTTCGTTTAGTATGCCCCCCTCAGCAGTCAAGAATGAACCACAAACAAGAGTGCGTCATTGAGAAATGGTCGAACTATGTGTTATGTGTAACAGTTGCGATGAGTGTGTGGTGATAAGATGTGACATAGTGATGATGTGTGTGTGACTCTATATCCCAAGTGTATATCATGATAATACAAATAGAAAGGAGGTGGTGATTTATCCTAAAGCGTATACCACTAAACAATGTAAGTGAAAGTGATGGTATGACCTATCACAAGATGATGCTAGGAGAAGTGACCCTATAGCCTAAAGCATATATCACTTATCCGAGGATTTTCAAGTGGGAAAAATAATATTGAATTATGAATGTGTGAGCGGGATGAGGTCTATTTTGTGTTGTATACCCTCAACATTCCAGTATGGATCATGAGACTAGAGTGCGTCATCGAGTAGTGAGTGCAGTGCATAGAAGTGAATATGCAAAATGCGTACTATGTGTAGTAACATGTAATACAAGATGTATAGATGACCTAATATTTGTATCATATTAGATATAAGACATAATATTAGAGGTCGTGTATGAGGTATAAAAAGATGCATATACAATAGCTATAGAGTGATGTGTGTAGGACAAGATGTAAAATATAGGATGTATGAAAATGTGCAATGCCTATAGCTTGGAATGTAGTGTATAATGTCTTGCCTAATGTGTAGTAACTAATGCATAGTATGTGGGGTCCATGTGTATAGAATTCCCTCAACAGGTTGAGTGTGAACCGAAGCACAAGAGTGTGTCATCGGGAAATGATTTGATAAAATGTTCTAGATGAATCGATAAAGCGCATGAAGAGAGGTTCTTATTGTAATAGATCCCTCAATAATCATGTAAGAATCATAAGAACACGAATGCATCATCGGGGGTGAGGTGATAATAATCACCTACCAAAGACCAAGGTGGTGTGAAGCGGTGGAAGCATGTGGAATGGAAGCAAAGTGTGTGTGTATCAACCAAATTAAATGTCATATAGAGAAACGATGAGAGGCATGAATTCCAATGGATGTGGAAGTGAATGTGGATCAAGAAAGCATGATGTGATGGATGAGATGGATGAGATGGTGCAATGATGGATGGACGTAATGGAGAGCATGCATGAGTGATGACATGTGGCGATGGATGAACAATGACCTTAGCAAAAGAAAGGGAGATAACTCAACTGGAGTAGTAGATCATAGATGAGGGACACGATATATGGACTACTCACATGAGCAAGATCTAAAGGAGATGATGGCCTTATCCTCTAATTGTTACAAGCAATCATGAAGGGTGAAGAAATCATTATCCCTATGGCCATTGATACAGTGATAATTACAATATGGTCGATCACGTTGATATTGTAAACGATGTTGTGGATGATGTTGGTTAGAAGGTAATCAAATTAAACGCTCATTGAGTAAAATACGCAGCACATCATGTGGTCTAGTGTGATGAGAGAAATGCAATAGCTTAGGCGAAATAGGTATAGAAGATTGAGGTGTGGCCTATCACGAAGTAGGAGAAGAAGGACACTTTTGCGATGTAGTAGGTTAAACTTGCCTGTGAGGAGGAGATGGAGATCGTGTAGGACACTGACTCGATGGTAATCGAGAATTACTAGATGATGTAATAGTGGTAACTATAGGTGGAGGTGTTTCACCATTTTCTTTACCTTTTAAAATGACAAAATAGATAAGGGTAAGGGCCAAGGAGGAATGCCTGTTTATGTTGGTTGGTAGATAGTTGTTGCTCACATTCGACTTCTTGATCCAATGTCGATTGTGAGAGCTTCCTTTTGGATAGGAGGAACTACCTGTAATAGAAAACAAGACCACAAAAGGATAGTTAAATGATATATGACAGTGGACTACCTAGCGTATGCTAGTTCCGGGAAGTGTGATACTTCCTAGATGGTTGTCAATCCACTGTTTAAAAAAATTAATGCAAGAAACAAGTAAAGTCCTATTGTAGTTGATATGATTTAGGTATCTCATTCAAGTACAATAAGCAAATCCAATCACAATAGGCTAGGCTATAGTTGGATTTGAAAGATGAGGTATCTATCAAGGTACTAGGGTGGTCAAGGCCTGATTCTAGGTTGTTTAGGTCAACTAGTGAGATGATTGTAGGGTTTGTTCTTGGTCAAGGTATAAAACACATAGACCGATGTCGGTCGGGTGTACCAATGTTGGTTTAGGTAAAATTGACGATGGTTGTAGATAACCGGTGTTGGTATGGTCAACGTAAAAGAAATTCGAATAGATCAAATGGCAAGGGCTAATCCGAGGTCAAATGAGGTTGGGAGAGTGGATGAGAAGGTCTATGGAGATCTTAGGTATGCTCAAAAATGGATATTAGGTCAAAATGGTGATTTGGTGGTGTGGGTAAGGGAAGTGGTTGAATTACAAGCTAATAAGCAATGGAGGAATGAACATGCAAAGTATAAACTAATGACAGGAATGAAAAAAGTTAACTATGTCAAAATAGACAATGTTGGTAGAGATGTACTTACTGTGATGTAGGTTTTGATGGCTGAATGGAGATGGTTGTTGATTAGAAGAATAGTGTTGGATATCGTAGCAGTGGCTCCCAGAATGATTCTGTGAGTACAATGCTTCCAAAATCTGTCCTAGTGATGGCTCTGGATGTCTAGATGTGTGAAAGGATGCCCGTTTTGCTTGCATACATCTCCCTTCCCCTCCTCTTGCACTCAAAATGTGTCAACCTAAAAACAAGGTTGTTAAGGTGAATAAATGGTAACCGATGATGGTTACGGGTTTACTGGCATTAGTTTAGGGGTGAACGGCGTCGGTTAAGGTGGGATTCCCTAGGTTTACTAAAATGGGTAGATCTTTCTGATTTCTTTTGGCCCAGATTAATTTGCTCGTGGATTAGATCGGAAACCTCCTTCTAATGGGTGGGAATGTGGTTAGAGATATGTTAGGGATTAATTTTATGGTTAGACCAAATCTTAGCTCGTTAAGGTAAGTAAGACTTAGTTACTGTTAGTTATGGAAACATGCCAATAATAGGTCTAGGGTGAGGTGGTTGGATGAGGTGTCTAGGTGAGGTGGTAATTAGGTCAATTAATGTAATTAAATGATGAATATTGTGAGGATGGGTATTAATTAAATTAAATTAATATTAATGTGGGGTGAAAGGGGCCATGGTTAGGTGAATATGTTTGTGTTGGTTATCTGACTAGGGATTAAAGGTAGTGTGACCCAATTTTGGTGTCAACATTTATCCCCTTTTTGTTGCCTAGCTTATATTGGTAAGCAACGTAGACAAAAATAAGATGTGGTTGCCCCATGTGGGGGTGAAGGTGATCCCCCTCAAACTAGGAACTGATGAGGTAGAAGATAGAATCGGTGAGTGGTTTGATAAAGGTGGATGTGATGTAGAGGAAGGTGGACAATGGGGGTAATGGGGTAAAGGTCCAATTAGGTAATCAAGGTAATGGGCTAGGGTCAAAGGTAGTGACAAGTCAAATGCACGCACACGTATAAACTATGGCACAGTACCAGGTTGAAGAGCATGTAAACTCTACATCATCCAAGGTTGATAGGTTTATCCAAACAAGGTTGAGGTGATTCCGGTATCCAAGGTATAGGATATGGTGCGAAGCACATCACAGGTCAGGTGCAAGAACGTTTAGGTATGTTCGGTACACCAAAGGTTAGGTCAAGATAAACGGCATGGTAATAGGCAAGGTAAGGTCATTAGGTCAAACAACACGGGTAACAATGTCACAAGGTATAGTGAGCACATGAGGTCATAGGTCATTAACAATGTTTTGAGTCCAGGTAGCTAGGTCATGGCATGAGTAGGGTTGAGGTACGGGTAAAATAACAAGTCCCTAAACATAATTAAGGATAAGGATAGGTAATGTAGGCTTAGAGGTAGAATGCGATAAGGGGTAAGGCCAAATGGTGGTTGGGTTGGTTAAGTGTTTGTCGAAAATGGAGAAAGGGTATGGACAAGAGTATGGCAGGTAACCGGTGCGATCATATGTGACCGGTGACGGTCTAGGTAAGACGATCACAATTTATTAGGGTAGATGTCGATGTTGGTTTGTGGACAACCGACCATGGTTTGCTAGGGCACAGGACCGATGTCGGTTTAGGTATAACCGACGTCAGTCAAGTCGACGTGGGTATATAAAAATAAAAATTTGTATAATACGGATTCATTTGTACATTTTGGCTTTTGTGAAAATGACAGAGCATTGAATGAGTTGTGCTTTGTTGGGAGGAAAGGACAAGGGATGATATCCTACTAAGGTGGAGAGATCTGGTTGGTCAGAGGGGCCAGGTAGATAGGTCCACGAGATCAGGCAAAGTGAAGTGATTGGTAGAGAGGTTGGAGATTGATTTGGACATGGCGGAGGCGGGAGAGGGTTTGGGTGGACCACCGACACAATGGCCAGATGTGCCACCACGGAGGCAACATCGAGATGAGGTAAGATCTAATCTGTTCATTGTTGTTTGATATAAGAAGAAGGGAATGGGTAGGTCAGTTTGGGTAGGGTAGAGAATTTGAAATGTGTGGTTAAAATTTTGAGGAACGACGGGGTGGGAAAGGTCATAGGTAGGGAAATAGGGTTGGGGAGGGTCTTAGGTGAGGTTTGGGTAGGTTCATAGGGAAAATGGGAAAGAAAGTAGGTAAAGGGAATTGGGGTTTTAGGTTTGGACGTGGTAACAATGACCGATGCCAATCAAGGTATGGTGATGTCGGTTCATTATAGTGACACCTTTGGTTAGGGATGAGAGGAACCGGTCTTGGTTATAATGGAATGGGGTGATGGTCGTAGTAACCGATGTCGGTTAGGGTAAAAAAGCTAGAGGTCTAGGAAGGGTAAGGGGAAAGGTTAGGTAAAGTGGGTAAAATAGATAGCGGGTGGGGGAAGGGAAGAAGGGAGGGATTGAAGGTCAATGTTGGGTAAAATCAAGTTTTTAATAATGTGTGTGATTGGTTGAATGCAGCCAAGGACCAGCTACGGATGAGAGATAGGGTACCTCCCTTGCTCATGGAGGTACGGGTGCGACAACTAATGGACTGGCACCATGTTGCAAAGGTTGGCTTGATTGGGGTCAAACGCTATCGATATGTAGTCTGGGAGCTGAGTTTGATGGTCACTCTCATTGACAAATGGGACTCAGTGACCAATACCTTCCATTTGTCGATGGGTGAGATCACAGTCACCCTAGAGGATGTGTACCGGATCCTACATCTACTAATAGTGGGGATGTAGGTGTATTGTATTTCCTCACAGGCCTCAAGGAGTTGATGTTGACCGTGTTTGGCGAGGGGTCTGGCAGAGATGAGATTCCATAGCACCAGTATGAGCTATGGAGATATGTATCGGGCTCATCCAAAGGAGATGAGGCTAGTAGTATTGTTGATGGGGGTAGTCTACTACTTTGCATTGCAGATGCGAGAGGGTGGGAGATTCCCACAATCCTTGATGGGGGTTTTGCATGACATGGTGGAGGATAGGACTCATTTTACATGGCTACCAAAGCATTTTACGGTTCATTTATATAGAGAGTTATGGGCTTATGGGTGGCTACAGAGGTTTAGCCTATGTTGTACTTTCCTACTTCACTGCTAGGCATATGAGCACATTGTGTGTGTGTGTCCAGTTGGTATGCCCCGAGTTGATGCATTTGAGGTGGGATTTATTCAGGTGGGCTTCAGGAGATGGGTGCCTATGATTGGGGAGCACCGAACTACTAGAGATACACACGATGTAGCCTATTACAGGTAATTACTAGAGGGGTTTTTCGGTGTGGACATCATTTGGAGGCCCTATGTGGGTTTTCCATCATATGGGTGGATGGAAGAGGAGCTACAGGAGCTACAACTGCTTCGATGGATAGAGGGGCGACGTGTAGGAGAGCACGAGATGATACCTGTGGATAGGGTTAGACGGTAGTTCAGGCTGCTTTAGGATATATCACCACCTTTCCTACAATATAGGAGGGATGATGTGGAGAGGTTGTTGCCTCTACCACATCCGACATTTCTGACAAGGTAGGAGGAGTAGGTGATATACCAGTTGACAGATTGATGATGTCGGGGTGACTGATAGATACAGGAAGTGGTGGGTTGCACATTTACGAGCAGTACCGTCGAGGTTGGGGCAGCCAGATTTAGCCACCATCACAATGCAGAGGGATGCCCTACAGGGGCAGGTGGCGACCTTGATTACACAGTTGGGTATAGTGTAGGGGCATCTAATAGGCTCAAAGGCACGATTTGTTATGTTGCGAGCACAGTGTGTGGCTACTCTAAAGGCCTAGGTAGCATAGGGATAAGTACCACACATGGTGGAGATGGGCATGGGGTATAGGTGACTACTCTATAAGCACAGATTACAAGTTCTGAGGCGATGGCCACCGCACGAGCATAGGTTGCGGCCCTTCCGCCCGAGATACAAGCACAGTACAAGTTCCCTTAGGACATGCAGTATGTGCAGTACATGGTCCCTCTTTATAAGTACCGGTGGGATAGGCTCCCAAGAGACAAGCACAGGGGCGAGACCAATGGCTCCACCATAGAAATTATCGATAGGCGAGGTTGAGAGATGCCTTTAGGTGAGGTCTAGTATTATCAGGATATTTTGATGGCGCCAAGATAGATTTTCTATCCTATAGAGAGTATAGAGCACAACAGGCCTCAAGTGAGAGGACCAGGTCACACACCCATAGTGTGGAGAGCACAGGGGCTATTGAACCTAGAGACAGGGGTCGGGCGAGGCCACGGTTCACGAAGGCCAATCCTAGGTGAGGTACCAGCACAGATGGGCTAGGACCGATGATGGGTGGTGAGATGCTAGTTGGATGTCATGCGAGGGAGAGGAGGAGGAGGAGACAGGTGAGACAAATATGGAGGATATCCAGCAGGGTGATGTCTGATAGCCATATGTACCTCATGTTTTGTATAGTCATGTATTTTTGATATATATCGGCCTGCATGCGTCTTTCAAGAGAATGAGGATGTTCATTAGAGTTTTTGAGATTTTTGATGATATACCAAAGCATGCGTACTCAAAGATGGTGAGGATGTATCTGAGTGATTTGAGATGATTGTGATTGTTATTAGGATATATATTCACATGTATTTTTATACAAGACTATCTGATTTATAGATGATGGTGTTTATGGTATGGATGGTGTACATGTTTTAATTTGCATTGTTATATATAGAGTGGTGGAAATCAATTAGATTAGGCCACGATAGATTCAAGGTCGTGTAGGCATGGCAGAGTCAGTCTATTTACGCATGGATGGAATCAGGTCATAGGCATGGATTAAGTCAGGTATGTTTAGGCATGGATGGAGTCAGGTCATAGGCATGGATTGAGTCGAGTTGTTAGGCATGGTTGAGTTTCTAATGCATTAATTTATGCAATCAATGATAGTGTGGATCGTGTTAAGATGATTTGTAGGAAAATTTATGATTATGGTAAAAAAATGTAGACGGGATGAAATGAATGTATGAGTGATGATGGTAAAGATGTTAAGCAATTGTTGTTTATTTGGTTTAATTTCCAATTTCGATATAAAAAAGGAAACTAACTAGGGTAGAATGTGAATATTAAAGGGGAGGGGGAAATTGGTTAGGGTATAGAGTGTCCAAGCTAACCTCCGAGGGCCCCATGCCATCGAAGTGTTACTACGTAGTCCCAACAAAGAGGACCTCAAAGCCGATGTAGATCTCCCATAACCTAGGGAAGATTGTGATGAAGGAGAGGAAAGGATTAATAGGTGTTTAGGCATGGGTGAATGTAGGTCATAGGCATGGTTGAGTTCAGGTGTTAGGCATGATTGAGTTGTTTTAAAGGGGAGCGTCATGAGTTGGTCTGTTATAGGAGAATCAATAGGTGATGAAGAAAGTAGAAAGGTAAGAGGTGGAAAAAGAATCACCTAATTGATAAGAACCCTACTGATTCTACCATACCCTAGATGGGCTTATGAATGTAAGACCCTATAGGCCTTGCATAATGGACTATTCTAAGGGTGAAGAAAAGTCATCGATCACAAAATGTCATGGTTGTGGCGAGTCCCTTGAGTAGAGAGGGAGTTAGGATAAGAAGGTAAATGAGGTGAGAATGGGTGGTTTAGCGTAACTTAGTGTATGATAGGATGTTATTCTTAGCAAGAAACCTAGGATCAAGAATAGGCAAGTCCATGATGAAAATTTCATCTTTTTCTTCATTTGTTTGTTTTTAATAGACTGATCGATGTAGGGAAGTCTAGATGGGATGAATATATTATCTCCTTGAGGTCTTCGTGAAGCTGATCAATGCGGGAAGCTTCTGAATATTTATTATATTTTTGTAATGACTTTATATAGTTGTCCTTCAAGGAGCAAGTCTATTTATAGTGGTATAATATAAAGAAGATATGTCCCTTTTGAGGGAGTTATCTTTTGTTGGAAGTTTGACTCAAGGAGTTGTATCCCTTTTTGTTTTTAGACATTTAAGTCATGGACAAGACTATAGAGGAAGATTAGGTTCTTGTTTAGAAGACAAGAACGTAGCACACAAAGATTAACTATGGAAGAGGTGGTTTTGAGTGATGAAAAACCATGGGATTCCATCTTGAAGAAGATGAAAAGTATCCATGAGAATCATGTTATGAGTAGAGCCATGGTACTCATATTGAAGACAAGGCTAAAAGGTGACGGGTAATCACATGATTCTTGTTTACTTATGGATCCTCAAAATGGGTAATATGGAAGGTGAACAACACTCAAGGGACAAGTGATCAACTGACAGAAAGTGATATAGGACTTGATATCAACAATAGAATGGTCGAAGATGTAAGGAATTAAGGGGCTCAAGTTTGGGTTTACCTTTGAGTGAAGACAAATGATAAGCACCTGATCTATAGGCATGGGTAAAGATATAAGGTCCAAGCCAATTAGGAGCAAATTTTCTCCATTTACTTTTCTCCTCTTTGGTTACATGTTGATTTTCCTTCCAGAACAAAGTCACTGACCTGAAAGGTTTGTTCGTGAACACGTTTGTCATAAGCACGTTTGATATGTTTTTGGTAGATTTGGAGATGGTCAAGAGCATTAAGACGACGCTCATCTAATAATTCAAGTTGTGGCAAATGATCCTGGTAAAATTCATCATCGTTGAGCATGTCTTGTAGTGAGATGCAGAGAGATGGAATCTAGACTTTGAGAGGTAAGACATCCTCAGTACCGTAGACCAGAGAAAAGGGGGTGGCAACAGTCAAAGTGTGAATACTAGTGCAACAAGCCCACAAGGCGAAAGGAATATGTGTATGCCAATATTTCCCAAAGTATTGTTGACTACCTTCATAAGAATTTCTTTCAAGGTTTTATTGGTTGATTCAGCTTGACCATTGGTTTACGGGTAATAAGGTGACGAAACCGAGTTGGATGCCAAAAGCGACGCATAGTTTGCATAGGGTTTTATTGTTGAATTTTTTTCCATTATCTCGTGATAATGAAGTGAGGACACCAAAACAAAAAAATAATGTGATGGTTGATGAATTCCCATATTTTCTTGGCTTTGGTGGAAATGAGGGGAATGGATTCTACCCATTTATTGTAATATTTAGTAGCGGTTATGATCCATTGGTGGCATTGTGAAGAATGGGGGTTGATCTCACCGACAAGATCCAAACCCCATTGAGAGAAAGGCCAAAGGTCTCATGCGACCTGTAAGGCATGACTAGGTGTGTGATGAAGATTAGCATGTTGTTGGCATTTTATGCAACGCTTGACATAATGAAAATAGTCATGGTTTAAGGTTGGCCAATAATAGCCTAGGTGAAGAATGTGCTTTGTCGACGGCTAAACCACTAAAGTGACCTCCAAAAATTCCATCATGGACTTCCTTAATGGTGTAGGGAATTTCAGAACTCGTAAGGCATCATAAGAGAATGCTTTGTCGAAGTCACGCTTGTAAAGAATACCACCCATGAGGACATAATGGGAGACACTTTTGAGAAAGGCACGTTGTCCATTACGAGTGAGATCAGCGGGTAGAATGGAAAGGGAAAGATAGTCTGCATATTGCTTATACCAAAGGTCACGTGGGTCAGGGGAAACATTATGATGGAGTAAACTTCACAAGGTAAATAAGAGGGTGATTGTAGCCTTTGTATAGTGACAAAGATTTTAGAGTCAGTGGGTGAAGTGGGTATTTGAGAAGCCAAGCAAGCCATGGTATCTACAAATTTATTGGTAGAACGTGGGGTGGTTTGAAGTGCATAACGGTCAAAGGTGGTCAAAAGTATGTCTACGTGATGCTTATACTTTTGAAGTATCTCATTATGCCATTTGGTATATACCATTCACTTGTTTTATGACCAAATGAGAATCACCAAAGATGTTTATTGATTTAACATCTAAGGCATAAACAGCCTGGAAACCCAATACGAGTGCTTCGTATTCAGCAATATTGTTTATACAATCAAAATCAAGTTTAAAAGACAAAGGCATAGGTTCACCATCAAGCGAGAATGAGGATAACACTAGCCCCACCCCCACACTGACACTTGGAGCCATCGAAGAAGAGTGTCATTTGGTAAGCGGGTTCATCCAGGGAAAGGGTAGTTATAGACTCATCTAGGAAGTCGAAGTTAGAGGGTTGATTCCCGAGAAATAGGTGTGTCATCCAATTATTAAGCAATATCTTGGCCCTTTTGATGGATGAATTCAAGGTCGAGGTTGGCCAAAAGCAAAACCCAATGTGTGACACGTTGATTTTGATTAGGTTTGGCATACATATAGTGTAACGGGTCAGTATTAGTAATGACGAAGGTTTTGTGGTTGAGTAGGTAATGGCGGAGATTGGTGGCAATGAAAACTAAGGATAGGCAAAAAAATCGGTGTGGGTATATCTAGTTTTGTAGTCAAGAAGGGTATGGCTTATATAATAAACCGTGTGATGCCTAGTTAAAATAACCCGATTGAGACCCAAGAAACAACCTAGGGTTAGTTAGAAAATTATGGAAAAAAATTTATTAGAAGTGTCCACAACCAAGTTGCAAGAAAACAGTTGACCCTATTAGGTTCTGGAACAAATCTAAAATTACTAGAACATATTTTTCCTTCATTAACCGATGTCAAGTTCACATGGTTCAAATTTTTAGGGTTAGAAGTTTCAGTTAGGTTCAGAGAGTAATTTACCCCAATGCCCACTCTCTCATAGGCTTAGAGTTTTAACTTGATTTTTCTCATACTTAATGCATCCAAAATTTCCTAAATCACTCCCATTGGATATGAAATTTTCTCACCTTTCGGTGATATAAAGAAGTCCTCCTAACTCCTTAAAGAACTCAAGTTATGAGCAAGCGGACTTTAGGGATCAAATTTTCCCCAAGGGGACACATGTCAAGCAGGGGTGAAAGGAAAATTTTGGGATGGTGGGTCGTGGGGTGGCGTTTGGGATTTTTCCTTACACGAGAGAAATTTCCCATTTGCACCCGTGCCTCTATGAGTCCTCTAAGGACACGTGGCGGCCTTTGAGTCATCGTCGGCAATAAGGAAAGGAAGGGGGGCGGCAAGAGAGTTTGGGGCATTTCACCCAAAGGGAAGAAAACAAAACAACACCCACGTGCCTATGGGTCTGCCAAGGGCACATGGTGCTCCACGATTCACCATGGGGAGAAGGGAGAGGGAGAGGCGGGTGGCAGAGTTGATTTGTGAATTTTTCCGAAGGGAGGACAAAGGGAAGTTGGACATTCGGGTCCGTGCGCCCACAAGAAGAAAATCCTAAGGCGAGGGCGGGGGTGCAGGGCCGCAGAACATTTAAGAAAAAAAAATTCCAAAAAAAAAATTCAAAAGATAAAGTCCGCAAAGGTTCCACCCCTCCATCGTGCCACGTGGTAGCCTGTGATAGGCCACGGACAAAGCGGGCGAAATGGAAAAATTTTCCAAAATTTTCAAAGGGTCTAAGGTAAAAGAAAATGCCGCACCTCCGCCGCTACCCCATGAGGACACATGGAAGCCTCTAATTGGCTACAGGCCATTAGAGGAAATTTCACAAATTTTTCCTAAGCCAAAATTTTCAAAAAAAAATCTAAGGATCTTTTTTATGGGAATTTTTCGGGCCAAAGGCCCGCTAGGGAAAATTTTCCTGCCAAGGCAGAAAAACTTCAAAGTGCCATAAATTTTGCTAGAAAGCTTAGTTTTGGGAAAATGAGGACTTTCTGGAAATCTCTCGATGCCCTCTTTGTATAGAAATCATAAATTTTACTTTTTTGTAAAGTTTAAGGGGTAAATTTTTCCAAAAGGATCTGCAACCTTTTAAAAAGCCAACTGGTAATTTCCAACTTTCAAATTTGATTAAATTCGATCTCCTCCTTCACTCAACTTGCCAAACAGACATGGAGGATTGATCTAGGGAGGGCTTAAGGTGTTTTAGGAAGGTAAATTTGTTCAATTGATTTCGATTTGTAATTTTCCAAATGATTGTGAGAAAAATATTGTAAAAGGATTTGGCTCGAAATTGCAATGTTTAAACTTGTTTTCTTAAGTGTTGTTTGTCAATTGAGTTCCTTAATGTCTTAGCATGCTAAATTATATCAATTCAAGTTGATTATTAAGTGCAGGTCCGAATCTTGTGCATTTTATTTAAAATTAATAGCTAGTTTTAAGTTTGTAATGTAAATCTCATTTCTAGAAATTTGTTTATCAAATTCATCATTCAAATATGCCACTTCATTTATATTCAAATCTAATACATTTAGTTGTATGTAAGCAATTCATTTCAAAGCTAGATGGTAAAGTCTGATTTCCAATTTCATATATTTATCAAAAGAAGACAAGCAATATAATTCCCTCATGCGTATTTTCTTTCCCTTGCAATTAAATAGAGATTCCAATCACAATTTGATATTTCCAACTTCATCACAACAATGCAAAAGAGAGATGAACTTGCAATTCTTTATTAATCCAAAAGGGAATACCTCTTTACATCTCTCCATGTTTTGGATGTAATTAACACAATATCTATTTCTTTCCAATGTACAGAGCAGAATGCAAATGTCTTTCACAATTCAAGTATACATTTTCATAATCAATTACAACATCATTTCTCCATAACATAACTATTACAATTTCATCCACATCATGTGGGAAAGGATTACAAATGAATGTGTTTTCACAAGGGATTGTCAAACTACATTTTTCCTTTGCTCTAGGACAACAACATGCACATTTTCTCTTTCTCCAAGTTGATCACAACAAAAGAGGGGGAAAGGCAATGCTCTCCACCCAACCAAGACATCCAATGAAAGGAGAATCCTTCCTTCATCATTGGCCCTGAGCCCCAACAAAAATACAATAATAGATGCAATTCAACCCATGGCAACAACTGGCTTCCACAACACACAACATTCTTTCACATACACATTTCCTTTTAAAACACAATTCAACACAAAAACAGCAGTTCACAACTACATTTAAAAACATTTCAAAACAGAACTCAGGCTTGATCATGCAAGCCAAAGGAGCAAGGTCTATGGGGAAGCTACTTATGCCTCCCAATTGGGAATTGGGCATCCACCAAAACAACCCACCAAAATAATTCATCCCACACACATCCTTATGCCCCCCACAAGTTTCTCCTTATGCCCCCCACAGATTTCCTTATGCCCACCCCAAAGTAAGAAATGCAAGCTATTTATTTTCCATGGTGGATCCCAAACCCAAACTCCCTCCACAAAACTCTGATGCCAATGGCATTCCTTATGTGCCCCCCCACATGGATTCCCCATAGCCTTCTCCTACACCTTCCCTAAGGCAGTCTACCCAACCAGCCAACAAATAAATCAAAACATACACCATTCACACAACACAACAAGAAAATGACAACATAAAAAAAAGAGTTAAATTCTTACTTCTCCATGGTTACTTTTGTTTCCCAATAGAAGCTTAAAATGCCAAGAACACAGTCCAAAACAGCAATGCCAAGCATGAAGTTATCTCCAAACTCCCCCACAATCCACAAGAGCTCCAAACAACAAAAAAATGCACCCCTAAGGAAGAATGCAAAAAGGTTCAACAACCCAAAACAAGCAAGGAGTTTGAATAATATAGAGAGGGAAGAAGAGAGGATGATGTGGATCCATGTAGGATGCCACATCACACATCCTCAATTCAAACAAAAAAGACAAAATCCATTCTCCCAAGCACAATAAAGAGGTGGGTGAAAAATGACAAGTTACTTGCACACTCCAAAAAGCCGACACCTCAAGGGACAACAAATTAAATAACATGTAAGGGAGTGTAATTAAAAACATGCAACATGGTTAATAAAATTCATTATAAAAGTCACAAATCACTTCTCCAACCATAAGTATGGTTGGTAAATTAAATTTAGAGGCATGGGACAAGTTTTACTTGTCCCACAAGCCTCCAAAAACAGCTCCCAAGGACAAATTCGAATTTTTCATGGAGGTGGAGTATTTCATACTCCAAATCTGACTTACACAAACTCTTACACACCTTGCATATTTAATACAAATAGCCAACAACTCTTATAATTACTTCCCATATCCCATTTTAATTTATTTAAATTTTAATCATATGATTCTCACATTAATCTACCACATTTTTAATTAATTAAAAGAAAGGAACACATTACTAATAAAATACATACAACAATAATAAAAATTAACCACATCAATAAAATACATAATACCCATGGTCACATGAAAAGGTAATTCCCCCATGGGAATCCCTAACAAAACAACACAACAAAACAAGTTGCCATGGTGACCATGTCAAATTCACCTAGAATTCCATTATGGTTGGTCTCCGATCCCCGATGTTTGTTGTCATGTTTTTAACCTGCAAAATACAAATACCTCCTTTGGCCTCGTGGCCATATCAAAACATCCAATATGATACAAATAAAATCACAAAATCATCTAAGCAAGTGATTCACAATAACATCAAAGTAACAACTACATCATTTGCATTTTTTTAATCAACAACTATATCATCATCATAAAATATACATTTCTAGATCAACTCATAATATCTGAATCACATGTCTAAACGACATCCATAAAACATCCATGTCAAATGATATCTCATCATCCACATTTAAGGTGTCTCTAATAATCATCATGCATCATAATCAAATCAAGATCAACAATAATCCATGATCAATGTCTAATAGCATACTAAATCAAAACATAATAATGTCCATAATGTGATCAACTATATCGAATAAGTATCAATAGGTGTCAAAGGGAAGTAGGCACTACATCCCCCCCTTAGACTCGACTTCCTCCTACAAGTCACAGAACAAATGTGGAAACTAGACTCGTAATGAAGTAGCATCCTCCCATGTAGCGCAGATCTCATCATATCTCGTCCCACGCACCCGAACTCCGATCAACTTCTATTCCTCGAAGGCCTAGGGTTCTGTGACCTAGGATGCGAATGGGCTCCACCATCACATGCCCCTGATCCTACACCTGTAATGATGTCCAATCTAACACATGAGAAGGATCTGCACTATATCTCCTAAGGACCGAAACATGAAAAACATCATGTATGCGAGACAAGCTGGGTGGCAATGCTAGACGGTAGGCCAAAGGGCCGATATGCTCCAAGATCTCAAAAGGTCTAATGAATCTAGGAGCTAACTTAGAACCTTTTCCATAATGGATAGGGCTCTTATGTGGCCTGAAATGAAGGAACACCTTCATGCCCACATCAAAACAACGGTCGATCCTATGTTGATCGACATACTTCATCTTCCTATCCTATGCCTCCTATAATCTCTATCTGATCAACACCACCTATTGCTCTATGTCCTATAGAAGAGCTGGTCTAAGAGATACTTTGTCCTCTAACCTGTCCCAGCTAAGAGGTGTCTTGCACTCTCTACCATACAAAGCCTAAAAAGGAGCCATGCCTATGGAACTCTGAAAACTATTATTGTAGGAAAACTCCACTAAGTACAGGTACTCCTCCCACTTAGACTATTGATCCATCACATACATCCTGAGCATATCCTCTAAAATCTAGTTCACTTACTCAGTCTATCCATCTGTCTCAGGGTGATATGTTGTGTTGAAGTTGATCCTCATCCCGAGGACATACTGCATGGTACTCCAAAAATGTGAAGTGTACAAAGGATCACGGTCACAAATGATCTTCCGTAGAATCCCGAATAACCTAACAATCTCATCTAAGTATACTCTTGCCACTGCTCTAGTTGTGTAAGTGGTCTTCATTGATGAAAAGTGAGCCACTTTTGTCAATTTATCAATCGTGACCATAATGGTGTCGTGGTGATATCTCAACATTGGTAGCCCTACAATGAAATCCATGGAAATGGTGTCCCACTTCCATTTCGGTATAGCATGAGGATAAAGAAGGCCTATCGGATGTTGATGCTCGGCCTTAACCCTCTAGCACTCCAAACATTGTGACACAAACTGGGTCATGTCTTGATGAATTCCTCTCCAATGATATAACTGTCGTAAGGTGGCGTGCATCTTCTTTACCCCGAGATGGGCTGAATAGGGTGCACGATGTGCCTCTACCAAAATGTCCTGCCTCAAGCCTCCATCTCTGGGAACATATATCCAGCCTCTGTGCCTGAGAAGACCATCTGCCTCTAAGGAAAAACCATCAAACTTCCCCTCAAGGGGTCTTTGTGACTCGATCTCGGCTCGTACTGCAATATAGAAACTGTTAAGAGGGAGCTGCTAAAGAATCTTGCTCCATAAGTCTATGCTCACTAAGGTGGCCATAGCCACATGTCTCCGTCTGCTGAGAGCATCTACTGCCACATTCTCTTTCCCCTTCACATGCTCGATCTCCATGTCATACTCACAAATCAACTCCATCTAGTTCCGTTGACGAGTGTTGAGATTGGGTTGCGTGAAGAGGTGGTGAAGACTCAAATGATCTATCCTAAGTGTGAATCTCCTACCAAGAAGAAAATGCCTCCATCTAACCAAAGCATGCACAACTACCACAAGCTCAAGATCGAGTTTGTGAGACTCAAAATCTACTACTCTACCCTCTTGCATCAACACACCTCCAAGGCCTGCCAACGAAGCATCTGTGTAAACAAAGAACTCACCTTGTGGATCCGGCACTGCAAGAATAGGTGTTGTGGTGAGGCATTCCTTTAGTTTCCTGAAGGCCTGCTCACATCTGTCTAACCAAACAAACTTCTTCCCTTTCCTCTGAAGGGAAGTGATAGGGTGTGCAATCCAAGAGAAGTCCTAAATGAATCTCCGATAGTATCCTACTAATCCCATGAAGTTGCGCACCTCGGTCACTATAGTGGGTGCTAGCCAATCCATAATGGCTCTAATCTTGGAAGGATCGATGCAATACCTTCCCCATAAATGATATGACCCAAATACTACACCTCTCTAAAAGAAATCACACTTCTCCAAGTTCCCGTAAAGTTGTTGCTCATGAAGACACCGAAGAACCTAGTGAAGGTGCCCCATGCTCCTCGGGCGTACGTGATTATATCAAAATGTCATCGAAGAACATGAGCACGAAGCGGTCTAAGAAGGTCCTGAATACCCCATTCATCAAACTCATGAACACTGCGGGGGCATTAGTCAAACCAAAAGGCACCACTGTGAACTCATAGTGCCCATATCTTGTGTGGAAGGCGGTCTTATGAATGTCCGCCTCCGAGATCCTCAACTGATGATAGCTTAACTTGAGATCAATCTTAGAGAAAATTGTGGCTCCCTTCATCTGATCAAACAAGTCATCGATACGAGGAAGAGGATAATGATTCTTGATCGTTACCTTGTTCAAAGCTGGCGGTAATCAATACACAACCGCAAGGATCCATCCTTCTTCTTCACAAAGATCACCGGTGCACCCCAAGGGGATACACTAGGACAGATAAGGCCCTTCTCCAAAAGGCCCTCAAGTGCTGCAACTTGAGCTCATAAAGCTCGGTGGTCATCCGATAAGGTGCTCGTGAGATAGGCTCTGCTCTAGGAACTAAATCTATATGAAAATCTATCTCACGTGGGGGTGGTAACCCCGGTAGCTCCCCTGGAAAGACATCATAAAACTCTCTCAAAATGGGATGATCATCTAGCGATGGTCCACTAGACCCATCCTCTAATTTTTCACCGACCGTAATAAAGCATACATCCGACAACCTCATCGCACACACCACTTAAGTGCATAGCGGAGATTGTGTGAATGGCCCGAACCCTAAAATCACCGACTAACTCCCAAATCATCTACACAAGATATAGTCTTGTGATAACAATCCATCCTAGCCCTATGTGCAGATAACCAATCCATACCCAAAATGACTCCATACGAGCCCAAAGGAAGGATACGGAGATCTGAGGTAGTGGTGAAAGGTCCCAAATCCACTACACACTCCTTAACTAAGGAGTCTATAGAGATCTTGGCTCCAGAAGCCATCTTGACATCCCAACTAAGACCCTACCTAACTACCACCATCCTGCATCACTCTACTAAAGATGGTGCAATGAAAGAATCAGAAGAACCAGAATCAAACAATACAGAGGTAGGAATACCACCAATGCTACCTGTGGTCTCAATGACTGTGCTCTGATGCTCTACCTGGCAATTCTCAACCGCTACATAAATCCTATGGTTACGTCCCATGTCACCCACAGTCGGCTCTGAAATCTATGCCGTACCCTTGTTGTTAGGGTTATGTGGGCAATCTCTCCAAAAATGTCCAGCAAATCCACAACCAAAACATCCTCCCCAATGAGTAACACCTCCAGTAAGTGCCTTAGAAGTCTATGGCATGGATCTTGATGATCCCGGATGCGGTTTGTTGAGGTCTCGATGGCGAGCTCCCACCGATTGACCTCTAGGTCCACCCTGTGTCTTGATGGGACCCCTAAGAGGAGGCCCCATACTCTGACCTCTTTGTGCATCAACTCTTTGTGAAGGTCTATGAGGTGGGCAGGATGGTTGCACGCTATGGCCTAAAGAATGACTCGCTATACCCCGGCTACCACTAGGAAGGGGTACTAACCCCTCGATTTGCCATCATGTATCACATTGTATGTGGGTCCAGACTCAGTCTCTAGCCTGTTGGGTCTTTCCCCGAGTCTCCTCTACAAATAGGCCTTCTCAATAGCCTCTCGCTAATGAATGTGGGCAAAGTGGATCCACACAAAGCCTCCAATATCTAAACTCAGCCCCGAATGAACCGGTGAATCTTCACCGCTCATCCTACATATACTCAACATATTAGAGTAGATCTATAAATCTACTCTCATACTCTGCTACGAAATGCATGCCTGCTGGATTGGAGGTCATAGAACTCGTCGATCCTCTATTGCATGAACCTCCGTGACAAATACCTGCTCCTAAATCTTTCCTCAAATAGCTCCTGTGTCACTATCTCGAATCTACATGGAGCTTACGCCCCTCCGTCCTCCACCACACTTCTACTCCATCCCTTAGTAGATGGATCGCAACACGAGCTTTTGTGTTGCTAGAACAAGGACAAAGCTTGAAGCAACCACTCAAGCTCACTAGCCAGGCCTCTTCCTAAAATCTACACATGTCACCTGAGTAATGGGATGGCCAAAGCTTCAGGATCTCCCTAATGTGATCTGCTACTATAGTCTAGTGGCCTCTAGGTCTCTCTACATGCTCATCCCTAAGCCTAGGGCTCTGAGACCTCTCTCATGCTCGAAATCTGTCACCCTGTCTCCAGGTGGTGACTCTGTTATGGCTGACTACACATGGGAGTTCTCTCCTCTATGCTCCACTTGAGTTGAGGAGATACGACCCGACCTCGATAGAGGGTCTCTGTCACGACTAGCCGCATGTCCTCCTCCTAATCCTCTGCATAGAGCGGCATTAACATCCTAAAGGGTCTGTAGAATTTGAGGTAGGATAGCTGCTACACCCCGATCCAAGTGGTGGTGATGGTGGTGATTCGAGTCTCCGTGAAGGTTCCTCTTGCTCCGTCTAAGCCTCCCACACAAATCAAAGTGAGAGTTAGTTTATTTTGATAATTTTTACACAACTTCCATGTTTACTAAAATATACAAATTCTAGCTAAGTTGTTTTCTAGGTTTAAAAGTGTGTTAGGTTTAAGTTTCATGTCCCAAGTTTTCTAGTCCCCAATGATCCAAGATTTTGAACCACTGCTCTGATACCAAGTATGATGCCCGGTTAAAACAACCCACTTGAGACCCAAGAAACAACCTAGGGTTAGTTAAAAAATTATGGACTAATTTTTTTAATTAGAAGTGTCCACAACCAAGTTGTAAGACAAAAGTTGACCCTATTAGGTTCCGGAACAAATCTAAAATTACTAGAACATATTTTTCCTTCATTAACCAATGTCAAGTTCACATGGTTCAAATTTTTAGGGTTAGAAGTTTCACTTAGGTTCAGAGTAATTTACCCCAATGCCCACTCTCTCACAAGCTCAGAGTTTCAACTTGATTTTTCTCATACTTAACACATCCAAAATTTTCCTAAAACATTCCCATTGGATATGAAATTTTCTCACATTTCTGGTGTTATAAAGAAGTCCTCCTAACTCCTTGTAGAACTCTAGTTATGAGAAAGTGGACTTTAGGGATCAAATTTTCCCAAGGGGACACATGTCAAGTAGGGGTGAAAGGAAAATTTTGGGATGGTGGGTCACGGGGTGGCATTTGGGATTTTGCCTTGCACGGGAGAAATTTCCCATTTGCGCTCATGCCTCCGTGAGTCCTCCAAGGACACGTGGCAACTTTTGAGTCATCGTCGGCAACAAGGAAAGGAAGGGCGGGGTGACAGGAGAATTTGGGGTATTTTACCCAAAGGGGAAGAAAAAAAAAAACAATGCCCACACACCCACGGGTCTCCGCTAAGGGCATGTGGCACTCCACAATTTTCCGCGGGGAGAAGAGAGAGGGAGAGGTGGGTGGTGAAGTTGATTTATGAATTTCGCCGAAGGGAGGACAAAGGGGAAGTTGGACACATGGGTCCACGCACCTACGAGAAGAAAATCCCAAGGTGAGGGCGGGGGTGCGGGACCACGGGAAGTTTAAGAAAAAAATTCCAAAAAAAATACTTAAAAAGATAAAGTCCGCAAAGGTTCCGCCACTCCATCGTGCCTTGTGGCGATGCTGTGATAGGATACGGGACGGCGGGCGAAATGGAAAAATTTTCCAAAATTTTCAAAAGGTCTAAGGGCAAAAGAAAATGTTGCGCCTTTGCCACTACCCCGTGAGGACACGTGGCAGCCCTCGATCGGGTCGTGGGCTAGTGGAGGAAATTTCACAAATTTTTCCCAAGCGAAAATTTTGAAAAAAATCTAAGGATCTTTTTATGGGAATTTTTTCGGGCAAGCCCACTAGGGAAAATTTTCCCAAATTTTCCCGCCAAGGCAGAAAAACTTCAAAGTGCCATAAATTTTTCTAGAAAGCTTAGTTTTGGGCAAACCAGACTTTAGGAAGCTCTCAATGCCCTCTTTTCACAGAAAACATAAATTTTACATTTTGGTAAAGTTTAAGGGGTCAATTTTGCAAAAAGGATCTGCAGTGCTTTTAAAAAGCCAACTGGTAATTTCCAACTTTCAAATTTGATTAAATTGGATCTCCTCCTTCACTCAACATGCCAAAAAACATGGAGGATTGATCTAGGAGGGTTTAAAGTGTTTTAGGAAGGTAAATTTGTTCAATTGATTTCAATTTGTAATTTTCCAACATTGTGATGAAAAAGACTGTGAGAAGGATTTGGCTCGAATTTGCAATGTTTAAAATTGTTTTCTTAAGTTTTCTTTGTCAATTGAGTTCCTTAATGTCTTAGCATGCTAAATTATATCAATTCCAAGTTGATTATTAAGTGCAGGTCTGAACTGTGCTTTTTATTTAAAATTAATTGTCAGTTTTAAGTTTGTAACAGAAATCCCATTTCTAGAAATTTGTTTATCAAATTCATCATTCAAATATGCCACTTCATTTCTAGTCAAATCTAAAACATTTAGTTATATGTAAGCAATTCATTTCAAAGCTAGATGGTAAATTCTAATTTCCAATTTCATATATTTATCAAAAGAAGAAAAGTAATATAATTCCCTCATGCGTGTTTTCTTTCCCTTGCACTTAAACATGAGATTCCAATCACAATTTCATATTTCCAACTTCATCACAAAAATGTAAAAGAGAAATGAACTTGCAATTCTTTATTAATCCAAAAGGGAATACCTCTTTACATCTCTCCATGTTTTGGATGCAATTAACACAATATCTATTTCTTTCCAATGTACAAGAGAGTAATGCAAATGTCTTTCACAATTCAAGTGTACATTTTCATAATCAATTACAACATCATTTCTCCATAATATAACTATTACAATTTCATCCACATCATGTGGGAAAGGATTACAAATGAATGTGTTTTCACAAGGGACTGTCAAACTACATTTTTCCTTTGCTCCAAGACAACAACATGCACATTTTCTCTTTCTCCAAGTTGATCACAACAAAAGAGGGGGAAAGGCAACGCTCTCCACCCAACCAAGACATCCAATGAAAGGAGAATCCTTCCTTCATCATTGGCCCCGAGCCCTAACCAAAATACAATAATAGATTCAATTCAACACACGGAAATAATCTGGCTTCCACAACACATAGCATTCTTTCACATACACATTTCCTTTTAAAACACAATTCAACACAAAAACTGCAGTTCATAATTGCATTTAAAAACATTTCAAAACAGAACTCAGGCTTGATCATGCAAGCCAAATGATCAAGGTCTATGGGGGAAGCTACTTATGCCTCCCAATTGGGAATGGACATCCACCGTAACAACCCACCAAAATAATTCATCCCACACACATCTTTATGCCCCCCACAAGTTTCTCCTTATGCCCCCATGATTTCCTTATGCCCACCCCAAAGTAAGAAATGCAAGCTATTTCTTTTACATGGTGGATCCCAAACCCAATCTCCCTCCACAAAACTCTAATGCCAATGGCATTCATTATTCCCCCACATGGATTCCCCATAGCCTTCTCTCCTACACCTTCCCTAAGACAATCTACCCAACTAGCCAACAATAAATCAAAGCATGCACCATTCACATAACACAACAAGAAAATGACAGCATAAAAAGGAGAGTTAAATTCCTACCTCTCCATGGTTACTTTTGTTTCCAACAGCAAGCTTCAAATTCCAAGAACACAGTCCAAAACAACAATGCCAAGTATGAATTTATCTCCAAATTCCCCCACAATCCACAAGAGCTCCAAACAACAACAAAAATGCACCCCAAGGAAGAATGCAAAAAGATTCAACAACCCAAAACAAGCAAGGAGTTTGAATAATATAGGAGAGGGAAGAAGAGAGGATGATGTGGATCCATGTAGGATTCCACATCACACATCCTCAATTCAAACACAAAAGACAAAATCCATTCTCCCAAGCACAATAAAGAGGTGGGTGAAAAATGACAAGTTACTTGCACACTCCAAAAAGCCCACACCTCAAGGGACAACAAATTAAATAAAATGTAAGAGAGTGCAATTAAAAACATGCAACATGATTAATAAAATTCATTATAAAAGTCACAAATCACTTCTCCAACCATAAGTATGGTTGGTAAATTAAATTTAGAGGCATGGGACAAGTTTTACTTGTCCCACAAGCCTCCAAAAATAGCCCCCAAGGACAAATTCGAATTTGTCATGGAGGTGGAGTATTTCATACTCCAAATTTGACTTACACATGACTCTTACACACACCTTACATATTTAATACAAATAGCCAACAACTCTTATAATTACTTTCCCATATCCCAATTTAATTTATTTAAATTTTAATCTTATGATTCTCACATTAATCTATCACAATTTTAATTAATTAAAAGAAAGGAACACATTACTAATAAAATACATACAACAATAATAAAAATTAACCACATCAATAAAATACATAATACTCATGGTCACATGTAAAGGTAATTCCCCCATGGGAATCCCTAACAAAATAATACAACAAAACAAGTTGTCATGGTGACCATGTAGAATTCACCTAGAATTCCATTATGGTTGGTCTCCGATCCCCTGATGTTTGTTGTGATTTTTTTAACTTGCAAAATACAAATACCCTCTTCGGCCTCGTGGCCATATCAGAACATCCAATATGATACAAATAAAATCACAAAATCATCTAAGCAAGTGAATCACAACAACATCGAAGTAACAACTACATCATTTGCATTTTTTAATCAACAACTATATCATCATCATAAAATATCCATTTCTAGATCAACTCATAATATCCAAATCACATGTCTGAACAACATCCATGTCAAATAATATATCATCATCCACATATAAGGTGTCTCTAATAATCATCATGCATCATAATCAAATCAAGATCAACAATAATCCATGATCAATGTCTAACAACATACTAAATCAAAACATAATAATGTCCATAATGTGATCAATTGTATCAGAATAAGTATTAGCAGGTGTCAAAGGGAAGTGGGCACTACAAACCGCTTGCTCTCGGTGTTGGTCATCATGATGAGTGAGCATGGCACCTAGAGAATGGTCAGTGGCAGAAATATATAGGTAGAAGGGTTGGTCATCCTTAGGAGGAATAAGCATTGGTGGTTGAAGGAGGTATTTTTTCAAGGATTCAAAGGATTTATGCCATTCATCATCCCATTTGAATGAAATGTCTTTCTTGAGAAGATGATGGAATGGTTGATAACGGTCGAGAAAGCTGCAAGATAAAATGACGAATTGATTACAACTTTCCTTGTAGGCTACAAAGTTGACGAGAGATTAGTGGGTGGCGGCATTTCAAGAATAGCCTTGACTTTAGCAAGATCGACTTCTATGCCATGTAAAGAAACGATGAAACCTAGGAGTTTTTGGAAAGTGCCGCAAATACACACTTCTTTGGTGGAAGACGAACACAATACTTGATGAGGTAGTCAAAGATGACTTTAAGAACGGGCGGTGTTCGGTTCAATGCTTAGATTTGGCAAGCAAATCATTAACATAATCTTCTAATATGTGATGCATGATGTCATGGAAGATGTAAGTCATGGCTTGCTGATATGGAGCACCAACATTTTTTAGGCCAAAGGGCATGACTTGATAGCGAAAGCCCCGAGGGTGATGAAGGTAGTCTAGTGTTGATCCTCCGGGGCTAGTAATATTTTATTATAGCCCAAGAAACCATCCATGAGTGACAACATTCCATGGATAGTGGTGAGATCAACTAGTTGGTCAATGTCTGGTAGTGGGAAATCATCTTTGGGACAAGCAAGGTTGAGGTCATGGAAATCTGTGTAAATGTGGAGTCCCCTTGTCACTTTCGTGATAGGAATGATGTTAGAAATCCATTGGGGATAATCAATGGGTAGAATGAAGGAAACCGAGAGAAGGCATTGAAGCTCTTCTTTGACCAAAAGAGCAATGTGAGGATGCATTTTCCGTAGCTTTTGTTTGATGGGTTTGGCATCAGGAATGGTTATGATATTGTGAACCACAATTTTGGGTCAATACCGGGCATATCGGCATAGGACTAAGCAAATGCATTGCTATGGTCTGAAGGAAAGAGGTGAATGCTTATTGTTCAGTAACGCCTAAGGATTGGCCAATCTTTAGAATGTGTAGGTCGTCCTGAGTATTAATGTTGATTTCGATGGTCAATTCATTCAACATGGTTTACATCTCAAAGGGTAATGACCGATGAATATAAGATTCTTCTACACCAAGGTAGGTGAGGATGGACTCATTGTCCTGACATTGAACGACATTAATTGAAGGCGTATCGTCATCGATCATGTCAGGATATAGGAATGGGAGAGAAGAGGGAGCCTCGCCATCGCGTTGATAGGTCAGCGGTCCCAAGGAAATGGTGTTTACGAAAAAAAAAGTTAGGAGGAATAGATTCGGGATCTATGGACTCGTGGGTGAAGATGGTAATGTGGGTGAATGAGAGGGGAGTTTTCTCATCTTGGATAAGGTCAACGTGAACCTTCTTGGAGGGTGGAGCGTCAAAACCAATGCCACTATGGTCATTGTGTTTACGAGAGGTATAGGAAATGATAGTATGGTGGCCTTGTTCATAAAAATTGAATCCAAATAATTTCCATGCACACCGGTGGAGGAAAGTGTGAGTGAAGCAGTAGTTAGTAAGGGAGTGTAGGTTAGATGAAAATGGTTGGGTTTGGGTTGGAGGTTTGGGTTTATAGGTGACCATATCGAGTCCCCCATATGTTAGGTTGGTGTGAAGGTGGGGAGGTCCATAAGGAAAAACATCACCAATGCGGATGTCGTAGTTGCGGTGTTGACACAGATTCCCATACTCTTGGGGAGTGAAGAAGGTATCGATATTGTATAGGTGGTATTCCCCCAGAGTGAGGCATTGAAAAACACCTTCTAAGGGATCAGTAGTTGGTATGTTGGTAGCAGGTATACATGACTCACTATATGTTGGGGAAACACGTGCGTCAGTGGTAGAGGTTATAGCTGCAATGGAGATAGCAAGGTTAGATGTTGCAGAAGTAGTGGCAGTTTTGGTGGATGGACTCGTGGGTGAAGGTGAAGTGGTGAAGGTGGCAGATGCCTTGACTGGTATAAGTACATCATTGGGCCAATATAGCATGTTATAGGTCTTAAAAGGTGATGGGTCAGCAGGGATGGTATAATTATGTCTCTCGTGTTCAAATTTGAGGCATCAATGTAAATTTGAAGGGACACAACCCATGGCATGGATCCAAGGTTAGCCGAGTATTAAGTTATATTGGAACTCTCCTTATAGAACATAGAAAAGTTCCGAGGATAGTGCAGGGCCCACGCGGACATGGAGAACAATGGTACCCAAGGTAGAGGTCATGGTGTCATTGAAGGAATGTAGCATAACAGGATTACCATGCATGTAATTGGAAGGTATCCACATTTGTTCGTATGCATGGGAGGAGATGATATTAATGCTAGCACCACCATCAATCATAACACATTGTATGTATATATTATCAATAAATATGGAGATGAAAAGAGCGGGGTCATGGTCGTGTTTGGAAGGGTGCAATCTCTTCATCTGCAAAGCTGAGGTTGGCCACTTGGTGAGTAGGTGGAGGTATAGAGGAAGGTAAAGACCTAGTGAGAGAGGCCATGTGGTGAGGGGTAATGATGGAGGCTACGAGTGTGGGGTCATTTGGTAAGACTTCAATAGATTGAAGGACCTCCATGAGGATTGACGATATGACTCGGAGGTTTGGATGAGGTCATATAAAAACATCTTGAGGGGGGATTAGTGTAGTTGTTTTAGCATCATACGATGTCTGACCCTGTCGGAAATAGGATATGCAAGACCTCGAATGATGACTTTGGGTATGGGTGTGGATGGTATGTTGGGTACAGGGTTGGTTAATGGGCCAATTGATTTTCCTTACCCTTTTCTTTCTGAGCACGGGTGGAAATGTTGATCATGTTAATCTGAGGGGAGGGGTAAATGGAGAAGGTGTAGGATGAGTGGTATAATGGCATGATGGGTAGAAACCAATCGAGGAGAAAAGCCTTGTGAAGTGAGCTAGGTGCAACGAAATTTGGGTGGTGATTTGGCCAACTCTCTTATACGAACCATGTTGATCTTGAATCTTGGGTGTGGATCAAAGAGTTGTGGGGTGGAGATTTTGGTCACAGAGTAGGCAATGGGGGAGGATCTATGGAAATTGGTGGAGGTAAAATGGGGTCCTCATCAAGAAGATCATCATCGTCAAAATTTTCTTCGGGAGGACACAATTAGACAAAGGTAGTTTTTAAAGCCTTACAGTTCTCTACATCGTGTCCTAGCACACGATGGTAGGCACAAATTTTGGTTTCATCAAACCCTTTTGGTTTGGTTTGAGTGGGTCATAAGGTCTAAGAGGTGGTAATGTTATGATAGAAGTTTCAAGGAGAATGGTTAATATTTTGGCATAGGACCCTGCTAGTGGATCAAAATGGGAGGTGAATGTGGGTTTGGGTACAGGTACAATTGATTGTGGAGAAAGAGGCTTGACAGGAGAGGGAATGGGTTGGTTCACTAGTTTGGTGTGTGGAGTGGTCTTAGGTCTTGGTTGCATCTGCTTGGGTAGGGGCAAGGTAGAAGAACTGGCGATGGAAGGTTTAGTTGGTTTAACTACCTTATTGGAGGGTAGCAGATTTTTAGCTTTAGGTTACGTATTTTGGGCAAAGGTGATATGAGCGTACAAGATGTGGAGGGAAAATTTGATGGTGGAAGAGGACGGGGTTACACACGGGGTAATTGAGGTGCTTATAGAGGTAGGTGGTAGGTTGAGCTAGAGGCATGAGTGAAAGAGAAGAAAATGTCATGGGTAGTGAAGAAGTTATTTGGTAGTGGAGGTATGGGTGGTAAGAAGGTTACGGTGAGGGTGGAAGCTGTGTAGGTCATTTGGGTATATTAGAGACTGTGATGAGGAAACGAAGCGTTGGGTTTGTGGTTTACCAATGGGCGGGAGTTTCTTGGCCAAGGTCGAGGGGTGAGGTCTTAGGATGGACGGAAGGGGTGAAGGTGATAGTGGTGTGGTAGGAAAGGTTGGTGTATAAGGCCTAGGAGATTGGATCTTCTTTTTAGGGGCCAGGGTAAGCTTAGCGTTAGTTTTGGAAGATGTGGCTAAATCTAATTTGATGGGTGGGTGAGTAAGGCTAGATGTCGGTACGACCCCCAAGGTAGGGATAAGTTTAGGTAAGGGAGACGATGTAGGTGAGGGTAAGTGTTTGGGTGTAGATGTATGTTGGATTATGGCGAGGTGTGAGTTGGGCCGGGGTGGTGACGTGGAAGGTGTTGCGATCAATCGTCATGATTGTGTTTGGTTCGGTTGCCTGAAACACTTTTGGATAGATAGTGGAGGTTTCAGCAAGGGACAACTGCATTTGTGTTGAAACAAGAAGTAGAAGGCGTCCCCAAAGTAAGGATCTATCGACATAGTCCAGGTGATCGGCCAAGCATGAGAATGGTATTGACATAGGCGCGGATGACATGGATTAGTGGTGATCCCGTAAAAGATGTTTGAGATACAGGGAAATGGCTAGCCTCAGACTCTATGGGTAAGAGAGTCGAAAGTAGATCCAGTGGGATCTTGAAGGTCCGATGGTGAAGGGTCATCAAAGGACACAGTACTTTAATAGGATCCTCCGTGGGTAGAGAATAAGATGGACCAGCCTAAGTGGACTCTCCTTGTGTTGGTGTAGGCAGTGGACCTACATCGTCTATGAGTAGGAGAGGTGTCACTAACAATTCCTCAAAAATTTGAGGGGTCAAAGGCGGCATGCTAATTATAAGCTCTTCCATGGGTAAAGGAGAAAATGAAGGGGGTTCCTCTGTGGGTGGAGAAGTAGATGAAATAAGCTCTTGTGCGGGTAAGCAATCTTGAGCTAAGATTTCATCTATGGAAGGAACATGAGGAAATTGGGAAGCAACTCGTATGTCATCAAAAAATAGCATGGACCTCGTGAACATTGATATCATTATTTGAAGTGTTACGGCTTGGAAGATGGGGCATGATTAAGGAATGGCTTCTTGAAGATGTGTAGGTTTTGGTTAGCAGGTGCATTCGGGCTATCCAAGATTAGATCTCTGTTGTCTAACATTTCTTGGACAATATTCTTGAAAGTGATGCAATTATTGTCGCTATGACCTTTGACACAGTGATAGTTACAAAAGTCATGTTCTTTATACCATGTGATCATGGGTCACTCAGGGTCAAAACTAGTAGGTGGTTTTATAGGTGGAAGTGTAATGGCACCAACCTTAATAAGCTTTTCCAAAACAGAAGAATAAGATTCTCCTATCGAAGTGTACTTTCATTGTTCTCGTCTCGAACCGGAAAGCTTGGGACGGGGAGAAAGATTAGGAGGGGGTTTGGTTGGGTTTGATTGATGAGGGGGAAGCCTTGAGAATTGCGGTATTAGTAGATCTTTTGGGTTTTACATAGTTGTTTTAAACGTGATGTTCTTGTTACAAAGCTGAATATTTTTCTCTTCGATAACACGAATTTCCAATTTCCGTGCCATGGTGAATGCCTCGTCAAAAGTACAAAAGGTCTACACCTGTAGGGTTGGTGAGATGTGTCTAGCGCAAGCCCAAGTAAATAACTCTATGAGTTCAATTTGAGGCAGTTGAAATGTGAGTTGATTGATTAGGCTGCGCCAACAAGTGACAAACTCAGCAATAGACTCATCGTCATACTGTCGAGTGGAATAAAGATCAGTCATGGTAACCTTCTTGACAATATTAATCGAGAAGTGGTCTAAGAAGGCCTAGGCTACTTGATTAAACGAGTAGATGGAATGTCTTGGTAGCCCACTGTACCAGTCTAATGTAGGTCCTGTCAAGGACATTGGGAAAGTCCTCAAAAGTAAAGCGTTGTCGTGGGCAATCAAGTAACACCCATGTTTAAAGGACTAAAATGTTGTTGTGGATCCTCTTTGCTATTGAAGTGGTTGAACTTTGGCATTTCCCAATGTATGGGGTATGGTCGAATAGGAATGGATGGGTGAATAGGCTCATTACAAATTTTGTCATAGGTGAGGGAATTGTGTGAGCTGGAAACCGATGCTTCCAGTGTCTACATATTTTCCATCATCAACTTGATGAGCTCATTGGTAGGTTGTGATGGAGGGACAACTCCTGTGGCATAAGGCGGTGGATATTGAACCTAATAGGGAGGTTAAGAATAGGGTACCGACATAGAAGACACATATCTAGAATGGGTGATAGATGAGATAGGGGGTGGTTGATAGTATGTGTATGTAGGTGGGACGGTCGTGGTGACTCTAGTAGCGATTGAGAGTAGTGTTTGTAGGATGGAGAGGACAAGATTCTGGAATGGAGTAGGGGTCACCGACACCACGAGTAGTTGTGTTGTAATGGGTATTTATGAGACAATGGGTGCAGATTGGGCTATGTCCTAGGTGGTTGACAAGGGGACAATAGATATGACAGGGGGCAAGCAATACTACGAGATGCGTAGTCATAAGTAGGTATGGGTCCTAGCTACAAAACTACTGGGGGTGAAGCAGGTGAGGGTAACGCCACATTATTAGGGGCCGATGCAGAAGTAGGAATAAGGGTAGGAGAGATGGATATAGGCATGTTGTATATCAACTGACCTAAGGAGTCTCGAGTGGAAGAGTGGGAAAGGTAGAACTATAAGGCCGTGGGATTCTGATCAAGGAGTCATGCAAATTCTTCGTCACCTACGGCAATGGTGATAGGCTGAGTAGGATCCATGGGTGATAGGACAGAGGGCGGTGAGGGACTAGTTGGGAGTGGTTAGGGACTAGTTGGGAGTGGTTGGCGACTAGAATGGAATATAAGGGTGTTAGTTTGGCTACGAGTCGAGTACCATGTGAAAAAGTGCTTGACTGGTAAGCGTATCTCGTGGATGACACAACAAATATTAGGAACAGTGAATAATGGGATCCGAAGGTGAATCTGGTCAATGTCTATATTTTAAAATCAAACACAAGAAACCAATGACGGTCAGGTTGACTAGTGATGGTTGAGGGAAAACTGATGATGGTTGTTGAAACTAATATCGGTCAATATGGAAGAAAACCAATCTTAAAGAATGAAACAAGAATGTTAGATGTGTACAGGGAAACTGTGTATGACAGTAAGTATAAATAGGGGAGAAATATGATGATGCCCTGAGGGCCAAAAGTAGAATAGAAAGAGTGATGAAGGCTATTCTAGGTAAAGTAACTAGAAAGCCAAAAGCTGACACCGATTAGGGTTTAAGCGTGTGATCGGATGTGAACCAACAACGATCGCTAGATCGATGTCGTGGATGTGAAATTAGAAATAAATGAAGAAATTGGGTTTTGTGAAGTAAATTAAGTGGATAATCAAACACAAAAACCTAAGAATGAGGAGATGGGGCCCTGGCACACTTATACAAAGTTAGAATACTCCAATTACAATGGTGGCATGCGTAAGGAAAAATAAATGGAGAGTCGTAGTCTCACACCTCAAAACACAAGTCAAGAAGAACACTAAGAAAAAGTGTGATCCTAACAGTGATTTTCTTATGTTTGTTTAACTTATGCTATTTAGAAATGACTATGTGTATTTAAAACAAAAAAAATTAGTTAGGAAGGCGTCCTACGAAGAAGGATATCTAAAAGGAGAGGTTTCAGGTATGTTATGGCGGGGTGGGCCGTCCTCTGAGATGATGACTCAACAGAGGCAACGGTGGGAGTACCTACCAATCGATCATGTGATCGCGGACAGGTGTTCCCAGGTAAGATGTTGTTTAAGAAAGATGTGTATATTTTAATTTTGTGCAAGTTTGGTAAGACACAGAGAGAGAGAGAGAACGTGCTTTCTATGATTCTTTGTGTCAACCATCAGCTAGGCATGACTTCCAGCATATAGGTTGCCCTCATTTTAATGTGAGCTAAATGCAAGTAAATCAGAATGTAATGCAACCAATTTTAAGCCCAAATCGAAAGATTATGTTCGATGACACAAAAATATGAATAGGAGAGGGTATGCTCTTTCACTAAATTACAAAAAGCAAGAAGAATGGTTCTTTTTAAATGCACCAAAATAAAATGTATCCTTTAGAGAAATTAGAAAGAAGAGAAGATTACAAGGAAGAAGATTAATGTGTAAGCTTTTTGAAGGGAAACAAACACACAACTTTTACCTAGGAATGAAGAAAATGTAATAGAACCCCTAATGGGTCCCACCGTGATGCAAAATGTTTCACCATTTTCTTTACCTTTTGAAATGACAAAACAGATAAGGGTAAGGGCCAAGGAGGAATACCTATTTATGTTGGTTGGTAGATGGTTGTTGCGCGTATTCTGACTTCTTGATCCAATGTTGATTGTGAGATCTTCCTTTTGGCTAGGAGGAACTACCTGTAATAGAAAACAAGACCACAAAAGAATAGTTAAATGATATATGATAGTGGGTGCCTAGCGTATGCTAGTTCGGGAAGTGTGATACTTCCAGATGGTTGTCAATCCACTATTTAAAACAAATTAATGCAAGAAACGAGTAAATTCCTATTGTAGTTGATATGATTTAGGTATCTCATTCAAGTACAATAAGAAAATCCAATCACAACATGCTAGGATATAGTTGGATTCGAAAGATGAGGTATCCGTCAAGGTACTTGGGGGTCAGTGGTCCGATTCGGGTTTTTAGGTCAACTAGTGAGATGATGATTGGGGTCTGTTCTTGGTCAAGGTATAAAACACGAGAGACCAATGTCGGTCACATATAACCGATGCTGCCAGTTTAGGTAGAACCGACGACAGTTGTGGATAACCGACGGTATGGTCGAGGTAAAAGAAACTCGAATAGATCAAATGGCAGGGGCTGATTTGAGGTCAAATGAGGTTGGGAGAGTGGATGAGAAGGTCTATGGAGATCTTAGGTATGCTTAGAAATGGATATTAGGTTAGAATGGTGATTTGGTGGTGTGGGTAAGGGAAGTGGTTGAATTATAAGCTAATAAGCAATGGAGGAATGAACATGTAAAGTATAAACTAATGATAAGAATGACAAAAGTTAACTATGTTGAAATAGACAATGTTGGTAGAGATGTACTTACTGTGATGCGCAAGTTTTGATGGCTGAATGGAGATGGTTGTTGATCAGAAGAATAGTGTTGGATATCATAGCAGTGGCTCCCAAAATGATTTTGTGAGTACAATGCTTCCAAAATATGTCTTGGTGATGGCTCTAGATGTTTGGATGCGTGAAAGGATGTTTGTTCTACTTGCATGCAGCACTCTTCCCCTCCTCTTGCTCTCAGAATGTGCCAACCCAAAAACAAGGTTACTAAGGTGAATAAATGGTAACCGACAATGGTTACGGGTTGACCGGCATCGGTTTAGGGGTGACCAGTGTTGGTTAAGGTGGGATTCCCTAGGTTTACTAAAATGGGCAGGAATGTGGTTAGAGAGATTTTAGGGATTGATTTTAGGGTTAGACCAAATTTTAGCTCATTAAGGTAAGTAAGACTTAGTTATTGTTAGTTATGGAAACATGCCAATAATAGGTATAGGGTGAGGTGGTTGGATGAGGTGTCTAGGTGAGGTGGTAATTAGGTCAATTAATGTAATTAAATGATGAATATTGTGAGGATGGGTATTAATTTAATTTAATTAATTAAATTAATATTAATGTGGGGTGAAAGGGGCCATGGTTAGGTGAATATTTTTGCGTTGGTTATCTGACTAGGGATCAAGAGTAGCGTGACCCGATTTTGGTGTCTATAGGAGGATCTATAACATGTGTGGCAATGAGGTCTTGTTCTAGATCAAGAAAATCTATAGCATAGAAGTGTGAATGATTCACATGTGTCATATTGCAAGCATTGTTTTAGTGTGGGAATCAAACCATGACAAAAGATAAATTGCTTATTTAGATCGATAGGTTGAAATAATAATTAGTGCATACAAGCATTGAATTGTAAGATGTAATCCATGATAGGTTATGTTTTTCCCTTATGTAAAGTAGGTAGGTGATCATAAGTAACTCTAGGGCCATTATTGATGATAAAGCGATAGAGAAAAGCTTCTTCCATCTCATGATAAGTGCTAATAAACCCAAATGGTAGGTGATTATACCATTGCAAAGTGTCATCAGTAAGGCTATGGCAAAAGTCTTTAAGCAATAATCGATCATTAGAATATGAAGCCATAGCCATATGATAATGTTTGAGATGTAAGTAGGGGTTTCTAGTACCATCAAAACATGAAAAGGTAGGCATGATAAAATCCTTAGGAAATGTTGAGTTATGAATCTTCTTAGGAATAAGGTTGCCATGCAATGAATTGTTATCAATGGAAGCATAGTAGGCCTTGCTTTCTAATGTGAGTGATTGAACTTGAGATTGTAAATGACCCACAACATGCATGAGAGACAAGATGTCTTGTGAAGGAATAATAGAAGATGGCAATAATGTGTTAAGCGGTTGTAACTTTCCATTGTGAGTAATCATAGGTACATCTAGAGGAGACAAAGGAGATTCTAGATGCTAAAGGAACACTAGGTATAGGTGTTGAAGAAACTATAGGTGATGAAGGACATGGAACATCCATAGAAGTGGTAGGACTAGCATCAGAAACATCCCTAGGAGATGAAACGACAGATGGAGATGGAGTGATAGGAGGAGGTGAAGTGGTAGGAGTAGATGAAGTAATGGATGGAGATGACTCATGCACAATATTAGATACAACCTTAAGAGAAGATGAAAATGGAGCGGGGAGATTCACACTCAACAATATGTAAAGTAGTAGAATCATGACTATCAATTGTTTCATCAAAATCAAGAGAGAGACTCAGATATGAAAATTTCATCAATTGAATCATCAACATAGTGTGAATGAACATGTGGAAAAGTATGTGATGGATCATGAGAAACATGATCGAAATAGGAGAAGAACGAGATGCGAAATATAGTAGTGGTGCATGCAGGAGGAGATTCAATGTGCATAGATGTACCATCGTCAAGACCAAGCATGAAATTAATAAGAGAATCATCTAGAATTTCTTTGGAAATTTCATAAGGAGGGTCATGGCTAATTGTATAACATGGTGTATAATGAGTGAAGCTCATCAGATCAGAAACAATGCCAATAGTAGAATTTTCAAAGCTAGTAGGCGAGATGACATTCGTTGGGTAATAATTATTGAATATGATTTGGCATAGTAACATCACGATATAGGGCAGTGAGTTCAGAGATGGTAGCCTCATCATAGATGGGATTAATACTCACATGAGGAATGATGAATCGAGAAGGAGAGGAGTTATCCTTAGCCATTTAGGGTTTTTTGGATCCTAAGGAAAAATTTTCTAACCGTTGGGTTCACTAAAATGATTATGCTAAAATGTAGTATTCTAGCCTAATTTGATGTTACAAGAGTAGTAAAATGACTAAATAAATGGAACAATAAAATATTGAAATACACCCAAGTAAACTAAGTTAGAAAATATAAAACCCTAATGTGCAAGAGAGGGTTAAGAAGTCCTTAGATTTGTAGATGTCATGGGATTGTGTTACAAAGTGCGAGAATAGGTGAACAAGAGGAAAAATGACTACACATAAGCTTGAGAAAACATAGATCTGAATTATTTGACCGGACTGGGGCAAGCTGGAAAGGGATAAGGGTGCCCAAAAGGGATAGGTGCACCGTGGGTGCCCTAGTATGAGATTTGGGTGCCCTGGTCTAGCGGAAAAGGCTTGAAACCTCCTATGAGGTGTCACTAGATGTTCACTGTGTTCTCTTCCTGTTGCACTAATGTCATTAAACTGCACTAGATGTCACTATGAATAGGAGATGGAAGAATCACCTGTAAAACCCAGAAAAAGCATCAAAACCCTAAAAAAGAAAGATTCATATGAAGGGGGTGAGACTATCCTCAACATCCACAATGGTGGACTTACTAATTGAGCGATGCACTACATCTCAGACCCAATGTATTTCTAGGTGTGTGTGTGTAAATCATGCCCTAGGTTTCTCTTGTGCCAGTCACAATTTGTGAAGTAATGAGCAAATAACTAGATGTAGAATGTAGTAAATGTGTGCATGAAAACAATAGATTCCCCTCCTATGAAGTGTGATGCAGATGATCCATCCTTATGTACCTTGTGATGGAGCTGGATGGATGTAAATGTAGCTTTAGGTGCACTTAATGGATGCAACTCTAGATAGTGATAGTAGATGCTTAGTGCTTGGTCCCTCATTATGGTCACATAACTTTATATTTATATGGTTCTCTTGTTCTAATTTTGTAATTAACCCCAAAAAGGCCAACCACTAAAAAGATAGAAAGCTCAAATGGCTAGAAAGTTCCCAAAAGGTGAGATTAAAGTGCAAAAAGAATCAGGGCACCCCAAAGGAGACTAGGGTACCCCCAATCCTAGTTAGGCACCCTAGTTAGAAATAGGAGAACATGGAATGACAATACAGACTAGGAAAGTGTGGGTGAAAGACCAAAAGTAATGACAGAGAAAAGTAAAAAGGCCAAAGACATGGGTTAATTATTATTCTTTTCACTCAAGAACCATATGAATAGTAGTATGAGACCGAGACTAAATAATGAATCAAAGTGCATGATTTAGTGATTAAAATTTTCCATATGCGGTGAAGGAACCTATCCACAACAACTCGTCTACAGACCAAAGGAAATCATTCACATCAAAGAGCCCACATTTATGAAGATCTTTTGAAACGTGAAGTAATGGCACTCAAGTCTATACGCGCCATTGAGAGGCATTTCAACAAAAATGTGGAAAGATGGGAAACAAATCAATCTTTGATTTGGTTATTGATACAAACTAGTGGAGAACTGATTAATTACGTTGAACACTTGTTATGAAGAACTGATTGATTAGCTACACATTTTTATGTGTTTATTAGTTGAACACATGTTATGAGTTCCGTAACATGTGTTGAATCTCTCACTTTTCTGTTGAATATCTATCACTTGTTTTGTTGGAAACTCCTTGTTTTTTAATTCTTCTCACATCATGTTGTAAATGAAGGTATAAAGGAAAGGGTTGGTGCCTTGTTGCAGGGAGAAAAAATGGTGATAGTCGAGAGTTAACTAGTGAAGAATGTGTTCATAAATGTAATGCTTTCTAAAAATCAATAAAGATCTGAATTATTTCAATTAGTTCTTAGGTACATAGTTAGGATGGGATTAGCACCCAAGTTAGGTCCCACTTGAGGTCTGCTACATCCCCTCCCTTGTTTTTTTATTCCATATATGTTTACTTAGGAGCAATTTACTTTCTAAATTTGCAACTTTGTTTCAACAAAAACAATTAGCACTAGCTCATTTTCCAGTTTGAGTTTTGTTCTACTTTCAAAGCATTGTTTCATGACGTATTTCCATTCCAACCTCCTAAATCACGTAACTACACACATAACACTGAAATATTTCAATTCAACGCTCCCGGTTTGATAATTAAATCAATTTGATTCAATTTACAACATATTAATTGTTACAAGTTGATTTACACCACCACATGTGATAAATCAATCGATCATGTGGCTCAAAAGAGTAGATGTATACCCATGTATTGTAGTATTGATAAGTTATAGATAAATTTAGAATGCTAAAGTGGTGACCACCTTTGAGAACATGTACCTACATAAAGGATGGTTGCACATGGTAGAAATAATGGCGTGTAAATACACAAATAACCATATCAACAACAAAACAATAGTAGTGATAATAATAAGAGAAACATCAATAAGAATAATGTATATGTAAGTATAAATACATAAAAATCAAGTGAACAAATAAAAACATGTAGAAAAGAGTCACATTAAGGAATAGAGCCGCAAATATGGGACACCCATAGTGTCACAAGACAATTAAGGAATGTAAGTCACACACAAGAGAATCAATGTCACACACTAAAGGCATAAAGCCACAAACATGGGACACTCATACTGTCACAAGAAAAACAAGGCACTAAAGCCACATACAATGAAATAGACAAACACTAACACAAGCAACTAGCAACTAGCAACCATGTATAAAAAATAATGATCTCAAATAGTGATAAAAGCAATATAGCAAGTAGTAAAAAAACACATGAAACAAGATATGTCAACACTTCACAAGACACATGTGTTAGTCCTGTTAGCTCAAAATATAGAATAGAGTAATGTAAGTAACGAAGGTAGCTCCTATCATCATTTAATGATTTGTGTGTCTTGGATAAAACTTAATATACCTTGTGAATGTATGTGTGGAAGGACTAAAAATATATGTTATCAATCAAACCATAGTGACAATAATATATTTCATGTAAAGTGTTAACAACTCAAACTATGTGTATAGGTATTAGTTTTGTATTTTTACTAATATTTTTATGTTTTGGCATTTTTTGTTTTATCCATGTATTGGGAAATGGGTAGAACAAGAGCTACCCAATAGGAGCCTCATGATGAGAAAACCAGATCTTGAAGAAATGGGATACTCGGTCCTCAATTGTGTTAAATAAATATGCTCAGGTGTGAGTGGTACAAAATATATGATATGTGTCATAAAAGTCCTCATATGAGAACTAGGTGGGATATATCCATGAGAATACATGTGTGACTTGGATGATCGGTGAATAAGAGTATAAGGAGAAACCGTAGAGAAAAAGGCTTGTCCACATATGTAATAAGTATAGGTGTAATAGCAAGAGGAATCCAAACCTATAAGAATACATAAAAGATTCATACCATGAGGGTTATTTGGATCAACCTTAGAAATAAGGAGATTAAGAATCCCAACTATAAGTAAAAGAGGTGATATACAATTATTACGATCAATATAAACATACCATAGTATACCCAAAGAAGTATATGTAAGATTAAAATGAGTGACATCATGCATACAAGATATAACCAACATAACACAAACAAGTGTGTCATTTGTATTAGATGTAAGATCAGGAGAAACAATTGTATCCATTTGCATAGTATTGGATAGGGACTTAATCATGTGCAAAGAAGTATGCATAAAATCCATAGTTAGTGTATCATTAGGAGGGGTATGAGTTTCTCCTAAAGAGGTGAGCACCAAAGATGTAATAATAAGGTACAATCAATAGGGTATAGCAAATCTATGTGGAAGTGCATGAAGGGAAATCAATATGAGTCATTGTAGACAATGTTCTCAATCGGGGTAGAGTAGTAGAATCAAGTGAGGTAACGATACAATCATCTAGATCAACAATCATAATATCATTAGATATGTATCGAGATTTATTCCAAGTAAAAAATTTGAAAGCCATGGACATTGTAACATTTTAAAGGGGAATATGGGCTGCCCCCAAAATCATAGGTATAGTAGAAGTAATAATAGGAGAAATATGTTCAATATAAGCAATTTCCTCATTATGATGTAGAAGAGAAGTATCACAAATAGGTATATCATGACTAAGTTCATATTCCATTGTAACATGAGTTTTAAGTGTATCATTGTTTACATCCATTTCAAGAGAAGAAAAATAAGTATCATCATGTGCAACATCATTGAATCAAAGCATCATCATAATTACAATTATCAATATAATGTAAATGAAGTGTAAAACTAAAAATTTCCTTGAGAACAAAAGTAGTTTACCACATATGCAAGGGATGTTGTTTTGTCAATCGTGCATGCATTTTGAAAGACTTTATGAGTGATATCCTTACATGCAATATTAAGTAGAATGTACTCAAAGAAAGACACAATGGATGCCTTAGAAGGTATGCTAAAAATGACAAAAATAAGTTTGGAGCCTCAACATAGAAATTCGAATCGCTAAGAATGGAAGTTGTGGCATCAAGGGATGTGAAGAGGAATTTAGTAGGACATAGTGGAGAATGTTTTTACATACCGAACAAAGTTAAATGAACTAAAAAAGTTCATAATAAGAAGTGATGATTATTTAAAGAATAATGTATTTTATAATCAATATTATTCACTCAATGATGAATATGGACGCTAACAAGTAATATATCATATAGGACAAGACCCAAAAAATGATGCTTATAAAAAGTGATCATCGTCAAATTATTAAAATGACCATATATGAAAATAATTAGTGAATTGAATGAAGAAAAAATAGGTATTTTTGAAGCTAATTATATGGAAGAAAAACCTCAAAATAATTTTAAAATAGATATGTTATGCTTGATATATGCATTGAAAGGTTATTTGGAAATTAGGATCCCTAGAAAGAGACCCGGAGGATACGACAAATCATGAGACCTAGGAAAAATTTACAAACTAGATTTAGGGCGGGTGATTGATGGAAATCAGTTTACATATGAATATATAATTTAGGAATTAAACCCTAGGGAAATTATGGTTTGATCAAAAATATTTTATTCAAGAGTCGGGGTCACCAAATGTTTATACCCTATTAAGATTAATTAAATTGTTATGGAATGCACAACTAAAAAAGAATGCAAGATTTGATAATAGAGGTTATTACGAGTAATTCACTTCCAACATTAATCATACATTATCATAATAAAGTATTGGTACTTGCAATTAGTATTTATAATATGCCACAAGCTCAAAATCATAAGGGAAGAGATATACTTCGGTATACAAAGTGGTGTTGGAGAGATATTGGTGCATAGATTGTGAGAACTAGGAGAAATGAGCCTGAAGTTGTTTCACTTTGGAAAGTGTGACTAGATATTTCAGCAAAGTACAAAATTTTAAACCTTTACTAGGACCGATTGTACACTCTTGGACTTCTTGTATGGTACTAGACCTATTGGGAGTGAGCTTCTAAAACTTGATGTGCCTTTTGGTGGTTTG